>OZ014522.1:457765244-460165244 GCA_963966055.1 Lathyrus aphaca | reverse complement strand
TAAATTATGCAAATTAAATGAAAGAAAATGAAATAAAAAATGAAATAAACTGAAGTATGCAGGATGGAGGGCCAGGATTGAGTCTGGGTTTGAAAATGTTGACTGCGCGCGTCATCTGATGGCCCATATTCAAACTGATTTAAACTCAATTAATTAAATAAATAATGATGATTAGGGTTTAATGACTGCATCTCAGCCATACACACGCGCGCGAAGTCAACTTTTTCAACGCATCCAACGTCCCAGATTCAAATGCACTTAATGACTGGGATTATGCCCTAATGAACTTAAAAAACGATTTCTGGAAAAAATGTTCTTGAGCTACCTGAGTTTCGAAGCTTTCACTCCAGCAACTTTCTGACCTCTCCCTTTGATGCAATCCACTTTACTTGGTCCCCTGATGATCCTTGAATGCTTAGGAAGAGTTTATGTTGGCTGGTTAAGGAGTTTGAACAGCTTCTGCTCAAGCTCAGTTGAAAATGGTGATGGTGATTCAGGTTGTTTCAAGCCAATGTGAGTGGTTCTTTGTGATCAGGGTGATGTTTTGAGAAGGTTTGTGGAGTTTGTTTGGGTGTTTATGGCCTGTGGAGTGAGTTTCGAATGGTTTTGCTTCTGGGAGTGAAAATGGAGGAATGGTGTTCTTGCTTGATTCAGGCCTAAGTCTTGTTTGTTTTGGCTCAGTGAAGCAAGGTGAGTTGATCTATGAAAATGGTTTTTGTGTTTGTGTGTTGGGCAGAGAGTTTCGAAGAGAAATGCTTGGAGGGGTGATTTTGTGTATGTGATGTTGTGATCTGTTTCAGCCTTGCTTGTTGTGTCTAATGGCCAACATTTGATCCACATAAACAAAGCTTATTGGTCAGTTGATGTGACTTGGCCTGCTGTGATAGGTAAGTCACCTTTTGCAAAAAGTCCACTTTTGTGTAAGAGAGGCATGGGCTAAGTTCTAGCTTGGTACAAAAGGCATGGGCTGCGCAGCAAGGTGTGTGTGGAGTGCTAGGAAGGATCAATGGCCAATGCAGCAAGTTGGTGAGAGTGTGATGATGGTTTTGCAAGTTGCTCTCTTTTGGTTCACATGAAATTTTCTTGTCCCACAAGCCATAAAACATGAGGAAACCTTGGTCCAATCTGAACTTTAGGACTTACATGATGCTTGTGTAATGGTTTGATGTCAATTAGAAGTCACAAGAATGCTTGGCACATGAAATTGCAAGTTTTCCTTTTGAGGCATAACTTGAAAATTAGTGATTTTTGCCAACTTTGACACACCATAACTTTTGATCCAAAATGAATTAGGTCATGTTCTTGTACTTTTTGAAAAGGGGAAAATGTACTCTACAACTTTCATGACCAAAGTTTTTCCATTTGAAGCATTTTTGGATCAAAAAGCAAGGCTTGAAAAATGGCATAAAATGACATATTCTTGAAAAGTCAACCATGCCCTAAAAAAGTCAACTTTGCAAAAACTTGTAATTCTTGAATTTTGTGAACTTCAACCTTCTTCCATGATCAAATAAAGATCATATACACTCAAACTGATGAAGATCACCCCTTGGTTGGGTCATTGGGGGCCTCAGATGCCCTGATTTTGCACTGACTTGTCTGAAAAGTCAACCCTTGATCAGATGACTTCCCCATGGAATTTCTTCATGAAAATTGATATGCATACTCCCTATACCATATAGAGACCAATGGGAACAAGAATGACCAAAAAATTTGGAGTTATGGCCTCTGAAACCAAAACCCTAATTTTAGGTCAACTGTGCAGTCAAACTTGGCTCTGCATCCACACCAATCCCAGTTCTTGTGATTATTTTGCATTTTTGACTTTGAAAGGATGTAATAAGATATAAGAACACACATGAACCCCTTTGAAGTGATTGATGGCCTTTGGAGTGGCTCAGGAGGCTCTTGGATTGCTCAGATCACAAACCCTAGGTGCAGATGACTTTGAATCTATGCAGTGAATCAAAAATGAGATAGGAGATGCTATGATTGTGTTTATGCATATGAGATGATCACAAGCCATGGTGTGAATGGGTGAGGGCAAATTTGGGGTGTTTACAGCTGGCTTCTCAAATATGTACTTGACGGGGTCCATTTTTGAGATCAACAAGGTAGTGTGAGTCAGCATATACTGTCTTAGTCGGCGAGCAGCCCACGCTAAAGTGCATCAAGTTTTCTCGAGCAGTGAATAACGTTGTTCACAGTCGGTAAACTTTTTGCTTAGGTAGTATATTGCATACTCTTCTCGACCAGACTCGTCATGCTGGCCAAACACACACCCCATTGATCCTTCTAATACTGTCAGGTACATTATTAGAGGTCTTCCTTCAACTAGAGGCATAAGAATTGGAGGTTCCTGTAGATACCCCTTGATCTTGTCAAAATCCTTCTGACAATCTTCGCTCCACCTGACCGTTTGTTCCTTTCTTAATAATTTGAACAGGGGTTCACAAGTTGCAGTAAGATGAGATATGAACCTTGATATGTAGTTCAATCTACCTAAGAACCCTCGAACTTCTTTTTCGGTCCTAGGTGCAGGCATCTCTTGAATAGCTTTGACTTTGTCAGGACCAACTTCAATTCCCTTTTCACTTACGATAAATCCCAGCAGCTTACCGGATCGTACCCCGAATGTGCATTTGTTGGGGTTTAGCTTTAGCTGATACTTTCTCAGACGCTTGAACAACTTCAGCAAATTTACCAGATGATCTTCTTCAGTGAGGGAGTTGAAAATCATATCATCCACGTAGCATTCAATTTCTTTGTGGATCATATCGTGGAATAATGTTACCATAGCCCGTTGATAGGTTGCACCGGCGTTCTTCAGTCCAAAAGGCATTACCTTGTAACAAAACGTGCCCCAAGGTGTGATGAAGGTTGTTTTCTCCATGTCTTCGGGTGACATCCTGATCTGATTATACCCGGAGAAACCATCCATGAAGGAAAACACCGAGAACTGAGCTGTGTTGTCGACCAATACATCAATGTGAGGTAATGGGAAATCATCCTTTGGGCTAGCTCTGTTCAGATCCCGGTAATCCACACACATCCGTACTTTGCCATCCTTCTTAGGCACATGTACAATGTTAGCGACCCACGATGGGTAACTAGTTACAACAAGGAAACCGACGTCCCACTGTTTTAATACCTCCTCTTTAATCTTCATGGCCATATCTGGGCGAGTACGGCGTAGCTTTTGCTTCACTGGAGGGCAATCTTCCTTCAATGATAGCTTGTGCATAACAATATCAGTATACAGACCTGACATGTCTTGATAGGACCAAGCAAAGACGTCGACGTACTCTCGAAGCATGTCAATGAGCTGTTCTTTTACTGAAACCTGCAGACTGGCCCCAATCTTCACTTCTTTCAAATCCTCTTCGGTACCAAGGTTAACTGTCTCAACCTCCTCCTGATGAGGCGTAATTACTTTCTCTTCTTGTCTCAACAACCTGGCTAACTCTTCAGGTAACTCATAGTCTTCTTCAACCCCTTTATCAACTTGATTAATTGGATTGTCGAAGTCATACAAGGTCATAGCAGTGTTATTGTCGGTGCAATCTAGAGGATAAACTCTACTAGGGTTGAGATTGGTTTATTTTAGTGATCAGTTTTAATCTTGTTTAGAAAAAGCGAAAATGAAGTTATTATTATTTTGAAAACATTTCCATTTTATTGTTTTGTACAAAAGTGAAAAATGAAAAGACAGTGAGCGAAAAAGAGACTTGTTTGCAAAAGATGTCTGATATTCATTGATAATTCATTTGCACAAAATTACAATATGGCCCTATTACAAAATGAGTCCTGACACCTTGGGCAAGATGCAGAACTTGATGCATGCTAAAAAGACAGGAAATAATAATTACTCTGCAGGAGTAACCCTTATAATTTCCTGGGAAGACCATTTAAGGACTTGGTGCCCCGAGATCCTTAGACGTATCCAGCTCTCCAGGTTGTGGTCGCTTTCCGCTTCGTCTTCCAGGTTGTTAACAGCATTCGGGGTGAGCATCCCCCCACTGATGAACTTGGGCTTTTTGGCAGCCTCTGATTGATTTTGTTGGAATGGTTTGTAACCCAAACTGAATCTGTCCTCCTTCTTCTCCACTGGCAGCAGCTTGCCCCAGCCTTGGGAATTACCATCTTCAACAACCTTTCGGGCTTGCTGATAGGAGACAATTGAAGTACTCATCCTGTCTTTCTGGGATGCAGCAAATACTTCAGTCGTCGCCTCATTGACATTCAGGGCCTTGAACCCTTGGCTCATAGTTTCATGGATTTCACCATCCATCTCAATGTATTTATATGTAGCCAGATGGCTAACAAATATGTCCTCCTCACCATATATGGTGATAATCTGTCCTTCCCACTCATATTTCCATTTCTTGTGAAGGGTTGACGTTACTGCGCCTGCGGCGTGAATCCATGGTCGACCCAACAAACAGTTGTAGGCCGGCTGAATGTCCATCACATAGAAAGTAGTCTTAAAGACCTGCGGGCCGATCATCACTGGTAACTCCACCTCTCCAAGAACAGATCTTTTGGAGCCATCAAAAGCCCTGACCACAAGGTTGCTTGGTCGGAGAGCTATTCCATCATATTTGAGCTTGACAAGAGCTTTCTTGGGTAAGACATTGAGTGAGGACCCGGTTTCTACAAGAACATGAGATAGTACAGCTCCATTGCACTCCAGGGTTATGTGCAAAGCTTTGTTATGGTGACGTCCTTCTGTTGTCAAATAAGCATCAGTGAAACCTAGCCCATGGCTAGTATTGACATTTGACACCATTGTTTCCAGTTGATTCACTGTGATCTCTTCTGGCACGTAGGCAGCATGCAGAACTTTGAGTAGTGCATCCCGATAGGCTTCGGAACACAACAGCAGGGATAGTATATAGATCTTAGAAGGAGTCTGGTGGAGCTGATCCACAACTTTATAGTCACTTCTTTTAATTATCCTCATAAATTCATCTACATCCTGATCAAAGGATGATTTATGAGTCTCCTTTGATGTAGATTCTTCAGGTATTACATTCTTCCCTTTGGCTTTGGCAGCAGCCTCTGCCTCAGTATTGGTTCTTGGAGCTTGTCACGCAAAGAGGCGTCTGCTTTGGGTGAAGCCTCCGCCTCCCTCGACATTATCCACTTGAGGAGTGGGGACTGAAGAATCAAGAAGGACTTTTTCTCTGTTGCAGTAAAGTCAGCACCATAATGCCATGGTACAACACTATCTTTATCATATGGAATAGGCCCTGGCACCGTGATAGTGATTGGGCTCACTGCAGCAGAAGTTGGGACCGTTATTGTCTGTGGGTCATAGAAAATGGTGACAGGACTTCTGGTGGATGTTGGAGGTGATGGATTGAAGCTTGTTTGAAACTGTTGCTGAGATTGTTGAAAGTTGTTGGAGTTTGGGACCGTTTTCGGGTCATAATAAATAGTGACTGTGGAGACATCATTGTTGGTGGTTGTTGGAGTTGTAGAAGGAGATGAACTGGAACTGTTTTTTGTTGAAGTGATGGAGGAAATGGTTGCTGAAGTTGTAGATGAATCAGTAGGAACAATGGTTGTTGCAGTTGTAGAAGAATCACTTGTTGTTGCCAAAAGAGTTGTTGGTGTTGTAGAAGCGGTTGTTGTAATTTGCAGGATGCCTTCTTTGATCAAGCCATTAATTCCACTCCTCAAGCTTGCACACCTATTCTCAGAAAGTTTGCATGAATCACAAAATGCCTCACAACCTGGAAACACTTGGCATTTCAAAAGCTGGGCTTTAACCTCTGCCAGAGGTGTCTGAATACTTGCAATATCTTCTATTAAACTCATGGGTGAGCCTTCCTCTATAGCATTAATCCTTGGCCCACTGTGGTTTGGAATAGGATTTTTCATGACATTAGGAGGTGGTGCAAAGTTCAGGGCCTTTGAATCTACCAGATCCTGGACCTTCATATGCAGAGCCTTGCATTTTTCCGTGGAGTGACCAGGTGCATTAGAATGAAAAACACACCTAGCATTGACATCATAGTTTCTTGGAAGGTTCTGAGGATCAGGTGGAGCCAATGTCCTCAACTCAACAAGATTGAGCTTTAGAAGTTGTGGCAGCAGTGTAGCATATGGCATTGGAATAGGGTCAATCACCTTGTTGATTTGAGATGGCCGCTGTTGGAAAGGACGTTGTTGATTGTTGTTATTGTTGTTGTATGATCTCTGTTGAGGAAATTGTGGTTGTTGCGGAAAGTGTTGCGGTTGTTGGGTATACTGAGGAGGTGGAGTAGGGATAGTAACAACAACAACTGTTCTGGGCAGATATTGGGGTCTTCCTCTTCCCATGTGCACAGAGTTAGTTTCACCAGATCTACGGGACCCTGAAAATGGCTTCCTTGCACTGCTTGAACTGGCACCGTTGTCGGAGATCTTTCCCATCTTCAATAGGCTCTCAATTCTTTCCCCAGCTATCACCACATCTGCAAAGCTGGTGGAAGAAAAGGCAGCCAATCTGTCAATATAGGTACCCTGGAGAGTATTCATGAACATGTCTTCCATCTCCCTCTCTGACATTGGGGGTTGAACGGTAGCAGCTAGTTGCCTCCACCTCTGGGCATACTCTCTAAAGCTTTCACGGGAGGACTGTGACATTCCCATTAGAAAGGTCCTGTTTGGAGCCATGTCCAGATTATATTGATACTGACGGATGAAACCTTCAGCCAAATCTTTCCAATTTCTTACTATGGCTCTGGTCAAGTGGGAATACCATTCTCGGGATGCCCCTGTCAAGCTATCCTCGAAATAAAACATCCACAGCTTCTCGTCCATGGTGTATGCTTTTAATCTTCCCAAGAAAGACTGAAGGTGGGTGCGTGGGCAGGATGTGCCATTATATCTTTCAAAACAAGGGGGTTTGAAATTGTGAGGAATTCTCACCCCTTTCACCAATCCCATATCCATGACATCGAAACCTAGAGAGTTTTGGGATTCAAGAGACCTCAACTTCTTTGCAATTTCATCCAACCGACGGTTGTAAACTTCGTCTCCAGCCCCAACCACGGTAAACTGCTCTTCTTGAGAATCCTCCTGCAAGACGCTTCCTCCAGTAGTGTTACCCTGGGTATTTCTTATGGCATTGATGTCCGGGTTCAGATGAGGCCCAAACTCTGGGGGATCAGTGCGAGGTTGTACGTGATCGTTGTTACTGGTATCCCCTGTACCTGGATGGTGTTCCTCAGGAGTTTGTCGCTCAACTAACTCCCTCAGTCTTTCATGGCTCTGAGCTAGACCAGTCATCACTGTCATAAATTGGTTCATCTGATTTCTCATCTCAACCCTTTCATTGGCCATCTGGGCCCTCACTTCATTCAGGTCTTGTTGAACTTAATCCATTTGTAGTCCCGGAAGGTTGTTTCTTGTCGGGTACCGTTGTATTCTATTGACAGGGAACACTCTTATGCAAAAAATGTTTCCTGAAACCACAACAAAGTGGGAAACAACAACAAAACAAATACCTACAAAACAAAGAAAATGTTAGTATGCAATGCAGGATGCCTATTTGTCTTCCAATGGTATCCGATTTGGTTCTTTGGTTTTGACCTTTCCAGACCTTGAGGGAATGATGATCATGTTGCAGAGAAAGATAAAGCCCACCAAAAATAATACAACCCAAATATATTACATAGAGTGAAGGTACATAGTTTGATTACAATAAAATCCCCATGGTGGGTCAAAATACAACAACAAAATCAAAAGTACAAACAAAAGGAAAGTACAAGTACAAGGAAATCAAACATCCAATCCAAAGTCATCCTCTCTGACTTCCTTCAGGAGGGCCTCAGTCACTGGCCCTACTAGGTGCTCTGTGATAGTCCTGATGAGGAGGTTCCTGGTAGCAATTGGTCAACTTCTTATGCTTATCTTGATCCTTTGACCTATTCAACCCCGCTCGGAGTTTCAACTCAGAGATCTCCTTTTGTGTTGCCAATAATGCCTCCTGATTCTTCTTCTCACTAGCCTCCAACTGTTCTATCTTAGCTTAAGTACTATGATCTTCTTGTGCATGAGCCTCAGTGATCCTGATCCACCTAGCCTGGCTCTCCTCTAAGTAATGCTCTACCCTAGCCTTCTGAGTCTTTGCTTCCTTGCAAGCATTCTTCAGTAATAACTCCCCTACTCTAGCCTTTCTGATGTAGTCATCCGTCTTCTCAATCTTGGTCAGGTGCTCGATCCGGAGCCTCTCTAACCTCTCATTATCTAGACGGTGGTCATTCCTCTCCCAGAGGGTCTTCTTCAAGGATTCAGAGAGCTGAGCATTCCTCTCTTTTAGCTTCTCAAACTCCTCTAAGCTGACAGTAGCTAAAGGTTGCACTATTGATGGTCCAGGTGTATCCTCTAGAGTAAATGGCATCTGGGTGATCTGTCCCCTGACACGAGACCAATCAAGGTACTATGATGAAGCTATATTGTTGCATTTGCCAAGGATAATTGTCCCCTTAGTCTGAATGTTGTCCCAGGCCCAGGCTACCTGTTTGACAATAACAGAGTTGTGCTGGATTTCATAATAGAGGGTCTCAGTCAAGTGTTGCCCTCTTGGAGGATGAACCAAAGCATACCCTAACTGTCTCTTAAAGAGTAAAGGGTTGTAGTTGATGCAGCCTTTTACTCCAATCAAAGGCACATTAGGATATTGACCACAGCTAGTAATGATGTCCTTGCCCTTGGTGCTCTGAGTGCACCATCTGATGTCTTCTGATGTAAGGGTAATCAATCTCTTAGCCCAATTCCTTGGCTGATGAGGGTTCAGGAAGGTGTCTAATTTTGGCAAGTGTCTTAGCAACCAACAGTAATAAAGGGGAGCACAAAATCTGACCAGTCTCCCTCTTTGCTTCTCATTCCTCTGGTGTATTGAATAATAGAAGTCTCCAAGCAAGGTAGGCACTGGGTTCCTTAGTAAGAACAGGTGGATAGCATTCTTGCTTACAAACTTTAGCTCATCTGCAAACAAGACAACTCCATATATGCTGAGTGCCAAGAGTGCACAAACAACATCCCATTTCCCTGCTGCAGCATGCAGGGTGGCCTGAGAGATCAATAAGTCTAAGTGAAGGCCTGGAACCCCAACCTTGGTGGTCATGCTTTGATCAATGATGGAAGGCTCCAAATGCAATGCCTTAGCTATGTCTTCATTCTTGGGAGCAACCATCTCAGGGTTGAAAGGAATCCCTCTCCTGATAGGAATTCCTAACAACATGGAAAATTCTTCTAGCAGAGGTCCCAACTGGAAATCAGGGAATGTGAAGCATCTGAGAGGAGGATCATAAAACTGCAAGCAAGTATGGATCATGCTACTCTGGGATGCATCCAGGTCCATGATTATGTCCAATATGGCTCCATAATGTTCTCTGAATAATGGGACATGATTAGGAGTGATGAGAGACTAGATCTGTCTAATGCCTGTCAGAGTGGGCTCAAAGAAGTGGTATGTGATATTGCGCTTCTTGAAAGTGCCCATGTGTAAGCACCCCAAATTTTCCCTCACTTATTTCACCATGGCTTATGATTCTTTTCATTTGCATAAGTTCAATCATATCATCTCATATTGCATTTTGCTTCACTGCATGGGTTCTAGGTCATCTGCATCTAGGGTTTGTGATCTGAGCAATCCCTGAGCTATCTGAGCCACTCCAAAGGTCTTCAATCATCTCAAGGGGGCCATGTATGTTCAAGCATCATATTATGTCCTCCCAAGATCAAGAAAGTCATAAAATCACAAGAACTGAGGAAGGCATGGAAGCAGAACCATGTTTAATTGCACAGATGACCTAAAATTAGGGTTTTGGTTTCAGAGGTCATAACTCCAACTTCTTTGGTCATTCTTGTTTCTATTTGTCTCTATATAATATAAGGATCATGCATACCAACTTTTATGAAGAAATTCAATGGGGAAGGCATCTGATCAAAAGATGACTTCTTGAGCAAGTCAGTGCAAAATCAGGGCATCTGAGGCCCCCAATCACCCAGCCAAAGGGTCTTTTCCATCATTTTGGATGTATATGATCTTTATTTGATCTTAGAAGAAGTTAGAAGTTCACAAAATTGAAGAATTTCAAGCCATTTTCAAAGTTGCCATTTTGGGAAAGTGACTTGTAATGCAAACTTGCCATTTTGGGAAAGTTTTTCAACCTCCTTTTTTTGATTCAAAAATGCTTCAAATGAAAAATTATTGGTCATGAAAGTTGTAGATTGGATCATTACCTTTTCAAAAAGTACAAGAACTTGATCTAATTCATCATAGAACTCAAGTTATGGCCTTGCAAAGTTGGGAAAAATCACTAAATTTCACTTATGCACCAAAGAGCGAAGTTTGCAAAAACACTTGCCAAAGCCAAATGTGACCTCAAAGTGACTTCTAACCATTACACAAACATCACACATGACCTAAAAATCAGAATTGCACAAAGAAATCCCAAGTTTCATTCCTTGAACTTCAAGTAATTCAAAAGGGGCCAAACTACCCCAAAATTGCAAAATGGATCAAATCTCTTCAGCCACTTGTGCCAGCTACAAACTATGACTTCCATGGACCTCCTTGAACCAAGCTGAGTCGAGCCATGCCTTGAAACGGCCTTTGAACCAGCCCATACCTCAAGTACACAAGCTGGTGACATTTTTGCAACTTGCCCATACCAATCAACCTAGGCCAGCACCCACCCTCTGACCTATATAAACATGATATGTGTACCAAAAGCAACCCAAAACATAACATAACACAAGCTGAAACCTCCAAGAAGACAGTACACACAAAAATCCCCAAATTTGCAAAAGCTATCGAATCTCATAACACAGCCATCAAACCTTCAAACTTTTTCCACCATTCAACTCCATAAACAGCACTGATCATTTCCCACCCTTCATTTTGCCCTAAAACACTCAGAATCAAAAACACGATTTCAACATTTCATGAACTGAACTTCTGCCAACTTCCTTTGGAGGCCATTTAAGCTCCAACCAAGCATCACAAGCTCTTGGGGGGGGGGGAATCATTGGAGTGGATTTGAGGCAAAGAACTGGCCAGAAAGCTCCTGATTCGAAAGCTCAACTTCAGGTAGCCATGGCATTTATTTTTCCAGAACTCTCATTTTATGTTATAGAATGATTCTTTGTGTTCCCCTGATTGTCATGATGTGTTTAGTTTTGAAAATAGTTGAGAAATAAGCATTTCATAAGCTTCTGAAATTTTTGCCATGTTTTCTGTTTTGCTTCGATTCCTGATCTTGATGTTGAATAAATGAATTTTGATGGCTGATTCTTGTTAGGGTTGATGTGAGGATCATTTCTGGAACTTTAGGGGTCTTGGGGTTGCGTATTGAGTGAGATAGCATGTTTGGCTAGCCGGAGAAGATGTCCGAAACACTGTTCCGGTCACCTTAAAGTAATTAGGGCTCAGATTAGGGTTTTAATCATAATTAGAGAAGTTTGAATTCTGGCCATTCAGATGCGCGCGCTGGTCAATTCCCGCGTCCTAGGTTTGAACCACAGCCCTCAGATCAGTTGACTTTCATTTAAATTCATTTTAATTTCATTTTAATTGCATTTCTTTCTACATTTTATTAAAAATAGTAAAACACTTCTAAAAAATTTCATTTTTTGCATCATGACTTAAAATATTTTTCTCATTCTGAAAATAATTTTTATTTTATTTTTTGCATAAATTTCGTATTTTTAAAATATTTAAATGTTTATTTTAATTAATTAATGAGAATTAATTAATTAAAATACCATTTAAGTTTCTAAAAATCACCAAAAAAATCACATTGCATCTTGATACATTTAGAAACATTATCAAACCCTTCAAACAAATTTCCTTTTGGTTCTTGACCTATTTTGACATTTTTCTTTGGAATTAGGGTTCTTAAAAGTCAATATTTTTGCCCTAACTTAGAAAAATCCATTCTGTCTAGCCTTGAAGAGTTTGATGATGGTTCTTTTTGCATTGCATTCCTCATGTCATGTAGTTTCTAGGATAAAATTTGTTTGAATTTATTCTTCATTTTCAATTTGTTTTGCATTTATCATTGAGAGGTACCTTAAAACCCTAGCCAACTTGAGAAAATCATAACTTTCATTAGGTTAAGATTTAGGTCTCCTCCTTTGGGCAGTGAACTTGTATAGGGTTAAGGCTCCTTTGATCCTATTTTCTATTTTTTATCTTGTCATTTGCTTCTGATTTTGAATTTTGCATTGCATCTTGTTCATAAACCTTAATTTTTGCCTTCATTTGCATTCATCTTTCATATGCTTGCATACATGAGCTTGCCATGACATTTTATGCATCCACATGACATATGAGACATGTTAGGACACATTAGAATCATGTTTGATCATTGCATCATTCATTTGCCATGCTTTTGCTTTCATTACATGTCATGTGTTTCCATGAACTTCCATGCTTCTTACTTGCCTCATTTGCATTCTCATCTCTTGTATGATCATCCACATATCTTGGCATGCTTTTGCATCATCTCTTGGCATCATATGCATCTTGTATATGCTTCTGGTTTTGGTTTGCATCCTTGCATTCATTTCATTTCCATTTCATTTTCATTTCCTTTTGCTAACCTTTCAGGTGGTAAGTGTTTGAGAAGTGAATTTGCCTTCACTTCTCATAATCCCTTCTCATCTCTCTTATGCATCATTGTTGCATTTTACTCTTGTATTAGAGTGAGCTTCCTCATTTATTTTCCTTCCTCACTTTCTTTCTTCAAGCAACTTATCTTATTAAGTGTAGTAAGTTGTCTTGCTTCTTTCTGTATCTTCCTTCCTCCATCTGTTTCTTCCTTGGTGGCTTTTCTCTTGAAGATCTTTTGCAAGCCTCATAAACCCTAGGAACATCCAAGCATGATCACAATTAGGGTTGATTAGTCCCCCATTTAGTTTTACCTTTGTGTCATCTTTGTGTCTTCTCTTCTCATCTCATAATCAAGGACTAAACCTTAAAGGTTTTAAGGCTTTGTGATTAAGCTTATGTCTGCATCCTTCTATTAGGATGGAGTGTATAACTTTAATCCTAAGTGTTAAACCCTCAATGTGTTTAAATCCTTTAATCAATTCATCTAATAAACATTAAGACAATAAGCTTGTAACTTGGGCCTTGCATTAGGGTTCTAATTCTTCCTTAATTGGTTAAGAAGGACTAACCCTAATGTTAATGGACAAGTCCCCCTCAAGTTGTCTTACAAACCATAAAATCCACTTCTTAATCTTGTCATTAACTAAAAATCCACTTTAATAAAGGCTTTGTTTTGTCACGAGGTTAATTCCTAATCATGGATTAAGTTGAGGAGCCTTCCTCAGCTTAAATGTTCTCATCTATTATCCTTCTATTAGGATGATGTAATGGGTCCATTAAATCCTTGATTATGGCTTAAACTCGTTACTTAACACTAAACAAAAACAACAAAAACACCTAAATAAATACAAGTAGGTTAATGATCTTAATCCTACATCATGGTGATTAAGTGTGAGGTGCTTACTTCATATTTAAGGTATTCTCATTTGTAGAACCTCAAATTTGCCCTCTTCATTTTGAGCATCATAATACATCATTTGCATCATAAGCATATCATATATATAGCATTACAGCATAGGAAAATAAAGCATGACAAGCATCAAGCCCTAGCATGAGGCATATGGCCATCTAGGGAGGTGTTGAAGGCTATCTAAGCCAAGACAAGGGTTCCAATGGGTTTGTGGGAAGCCTATGATGAGTCTAGACCCCTTTAACAAGACCAAGTTCAATTGCAAAAGCTCAGAAGATTGTTTAATCATCACAAGTTTTAAGACAATGCAAGGCTCCTAAGCAGTGCAACCAAATTAGGGTTTTGACTTCAAGAGCCTGAACCTCATAATTTTGGCCAACTCTTTTGGGCAATGTTTTCTATATGATAAGAGGTCCCTCCATGTCAATTTTCATGGAAAAATTCCAAATGGAAGTCAGTCATTGCCTTGGTTGCTTGCAGATGAAGTAATTGGTCAACTGTGCCTGTAAAAAGTCAACTGTCTGATTTCAAGGGGTCCAAGCCACTTTTTCTTGTCAAGGGAGGTCTTTACAATGTTATAAGATGTTTGGGATGGTTGAAGATTAAGAATCATGGATATTTGGAGGGTTTTGCAAAAATGGTACAAAGTTGGTTTTTGAGATTTTCCAAATTTAGCAACTTTTGCCCTAATTTTCAAGTGAGCTTAACATGATCAAAAATTCTTCAAATGAGCCCAACTCAAACATGAAAGTTGAAGACTAAAGCTTGCCATTTTCAAAAAGTACAAGTACATTTTCATGGGATTTATGGTTTGGGAGATAAGGCCCTCGAAAATTCCATGCATTTTAGGGCAAAATCACATTTCCATGCACACACCAAATGCAAGAGTGCTCAAAACTCATTTTCAAGTGCTGGAATGGATCAAGTGAGGTTACTAAGTTACAATGCAATGTATTTAGATGATTTTGCTCAAGAGAAACTTACATTTTGATGCCAAGCAAAGAAATGGCCTCAAAAATGCAAATTTAGCCAAATCATGAGAAGTATGTAATGGTTAATTCTAAGGGCCAAAGTTGTTTGTGTTCTGACCAAGGATTGGAAAAGGCTTGTGCATGTACCAAAAGGCCAAGCAAAGAGTGAGGTATGTGAGCTTATCTCACACTTTTGCAAATGATGAAAAATCTCAAAAAAGGCTCATTTATTCCCATTCCAAGTGCAAGGTGAGGCCACCATCCTTTTATTCATGGCATGTTAAGTTGTTAGCTCAAGAGAAATTGGAGGGTCCAAGCAAGGAATTTGACACATTTCACAAAATGCAAGTGCATGGGCATATGAGATCTTTGTTGTCACATGAGATGTCAAATTTTTACCAAATGGCAAGTTGTTGTGAAATGAAGTTACAAGTCCATTTGTGTACATTTTCAAATCATCACATCATTATGCATGGTATGAGAGAAATTTGGCTCAAAGAGAATCACAAAAATCGTGCATGGTGTGCATGGTTTCATCCCACTTGCAAAAGGTGCATAAGCATGAGAGTTTGTAACACACTTTGATCCAAGGGCTGAGAATGTTCCACTATTAATCAGCAAAGGAAATAGGATTAGCATGTGCAAGGTACAAGGACAAGGCACGAGCTAATTTCTCCATGACACCCTTTATGCATTTTTGCAATTTCAATTGGATCACACTCCCCTCACGTGCATTTCCTTTCTCATTCCTTGGACTGATTTAGGGCATCATAAAAGGGCCAGCTAGGGTTTTATCTTGGCAGAAATCGCCACCATTCTCCCATTTCTCAGTTTTTGCTCCTGCTGCATTTTTCCCCATAGCTCATCATCCACTACTCCATTCACCAAACAAACCTCATATTCTTGTTCCTGAAGCTTCATAGAACATAGATCAAGCTTCATTTCAAGCTGGAGGAAGGTTATTGTACCAGTCCAGTTCAAACCAGATTGCATCAAAGAGCAAAGTTGAGGTGATTTTGAAGCTTCTTTCACATTTATTTTGTGAAAAGAGGTTGCTAGGAGATCATCCCGAGCTGGATTTTGGCTTTCTTGGAGAAATTTGAAGCTGTGTGATCTCAGGTATGCTTCAAATCCATAGGTTTATAAATGACTTTTGTGATGTGCATTATGATCTACTTGTTACACTGAGCATGTGGAACTCTTTGGTTTTGAAAATGATGTGGAAATGAGGTCGGGCTAGGGTTTTGAAGTTTCTAGATCCAAACTATTTTGATTCTGTTCATGCTGTGTGTGCTATTTTACATGTCGGTGATGATTGATTCATGTTGTGCTTGGTTAGAGGATCATTTTTGATGTTTGGTTCGTGTGGTTTCATGGAGAAATGGAGGAGATATGTTTCTCTGGTTTTGTTGTTTTGCTGGCTGCTTGTTCCTGTTTCATTCGCATGTTTCAGTTTTGTTTTTATGAGTTGAGGTTGAAGATGATGAAGTGGAACGCAGGGATTGGTGGGGTTTCTATTTTTGTCTTTTGGTGACTAAACCCTAGCATGACCGGTTGATGCCAATGTTCACATGTTTTGTGCATTTATTTTGTTTTATGTTTTTTGTGTGAAGCATGCCATAAGTTTAAGGGTGCCTGAGTTTCTTTTGCCCTCTCATTTTCGCATGGGCCTAAGGCCAACATGCTATGCACGCCCCCTGCTGGGCCCAGGCAGTGGATGTGAGCTGGCCAGCTTTGCTTCTTGCACTCCTCCATCACTTTTATTATTCCTTTTGTTTTCTTCTCTTTTCTTCTTGCATTTTGGTTATTTTAAAATACTTCCCAACTTAGAAAAAATCCATAAATATTCATGAGTGTTCTTTAGTTCATCTAGTTTTTTATCATATTTTTTTCATATTTTTATTTTTATTCCACGTGGCCAAAATAAATCCAACATTAGGCATTACTTTCTTGTGAACTCTCATGGACCAATCTGCCTTGTCCAATTTCTATCTTCCTCATCCTTTAAGCTATGAATCCCATTCTTTTTGAATTCCAATCTTAAGACACTTTACTATCTTCATGATTTATCTTGGATTTTTCACAAATTTATTTGCTGGATTTTGATTAAGTTACTTGTGCATCAATTTTCAAAACCATAAATGGTGATACTTTACATTCATGAGCTTCATTGACCTAGTTTGGTGCTGAATTTTTGCAAACCCTTTTGGATTCTCATTTCCTTGTGTTTGGAGAGTACTTTGCTAGTTGGGTAGATTTTTTAGGGGCTTGGATCTATTTCTTGGGTATTTTCTTCTTCACCTTGCCTTGTTTTGGATACTTTGAGTCTTATAGTCTCTTTTGAGCTTAGAAGGGCACTTGTGCCAACTTCTCCCCATCTTTTAGGGTCCTTTAGAGGTCTAGGGTGGTTCCTGGTCTTAGGGAAGGGTAGAATCTCCTTGAATCTTGGTTTTGGGTCTCTCTTATTGTGCTTTATTTCTTTAAGTGTTCTGCATGCCTTCTTTGCATTTGTTTCACTTCTTATCATTTCAATATGATCTTGTATTGCTTTGTTTATCATCTTGTGAACTCTTTGCCATGCCTATATGCTTGTGTAGCTTCTGACTTGTTGGTTCATGCCTTGATGTTATGTTGTTACACTAACCTTGCAGGGGCTATGGTAAGTTTGAGATGGGGGAATTGAGTTCCACATCTCCATTTCTCATCTCTTCTCATTTTGTTTATGTGGACTAACATCTTCTTGTTGGGCTTAGGCCTTTCTCATCTCTCCTCTTATATTCTTCTTCTTCTCTTGAGATCTTTTCTAGGTTAGAAAGACCTCACACACCCTAGGAACTCCATGCATGTTAACTTAGGATAGAAACTTCCCCATTAGATTTTACCTTTGAGATCCTTTTGGTGCTCTCTCTTCTCATCTTCAAACTTAATTCTAATTCACTTAATAAAGGTTGGGTGCTTTCATGTGACACGAGACTTCGCTATGAGATGCTTGCACACGTTCCATTTCGGGACGAGGTGTGAGTCATCACTCATGGTAGATAGGTCTTAGCATGAGTACCTCACAAAGAAAAACTAACAGACATTTCTTGACCAAAAACCACAAAAATACTTAATAATGGTAATAGGCCAGTGTGCTTAAGCCTTCACCTGTGGGACTAGCTTTGGGGATTTCCTCCATAGATAGGTGTGCCTCTTGCGCATTCCATTTCGGGATGATGTGAGACGTACACATCCCATGGAGTAAGACTTAGGTACACTTACCTGTGCAAACTTTCACTCATAAAGGCTTCATAAAAAACACAAGCACAATAAGCGTCTTTCCTTCGGGAATTCTTTTCTCACCTCATTCGCTCCGTACGCGAACTCGCTCCTACTTGTCATCTTGCGAGATGGTAACGCACTCGTCGTCCGAGTCTGCAACACCTGAGCAATGGCATAAGCAGTTCAAGCTTCAATTCACAGGCAACTTTCTTTTCTCCCCTAGTTAGGGGAACTACGGCGTCTCTGATCCTCATTATCCTGATGAGGTACGTAGGCAGCGGGGTAGGGCCCGTTCGAGCACAATCTTTATTTTCCCTACATTTTTCTCTTTGTTTTCTTATTCAGTTCCTTTCCAGTTTTCCTTTCATTTTCATTTCTTAGCTGCAGTTTTCATACCCTCACCCTTTGAAATAGTTTCTTTTTGCAAGCGTGGATCCCGTCGGGTACGGCGGACGATCTGGGTGCTAATACCTTCCCAGGTCGTAACCGACTCCCGAACTCAGTCTCTTTGGTTCGCAGGACCTGTGTCCTTCTTCTTCTTTCTTCTGGTTTGTGCAGCATTACCATTCCCTTTCTTCGGGATAAAAATGCCTGGCTGGCGACTCTATTCTTTTCCGCGCCACTTTCGCGTTTGTACTAGGATGAAAATCCCGGGAGCGACAGCTGGCGACTCTGCTGGGGATCGAACCCAGAATCTCTGGTTCCCCTGTGAGTCTCTCCTAGCGCTTGTGTGTTGCTGTTTCATTGGGTGATGTTTGTTTGCTGTGGTTTGTTGTATTTTATTGTTGTTGTTTACAGCTTTATTTACAGTTTTCAGTATTTATTTTCCGCATCATATATCATACTGGATTGTCTGGACTGGTTTGCTATTTGGTGGGATGGGTGATACTATTTCAGAGAGATAAGCCAAGTACCCGGCTTGAGTGCACCCTAGGATTAGAGTGGACATATTGTACTCGCATGTGGCATGATGAGTGGCGATGTGTTTCACGCCCAGATTGCGACCGTTTTGGAAATATCTTGTGTGGGGATTTCCTCCACTTCGGGATAGGACCTTGATAGTTATGTGCATCTGGGGACCGATCATTGAGAACCTTTGTGGAAACAACCCTCTCCAGTGGTGGCAGTGGCAGACCACATTTTTGTGGCAAACCCATTCGCACCCGAGGGTCCACTAGGGACTTGCATAGGATGGCCTGGTTCTCTTATAGGAACTCAGTCAAAGCATCTGGTCGTATGACATTAGTACTGTATCCTACGGGCTGAATGTACTATTGTTTCTCGATTTCAGCGCTTGAAGCTGGGGACTTATAAGGGATGCTTGTTTTTTCCCGGACTCAGCTGAGGCCTCCCTGCGTAGTACATAATGCCTAACCGATTCCCTGATTTGGTCATGAGCCATTTCTCGGAAATGGTGAAAGTATTATTGCTATTCGGCTTTGAGAGTCCGTGATGTTTGACCCGGAGCACACCTGTGAGATTGGGGATGGGTTTACAGGTTGCAGGAACCCTTGACCTCATCATACCCTTGTTACCAGTGCAGTTCATGTTATGATACAGTTACTTTGGTTCCGGAGTTCTGGTTTTCTGGTTCTGGTATTCATGATACTATGGTCTTGAGATTTTCTCCAGAGAGTTGTGATTATCAGAGAGTGTGACTCAGTGGACTTTTAGTTTGACAAGTTATTCAGAGGGGCCTTTGTCAGTGTCCAGATTCCAGACAGTCTCAGATGGCCATATGTCCTTGCATTTGCATCTGCATTACATCATTGCATCATTAATCATTGTTTTTGTTTTCATTCACAGGTTCATATATCTGCTTCCGGTTCCGGTATCCTCTTCAAAGATGGAAGATCCTCGCAAGCAGAATATTCATTTCAAGTTCTTTGATATCAAGGTTGGTTTGTTGAAAAAGATGATAAAGCTGATTACACCCAACCAGGTAGAGAGGTTCAGAAAAGCTTATGGGAATATTCTTGACGTGGTGATAGAGCTGGATCCTTCAGAGAGGAGTGCCATTCATACATTGCTTCAGTATTATGATTCACAGCTTCGTTGCTTCACCTTTCCTGATTTTCAGTTGGGCCCTATGCTGGAGGAGTATGCTTTGATCCTGGGTGTGCCGATTCGAGATCAGGTTCCTTTCAATTCTGAGATGAGTAGACCTGCACCTGAGGCTATTGCTGAGGCTCTTTATTTGAGTCCTTCTGCTGTGAAGTCTTTGACCATCATTAAAGGAGGTGTGTCTGGGTTTTCTTTGGAGGCTCTGGTGAAGAAAACAGGAGAATTGGCTGTTGAAGAGGAATGGGATGCTGTGTGTGCCATCTTGGCTCTGTCTATCTATGGCATCATTTTGTTTGCTGATATGGAGAAGTTCATAGATATAAACGCCATACATCTCTTTTTGTTGAAGAATCCTGTGCCTACCTTACTCGGGGATTTGTATTACTCAGTCCATTACAAAACTGAAAAGAAGAGAGGAGGTTTGGTTCGTTGCTGTGCTCCATTATTTCACATGTGGTTCATGAGGCATTTGCCTAATACGGGGTTGTTTAGTGACCACACTCTGGTATGGGCTCAGAAGCTAGAGAAGTTGCTTGCCAAGGATGTTAGATGGTTCACTCAGAGGCTGCGAGGTGCACGTTTCATCACTAGCTGCGGGAGTTATCATAGTGTACCTTTGTTGGGAATAGCTGGAGGGATTAATTACAATCCAATCTTGTTAAGAAGACAATTGGGATATGCTTTGAGAGAGGTGCCTGAAGATTTGAAACTGACCCCTATTTTCTACTTCTCAGTGAAAGATAATATGCCTTTAGTGAGGAAGGTTGCGGGAGCTTGGAAGTGCATTAAGGGAGAAGGGATAGCTAGTTTCGGGAAGTGCAACAACCAGACATTCCCAGAGTATGAAGCTTGGTTGAAAGACAGAGCCAGAAAGGTTTTGTTACCATTTTCAGCACCAGTTCCCCCAGTTGCTGAGTCCATTGATATTGTGCCTTTAGAGGAATTCAAGAAGTTAGAAGCCCAGCTGCATGCAGTTAGAGTTGAAAATACTGAGATGGTAAGCCTGTATCACCAAGCCAACAGGGCCAAGGTTGAAGCTGAAGAGAAGTTGCTGAAGATACAAACGACTTTGGAGGCTAAGGAGAAGGACTTTGCAGGTAGAGAAGCACATTTCCGCAGATTGGGGATGATGGAAGCCCATAGAGAAGTTGAGCGCAAGAAGAAGTCAAAGATCCTCAGAGATGCTCGTCAGTCTATTGTCTGGTTAAAGGGACAGAGGGAGCAAGAGTTGAGGCACTATAAAGAAAAAAAAGAGTTCTTTGAAACCCAGATGGCTTACAAAAAGGAAGAGGTGGAGCAAGTCCACAAGATTCGCAGAGAAAAGACTCAGCAACTCGCAGACAGTCAACAAGCCCTCGAAGCAGCGCTTAAAGAGATTGAAGACTTAAAGTTGATGGCGGGAGTCAAGAGGGTCAAATCTGATGGGGGTTTAGTGATGGAGCTTCAGGATCCTTAGGTGTTGGTTCTGTTTCTTAGTTTACTTTTCTTGTATCTGGATTACCTGCAGGCATGTTGTAGGAGTCTTATTTGGTTGTTTCTCCTTTGTGAAGACTTGTACCCTACGGGGAATTCTGTGTTTTTTGCTTGATAGGTTGATTTATGTTATGGTTTTTCCCTTTATTTCTTGGTTCGCTTGCTGTTGTGTTTTGGATGTGGTCTCTCGCGAAGGTTCCTGGAAGTCGAGGATCAGTGCCCATTCGGTTTTCTTTGCTAAAATACCGGGACCGGGGCATGATTGACCCGTGATTGGAAACATAAACAACTGCATTGCATCCATATAACCTGTTTGTTGTTTTGCAGGTAGTGTCTCGATTACTAACGTATTTTGTGTTTCAGGCACTATAGCTCCTCGAAAAGTTCGGGGGCAACCAACAGTCCACAGGTATCCGACCAAGATTAATAGAGAGCGAGTCATGGACCAGTTACAGGCAGACTTGACCGATTTGAGACAAAGGATGGATAATTTTATGACGCTAATGGTCGGCATGGGGCAGAATCAAGAGCGTCTGCGAGAGATGGTTGAGAATCAGAACAGAAACGCTGCTGCTGCTGCGAATGCTGATAATCATACCGGTGCGGGCGCACGTCAGGGTGGAACTCCAGGGGTGCCAATAGTCAACGAAGGGGTGCCTAACATTCATATGGACCACCAGGATGACCAATTCACATTACTTGATGAAGCCGAGGGTCAAGGGGTAGAAATGAACAAGAGATTCGAAGAGATGGCCGAGCAAATCAAGGCTATTCAGTCCCAGAGTTCTTTGGGATTTGACATCACAGACTTGGGTTTGGTTCCGGGAGTCAGGATTCCGTATAAGTTTAAAGTTCCTACCTTCGAGAAGTATGACGGCACTACTTGTCCGAAAACCCACCTGCAATCGTTTGTTGGGAGAATTGTCGCTCATACAGACGATGAGAAGCTGTGGATGTATTATTTTCAGGATAGCTTGGTGGGAGCTTCTCTTGAATGGTACATGAAGCTCAATAGGGTCAATATCAAAAGCTGGAAGGATTTGGCCGAGGCCTTTGTAAGGAAGTATCAATATAACATGGACATGGCTCCGAAGCGCACGCAGTTGCAACACATGACTCAGGCGGCAAAGGAAAGTTTCAAAGAATATGCCCAGAGGTGGCGCCAGTTAGCTGCCAGGGTGCAACCACCTCTCTTAGAGGATGAAATGGCCGACATGTTTATGGGCACCCTCCAAGGTGTTTTTCTAGAAAGGTTGGCATCTAGCTCGGCCACCAAGTTCAATGATATAGTGATTGCTGGAGAGAGAGTTGAGACTCTGTTAAAGACGGGGAAGATTCAAGACCCTAATACCGCTGGTAGCTCTGGAGGAGCGAGGAAAGCCTTTGGCGGACTTCCTAGAAGAAGAGAAGGGGAAGCTAACGCAGTATATGGCCGAGGCAGGGGCAGAGGTTATAGACAAGAATACAATCAGATAGTTGCGGTCACAATTCCCGCTACACCAATTCAACCAGCTCAACAGGCTCTACAACGGCCACAGCAACAACAACAGCGCAACTATCAGCAGAGGCCGTATCAGCAGAGGCAACCACGCCAAGCTGATAGGGTTTTCGATGTGATCCCAATGACATACACAGCTTTACTCCAGAGATTGTTGGAACTGAACTTAATTCAGCTGAGGGCCTTAGCTCCACCTACTGGAACTCTTCCTCCAGGTTACGACGCCAATGCTCGGTGCGCTTTCCATTCTGGGGCACCCGGGCACTCAACAGAGAAGTGCAGGGCTTTGCACTATAAAGTTCAGGATTTGATCGACTCCAAGGCAATCAATTTCGCGCCACCTCCGAATGTCACGAATAACCCTATCCCTAATCATGGGGGAGCCAAGGTTAATGCTATTGAGATGGAGGATAGGCTGAACCTGGTGGAGAAGGTCGAAGAAGTGAAGACTTCCTTGTTGCTAGTCAAGGAGAGGTTGGTGAAGGGTCAGATTTTCCCGGGTTGTGGGTTTGATTGCGAAGACTGCGTTGAATCAAAGAATGGTTGTGACAGATTGAAGATTGGTTTGCAGAGACTGATGGATGATGGGCTGTTACAGTTCGACAGGGTCGATAAGAGGAATGATGAAGTGTCAACGGTGACCATATACTATGATCCTGCTGAAATGCCAGCGCAAAGAGAGCCGGTTACTATTTATGTCCCGGAAGTAAGCCCCGTCACCATCACGGTGCCTGGGCCTATTCCATATTCAGACGAGAAGGCTATTCCGTGGCATTACGGATCAGAAGTGTATGTTGGAGGACAGAAAGTGGAAAATAAGGCAGTAACCATGGACCCAGCTGTGGTGAATGTTGGGGGAAGTGGAGGTTTCACAAGGAGCGGTCGCCTATTCGCTCCCCAGACTTTGAGAGGAGACACTGATGCTGAGGCTTCCGCTAAGGCCAAAGGGAAGCAAGTAGCGATTGAGGATAATGCCACTCCCGCTACTGGTCAAAGTACTTTCGAGAAGGAAATGGAGGAGTTCATGAGGATTATTAAGAGGAGTGACTACAAGGTAGTCGAGCAACTAAATCAAACTCCCTCCAAAATCTCTATCTTGTCACTACTGATGTGCTCACCAGCTCATAGAGAAGCCCTTCTGAAGGTGTTGCAGATGGCGTATGTTCCTCAGGAAATTACCGTGAATCAATTAGAAGCTGTGGTGGGAAGTGTAAATGCGAGCCATGGTCTGGGATTTACTGATAGGGACCTTACTACCGAAGGGAAGAATCATAACAAGGCTCTCCACATCATAATTGAATGCAAAGGGGCTGTGCTGTCTCACGTCCTGGTCGATACTGGGTCATCTCTTAATGTCTTGCCGAAGAAGGCGTTAATGAAACTTAATGTGGAAGGGGTTGTGTTGAGACCAAGCGATTTGGTGGTGAAGGCTTTCGACGGTTCTCGAAGATCTGTGTTTGGAGAAGTTGAGTTGCCAATCAAGGTTGGATCGCAAGTATTTAAGAGCACGTTCTATGTGATGGACATTCAACCTGCTTATAGCTGTCTACTTGGTCGACCTTGGATTCATGCCGCAGGGGCTGTGACGTCAACTTTGCACCAGAAGCTCAAATACGTAGCGGATGGTCAAGTTGTGACTGTGTGCGGTGAAGAGGACATATTTGTGAGTCATCTATCTACATTCAAATACGTGGAGATGGATGGTGAAATTCATGAAACCCTGTGTCAGGCATTCGAAGCAGTGAATGTTAGTTCCCTGTCTCCTTTGAGTAAAGCTGAAAGTAAAGAAAGTACGTCTATTACCTCCTACAAGCAGGCCAAGGAAGTTGTGCAATCAGGTAGTGCCCAGGGCTGGGGCAGACTACTGGAGCTGGAAAAGAAGGAAGACAAGTTCGGGCTTGGGTATCAGCCTGATGGGTTCGATTGTTCATCAGGCAACAAGACCATTACCTTTACTAGTGCTGGGTTGCTGGACCGCAACCATATCTGTGCTACCAGTGAAGACGGAGATAGCGAGTGCGAACTGGATAATTGGATCCGCCCATGTGCACCAGGAGAGGAGCTGCCCAATTGGTCTACGGAAGACATCGTCGAAGTCACCTGGATCACAAAGTAATTGTTTATTTGTCGTTTTTACATACTGCATGTCAAATCCTGTACTCTGCCCAAGGTACAAGGATCCATTGTACAGGCCTCCATGTTTTGAAAGCATTTATTTGTCATAAATAAAGGACATTTTTCAATCAAATCGTTCCTTTTCTTTCAATTTGAATGTTTTGCACAAATAAAGAAAATGGCAATGTGTTTTTCTTTCTTGCTTTTGGTGTGCGTTTTCTCTAAACAGATTCTGAATAAGCACATCACTTGTGCAGTGTCGGTCAACCGGATTCCATTGACAACTCTCCTACTATGACTGAGCATAACTTCGACAATCCAATCTACCAAGCTGATGAAGAGGTTGAGGAAGATTATGAACTCCCCGAAGAGTTGGTCAGGTTGTTGAAGCAAGAGGAAAGAGTCATTCAGCCTCATCAGGAGGAAATCGAGGTTATCAACATCGGCACAGAAGAGGTTAAGAAGGAAATCAAGATAGGTGCCAGCTTGCAGACTGAAGTTAAGAAGGGGTTGATTGAAATGTTGCGTGAATATGTTGACATCTTTGCCTGGTCATACCAGGACATGCCAGGGTTGGATACAGACATCGTTGTGCATCGGCTACCATTAAAAGAAGACTGTCCTCCTGTTAAGCAAAAACTGAGAAGAACTCGCCCTGACATGGCGATGAAGATCAAAGAGGAGGTACAGAAACAGTGGGACGCCGGGTTCCTTGCCGTGACTAGTTACCCACCTTGGGTAGCTAACATCGTTCCAGTGCCAAAGAAAGACGGTAAGGTGAGGATGTGTGTTGACTACCGGGATCTGAACAGAGCTAGTCCGAAAGATGATTTCCCTTTACCTCACATTGATGTATTGGTGGATAATACGACTCAGTTTTCGGTGTTCTCCTTCATGGATGGATTTTCAGGATACAATCAGATCAAAATGTCACCTGAAGATATGGAGAAGACAACTTTCATCACACCCTGGGGCACATTCTGTTATAAAGTGATGCCATTCGGCCTGAAGAATGCTGGTGCCACTTATCAGAGGGCTATGGTAACGTTATTCCATGACATGATCCACAAAGAAATTGAATGTTATGTGGATGACATGATTGCCAAGTCCTTCACAGAAGAAGACCACCTGGTGAATTTGTTGAAGTTATTCAAGCGTCTGAGAAAGTACCAATTGAAGCTGAACCCCAACAAATGCACATTCGGGGTACGATCTGGTAAGTTGCTGGGATTTATTGTAAGCGAGAAAGGGATTGAAGTTGACCCTGACAAAGTTAAAGCCATTCAAGAAATGCCTGCACCAAAAACTGAGAAGGAAGTTCGAGGGTTCTTAGGAAGATTGAACTACATTTCAAGGTTCATATCTCATCTCACAGCAACCTGCGAGCCTTTGTTCAAGCTATTAAGAAAAGAGCAAGCGGTCAGGTGGAATGAAGACTGTCAGAGGGCTTTTGACAAAATTAAGGAATACTTACAAGAGCCTCCGATCCTTATGCCTCCAGTGGAAGGAAGACCCCTGATCATGTACTTGACAGTATTAGAAAAGTCGATGGGGTGTGTGCTGGGCCAGCATGACGAGTCTGGTCGAAAAGAGTATGCAATATACTACCTAAGCAAAAAGTTTACCGACTGCGAACAACGATATTCACTGCTCGAGAAAACTTGCTGTGCTTTAGCGTGGGCTGCTCGCCGACTAAGGCAGTACATGTTGACCCACACTACCTTATTGATCTCCAAGATGGATCCAGTCAAGTATATATTTGAGAAACCAGCACTTACCGGACGGGTTGCAAGATGGCAAATGATTCTCACAGAGTATGATATCCAATACACATCCCAAAAAGCCATCAAAGGCAGTGTATTGTCTGATTATCTCGCTGAGCAACCCATTGATGATTACCAGCCTATGAGGTTTGACTTCCCCGACGAAGACATCATGTTTGTAAAAGCAAAAGATCATGAAGAGCCTATTCATACTGAAGGGCCTGACCCAGAAGAGGGATGGACTATGATGTTTGATGGGGCTGTTAACATGAATGGTCGTGGTGTTGGCGCAGTGCTCATTACACCTAAGGGAGTTCACATGCCTTTCTCGGCAAAACTCACTTTTAACTGCACTAACAACGAAGCTGAATACGAAGCTTGTATTATGGGTCTTGAGGAAGCCATTGACCTCAGGATCAAAACTTTGACTGTATTCGGGGATTCAGCTCTGGTAATTAATCAAACAAATGGAAAATGGTACACGCACCAAGATCATTTGATACCTTATCGGGACTATACAAGGAAGTTGTTGACTTTCTTCACAACAGTCAAGCTTGAGTATATCCCTCGAGACGAAAATCAGTTTGCGGATGCTCTAGCTACCATTTCATCCATGATCAAAGTGCAAGCTGCCAATTTTGTGCCTCAGATTGCAGTCTCCAGACTAGACAGGCCAGCATATGTGTGCTCAACAGACATTGTCAAAGATGATAAGCCCTGGTACCATGACATCAAATGCTTCTTGGAGGATCAAACATACCCACCTGGGGCATCATCCAATGATAAGAAGACATTAAGAAGGCTAGCTGGTAGTTTCTTCCTGAACACTGATGGTTCCCTGTATAAGCGAAACTTTGATATGATACTTCTCAGATGCGTTGATAAGGCGGAAGCAGACTTGCTGATGCACGAGGTGCATGAAGGATCCTTCGGTACCCACGCTGGAGGGCATGCAATGGCTAAAAAGTTGCTAAGATCAGGCTACTACTGGATCACCATGGATGCAGACTGCTGTGCCTATTCCAGAAAATGTCATAAATGCCAGATTTATGCGGATAAAGTGCATGTGCCTCAAAATCCTTTGAATGTGATGTCTTCACCCTGGCCCTTTGCCATG
Source organism: Lathyrus aphaca (assembly GCA_963966055.1). NCBI lineage: Eukaryota > Viridiplantae > Streptophyta > Magnoliopsida > Fabales > Fabaceae > Lathyrus > Lathyrus aphaca. The sequence continues at coordinate 460,137,459 of OZ014522.1, read as the reverse complement.
TGGGGCATTGATATGATCGGCAAGATTGAACCAACGGCGTCAAACGGACATCGCTTCATCTTGGTCGCGATTGATTACTTCACCAAATGGGTGGAAGCTGCGTCTTATGCCAATGTTACTCGCCAGGTGGTAGCAAAATTCCTGAAAAGAGATATCATATGCAGATATGGAGTGCCCGAGTGAATCATTACCGATAATGGTTCTAATCTGAACAATAAGATGATGGCAGAACTGTGCCGGGACTTCAAGATCCAGCATCACAATTCCTCTCCTTACCGACCAAAGATGAATGGTGCGGTAGAGGCAGCTAATAAGAATATCAAGAGGATTGTACAGAAAATGGTTATCACATACAAAGATTGGCATGAGATGCTACCGTTTGCGTTGCATGGGTACCGAACGTCAGTCAGGACGTCGACTGGGGCAACCCCCTTCTCTTTAGTCTACGGCATGGAGGCAGTCTTGCCTGTTGAAGTGGAAATTCCTTCACTGCGGGTGTTGATGGATGTCAGGCTTGATGAGGCTGAGTGGGTGCGTGCTCGATATGATCAACTATGCCTAATTGAGGAAAGGAGATTAGCAGCTATCTGTCATAGCCAGTTATATCAAAGGAGAATGAAGCGAGCCTTCGATCAGCGAGTACGTACTCGGGAGTACCAAGTAGGCGAGCTTGTACTCAAGAGGATCATTCCTCCTGGTTCAGATCACAGGGGCAAGTGGACCCCAAATTATGAAGGACCATTCATAGTGAAGAAAGTATTCTCAGGCGGAGCACTGATGCTCACCACTATGGATGGCGAGGACTTCCAATACCCTGTTAACTCGGACGCAGTTAAAAAATACTTCGCATAAAAGACCCGCTGGACACAAAAACAGAATTATAGTCTAGGCAAAAAAGGGGCATCCCGGCGAGCTAAAAACAGAATAAAAGCTCGGGCAAAAATTAGGGAAAAAATAATAAAAAAAAATGTGCACCCGCTGAGTTGAAAAGCCACATCGGACAACTCAGGCAAAAAAGGGTATCCCGGTGGATCGAAAACCCGAGAGGGCGATCCACGCAAAATCAGGGAATAAGCGAACAACTGCGATCCGGTTTATTTGAACCACGTCACCGCTTCAAATAGCTTGACCATATCAGAAGGGTAGAGATTAGCCCCTCATTCTTTTCAGAAGGCCGAAGACGGAACGAAAAGTCTTGAGGATATGCCAGTCATAGCAGGAGGGAAACTCTTTGGAATGCCGTGCCATTGCCATTAGGATAGTTTCTTTTCTCAATTTTTACAGTAGCTACCTCTTTCCAGGTGGTTACTTCCTGATGTAAAATTATGCCTATTCAGAGGCCAATCAATAAAAAGAATATTCAGTCAAACACCGTGTTATGCTTATTTTGTTTACAAAAATGTCCTGAATTTTTGACAAATAACACCGCATGCGAAACATGCTGCTTCTCAACTGATAAAAATGACATTGCAGAGACACTTAACATCGCTTTGAGTGTCAGGTGATGGCAGATGAATAGATCAGGCCATATCAATCTTGGTGCATATGTGTGTATTCTGTTATTGCAGGATTTGCAGGTTATCACCGTACCCCCAAACAGCAGAGGGTTATTCTCCAAGCAGAGGTATTTCCCCGACAGAACGTCTGTTTACAAGTGACTTATTCTCAACAGGTATCTGAACACCTGCACTCCCCAGAAGTCGGGTCAATCACCAGCGGGAGTTAGTAGAAGTCTCCCATCCACAGTGGAGTTGTCGGAAGTTTATTATTCGCAACGGAATCGCTAGAAGTTCTCCTAGCTCAGCAGAGTTGCAGGTAACTTCATTTCCCCACAGAGTCATCAGGATTCTCATTTCCATGGGATTTCCCCAGCAGAGCAAGAAGAAATTATCCCCAGTGGAGTCAGAGCAGGATGATCAGATCCCCAGCAGATGTTCAAAGCAGTTAAGCGAAGTATACCTCACGCAGAGTCGTCTTTCTTCCGGGGAAAAGCCTCTCTAGTAAGCATCGGGTTGCCAGCACTTCATTTTCATTAGAGTTAAAGGTTTGAGGGCCCCAACAGGTTACCAGAACCTTCTCCCACAGGCCGCCAGGACTTCATTCCTCAGCCAGAGCGGAATTGTCTACTTCCCCAACACAATCAGCCTTTGTCTGTGTTAACACTTATTCAGTGTTTATTCGCACTCTTAGACACTTATTTGATGATTCAGTTTGCTCATCCGTAGGCTCCAGAAGAATTAGCACCTTATGGTACTCTCCTGTGCACTCTTCCCCAGTAGAGTCTATATCTACTAGCACTCGTCTGTGCTCGCATCTTTATTTGATGCTCATCCTCTTTCAGCACTCGTTTGTGCCTTTTCCTCGGCAGATTCCTCTTTATTTGAGGTACTCCTCAGCACTCGTCCATGCTAACGTCTTTATTTGATGACCGTCCGCAGCTCTCGGCACTCGTCCGTGTTTGTTAGTTCTTTGAAGTTTTTTCCCCAGCGAAGTTGCCAGTGCTCGTCCGTACTCGCATTTTTATTTGATGCTCAACCGCCTCCCTGCAGCACTCGTCCGTGCATTTTATTTTCGATTCCTCTTTATTTGAGGCATATCCCCAAGGAAGCCGCCAGTACTCGTCCGTGCTCGCATCTTTATTTGATGCTCGACCGCATCTCTTAGCACTCGTACGTGCTTGTTACTCCTTTGAAGATTGCTCGTCCGCATCCTTCGACACTCGTCCGTGTCTATTGCTTATCTGGTGCTCGTCTGCACGCCCCGACACTCGTCCGTGTTTGGTATTTTCTTTTGAAGATCGTCTCAAATAAGTGGATACTCGTCCGTATCACTATCAGAAGTACCCGTCCGTGTTTCTTGGATCATCGTCCGGTACTCGTCCGTATCGTCGACCTATGACACTCGTCCGTGTTTCTTTGATGATCATTCCAATGCTCGTCCGCATTGAAGAGGTTGAAAATCCTGACGGTGGGATTAAAACGTCAAAACTATTACCGGAACCTGCGTAAGGGTTATCCGAAGAAGACTCGTCCGTCTTATTCCACTTATCTGCGTAAGGATTCGTGAAGAGGGTTCGTCTATCCTATTTTCCGGAACCTGCGTAAGGGTTATCCGAAGAAGACTCGTCCGTATTATTCCACTTATCTGCGTAAGGATTCGTGAAGAGGATTCGTCCATCCTAGTTGCATGTCTATCCCACAGACTTATATGCATTCCCGGAACCTGCGTAAGGGTTATCCGAAGAAGACTCGTCCGTCTTATTCCGCTTATCTGCGTAAGGATTGGTGAAGGAGATTCGTCTATCTCAGGTTATTTTGAAGATTCTTAAGGACTCGTTCGCTTTCTGCACCTGGCGTCACAGGTCACAAGAAGACTCGTCTGTTTCATGTTTCATCAGAACCTTCGGTCTCATTGGAAGGAGCTTGTCTGCTCATCCTTCAGCTCAGTTGCAACGTCATCGGATTGGGTTTATTTCCCATTTCTTGTTTTCTGCATCAGAGCGCAAATTTCCGTTTTCTTGGGTATTCAACCACAGTTTATCTTGAACGGTCGAAAGCGGAAGCAATCGTCCTTTTCAGATCAACAGTTGCTTGAATAGGGGCAGCTGTAGAACCTCAAATTTGCCCTCTTCATTTTGAGCATCATAATACATCATTTGCATCATAAGCATATCATATATATAGCATTACAGCATAGGAAAATAAAGCATGACAAGCATCAAGCCCTAGCATGAGGCATATGGCCATCTGGGGAGGTGTTGAAGGCTATCTAAGCCAAGACAAGGGTTCCAATGGGTTTGTGGGAAGCCTATGATGAGTCTAGACCCCTTTAACAAGACCAAGTTCAATTGCAAAAGCTCAGAAGATTGTTTAATCATCACAAGTTTTAAGACAATGCAAGGCTCCTAAGCAGTGCAACCAAATTAGGGTTTTGACTTCAAGAGCCTGAACCTCATAATTTTGGCCAACTCTTTTGGGCAATGTTTTCTATATGATAAGAGGTCCCTCCATGTCAATTTTCATGGAAAAATTCCAAATGGAAGTCAGTCATTGCCTTGGTTGCTTGCAGATGAAGTAATTGGTCAACTGTGCCTGTAAAAAGTCAATTGTCTGATTTCAAGGGGTCCAAGCCACTTTTTCTTGTCAAGGGAGGTCTTTACAATGTTATAAGATGTTTAGGATGGTTGAAGATTAAGAATCATGGATATTTGGAGGGTTTTGCAAAAATGGTACAAAGTTGGTTTTTGAGATTTTCCAAATTTAGCAACTTTTGCCCTAATTTTCAAGTGAGCTTAACATGATCAAAAATTCTTCAAATGAGCCCAACTCAAACATGAAAGTTGAAGACTAAAGCTTGCCATTTTCAAAAAGTACAAGTACATTTTCATGGGATTTATGGTTTGGGAGATAAGGCCCTCGAAAATTCCATGCATTTTAGGGCAAAATCACATTTCCATGCACACACCAAATGCAAGAGTGCTCAAAACTCATTTTCAAGTGCTGGAATGGATCAAGTGAGGTTACTAAGTTACAATGAAATGTATTTAGATGATTTTGCTCAAGAGAAACTTACATTTTGATGCCAAGCAAAGAAATGGCCTCAAAAATGCAAATTTAGCCAAATCATGAGAAGTATGTAATGGTTAATTCTAAGGGCCAAAGTTGTTTGTGTTCTGACCAAGGATTGGAAAAGGCTTGTGCATGTACCAAAAGGCCAAGCAAAGAGTGAGGTATGTGAGCTTATCTCACACTTTTGCAAATGATGCAAAATCTCAAAAAAGGCTCATTTATTCCCATTCCAAGTGCAAGGTGAGGCCACCATCCTTTTATTCATGGCATGTTAAGTTGTTAGCTCAAGAGAAATTGGAGGGTCCAAGCAAGGAATTTGACACATTTCACAAAATGCAAGTGCATGGGCATATGAGATCTTTGTTGTCACATGAGATGTCAAATTTTTACCAAATGGCAAGTTGTTGTGAAATGAAGTTACAAGTCCATTTGTGTACATTTTCAAATCATCACATCATTATGCATGGTATGAGAGAAATTTGGCTCAAAGAGAATCACAAAAATCGTGCATGGTGTGCATGGTTTCATCCCACTTGCAAAAGGTGCATAAGCATGAGAGTTTGTAACACACTTTGATCCAAGGGCTGAGAATGTTCCACTATTAATCAGCAAAGGAAATAGGATTAGCATGTGCAAGGTACAAGGACAAGGCACGAGCTAATTTCTCCATGACACCCTTTATGCATTTTTGCAATTTCAATTGGATCACACTCCCCTCACGTGCATTTCCTTTCTCATTCCTTGGACTGATTTAGGGCATCATAAAAGGGCCAGCTAGGGTTTTATCTTGGCAGAAATCGCCACCATTCTCCCATTTCTCAGTTTTTGCTCCTGCTGCATTTTTCCCCATAGCTCATCATCCACTACTCCATTCACCAAACAAACCTCATATTCTTGTTCCTGAAGCTTCATAGAACATAGATCAAGCTTCATTTCAAGCTGGAGGAAGGTTATTGTACCAGTCCAGTTCAAACCAGATTGCATCAAAGAGCAAAGTTGAGGTGATTTTGAAGCTTCTTTCACATTTATTTTGTGAAAAGAGGTTGCTAGGAGATCATCCCGAGCTGGATTTTGGCTTTCTTGGAGAAATTTGAAGCTGTGTGATCTCAGGTATGCTTCAAATCCATAGGTTTATAAATGACTTTTGTGATGTGCATTATGATCTACTTGTTACACTGAGCATGTGGAACTCTTTGGTTTTGAAAATGATGTGGAAATGAGGTCGGGCTAGGGTTTTGAAGTTTCTAGATCCAAACTATTTTGATTCTGTTCATGCTGTGTGTGCTGTTTTACATGTCGGTGATGATTGATTCATGTTGTGCTTGGTTAGAGGATCATTTTTGATGTTTGGTTCGTGTGGTTTCATGGAGAAATGGAGGAGATATGTTTCTCTGGTTTTGTTGTTTTGCTGGCTGCTTGTTCCTGTTTCATTCGCATGTTTCAGTTTTGTTTTTATGAGTTGAGGTTGAAGATGATGAAGTGGAACGCAGGGATTGGTGGGGTTTCTATTTTTGTCTTTTGGTGACTAAACCCTAGCATGACCGGTTGATGCCAATGTTCACATGTTTTGTGCATTTATTTTGTTTTATGTTTTTTGTGTGAAGCATGCCATAAGTTTAAGGGTGCCTGAGTTTCTTTTGCCCTCTCATTTTCGCATGGGCCTAAGGCCAACATGCTATGCACGCCCCCTGCTGGGCCCAGGCAGTGGATGTGAGCTGGCCAGCTTTGCTTCTTGCACTCCCCCATCACTTTTATTATTCCTTTTGTTTTCTTCTCTTTTCTTCTTGCATTTTGGTTATTTTAAAATACTTCCCAACTTAGAAAAAATCCATAAAAATTCATGAGTGTTCTTTAGTTCATCTAGTTTTTTATCATATTTTTTTCATATTTTTATTTTTATTCCACGTGGCCAAAATAAATCCAACATTAGGCATTACTTTCTTGTGAACTCTCATGGACCAATCTGCCTTGTCCAATTTCTATCTTCCTCATCCTTTAAGCTATGAATCCCATTCTTTTTGCATTCAAATCTTAAGACACTTTACTATCTTCATGATTTATCTTGGATTTTTCACAAATTTATTTGCTGGATTTTGATTAAGTTACTTGTGCATCAATTTTCAAAACCATAAATGGTGATACTTTACATTCATGAGCTTCATTGACCTAGTTTGGTGCTGAATTTTTGCAAACCCTTTTGGATTCTCATTTCCTTGTGTTTGGAGAGTACTTTGCTAGTTGGGTAGATTTTTTAGGGGCTTGGATCTATTTCTTGGGTATTTTCTTCTTCACCTTGCCTTGTTTTGGATACTTTGAGTCTTATAGTCTCTTTTGAGCTTAGAAGGGCACTTGTGCCAACTTCTCCCCATCTTTTAGGGTCCTTTAGAGGTCTAGGGTGGTTCCTGGTCTTAGGGAAGGGTAGAATCTCCTTGAATCTTGGTTTTGGGTCTCTCTTATTGTGCTTTATTTCTTTAAGTGTTCTGCATGCCTTCTTTGCATTTGTTTCACTTCTTATCATTTCAATATGATCTTGTATTGCTTTGTTTATCATCTTGTGAACTCTTTGCCATGCCTATATGCTTGTGTAGCTTCTGACTTGTTGGTTCATGCCTTGATGTTATGTTGTTACACTAACCTTGCAGGGGCTATGGTAAGTTTGAGATGGGGGAATTGAGTTCCACATCTCCATTTCTCATCTCTTCTCATTTTGTTTATGTGGACTAACATCTTCTTGTTGGGCTTAGGCCTTTCTCATCTCTCCTCTTATATTCTTCTTCTTCTCTTGAGATCTTTTCTAGGTTAGAAAGACCTCACACACCCTAGGAACTCCATGCATGTTAACTTAGGATAGAAACTTCCCCATTAGATTTTACCTTTGAGATCCTTTTGGTGCTCTCTCTTCTCATCTTCAAACTTAATTCTAATTCACTTAATAAAGGTTGGGTGCTTTCATGTGACACGAGACTTCGCTATGAGATGCTTGCACACGTTCCATTTCGGGACGAGGTGTGAGTCATCACTCATGGTAGATAGGTCTTAGCATGAGTACCTCACAAAGAAAAACTAACAGACATTTCTTGACCAAAAACCACAAAAATACTTAATAATGGTAATAGGCCAGTGTGCTTAAGCCTTCACCTGTGGGACTAGCTTTGGGGATTTCCTCCATAGATAGGTGTGCCTCTTGCGCATTCCATTTCGGGATGATGTGAGACGTACACATCCCATGGAGTAAGACTTAGGTACACTTACCTGTGCAAACTTTCACTCATAAAGGCTTCATAAAAAACACAAGCACAATAAGCGTCTTTCCTTCGGGAATTCTTTTCTCACCTCATTCGCTCCGTACGCGAACTCGCTCCTACTTGTCATCTTGCGAGACGGTAACGCACTCGTCGTCCGAGTCTGCAACACCTGAGCAATGGCATAAGCAGTTCAAGCTTCAATTCACAGGCAACTTTCTTTTCTCCCCTAGTTAGGGGAACTACGGCGTCTCTGATCCTCATTATCCTGATGAGGTACGTAGGCAGCGGGGTAGGGCCCGTTCGAGCACAATCTTTATTTTCCCTACATTTTTCTCTTTGTTTTCTTATTCAGTTCCTTTCCAGTTTTCCTTTCATTTTCATTTCTTAGCTGCAGTTTTCATACCCTCACCCTTTGAAATAGTTTCTTTTTGCAAGCGTGGATCCCGTCGGGTACGGCGGACGATCTGGGTGCTAATACCTTCCCAGGTCGTAACCGACTCCCGAACTCAGTCTCTTTGGTTCGCAGGACCTGTGTCCTTCCTCTTCTTTCTTCTGGTTTGTGCAGCATTACCATTCCCTTTCTTCGGGATAAAAATGCCTGGCTGGCGACTCTATTCTTTTCCGCGCCACTTTCGCGTTTGTACTAGGATGAAAATCCCGGGAGCGACATCATTACCCCTAATCAGAGGGAAGATGTGATGAGTTTACTAACCCTTGGTTTAGGCTTAAGCTCATTTTCTTATGACAAACACAAAAATCAATAAAAGATTGAAAACACAAAAACAAACAATAATCGTCTCCTTCGGGATTCTTTTATCATCACCCTCATTCACAAACAAGAACTTGCTTCTTCTGTCTAAGGCAAGACAGTTAGCACCTGAGCCAGACAGGTCATACACTGGAGCATAGACAAGCAAGTAGTTCATAGTCAATTTATCTTTCAGTCTCTTTGAGTCGAACTATGGTGTTCTGACTTCCTCATTGCACAAGAGGATATGTAGGCATAACTTAACAGTTATCAAACAAAAGTCTCTGTATATTCCCCCTCCTGCCAGTATCATTTTTCAAAGCCTCATAACCTTGAGCTTTGCTCTCTTTTCTTACACTGACACTTCCTTATTTCACTTCACATTTCTTTTGCACTGACACTTGCATTCTTTCCCAGCTTTTTCATACAAAATAGCACTGACACTACCCCTTTAAAACACAAATCTTTTAAGCGTGGATCCCGTAGAGTACGACGGACAATCTGGGTGCTAATACCTTCCTAGGTTGTAACCAACCCCCTTTCTCAGTTTCTCTGGTTCGCGACCGTCTTATCCATATCTTTCTAGGTTTATGCAGCATTACCTTTCCTTCGGGATAAAAATGCCTAGCTGGCGACTCTTTTCTTTTCAGTCCACCCTTGTGTGTTCTCTCCTTTCACCGACCTTTCGCGTCTGTACCCCTTTTGACCGGGTCTCATTTGGTGGGAGAGACAGCTTGGCGACTCTGTTGGGGAACCTTATATTGTAACCAGGGCTTTTGGTTCTTTTTGTGGGTTCCTCCTAGCGCTTGTTTGATTTGTGTTTACTGGGGTGTTATGTGCTAATTGTGTTTATGTATTTGCTTTATTGTTTTATGTACAGTCTTATTTACTACTTTCTTTACAGTTTTATGCATCATACTATCATACTGTCATTGCTGGATCTGGTTTGTTGTTTTGATGGGTGGGGTTCCATTGAGAGTTTAAGGTCCTATACCTGGGACCTGAGTGACACCTAGGCTAGAGTGGTTCATGTTCTTTCCCATTCCATTTTGGTCTGGTGCGGGAATATGAAACACGGTTCAGATGTGGGTTTCTTCTTGAGAACTCTGTGCTACAGATTTCCTGTAGTGCTAGGGCTATCTGGGAAGCCTGCTAAGTCTGGATGACCTTTATTTTGACCTTCAGAATCTGAGGGGAATTAGAGGAGGATCTTTTATGATTATTGTAAACATTGTACCTTCGGGTTAGAAGTGTTTACACTTCTCATAACTGATCCAAGTCTGAGGATCCTTGTTCTAGAACACTACCTGTGAGGGGGTTGGGCTGTTTACAAGTTTGCAGGAACCCTTGGCCACATCATACCCTATTACTGTATTGTTTAAGAGTACTCCACTTTGGACAGTTCTTGTGATTAACCCCGGACATGTGACTCTTTATTTGAGTCCCCCACCCTGGTTACTGGGTTTCTGAGCCTCCATTTGGACTTTTGAACATACATGGGCCTTATATCAAGACAGATAATCAGATCCAGCTTGATCACAAACCCTTGCATATCATTTGCATATATCATCATTGCATCATTTAACATTTGTTTATTTGCTTTTCAGGGTATCCACATCATATCTGGTTTGGTTTTGACCCCTTCTTTTGCATAGACCTCTGTTTCAGCTATCTTCATCAGTTATCTGCTTCAGCTGTCTTCATCATTACCAGCATCAGCCTATTAGTGGCTCATCTCCAGCATTAGTCTGTGATCTTCATCAGCACTTACTTTCAGTTTCTTCAGCAACACTCATGACTACTCCCAGGAAGAGCAACATATCCTACCATTTCTTTGAGCCTGTGTTGACTGGTATCAGGCAGGTCCAGTCACTTATCACACCTGACCACATCCCTTTGTTTGGAGAGCATTATGGAGGTATCCTGGATATGGTTATGGACCTTGACCCTTCTCAGAGAAGCATGATCCACACCTGCTTACAATTTTATGACCCTCCTTTGAGATGCTTCACCTTTCCAGACTTTCAGCTAGGGCCTCTGCTGGAAGAGTTTTCCTCATTGATTGGAGTACCTATCAGGGGTGGAATCCCTTTCAACCCAGAGATGCCAGCTCCCAGAAATGAAGAGATAGCAAAGGCATTGTACCTGGAGCCTGCCTTGATTGAGCAAAGTATGACAACAAACGCTGGGATCCCTGGTTTGCATTTGGACTTCTTGATTTCTCTGGCCATTCTGAAGGCTTCTTTGGGAGAATGGAGGGCAGTCTGTACACTGTTAGCCCTCAGCATATATGGGGTTATATTGTTTCTAGATGAGCCTAAATTTGTCAGCAAGAATGCCATCCGCCTGTTTCTTCTGAAGAATCTAGTGCCTACACTGCTGGGAGACTTTTACTACTCCATTCATCAGAGAAATGAGAAACAAAGGGGGAAGTTAGTAAGATGTTGTGCTCCTTTGTTTTACACCTGGCTGCTCAGACACCTGCCTAAGTCAGATGCTTTCTTTAATCCCCACCAACAGAAGAATTGGGCCAATAGGCTCATTGCCTTGACTTCAGATGATATTAGATGGTGCACCCAGAGCACCAAAGGCAAGGACATTATCACCAGCTGTGGACAATACCCAAATGTGTCTCTGATAGGAGTGAAGGGTTGCATCAACTACAATCCTTTACTGTTTAAGAGACAACTGGGTTATGCCTTGGTTCACCCTCCCAGAGGACAAGATCTAGCTGAGACCCTGTATTGTGAAGTAAAACCTAATTCAGCTGCTGTCAGACAAGCATCCTGGGCTTGGGACAACATCCAGACAAAGGGGGTAGCTATCCTTGGAAGGTGTAATAATGTTGCTTTAGCTCAGTACTATGACTGGTCCCGTACTAGAGCTCAAATTACCAGAATGCCTTTCATCTTGGAAGACATGCCTAGACCATCTACAGTACAGCCAGCATCAACTATCAGCCTAGAAGAATTTGAGAAGCTGAAGGAAAGGAATGAGAACCTGTCCCAAGCCTTGAAGAAGACTCTCTGGGAAAGAAGTGATGGTCGTCTGGATATTGAGAGATTGGAGAAGCTTAGGGTGGAGCATCTTACCAAAATTGAGAAGACAGAAGACTACATCAGGAAAGCAAGAGCTGGGGAACAAATATTGAAGAATGCCTGTAAGGAGGCCAAGATTCAGAAGGCTAGGACTGAGCTCTATCTGCAAGAGAGTCAGGCTAGGTGGGTCAAGATCACTGAAGCCCGTACACAAGAAGACCAAAAGACTCAAGCCAAGATTGAACAGCTGGAGGCCAATGAGAAGAAGCAGCAGGAAGCTTTGTTGGCAGCCCAGAAGGAGATTTCAGAGTTGAAGCTCAGAGCAGGATTGAAGAGATCAAAGGACCAGGACAGGCATAAGAAGATGACCACTGCCATTGCTACCAGGAACCTCCTCATTAGGACCATCACAGAGCACCCAGCTGGTCCAGTGACTGAGGCACTCCTGAAGGAGGTCAAAGAGGATGAGTTTGGACTGGATGTCTGATTCTTTGTTTGTTGTTGCTTCCTTTTGATGTACTTTTCCTTTTATTGTATTTTGACCCTCCATGGGCATGTGTTGTAAAACAAATTATGTATTGTTCATCATTTGTAATATATTTTAGTTTGTTTTCATTTGGGCTTTTCTCTCAACAACATCAAGCATCTTCCTCGAGGTCTGGAAAGGTCAAAACCAAGAACCAAACCGGATACCTTGGAAAACAAATAAGCATACTGCATTGCATACTAACTTTTGTTTTGTCTTGTAGGTTTTGTTATTATTATTGTTTCTAACTTTGTTGTGACTTCAGGAAACATTGCTCGTCGCCGAGTGTTCCCTGTCAACCGTGCGCACCGGTACCCGACTCGTAACAACCTTCCCGGTATTCAAATGGAACAAATACAGCAGGATCTGACTGAGGTCAGAAATCAGATGACCAATGAGAGATTGGAGATGAGAAATCAGATGTCTCAATTCATGGCAGTGATGACTGGCTTAGCCCAGATTCAAGAAAGGTTAAGAGAGCTGGCGGAAAGACAAACTCCTGAGGAGCCTCATCTTGGAACAGGAGGAACTAGTAACAATGAACGGGGCCAGCCTCGTATTGACCCACCAGTATTTGGACCCCATATGGATCCGGAAGTTAATATCCCGAGAAATGTGCAAGGTAATACTGCTGGGGGGAGAATCTTGCAAGAAGATCCCCAAGAAGAACAGTTTACTGTTATGGGAGCTGGAGATGAAGTATATGACAGGAGATTGGACGAAATTGCTGAGAAGCTAAGATCTTTGGAATCTCAGAATTCTTTGGGCTTCGATGTGATGGACATCGGACTAGTGGATGGGGTGAGAATTCCCCACAAATTCAAACCCCCATGATTTGAGAAGTACAATGGTACCTCCTGTCCTCGCACTCACCTGCAGTCTTTTCTATGAAGACTCAAAGCTTACACCATGGATGAAAAACTATGGATGTTCTACTTTGAGGACAGTCTGACTGGAGCTTCGAGAGAGTGGTATTCACATTTGTCTAGGGCCACCATAAGATGCTGGAAAGATTTGGCCGAGGCTTTCATCAGGCAATATCAATACAACCTGGACATGGCTCCCAACAGGACCCTCCTAATGGGAATGTCTCAGTCTTCTAGGGAGAGCTTCAGGGAATATGCCCAAAGATGGAGACAGCTTGCTGCTGCTGTCCAACCACCCATGTCAGAGAGGGAAATGGTTGACATGTTCATGAATACATTGCAAGGGACCTATATTGATAGATTGGCTGCCTTCTCCTCTACCAGTTTTGCTGACGTGGTCATAGCTGGTGAAAGGATTGAAAGTCGATTAAAGATGGGCAAAATTTTTGACAGTGGTGCAAGTTCATCTAGCAATCCCAAAAAGCCTTTTGTGGGACCCCGAAGGGCCGGTGAAACAAATTCCATTCATGCAAGCAGGGGCAGGCCTCAGTATGTACACCGGTCAGTAGCAGCAGTTACCATTCCAGCTCCGATTCCTCAACAATCAGCCTATCCTTAACAACAACAATCACAGTATCAACAAGTTCATTATCCGCAACAGAGAATCTACAACAACAGCATTAACAACCAACCACAACGTCCTTTCCAACAAAGGCCATCACAGGCAAACAGGGTGATTGACCCAATTCCAATGCCGTATGTTGCACTCTTTCCACAACTCCTGAAGCTCAACCTAGTTGAGTTAAGGACATTGGCACCTCCAGATCCCACCAATATGCCAAAGAATTATGATGCAAATGCCAGGTGTGCATTTCACTCAAACGCACCGGGGCATAATACTGAAAAATGCAGGGCCCTACAGATGAAAGTCCAAGATCTGGTGGACTCAAAAGCTCTCAACTTTGCGCCTCCTCCAAATGTCACAAGAAATCCAATGTCTAGTCACAACGGGCCTAGGATTAATGCTATTGAGGAAGGCAAACTATCCACTTTAATCACCAGTGTTGCACAAATCCGAACACCTTTGGTTGAAATCAAAGCTCAGCTTTTAGAATGCCAAGTGTTCCCCGGGTGTGAGCTCGGCTATGGATATTGCAACATTGCCGTTAATGGGTGTGAAAGGGTGAGAAACGGCATAGACGGTCTTATTAAGGATGGTATCCTTCAGATTACAACAACGGCGACTACAACTCCAACAATTCCTTCATCAACAATCACAGATACTCCTACAACGTCAGCAACCATTGTTCCGACGGATTCTACTACAACTCCAACAACTGCTCAATCAATCACTTCAACGGATGCAAGTTCAGTCACCATTCCTGCTACAACTTCAACACCCATCCATTCAACAGTGCCTTCTACAACATCAGCAGTAATTAATGAAAGTGTCTCAACGGTTACAGTATACTACGATCCTGCAAATGTCCCTGCCAACAACCAACAAAATGCTACTCCTGTCAGAGCACCAGTTACCATATAATATGATCCACACACCATTGTAGTCCCCTTTGCAGCTGCTATCAGTCCAGTCACTATCACAGTACCTGGGCTAGTTCCTTACGAAAGCAATAATGACATCCCTTGGCATTACGGCTCAGATCTATATTGCGAGGGACAGAAAATCACTTTGGAATCATCAACTTCTTCACCTCAGATAGATAATGTGGGCGGAGGCGGAGGCTTCACTAGAAGCGGACGTCTCTTTGCCTCGCAAATTCCAAGACCCGTTGCTGAAGCAGAAGCTGCTGCTAAGGCAAAAGGGAAGAGCATGGGGCAAGAAGAACCAGTTGCTAAAGAAGCATTGAAACTCCTTTTGATCAAGAGGTTGATGAATTCATGAGAATCATAAAGAAAAGTGATTACAAGGTGATAGACCAGCTTCACCAAACATCTTCCAAAATCTCCATACTATCATTGCTAATGTGCTCCGAGGCTCATCGGAACGCACTATTAAAAGTCTTGCACGTAGCCTATGTGCCGGAGGAGATTACCGTTAATCAGTTAGAAGCTGTGGTTGGAAATGTCAACGCTAGTCATGGACTAGGATTTACCAACACTGATCTGACAACGGAAGGTCGCAATCACAACAAGGCTTTGCACATTACCTTGGAGTGTAAGGGTGCAGTTCTTTCTCACGTATTGGTAGACACAGGGTCATCACTCAATGTCCTACCCAAGAAAGCCCTTGTGAAGCTGGAGTATGATGGATTGGCACTACGCCCAAGCAACTTGGTAGTGAGAGCCTTTGACGGTTCTAAAAGATCAGTTCTGGGAGAAATAGAGTTACCAATAATGATTGGCCCACAGGTTTTCAAAACGACCTTCTTTGTGATGGATATACAGCCTGCCTACAGCTGTCTATTGGGTAGACCGTGGATACACGCCGCTGGCGCCGTGACGTCAACCCTTCACCAGAAGTTAAAATTCGAGTGGGAGGGCCAAGTCATTACTATTTGTTGGGAGGAGGATATTTTTGTTAGCCAGCTGGCCACTTTCAAATACATTGAGATGGATGGGGAGATACATGAAACCATGAGTCAGGGGTTTGAGGCCTTGAATATTAATGAAACATCTGTTGTGCTAGGGACTTCCATCACATCATATCAGCAAGCCTGGAAGGTTGTTGAGGAAGGTACCGCCCAAGGCTGGGGCAAGCTGCTGCCAGTAGAAAAGAAAGAAGACCGATTCGGGTTGGGTTACAGACCAACTCGTCAAGATCAACCAGAGGCTGCGAAGGAGCCCAAGTTTGTAATCGGGGGGATGCTCACCCCGAATGCTGTGAATAATTTGGAAGATGAGTCAGAAGACGAGTGCAACCTAGAGAGCTGGATACGTCCAAGGATCTCGGGGAGCCATGTCTCAAACTGGTCTTCCTAGGAAATTATAAGAGTTACTCCTGCAGAGTAATTATTATTTCCTGTTTTTAAAAGAATGCATCAAGTCCTGCATCTTGCCCAAGATGTCAGGACTCATTTTGTAATCGGGCCATCTTGTATTTTGTGCAAAGATCAATTAATGAATATCAGGACATTTTTTGCAAATGAGTATTTTCTTTTCCGCTCACTGTTTTTCATTTTTCATTTTTTGTACAAAAATAAAATGGCAATGTTTTTCAAAATAATAACTTCATTTTCACTTTTTTCTAAACAAGATAAAACTGATCACTAAAATGAACAAATCTAAACCCTTGCAGAAAGTGCACTCCAGACTGCACCGACAACAACACTGCTATGACTTCGTATGACTTTGACAATCCGATTAATCAAGCCGATGAAGGGGTTGAAGAAGATTATGAGCTACCTGAAGAGCTAGCCAGGTTGTTGAGACAAGAGGAGAAGGTTATCACTCCTCATGAGGAGGAAGTTGAAACGGTTAATCTTGGTACGGGAGAAGACTTTAAAGAAGCTAAGATCGGGGCTTGCCTGCAAGATTGAGTGAAAGAACAACTGATTGACATGCTTCGGGAGTATGTGGATGTTTTCGCTTGGTCTTATCAGGATATGCCAGGGTTGGACACCGACATTGTTATGCACAAGCTGCCTCTGAAAGAAGATTGTCCGCCAGTAAAACAGAAGTTGCACCATACTCGCCCTGATATGGCAATGAAGATAAAAGAAGAGGTACAAAAACAGTGGGACGCCGGTTTCCTTGCAGTAACTAGTTACCCGCCGTGGGTTTCTAACATTGTACCAGTGCCTAAGAAGGATGGCAAGGTGAGGATGTATGTGGATTACCGGGATCTGAACAGAGCCAGCCCGAAAGATGACTTCTCTTTACCTCACATTGATGTATTGGTCGACAATACGGCTCAGTTCTCGGTATTCTCCTTCATGGACGAATTTTCAGGATAAAATTAGATCAAGATGTTACCTGAAGACATGGAGAAGACAACCTTCATCACACCCTGGGGCACATTCTGTTATAAGGTGATGCCATTCGGACTAAAGAACGCTGGTGCCACTTATCAACGGGCTATGGTAACATTATTCCACGACATGATCCATAAAGAAATTGAATGTTATGTGGATGACATGATTGCCAAGTCCCTCACAGAATAAGACCACCTGGTAAACCTGTTGAAGTTATTCAAGCGTCTGAGGAAGTACCAATTGAAGTTAAACCCCAACAAATGCACATTCGGGGTGTGATCCGGTAAACTGCTGGGATTTATTGTAAGTGAGAAAGGGATTGAAGTTGACCCTGATAAAGTTAAAGCCATTCAAGAAATGCCTGCACCAAAGACTGAAAAAGAAGTTCAGGGGTTCTTAGGTAGATTGAACTACATCTCCAGGTTCATATCTCACCTTACAGCAACCTGTGAACCCTTGTTCAAGTTGTTGAGAAAAGAACAAACAGTGAGGTGGAATGAAGACTGCCAAAGGGCTTTTGACAAAATCAAGGAATATTTACAAGAGCCTCTGATCCTTATGCCTCCAGTTGAAGGAAGACCTCTAATCATGTACTTGATAGTATTAGAAGAGTCAATGGGGTGTGTGTTGGGCCAGCATGACGAGTCTGGTCGAAAAGAGTATGCAATATACTACCTAAGCAAAAAGTTTACCGACTGTGAACAACATTATTCACTGCTCGAGAAAATTGTTTTGCTTTAGCGTGGGTTGCTCGCCGACTAAGGCAGTATATGTTGACCCACACCACTTTATTGATCTCAAAGATGGACCCAGTTAAGTACATTTTTGAGAAGCCGGCACTTACCGGACGGGTTGCAAGATGGCAAATGATTCTCACAGAATATGATATTCAATACACATCTCAAAAAGCCATCAAGGGCAGTGTGTTGTCTGATTATCTTGCTGAGCAACCCATTGATGATTACCAGCCTATGAGATTTGACTTCCCTGATGAAGACATCATGTTCATAAAAGAAAAAGATCATGAAGAGCCTATTCACACTGAAGGGCCTGACCCAGAAGAAGAATGGACTATGATGTTTGATGGGGCTATTAATATGAATGGTAGTGGTGTTAGTGAAGTACTCATTACGCCTAAGGGAGTTCACATGCCTTTCTCGGCAAAACTCACTTTCAACTACACTAACAACGAAGCTGAATACGAAGCTTGTATTATGGTTCTTGAGGAAGCCATCGACCTCAGGATCAAGACTTTAACTGTATTCAGAGATTCAGCTCTGGTAATTAATCAAACCAACGGCAAATGGTACACTCACCAAGATCATCTGATACCTTACTGGGATTATACAAGGAGGTTATTGACTTTCTTCACAACGGTCAAACTTGAGTATATCCCTCGGGACGAAAATCAGTTTGCAGATGCTCTGGCTACCATTTCATCCATGATCAAAGTTCAAGCTGCCAACTTTGTACCTCGGATTTCAGTATCTAGACTTGACAGACCAGCATACGTATTTTCAGCAGATGTTGTTAAAGATGATAAGCCTTGGTTCCATGACATCAAATGCTTCTTGGAGGATCAAACATACCTACCTGAGGAATCTTCCAATGACAAGAAGACTTTAAGAAGGCTTGCTGGTAGTTTCTTTCTGAATGCTGACGGTTCCTTGTACAAAAGAAATTTTGATATGGTACTTCTCAGATGTGTTGATAAGACGGAGGTAGACTTGTTAATGCACGAGGTGCACGAAGGATCTTTTGGTACCCATGCGGGCGGGAATGCAATGGCTAAAAAGTTGTTAAGATCAGGCTATTACTAGATTACAATGGATGCAGACTGTTGTGCTTATGCTAGAAAGTGTCATAAATGCCAGATCTATGCAGATAAAGTGCATGTGCCTCCAAATCCTTTGAATGTGATTTCTTCACCTTGGCCCTTTGCCATGTGGGGCATTGACATGATTGGAAAGATCGAACCAACTGCTTAAAATGGCCACAGATTCATCCTGGTTGCCATTGACTATTTTACCAAGTGGGTTGAAGCAGCTTCCTATGCAAATGTCATAACAAAACATCACAACTCTTCTCCTTACAGGCCGAAGATGAATGGCGCTGTAGAGGCAGCTAACAAGAATATCAAGAAGATTGTGCAGAAGATGGTGGTCACCTATAAGGACTGGCATGAAATGCTACCGTTTGCCTTGCATGGGTACCGTACGTCAATCAGAATATCCACTGGGGCAACACCGTATCAGCTTGTGTATGGTATGGAGGCAATCCTACCTGTTGAAGTTGAATTACCCTCCTTACGAGTACTGATGGATGTCAAGTTGAATGAAGCAGAATGGGTCCGATCCCAATACGAACAACTGAATCTGATTGAAGAAAAGAGATTAGTTGTAATCTGCCATGGGCAGCTGTATCAGAAAAGAATGAAGAGGGCATTCGATCATAAAGTCAGGCTTCGGGAATACCAAGTAGAGGATCTTGTGCTGAAAAGACTCCTTCCTCCTCATACAGACCACAGGGGCAAATGGACTCCGATTTATGATGGCCCATTCATAGTAAAGAAAGTATTCTCTGGTGGAGCACTGATGCTCAGTACTATGGATGGTGAAGACTTCCTGTCCCCTGTGAATTCAGATGCAGTTAAAAAATACTTCGCATAAAATGACCTGCTGGACATAAAAACAGAATGTAAGTCCAGGCAAATATAGGGCATCCCGGCGAGTCAAAAACAGAATAAAAGACTCAGGCAAAAATAAGGGAAAATTAAAAAAAAATGTGTACACCCGCTGAGTTGAAAAGCCGAATTGGACAACTCAGGCAAAAATGGGTATCCCGGTGGATTGAAAACCCGAAAGGGTGATCCACGCAAAATCAGGGAATAAGCGAACAGCTGCATTCTGAATTCATCTGTATCACCCACGACACGACAAGTTTCGAAAGGTTAAAGCCTCGGTCAGAGTCAGCCGCTCTTCAAAAGCAAGATAAGAAGAACGTCAATGTCATACGAGTCATAGCAAAAGGGGAAGCACACTGAAGCGACATCAACATTGCCAACATCTTTTTGTTTCTCAATTTGTAACAATCTCCTCATTTCAGGGGATCTGTTCCTTTGACTGTGCTTGCCAATTCAGGGCATCCAAATTAATAAAATCAGATTTTCAGTCACATTTCGTCTCGCACATTTTCATTTGCAAAAATGTCTGATGTCCTTAATATAATAGTTGCATAAATACAGATGCGCCTTTTCTTATTACATGCTTACAGGAAATATATTTGCTCCCGAGAGTGTCTAAACTCCTATGATGGAATCCATTAAGGGATACCTCGAGATACTTGTACGTTTTTTTGTCATGCAGGATTGCAGGTGTTCAAGGATCCCCACAGAAATCACTAGGAAGGTCGTTCAGTGATCGTTCCTCCTCAGCCAAGTGCAAAGACAGGGAACCATCCCCCTGCAGAGTTCCAGCCTCTATCCAGAAGAGCAATGCCTGAAGATCTCACAACAAAGTGACGGAAGCTCCCGCAGACCCCAGTTGGGCCCCTCCTTACCAAGATAGGTCTATCAGTGACCTATTTCCCCAAGCAGAGTCATATATATCAGATCTACCAATGATCTCATCCCCAGCTGGGATATCACTTCAAGTAGATCAGCCAGAGATCTTCACTGTAAAGGGATCCGAATCCTGGATCGGTACCTTTTGCATAATCATAGCATTCACATCATGTTTCCCCCAGAGCGTAGCATTCCGTCTGATACGGATCATTACGGCAAAAATCAAACATATTGAATAAATCATAAAGCCATGTTTTGAATCAAGTCACCCGTGAATATTGATATCACATCAACAATATACAAAATGCCTCTCAAATCCCCCAGCAGAAAGCCGAAGCGTCCCATTTACGCTCGCAAAAACATATTAATACACTCTCCTAACACCCGTCCGTGTCACCTATCCCCAGCACAGTTGCCTAAACCCCTATTTATTATACTTCCTCCGACACCCGTCTGCGTCATCTTATCACCACAGAGCGTCAGAATATCTTTTAACACACTTCCTCTTATGGTACTCGTTAGTATCATACTCTCCCCGGTAAGTTGAACACTCGTCTGTGTCTCACCACATATCTCTCCTCAGATTCAACACTCGTCTGTGTTCTTTGTTAACCAGTTGGTACTCGTCCGTACCATCATCTATGAACATGCGTCAGCGTTTGTTTCTACCGATACTCGTATGTATCGTAGTTTTAAGGATGCTCATCCGCATCTTTAGTCCATACACAGTGTCAAACACTTATCCCTTTTTTCTTGAATTTAGACACTCGTTTGTTTCTACCCTTCCCCAGAAGAGTCCCCAGTAAATCCCGATGAATTATTTCCTTTCTATCTGACATTCGTCCTATGTCATGATACTTTCGGCAGCCGTACCCTGGCAGGTGATCGTCCTTCACCTTTTTGATGATCGTCCTTCATCATCCCCAGCGGAGTCTTCATTATTGGAACCCTTCCCTATCCGACATTTGTCCTATGTTGTGATTTTTGTAGGCCGTACCCTGCTAGGTGATCGTCCTTCACCCTTTTGATGATCGTCCTTCATCATTTTTATCCGATGGTCGTCCCTATCGTTGATCTTGTTATCTAACATTCGTCATGATAAAACCCGAGAGCAGCCGTCCCCTGCCAGGTGATCGTCCTTCACACTTTCGATGATCGTCCTTCATCATGCTTATCTGATGGCCGTCCCCATCGTCGACTTTCTATCTGACATTCGTCCTATGTCGTGATACTTTCGGCAACCGTACCTTGCCAGGTGATCGTCCTTCACCTAAGATGACCGTCCCTCATCTTATCCCTAACAGAGAAGCCGCCCCTGCTAGGTGATCGTCCTTCACCTTTGATGACCGTACCTCATCATTTATTTTATTTATGCTTTGAACCCGATGATCGTCCCCATCATTTCCTTTACCTTGAATCCCCGGAGTCTTATTTCATTAACCTGATGGTCGTCCCCATCATGATCCCTGTATTTCCCCAGCATGTCGGTCGTCCCAGTCATTGCTTTATCCCCGGCAGTCATCCTCTGCCCGATGGTCGTCCTCCGTCTCCCGCACTTTATAATCATACTTTATTTTCTTTTACAATCTATATCCCTTTTCTTCTTCATTCGGTGAGTGCAAATTTTTGGACTGTCTTTGGTATTCAACCACAAGTTATCTTGCTTGTCTGTTAAGCCGACGCTTACATCCTACGCAGCTAACACATGTTTGAATAGGGGCAGCTGTAAATCACCCCAAATTTTCCCTCACTCATTTCACCATGGCTTGTGATTCTTTTCATTTGCATAAGTTCAATCATATCATCTCATATTGCATTTTGCTTCACTGCATGGGTTCTAGGTCATCTGCATCTAGGGTTTGTGATCTGAGTAATCCCTGAGCTATCTGAGCCACTCCAAAGGTCTTCAATCATCTCAAGGGGGTCCATGTATGTTCAAGCATCATATTATGTCCTCCCAAGATCAAGAAAGTCAGAAAATCACAAGAACTGAGGAAGGCATGGAAGCAGAACCAAGTTTAACTACACAGATGACCTAAAAATAGGGTTTTGGTTTAAGAGGCCATAACTCCAACTTCTTTGGTCATTCTTGTTTCTATTGGTCTCTATATGATATAAGGATCATGCATACCAATTTTTATGAAGAAATTCAATGGGGAAGGCATCTGATCAAAAGATGACTTCTTGAGCAAGTCAGTGCAAAATCAGGGCATCTGAGGCCCCCAATCACCCAGCCAAAGGGTCTTCTCCATCATTTTGGATGTATATGATCTTTATTTGATCTTAGAAGAAGTTATAAGTTCACAAAATTGAAGAATTTCAAGCCATTTGCAAAGTTGCCATTTTGGGAAAGTGACTTGTAATGCAAACTTGCCATTTTGGGAAAGTTTTTCAACCTCCTCTTTTTGATTCAAAAATGCTTCAAATGAAAAATTCTTGGTCATGAAAGTTGTAGATTGGATCATTCCCTTTTCAAAAAGTACAAGAACTTGATCTAATTCATCATAGAACTCAAGTTATGGCCTTGCAAAGTTGGGAAAAATCACTAAATTTCACTTATGCACCAAAGAGGGAAGTTTGCAAAAATACTTGCCAAAGCCAAATGTGACCTCAAAGTGACTTCTAACCATTACACAAACATCACACATGACCTAAAAATCAGAATTGCACAAAGAAATCCCAAGTTTCATGCCTTGAATTTCAAGTAATTCAAAAGGGGCCAAACTTCCCCAAAATTGCAAAATGGATCAAATCTCTTCAGCCACTTGTGCCATCTACAAACTATGACTTCCATGGACCTCCTTGAACCAAGCTGAGTCGAGCCATGCCTTGAAACAACCATTGAACCAGCCCATACCTCAAGTACACAAGTTGGTGACATTTTTGCAACTTGCCCATACCAATCAACCTAGGCTAGCACCCACCCTCTGACCTATCCAAACATGATATATGTACCAAAAGCAACCCAACACATAACATAACACAAGCTGAAACCTCCAAGAAGACAGCACACACAAAAATCCTCAAATTTGCAAAAGATATCGAATCTCATAACACAGCCATCAAACCTTCAAACTTTTTCCACCATTCAACTCCATAAACATCATTGATCATTTCCCACCCTTCATTTTGCCCTAAAACACTCAGAATCAAAAACACGATTTCACCATTTCATGGACTGAACTTCTGCCAACTTCCTTTGGAGGCCATTTAAGCTCCAACCAAGCATCACAAGCTCTTGGGGAAGAATCATTGGAGTGGATTTGAGGGAAAGCACTGGCCAGAAAGCTCCTGATTCGAATGCTCAACTTCAGGTAGCCATGGCATTTATTTTTCCAGAACTCTCATTTTATGTTACAGAATGATTCTATGTGTTCCCCTGATTGCCATGATGTGTTTAGTTTTGAAAATAGTTGAGAATAAGCATTTCATAAGCTTCTGAAATTTTTGCCATGTTTTCCGTTTTGCTTCGATTCATGATCTTGATGTTGAATAAATGAATTTTGATGGCTGATTCTTGTTGGGGTTGATGTGAGGATCACTTCTGGAGCTTTAGGGGTCTTGGGGTTGCGTATTGAGTGAGATAGCATGTTTGGCTAGCCGGAGAAGATGACAGGAACACTGTTTCGGTCACCTGAAAGTAATTAGGGCTCAGATTAGGGTTTTAATCATAATTAGGGAAGTTTGAATTCAGGCCATTCAGATGCGCGCGCTGGTCAATTCTCGCGTCCTAGGTTTGAACCACAGCCCTCAGATCAGTTGACTTTCTTTTAAATTCATTTTAATTTCATTTTAATTGCATTTCTTTCTACATTTTATTAAAAATAGTAAAACACTTCTAAAAAATTTCATTTTTTGCATCATGACTTAAAATATTTTTCTCATTCTGAAAATAATTTTTATTTTATTTTTTGCATAAATTTCGTATTTTTAAAATATTTAAATGTTTATTTTAATTAATTAATGAGAATTAATTAATTAAAATACCATTTAAGTTTCTAAAAATCACCAAAAAAATCACATTGCATCTTGATACATTTATAAACATTATCAAACCCTTCAAACAAATTTCCTTTTGGTTCTTGACCTATTTTGACATTTTTCTTTGGAATTAGGGTTCTTAAAAGTCAATATTTTTGCCCTAACTTAGAAAAATCCATTATGTCTAGCCTTGAAGAGTTTGATGATGGTTCTTTTTGCATTGCATTCCTCATGTGATGTAGTTTCTAGGATAAAATTGGTTTGAATTTATTCTTCATTTTCAATTTGTTTTGCATTTATCATTGAGAGGTACCTTAAGACCCTAGCCAACTTGAGAAAATCATAACTTTCATTAGGTTAAGATTTAGGTATCCTCCTTTGGGAAGTGAACTTGTATAGGGTTAAGGCTCCTTTGATCCTATTTTCCATTTTTTATCTTGTCATTTGCTTCTGATTTTGAATTTTGCATTGCATCTTGTTCATAAACCCTAATTTTTGCCTTCATTTGCGTTCATCTTTCATATGCTTGCATACATGAGCTTGCCATGACATTTTATGCATCCACATGACATATGAGACATCTTAGGACACATTAGAATCATGTTTGATCATTGCATCATTCATTTACCATGCTTTTGCTTTCATTATATGTCATGTGTTTCCATGAACTTCCATGCTTCTTACTTGCCTCATTTGCATTCTCATCTCTTGTATGATCATCCACATATCTTGGCATGCTTTTGCATCATCTCTTGGCATCATCTGCATCTTTTATATGCTTCTGGTTTTGGTTTTCATCCTTGCATTCATTTCATTTACATTTCATTTTCATTTCCTTTTGCTAACCTTTCAGGTGGTAAGTGTTTGAGAAGTGAATTTGCCTTCACTTCTCATAATCCCTTCTCATCTCTCTTATGCATCATTGCTGCATTTTAATTTTGTATTAGAGTGAGCTTGCTCATTCATGTTCCTTTCTCACTTTCTTTCTTCAAGCAACTTATCTTCTTAAGTGTAGTAAGTTGTCTTGCTTCTTTCTGTATCTTCCTTCCTCCATCTGTTTCTTCCTTGGTGGCTTTTCTCTTGAAAATCTTTTGCAAGCATCATAAACCCTAGGAACATCCAAGCATGATCACAATTAGGGTTGATTAGTCCCCCATTTAGTTTTACCTTTGTGTCATCTTTGTGTCTTCTCTTCTCATCTCATAATCAAGGACTAAACCTTAAAGATTTTAAGGCTTTGTGATTAAGCTTATGTATGCATCCTTCTATTAGGATGGAGTGTATAACTTTAATCCTAAGTGTTAAACCCTCAATGTGTTTAAATCCTTTAATCAATCCATCTAATAAACATTAAGACAATAAGCTTGTAACTTGGGCCTTGCATTAGGGTTCTAATTCTTCCTTAATTGGTTAAGAAGGACTAACCCTAATGTTAATGGACAAGTCCCCCTCAAGTTGTCTTACAAACCATAAAATCCACTTCTTAATCTTGTCATTAACTAAAAATACACTTTAATAAAGGCTTTGTTTTGTCATGAGGTTAATTCCTAATCATGGATTAAGTTGAGGAGCCTTCCTCAGCTTAAATGTTCTCATCTATTATCCTTCTATTAGGATGATGTAATGGGTCCATTAAATCCTTGATTATGGCTTAAACTCATTACTTAACACTAAATAAAAACAACAAAAACACCTAAATAAATACAAGTAGGTTAATGATCTTAATCCTACATCATGGTGATTAAGTGTGAAGTGCTTACTTCATATTTAAGGTATTCTCATTACCCCTAATCAGAGGGAAGATGTGATGAGTTTACTAACCCTTGGTTTAGGCTTAAGCTCATTTTATTATGACAAACACAAAAATCAATAAAAGATTGAAAACACAAAAACAAACAATAATCGTCTCCTCCGGGATTCTTTTCTCATCACCCTCATTCACAAACGAGAACTTGCTTCTTCTGTCTAAGGCAAGACAGTTAGCACCTGAGCCAGACATGTCATACACTTGAGCATACACAAGCAAGCAGTTCATAGTCAATTTATATTTCAGTCTCTTTGAGTCGAACTACGGTGTTCTGACTTCCTCATTGCATAAGAGGATACATAGGCATAACTTAACAGTTATCGAACAAAAGTCTCTGTATATTCCCCCTCCTGCCAGTATCATTCTTCAAAGCCTCATAACCTTGAGCTTTGCTCTCTTTTCTTACACTAACACTTCTTTATTTCACTTCACATTTTTTTTGCACTGACACTTGCATTCTTTCCCAGCTTTTGCACACAAAATAGCATTGACACTACCTCTTTAAAACACAAATCTTTTAAGCGTGGATCCCGTCGAGTACGAAGGACAATCTGGGTGCTAATACCTTCCCAGGTTGTAACCAACCCCCTTTCTCAGTTTCTCTGGTTCGTGACCGTCTTATCCATATCTTTCTAGGTTTATGCAGCATTACCTTTCCTTCGGGATAAAAATGCCTAGCTGGCGACTCTTTTCTTTTCAGTCCACCCTTGTGTGTTCTCTCCTTTCGCCGACCGTTCGCGTCTGTACCCCTTCTGACCGGGTGTCATTTGGTGGGAGGACACCATGCTGATAATGGATGCTGGTGAAGAAACTGAGGAGAAACTACTGAGAAATGTCCCTGAAGAAGATGCTGAGAAATGTCTCTGATGAAGACAGCTGATGGAAAGAACTGGGAAGAGTCTCTGGTGAAAATACTGCTGAAGGGTCTCTGATGAAGACAAACTAAGGAAGGTGCTGGAGAAGGAACACTAATGAAGATGCTGGTGCAGATAACTGAAGAAGTCTGAGCAGCAGAATGGGTCAAAACCAAACCAAAGATAAGAAGGTGGATACCCTGTAAAACAAATAGGAAAATGTTAAATGATGCAAAATGATGTATGCAGAATGATATGCAAAGGGTTTGTGATTAAGTTCTGGATATTTTATCTGCCTTGATAGGGTCCATGTGTGTTCATAAGTCTGGATGGAGGCTTAGAAATCCAGTAACCAGGTGGGGGACTCAAATAAAGAGTCACAAGTACAAGGTTTCACAAGAACTGTCCAAAGTGGTGTATTCTTAAGTAAAACTGGTAACAGGGTATGATGAGGCCAAGGGTTCATGCAAACTTGTAAACGTCCCAACCCCCTCACATGTATTGTTCTAGAACAAAGATCCTCAGACTTGGATCAGTTATGAGAAGTGTAGACACTTCTAACCCGGAGGTACAGTGTTTACAATAACTATAAAAGATCCTCCTCTGATTCACCTCAGATGTTGAAGGTCACATAAGGTCATCCAGACTTAGCAGGCTTCCTAGATAGCCCTAGTACTACAGGAAATCTGTAGCATAGAGTTCTCAAGAAGAAACCCATGTCTGAACCGTGTTTCATATTCCCGCACCCGACCGAAATGGAATGGGAAAGAATATGAAGCCACTCTAGCCTATGTGTTACTCAGGTCCCCGGTATGGAACCTTAATCACTCAATGATCCCCACCCACCAAGGTAAACACAGATCCAACACAGATGATGATATTAACAATAAGAAATGCATAAAACTGTAAATGAAAGCAATAAATAAAGTTTTACAAAAAGCAATAAATAAAGTAATAAACAAATAAGCACAAGTAGCACATAACACCCCTGTAAACACAAATCAAACAAGCACTAGGAGGAACCCACAAAAAGAACCAGAAGCCCTGGTTGCAATATCATCCTTTCCCCAGCAGAGTCGTCAAGCTGTCGCTCCCAAAGATTTGCATCCCGGTACAAGCGCGAACGGTCGGCGAAAGGAGAAAATGAAATGAACTGAATAGAGTCGCCAGCTAGGTATTTTATCCCGAAGGAAAGGTAATGCTGCATAAACCTGGAAAGATATGGATAAGACGGTTGAGAACTAGAGAAACTGAGAAAGGGGGTTGGTTACAACCTGGGAAGGTAATAGCACCCAGATTTTCCGCCGTACTCGACAGGATCCACGCTTAAAAGATTGTGTTTAAAGGGGTAGGTGTATGTGATATCTATGTGCAAAAGCTGGAAAAGAATATACAAGTGTCAGTGCAAAAGGTGAGTGCTCAAAAACAGAGGCCTAAAGGAGAATGCTGAAAAAGGGGGAAGACAAAGAGACTTTTGTTCGATAACAGTTAAGTTATGCCTGCGTATCCTCTCGTGCAATGAGAAAGTCAGAACACCGTAGTTAGACTCAAAGAGACTGAAAGATAAATTGACTGTGAACTGCCTACTTGCCTATGCTCAAGTGTATGACTCGTCTGGCTCGAGTGTTAACTGTCTTGCATTAGACGGAAGGAGCAAGTTCTCGTTTGTGAATGAGTGTGATGAGAAAAGAATCTCGAATGATACGATTATTGTTTGTTTTTGTGTTTTCAGTTTTGTTATTGCTTTTGGAGTTTGTCATAAGTTAATGAGCTTAAGCCTAAATCAAAGGTTGTAAACTCATTATATCCTCCCTGATTAGGGATAATGAGAATACTTAAGTATGAGATAAACATCTCAACTTAATTACCATGATGATGTAGGATTAAGATCATTAACCTACTTGTGATTACTTAGATGTTTTTGGGTTTTTGTTTAGTGTTAAGTAATGAGTTTAAGCCATAATCAAGGATTAGTGAACTCATTACACCATCCTAATAGAAGGATAATAGATGAGCACACTTAAGCTGAGGAAGATACCTCAACTTAATCCATGGTCAGGGATTAAATTCATGACAAAACAAGCCTTTATTAAATGGATTTTAATTAAGAAGTGAGATTAAGAAGTGGATTTTATATTTGCAAGACAACTTGAGGGGGACTTGTCCATTAAACACTAGGGTTAGTCCTTCTTAACCATAAAGGAAGAATTAGAACCCTAATGTAAGGCCCAAGTTACAAGATGAAGTCTTAGTGATTATTAGATGGATTAATTAAGATGCTTAAACAAATTAAGGGTTTAACACTTAGGATTAAAGTTATACACTCCATCCTAAGATAAGTATGCAGGCATAACCCTAATTCCAAAGTCCTAAAGGCTTAAAGGTTTAGTCTCTAATGATGAGATGAGAAGAGAGACACAAAGAAGACTCAAAGGTAAAAACTAAGGGGGACTAATTACAACCCTAATTATTATCATGATTGGATGATCCTATGGTTTGTAAGTCTTGAGAAAGATCTTCAAGGAAGCCATCAATGGAAGAAGCAGATGCAAGGAGGAAGAAGCTGAAGAAATAAGTTACTTACTTCATTGAAGAAGATAAGTAACTTTAAAGAAAGAAAGTGAGAGATGAACACAAGTGAGATAGCCCACTCAAAGACAATCAAAAATGCAGCAAAGATGCAATATGAAAGAGATGAGAAGAAGTGGGAGGTGAAGGCAAATCCACCTCTCAAACAACTTACCATTAACCTGAAAAGTTAGCACAAGATGCATAAGGAAAGAAATGAAATGAAAAAATGCATATGCAAAGGCAAAGACCAAAACCAGAACCATACACATGATGCAAATGATGATATGACATGATACAAAGGCATACAAAGTGCAATCGTGTGATCATACAAAGAATGAGATGTCATGTAAGCATGCTTTGAAGTTTGAAAGTTCATGAAAGTTAATGAAAGGAAATGAATGCAAATCATAGCAAATGAATGAAGAAATGGTCAAGCATGGTTCTAACATGTCCTAAGATGTCTAAGATGACATATGAATGCATGAAATGTCATTGAAAGTTCATGTATGGATGCATATGCAATATGAATGCAAGTGAAGATGCAAAATTAGGGTTACATGAGAGGATGAGATGCAAATGGCAAAGACAGAAGCAAATGACATGATAAAAAATTGAAAATACACTCAAAGGAACCCTAAACCTATACTAGGTTACCATCCAAAGGGGGAGGTCAGAAGCTAAACCTAGAAGGATTTATGAATTTCCTAAGTTTCTAGGGTTTTTTGGGTGATATTCAATGTAAAATTCCAAACAAATTAGAAATGCAAGATAAATTCATGCCAAAACTATCCTAGATACTACATTATATATATGAAACAATGCAAAAATAACCAACTTCAAACCCTTCATGGTTAGGCAGAAAAGATTTTTCAAAGGTTATGGTTAAAAAATGTGATTTTATGAACCCTAAATTCAAAGAAAATTGTCAAATGATGATCAAAACCAAAAAGAAATTTGTATGAGGGGTTTGAAAATGTTTCTAAATCTGTTAGGATGCAACATGAATTTTTGGGTGATTTTTAGAAACTTAAATGATATTTTAATTAATTAATTTTCATTAAATAATTAATATAAACATTTAAATATTTTAAAAATACAATTTTTATGCAAAAAATCATTTTCTGATTAAGAAAAATATTTGGTATAAAAATGCAAAAGGAAATATTTTTGGGATTTTTCTAAGTATTTTAAATTAAATGTACAAGAAAATGCAATAAAAATGAAAATAAAATGAATTTAAATGGGAAGTATGACAATCTGAGGGCTAGGATTCAAAGTTGAGGGAAAGGGGTTGACTGGCGCGCAATCTAGTGGCTGAGATTTGTCCTGATTTAATTAATTAAAATTAAACTTAATTAAATTAGATTAGGGTTAATGAGGGATCCAGGCCATCCAAACACGCGCAGGAAACGCAATCTAAGGGCCCTAATTCAAAATTGCCTAATCACCTGAGATTAGCCCTAATTAACTTCAGACGGCCGGAACAGTGTTCCGGTCGTCTTCTCCGGCCAACCTCTCATGCCATCTCTCTCAAACACCATAAAAACTCACTAAACTCTCCAAAATCACTCAACTAAACATCCTAAACAAGAATCCAACAACAAAATCCATTTATTTTCCATGAATCAAGAGAAACGAACAAAATCATTTCAACGGGCAAAGTTTCAGACAGTCAGTACATGCGTATTTCTTGCTCATTTTCAAAACCAAACACATCCCCATGATCAGTGCAACATATAGAACAATATAAGAACTTAAAAACACATTTCTGGAAAAATGTTCTTGAGGTTACCTGAGTTGAAGCTTTCGAAACTGGAACTTTCTGGGCTCTTCTTTGGTGCTAAACCACTCCCCTTGATCCCTTTATGCTTCTGGAATGCTTGAAAGGAGTTTATATGGACTATTTTTTAGGTTTCAGTTTAGAGGTGAGGGAAATCATGTTTTGGATTCTTGAGGTTTCAGGCTTGTTTAATGGTTGGGAAATGATCAGGAGAGTATGTGGAGATGATTGGTGAAGTTTTCTTGGAGTTTTGATGGATGATTTATGAATTTAGAAGAGATGAAGTTTGAGAGGGATTTTTGCAATCTGAATGTATGAGAGCTTGCAGGCTTGTGTGTGTATGAAAATGAATCCCTTGAGGCATGTATGTGAAGCTGTGATAGGTCAGAATAGTTGGTGTGGGCTATGCTGATTGGTATGGGGTGATTTGCAAAAAGTCAAGGTTGGTTGTACTTGAGGTATGGGCACATGGAAGGTCTAGATTTGGGCATGGCTTGGCTCAGTAGAGATCAAGGGAAGCTATAGAAACAGATTTTGTGTGCTGATGCAAGTGTATGGGAAGCTTTGTACCATTTTGCAAATTTGAGAAGTTTTGGCCCTTTTGGAATTTCTTGAAGTTCAAGGCATGAAAGTGTATGATTCTTGGGCCAATTCTGATCAAAATGAGTTATACTATGATGGTATGATGTTTAAAGATGAATTAGAGGTCATGAAATGGCTTGGCAAGTGGTTTTACAAAAAATCCTCTTTGGTGCATTCTTGAAAATTATAGGATTTTTGCCAACTTTGAAGGATCATACCTTGAGTTCCATAATGCATTAGAACATGTTCTTGTACTTTTTGAAAAGGGAAATACCCAATCTAAAACTTTCATGACCAAGAATTTTTCATTTGAAGCATTTTTGGTTGAGAAAGAGGAGGTTGAAGAACTTTCCCAAAATGGAAAGTTTCCATTACAAGTCATTTCCATTTTTGGCAACTTTTGGATTAGCTCAAATTTCTTCAATTTTGTGAACTTATAAGTACTTAAATGATCAAATAAAGATCATATAACTTCAATTTGATGAAGATACCCCTTTGGTCCCATTGTTGGGGGCCTCAGATGCCTGATTTTGCCCTGACTTGCTCAAGAAGTTACCTAGTGAATAGATGACTTCCACAATGAATTTCTTCATAAAACTTGGTACACATGATCCTTATAACATCTTAAGAACATTAGAAACAAGAATGGCCCAAAAAAAGGAGTTAAGGCCTCTGAAACCAAAACCCTAATTTTGGTCATCTGTGTAGTGAAAACCCTAGCTCTACTTCCATGCTTTCCCAGTTCTTGTGATTTCTTGATTTCCTTGAACTTTGAGGGATATAATATGATGATAGAACACACATGGACCCTCTTGAAACACTTGGAGGCCTTTGGAGTGGCTTAGATGGATCCTTGGATTGCTCATATCACGAACCCTAGATGCAGATGAACTTGAACTATGCAGATGAAACAAATATGCAATATGAGATGATATGCTTAAACTTATGCAATCATGAAAGATCACAAGCCATGGTGTGATAAAGAGTGAGGGAAAATTTGGGGTGTTCACAACGCTCTCGTTAAGCCCTATTTCGCCAACATGCACCTTTCGTGGCTTGATTCGCTCAGCAGTCGCGTTGTTTTCTTTGTGGCTTGGTCTGCCCAGTAGTCACATTGTCGAGTTCTGTTTCGCTAACGGTCTCGTTAAGCCCTGTTTTGCCAACAGGAAATTTTCGTGGCTTGATTCGCTCATCAGTCGTGTATTTTTCTTTGTGGCTTGGTCCGCCCAGCAGTCACATTGTCGAGTTCTGTTTCGCTAACGGTCTCGTTAAGCCCTGTTTTGCCAACAGGAACCTTTTGTGGCTTGATTCGCTCAACAGTCATGTATTTTTATTTGTGGCTTGGTCCGCCCAGCATTCACATTGTCGAGTTCTGTTTCGCTAACGGTCTCGTTAAGAACTGTTTCGCCAACAGGCACCTTTCGTGGCTTGATTCGCTCAGCAGTCGCGCATTTTTCTTTGTGGCTTGGTCCGCCCAGCAGTCACACTATCGAGTTCTGTTTCGCTAACGGTCTCGTTAAGCCTTGTTTCGTCAACAGGCACCCTCATTGTGGCTTGATTCACTCAGCAGTCATAGTGCAGGTTTTTGCATTGATTGAAGGGACAACAAGGGACTATGATCTTTTATTCGAAAGGCAACTATGATGATTTATTTCTTTAGGTAACAAGTTAAGATATCTCTACGTTCGAGGGACACAACCATTTATTGTATGGCAACAAAGAGAGGTTACCCTAGAGGTGTAAGTGTGCAAGTGTGTTTGATTCAGTTATTTTAATCTTGAAAATTTAGGGTTATGTAACGGTTGATTTTATTTTTGCCATACAATCCTATTAAGCATGCATCTAACAGTTTATAGTGCGGAGAAATAAAAACCTAGTTTTAAGTTATTACATGGCTTTCGGAGAGATACATAATTATGAAAAACCATGGTAGAAATACAAAATGCGGAAAAAAATTAACCTATGTTATTACAAGGCTTTAGCAGTTACATTATTATGAAAAAAAATCGAGCGAGAAAAAATAAATATGAACAATATAACTTCATACAACCTATACATTTATTCTAAGAAATAAAATTGAGAATAAAAGGTGAAGGATGTTAAAGTATCGGATATTTGTTTAATTGATTTAATGATTAATTTATTTAAAAAAATTAATTTAATTAAAAATAAAACCTAATTTAATTTAATTATGAAAAAGATTTTTTTTAGTATATTTTATGATTTTATGAAAAAGGATTTATTATGTTTTCTGTTTTTTGATTGGTTAATATAATAAAATAATTGAATTAATTAAAACAAATTAAAATGAACGAAAATAAAAGAAGAAAAATAGGAAGAAAGAAAAGATAAAAATAAAAATAAAGGGAGGGGCGCTGAGAATAGTCCTTTGAGTTCATTGGTGCCCTCAATTTGGTCTGAAAGTTCCTGTAGAAGGAGATATGAAGCCTTGCTTCTCTTATGCCCTAAAAATGGCAACCCACGGTTCCTGCGTGAAAGCCTGCAAACAATGGATCTAAACAATCCTAAACACGATATTAAGCATGAATATTAATAAGAAACATATTAAAACATCATGTAATGCAAGATTCAAAAATTGGAAAAGAAGCAAAACGACCATGGTTCATATAGCATTATTCATGATGCTCCAACCTTCAATGATGATATGAATGATCTCCTGGGATGTTGTAGAGTGTATTTGAACGTATGGAAGTGACTGAAACTTGCTGCAA
Organism: Lathyrus aphaca; assembly: GCA_963966055.1. NCBI lineage: Eukaryota > Viridiplantae > Streptophyta > Magnoliopsida > Fabales > Fabaceae > Lathyrus > Lathyrus aphaca. The sequence goes on along the minus strand of OZ014522.1, from coordinate 460,102,667 downwards.
ATTATTTTATAGTTTGCCCTAGTTTTCACACTTTTTGGAATTTCTGTTAGGGTTTTTAGAGCATGGATTTTCGTCCTTGAGGTTGGTGAAGGTCATGAGTTTATATAGGAGAGTATTTTAGGTCAGAAAATTTCATGGGCTTGGGTCAAATTGATTCACTTTTGAATGGTGTTAAAAACTTTCTATTTTGGTGCATATTTTGCCATCATATATTTCCCCTCTTGTATGCACAAATTTGGATCAAATATTATGTAAATAACTTTCAATATCTGGTCCTAAAATAGTCCAAATATCAAATCTTTGATTTGTTTCATATTTATTTTGAATAAAATTGAATTTAAATGAATTAAATCAAATAAAATATGAAATAAATAAAGAAAATCAGAAAATATGACTTAGGGGTCGTGGAGCAACTTAGGATTAAGTTTGGATTGTGAACAGATAGGCCTATTTGGCAAAAACTCAAGTTTTGGTCATTATTCGCTTGATGCACCTCCTTAATTTTGCTCAACTTTAACAATGCACAACTTTCTCAATTTTTATCAAATGAATGTGCTCTTGGACTTTTAAGAAATATTAAAGTGTCATTTAATCACTCCTTTTGGTCCCGTGTCAATTTGATCTTCCATGTTCAAGTTATTAACTTTTGAAAAAGTTGACTTTTTGTTGACTTCTTAGAGGACCTGTAATGTCTTGGCCCATATCTCTCAAATGAAACATTTTTGGCCTTGGCCTTAGAGAGACAAAGTTGTAGAGAATTGAATTTCCTTCTAGATAGGCTTTAGTTGGGAAATTTATAATGAATTATGTGAAAGTTGGGTCTGGTCAAAGTTCAGTTGACTTTCTCCTAAAGAAATCCTAATTTAGAAACTTTTTGCCTTTTGATCAATTTGAGGTTTTCTTGATGAATCAAGATCAACCTTTGATCAAATGATGAATCTTACTTCATAATCTTGATGTTGACCAAAATTCTTTAAGTGTTACTTGTAATACCTCAAAATTTTCCCTCTCATCTCCTCAACATTGTGCATATCATTTAGTATACATAAGTTCATAAAATAACCAAAAACATTGCATCATGTATAGCATAGCTAAGGCATAGACATGTGGTCAAGTATTGAAGCAACTGAAGGCTATACAAAGGCCATCAAAGGGCCACAAAGCTTCTCAACATTTTGCAAATGGTCCGCAACATCCCACAAGTCTCCATTTGAAATCTCAAGTCTTGGAAAGAGGTGATTGACTCCAAGGAAGCAAGACGTGCAACATCTCCTAATGAAATGATCCAAATTAGGGTTTCATTTGGGAAGGGATTCTCCATGAATTTTTGAGCAAAAGTGGATTCCATTGTGTTCTATATGACAACAAGTGTATGGGGTTCAAATTTCATCCATAAATTCATTTTGGAAGAGGTTCAATTGGTCAGATGATTGAAAATCAAGAAATTGGGGAAAAGTCAACCATGTTGAGGAAAAGTCAACTCCTGACTTTTTGAGATCAAAATCATGAAATTAGGGTTACAAGGATCCTATCGTTCAAATTTGATCAAGAAATGATAGAGGAATCAAGAGAAATCAAGAAAACCAAAACTTACTTTTTTTGGAAAATCAGGGTTTCCAAAAATGGCAAGTTTTGGCTATTTTTGCAGCTACTTTGAATGAGACCTTCTCCCAAAATAAGAAAGATATGAAAATTATACTTGCATCCAATTAAAGATGGCATATTGAGCTTCAAATCCATAGGTGGAACTCTTCCATATCATAAAAAATGAGGAAGATATGATCTTGCAAAGTTGAAGAAAATCAAGGCAAAAATAGGTCATGGGCAAGGCAAGAAGCTAGCCAGCGTGCTTGCCCTGCAAGGCATTTGATAAAACATGTGGTGGATCAAATTTCAATCCATTTTACTTGGTGAAGAAGACTTCAAATAAAAAAAAAATTGAACTACAAAGTTGTTTACCTACATGTTTACTACAATTTTCATGTTCAAGGTTTTTCCATAGGATCAATGGTTTGGAAGTTATGACGGGCTGAAGTAGAGAGGTCACAACTGGTCAAGCATGGGCCATAGAAGGCATGCCAAGTCAAATTCGTGTAGACCATTAGTGTAGTCTTGGAACATGTTTTTCAATGACAATTTCAAGCAACTTAGAGGACATATCCCATCATGGTTTGAACATCAAATTTGTTCTATGATCTTTACTCTTCAAATTGGATATAAGAACTTCATCCATAGGTGCCTTGATCATGAAGTTACACCTCATGGAAGATCACAACATACAATCTGGTTTCTTACAGGCCAAGGCATGAGGAATCACACTTCAGTTCAGTTTACATGATTCAATTCACATGCTATGATCACAAACTCCATGTCCATAAGCTCATTTGAGGAATACATCATCACATGAGTGCATGATCACCTCACTTTCCATGCACCCTTTCCAAATTCAAACCATAGGCATGCCGCATAAGTTTGATCAAGCCAGTCCCTTTGCATCACTCAGCCTCATGGTAAGCAACATGAACATTACCATACACAATCAAATTCGAGCCAAGCAAAATCAGCATTGCATTATTGCATTTCACACCCTAGGTTGCTCAATTCACCATCAGTTAGAACTAACCGTAGTTCTAAATGTTAATTGTGGTTAATAACTGTCAACCATGGATATAAAAGCTTGAGCATAACTGAATTGCGGTCAACACTTCCATTTGCACAAATCACATCCAAATTCTTTGATATCTCTCTCTCTCTCTGCACCTTCACTGCATTTTGCTTCGAGCAGCTTCCGCCTTCATCATTCTAACCTCATTCATCTTTAATTCATCTTCATCATCACCTCAAGCATGACATTCATGGAGGACTGAGCTTGAATCTTCAAAAATTGCATACTGCAACTTTGTGATTGCACTGCATTTCTGACTGAAACTTCATAATCTTCATCTCTCAAGCTTTGATCTTCATCTATCCATCATCAACACCATGTCTTGTTCAATTTCTGTGATGCTCATTACTTGAAGCTCCTAGGTTTCATCTCTGCATAACACTGACCAGCATTGTATCTCTATTGGTTTCTCAAGATTCACACATCATTGAGTATTCATTTCACTCTGGTTGATCAAGAACAAGATCAAGCAATTCAAGGAACCTCATCTCTGGCCTTCTAGCAACAATTTGTTATCTATGCAATTCAGGTATGTCCCGAATTTCAAATTGTTCGAATTGCTCATTTCTAAGTGTTTTCATGTTGTGTGAGGCCTGATAGAGGTTATGGTTTGGCTGGCTAGTTGATAGGCATCATAGATGCATAGATTCAATTTTCTCAGGTTTTGTTTAGGTCTTCGATTCTGGAAATTTAGGAACCCTAAGTGATTTATGAGGCCATATTCGTGATCATTGTAGAGAGGCGAATCTAGTCATGGTCTTGATTTCCATTTTAGTGAGGTTTAGAAGTTTTCCCTATCGGAGCTTGAATGGAGAAGATAACCGGAATTCATCTTCGGTCATCTGAACAGTAACCCTAATTATTTCCTAATTTTAAGTCATGACCATTGATCCCATCTGATCCAACGCTTGTGAAACTGCCAACACATAAATGAATATGTGCCTTGCACATGCCACAAAGTCAAACTAAAGTCTTCAGTGTGCTACCCACACCCCCTGCGCATTTTCTCTAAGCTCATTCATGTTGTTTTCCTCACTCTTTGCCTCCCCAAGGCCCATCTCACATTATTTCATTTTAATTATTTTTATTATTTTAGTTCAGTTTCGTTTCTTATTTTTAAAAATAGCAAAAACCTTCCAAAAATTCCCAAATAATTCATGGACACTCTTCATAATATTCTTTAATTTTCCATAATTTTAGATTTTATTTTTGTTCAATCTTGAGATCAGAATTAATTTTCCCTTTATTTGTTTCTTCATTTTCACCTTTTTGATATGTCATCTTGTAAATTTTTTTTCTCCCAAACTATGCATGATAAATGTCCCATTCTTTTTGCATTATCCAAATACCTCATCTAATATTCCCAAAATATTTTTCTCTGGATTTTTAGGATGTTTAGATCCTTTTTGAGTCCATTATTTCACTTGTATGTTCAAAAACCCTAATTGAGTTCTACCTTTCCATTAACCATTCAAAATGATGAATTTTAATGAGATTTTTTGTACATATGTTACTCTCTGGATCTTGATTCTAAGTACCAACTTTCATAATTGTTTAAGGTCATTTGGTATTTTTCTTGAATTGTTTGATTTCTAAGTCATTTTTGGTCCTTCATGTTGTCTTCTCTTACTCCAAATGAATAAGGCATTCATGCCATTGCTATGAGGTCTTTTTTCTGGCTCTTGTGATTCATACTATAGGTCCTCTAACATTGAAATCCATCCTTGAGTCTTTACTCTTGTTTTTAGGGTTTACTTGAATCTTAAGTCACCATTGTCCCCATTTTAACCTAATTCTCCTTTATCCTTTATCTTAACCACTCAAAACTTAATAAATACTCCAAATAAATTTGTCCAAGTCTTTTTTTGTGTCGTATAAACATGTTTAGGTCATTCCTCTATGTTCACTTCACATGTATAAAGCTTTTCCTCTCTTTATGTTTCATTTGCCATTAAGAGAGTCAAAAACCCTAATTTGAGATACCTAGTTTTTAGATTATTTCATGCCATTTCATTTGCCATTGTTTGTGAGTTTAATTTCAGCCTTGAATTCATGTTAAGCCCCTGGTTTTTGTATGGGGATTTCAAACCCTTTTGTTCATGTTTGAGTCTTATCTTAAGATCTTTTTTCTCTTTGAAGTTTCACTTGCATTCTCTCTCATGTTCACACCATCACTCACATAGTTTGCATTTCTTTTACTTAGATCTCTTTATCCCTTGTAGCATGACCTATTAGAAGACTTTGTTAAGATGATTAGCCCCTGGATTTTCCATTCACTTTAGGGTTTAAGCCTTTTTAGGTTACTTAATCCTTTAGGTTTCCCCATGTAACTTTACCTTAGATCTCATTAGGGTTTAGATTCTTTTTAGGGCATAGTTTGAGGTTGTCTACCTTTGTATCTTTAGAAACTTTGGAATTGATTTAGCTACTGACTTTTTAAGTTTGTTACCTTATAAGATGTTTTGGGCTTAGGTATTAACCTTAGAAAATCACTAACATCTTTCCTTAGCTAGTATGGGTTGTTATTGAAATTTACATGTAATAATTGTTCATACTTCTCCATCATGCTAACGTTTGTTTTGTAGGGGGGGATGAGGTAATTACTTCATTCCTTATCCCTTATGCATGTTAATTTTGTTTACCTTAGCACCTTTGTGCTTTGTTCATAGGTTCCCTATTTCTCTCTTTAGATTCAACTTAACTTCCTTAGGAAGTAAGTTGAATTCTAACTTGTTCTTTCTTCTCCTTAGGTTTAGAATACCTCATTAACCATAGGATCACACTTGTACATAATAAGATGACTTAGGGTGTGTCTTAGTCCCCCATTAGCTTTGACCTTTGTCATTTGAGTCTTTCTCTTCTCATCTTCAAACAAATCCAAAAAGAATTAATAAATGCATGAAAGGATCCCTTGTGTATAGCCTTATTCCATGGGGCACTTACATTCATTCCATCTTGGAATGGTGTAGGCTTGTCTAGCATGATGTACAAGTCTTATCAAGGGGTTGTTTCACAAAGAAAAATCTAAAAGACATTTCTTCACAAAAGCAACAAAAACATGTAATAATTTCAACAAGCTAGTGAACTTAAACCCTAATTCATGGAAATAAGTCTTTGATAAATTCTCCTTGCTTGGTGTGCTTGTTCTATTAATCCATCTTGGAATGTAGTAGCAAGTACACATTCCATGGAAAAGAGTTTGAATTCACTTCCTTATGCCAAATTCATACAAAACTCTTAAAAAGCAAACAACAAATAATAAGCGACTTTCCTGCGAGAACTTCTTTTCTCATCTCATTCATTCTAAGAGCAAACTTGTGACGACTTGTCTCGCATGCAAGACGGTAAATGCACTCATACTAGACAAGCCTACAACACCTGAGCATAGACATACGCAGTTCCAACCATAAAAAACACAAACAATTAGTTCCCTCCTTAGTTAGGCGAACTATGTCGACTCTGATCCTCATTTTCCCGATGAGGTACGTACGCAGTGGGGTAGGGCCCATTCAAGCACATTCTTTATTTTCCCCATTCTTTCTTTTTGTTCTCTTTTTATTCCATTTCAGATTTCAGTTCCAGTTCCAGTAGCAGTTCTTTTGTTCAGCAGCACTTTATTCTTTTACCCTTTGAAACAAGCAAACAAATGTGGATCCCGTCAGGTACGACGGACGATCTGGGGTGCTAATACCTTCCCAGGTCGTAACTGACTCCCGAACCCAGATCTTTGGTTTGCAAGGCCTCATCCTTTCCTTCTTCCTCAGGTTTGTGCAGCATTACCTTTCCTATTCATTCGGGATAAAAATGCATGGCTGGCGACTCTACCTTTTCCGCGCCACTTTCGCGTTTGTACTAGGATGAAAATCCCGGGAGCGACAGCTGGCGACTCTGCTTGGGACGAACCCAGAATCTCTGGTTTCCCTTGTAGAGTCAATCCTAGCGCCTATTTGTTTTTGTTTTCTTTAGGTGTTTATATGTGTGTGATGTTGTGTTTATTTAATGTTTTTGTTTACAGTTTACTTTACATATTTATTTACTGCTTTCAGTATTTATTTCACATGCATCATACTGGACTGTGCTGGTTTTATTTTTTTTCTGTGGGATGGGCTTTGTTACTGTGAGATAAGCCAAATACCCGGCTTGAGAGCACCTATGATTTAGAGTGGTTCCACTTTGGCTTCATGGCATCTTGCTATGTTGGTATTAGTGAGTTCCACGCCTTGACTTGCGACCTTCTCGGAAATGTATTGACGCCGAAATCTTTCTGGGGCAATACAATACCTTGATAGTTATGTGCAGTCAGGGGACCAATCATTGAGAACCTTTGTGGAAACATCCCTCTCCAGTGATGACAGTGGCAGACCACATTTGATGGTAAACCCACTCACATCCGAGGGCACACTGGGAACTCGCATAGGATGGCCTAGTTCTCTCATAGGAATCTAGTTAAGGCAAACTGTTTGTATGACAATAGTATTGTACCCTTCGGGATGAATGTACTATTTTTTCTCGATTCAGTGCTTGAAGTTGAGGACTTATGAGGGATATTTGTTTCCTTGGACTCAGCTGAGACCTCCCTGAGTAGTACATAATGCCAAACCAATTCCCTGATTTGGTCATGAGCCATTTCTCGGAGATGGTGAATGTATTATTGTTGTTCGGCTTTGAGAGTCCGTGATGTTTGACCCGAGTAGCACACCCGCGAGATGGGGAGGGGTTTACAGGTTTGCAGGAGCCCTAAACTTCAACATACCCATTATGCCAACACACTTCAGTGATATGATCTTGTTCTATTAATTATGGATTCTGAAATCAGGACTCCTGATCAGAAGGATACTTGTGATGATGTTGTGGCCTTGCACAGACACTTGATTACCTGATTCACTACACAGACATATCACTGATCACATGCCTTGCCTTGCATAACATCATAAAATCATTAATCATTTTGTGTTCTTTTTATTCTCAGGGTTCATTACCTCCTATTCCTAGTCTTATTTGCTGCTTCAACATGGAGATTCAAAGGAAGAGAAATGTCCATTATACTTTCCCACATCCAGAGACAGATGGTATTCAGAAGTTAATTAGTTTTATGGGTGAAAAATTTCTTGATGATTTTAGAAAGGAGTTTGGGAAGATCCTAGGCTATGTGAATAAGCCAACCACTAACCAGAGGGATAGCTTGCATTCTCTACTGCAGTTCTATGATCCACGGCTGAGGGTCTTTGTTTTCCCTGACTACATATTGGCTCCCACATTAGAAGAGATGTCCAGCATCCTCAGAATCCCCATAAAAAATGGTGCTCCTTACTTTGGCTTAGAGAAGATGCCTTCATCCAATGATATAGCTGAGTCTTTTCTTATGGACTTGTCCAAGGTTAGCAGAGAATTGGATGCCACCAAAGGTAAAGGACTTTTCATAGATTTTCTTATTAAGGAAGCTCAGGACTTGGCCTCTGAAAACAAATGGGCTAAGTTCATCACCTTGCTTGCTTTGATAGTGTATGGGACCAGTTTGTTTCCAGGAGAGAAGGGTTAAATTAACATGGAAGCTATCACTATATTTGCCAGAAGAACCCCATTACCCACTTTTCTAGGTGACTTTTACTATGGAGTTCACCACAGGAATGAAAAGAGGAAGGGACATGTAAATTGTTGTGCTCCCCTATTTGCTGATTGGTTTGTAAGGCAACTACCTAAATCAGGACCTTTCCAGGATTTGAAACAATCTTGGAAGTGGTCCAAAAGATTAATGGGCTTAACCTCATATGACATTGGATGGGGATGTAACAGAGATCTTGTGGGCAAAGAATTATTGGTCAGTTGTGGTAGCTTCCCAAGTGTGCCTTTGATAGGAAGGAAGGGTGGAATTAGTTACAATCCTATCTTGTCCAGGAAGCAGTTTGGTTATCCATTAAGAGTTGTGCCTTTGATTGAAGAGGCAGATGAATCTTTATACTTTCCAGCAGAAGGAAATCTCAAGAAGAGCATACTAGCATCCCAAGCTTGGGAGGTTAGAGTGATGAAAGGGAAGAAAGATTTTGGGAGAGTAGATCCCAATACTTATGATCCTTTTGTCAACTGGTTGGAGGATCGTGTGAAGACCCTGTTGCTCCTATTTTCTAAAGAAACACCTCTCTACCCTAAGGAGGTAGCACCCATAACTTCAGTGCCTCTTCAAGAATATCAAAAGTTGGAAGCCTTGGTTCAATAACTTAGGTTGGAGAATCAAGAAGCCTACAATTCATGCCAGAAACTGAAGATGCAAAATAAAAAATTGGAGGAAAGAGCTCACAAAGCTGAAGAGATGGTTAGGCTCAAGCAGCAAGACGTTCAAGAGAGAGAGCTCTACTTCAAGAAAAGGGGATTAGCTGAAACTCACAAGGCGGCCCAGCATTGGAAGGAGAAGAAAGATTTGAATGAAGCCAATGAGGCTGTCACCTTATGGAAAGAGAAGTGGGAAGATAATTTGAGGAAACAGAGGGAGCTGGAGATCAAGCACAAGCTAGAAGTCAAGAGTCTTCAAGATTCTTTCGATGGACAGAGAGAGCTCCTTCAGAAGGCTTATCATCAAGAGAAGAGTCGTCTCCAAAGTTTAGCAGAAAGTCAACAAGAAATAAAGGAATCTCAGAAAGAAATAGAAGATTTCAAATTGAAAGTTGACGTCAAGAGAGCCAAGAATGATTCTATTACAAGTCAGGAAAGTGAAAAGGTGTTCCTAAATCAAATTGAGGAATTGTGTAAACACCCCAAATTTGCCCTCACTCACTCACACCATGGCTTGTGATCATTTCATATGCATAAGTTCAATCATAGCATCTCATATTGCATTTTTTGATTCACTGCATTGCTTTTAAGTCATCTGCATCTAGGGTTTGTGACCTGAGCCATCCAAGAGCCACGTGGACCACTCCAAAGGTCATCAATCACTTCAAAGGGGTCCATGTATGTTCAATCATCATATTATATCCTTTCAAAGTCAAGAATGTCAAAAATCACAAGAACTGAGAATGGCATGGAAGCAGAGCCAGGTTTAGCTGCATAGATGACCTAGAATTAGGGTTTTGGTTTCAAAGGCCATAACTCCAAATTTTTTGGTAATTCTTGTTTCTATTGGTCTCTATATGGTATAGGGATCATGCATATCAATATTCATGAAGAAATTCAATGGGGAAGTCATCTGATCAAGAGTTGACTTTTTGAGCAAGTCAGTGCAAAATCAGGGTATCTGAGGCCCTCAATGACCCAATCAAAGGGTGTTCTTCATCATTTTGATTGTGTATGATCTTTATTTGATCATAAAAGATGTTAGAAGTTCACAAAATTGAAGAATTTCAAGCCATTTGCAAAGTTGACTTTTTGGGAAAGTTGACTTATAATGAAAATTGCCATTTTGGGAAACTTTTTCAACCCTTGCTTTTTGATTCAAAACTGCTTCGAATGGAAAAAATTTGGTCATGAAAGCTGTAGAATGGATCATTCCCTTTTCAAAAAGTACAAGAACTTGACCTAATTCATTTTGGATCAAAAGTTATGGTTTTTCAAAGTTGGGAAAAATCACATAATTTCAAGTTTTCCACCAAAGAAGCAAAGTTGCAAAATCACTTGCCAAGGCAAATTGTGCTACCAAATGGACTTCTAAACTTCACACAAACATGAACCAAGGCCTAAAAGTCAGATTGCATCAAAGAATCACTCATTTTTGTGACTTGTGGGGCAAGAAACTTCAAAAGGGCCAAAGATGAACCAAGTTGCAAAACCTCATTCAAACCCTAATCCACTTGCTTGCTGACTTCAGAATTGATCCTAGGGCTCTCCACACTTCTTGCTGCGCAGGACACCCCATTTGTCCTTGGCTAGCTATGAGCCCATACCTCTCTTACACAAAGTTTGATATTTTGGCCAAAGACCCATACCAATCACAATAGGGAACACCAACTCCACAGGCCTATCCATGAGTGATAAGTGGACCAAAGGCAAGCCATAGCACATAACCATTCATGCTGAAACACACTCCAAGCCCTAGTTCCAAGTTTATGCTTCATTTGCAAAACCATTCGAAACTGACTCCACAAGCTTCAAACACACAAACAAACTTCACCATTGATCTCAACATGACTCACTGATCACAAACCAACCATTGAAACAGCCTGAAACTCACTGAAATCAAAACAAGATTTCCTTCCCCCCTTGAACAGAACTCTGCCAACCTCCCAAACCAGCCATCCCCAAAGCTTTCTAAGCTTCATTCCATCATCAGAAGGTTCAAAGGAGTGGACTTGCAGCAAGGGAAAGGCTAGAAAGCTTGGAACCAGAAGAACTCCAGCTCAGGTAGCACTCTCAAACTTTTTTTCCAGAAATCCTTTTTTAAGTTATAGAATTGTTCCTCATGGTCTCCTGATTACACTATGCTTTGTGGTTTTGAAAATGGTGAAGAAATGAGCATGAACCGAATCTCTGAAATTTTTGACCTAAAAAAAGATTGATTCGATTCATGCTTGTTTCTGAGAATAAATTGTTTTTGTGCATGGATTCTTGTTCCTTGTTGTTGGTTGAGTGATTCTGGAGCTTTAGGGGGCTTGGGGGGAAGTTTTGAAGAAGTTGGCAACTTTCAGGTGAGAGTCTCGCCGGAGAAGACGACCGGAAGTCTTCTCCGGCCACCTGAAGTTGATTAGGGTTAATCTGTGTCATTAATGTGAGTTTGAATGTGGAGCGTAGGATGGGTTGACCAGGGCTGACCCACGCGTGTTTGAATGGACAAGATCTCTCATTAAAACCCTAATCATTTTTAATTAGATTAATTAATTCAGTTTATTTTAATTAGGTCAGTTTGAATGTAGACCACAGGATCTGGCGCCAGTCAATGCGCGCGCAATCCATTCAAATGCTGGCCCTTGATTCTGATTACTTTCTCATTTATTCATTTTATTTTCATTTTATTTGCTTTGTTTTGTACATTTTATTAAAAATAGCAAAATACACTGAACAATTCTGAAAATTTTTATCAAACCTTTTATTAATTTTCAGAAACCAAAAATATTTTTATTTTTATTTTTTGCATTGAAAAATATTTTTAAATCATTTAAAAGTTTATTTTTAATTGATTAATGAGAATTAATTAATTAAAAATACTTTTAAGTATTTAAAAATCACAAAAAAAATTCATGAAACATTTAAAATCATTTAGAAACATTGTCCAACTTTCAAACCAAATTTCTTTTTTGATCTTGATGCCTTTTGACAATTTTCAATGGATTTAATTTCATTTCAAGGCATTATTTTGATTCAAACTTCAAAAATTCACTTTTGCCTAACCATTGAAAGTTGGACAATGATTCTTTTGGCATTGCATCTTGTATAGTATGTAGTTTATAAGATTAAATTGGCATGAGTTGATCTTGCATTTTCAATTTGTTTGACATTTTTCTTGACAAGGTACCTTAGAACCCTAGCCAACTTAGGAAATTCATAACTTACACTAGGTTAAGAATTGGATCCTCTCCTTTGGGCATTGAGTTTGTATAGGTTTAGGGTTACTTTGAATGCATTTTCAAATTTTTATCATGATGTTTGCTTCTGGTTTTGAATTTTGTTTTGTGCATTGATCATGAACCCTAATTTGAGCTTTCTTTTGCATTCATCTTACATTTGCTTGCATACCATGACTTGCCATGACATTTTGTGATTCCATTTGATTCATAACACATCTTAAGACATTTTAGAATCATGTTTGATCTTTGCATCTTTCATTTGCCATGTTGTATGTCATTTGCATTTCATAACTTTTCATGAACTTCCATGGTTCAAAGCATGCTTCTCTTGCATCCATATGTTTGTATGATCATTCTAATGCCTTGCCTCATGTTTGCATCATCTATTAGCATCATTAACATCATACTCATGCTTCTGGTTTTGGTTTGCATCATCACATCTCATCCCATTTGCATTGCATTTCATTCCTTTTGCTAACTGTTCAGGTGGTAAGTTACTTTGAGAAGTGGATTTGCCTTCACTTCTCACAATTTCCTTTCATCTCTTTCATACATCATTGCTGCATTTTGTATGTGTTTGGATTGAGCTTGCTCATTCTTGTTTCATCTTACCTTCTTTCTTCAAGCAACTTGTCTTCTTGAGTGAAGCAAGTTGTGTTGCTTCTCTTTGCTCCTTCCATCTGCTTCCTGGTGGTTTCTCTGAAGATCTTTCTTGCAAACCTCACAAACCCTAGGAATAACCAAGCATGATAACAATTAGGGTTTGATTAGTCCCCCACTTAGCTTTTACCTTTGTGTCTCTTTGAGTCTTCTCTTCTCATCTCATAATCAGGGACTAAACCCTAAAGGCTTTAAGGCTTTGTGATTAAGCTTATGCCGGCATCCTTCTATTAGGATGGAGTGTATAACTTTAATCCTAAGTGTTAAACCCTTAATGTGTTTAAATCCTTTAATCAATTCACTAAATAATCACTAAGACATCAAACTTGTAACTTGGGCCTTGCATTAGGGTTCTAATTCTTCCTTAATTGGTTAAGAAGGACTAACCCTAGTGTTAATGGACAAGTCCCCCTCAAGTTGTCTTACAAACCATAAAACTCACTTCTTCATCTTATCATTAACTAAAATCCATCTAATAAAGGCTTTGTTTTGTCATGAGGTTAATCCCTAATCATGGATTAAGTTGAGGAGTTTTCCTCAGCTTAAACATTCTCATCTATTATCCTTCTATTAGGATGGTGTAATGAGTCTGTTTAATCCCTGATTATGGCTTAAACTCATTACTTAACACTAAACAAAAACAACAAAAACATCTAATTAATCACAAGTAGGTTAATGATCTTAATCCTACATCATGGTGATCAAGTGTGAGATGCTGACTTCACACTTAAGGTATTCTCATTACCCCTAATCAGAGGGAGGATGTGATGAGTTTACTAACCCATTGGTTTAGGCTTAAGCTCATTAACTTATGACAAATTTTCAAAAGCAATAAAAGACTGAAAACTCAAAAACAAACAATAATCGTCTCCTTCGGGATTCTTTTCTCATCTCATTCACTCACAAACGAGAACTTGTTTCTTCCGTCTAATGCAAGACAGTTAGCACCTGAGCCAGACAGGTCATACACTTGGGAATAGACAAGTAAGCAGTTCATCAAGTCAATTCATCTTTTAGTCTCTTTGGGTCGAACTACGGTGTTCTGACTTCCTCATTGCACGAGAGGATACGTAGGCATAACTTAACAGTTATCGAACAAAATTCTCTGTATATTCCCCCTCTTTCCAGCCTTGTTCTTTTAGCCTCATTGTCTTGAGCATTTTACTCTTGTCCTTACACTGACACTTCACCTATACACTTCACTTCTCTTGCACTGACACTTGTACATCCTTTTCCAGCTCTGTTATACACAGATTGCACTGACACTACCCCTTTTAAAAACAAATCTTTTAAGCGTGGATCCCGTCGAGTACGGCGGACAACCTGGGTGCTAATACCTTCCCAGGTTGTAACCAACCCCCTTCCTAAGTCTCTCTGGTTCGCAACCGTCTTATCCATATCTTTCTAGGTCTATGCAGCATTACCTTTCCTCCGGGATAAAAATGCCTAGCTGGCGACTCTTTTCTTGTCTTGTGAGTTCACTCATGTGTGTTTTCTCCTCTTTCGCCGACCGTTCGCGTCTGTACCCCTCTTGACCTGCGGTGTCATTTGGTGGGAGCGACAGCTTGGCGACTCTGCTGGGGACCCTTATACTGTAACCAGGGCTTCTGGTTCTTTTTGTGGGTTCCTCCTAGCGCTTGATTGATTTGTGTTTACTGGGGTGTTATGTGCTAATTGTGTTTATATAGTTGCTTTTATTTATTGCTTTATGTACAATTATTTATTGCTTTCTTTACAGCTTTATATGCATCATACTGTCATACTGTTATCTGTCTGGATCTGTTTTCTGTCTTGGTGGGTGGGGTTCTACTGAGAGTTTAAGGTCCTATACCTGGGACCTGAGTGACACCTAGGCTAGAGTGGTTCATGTTCTTTCCCATTCCATTTCGGTCTGGTGAGGGAATATGAAACACGGTTCAGATATGGGTTTCTTCTTGAGAACTCTGTGCTACAGATCTCCTGTAGTGCTAGGGCTATCTGGGAAGCCTGCTAAGTCTGGATGACCTTTACTATGACCTTCAGAAACTGAGGTGAATTAGAGGAGGATCTTTTATGGTTATTGTAAACACTGTACCTCCGGGTTAGAAGTGTTTACACTTCTCATAACTAATCCAAGTCTGAGGATCCTTGTTTTAGAACATCACCTGTGAGGGGGTTGGGCTGTTTACAGGTTTGCAGGAACCCTTGGCCACATCATACCCTGTTACCTATTGTGTTTAAGAATGCTTCACTTTGGACAGTTCGTGTGATTTAACCCAGGACATGTGACTCTTTATTTGAGTCCCCCACCTTGGTTACTGGACTTTTGAACCTCCATCTGGACTTCTTGACATACATGGACCTTTATATCAAGACAGCAATCAGATCCAGCTTGATCACAAACCCTTGCATATCATTTGCATACATCATCATTGCATCATTTAACATTTGCTTATTTGTTTTTCAGGGTATCCATATTACATTTGGCTTGGTTTTGACCCCTTCATCTGCATAGACCCCTGTTCATCAGCTATCTGCTTCAGCCATCTTCATCAGTTGCCTGCTTCAGCCACCTCCATCATTATCCTCAGCCTATCAGTGGCCCATCTCTAGTATCAGTCTTCATCATCAGCATCTGTTCTCAGCAGTCATGGCACCTAAGAAGAGCAACATTTCATATCATTTCTTTGAGCCTGTACTGGCTGGCATCAGGCAGGTCCAGGCACTTATCACTCCAGACCATATCCCATTATTCAGAGAACATTATGGAGGCATCCTTGATATGGTTATGGACTTGGACCCTTCTCAGAGGAGTTTGATTCACACTTGCTTACAGTTCTATGATCCTCCTTTGAGATGTTTCACTTTCCAGAACTTTCAGCTAGGACCTTTGCTGGAGGAGTTCTCATCTTTGATTGGAGTACCTGTCAGGGGTGGTGTCCCCTTCAACCCTGAAATGACTTCTCCCAGCAATGAAGAAGTGGCAAAGGCACTGTATTTAGAGCCTATTGTGATTGAGCAAAACATGACTACAAAGGCTGGAATCCCTGGTCTACACTTGGACTTTCTAACTTCTCAGGCTATCCTGAAGGCCTCCTTGGGAGAATGGAAGGCAGTTTGTGCATTGTTAGCCCTCAGTGTATATGGGATTATACTTTTTGCGGACGAGCCTAAGTTTATCAGCAAGAATGTTATTCATCTCTTCCTTTTGAGGAACCCAGTACCCACCTTGCTGGGAGACTTCTATTATTCTGTTCACCAAAGGAATGAGAAGCAGAGAGGGAGATTGGTGAGATGTTGTGCTCCTCTATTTCATACCTGGCTTCTCAAACACTTACCCAAGACTGATGCTTTCCTGAATCCTCACCAACAGAAGAATTGGGCTAGAAGACTCACTGATTTAACCTCAGATGACATCAGGTGGTGCACCCAGAGCACCAAAGGCAGGGACATAATTACTAGTTGTGGGCAGTTCCCCAATGTACCTCTGATAGGAGTGAAGGGTTGCATCAACTACAACCCATTTCTATTCAAAAGACAGTTGGGCTATGCTCTGGTTCACCCTCCTAGAATGCAAGACTTGGCTGAAACCCTTTATTGTGAGATAAAGCCTAATCTAGCTGTTGTCAGACAAGCATCCTGGGCTTGGGACAACATCCAAACCAAAGGGATGGCCATTCTTGGGAAATGCAACAATGTGGCTTCAACACAGTATTATGAGTGGTCTCATGCTAGGGCTCAGATTTCTGGGATGCCTTTCACCGTTGAGGATGCACCTGGACCATCCACAGTACCACCTCCAGCTACTGTCAGCCTAGAGGAATTTGAGAAACTGAAAGAGAGGAATGAAAATCTGACTCAAGCTCTACAGAAGACCCTCTGGGAGAGGAGTGATGGTCGTCTAGACATTGAGAGGTTAGAAAAGCTAAAGGTGGAGCATCTAGCCAGGATTGAAAAAGCAGAAGGATACATCAAGAAATCAAGAGCTGGAGAGAAAATTTTGAAAAATGCCTGTAAAGAGGCCCAGTTTCAGAAGACTAGGACTGATCTTTATCTGATAGAAAGTCAAGCTAGGTGGGTCAGGATCACTGAAGATCGCACTCAAGAAGATAAGAGAACTCGAGACAGAATTGAGCAGTTGGAGGAAAAGGGAAGGAAGCAACAGGAGGCTCTGCTAGCAGCCCAAAAGGAAATCTCAGAATTGAAGCTTAGGGCTGGTGTGAAGAGGTCAAAGGACCAAGACAGGCACAGGAAGCTGACCACTGCTATTACCACCAGGAACCTTCTTATCAGGAGCATTACAGAGCATCCGGCTGGTCCTGTGACTGAAGCACTTCTGAAAGAAGTTAAGGAGGATGAGTTTGGCTTAGATGTTTGACTTATTTGCTTGTTGTTATTTCCATTTCATGTACTTTTCTCTTTGTTGTATTTTGACCCTTCAGGGGCATGTGTTGTAAAAACAAACTATGTATTATTCACCATTTGTAATATAGCTGTTAGTTTGTTTTATTGAGTTCTCTTTCTCTCAAGCAACATCAAAGCATCTTCCTCAGGGTCTGGAAAGGTCAAAACCAAGTGCCAAGCCGGATACCTTGGAAACAAATAAGCATACTGCATTGCATACTAACTTTTGTTTTGATTTGTAGGTTTTTGTTTTTTTTATTACTAACTCTGTTGTGGCTCAGAAACTATTGCTCGCCGTCGGGTGTTCCCTCTCAACCGTCCACACAGATATCCTACTCGCAGCAATCTTCCTGGCATCCAGATGGACCAAGTACAGCAAGAACTGACAGAGGTCAGAACCCAGATGGTTAATGAAAGGCTGGAGATGAGAAACCAAATGACCCAGTTCATGGAGGTGATGAATGGCTTGGCTCAAAGCCAAGAAAGATTAAGGGCATTGGTAGAAAGGCAGACCCCAGAAGAACCCCATCTAGGGACTAGAGGAACAAGTAACAATGAGAGGGTTCAGCCTCATGTTAACCCACCAGTATATGGGCCTCATCTTCATCCAGAGATCAACATCCCTACTAATGTGCAAGGTAATGCTACTGCAGGCAGAGTCTTATAGGAAGACCCCCAAGAGGATCAATTCATTGTAATGGGAGCTGGGGATGAAGCCTATGATAGAAGGCTTGATGAAATTGCTGAGAAATTGAGATCCCTGGAGTCTCAAAACTCCTTGGGTTTTGATGTCATGGATATGGGCTTAGTGGACGGGGTAAGGATACCTCACAAGTTTAAGCCCCCGTGCTTCGAGAAGTACAATGGAACCTCCTGTCCGCGAACTCACTTGCAGTCTTTTCTGGGAAGACTTAAGGCATACAACATGGATGAAAAACTATGGATGTTTTACTTTGAAGATAGTTTGAATGGGGCTTCCAGGGAATGGTACTCTCACTTGACCAGAGCTACTATCAGATGCTGGAAGGATTTAGCTGAAGCCTTCATCAGACAATACCAATACAATCTAGACATGGCTCCTAACAGAACCCTTCTGATGGGAATGTCTCAGTCCTCCAGAGAAAGCATCAGGGAATATGCCCAGAGGTGGAGACAGCTTGCTGCTGCTGTCCAGCCACCCATGTCGGAAAGAGAAATGGCCGACATGTTTATGAATACCCTGAAAGGGACATATATTGATAGGCTAGCCGCCTTTTCTTCCACCAGCTTCGCTGACGTAGTCATAGCTGGAGAAAGAATTGAAAGCCTTCTGAAGATGGGTAAGATTACTGATAACGGTGCAAGTTCGTCAAGCAATCCCAGGAAGCCTTTTGTGGGACCAAGAAGAACCGGTGAGACTAATGCCATTCATGCCACCAGGGGCAGGTCTCAGTACCTTCACATATCAATAGCAGCTGTCACAATTCCAGCTCCAATTCCTCAGCAACCAACATATCAACCACAACAACCACCCCACTATCAGCAGCAAGTTCAGTATCCGCCACAAAGAAACTACAACAACAACAACAGCAATCAACAACAAAGACCCTTTCAGCAAAGACCATCACAGGCAAATAGGGTGATTGATCCTATCCCTATGCCTTATGCCGCTTTATTGCCACAACTCCTGAAACTCAACCTGGTTGAGCTAAGGACCTTGGCACCTCCAGATCCTGCCAGTCTTCCAAGAAATTATGATGTCAACGCCCGGTGTGCTTTTCACTCCAATGCACCTGGCCACAGTACTGAGAAATGCAGGGCTTTACAAATGAAAGTACAGGATCTAGTGGATTCCAAAGCTCTCAACTTTGCACCCCCGCCAAATGTCAACTAGAATCCCATGCCCAATCATGGAGGACCAAGAATTAATGCTATTGAGGAAGATAAACCATCTTTCTTAATCACCAGTGTTGGGCAGATTCGGACACCTCTGGTAGAAATTAAAGCTCAGCTCCTAGAGTGCAAGATGTTCCCCGGGTGTGAGCTCGGTTGTGATTATTGAAACATTTCGGTCAACGGGTGTGATAATTTGAGAAGCGGCATAGATGGTCTTATCAAAAGTGGTATCCTTCAAATCACGACATCAGTACCTGCAAATCCAGCAATCCCTCTGACAACGATTCCTGACTCTTCTACAACTGCAACAACAATCATTCCAACAAATTCATCAATATCGTCAACAATGGCTTCATCTATCACTTCAACAAATCAGATGTCAACAACAATTTCTTCTACAACATCAGCACCCATTTATTCAACAGAATCTTCTACAACACCAACAGATATCTCAGCAGTCACTATTTACTATGATCCAGCATATGTTCCTCCAAACAACAATTGTCAACAACAAACAATGGCATCTCCTGCCAGGTCACCAGTCACCATCTACTACGATCCGCACACCATTTCAGTACCCTCCTCTGCAGCAGTCAGTCCAGTTACCATCACGGTGCCTGGACCCGTTCCATATGAAAGCAGTAATGCCATCCCTTGGCATTATGGCTCTGACCTCTACTGCAATGGGGAGAAAATCACTTTGGATTCTTCAACCTCTTCTCCACAGATTGATAATGTTGGGGGAGGCGGAGGCTTCACTCGAAGCGGACGCCTTTTTGCCTCACAAGTGCAAAGACCTAATGCTGAAGCAGAAGCTGCTGCCAAAGCAAAAGGAAAGAGTGTGGTAGTGGAAGAGTCAACTATCAAGGAAACTCAGAAAACATCTTTTGAACAAGATGTAGACGAGTTCATGAGAATTATAAAGAGAAGTGATTACAAAGTGGTGGATCAGCTTCACCAAACTCCCTCAAAGATCTCCATATAATCCCTGCTGATGTGTTCCGAAGCTCACCGGAATGCATTACTGAAAGTCTTGCACGCAGCATATGTGCCAGAAGAGATCACCGTTAATCAGCTGGAAACCGTGGTAGCAAATGTCAATACCAGCCATGGATTGGGTTTTACCAATGCTGATTTAACGACTGAGGGACGTAACCACAACAAGGCTTTACACATCACTCTAGAATGCAAGGGTGCTGTTCTATCACATGTACTGGTAGACACTGGGTCTTCACTTAATGTTTTACCAAAGAAAGCCTTGGTGAAGCTGGAGTACGATGGCTTGGCATTGCGTCCAAGTAATTTGGTGGTGAGAGCATTTGATGGCTCTAAAAGATCAGTGCTAGGAGAGATTGATCTGCCTGTGATGATCGGCCCGCAGACCTTCAAAATTACCTTCTATGTGATGGACATTCAGCCGGCCTACAGTTGTTTGTTGGGTAGACCTTGGATCCATACCGCTGGCGCAGTTACGTCTACCCTTCACCAGAAGCTGAAATTCGAGTGGGAAGGTCAAATCATCACCATCTGTGGTGAAGAAGATATCTTTGTTAGCCATCTGGCTACATACAAATACATTGAGATGGATGGAGAAATCCATGAAACCATGAGCCAGGGGTTTGAAGCTCTGAACATAAATGAAGCATCTGATGTACTGGGAACCTCCATGACGTCTTATCAGCAAGCCAGGAAGGTTGTTGAAGAGGGGACTGCCCAAGGCTGGGGCAAGCTGCTGCCCGTGGAGAAGAAGGAGGACAGATTTGGGTTGGGTTACAGCTCCTGCAGAGTAATTATTATTTCCTGTATATTTTCAGCATGCATAAAGTCTTGCATCTTGCCCAAGATGACAAGACTCATTTTGTAATCGGGCCATATGTAATTTTGTGCAAACAGATCAATCAATGAATATCGGACATCTTTTGCAAATGAGTCTTTTTCTTTTCCGCTCACTGTTTTTTCATTTTTCTTTTTGTACAAAAATAAAATGGCAATGTTTTCAAAATGACAACTTTATTTCACTTTTCTAAACAAGATTAAAATCAATCACTAAAATGAACAATCTAAACCCTTGCAGAGAGTGCCTTTCAGACTGCACCGACAACAACACAACTATGGCTTCGTATGACTTTGACAATCCAATCAATCAAGCTGATGAAGGGGTTGAAGAAGATTATGAGCTTCCTGAAGAGCTAGCCAGCTTGTTAAGGCAAGAGGAGAAGGTTATCACTCCTCATCAGGAGGAGGTCGAAACGATCAATCTTGGTACGGATGAAGATGTGAAAGAGGTTAAGATCGGGGCCTGCTTACAAGACTCAGTAAAAGAACAACTGATTGACCTGCTTCGTGAATATGTGGATGTGTTTGCTTGGTCTTATCAAGATATGCCAGGGTTGGACACCAATATCGTTATGCACAAGCTGCCTTTAAGAGAAGACTGCCCACCAGTTAAACAGAAGCTACACCGTACTCGCCCGGACATGGCAATGAAGATCAAAGAAGAGGTACAAAAGCAGTGGGACGCCGGGTTCCTTGCCGTGACTAGTTACCCGCCGTGGGTTGCTAACATTGTACCTGTGCCTAAGAAGGATGGCAAGGTGAGGATGTGTGTGGATTACCGGGATCTGAACAGAGCTAGCCCAAAAGATGATTTCCCTTTACCTCACATTGATGTATTGGTTGATAATACGGCTCAGTTCTCGTTGTTCTCCTTCATGGACGGATTTTCAGGATACAATCAGATCAAAATGTCACCTGAAGACATGGAGAAGACAACTTTTATCACACCCTGGGGCACGTTCTGTTACAAGGTGATGCCATTCGGGCTGAGGAATGCTGGTGCAACATATCAACGGGCTATGGTAACATTATTCCATGACATGATCCATAAAGAAATTGAATGTTATGTGGATGACATGATTGCCAAGTCCCTCACAGAAGAAGACCACCTGGTGAGTCTGTTAAAATTATTCAAGCGTCTGAGGAAGTACCAACTGAAATTGAACCCCAACAAATGTACATTCGGGGTGCGATCTGGTAAGTTGCTGGGATTTATTGTAAGTGAGAAAGGGATTGAAGTTGACCCTGATAAAGTCAAAGCCATTCAAGAAATGCCTGCACCGAAGTCAGAAAAAGATGTTCGGGGGTTTTTAGGTAGATTGAACTACATTTCACGGTTCATATCTCACCTTACAGCAACTTATGAACCTTTGTTCAAGCTGTTGAGAAAAGAACAAACGGTCAGGTGGAACGAAGACTGCCAGAGGGCTTTTGACAAAATCATGGAATACTTGCAAGAACCTCCAATCCTTATGCCTCCAGTTGAAGGAAGACCTCTAATCATGTACTTGACAGTATTAGAAGAGTCAATGGGGTGTGTGCTGGGCCAGCATGACGAGTCTGGTCGAAAAGAGTATGCAATATACTACATAAGCAAAAATTTTACCGATTGTGAACAACGTTATTCACTGCTCGAGAAAACTTGTTGTGCTTTAGCGTGGGCTGCTCGCCGACTAAGACAATATACGTTGACCCACACTACTTTATTGATCTCAAAGATGGACCCAGTTAAGTACATTTTTGAGAAGCCAACACTTACCGGACGGGTTGCAAGACGGCAAATGATCCTCACAGAATATGACATCCAGTACACCTCTCAAAAAGCCATCAAGGGCAGTGTATTGTCTGATTATCTTGCTGAGCAACCCATTGAGGATTACCAGCCTATGAGATTTGACTTCCCTGATGAAGACATCATGTTCATAAAAGCAAAAGATCATGAAGAGCCTGTTCACACTGAAGGGCCTGACCCAGAAGAAGAATGGATTATGATGTTTGACGGGGCTGTTAATATGAATGGTCGTGGTGTTGGTGCAGTACTCATTACACCTAAGGGAGTTCACATGCCTTTCTCGGCAAAACTCACCTTTAACTGCACTAACAAAGAAGCTGAATACGAAGCTTGCATTATGGGTCTTGAGGAGGCCATTGACCTCAGGATCAAAACTTTGACTGTGTTCGGAGATTCAGCTTTGGTAATCAACCAAACCAATGGCAAGTGGTACACACATCAGGATCATCTGATACCTTACAGGGATTATACAAGGAGGTTGTTGACTTTCTTCACAATGGTCAAGCTTGAGTATATCCCTCGGGACGAGAATCAATTTGCAGATGCTCTTGCCACCATTTCATCCATGATCAAAGTTCAAGCTGCCAACTTTGTACCTCGGATTTCAGTGTCTAGACTTGACGGACCAACGTATGTATTTGCAGCAGATGTTGTTAAAGATGACAAGCCTTTGTTCCATGACATTAAGTGCTTCTTGGAGGATCAAACATACCCACCTGGGGCATCTTCCAATGATAAGAAGACACTAAGAAGGCTAGCTGGTAGTTTCTTCCTGAATACCGATGGTTCCCTGTACAAGAGAAACTTTGATATGGTACTCCTCAGATGCGTTGATAGAACAGAAGCAGACTTGTTAATGCACGAAGTACACGAAGGATCCTTTGGTACCCATGCAGGAGGGCATGCCATGGCCAAAAAGTTGCTAAGATCAGGATATTACTGGATCACAATGGATGCTGACTGTTGTGCTTATGCCAGGAAATGCCATAAATGCCAGATTTATGCGGACAAGGTGCATGTGCCTCCCAATCCTCTAAATGTGATGTCTTCACCCTGGCCCTTTTCCATGTGGGGCATTGATATGATTGGCAAGATTGAACCGGCTGCTTCAAACGGCCACAGGTTCATCCTGGTTGCCATTGACTATTTCACCAAGTGGGTTGAAGCAGCTTCATATGCAAATGTTACAAGGCAAGTGGTAGCCCGATTTCTGAAGAGAGACATCATTTGTCGGTACGGAGTTCCCGAGCGAATCATTACTGATAATGGTTCCAACCTGAACAACAAAATGATGGCAGAACTATGTCGGGACTTCAAGATCCAACACCACAATTCTTCTCCTTACAGGCCAAAGATGAATGGCGCTGTTGAGGCAGCTAACAAGAATATCAAGAAGATTGTGCAGAAGATGGTAGTTACCTACAAAGACTGGCATGAAATGCTACCATTCGCCTTGCATGGGTACCGTACGTCAATCAGGACATCCACTGGGGCAACACCGTATCAGCTTGTGTATGGTATGGAGGCAGTCCTACCCGTTGAAGTTGAGTTACCCTCCCTACGGGTATTAATGGATGTTAAGCTGAACGAAGCAGAGTGGGTTCGATCCCGATACGAGCAACTGAATCTGATTGAAGAGAAGAGATTGGCTGCAATCTGTCATGGGCAGTTATATCAGAAAAGAATGAAGATGGCCTTCGATCAGAAAGTCAGGCTCCGAGAATACCAAGTAGGGGATCTTGTGCTGAAAAGACTCTTCCCTCCTCATACAGACCACAGGGGCAAATGGACTCCAAACTATGAAGGACCATTCGTGGTAAAGAAAGTTTTCTCCGGTGGAGCACTCATGCTCAGTACTATGGATGGTGAAGATTTCCCGTCCCCTGTGAATTCAGATGCAGTTAAAAAATACTTCGCATGAAAATGACCCGCTGGACATAAAAACAGAATGTAAGTCCAGGCAAAAATAGGGCATCCCGGCGAGTCAAAAACAGAATAAAAGACTCGGGCAAAAATAAGGGAAAATAAACAAAAATGTACACCCGCTGAGTTGAAAAGCCCCATCGGACAACTCAGGCAAAAATGGGTATCCCGATGGATTGAAAACCCGAAAGGGCGATCCATGCAAAATAAGGGAATAAGCGAACAACTGCATTCTGAATTCGTCTGTATCACTCGCAACTTGGTAAGCTTCAAAAGGTTCAAGCGTCGGTCAGAATCAACCTTCTTCAGAAAGCAAGACGAGAAGAATGTCAAAAGTCATACGAGTCATAGCCAAAGGGGAGCTCCTTGAAGCGTCATCAACATTGCCAATACCTTTTGTTTCTCAATTTGTAACAATCTCCTCATTTCAGGGGATTTGTTTCTTTGACTGTATCTTGCCAATTCAGGGCACATGAATTAATAAAAATCAGATTTTCAGTCACATTTCGTCTCGCACATTTTATTTTCATTTGCAAAAATGTCTGATGTCCCTGAGATACTGATTGCATAGATACAGATGCTTCTCTTCTAAAAATACGTGCTTGCAGGAAATATACTTACTCCCGGGGTGTCTAAACTCCTATGATGGAATCCGGTAAGGGATACCTCGGGATTACTTGTGCGTTTTTCTATCTTTTCAGGTATTCAGAGCACAACATGGGGCATGAAGGCTTCTCCCCGGCTGAGTTGTCAAGTATCGTCCTCAGCAGGATCCCTTACAAGAATCTCCAGGAAGACCTTCCCATGGTCTTTCTTCAAACCCAGCCGAGTTTCCATTTATTTCCTCTGCGGCTAAGTGCAAAGACAGGGAACCACCTCCCCACAGAGCTTCAGCCTCTATCCGAAAGAGAAATGCCTGAGGATTCCACAACGGAGTAACGAAAGCTTCTACAAACCCCAGCTGGGTCCCTCATTACCAAAGATAGGTCTATCAGTGACCTATATCCCCAAGCAGAGTCCCATATGTCAATGATCTCATCCCCAGCTGGGATATTCACTTCAAGCAGATCGACCAGAGATCTTCATAGCAACGGGATCCAAATCCCGGATCGGTATTGTAACACCCTTCTAAACCCCGCGGAAAATATATAAATAATCAGAGTAATTATCATGCATATCAAAGAAGGATGTCACACATAATTCAAAATATTACACATACACCTGTCATGCTCAATAACACTTGAAATAAATTCATGCTTTCATATACTTTCACATTAGCATGTAGCAGCGGATCACTTTCATTAAGAATCTCATGACATTCAAGTCTCAAATAAACTTCATTCATTAAATCAACTTGGGCATAAAAGCCACTTCACCATAAAATTCAAATTCAATTAATATATTAGATAGAGTATACAATTGTATCTCTTAAGACATGAATCAAACATTCCCAGTGTTACATGATCAGAGCACGACTCGACCCAAAATAAATATGAAACTAAAATAGGTTACTCCATCAGCTACTCTCTTTCTAGAAGCAACTCTAATCTTCAGTACCTGAGCGATGTCGTATAAAACATCATCTAAATGAGTCTGTTTAATCTTTGATTATGGCTTAACCTCATTACTCAACACTAAACAAAAACCACAAAAACATCTAAATAATCACAAGTAGGTTAATGATCTTAATCCTACATCATGGTAATTAAGTGTGAGAAGCTGACTTCACACTTAAGGTATTCTCATTACCCCTAATCAGAGGGAAGATGTGATGAGTTTACTAACCCATTGGTTTAGACTTGAGCTCATTAACTTATGACAAACTTTCAAAAGCAATAAAAGACTGAAAATACAAAAAACAAACAATAATCGTCTCCTCCGGGATTCTTTTCTCACCTCATTCACTCATAAACGAGAACTTGCTTCTTCCGTCTAATGCAAGACAGTTTGCACCTGAGCCAGACAGGTCATACACTTGAGCATTGACAAGCAGGCAGTTCACAAGTCAATTCATCTTTCAGTCTCTTTGGGTCGAACTACGGTGTTCTGACTTCCTCATTGCACGAGAGGATACGTAGGCATAACTTAACAGTTATCGAACAAAAGTCTCTGTATATTCCCCCTCTTCCAGCATTCTTCCTTTAGCCTCATGATCTTGAGCATTTCATTCTCACACTGACACTTTCATACTTCATATCACTTATACACTATACACTGACACCTGTATATCTTTTCCAGCTCTTTATACACAGATTGCACTGACACTACCCCTTTAAAACACAAATCTTTGAAGCGTGGATCCCGTCGAGTACGACGGACAATCTGGGTGCTAATACCTTCCCAGGTTGTAACCAACCCCCTTTCTCAGTCTCTCTGGTTCGCAACCGTCTTATCCATATCTTTCTAGGTCTATGCAGCATTACCTTTCCTCCGGGATAAAAATGCCTAGCTGGCGACTCTATTCATCTCTAGTGAGTTCACGGCTGTGTGTTCTCACTGTTCCCTTCGCCGACCGTTCGCGCTTGTACCGGGATGCAAATCTTTGGGAGCGACAGCTTGGCGACTCTGCTGGGGATGTCAATTGTTTATATTGCAACCAGGGCTTCTGGTTCTTTTTTGTGGGTTCCTCCTAGCGCTTGTTTGATTTGTGTTTACTGGGGTGTTATGTGCTTGTTTGAGTTTGTATTTTTTTGTACTTACTTTTATTTATGTACAGTCTGCTTTACTGCTTTCTTTATTGCATTTGTATATATCATACTGTCATGTTGTTGGCTGGATCTGTTGTTTGCTTTGGTGGGTGGGTGTTCCATTGAGAGTTAAGGCCCTATACCTGGGACCTGAGTGACACCTAGGCTAGAGTGAATCATATTCTTTCCCATTCCATTTTGGTCTGGTGCGGGAATATGAAACACGGTTCAGATATGGGTTTCTTCTTGAGAACTCTGTGTTGCAGATTTCCTGCAATGCTAGGGCTATCTGGGAAGCCTGCTAAGTCTGGATGACCTTTAGTATTGACCTCCAGAAACTGAGGAGAATTAGAGGAGGAACTGTTATGGTTATTGTAAACACTGTACCTCCGGGTTAGAAGTGTTTACACTTCTCATAACTGATCCAAGTCTGAGGATCCTTGTTTTAGAACACCACCTGTAAGGGGGTTGGGCTGTTTACAGGTTTGCAGGTACCTTGACCTCAGAATACCCTGTTACTTTGTTTGATTAAGAGTACTCCATCTTGGAACAGTTCTTGTGATTCTAAAACCTTGGATTTGTGGCTCTTTATTTGAGTCCCCCACCTTGGTTACTGGATTTATAGACCTCCATCTGGATTTCTTACACACATGGACTTATATCAGAGCATTTGATCAGATCCAGCTCAGTCACAAACCCTTTGCATATCATTTGCATACATAATCATTGCATCATATTGACATTTGCTTATCTGTGTTTCAGGGTATCCATCTTCATTTGGTTTTGGTTTTGACCCCATCTTCTGTATTGACCTATCTTCACCAGCATCTGCTTCAGCTATCACCTGCACCAGCCAGTCAGTGGCCCTTTCTTCAGTATCTTCATCAGCACCAGTCTCTACTCAGTCTCGGCATCATGGCTCCTAAGAAAAGCAACATCACTTACCACTTCTTCCAGCCAGAGTTATCAGACATCAGGAGGATTCAGACCCTGATCACTCCAGATCACATACCATTGTTCAGGGAACACTATGGAGATATACTTGATATGGTTATGGATCTGGACCCTTCACAGAGAAGCCTGATCCACACTTGCATTCAGTTTTATGATCCTCCACTGAGGTGTTTCACTTTTCAAGACTTTCAGTTGGGCCCCTTATTGGAAGAGTACTCCTCATTAGTTGGTATGCCTATCAGGGGTGGAATCCCTTTCAACCCTGAGATGGTCTTTCCTGCAAATGGAGAAGTAGCAAAAGCTTTGCATCTGGAACCTATTTTGATTGAGCAGCATATGACCTCTAAAGCTGGAATCCCTGGTTTCCATCTGGATTTCTTGATCTCTCAAGCTACCCTAAAAGCTTCTTTAGGAGAGTGGAAAGCTGTTTGTGCTCTATTGGCCTTAAGCATATATGGAATTGTATTGTTTGCAGACGAGCCTCGATTCATTAGCAAGAATGCAATCCATCTGTTCATCCTGAAGAACCCAGTGCCAACTTTATTGGGGGATCTTTACTATTCAGTGCATCAGAGGAATGAAAAGCAGAGGGGAAGATTAGTGAGGTGTTGTGCTCCATTATTCCATACTTGGCTTCTCAGGCATCTACCCAGGACAGATGCATTTCTAAATCCTCATCAGCAGAGCAACTGGGCTAAGAGACTCACTGCTCTAACTTCAGCTGACATCAGATGGTGCACTCAAAGCACCAAGGGCAGGGATATCATCACCAGCTGTGGGCATTTTCCCAATGTGCCCCTAATAGGAGTTAAGGGTAGTATTAATTACAACCCTCTGCTGTTCAGGAGGCAACTGGGCTATGCATTGGTCCATACTCCTAAGGCACAGGACTTGGTTGAGACTCTCTATTGTGAGAACAAGATTAATTTGACTATTGTTAGGCAGGCTGCCTGGGCCTGGGATAATGTTCAAATTAAGGGAGTGACCATCTTAGGGAAGTGCAACAATGTGGCATCAGCACAATATTATGAGTGGTCCCGTGCCAGGGCCCAATTCTCTGGATTGCCCTTTACCATAGAAGACATGCCTGAGTCATCTTCAGCACCACCCCCTGCCACTATCAGTTTGGAGGAGTTCGAGAGCTTGAAGGAAAGAAATGAGAAGCTAACCCAGGCTTTGCAGAAGACCCTCCGGGAGAGGAGTGAAGGTATGAGGGAGATTGAGAGATTGGAGAAGTTGAGAGTGGAGCATTTGACTAAGATTGAAAAGTCTGGGGATTATATCAAAAAGTCTAAGGCTGGTGAACAAATTCTGAAGAATGCTTGCAAAGAAGCCCAGTTCCAGAGAGCAAGGACAGACTTGTATTTGAAGGAGAGTCAAGCCCGGTGGGTCAGGATCACCGAGGCTCGTACCCTGGAGGACAAGAGAATTCAAGATAAGATGGAGCAACTGGAAGCCAGTGCAAAAGAACAGCAAGGAGCCCTGGCATCAGCCCAGAGAGAGATATCAGAGTTGAAGATCAAAGCAGGGGTGAAGAGGTCCAAAGACCAAGCTCAACACAAGAAGCTAACAGCAGCTGTTACAACCCGGAATCTCCTCATCAGGCATCTCACGGAGCGTCCAGCTGATCCTATGACCGAAGCACTTCTCAAGGAAGTTCGTGAGGATGAGTTTGGTCTTGGTGTTTAACCATTTGTTTGTTGTTGCTTTCATTCCATGTACTTTTATTTTTCTTTCTTGTGATGTATTTTGACCCCTCAGAGGGCTTGTATTCGTAAAACAAACTATGTACCATTCTGCTTTTGTAATATATGTATTAGTTTGTTCCACCCGAGTTTGCTTCGAAAGCAGCATCAACAGCATCTTCAAGGGTCTGGAAGGGTCAAAACTGAATGCCAAGCCGGATACCTTGAAAACAAATAAGCATAACTGCATTGCATGCTAACCTTTTGTTTGTTTTGTAGGTTTTTGTTTTATTGTTGCTAACTCTGTTGTGATGTTCAGGAACTATTGCTAGGCGCCGGGTATTTCCCCTCAACCGTCCGCACCGTTATCCAACCCGAAATAACCTTCCGGGAATTCAAATGGATCAGGTACAGCAGGACCTTGCAGAGGTTAGAAATCAAATGGCAAACGAAAGATTGGAAATGAGAACACAGATGACGCAGTTCATGGAAGTGATGAACAACATGGCTCAGAGCCAAGAAAGACTAAGGGCCATGGTGGAAAGGCAAAATCAAGAGGATCCACATATAGGGACTGCCGGCACCAGTAACAATGAAAGGGTACAACCTCATGTTAACCCCCCTGTGTTTGGCCCACATCTGCATCCCGAGATCAACATTCCTGCAAATGTTCAAGGGACAGCCACTGCAGCCAGGGTACTTCAGGAAGACCCTCAAGAAGACCAGTTCACGGTAATGGGTGCTGGGGAAGAAGCTTACGATAGAAGGTTGGATGAGATAGCTGAGAAGTTAAGATCCCTAGAGTCTCAAAACTCTTTGGGTTTTGACGTGATGGATATGGGCTTGGTAGACGGGGTCAGGATCCCCCATAAGTTCAAGCCTCCTTGTTTCGAAAAGTATAATGGGACTTCATGCCCCCGAACCCATCTGCAATCTTTTCTCGGGAGGTTAAAGGCCTACACCATGGACGAGAAGTTGTGGATGTTCTATTTCGAGGATAGTTTGACTGGAGCTTCTAGGGAATGGTATTCCCATCTGACAAGAGCAACTATAAGATGCTGGAAGGACCTGGCAGAGGCCTTCATCAGACAGTATCAGTATAATCTAGATATGGCACCCAATAGGACCCTCCTAATGGGAATGTCACAGTCATCTAGAGAGAGCTTCAGAGAACATGCTCAAAGATGGAGACAGCTCGCCGCTGCTGTCCAGCCACCTATGTCAGAACGGGAAATGGCTGATATGTTCATGAATACCCTTCAGGGAACTTATATTGATAGGCTAGCTGCCTTCTCATCTACCAGCTTTGCAGATGTTGTCATAGCCGGGGAGAGAATTGAAAGCCTATTGAAGATGGGTAAGATCTCAGACAATGGTGCAAGCCCATCCAGTAATGCAAGAAAGCCTTTTGCAGGCCCGAGAAGGACTGGTGAGACTAATGCCATCCACACCAACAGGGGTAGGCCCCAATATGTTCACAGATCTGTGGCTGCAGTCACCATCCCTGCTCCAGCTCATCCACCACCAACCTATCAACCTCCTCAACAAAACTACCAGCCACAACCTCAGTACCATCAGCAAAATCAGTATCCTCCAAGGAGTTACAACAACAGCAACACCAACAACAATAATCAGCAAAGGCCATTCCAACAGAGGCCATCTCAAGCCAACAGGGTAATCGATCCGATCCCCATGCCATATGCTACCTTGCTGCCACAACTCCTGAAACTCAACCTAGTTGAGCTAAGGACGTTGGCACCTCCGGATCCCAACAGTTTACCCAGGAATTATGACTCCAATGCTAGGTGCGCCTTTCATTCAAACGCACCTGGCCATAGTACGGAAAAGTGCAGAGCCCTGCATATGAAGGTACAAGACCTGGTGGACTCGAAAGCTCTGAATTTTGCACCACCACCCAATGTCAATAAGAACCCCATGCCAAACCATGGTGGTCCCCGAATTAACGCTATTGAAGAAGACAAACCGTCTTATTTAATAACCAGTGTGGGACAGATCAGGACACCGTTGGTAGAAATCAAGGCTCAGCTCTTGGAATGTCAGATGTTCCCGGGGTGTGAGTTGGGGTGTGCTTACTGCAATATTTCAGTAAATGGGTGCGATAATCTGAGGAATGGCATAGATGGCCTTATTCAGGATGGCCAACTTCAGATCACCACATCGTTTCCAACAAATCCAGCAATCTCATCAGCAACGGTTTCAGAACCTCCCACAACTGCAGCAACCATTGTTCCTGACAATTCTTCGGCTTCATCAACAAGTACTTCATCTATCATCTCAACTGATCAGTTTTCAACAAATTTTCCTGCTACAACTTCAGCTTCACTCCATTTTGAATCTCCTACAACAACAACATCCTTTCTTCCGCCAATGTCTCCTACAACTCCAGCAACAAATCATGAAGATGTCTCTACTGTCACAATATTTTATGATCCTGAAAACAATTCTGCCTACCATTCAGAAGGTGCTGCTCCCATCAGAGCACCAGTTACAATCTACTATGATCCACAAACAATCACAGTCCCTTCAGCAGCAGCCATCAGTCCAGTCACTGTCACGGTGCCTGGACCAGTACCATATGAAAGCAATAGGGCCATCCCTTGGCACTATGGCTCTGACGTGTACTGCGAGGGGCAAAGAATCACTCTTGATACATCAACACCTGCACCACAAATAGATAATGTGGGAGGAGGCGGAGGCTTCACCCGAAGCGGACGTCTCTTCGCTCCACAGATTCAGAAACCCACTGCCGAAGCAGAAGCTGCTGCCAAGGCAAAAGGAAAGAACCCGGCGCAGGAAGATCAAACAGTCAAAGAAGCTTTAAAAACACCGTTCGATCAGGAAGTTGATGAGTTTATGAGAATCATCAAAAAGAGTGATTATAAAATTGTGGATCAGCTTCACCAGACGCCATCCAAGATCTCTATCCTCTCACTGCTTATGTGTTCCGAAGCCCATCGGAATGCATTACTCAAAGTCTTGCACGCAGCTTACGTGCCTGAAGAGATCACTGTCAACCAGTTGGAAACCGTGGTTGGAAATGTTACTGCTAGCAATGGGCTAGGGTTCACCAATACTGACTTGACAGCGGATGGCCGCAACCACAACAAAGCCTTGCACATCACCATGGAATGCAAAGGAGCAGTCCTTTCCCATGTGCTGGTAGACATGGGGTCGTCCCTTAATGTCTTACCAAAGAAGGCTCTGGTGAAGTTAGAGTATGAAGGATTAGCATTGCGACCCAGCAACCTGGTAGTAAGAGCCTTTGATGGTTCTAAGAGATCGGTTCTGGGAGAGATTGAGCTACCTGTGACAATTGGCCCACAGACCTTTAAAACTATCTTCTATGTGATGGACATTCAGCCTGCCTACAGCTGTTTGTTGGGTAGACCTTGGATTCACGCCGCTGGCGCAGTAACGTCTACCCTTCACCAGAAGTTAAAATATGAGTGGGAAGGCCAAGTTGTTACAATCTGTGGGGAGGAGGATATATTTGTTAGCCATCTGGCTACTTATAAGTACATTGAGATGGATGGGGAGATCCATGAAACAATGAGCCAAGGATTTGAAGCCTTGAATGTCAATGAAGCATCTGCTGTATCTGGAATCTCCATGTCATCTTATCAACAAGCCCGGAAGGTTGTTGAGGAAGGAAACGCCCAAGGCTTGGGGCAAACTGTTATCGGTGGAGAAGAAAGAAGATAGATTTGGGTTGGGTTACAAACCAACTCAACAAGATCAAGCAGAGGCTGCAAATGAGCCCAACTTTGTGAGTGGGGGATGCTCACCCCTGATGCTATCAACAATTTGGAAGACGAGCTGGAAGAGGAGCGCAATCTGGAGAATTGGATTCGTCCAAAGATCCCGGGGAGCAGTATCTCGAACTGGTCTTCCCAGGAAATTATAAGAGTTACTCGAGCAGAGTAATTATTATTTCCTGTATTTTTATAGCATGCATCAAAGTCTTGCATCTTGCCCAAGATGACAAGACTCATTTTGTAATCGGGCCATCTGTACTTTTTGTGCAAACAAGATCAATTAATGAAATATCAGACATCTTTTTGCAAACAAGTCTTTTTCTTTTTCGTTCACTGTTTTTCCATTTTTCTTTTTTGTACAAAAAAATAAATGGCGGTGTTTTTCAAAATGATAACTTTATTTCACTTTTCTAAGCAAGATTAAAAACCAATCACTAAAACGAACAAATTAAACCCTTGCAGAGAATGCCTTCCAGACAGCACCGACAACAGCACGGCTATGACATCGTATGACTTTGACAATCCGATCAATCAAGCTGATGAAGGGGTTGAAGAAGAATATGAGCTTCCTGAAGAGCTAGCCAGGTTGTTGAGACAGGAAGAAAAGGTTATTACTCCTCACCAGGAGGAGGTTGAGGTGATTAATCTTGGTACAGAGGAAGACGTGAAAGAGGTTAAAATCGGGGCCTGCCTGCAAGACTCAGTGAAGAAGCAACTGGTCGATCTGCTTCAAGAGTATGTGGATGTGTTTGCTTGGTTGTATCAAGACATGCCAGGGTTGGATACCGACATTGTTGTGCACAAGCTGCCTTTGAGAGAAGAGTGCCCACCGGTCAAACAGAATTTGCGCCGTACTCGCCCAGACATGGCTATGAAAATCAAAGAGGAGGTACAAAAGCAATGGGACGCCGGGTTCCTTGCTGTAACTAGCTATCCGCCGTGGGTTGCTAATATAGTACCTGTGCCTAAGAAGGATGGCAAAGTAAGAATGTGTGTTGACTACCGGGATCTGAACAGAGCCAGCCCGAAAGATGATTTCCCATTACCTCACATTGATGTATTGGTGGATAACACGGCTCAGTTCTCGGTATTCTCCTTCATGGATGGATTTTCAGGATACAATCAGATCAAGATGTCACCTGAAGACATGGAGAAGACAACATTCATTACACCCTGGGGCACATTCTGTTACAAAGTGATGCCATTCGGACTGAAGAATGCTGGTGCAACGTATCAACGGGCTATGGTGACATTATTCCATGACATGATCCATAAAGAAATCGAGTGTTATGTAGATGATATGATTGCCAAGTCCCTTACAGAGGAAGATCACCTGGTGAATCTGCTGAAGTTGTTCAAGCGTCTGAGGAAGTACCAACTGAAGTTGAACCCCAACAAGTGCACATTCGGGGTGCGATCGGGTAAGCTGCTGGGTTTTATTGTAAGCGAGAAAGGGATTGAAGTTGACCCTGATAAAGTCAAAGCCATTCAAGAAATGCCTGCACCAAAATCTGAAAAAGAAGTTCGAGGGTTTCTAGGTAGATTGAACTACATCTCAAGGTTCATATCTCACCTCACAGCAACTTGTGAACCCTTGTTCAAGCTGTTAAGAAAAGAACAAACGGTCAGGTGGAACGAAGATTGCCAGAAGGCTTTTGACAAGATCAAATAATATCTGCAAGAACCTCCAATCCTTATGCCTCCAGTTGAAGGAAGACCTCTGATAATGTACTTAACAGTATTAGAAGAGTCAATGGGGTGTGTGCTGGGCCAGCATGACGAGTCTGGTCGAAAAGAGTATGCGATATACTACCTAAGCAAAAAGTTTACCGACTGTGAACAGCGTTATTCACTGCTCGAGAAAACTTGTTGTGCTTTAGCGTGGGCTGCTCGCCGACTGAGACAGTATATGTTGACCCACACTACCTTATTAATCTCAAAAATGGACCCAGTCAAGTACATTTTCGAGAAGCCAGCTCTTACCGGACGGGTTGCAAGATGGCAGATGATTCTCACAGAATATGACATCCAATACACTTCTCAGAAAGCCATCAAAGGCAGTGTACTATCTGAATATCTTGCTGAGCAACCCATTGACGACTACCAGCCTATGAGATTTGACTTCCCTGATGAAGACATCATGTTCATAAAATCAAAAGACCATGAAGAGCCCATTCACACTGAAGGGCCCGACCCAGAAGAAGAATGGACTATGATGTTTGATGGGGCTGTTAATATGAATGGTCGTGGCGTTGGTGCAGTACTCATTACACCCAAAGGAGTTCACATGCCTTTTTCGGCAAAACTCACTTTCAACTGCACTAACAATGAAGCTGAATACGAAGCTTGCATTATGGGTCTTGAGGAAGCCATTGACCTCAGGATCAAGACATTGACCGTATTCGGAGATTCAGCTCGGGTAGTTAATCAGACCAACGGAAAATGGTACACCCACCAAGATCATCTGATACCTTACAGGGATTATACAAGGAGGTTATTGACTTTCTTCACAACAGTCAAGCTTGAGTACATCCCTCGGGACGAGAACCAGTTTGCAGATGCTCTTGCTACCATTTCATCCATGATCAAAGTTCAAGCTGCTAACTTTGTACCTCAGATTTCAGTGTCCAGACTCGACAGGCCAGCATATGTGTTCGCAGCAGATGTTGTCAAAGATGATAAGCCTTGGTTCCATGACATTAAATGCTTCTTGGAGGATCAAACATACCCACCTGGGGCATCTTCCAATGATAAGAAGACTTTGAGAAGGCTTGCTGGAAGTTTCTTTCTGAACACTGATGGGTCTTTATACAAAAGGAACTTTGATATGGTACTCCTCAGATGTGTTGACAAGACGGAAGCAGATTTATTGATGCATGAAGTGCATGAAGGGTCTTTTGGTACCCATGCCGGAGGGCATGCCATGGCTAAAAAGTTGTTAAGATCAGGCTATTACTGGATCACAATGGATGCAGACTGTTGTGCTTACGCCAGAAAATGTCATAAATGCCAGATCTACGCAGATAAGGTGCATGTGCCTCCCAATCCTTTGAACATCATGTCTTCACCATGGCCCTTTGCCATGTGGGGCATTGATATGATTGGCAAGATTGAGCCAACTGCTTCGAACGGCCACAGATTCATCCTGGTCGCCATCGACTATTTTACCAAGTGGGTTGAAGCAGCCTCGTATGCAAATGTTACAAGGCAAGTGGTAGCCCGATTCCTAAAGAGAGATATCATCTGTCGATACGGAGTGCCCGAGCGAATCATTACTGATAATGGTTCCAACTTGAACAACAAGATGATGGCTGAATTATGCCGGGACTTCAAGATCCAACATCACAATTCTTCTCCTTACAGACCAAAGATGAATGGTGCTGTTGAGGCAGCTAACAAAAATATCAAGAAGATTGTGCAGAAGATGGTAGTCACTTACAAAGACTGGCATGAAATGCTACCATTTGCCTTGCATGGGTACCGCACATCAATCAGGACATCCACTGGGGCAACGTCGTATCAACTTGTGTATGGTATGGAAGCAGTCCTACCTGTTGAAGTTGAATTACCCTCGTTACGGGTATTAATGGATGTTAAACTGAGTGAAGCAGAATGGGTTCGGGCCCGATACGAACAACTGAGTCTGATCGAAGAGAAAAGGTTGGCTGCAATCTGTCATGGGCAGTTATATCAGAAGAGAATGAAGAAAGCCTTCGATCAGAAAGTCAGGCACCGAGAGTACCAAGTAGGAGATCTTGTGTTGAAAAGAATCCTCCCTCCTCATACAGACCACAGGGGCAAATGGACTCCAAATTATGAAGGACCATTTGTTGTAAAGAAAGTTTTCTCGGGTGGAGCACTGATGCTCAGCACCATGGATGATGAAGATTTCCCATCCCCTGTGAATTCAGATGCAGTTAAAAAATACTTCGCATAAAATGACCCGCTGGACATAAAAACAGAATGTAAGTCCAGGCAAAAATAGGGCATCCCGGCGAGTCAAAAACAGAATAAAAGACTCGGGCAAAAGTAAGGGAAAATGAATAAAAAATGTACACCCGCTGAGTTGAAAAGCTGCATTGGACAACTCAGGCAAAAATGGGTATCCCGATGGATTGAAAACCCGAAAGGGCGATCCATGCAAAATAAGGGAATAAGCGAACAACTGCACTCTGAATTCGTTTGTATCCCTTACAACTTGGAAAGTTTCGAAAGGATCAAGCTTCAGTCAGAATCAACCTTCTTCAGAAAGCAAGACGAGAAGAACGTCATTGCCATACGAGTCATAGCAGAAGAGGAAGCTCCCTTGAAAGTGTCGTCAACATCGCCAGCACTTTGTTTCTCAATTTGTAACAATCTCCTCATTTTAGGAGATTTGTTTCCTTGACTGTATCTTGCCAATTCAGGGCACATGAATTAATAAAATCAGATTTTTCAGTCATGTTTCGTTTTGTACATTTTTATTTGCAAAAATGTCTGATGTCTCTTAAAAATTAATTGCATAAGTACAGATGCTCTTCTCTAAGAAAATAAAGACGCATGCTTGCAGGGAATATACTTACTCTCGAAAGTGCTTAACTCCTATGACGGAATCCAGTAAAGGATACCTCGGGATCATTTGTGCGTTTCCTTGTCTTTGCAGGATTGCAGGTATCCAAAACGCAACTTGAGGCATGCTAGTTACATCCCAGCGAGCTGGCAAATCAACAAATAATCTCAGCATCCGAAGTGCTCTCTCCCCAGCTGAGTTGCCTCTCATTACTCTCCCCAGCTGAGTTACCAACAACATTCCCCAGCCATAGTACCAATCATTCTTCCTCAGCAGAATGCAGAAATCTAGGGAACCATTTCCCCACAGAATCCTCAGCCTCTTTTCAGATGAGCAACGCAGGAAGGAGTCACAACAGAGTACAGAAGACTTCTGCAAATCCCAGCTGGGTCCCTATATTACAAGGATATGTCAATCAGTGATCTATATCCCCAAGCAGATACATCGTCAGATCTATCAAGGATCTCATCCCCAGCTGGGATGTCCGCTTCAAACAGATCGACCAGAGATCTTCATGGCAACGAGATCCGAATCCCGGATCGGTATCTTTGCATAATCATAACATTCGCATCATATTCACCCACAAAGCGTAGCATTCCGTCTAAAACGGAGCATTACGGCAAAAATCAAATACATAGCATAATCATAAGTCATGTTGTGGATCGAACACTTGTGAATAATAAACCGTTCATCAAGAATGCAGAATACTTTCCCCAAAATCCTCGCCAGAGTCCCCAGCAAAAGCAGTTGCCCCACAATTCACAAACACCGGTATATACTCCTTTTTTTGACACCCGTCCGTGTCATCTTTCCCTAGTAAAGTCGCCTGAACATTCTTTGCAAACAGGACCACCCGTATTACGGATACCTGTTGACACCCGTCCGTGTCAAATCACCAGCAGAAAGCCAAAGACATTCTCTTTGCACTTACGTATACTTATATATACCCTTTCTTGACACCCGTCCGTGTCATATCCCCGGCGCAGTCGCTTACACTTTCATCACCCATATACTTGTTATTATTATACTTTTCTTTCTTGACACTCGTCCGTGTCACTTTCCCCAGCAGTTTAAACACTCATTTATACAATACTCATACTCACTACCCATGTTACATTTATATAGATACTCGTCCGTATCCTATATACACCATCTATATCCCCACAGATCCAACAATAGTCCTTGTTCTTTGTTAACCAGTTGGTACTCGTCCGTACCATCATCTCAGAACATTGCGTCTAATGTTTGTTTCTACATGATACTCGTCCGTATCATAGTCTTAAGGATGCTCGTCCGCATCTTTAATCCATACACCGTGTCGAACACTTATGTCTCCTTAAATATAGATACTCGTCTGTGTCTACTATTCCCTAGAAGAGTCCTCTCAGATTCAACACTCGTCTGTGTTCTTTGTTAACCCGTTGATACTCGTCCGTATCATCATCTCTGAACACGTGTCAGTTTGTTTCTACCCGATACTCGTCCGTATGCTCGTCCACATCTTTAATCTATACACAAACATACCAAACACTTATACTTTCTTTTCTTGGTTGTAAACACTCGTCCGTGTTTACTATATCCCCAGTAGATCACCAACGAAGCAATTTTCTTTTTTATCTGACACTCGTCCTGTGCCATGATAACCCTGAGAGCAGCCGTACCCTGCTAAGTGGTCGTCCTCCACTTCTTGATGGTCGTCCTCCATCATGCTCATCCGATGGCCATCCCCATCGTTGATTTTTAGCAGCCGTCCCCTGCTAGGTGGTCGTCCTCCACCTTTTTGATGATCATCCTTCATCATTTTATCCAATGGCCGTCCCCATTGTTGACTTTTTTGGTTATCTGGCATTCGTCCTATGTCATGACAAACCTTGAGAGCAGCCGTCCCCTGCTAGGTGGTCGTCCTCCACCTCATGATGGTCGTCCTCCATCATGCTCGTCCGATGGTCGTCCCCATCGTTGACCTTTTATCCAGCATTCGTCCTATGTCGCGATATTTTCGGCAGCCGTTCCCTGCCAGGTGGTCGTCCTCCACCTAAGATGACCGTCCCTCATCTTAACCCCAACAGAGCAGCCGTCCCCTGCTAGGTGATCGTCCTTCACCTTTGATGACCGTACCTCATCATCTGTTTATTTCATTTATTCTTTAACCCGATGGTCGTCCCCGTCGTGGTCCCTTTTCTTTTTTAGCTCGGTGGCCGTCCCCATCATTGATTACCTTACCTTTATGAACTTGATGGCCGTCCCCGTCATGTTTCATTCGATCCCCAGAAAATTTTACAGCTTTATCTTGATGGCCGTCCCCATCATGATATCCTAGTTTTCCCAGCTAGTCGGTCGTCCCCGTCTTAGCCTTACTTTTTATCCCCAGCATGTCGGCCATCCCCGTCATTGCTATTTACCCAGCAGTCGTCCTCTGCTCGACGGTCGTCCTCCGTCGCCCACACTTTACAGTTTACTTTACTTTCTTTTACAATCTATATCCCTTTTCTTCTTCATTCTGTGAGTGCAAATTTCGGACTGTCTTTGGTATTCAACCACAAGTTATCTTGTTTGCCTGTAAGCCGTCGCTTACAACCTGCACAGCTAACTCATGTTTGAATAGGGGCAGCTGTAAACACCCCAAATTTGCCCTCACCCGTTCACACCATGGCTTGTGATCATTTCATATGCATAAACACAATCATGGCACCTCATTTCTCATTTTTGATTCACTGGATAGTTTCTAAGTCATCTGCATCTAGGGTTTGCGATCTGAGCAATCCAAGAGCTTCTTGAGCTACTCCAAAGGTCATCAATCACTTCAAAGGGGTCCATGTGTGTTCAAGCATCATATTATACCCTCTCAAAGCTAAGAATGTCAGAGAAGCACAAGGACTGAGAATGGCATGGAAGCAAGAAACCAGCCAGAAAGTACCAGAAACTAAAGCTTCAGTTCAAGATGGTCTTTACTTTCCAAGCATCCGGATATAGTTCGCCCGAATTGTCAGGTTGAGGTTGTGTAACCTGGGATTATGGGGAGATTGATCGGTAATAGAAGAAATGGTTTGAAGACGCATTATGGCCGAGACTATCACCTCTCTGGTCATTTAACATGCAAATTTATGATCAGACTGAGGAGAATGAACTGTGGACTAGGGCACTTTGAATTGAGAAATCGTTTTTTAGGTCTTAAGAAACCGAATTTTTGCCTCCTCATTCAAGTTATTAAAGTCTTGGAATTATTATTATTTTCAAGGTCATTTTGAAGTTTCTCCTTTTGTCATGAGAGATTTCTTTTGTTGGTCATTGTCAAGTTGATGCCTGTTGCTTTCAAGTCACGCTCTTTTGAGGTTTGATTTTGAAGAACCATGATTATTCAAGTTTTACAAGTTATCTTTAAGTTTAATGTATCATACAAAGAACTGGAGTTGTGTTGCCGGAGTATTTTCCAGTTTAACAATATTAAGACTTAAGTGTTGTCAAGATGGTTGCATTCAAAACTACAATTTCAGTAATGGCAAAAGGCTATATCATCAATTTCAAGGAACAAGTCTGATTGTTGAATGGGCAAGTGACTAATCAAAAGATTACATCATGAATATATTGCTACTCATCCAAAAAGATTCAAATCCAGGAAGCAATATTCAGTTGTATCGAGCAGTGAACGGCGGAATTTTCAAGAGCACATCATAAATATTACAAAAGCAATTCCAGAATTATTAGTTACATTGCTACAAGGTTAAAATTCATAGTTACATTGCTACATTGCTACAAAAGCTATTACTGTTACAGTTACAAGAATAAAATTCAAAGTTCCAAAGCTCTTCAGCCTATGCTATCTTTTAATCAAGACGGAGAAACGCCTTTGCCGCTACCATATTTGTTTATTGTCCGAAACGGTTTGCAAACGTTGCCTCGTATCAATTCAGCCATCCGAACCTTCACCAATCCCAATCGCTGGCTCCGAACGTGTTGAACATGAAAAAGAAACAAAAGATCATAAGCTGAAATTGGTCCACAACAAGCATCCTTTCCAAGTAAAATCTCAAATAGACAAAAAAGGGAAAGAAACATTTATTCCATGTATTAAAAAAGGTCTCTTGCTGCCTCAATTTGAATGAGTTCTACGGCATATTTCAACACAGTTTCATTCAGGGCATTAGCATATTAGACATAACCGTATCACAACAGGACCAAATCTAAATTCTAACATCAGCAAGGTTTTGGACAAAAGGACAGGGAGATACCTTGAAAGCAGAAACCAGCACACAAAAGGTACTATATCCTGGAGCTAAGAACGCACGGGAAGAGCTGTATGGCTGCGCCTACTTGCTGGCAGCATACACAAACCTCCAAAGGTCCACTGCAAGCTCACATCAATGTGCTATGACCTGCAAAATCACAATATCAGGATCACATAAAAAAAAAGGGGGTACAAAAGGTTTCTGCAAAGGAGATTCATTTCATTTCTAATCAACTTAAACCAGACTGTCACAGCAAGGTCAAGTGGTTTGACATAGAAGAGAAGGTACATGGACAATTCTTTTGCTGTTCCCTCACAAGCAGTCGAAGGTACGAAAGGGATAGGCAGACCTACTACCTGCTATGCCTGACTCGGTTGCGCCCTGCTACTCTCAACAACACCCTGCAGGCTGATGGGATTATGGATTCAGAACCTGCACAAGCATGAAGGGACAGTCTAAGTAACAAGTTATGTTAATTACTGAAGAAACAAAGTGTGTCGAAAAATGCAGAAAATCTATCAAAGGAGTTCAATCCAAGGCCAACGGATTCAGTCAAAACTCAACTAAGAAGAAGAGAGAGGATCTGTCAAGGGTACCCATCCTTTTGTCTCTCCTATAAAAGAATTGTTCATGTAAGAGGAACAGAGAGGTTTTTTTTCTTTGAAAAAGACAGAAACGTTTGAAGATCAAAAACACAGAACAACAGAGCAGTTTCAAAACACCTTACCTCACAAGGAGTGGCCATCAATTTACGAACGGGATTCGTCTTCCATAACGAACCAACGAACTGTTCTTGACAAGCCCAGCAACTCCAAAGCTCACCTGTACCGAAAAAACGAACATCAAACCGTATCCCAAACCGGCCGCTTAAATCAATCCGAAAGCTTACCTCTTCAACAATCATCTGTTGACCTTCACCAAAGTGTCAATACAGCTTCACCACAACCGAGGTAAAACTTTCAAATTTCCGTTGCGATACTTCCGTTTCTTTATGCTTTGATTTAGGGTTAGGGTTTCTGCGCTTTTGAAAGGCAAATATTGAGTTGAGAGGACGAGATTGGGAGGGATTAATGTTTAGGCCTATGCGCTTTGAGTGAGTATTGACGGAGAGGATGGTGGTTGCCGCCGCGTTTCGTCTTCTCCGACGATTTAGGGTTTTCAATGGGGGGGATTAGAAGGAGTTAGGGTTCGGTTTTTCAGTCGAAATGTTGAGAAGACGGAGATGTCAAGCGTATGGGCTGAGTGAACGGCGTTGTAAAGGCGAGAAACAGGTTTTGATTTGCGAACAGGGAGCGTTTGAGGGTGAGCAATCGTGAGAGAGGAACGCGATTGAGGGAGGCATCGTCTCTTTGTTCAGGTTGAGTGAAGAGGAGAAAGTCTTGTGAGGATGTCTGAGAAATCGAGAGGCAGAAGATGTGTTGTTGATTTGGGAGGTGAGAACGCCGAGCAGGTTTGAGGGAAACGGTGGAAAATGACGCTGAGAGTTCTGATTTTTTGTTTTGCTGTTATTGTGTATCCATTAGGGTTTTCAAAACCCTTCTTTCTTCAGCATTTGGCCGGGTCAGTTTTAACCCGCGGACCCTAGCCTTGACCGACCCAACCCCCCAAATCCAAACTTGGACCGCCCCATATGGGCCTCATCACAGCCACGCTTTCCTTTTCTTTTTTCTTATTATTAAGTTCATTTGTTTTGTTTTTTTTTAAAAGAAATTTATAAACACAACCATCTCTTTATGATATTTCTTTTTTTGTATATGTATATGTGTATTATTTTTCTTTTATTTTTGTTAATTAGTTGAATATCTTGTAGTTAATTTAGTTATTTAACTTTTTATTTCTATTCTTTTTTTTTATATATATATATATACATATTACTTTATCATATTTCATTTTTACTCAATTTATTTTTATTAATTCATTTAGTTGAGCGAGGTTAGTCTATGATTTGTACGAATTCGAATTTTGCTCTCGCATTATGATGATGGTTGATTAGGTAGAATAAATAGAATTAGGCACCACTCTGTTTGTTTTAGGACCGTGTTTTTCGAGGTGCGACAATGTGTTTGCATCATCTCTCAACATCTTTGACCTCGTGTAAATACTTCTAGCTTTGTTTTGCATCATGACATTGCATCTCATTTTGCATTGCATTTCATTTCTTTTGCTAACTTTTCAGGTGGTAAGTGAATTTGGGAAGT
Source organism: Lathyrus aphaca (assembly GCA_963966055.1). NCBI lineage: Eukaryota > Viridiplantae > Streptophyta > Magnoliopsida > Fabales > Fabaceae > Lathyrus > Lathyrus aphaca. The sequence continues at coordinate 460,057,967 of OZ014522.1, read as the reverse complement.
GGATTTGCCTTCACTTCTCATAACTTTTCTCTTCATCTCTCTTGCACCCATGGCTGCATTTTTATATGTGTTTGAGCTTGAGCTTGCTCATTCTTTTCCTTCCCACTTTCTTTCTTCAAGTGACTTGACTTCTTGAATGAAGCAAGTCACTTTGCTTCTCTTGATCCTTTTCTCTGCATCCTAGTGGATCCTTTGAAGATTGTTCTTGCAAACCTCACAAACCTTAGGAACAACCAAGCATGACAATGAATTAGGGTTTTGATTAGTCTCCCCTCATAGTTTTTACCTTTGTGTCTCTCTTTGAGTCTTCTCTTCTCATCTCATAATCAGGGACTAAACCCTAAAGGCTTTAAGGCTTTGTGATTAAGCTTATGCCTGCATCCTTCTATTAGGATGGAGTGTATAACTTTAATCCTAAGTGTTAAACCCTTAATGTGTTTAAATCTCTTAATCAATCCATCTAATAATCATCAAGACATCACACTTGTAACTTGGGCCTTGCATTAGGGTTCTAATTCTTCCTTAACTGGTTAAGAAGGACTAACCCTAGTGTTAATGGACAAGTCCCCCTCAAGTTGTCTCACAAACCATAAAAATCACTTCATCATCATACCATTAAATAAAATCCACTTAATCAAAGGCTTGTTTTGTCATGAGTTTAATCCCTAATCATGGATTAAGTTGAGGAGTTTTCCTCAGCTTAAACACCCTCATCTATTATCCTTCTATTAGGATGGTGTAATGAGTCTGTTTAATCTTTGATTATGGCTTAACCTCATTACTCAACACTAAACAAAAACCACAAAAACATCTAAATAATCACAAGTAGGTTAATGATCTTAATCCTACATCATGGTAATTAAGTGTGAGAAGCTGACTTCACACTTAAGGTATTCTCATTACCCCTAATCAGAGGGAAGATGTGATGAGTTTACTAACCCATTGGTTTAGACTTGAGCTCATTAACTTATGACAAACTTTCAAAAGCAATAAAAGACTGAAAATACAAAAAACAAACAATAATCGTCTCCTCCGGGATTCTTTTCTCACCTCATTCACTCATAAACGAGAACTTGCTTCTTCCGTCTAATGCAAGACAGTTTGCACCTGAGCCAGACAGGTCATACACTTGAGCATTGACAAGCAGGCAGTTCACAAGTCAATTCATCTTTCAGTCTCTTTGGGTCGAACTACGGTGTTCTGACTTCCTCATTGCACGAGAGGATACGTAGGCATAACTTAACAGTTATCGAACAAAAGTCTCTGTATATTCCCCCTCTTCCAGCATTCTTCCTTTAGCCTCATGATCTTGAGCATTTCATTCTCACACTGACACTTTCATACTTCATATCACTTATACACTATACACTGACACCTGTATATCTTTTCCAGCTCTTTATACACAGATTGCACTGACACTACCCCTTTAAAACACAAATCTTTGAAGCATGGATCCCGTCGAGTACGACGGACAATCTGGGTGCTAATACCTTCCCAGGTTGTAACCAACCCCCTTTCTCAGTCTCTCTGGTTCGCAACCGTCTTATCCATATCTTTCTAGGTCTATGCAGCATTACCTTTCCTCCGGGATAAAAATGCCTAGCTGGCGACTCTATTCATCTCCAGTGAGTTCACGGCTGTGTGTTCTCATTGTTCCCTTCGCCGACCGTTCGCGCTTGTACCGGGATGCAAATCTTTGGGAGCGACACTTAGTACCCAAAGAACTTTGTAAACTCTCCCAAAATCTTGATGTGAACCTTGGATCTCTATCTGATACAATGCTAGACGGAATACCATGCAAACTGACAATCCTCTCGATATACAACTTTGCTAACTTCTCCAACGGGTAATCCATCCTTATCGGAATAAAGTGAGTAGATTTCGTTAACCTGTCCACAATAACCCAAATAGCCTCAAAATTACTCGGTGTCCTAGGTAAACCAGATACAAAATCCATAGATATGCTATCCCATTTCCACTCAGGAATAGCTAATGGTTTCATTAAACCCGACGGTTTTTGATGCTCAATCTTTGACTTCTGACAAGTCAAACAAGAATACACAAACTCTGCAATATCCTTCTTCATACAAGGCCACCAAAACACCTTCCGCAAATCTTGATACATCTTAGTCGCACCCGGATGAATACTCAATCCACTACGATGACCTTCTTCAAGAATACTTTTCTTCAATTCTGCAATATCCGGAACACAAACTCGATCACGACACTTCATGATACCATTCACATCAATCCGGAAATCACATCCTCGGCCTTGATTGATCAAAGTTAATCGATCTACCAAACCTAAATCATATTTCTGACCTTCTCGAATCTCTTCAAGAATACCACTTGTAAGCTTCAACATACCAAGTTTAACTCCATAAGAAGTCTCCTCACAAACCAAACTCATGTCTCGAAATTGCTCAATCATTTCCAATTCTCTAACCATCATCATCGACATATGCAAAGACTTCCGACTCAATGCATCAGCTACCACGTTTGCTTTACCCGGATGGTAATTCAAACCAAAATCATAATCCTTCAGAAGTTCCAACCATCTTCTTTGCCTTGCATTCAATTCTTTCTGATCAAAGAGATACTTCAAACTCTTATGATCACTAAAGACCTCAAATCTCGATCCAAACAAATAATGCCTCCAAAGCTTCAACACAAACACAACAGCGGCCAACTCTAAGTCATGCGTCGGATAATTCCTCTCATGAACCTTAAGTTGCCTTGAAGCATAAGCTACAACTTGCTGATTTTGCATCAATACACCTCCCAAACCCATCAACGAAGCATCACAATACACAACAAATGGTTCTTCTGGATTCGGCAAAATCAAAATAGGAGCTGTCGTCAATCTTCTCTTAAGCTCTTGGAAACTTTCTTCACACTTTGTATCCCAAACAAAAGCTTGACCCTTTCTAGTCAACTGCGTCAATGGCAAAGACAACTTAGAAAATCCTTCAATAAATTTCCGATAATAACCTGCCAAACCAAGAAAACTTCGAATCTCCAAAACTGATTTTGGGGCTTCCCATTGCGATACAGCTTCAACCTTCGATGGATCAACTGCAATTCCTTTACTTGAAATCACATGACCGAGGAAACTCACTTTCTTCAACCAAAACTCGCACTTAGAAAGTTTAGCATATAATTGTTTCTCCTTCAACACAGATAACACAATCTTTAGATGTTCAACATGATCCCCTTCACTCTTGGAATAAATCAAAATATCATCAATGAATACAACCACAAACTTGTCCAAATACGGATGGAAAATCCTATTCATGTACTCCATAAATACACCCGGTGCATTAGTTACACCAAATGGCATCACAGAATACTCATAATGACCATACCTCGTCCGAAAAGCAGTTTTCTGAATATCTTCAGCTTTCACACGAATCTGATGATACCCAGATCTCAAATCAATCTTACTGAACACACTTGCACCAACCAACTGATCCATCAAATCATCAATTCTCGGAAGTGGATACTTATTTTTGATAGTCACTTTGTTCAATTGTCGGTAATCCACACAAAGCCTCATAGTTCCTTCTTTCTTCTTAACCAACAAAATAGGTGCACCCCATGGTGATACACTCGGACGAATAAACCTCTTCTCAAGTAGGTCTTCAAGTTGACTCTTCAACTCTTTCAACTCCGATGCGGACATACGATATGGAGACATCGATACCGGACTAGTTCCAGGAACTAAGTCGATCGTAAACTCCACCTCGCGTTCCGGCGGTAAATCACTTATCTCATCAGGAAAAACTTCTGGAAAATCACAAACAATTGGCAAATCACCAACTGCTCCACTTTCCTCAATACTCAAAGTTGCCAGCAACATAAACATCTCGGCACCATCTTGCACTAACTCATTCACTTGCTTTGCAGACATAAATAAGTCTCCTTCGTCCTCAGGTTTAAGAAAAACAACTGACTTATCAAAACAATTAATATAGACATGGTTGAACTCCAACCAATTCATGCCAAGAATAACATCAAGTTGATCTAACTTAAGACACACTAAATCAACGCCAAAGTCTTTACCAAAAATACTCAACGGGAAATTCAAACACACATATGGGGTAGTTACTGAACCTATAGCAGGAGTATCAATAACCAATTACCACCCATAACAGACAACTCAAGATTCAATCTTTTAACACAATCCAAAGAAATAAAAGAATGTGTAGCTCCAGTATCAATTATAGCTATCAAAGGTATACCATTAATGAAGCACGTACCTCTGATCAATCGATCTTCACTAGTCGTCTCAGATCCAGACAGAGCAAACACTTTCCCTTTCGTTTGAGCCTTCTTTGGTTTGTCACACTTGGTACTAATGTGCCCTTGCTCACCACAATTGTAGCAAGTCACACTCGCACCACTCCTACACTCTAAAGCCTTGTGGCCAGGCTTGCCACACTTGAAACATTTCTTCTCAACACTTGTGCATTCAGAAGCACGATGTCCTTCAAGACCACATTGATAACACCTCACTGGAGTGGAAGCTCCTCCCCCACTCAACTTCTTCCCATAACTAGCTTTTTGCTTCCCTTTGTCACCAGATGTCACATACGGTTTCCCTCTGAATTGGCCTTTTCCTTTCTTATCACCCATACTTTTGTAGTGAGCTGATCGAGCCCTACTATCTTCATCATTGTCGCTCCCGATAAGTGGGACCAGGCCCAAATAAAGGTACAGACGCGAACGGTCGGCGAGAGGGACAATGAGAACACACAGCCGTGAACTCACTGGAGATGAATAGAGTCGCCAGCTAGGCATTTTTTATCCCGGAGGAAAGGCAATGCTGCATAGGCCTAGAAAAAGAATGGATAAGATGGTCGCGAACCAAAGAGACTGAGAAAGGGGGTTGGTTACAACCTGGGAAGGTATTAGCACCCAGATTGTCCGCCGTACTCGACGGGATCCACGCTTAAAAGATTTGTGTTTTAAAGGGGTAGTGTCAGTGCAATCAGTGTATAAAATAGCTGGGAAAGAATGTACAGGTGTCAGTGTAAAGTGTATAAGTGATATGAAGTATGAAAGTGTCAGTGTAAGAACAGGAGTGAAATGCTCAAGATCATGAGGCTAAAAGAATAAAGCTGAAAAAGGGGGGGAATATACAGAGACTTTTGTTCGATAACCGTTAAGTTATGCCTACGTATCCTCTCGTGCAATGAGGAAGTCAGAACACCGTAGTTCGACCCAAAGAGACTGAAAGATGAATTGACTTGTGAACTGCTTACTTGCCTATGCTCAAGTGTATGACCTGTCTGGCTCAGGTGCAAACTGTCTTGCATTAGACGGAAGCAGCAAATTCTCGGTTGTGAGTGAAGGTGATGAGAAAAGAATCCCGGAGGAGACGGTTATTGTTTGTTTTTTGTGTTTTCAGTCTTTTATTGTTTTTGGATTTTGTCATAAGTTAATGAGCTTAAGTCTAAACCAATGGATTTAGTAAACTCATCACATCTTCCCTCTGATTAGGGGTAATGAGAATACCTTAAGTGTGAAGTCAGCTTCTCACAATTAAACACCTTTGGTGTAGGATTAAGATCATTAACCTACTTGTGATCAATTAGATGTTTTTGGTGTTTTTGTTTAGTGTTAAGTAATGAGGTTAAGCCATAATCAGGGATTTAACAGACTCATTACACCATCCTAATAGAAGGATAATATATGAGAATGTTTAAGCTGAGGAAAGCTCCTCAACTTAATCCATGATTAGGGATTAAACTCATGACAAAACAAGCCTTTGATTAATTGGATTTTATTTAATGGTATGATGATGAAGTGGATTTTATGATTTGTAAGACAACTTGAGGGGGACTTGTCCATTAACACTAGGGTTAGTCCTTCTTAACCAATTAAGGAAGAATTAGAACCCTAATGCAAGGCCCAAGTTACAAGTGTGATGTCTTGATGATTATTAGATGGATTGATTAAAGGAGTCAAACACATTAAGGGTTTAACACTTAGGATTAAAGTTATACACTCCATCCTAAGAGAAGGATGCAGGCATAAGCTTAATCACAAAGCCTTAAAGCCTTTAGGGTTTAGTCCCTGATTATGAGGTGAGAAGAGAAGACTCAAAGAGACACAAAAGGTAAAACTAAGAGGGGAAACTAATCAAAACCCTAATCATTGTCATGCTTGGTTGTCTCTAAGGTTTGTGAGGTTTTCAAGAGAAATCTTCAATGGAACCACCAGGAAGCAGATGAAAGGATCAAGGGAAGCAAAGCAACTTGCTTCATTCAAGAAGTCAAGTCACTTGAAGAAAGAAAGTAAGAAGAAAAAGAATGAGCAAGCTCAATCTCAAACACATATCAAAATGCAGCAAGGATGCAAGAGAGAGATGAGAAGAAAGTATGAGAAGTGAAGGCAAATTCACTTCTCAAAATCACTTACCACCTGAAAAGTTAGAAAAGAAATGCAATGCAATGCAAAATGAAATGAAATGGTATGATATAAATCAAAACCAGGAGCATGTTTATGATGATAATGATGCTATGAGATGCTACAAACATGAAACAACACATGTGGATGATCATACAAGCTTATGGATGGAGATGAGGCATGTTAAGAACCAAGGACATACATGAAAAATTATGAGGTGCATATGGCATACAACATGACAAATGCAAGGTGCAATGATCAAGCATGTTTTCAATATGTCTTATGATGTCAAATGAATCAAATGGATTCTTGAAATGTCATGGCAAGTCATGTTATGCAAGAAGATGCAAGATGGATGCATATGGAAGCCCAAATCAGGGTTTATGAACAATACATCAAACAAAAATCAAAATCAGAAGCAAACCCTAAGATAAAAAATTGAAAATGCCACTCAAAGGACCTCTAATCCTATACTAACTCACTGCTCAAAGGAGAAGTTTCAACTCCTAACCAAATTCAAGATATGAATTTTCTAAGTTTCTTAGGGTTTTAGGGTTTCCAAACAAGAAAATTACCAAACAAATTGAAAATGAAAGATCAAATCATGGCCATTTAATCTCACAAACTACATGCTAAACACAATGTAATGCAAAAAGAATCAATGTTCAACTCTTCATGGATAGGCAGAAATGATTTTTGGAACTTTGGATCAAATTAATGCATAAAAATGATTTTAATTCAATGAAAAATTCTCAAAATGCATCAAGATCAAAAACTAAATTTGGTTTGAAGGTTGTACAATGTTTCTAAATGTCTTAGAACATTTCATGAATTTTTGGGTGATTTTTAAATACCTAAAAGTATTTTTAATGAATTAATTTTCATTAATCAATTAAAAATAAACTTTTAAATAATTAAAAATACTTTTTTGATGCTAAAAATGAAAATAAAAATATTTTTGTGTTTTAAAAATTAATGAAACTCTTGACAAAAAGTTTCATAATTTTTAAACAATTTTTACTATTTTAAATAAATTATGGAAGCTAAATGACAGAAAATGAAATAAAAATAAAAATAGACTGAAGTATGCAGGATGGAAGGCCAGGATTCACTCTGGATTTGAAGTTGTTGACTGCGCGTGTTTTTAAAGGGCCAGGATTGCATCTGATTAAATTAATTTAATTATGATTAATTAAAACTAACTAAAGGGATTAGGGCAAATGAACGAATCTGGGCCATTCGCACGCGCGACAAGTCAACCAGTCAAAGCAATCTAACGCTCCAAATTCAAATGAGCTTAATGACAGGGATTAGGGCATAATAACATTCAAGTGACCGGAGGGGAGCTCCGGTCATCTTCTCCGGCAACAACAAAACCCTAGTTCATGATTCAGGCATCTAAACATCAAATTAAACACAGCCAAATGATCCTCTAACAACCTAGGTCACGAATCCACCTTCAAACATCATTTAAACATCAAGAATCAAGCAAATCGAAAGAAACAAAATCCACGGGTGAAATTTCAGAGTAACAATACAAACTCATTTCTCATCTATTTTCGATTCTAAAAGCATCCCCATGACCAGCAAGACATAAGCAACCAATTTATAACTCAAAATGCAAGCTCTGAGAAAAAGAATCCATGGTCATACCTGAGCTGGAGACTCCTGTTTTTGGGCTTTCAGAGCTACTCTTTGGTGCAAGCTTGCTCCACTGGCTCCCCTGGTGCTAATGGAAGGCTTGGAATGAGCTTAAACAAGCTAGTTTGAGAAGTCCAGTTCTGGTGTATCAGAAAATGAAGTTTGTGTATGAGTGGTTTCAAGTTCTGTTAATGGTTGATTCTGATTCTTCTTTATGTGTTTGATTTGTTAGTGAAGAAAGTTTTGATGTTTTGTGGCTGTGGAAGGTGATTCGAAGAAGGGAAGCTTTGTGACAGTTTTTTGGTATGCTGAGTTCTGGCCAGCTTCAATGCTCAATGCTTTGCTACAACCTCTCCAACTTGTGTGGATAGCCTGTGGGGCAGGTCAATAGGGTGGCTGTTTACTGTGCCAAGAGTATGGGAGCTTTTTGCCAAAAATTCAAATATGTGTCCTTGAGGGTATGGGCCATGGCAGCAACTGTGTGAGGTCATGTCTGGCTTCAGCTTGGGTTAGGGACAGCCCTTGGATGGCTTGAGAGTGACTGCAACATATGGATCATGAATTGAGAGTGATCTTGCAACTTGACAACTTGTGTTTACTCATGTTTTTATGCTAAGTACATGAAATATTCCTTGCTGAATTTTGTAGCATAGCACTTCTTTTAGTCATGGCAATGTTTAGAAGTCAGCTAGTGGTCACATAACTTCCTAGAAGATGGTTTTGCCAAGAACCCCCTTTTGCACTCTTATGAAAAATGCTTTATGGAACTTTGAAAATCAAGGCAAGCAATGCAAAAAATCCTTGGGCCAAATCTGTTTTTGGGGTCATATATGATCATGTGATGAAGCTTTGAAGTCAATTTGAAGTCACTAGAATGCTTGGTACATGAAATTGCAAGTTTTCCTTTTGGTGCATAACTTGAAAATTAGTGATTTTTGCCAACTTTGATGAACCATAACTTTTGATCCAAAATGAATTAGGTCATGTTCTTGTACTTTTTGAAAAGGGAAAGATCTAATCTACAACTTTCATGACCAAAGTTTTTCCATTTGAAGCATTTTTGGATCAAAAAGCAAGGCTTGAAAAGTGGCATAAAATGACATATTCTTTAAAAGTCAACCATGCCCTAAAAAGTCAACTTTGCAAAAACTTGTAATTCTTGAATTTTGTGAACTTAAACCTTCTTCTATGATAAAATAAAGATCAAATACACTCAAAATGATGAAGATCAACCCTTGGTTAGGTCATTGGGGGCCTCAGATGCCCTGATTTTACACTGACTTGCTTGAAAAGTCAACTCTTGATCAGATGACTTCCCCATGGAATTTCTTCATGAAAATTGATATGCATACTCCCTATACCATATAGAGACCAATAGAAACAAGAATGACCAAAAAATTTGGAGTTATGGCCTCTGAAACCAAAACCCTAATTTTAGGTCATCTGTGCAGTCAAGCCTGGCTCTGCTTCCACACCATTCCCAGTTCTTGTGATTCTTTGGAATTCTTGACTTGGAGAAGATATAATATGATGCTTGAACACACATGGACCCCCTTGAAGTGATTTATGACCCTTGGAGTGGCTCAAGAGACTCTTAGATTGCTCAGATCACAAATCCTAGATGCAGATGACTTAGAGTCTATGTAGTGGATCAAAAATGATTTATGAGATGGTATGATTGTGTTTATGCATATGAAATGATCACAAGCCATGGTGTGAAAGGGTGAGGGCAAATTTGGGGTGTTTACAGCTGCCCCTATTCAAGCATGAGTTAGCTGTGCAGGATGTAACCGACGGCTTAACAGGCAAACAAGATAACTTGTGGTTGAATACCAAAGACAGTCCAAAATTTGCACTCACAGAATGAAGAAGAAAAGGGATATAGATTGTAAAAGGAAAATAAAGTATATTGTAAAGTGTGGGCGACGGAGGAAGACCGTCAAGCAGAGGACGACTGCTGGGTAAATAGCAATGACGGGGACGGCCGACATGCTGGGGATAAAAGGTAAAGCCAAGACGGGGACGACCGACTAGCTGGAAAAATAAGATTATGATGGGGATGGCCATCAAGATAAAGTTGTAAGATTCTCTGGGAGTTAACGAAACATGACGGGGACGGCCATCAAGTTCATAAAGTAAAGTAACCAACGATGGGGACGGCCATCGGGCTAAACTGATGAAGGACGATCATCAGGAAAAAGAAAAAGGGACCAGGACGGGGACGGCCATCGGGTTAAAGAATAGATGAAATAAACAGATGATGAGGTACGGTCATCAAAGGTGAAGGACGATCACCTAGCAGGGGACGGCTGCTCTGTTGGGGATAAAATGAGGGACGGTCATCTAAGGTGGAGGACGACCACCTGGCAGGGTACGGCTGCCGAAAATATCGCGACATAGGACGAATGCCGGATAAAAGATCAACGATGGGGACGGCCATCGGATGAGCATGATGGAGGACGACCATCAAGAGGTGGAGGACGACCACCTAGTAGGGGACGGCTGCTCTCAAGGTTTATCATGACATAGGACGAATGCCAGATAACCAAAAAACGACAATGGGGACGGCCATTGGATAAAACTGATGAAGGACGATCATCAAGAGGTGGAGGACGACCACCTAGCAGAGGACGGCTGCTAAAAAATCAACGATGGGGACGGCCATCGGACAAAACTGATGAAGGACGATCATCAAGAGGTGGAGGACGACCACCTAGCAGGGGACGGCTGCTAAAAAAACAACGATGGGGACGGCCATCGGACGAGCATGATGGAGGACGACCATCAAGAGGTGGAGGACGACCACCTAGCAGGGTACGGCTGCTCTCAAGGTTTTCATAACACAAGACGAGTGTCAGATAAAAAAGAAAATTTGTTTGTTGGTAACCTACTGGGGAATAGTAAACACGGACGAGTGCTTACATCCAAGAAAACAAAAGGTATAAGTGTTTGGTATTTGTGTATAGATTAAAGATGTGGACGAGCATCCTTAAGACTATGATACGGACGAGTATCGGATAGAAACAAATACTGACGCGTGTTCAAAGATGATGCTACGGACGAGTATCAGCTGGTTAACAGAGAACACGGACGAGTGTTGAATCTGAGAGGATTCTTCCGGGGAATAGTAGACACAGGCGAGTATCTATATTCAAGAAGACAGAAGTTTTTGACACAGTGTATGGATTAAAGATGCGGACGAGCATCCTTAAGACTATGATACAGACGAGTATCATGTAGAAACAAACGCTTGACGCATGTTCTGAGATGATGGTACGGACGAGTACCAACGAGTTAACAAAGAACAAGGACTAGTGTCGAGTCTGTGGGGATATGAATGGTATATACAAGATACGGACGAGTATCTTGTATGAGTGTAACATGAGTAGTGAGTATGAGTATTGTATAGATGAGTGTTTATCTGCTGGGGAGGGTGACACGGACGAGTGTCAAGAGAGAAAAGTATAGTAATATCAACAAGTATATGGGTTGTAAAAGTGTAGGCGACCGCGCTGGGGATATGACACGGACGGGTGTCAAGAAAGCGTATATAGGTATATGTGAGTGCAAAGAGGATGTCTTCGGCTTTCTGCTGGGGTATGACACGGACGGGTGTCAGGACGTATCTGTAATACGAGTGATCTTGTTGTAAAGAGTGTTCAGGCAACTTTATTGGGGGGTGATGACACGGACGGGTGTCAAAATGAGTATATACTGGTGTTTGTGGACTGTGAGGCAGCTGCTTTTGCTGGGGAACTTCCGCTGGGGATATGGGGGAAGTATTCTGTATACTGACGGATTGTAATTATTCACAAGTGTTGGTTTAAAACATGGCTTATGAATATGCTATGTGTTGGATTTTTGCCGTAATGCTCCGTGTTAAAACGGAATGCTACGCTTTGTGGGTGAACATGATGCGAATGCTATGATTGTGCAAAGATACCAAACCGGGATCCGGGTCCCGTTGCTGCGAAAATCTTCAATCGATCCGTTTGAAGTAGACATCCCAGCTGGGGATGAGATCATTGGTAGATCTGATGAGATGTATCTGCTTGGGGAAATGGGTCAATGAGAGACCCAGCTGGGGTTTGTAGAAGCTTTCTTCACTTTGTTGCGATCTTTCATGCGTTGCTCTTCTGGATAGAGGCTGGAACTCTGTGGGGAGATAGCTCCCTGACTTTTGTACTCGGCTGAGGGCGAGATGGCAACTCGGCTGGGGAGAAAGAGAGGAATCACTGAAAGGCCTCCCTAGAAATTATGTTGCGGTAGCTTCTTGACTCAGCCGGGGATATGGGCACCTTCTGTGATGCCTGGCAACTCTGGGGGGGACAAGTAATACGTGGCAACTCAGCTGGGGAGAAAACATTTTGGGTGCTAAGACGGAGTGAGTGCTGATTTGCCAGCTCGCTGGGATGAAGCTTACATGCCCCAAGTTGCGTTCTGGATACCTGCAATCCTGAAAAAGATAGAGAAACGCACAAGATAATCCCGAGGTATCCCTTACTGGATTCCGTCATAGGAGTTAGGCACTTCTGAGAGTAAGTACATTTCCTGCAAGCATGTGACTTCATTTAAAGATAAACATCTGTATTTTATGCAATCAGTTTCTTTTAGACATCAGACATTTTTTTGCAAATAAATGAAAATGTACAAGACGAGACATGACTGAAAATCTGATTTTATTAATTCATATGCCCTGAATTGGCGAGATACAGTCAAAGAAACAAATCCCCTGGAATGAGGAGATTGTTACAAATTGAGAAACAAAATGCTGGCAATGTTGATGACGCTTTAAGGAGTTTCCTCTTTACTATGACTCGTATGACTTTTGACGTTCTTCTCATCTGGCTTTCTGAAGAATGTTGATTCTGATTGAAGCTTGATCCTTTCGAAGCTTACCAAGTTGTAGGTGATACAGACGAATTCAGAATGCAGTTGTTCGCTTATTCCCTTATTTTGCATGGATCGCCCTTTCGGGTTTTCGAGCCATCGGGATACCCATTTTTGCCTGAGCTGTCCAATGTGGCTTTTCAACTCAGCGGGTGTACATTTTTGTTTATTTTCCCTTATTTTTGCCCGAGTCCTTTATTCTGTTTTTGACTCGCCGGGATGCCCTATTTTTGCCTGGACTTACATTCTGTTTTTATGTCCAGCGGGTCATTTTTTACGCGAAGTATTTTTTAACTGCATCTGAATTCATAGGGGATGGGAAGTCTTCACCATCCATGGTGCTGAGCATCAGTGCTCCACCGGAAAAAACTTTCTTTACCACAAATGGTCCTTCATAGTTTGGAGTCCATTTGCCCCTGTGGTCTGTATGAGGAGGGAGGATTCTTTTCAGCACAAGATCTCCCACTTGGTACTCTCGGTGCCTGACTTTCTGATCGAAGGCTTTCTTCATTCTTTTCTGATACAACTGCCCATGACAGATTGCAGCCAACCTCTTCTCCTCAATCAGACTCAGTTGTTCGAATCGGGATCGGACCCACTCTGCTTCGTTCAGCTTAACATCCATCAGTACTCGCAAGGAGGGTAATTCCACTTCAACAGGTAGGACTGCCTCCATACCATACACAAGTTGATACGGCGTTGCCCCAGTGGATGTTCTGATTGACGTGCGGTACCCATGCAAGGCAAACGGTAGCATTTCATGCCAATCTTTGTAAGTGACTACCATCTTCTGCACAATCTTCTTGATATTCTTGTTTGCTGCCTCAACAGCGCCATTCATCTTTGGCCTGTAAGGAGAAGAATTGTGATGTTGGATCTTGAAGTCCCGGCACAGTTCTGCCATCATTTTGTTGTTTAGATTGGAACCATTATCAGTAATGATTCGCTCGGGCACCCCATACCGACAGATGATGTCTCGTTTCAGAAACCTGGCTACCACTTGTCTTGTAACATTTGCATATGATGCTGCTTCAACCCATTTGGTGAAATAGTCAATGGCGACCAGGATGAATCTGTGGCCATTTGAAGCAGTTGGCTCGATCTTGCCAATCATATCAATGCCCCACATAGCAAAGGGCCAGGGTGAAGACATTATGTTCAAGGGATTGGGAGGCACATGCACCTTATCCGCATAAATCTGGCATTTATGGCATTTTCTGGCGTAGGCACAACAGTCTGCATCCATTGTGATCCAGTAATAACCTGATCTTAGCAATTTCTTAGCCATGGCATGCCCTCCAGCATGGGTACCAAAAGATCCTTCGTGCAATTCATGCATCAACAAATCTGCTTCCGTCTTGTCGACGCACCTGAGGAGTACCATATCGAAGTTCCTTTTGTACAATGACCCATCAGTGTTCAGAAAGAAACTACCAGCCAGCCTTCTTAATGTCTTCTTATCATTGGAAGATGCACCAGGTGGGTATGTTTGATCCTCCAAGAAGCACTTAATGTCGTGGAACCAAGGCTTATCATCTTTACCAACATCTGCTGCAAATACATATGCTGGCCTGTCAAGTCTGGACACTGAGATCTGAGGTACAAAGTTGGCAGCCTGAACTTTGATCATGGACGAAATGGTAGCCAGAGCATCTGCAAACTGATTCTCGTCCCGAGGGATATACTCAAGCTTGACCGTTGTGAAGAAAGTCAATAACCTCCTTGTATAATCCCTGTAAGGTATCAGATGATCCTGGTGGATGTACCATTTGCCGTTGGTTTGATTGATTACCAAAGCTGAATCTCCGAATACAGTCAATGTCTTGATCCTGAGGTCAATGGCTTCCTCAAGACCCATAATGCAAGCTTCGTATTCAGCTTCGTTGTTAGTGCAGTTGAAAGTGAGCTTTGCCGAGAACGGCATGTGGACTCCTTTAGGTGTAATGAGTACTGCACCAACACCACGACCATTCATATTAACAGCCCCATCAAACATCATAGTCCATTCTTCTTCCGGGTCAGGCCCTTCAGTGTGAATAGGCTCTTCATGATCTTTTGCTTTTATGAACATGATGTCTTCATCAGGGAAGTCAAATCTCATAGGCTGGTAATCATCAATAGGTTGCTCAGCAAGATATTCAGACAGTACACTGCCCTTGATGGCTTTCTGAGAAGTGTACTGAATGTTATACTCTGTAAGAATCATTTGCCATCTTGCAACCCGTCCGGTAAGAGCTGGCTTCTCAAATATGTACTTAACTGGGTCCATTTTTTAGATCAATAAGGTGGTGTGGGTCAACATATACTGCCTTAGTCGGCGAGCAGCCCACGCTAAAGCACAGCAAGTTTTCTCGAGCAGTGAATAACGTTGTTCACAGTCGGTAAACTTTTTGCTTAGGTAGTATATTGCATACTCTTTTTGACCAGACTCGTCATGCTGGCCCAACACACACCCCATTGATTCTTCTAATACTGTCAGGTACATTATCAGAGGTCTTCCTTCAACTGGAGGCATAAGGATTGGAGGCTCTTGTAAGTATTCCTTGATCTTGTCAAAAGCCTTCTGGCAATCTTCATTCCACCTGACCGTCTGTTCTTTTCTTAACAACTTGAACAAGGGTTCACAGGTAGCCGTAAGGTGAGAGATGAACCTCGAGATATAGTTCAATCGACCTAAGAACCCTCGAACTTCTTTCTCTGTCTTTGGTGCAGGCATCTCTTGGATGGCTTTGACTTTATCAGGGTCAACTTCAATCCCTTTCTCACTTACAATAAATCCCAGCAGCTTACCAGATCTCACCCCGAATGTGCATTTGTTGGGGTTCAACTTCAGTTGATACTTCCTCAGACGCTTGAATAGCTTCAGCAGATTCACCAGGTGATCTTCTTCAGTAAGGGACTTGGAAATCATGTCATCCACATAACATTCGATTTCTTTATGGATCATATCGTGGAATAAAGTCACCATGGCCCGTTGATATGTTGCCCCAACATTCTTCAGTCCGAATGGCATCACCTTGTAACAGAACGTGCCCCAGGGTGTGATGAAGGTCGTCTTCTCCATGTCTTCAGGTGACATTTTAATTTGATTGTATCCTGAAAATCCATCCATGAAGGAGAATACCGAGAACTGAGCCGTGTTATCCACCAATACGTCAATGTGAGGTAAAGGGAAATCATCTTTCGGGCTAGCTCTGTTCAGATCCCGGTAGTCAACACACATTCTTACTTTGTCGTCTTTCTTAGGCACAGGTACTATGTTAGCAACCCACGGTGGATAGCTAGTCACAGCAAGGAACCCGGCGTCCCATTGCTTCTGTACCTCTTCCTTGATTTTCATTGCCATGTCCGGGCGAGTACGGCGCAGCTTTTGTTTGACCGGTGGGCATTCTTCTCTCAAAGGCAGCTTGTGCACAACAATGTCGGTATCCAACCCTGGCATGTCTTGATAAGACCAAGCAAACACGTCCACATACTCTTGAAGCAGGTCAATCATTTGTCTCTTCACTGAGTCTTGTAAGCAGGCCCCGATTTTAACTTCTTTCACGTCTTCTTCTGTACCAAGATTGATCGTTTCAACCTCCTCCTGGTGAGGAGTAATAACTTTTTCTTCTTGCCTTAACAACCTGGCTAGCTCTTCAGGAAGCTCATATTCTTCTTCAACCCCTTCATCAGCTTGATTGATTGGATTGTCAAAGTCATACGAAGTCATAGCCGTGCGGTTGTCGGTGCTGTCTGGAAGGCATACTCTGCAAGGGTTCAGTTTGTTCATTTTAGTGATTTGATTTTAATCTTGTTTAGAAAAGTGAAATAAAGTTGTCATTTCGAAAACACTGCCATTTATTTTTGTACAAAAAGAAAAATGGAAAAACAGTGAGCGGAAAAGAAAAAAAGACTCGTTTGCAAAAAGATGTCTGATATTTCATTGATTAATCTTGTTGCACAAAAAGTACAGATGGCCCGATTACAAAATGAGTCTTGCCATCTTGGGCAAGATGCAAAACTTTGATGCATGCTATAAAAATACAGGAAATAATAATTACTCTGCATGAGTAACTCTTATAATTTCCTGGGAAGACCAGTTCGAGATACTGCTCCCCGGGATCTTTGGACGGATCCAGCTTTCCAGGTTGCATTCTTCTTCCAGCTCGTCTTCCAAATTGTTGACAGCATCAGGGGTGAGCATCCCCCCACTAACAAAGTTGGGCTCTTTTGCAGCCTCTGCTTGATCTTGTTGAGTTGGTTTGTAACCCAACCCAAATCTATCCTCTTTCTTCTCCACCGATAACAGTTTGCCCCAGCCTTGGGCAGTTCCTTCCTCAACAACCTTCCGGGCTTGTTGGTATGATGTCATTGAAGTTCCAGGTACAGCAGATGTTTCATTCACGTTCAAGGCCTCGAACCCCTGACTCATTGTTTCATGGATCTCCCCATCCATCTCAATGTATTTATAGGTAGCCAGGTGGCTGACAAAAATATCCTCCTCTCCACAGATTGTAACGACTTGACCCTCCCACTCGAATTTTAACTTCTGGTGAAGGGTTGAGGTCACGGCGCCAGCGGCGTGAATCCATGGCCTACCCAATAGACAACTGTAGGCAGGCTGTATATCCATCACGTAGAAGGTCGTTTTGAAAGTTTGCGGGCCAATCGTTATGGGCAACTCAATCTCTCCCAGAACCGATCTCTTAGAACCATCAAAGGCTCTCACCACCAGGTTGCTGGGTCTTAACGCCAATCCGTCATACTATAGCTTCACAAGGGCTTTTTTAGGTAAGACGTTGAGGGATGACCCCGTGTCTACCAGCACATGGGAAAGGACTGCACCTTTACATTCCATGGTTATGTGCAAAGCCTTGTTATGGTTGCGGCCTTCCGTAGTCAAGTCAGTGTTGGTGAACCCTAGTCCATGACTAGCATTAACATTTCCAACTACAGCTTCCAACTGATTGACGGTGATCTCTTCAGGCACATAAGCTGCGTGCAAGACTTTGAGTAGTGCGTTCCGATGGGCTTCGGAACACATAAGCAACGATAGGATTGAGATTTTGGAAGGCGTCTGGTGAAGCTGATCCACTATTTTGTAATCACTCTTCTTGATGATTCGCCTGAACTCATCAACCTCTTGATCAAAGGGTGTTCTCAAAGCTTCTTTAACAGTCTGCTCTTCCTGCACCAAGCTTTCCCCTTTTGCCTTGGCAGCAGCTTCTGCTTCGGCAGTGGGTCTCTGAATTTGTGGAGCAAAGAGACGTCCGCTTCGAGTGAAGCCTCCGCCTCCTCCCACATTGTCTATTTGTGGTGCAGGGGTTGATGATTCAAAAGTGATTTTTTGTCCTTCACAGTACAGGTCAGAGCCGTAATGCCACGGGATGGCATTACTGCTTTCATAAGGTACTGGTCCAGGCACCGTGATAGTGACTGGACTGATTGCAGCTGCGGAAGGAGTTGCGATAGTCTGTGGATCGTAATATATCGTGACTGGTGCTCTGATGGGAGCATCACTTTGTGAATTGTAGGCAGAGTTATTTTCTGGATCGTAATAGATTGTAACGGTCGAGACGTCTTCATGATTTGTTGCTGATGTTGTAGGAGACATTATTGGAAGGATGGGTGTTGTTGTTGTAGGAGTTTCGAAATGGAGTGGTGCTGGAGTTGTAGAAGGAACGTTCATTGATATCTGGTCAGTTGAAATGACAGATGAAGAACTTGTTGATGAAGCCGAAGAAATGTCGGGAACAATGGTTGTTGCAGTTGTAGGAGATACTGGAATTGTTGCTGATGAGATTGCTGGATTAGTAGGAAATGATGTGGTGATTTGAAGCTGGCCACTCTGAATGAGACCATCTATGCCATTCCTCAGGTTATCGCACCCATTTACCGAGATATTGCAGTAAGCACACCCCAACTCACACCCCGGGAACATTTGACATTCGAGGAGTTGAGCCTTAATTTCCACCAACGGTGTCCGGATCTGACCCACACTGGTTATTAAATAAGACGGCTTGTCTTCTTCAATAGCGTTAACTCTGGGACCCCCGTGGTTCGGCATAGGATTTTTGTTGACATTAGGTGGTGGTGCGAAATTTAGAGCTTTTGAGTCTACCAGGTCTTGTACCTTCATGTGCAAGGCTCTACACTTTTCTGTACTGTGGCCAGGTGCATTTGAATGAAAGGCACATCTGGCGTTGGAGTCATAATTCCTGGGTAAACTGTTGGGATCTGGAGGTGCCAACGTCCTTATCTCAACTAGGTTGAGTTTCAGGAGTTGTGGCAGCAACGTAGCATATGGCATAGGGATCGGATCGATCACCCTATTGGCTTGAGATGGCCTCTGCTGAAATGGCCTTTGCTGGTTGTTGTTGTTGGTGTTGTTGTAGTTCCTCGGAGGATACTGAGCTTGTTGATGGTACTGAGGTTGTTGCTGATAGTTTTGTTGCGGAGGTTGATAAACTGGTTGAGGATGAGCTGGAGCGGGAATGGTGACTGCTGCCACTGACCTGTGAACATATTGGGGTCTGCCCCTGTTGGTGTGGATGGCATTGGTCTCGCCAGTTCTTCTTGGGCCTGCAAAAGGCTTCCTTGTACTACTGGACGAGCTGGCACCATTGTCAGAAATCTTGCCCATCTTCAACAGGCTCTCAATTCTCTCCCCAGCTATGACAACATCTGCAAAGCTAGTGGAAGAGAAAGCAGCCAGCCTGTCAATATATGTTCCCTGGAGGGTGTTCATAAACATATCTGCCATTTCCCTCTCAGACATAGGTGGCTGAACAGCAACAGCCAATTGCCTCCATCTCTGGGCATATTCTCGGAAACTTTCTCTTGACGACTGTGACATTCCCATTAGGAGGGTCCTGTTGGGTGCCATGTCTAAGTTGTACTGATACTGTTTGATGAAGGCCTCTGCCAGGTCCTTCCAACACCTGATAGTTGCTCTTGTCAGATGAGAGTACCATTCTCTTGAAGCTCCCATCAAGCTATCTTCAAAATAGAACATCCAGAGCTTCTCATCCATAGTATAGGCCTTCAGCCTTCCCAGAAATGATTGTAAATGAGTCCGGGGGGCATGAAGTCCCGTTGTATTTTTCAAAGCAAGGAGGCTTGAACTTATGGGGAATCCTGACCCCGTCTACCAAGCCCATGTCCATGACATCGAAACCCAAAGAATTCTGAGACTCTAAGGACCTCAATTTCTCAACTATCTCATCCAGCCTTCTATCATAAGCTTCCTCCCCAGCACCCATTAATGTGAATTGATCCTCCTGGGGGTCTTCTTGCAGTACCCTGCCTGCAGTGGCAGTCCCTTGAACGTTTGCAGGAATATTGACCTCTGGATGAAGATGGGGGCCAAATACAGGGGGGTTAACATGAGGTTGGACCCTTTCATTGTTGCTGGTGCCGGCAGTCCCTATATGTGGATCTTCTTGGTTTTGCCTTTCCACCATGGCCCTCAATCTTTCCTGGCTCTGAGCCATGTTGTTCATCACTTCCATAAACTGAGTCATCTGCGTTCTCATTTCCAATCTTTCGTTCGCCATTTGATTTCTAACCTCTGCAAGGTCCTGCTGTACCTGATCCATTTGTATGCCCGGAAGGTTGTTACGGGTTGGATAACGGTGCGGACGGTTGAGGGGAAATACCCGGCGTCGAGCAATAGTTCCTGAACATTACAACAGAGTTAGCAACAATAAAACAAAAACCTACAAAACAAACAAAGGGTTAGAATGCAATGCAGTATGCTTATTTGTTTTCAAGGTATCCGGCTTGGCATTCAGTTTTGACCCTTCCAGACCCTTGAAGATGCTGTTGATGTTGCTTTCGAAGTAAACTCGGATGGAACAAACTAATACATATATTACAACAAGCAAAATGGTACATAGTTCGTTTACAAATACAAGCCCTCTGAGGGGTCAAAATATATTACAAGAAAATAAAAAGTACATGGAATGAAAGCAACAACAAGCAAATGGTCAAACACCAAGACCAAACTCATCTTCCCGAACTTCCTTGAGAAGTGCTTCGGTCACAGGATTCACAGGATCAGCTGGACGCTCCGTGAGATTCCTGATGAGGAGATTCCGGGTCGTAACAGCTGCAGTTAGCTTCTTGTGCTGACTTTGATCCTTTGACCTCTTCACTCCAGCTTTGATCTTCAGCTCTGATATCTCCTTCTGGGCTGCTGCCAGGGCTTCTTGCTGCTCTTTTGTACTGGCTTCCAGTTGCTCCATCTTGTCTTGGACCCTCTTATCTTCCAGAGTACGAGCCTCGGTGATCCTGACCCACCTAGCCTGACTCTCCTTCAGATACAAGTCTGTCCTTGCTCTCTGGAACTGGGCTTCCTTGCAAGCATTCTTCAGAATTTGTTCTCCAGCCTTAGACTTTTTGATATAATCCCCAGACTTCTCAATCTTAGCCAGATGTTCCACTCTCAACTCCTCTAACCTCTCAATATCCAACCTACCATCACTCCTCTCCCGGAGGGTCTTCTGCAAAGCCTGAGTCAACTTCTCATTTCTTTCTTTCAAGCTCTCAAACTCCTCTAAACTGATAGTGGTAGGGGGTGGTGCTGAGGATGGTCCAGGCATATCCTCCATGGTAAAGGGCATTCCAGAGAATTGGGCTCTGGCATGGGACCACTCATAATATTGTGCTGATGCCACATTGTTGCACTTCCCCAGAATGGTTACTCCCTTGGTTTGAACATTATCCCAGGCCCAAGCAGCCTGCCTAACAATAGCCAGATTAGGCTTGTTCTCACAATAAAGAGTCTCAATCAAGTCCTGTGCCTTAGGAGTGTGGACCAGTGCATAGCCCAGTTGCCTTTTGAACAGCAGAGGATTGTAATTAATACTACCCTTAACTCCTATTAGGGGCACATTGGGAAAATGCCCACAGCTGGTGATGATATCCCTGCCTTTGGTACTTTGAGTGCACCATCTGATATCGGCTGAAGTTAGAGCAGTGAGTCTCTTAGCCCAGTTTCTCTGCTGATGAGGATTCAAAAATGCATCTGTCCTGGGTAGATGCCTGAGAAGCCAAGTGTAGAACAATGGGGCACAGCACCTCACTAATCTTCCCCTCTGCTTTTCATTCCTCTGATGCACTGAGTAATAGAGATCCCCCAATAAAGTGGGCACTGGGTTCTTCAGGATGAAAAGATGGATTGCATTCTTGCTAATGAATCG
Source organism: Lathyrus aphaca (assembly GCA_963966055.1). Classification (NCBI taxonomy): domain Eukaryota; kingdom Viridiplantae; phylum Streptophyta; class Magnoliopsida; order Fabales; family Fabaceae; genus Lathyrus; species Lathyrus aphaca. Next base: position 460,035,840 of record OZ014522.1, on the reverse strand, counting down.
AGGCTCATCTGCAAACAATACAATTCCATATATGCTCAGGGCCAATAAAGCACAGACAGCTTTCCACTCTCCTAAAGAAGCTTTCAGGGTAGCTTGAGAGATCAAGAAATCCAGATGGAAGCCAAGGATTCCAGCTTTAGAAGTCATATGATGCTCAATCAGAACAGGTTCCAGATGCAAAGCCTTGGCTACTTCTCCATTACCAGGAAAGACCATCTCAGGGTTGAAAGGGATTCCACCCCTGATAGGCATACCAACCAATGATGAGTATTCTTCTAATAGAGGGCCCAGCTGAAAGTCCTGAAAAGTGAAACATCTCAGTGGGGGATCATAAAATTGAAGGCAAGTGTGGATCAGGCTTCTCTGTGAAGGGTCCAGATCCATAACCATATCAAGTATATCCCCATAGTGTTCCCTGAACAATGGTATGTGATATGGAGTGATCAGGGTCTGAACCCTCCTGATGTCAGCTAGCTCTGGCTGGAAGAAGTGGTAGGTGATGTTACTCTTTTTAGGAGCCATGTTGTTGAGGATGAGTAGAGACAGGTGCTGATGATGATGCTGAAAGAATGGGCCACTGATTGGCTGGTGCAGGTGACTGAAGTGGATAGCTGATAGCAGAAGCAGATGCTGATGAAGATAGGTCAATACTGAAGATAGGGTCAAAACCAAACCAAAAATGAAGGTGGATACCCTGAAACACAAATAAGCAAATGTCAATATGATGCAATGATTATGTATGCAAATGATATGCAAGGGTTTGTGACTGAGCTGGATCTGATCAAATGCCCTGATATAGGTCCAAGTATGTTCAAGAAGTCCAGATGGAGGTCTATAAATCCAGTAACCAAGGTGGGGGGCTCAAATAAAGAGCCACATGTCCAGGGTTTTAGAATCACAAGAACTGTCCCAAAATGAAGTACTCTTAAACAAACAAAGTAATAGGGTATTCTGAGGCCAAGGTACCTGCAAACCTGTAAACAGCCCAACCCCCTCACAGGTGGTGTTCTAAAACAAGGATCCTCAGACTTGGATCAGTTATGAGAAGTGTAAACACTTCTAACCCGGAGGTACAGTGTTTACAATAACCATAAATGTTCCTCCTCTAATTCACCTCAGTTTCTGAAGGTCAATACTAAAAGGTCATCCAGACTTAGCAGGCTTCCCAGATAGCCCTAGTATTGCAGGAAATCTGCAACACAGAGTTCTCAAGAAGAAACCCATATCTGAACCGTGTTTCATATTCCCGCACCAGACCGAGATGGAATGGGAAAGAATATGAACCACTCTAGCCTAGGTGTCACTCAGGTCCCAGGTATAGGACCTTAACTCTCAATGGAACACCCACCCACCAAAGCAAAACCAGATCCAGCCAGACAGCATGACAGTATGATATATGTAAAGTAGTAAAGAAAGTAATAAAACAAACTGTACATAAAGCAAAAATAAAACATATACAAACACAAATAAGCACATAACACCCCAATAAACACAAATCAATCAAGCGCTAGGAGGAACCCACAAAAAGAACCAGAAGCCCTGGTTGCAGTATAAGGGTCCCCAGCAGAGTCGCCAAGCTGTCGCTCCCGATAAGTGGGACCAGGCCCAAATAAAGGTACAGACGCGAACGGTCGGCGAGAGGGACAATGAGAACACACAGCCGTGAACTCACTGGAGATGAATAGAGTCGCCAGCTAGGCATTTTTTATCCCGGAGGAAAGGCAATGCTGCATAGGCCTAGAAAAAGAATGGATAAGACGGTCGCGAACCAAAGAGACTGAGAAAGGGGGTTGGTTACAACCTGGGAAGGTATTAGCACCCAGATTGTCCGCCGTACTCGACGGGATCCACGCTTAAAAGATTTGTGTTTTAAAGGGGTAGTGTCAGTGCAATCTGTGTATAAAATAGCTGGGAAAGAATGTACAGGTGTCAGTGTAAAGTGTATAAGTGATATGAAGTATGAAAGTGTCAGTGTAAGAACAGGAGTGAAATGCTCAAGATCATGAGGCTAAAAGAATAAAGCTGAAAAAGGGGGGGAATATACAGAGACTTTTGTTCGATAACCGTTAAGTTATGCCTACGTATCCTCTCGTGCAATGAGGAAGTCAGAACACCGTAGTTCGACCCAAAGAGACTGAAAGATGAATTGACTTGTGAACTGCTTACTTGCCTATGCTCAAGTGTATGACCTGTCTGGCTCAGGTGCAAACTGTCTTGCATTAGACGGAAGAAGCAAATTCTCGGTTGTGAGTGAAGGTGATGAGAAAAGAATCCCGGAGGAGACGATTATTGTTTGTTTTTTGTGTCTTCAGTCTTTTATTGTTTTTGGATTTTGTCATAAGTTAATGAGCTTAAGTCTAAACCAATGGATTTAGTAAACTCATCACATCTTCCCTCTGATTAGGGGTAATGAGAATACCTTAAGTGTGAAGTCAGCTTCTCACACTTAAACACCTTTGGTGTAGGATTAAGATCATTAACCTACTTGTGATCAATTAGATGTTTTTGGTGTTTTTGTTTAGTGTTAAGTAATGAGGTTAAGCCATAATCAGGGATTTAACAGACTCATTACACCATCCTAATAGAAGGATAATAGATGAGAATGTTTAAGCTGAGGAAAGCTCCTCAACTTAATCCATGATTAGGGATTAAACTCATGACAAAACAAGCCTTTGATTAATTGGATTTTATTTAATGGTATGATGATGAAGTGGATTTTATGATTTGTAAGACAACTTGAGGGGGACTTGTCCATTAACACTAGGGTTAGTCCTTCTTAACCAATTAAGGAAGAATTAGAACCCTAATGCAAGGCCCAAGTTACAATTGTGATGTCTTGATGATTATTAGATGAATTGATTAAAGGAGTCAAACACATTAAGGGTTTAACACTTAGGATTAAAGTTATACACTCCATCCTAAGAGAAGGATGCAGGCATAAGCTTAATCACAAAGCCTTAAAGCCTTTAGGGTTTAGTCCCTGATTATGAGGTGAGAAGAGAAGACTCAAAGAGACACAAAAGGTAAAACTAAGAGGGGAAACTAATCAAAACCCTAATCATTGTCATGCTTGGTTGTCCCTAAGGTTTGTGAGGTTTTCAAGAGAAATCTTCAATGGAACCACCAGGAAGCAGATGAAAGGATCAAGAGAAGCAAAGCAACTTGCTTCATTAAAGAAGTCAAGTCACTTGAAGAAAGAAAGTAAGAAGAAAAAGAATGAGCAAGCTCAATCTCAAACACATATCAAAATGCAGCAAGGATGCAAGAGAGAGATGAGAAGAAAGTATGAGAAGTGAAGGCAAATTCACTTCTCAAAATCACTTACCACCTGAAAAGTTAGAAAAGAAATGCAATGCAATGCAAAATGAAATGAAATGGTATGATATAAATCAAAACCAGGAGCATGTTTATGATGATAATGATGCTATGAGATGCTACAAACATGAAACAACACATGTGGATGATCATACAAGCTTATGGATGCAGATGAGGCATGTTAAGAACCAAGGACATACATGAAAAATTATGAGGTGCATATGGCATACAACATGACAAATGCAAGGTGCAATGATTAAGCATGTTTTAAATATGTCTTATGATGTCAAATGAATCAAATGGATGCTTGAAATGTCATGGCAAGTCATGTTATGCAAGAAGATGCAAGATGGATGCATATGGAAGCCCAAATCAGGGTTTATGAACAATACATCAAACAAAAATCAAAATAAGAAGCAAACCCTAAGATAAAAAATTGAAAATTCCACTCAAAGGACCTCTAATCCTATACTAACTCACTTCCCAAAGGAGAAGTTTCAACTCCTAACCAAATTCAAGATATGAATTTTCTAAGTTTCTTAGGGTTTTAGGGTTTCCAAACAAGAAAATTACCAAACAAATTGAAAATGAAAGATAAAATCATGGCCATTTAATCTCACAAACTACATGCTAAACACAATGTAATGCAAAAAGAATCAATGTTCAACTCTTCATGGATAGGCAGAAATGATTTTTGGAACTTTGGATCAAATTAATGCATAAAAATGATTTTAATTCAATGAAAAATTCTCAAAATGCATCAAGATCAAAAAATAAATTTGGTTTGAAGGTTGGACAATGTTTCTAAATGTCTTAGAACATTTCATGAATTTTTGGGTGATTTTTAAATACCTAAAAGTATTTTTAATGAATTAATTTTCATTAATCAATTAAAAATAAACTTTTAAATAATTAAAAATACTTTTTTGATGCTAAAAATGAAAATAAAAATATTTTTGTGTTTTAAAAATTAATGAAACTCTTGACAAAAAGTTTCATAATTTTTAAACAATTTTTACTATTTTAAATAAATTATGGTAGTTAAATGACAGAAAATGAAATAAAAATAAAAATAGACTGAAGTATGCAGGATGGAAGGCCAGGATTCACTCTGGATTTGAAGTTGTTGACTGCGTGCGTTTTTAAAGGGCCAGGATTGCATCTGATTAAATTAATTTAATTATGATTAATTAAAACTAACTAAAGGGATTAGGGCAAATGAACGAATCTGGGCCATTCGCACGCGCGACAAGTCAACCAGTCAAAGCAATCTAACGCTCCAAATTCAAATGAGCTTAATGACAGGGATTAGGGTAATAATAACATTCAGGTGACCGGAGGGGAGCTCCGGTCATCTTCTCCGGCAACAACAAAACCCTAGTTCATGATTCAGGCATATAAACATCAAATTAAACACAGCCAAATGATCCTCTAACAACCTAGGTCACGAATCCACCTTCAAACATCATTTAAACATCAAGAATCAAGCAAATCGAAAGAAACAAAATCCACGGGTGAAATTTCAGAGTAACAATACAAACTCATTTCTCATCTATTTTCGATTCTAAAAGCATCCCCATGACCAGCAAGACATAAGCAACCAATTTATAACTCAAAATGCAAGCTCTGAGAAAAAGAATCCATGGTCATACCTGAGCTGGAGACTCCTGTTTCTGGGCTTTCAGAGCTACTCTTTGGTGCAATCTTGCTCCACTGACTCCCCTGGTGCTAATGGAAGGCTTGGAATGAGCTTAAACAAGCTAGTTTGAGAAGTCCAGTTCTGGTGTATCAGAAAATGGAGTTTGTGTATGAGTGGTTTCAAGCTCTGTTAATGGCTGATTCTGATTCTTCTTTATGTGTTTGATTTGTTAGTGAAGAAAGTTTTGATGTTTTGTGGCTGTGGAAGGTGATTCGAAGAAGGGAAGATTTGTGACAGTTTTTTGGTATGCTGAGTTCTGGCCAGCTTCAATGCTCAATGCTTTGCTATAACCTCTCCAACTTGTGTGGATAGCCTGTGGGGCAGGTCAATAGGGTGGCTGTTTACTGTGCCAAGAGTATGGGAGCTTTTTGCCAAAAAGTCAAATATGTGTCCTTGAGGGTATGGGCCATGGCAGCAACTGTGTGAGGTCATTGTCGCTCCCGATAAATGGGAATTGCCCAAATAAAGGTACAGACGCGAACGGTCGGCGAAAAGAACAAATGAGAACACACAGCCGTGAACTCACTGGAAAAGAAAAGAGTCGCCAGCTAGGCATTTTTATCCCGGAGGAAAGGCAATGCTGCATAGACCTAGAAAAAGATGGATAAGACGGTTGCGAACCAGAGAGACTGAGAAAGGGGGTTGGTTACAACCTGGGAAGGTATTAGCACCCAGATTGTCCGCCGTACTCGACGGGATCCACGCTTAAAAGATTTGTGTTTTAAAGGGGTAGTGTCAGTGCAATTTGTGTGTAAAATAGCTGGAAAAGATGTACAGGTGTCAGTGTATAGTGTATAGGTGATATGAAGTATGAAAGTGTCAGTGTAAGAACAGGAATAATATGCTCAAGGACAGGAGGCTAAAGAATGAAGCTGAAAGAGGGGGAATATACAGAGACTTTTGTTCGATAACTGTTAAGTTATGCCTACGTATCCTCTTGTGCAATGAGGAAGTCAGAACACCGTAGTTCGACCCAAAGAGACTAAAAGGATGAATTGACTTGTGAACTGCTTGCTTGTCAATGCTCAAGTGTATGACCTGTCTGGCTCAGGTGCAAACTGTCTTGCATTAGACGGAAGAAGCGAGTTCTCGTTTGTGAATGAAGGTGATGAGAAAAGAATCCCGGAGGAGACGATTATTGTTTGTTTTTTGTGTTTTCAGTCTTTTATTGCTTGTGAAAGTTTGTCATAAGATAATGAGCTTAAGCCTAAACCAATGGATTAGTAAACTCATCACATCTTCCCTCTGATCAGGGGTAATGAGAATTACCTTAAGTGTGAAGTCAGATTCTCACACTTAATCACCTTCGGTGTAGGGTTAAGATCATTAACCTACTTGTGATTATTTATATGTTTTTGGGTGATTTTGTTTAGTGTTGAGTAATGAGGTTAAGCCATAATCAGGGATTAAACAGACCCATTACACCATCCTAAAAGAAGGATGATAGATGAGAGTGTTTAAGCTGAGGAAGACTCCTCAACTTAATCCATGATTAGGGATTAAACCCATGACAAAACAAACCTTTATTAAGTGGATTTTAGATTAATGATATGATGATGAAGTGAATTTTATGATTTGTAAGACAACTTGAGGGGGACTTGTCCATTAACACTAGGGTTAGTCCTTCTTAACCACTTAAGGAAGAATTAGAACCCTAATGCAAGGCCCAAGTTACAAGTGATGTCTTGATGATTATTAGATGAATTAATTAAAAGATTTAAACACCTTAAGGGTTTAATACTTAGGATTAAAGTTATACACTCCATCCTAAGAGAAGGATGCAGGCATAACCCTAAGCACAAAGTCTTAAAGCCTTTAGGGTTTAGTCCCTGATTATGAGATGAGAAGAGAGGACTCAAAGAGAGACACAAAGGTAAAACTAAGAGGGGATACTAATCAAAACCCTAATTCATTGTCATGCTTGGATGATCCTAAGGTTTGTGAGGTTTTCAAGGACAAACTTCAGAGGAGCCACCAGGAAGCAGATGAACAGGATCAAGAGAGGCAAAGTGACTTGCTTCATTCAAGAAGTCAAGTCACTTGAAGAAAGAAAGTGGGAGGAAGAAGAATGAGCAAGCTCAAACTCAAACACATGTAAAAATGCAGCAATGGATGCAAGAGAGATGAAAAGAAAAGTTATGAGAAGTGAAGGCAAATTCACTTCTCAAGTTTACTTACCACCTGAAATGTTAGAAAGAAATGCAATGCAATGCTAGATGGGATGAAATGGTATGATGCTAAGCAAAACCAGAAGCATGTTGATGATGATTATGATGTTATGAGGTGCTGCAAACATGAGACAAGGCATGGAGATGTTCATACAAGATTATGAATGCAAATGATGCAAGTTAAGGAGCATGAACAAGCATGAAATGTTATGAAGCATACAAGACAAATGACATGGCAAACATAAGATGCAATGATCAAAGATGCTTTATACATGTCTTAAGATGTCAAATGGATCACAAGAATGCACAAAATGCAATGACAAGTCATGTTATGCAAGGGAATGTAAGAAGGATGCAAGAGAAAGCCCAAATTAGGGTTCATGGATCAAACATCAAACAAAAACCCAAAACAGAAGCAAACCTTAAGATAAAAAATGGAAAATGGCACTCAAAGAAACCCTAATCCTATGCTAAACCAAGGTTCAAAGGGGAGGTTCCAACTCTTAACCAAACTCAAAATATGAATTTTCTAAGTTATTAGGGTTTTTTAGGGTTCTAAACAAAAGAAATGCCAAACAATTTGAAAATGCAAGAACAATTCATGGCCTTTTTATCCTAGGAACTACATGCAAAACAAAAGACAATGCAAGAAGAATCAATGTCTCAACCTTCACCAATTGGCAGAAATGAATTTTTGAATCCATGATCAAAATAATGCATAAAAAAATGATTTAATTCAATGAAAAATTCTTAAAATGCATCAAGATCAAAAAAGAAATTTGGTTTGAAGGTTGGACAATGTTTCTAAATGTCTTAGAACATTTCATGAATTTTTTTGTAATTTTTAAATACCTAAAAGTATTTTTAATTAATTAATTCCCATTAATCAATTAAAAATAATCTTTTAAATATTTAAAAATACTTTTTTAATGATAAAAATAAAATAAAAAATATTTTTGTGTCATAAAAATTAATAAAACCTTAAGGAAAAAGTTTCATAATTTTTATGAATTTTTTGCTATTTTAAAATAATTATGCAATTTAAATGAAAGAAAAATGAATAAAATTAAATAAAATAAAAAGTAAACAGAATGGAAGGATGAGATTGATTCTGGGGAGGGGACCATTGACTTGGCGCGTCATCTAAGGGTCCAGGTTCAAACTAACATAATCCTGATTAATTAAATATTAAACCATAATTAAAACTTAATGAAATGATCTGAACCACTCATATGCGCGCGGGAAACACAATCCAAGGGCTCAAATTCAAACCTTGCCCTAATTAATTACACTTAACCCTAATCACTTTCAGGCTGCCGGAGAAGACTTCCGGTCGTCTTCTCCGGCCAGCTCTCACCTGAGAAACCTCAAACTTCCTAAAAACGCATCAAAAATGAAAAATAGAAACTGGGAAATGATCCTTACACTCTCACGAATCAAACCCCTCTCTCAAAGCAAATTTATTTTCCCTAAACAAGCTGAATCGAAGAGAACAAGTTCTAGGTCACGCAAGCTTCAGAAACAAATTAAATGCTTATTTCAAAACCATTTTCAAAACCAATGGTACCAGAATGATCAGTGAAGCAAATAGAACAAGTTAGTAACAAGAGAAATGATTTCTGGAAAAATTATTTTCGAGCTACCTGAGATTTGGAGCTTTCAGTTTGGGAACTTTCTGGTCACTTCTCCTGGTGCAATCCAACCCTTAGGACCTCTGGATGATGTCTGAATGCCTTAGAACAATTTATGTAGGCTGGTTGATGAGTTTCGAAAGCTCCTGCTTCAAGCTCAGTCAACAATGGCTATGGTGATTCTGGCTGATTCAGGCCATTGTGAATGATGGTTTGTGGTCTAGATGATGAATGGAGAAGGTCTGGAGTGTTTGTTTGTGTGTTTGCAAGCTGTGGTAAGAGTTTCGAAGAGAAATGCAGCTTGGGGTGTGAAATGGTTATGGAGTGTTCTTGCTATTACAGGCTTTGGTTCTTGGTGCTGGATGATCTATGAAGTGTGGTGAGATGATTGATGAAGATAGTTTGAGTGTTTGGTGGCTGTGCAAGCAGATTCGAAGGAACTTGCAAATGGGAGTGTTTTTTTGAATGTGTTGAATGAGTTGGTTTCAGCCTTGCTTCTTGTTATGGCTAGCTTGCAAATTGATAACATAAACAAATCTGATTGGCTGGATGATGTGACTTGTGCTTTTGTGATTGGTAAGTTTGCTTTTGCCAAAAGTCAAAAATCTTGTAAGAGAAGCATGGGCTTGATACTAGCTTGGTACAAGGCTAGGTCTGGCGCATCATGGTGTGGTGAGAGAGCCAGCAAGGTCCAAAGGCCAAGGCAGCAAGTTGAGGGAGCATGATCATGAGTTTTTGCAAGTTGTGACATTTTGGTTCACATGTGACTCCTTTGCCTAACCAAACATAAAACCATGGCATTCTTAGTTCAAATCTGATTTTTAGGACTTAGAGAATGTTTATGCAATGGTTTGAGATGAATTAGAGGCTGCAATGTGCATTGGTTCAAGACTTTGCAAAATTTCCATTTGAAGCATGCCTTAGAAATTAATGATTTTTGCCAACTTTGCATTGCCATAACTTTTGATCCAAGAAGAGTTTGATCATGTTCTTGTACTTTTTGAAAAGGGAAAGATGAGATCTACAACTTTCATGACCAAAGTTTTTCCATTTGAAGCCTTTTTGGATCAAGAATCAAGGCTTGAAAAATGACCTAAAATGATGCATTCTTGAAAAGTCAACTATGCCCAAAAAGTCAACATTTGCAAAAACCCTAAATTCTTGATTTCTATGAACTTCAACCTTCTTCCATGATCAAATAAAGATCATATACACTCAAAATGATGAAGATCACCCATTGGTTGGGTCATTGGGGGCCTCAGATGCCCTGATTTTGCACTGACTTGTCTGAAAAGTCAACTCTTGATCAGATGACTTCCCCATGGAATTTCTTCATGAAAATTGATATGCATACTCCCTATACCATATAGAGACCAATGGAAATAAGAATGGCCAAAAAATTTGGGGTTATGGCCTCTGAAACCAAAACCCTAATTTTCAGTCAACTGTGCAGTTCAACCTGGCTCTGCATCCACTCAAACCCTAGCTCTTGTGATTCCTCTGCATTTTTGACTTTGAGGAGATGGAATATGATATAAGAACACACATGGACCCCTTTGAAGTGATTGGTTGCCTTTGGAATGGCTCAAGATGCTTTGGGATTGCTCAGATCACAAACCCTAGGTGCAGATGCCTTTGAATCTATGCAGTGAATCAAAAATGTACTATGAGATGATATGATGGTGTTTATGCATATGAGATGATCATAAGCCATGGTGTGAATGGGTGAGGGCAAATTTGGGGTGTTTACAGCTGCCCCTATTCAAACATGAGTTAGCTGTGCAGGATGTAAGCGACGGCTTAACAGGCCAAACAAGATAACTTGTGGTTGAATACCAAAGACAGTCCAAAATTTGCACTCACAGAATGAAGAAGAAAAGGGATATAGATTGTAAAAGCAAATAAAGTATATTGTAAAGTGTAGGCGACGGAGGACGACCGTCGAGCAGAGGAAGACTGCTGGGTAAAGTGGTATGTGAAGCAAAGCGATGACGGGGACGGCCGACATGCTGGTAAAGTGCAGGAAATAAAGCGATGACGGGGACGGCCGACATGCTGGGGATAAAAAGTAAAGCTAAGACGGGGACGGCCGACTAGCTGGGGAAAAACAAGTAAAGCTAAGACGGGGACGGCCGACTAGCTGGGGAAAAACAAGTAAAGCTAAGACGGGGACGGCCGACTAGCTGGGGAAAATAGGATATTATGATGGGGACGGCCATCAAGATAAAGCTGCAAAGTTCTCTGGGGATTAATGAAACATGACGGGGACGGCCATCAAGTTCATAAAGGTCAAGTAACCAACGATGGGGACGGCCATCGGGCTAAAAAGGAAAAGGGACCACGACGGGGACGGCCATCGGGTTAAAGAATAAATGAAATAAACAGATGATGGGGTACGGCCATCAAAGGTGAAGGACGATCACCTAGCAGGGGACGGCTGCTCTGTTGGGAATAAAAGAAATATGATGGGGACGGCCATCAAAGGTGGAGGACGACCACCTGGCAGGGTACGGCTGCCGAAAATATCAACGATGGGGACGGCCATCGGATAGCAAAGGTCAACGATGGGGACGGCCATCGGACGAGCATGATGGAAGACGACCATCAAGAAGTGGAGGACGACCACTCAGCAGGGGACGGCTGCTCTCGGGGTTTATCATAACACAGGACGAGTGTTAGATAACCAAAATCAACAATGGGGACGGCCATTGGATAAAGTGATGAAGGACGATCATCAAAAGGTGGAGGACGACCACCTAGCAGGGGACGGCTGCTAAAAATCAACGATGGGGACGGCCATCGGACGAGCATGATGGAGGACGACCATCAAGAAGTGGAGGACGACCACTCAGCAGGGTACGGCTGCTCTCAAAGGTATCATAACACAGGACGAGTGTTAGATAAAAAGAAAATTTGTTTTGTTGGCGATCTACTGGGGAGATAGTAAACACGGACGAGCGTTTACATTCAAGAAACAAAGGTATAAGTGTTTGGTATTGTGTATAGATTAAAGATGCGGACGAGCATCCTTAAGACTATGATACGGACGAGTATCATGTAGAAACAAACTGACACATGTTCAGAGATGATGATACGGACGAGTATCAACTGGTTAACAAAGAACACGGACGAGTGTTGCATCTGAAAGAATTCTTCTGGGGAATAATAGACACAGGCGAGTATCTATATTCAAGAAGACACAAGTGTTTGACGCGGTGTATGGATTAAAGATGCGGACGAGCATCCTTAAGACTAAGATACGGACGAGTATCTTGTAGAAACAAACACTAGACGCAATGTTCTGAGATGATGGTACGGACGAGTACCAACTGGTTAACAAAGAACAAGGACTACTGCCGAACCTGCGGGTATATGAGTGATGATGTATACAAGATACGGACGAGTATCTGTATAAGTGTACCAATGAGTAGTGAGTATTGTATTGATGAGTGTTTATCTGCTGGGGAGAGTGACACGGACGAGTGTCAAGAGAGAAAAGTGTAATATGAACAAGTATCTAGGCGACTGCGCTGGGGATATGACACGGACGGGTGTCAAGAAAGTGTATATATAAGTATATGTGAGAGTGCAAAGAGGATGTCTTTGGCTTTCTGCTGGGATATGACACGGACGGGTGTCAGGACGTATCTGTAATAAGGGTGATTTGTTCGTAAAGAGTGTTCAGGCGACTTTACTAGGGAGTGATGATACGGACGGGTACCAAAGGGTGCATATGGTAGTGTTTGTGATTATGAGGCAACTGCCTTTGCTAGGACTCTGGGGGATTTCTGTACAATGGTGATGAACGGTTGTTATTCGCAAGTGTTAATTCAGAACATGGCTTATGATTATGCTATGTGTTTGATTTTTGCCGTAATGCTCCGTATTAGACGGGATGCTACGCTCTGAGGGGATAGTGTGATGCAAATGCCATGATTATGCAAAGATACAGATCCGGGATTCGGATCCCGTCACTGCGAAGATCTCTGGTCGATCTGTCTGAAGTGAACGTCCCAGCTGGGGGTGAGATCATTGGTAGATCTAGTGACGTATCTGTTTGGGGATATAGGTCACTGATTGACATATCCTTATAATACGGGACCCAGCTGGGGTTTGTAGAAGCTTCTTGTACTCTGTTGTGACTTCTGCGCTGCTCTTCTGGATATAGGCTGGGGAAGGTGTGGGGAGATGATTCCCTGATTTCTGCATTCTGCTGAGGAAGAATGGCAACTCGGCTGGGGAATTGTGAGAGGCAACTCAGCTGGGGAGAGCAACAAGAGGCAACTCAGCTGGGGATAGAGCATTTCAGACGCTGAGATTGAGTGTATGTTGATTTGGCAACTTTGCTGGGGAAATGGACACCTTCCAGTGCCACGTGGAAGATAGGCCGAGTTAATAATGATTTGCCATCTTGCTAAGACGTAATTTGCATGCCCCAGGTTGCGTTCTGGATACCTGCAATCCTGCAAAGGTAAGGAAACGTACAAAAGGTCCCGAGGTATCCCTTACTGGATTCCGTCATAGGAGTTAAGTACTTTCGAGAATAATCACATTCCCTGTAAGCATGTGTTTTTTTTCTTTTTTATTTTTAGAGAAAGGCATCTGTACTTATGCAATTGTATTTTGGAGATATCAGACAACTCTTTGCAAAACATAAATGTAAAAACGAAACATGACCGAAAATCTGATTTTTATTAATTCATGTGCCCTGAATTGGCAAGATACAGTCAAAGAAACATATCTCCTGAAATGAGGAGATTGTTACAAATTGAGAAATAAAGTGTTGGCGATGCTGACGACGCTTTCAAGGAGCTTCCTCTTCTGCTATGACTCGTATGACAATGACGTTCTTCTCGTCTTGCTTTCCGGAGAGAGTTGATTCTGATTGAAGCTTGATCCTTTAGAGGCTTACCAAGTTGTAGGTGATACAGACGAATTCAGAATGCAGTTGTTCGCTTATTCCCTTATTTTGCATGGATCGCCCTTTCGGGTTTTCGATCCATCGGGATACCCATTTTTGCCTGAGTTGTCCAATGCGGCTTTTCAACTCAGCGGGTGTACATTTTTTATTCATTTTCCCTTACTTTTGCCCGAGTCTTTTATTCTGTTTTTGACTCGCCGGGATGCCCTATTTTTGCCTGGACTTACATTCTGTTTTTATGTCCAGCGGGTCACTTTATGCGAAGTATTTTTTAACTGCATCTGAATTCACAGGGGACGGGAAATCTTCACCATCCATGGTGCTGAGCATCAGTGCTCCACCAGAGAAAACTTTCTTTATGACGAATGGTCCTTCATAGTTAGGAGTCCATTTGCCCCTGTGGTCTGTATGAGGAGGGAGGATTCTTTTCAACACAAGATCCCCTACTTGGTACTCTCGGTGCCTGACTTTCTGATCGAAGGCTCTCTTCATTCTTTTCTGATACAGCTGCCCGTGACAGATTGCAGCCAATCTTTTCTCTTCGATCAGACTCAGTTGTTCGTATCGGGCCCGAACCCATTCTGCTTCACTCAGTTTAACATCCATTAATACCCGTAACGAGGGTAGTTCAACTTCAACAGGTAGGACTGCTTCCATACCGTATACAAGCTGATACGGTGTTGCCCCAGTGGACGTTCTGATTGATGTGCGGTACCCATGCAAAGCAAACGGTAGCATTTCATGCCAGTCTTTGTATGTGACTACCATCTTCTGCACAATCTTCTTGATATTCTTATTTGCTGCCTCAACAGCGCCATTCATCTTTGGCCTGTAAGGAGAAGAATTGTGATGTTGGATCTTGAAGTCCCGGCACAGCTCTGCCATCATTTTGTTGTTTAAATTGGAACCATTATCAGTAATGATTCGCTCGGGCACTCCATACCGACAGATGATGTCTTTCTTCAGGAATCGGGCTACCACTTGCCTAGTAACATTTGCATATGAGGCTGCTTCAACCCACTTGGTGAAATAGTCAATGGCGACCAGGATGAATCTGTGGCCGTTCGAAGCAGTTGGCTCAATCTTGCCAATCATATCAATGCCCCACATGGCAAAGGGCCAGGATGAAGACATGATGTTCAAAGGATTGGGAGGTACATGCACTTTAGCTGCGTAGATCTGGCATTTGTGGCATTTTCTGGCGTAAGCACAACAGTCTGCATCCATTGTGATCCAGTAATAGCCTGATCTTAGCAATTTCTTAGCCATGGCATGCCCTCCAGCGTGGGTACCAAAAGATCCTTCGTGCACTTCATGCATCAACAAATCTGCTTCCGTCTTGTCAACACATCTGAGGAGTACCATATCAAAGTTCCTTTTGTATAAAGACCCATCAGTGTTCAGAAAGAAACTACCAGCAAGCCTTCTCAAAGTCTTCTTATCATTGGAAGATGCCCCAGGTGGGTATGTTTGATCCTCCAAGAAGCTTTTAATGTCATGAAACCAAGGCTTATCATCCTTGACAACATCCGCTGCAAATACATATGCTGGCCTGTCGAGTCTGGACACTGATATCTGGGGTACAAAGTTAACCGTTTGAACTTTAATCATGGATGAAATGGAAGCAAGAGCATCCGCAAACTGATTCTCGTCCCGAGGGATATACTCAAGCTTGACTGTTGTGAAGAAAGTCAATAACCTCCTTGTATAATCCCTGTAAGGTATCAGGTGATCTTGGTGGGTGTACCATTTTCCGTTGGTTTGATTGACTACCAAAGTTGAATCTCCGAATACGGTCAATGTCTTGATTCTGAGGTCAATGGCCTCCTCAAGACCCATAATGCAAGCTTCGTATTCAGCTTCGTTGTTAGTGCAGTTGAAAGTGAGTTTCGCCGAGAAAGGCATGTGAACTCCTTTTGGTGAAATGAGTATTGCACCAACACCACGACCATTCATGTTAACAGCCCCATCAAACATCATAGTCCATTCTTCTTCCGGGTCAGGCCCTTCAGTGTGAATAGGCTCTTCGTGATCTTTTGCTTTAATGAACACGATGTCTTCATCAGGGAAGTCAAATCTCATAGGCTAGTAGTCATCAATGGGTTGCTCAGCAAGATATTCAGATAATACACTGCCCTTGATGGCTTTCTGAGAGGTGTACTGTATGTCGTATTCTGTGAGAATCATCTGCCATCTTGCAACCCGTCCGGTAAGAGCTGGCTTCTCGAAAATGTACTTAACTAGATCCATTTTTGAGATTAATAAGGTAGTGTGGGTCAACATATACTGTCTCAGTCGGCGAGCAGCCCACGCTAAAGCACAGCAAGTTTTCTCGAGCAGTGAATAACGTTGTTCACAGTCGGTAAACTTTTTGCTTAGGTAGTATATTGCATACTCTTTTCGACCAGACTCGTCATGCTGGCCCAACACACACCCCATCGATTCTTCTAGCACTGTCAAGTACATAATCAGAGGTCTTCCTTCAACTGGCGGCATGAGGATTGGAGGTTCTTGCAGATACTCCTTGATCTTGTCAAAAGCCTTCTGACAATCTTCGTTCCACCTGACCGTTTGTTCCTTTCTTAACAGCTTGAACAAGGGTTCACAGGTTGCTGTGAGGTGAGATATGAACCGTGAGATGTAGTTCAATCGACCTAAGAACCCTCGAACTTCTTTCTCAGTTTTCGGTGCAGGCATTTCTTGAATAGCCTTGACTTTATCAGGATCAACTTCAATCCCTTTCTCGCTTACAATAAAGCCCAGCAGCTTACCGGATCGCACCCCGAATGTGCATTTGTTGGGGTTCAGCTTTAGTTGATATTTCCTCAGGCGCTTGAACAACTTCAGCAGATTTACCAGGTGATCTTCCTCTGTAAGGGACTTGGCGATCATATCATCCACATAACATTCTATTTCTTTGTGGATCATATCGTGGAATAATGTCACCATAGCCCGTTGGTATGTTGCACCAGCATTCTTCAGTCCGAATGGCATCACTTTGTAACAGAACGTGCCCCAGGGTGTAATGAATGTTGTCTTCTCCATGTCTTCAGGTGCCATCTTGATCTGGTTGTATCCTGAAAATCCGTCCATGAAGGAGAATACCGAGAACTGAGCCGTGTTATCCACCAATACGTCAATGTGAGGTAATGGGAAGTCATCTTTCGGGCTGGCTCTGTTCAGATCCCGGTAATCAACACACATTCTTACTTTGCCGTCCTTTTTAGGCACAGGTACTATATTAGCAACCCACGGCGGATAGCTAGTCACAGCAAGGAACCCGGCGTCCCATTGCTTTTGTACCTCTTCCTTGATTTTCATAGCCATGTCTGGGCGAGTTCGGCGCAACTTCTGTTTAACTGGCGGGCATTCTTCCCTCAGAGGCAGCTTGTGCACAACAATGTCGGTATCCAACCCTGGCATATCTTGATACGACCAAGCAAACACATCAACATACTCCTAAAGCAGATCTACCAGCTGTCTCTTCACTGAGTCTTGCAGGCAGGCCCCGATTCTAACTTCTTTCACGTCTTCATCTGTACCAAGATTGATCACTTCAACTTCCTCCTGATGAGGAGTAATAACCTTTTCCTCTTGTCTTAACAACCTGGCTAGCTCTCCAGGAAGCTCATATTCTTCATCAACCCCTTCATCAGCTTGATTGATTGGATTGTCAAAGTCATACGATGTCATAGCCATGCTGTTGTCGGTGCTGTCTGGAGGGCACTCTCTGCAAGGGTTAAGTTTGTTCATTTTAGTGATTGATTTTATTCTTGCTTTAGAAAAAAGTGAAATGAAGTTATCATTTTGAAAACACCGCCATTTATTTTTGTACAAAAAGAAAGATGGAAAAACAGTGAGCATAAAAGAAAAAGACTTGTTTGCAAAAAGATGTCTGATATTTCATTAATTGATCTTGTTTGCACAAAAAGTACAGATGGCCCTGATTACAAAATGAGTCTTGTCATCTTGGGCAAGATGCAAGACTTTGATGCATGCTTATAAAAATACAGGAAATAATAATTACTCTGCATGAGTAACTCTTATAATTTCCTGGGAAGACCAGTTCGAGACACTGCTCCCCGGGATCTTTGGACGAATCCAATTCTCCAGATTGCGCTCCCCTTCCAGCTCGTCTTCCAGACAGTTGATAGCATCGGGGGTAAGCATCCCCCCACTGACAAAACCAGGCTCTGCAGCAGCCTTTGCTTGATGTTGAGTTGGTCTGTAACCCAACCCAAATTTGTCCTTCTTCTCCTCCACAGCTAATACCTTGCCCCAGCCTAGGGCAGTTCCTTCTTCAACAACCTTCTGGGCTTGTTGGTAAGATGACATGGAGATCCCTGACACAGCAGATGCTTCATTGACGTTCAAGGCTTCAAAACCCTGGCTCATTGTTTCATGGATCTCTCCATCCATCTCAATGTATTTATAAGTAGCCAGATGGCTAACAAAGATATCCTCTTCCCCACAGATTGTGACAACTTGACCTTCCCACTCAAATTTTAACTTTTGGTGAAGGGTAGACGTTATTGCGCCGGCGGCGTGAATCCAGGGTCTACCCAACAAACAGCTGTAGGCGGGCTGAATGTCCATCACATAAAAGATAGTTTTAAAGGTCTGCGGGCCAATTGTCACAGGCAGCTCAATCTCTCCCAGAACCGATCTCTTAGAACCATCAAAGGCTCTTACCACCAGGTTGCTGGGTCTCAATGCCAATCCATCATATTCAAGCTTCACCAGAGCCTTCTTTGGTAAGACATTCAGGGAAGAACCTGTGTCCACCAGCACATGAGAAAGGACAGCTCCTTTGCATTCCATGGTTATGTGCAAGGCTTTGTTGTGGTTGCGGCCATCCGTTGTCAAGTCAGAATTGGTAAACCCTAGCCCATTGCTAGCAGTAACATTACCAACCACGGTTTCCAATTGGTTGACAGTAATCTCCTCAGGCACGTAAGCTGCGTGCAAGACTTTAAGTAGTGCATTCCGATGGGCTTCGGAGCACATAAGCAGTGAGAGGATGGAGATTTTGGATGGCGTCTGGTGAAGCTGATCCACAATTTTATAATCACTCTTTTTGATGATTCGCATAAACTCATCAACTTCCTGATCAAATGGAGTTTTCAGGGCTTCTTTGGCAGCTTGGTCTTCCTGCATCGGGCCTTTTCCTTTTGCCTTGGCAGCAGCTTCTGCTTCGGCAATAGGTCTTTGAACTTGTGAAGCAAAGAGACGTCCGCTTCGAGTGAAGCCTCCGCCTCCCCCCACATTATCTACTTGTGGTGCAGGTGTTGATGTTTCCAGAGTGATTCTTTTTCCTTCGCAATACAAGTCAGAGCCATAGTGCCAGGGGATGGCCCTATTGCTTTCATATGGTACTGGTCCAGGCACCGTGACAGTGACCGGACTGATTGCTGCTGCTGAAGGGACTGTTATTGTTTGTGGATCATAAAAGATTGTAACCGGTGCTCTGGTGGGAGCAGCACCTTCTGAATGGTAAGCGGAGTTATTTTCAGGATCATAGAATATGGTAACAGTAGAGACATCTTCATGATTGATTGCTGGTGTTGTAGGAGGTACTGTTGAAAGGACTGTTGTTGTTGCTGATGGAGATTCGAAATGGAATGAAGCTGAAGTTGTAGCAGGAGAAATTGTTGAAAACTGATCATTTGGAAGGACAGGTGAAGTACTTGTTGATGGTGCTGATGAATTGTCGGGAACAATAGTTGCTGCAGTTGTAGGAGGGTCTGAAACCGTTGTTGATGAAGTTGCCGGATTTGTTGGGAATGATGTAGTGATCTGTAGCAGGCCACTCTGAATAAGGCTGTCAATGCCATTCCTCAGGTCCTCGCACCCATTCCATGAAATATTGCAATAGGGACACCCTAGTTCACATCCCGGAAATATTTGGTTTTCTCGGAGTTGAGCTTTGATTTCCACCAATGGCGTCCGGATCTGATCCACACTTGTTATCAAATAAGACGGTTGGTCTTCTTCAATAGCGTTAATTCGGGGACCACCATGGTTTGGCATAGGGTTTTTATTGACATTGGGTGGAGGTGCAAAATTCAGAGCCTTGGAGTCTACCAAGTCTTGTACCTTCATATGCAGAGCTCTGCATTTTTCTGTACTGTGACCAGGTGCGTTGGAATGAAAAGCACACCTAGCATTGGAGTCATAGTTTCTTGGTAGACTGTTGGGATCCGGAGGTGCCAACGTTCTTAGCTCAACTAGGTTGAGTTTCAGAAGTTGTGGCAGCAAGGCAGCATACGGCATTGGGATCGGGTCGATCACTCTGTTAGCTTGGGATGGCCTCTGCTGGAATGGCCTCTGTTGATTGTTGTTGGAGTTGTTGTTGTTGTAGTTTCTTGGAGGATATTGATTCTGCTGATGATACTGAGGTTGTTGTTGGAAGTTTTGTTGAGGAGGTTGATAGACTGGCTGAGGATGAGCTGGAGCAGGGATAGTGACTGCTGCTATTGACCTTTGAACATATTGGGGCCTACCCCTGTTGGTGTGAATGGCATTGGTCTCGCCAGTTCTTCTCGGGCCTGCAAAAGGCTTTCTTGTACCACTGGACGAGCTTGCACCGTTGTCTGAGATCTTTCCCATTTTCAACAGGCTTTCAATTCTCTCCCCAGCTATGACAACATCTGCGAAGCTGGTGGAAGAGAAAGCAGCTAACCTGTCAATATACGTTCCCTGGAGAGTGTTCATAAACATGTCTGCCATTTCTCTCTCAGACATTGGTGGTTGAACAGCAGCAGCCAGTTGCCTCCACCTTTGGGCATACTCTCGGAAACTTTCCCTTGACGACTGCGACATTCCCATTAGGAGAGTCCTGTTGGGTGCCATGTCTAAATTGTATTGATACTGTCGGATGAAGGCTTCTGCCAGGTCCTTCCAGCATCTCACAGTTGCCCTTGTCAAATGGGAATACCATTCCCTAGAAGCTCCAGTCAAGCTATCTTCGAAGTAGAACATCCAAAGTTTCTCATCCATTGTATAGGCCTTCAGCCTTCCCAGAAATGATTGCAAATGAGTCCGGGGGCATGAAGTCCCATTATACTTTTCGAAACAAGGAGGTTTGAACTTATGGGGGATCCTGACCCCTTCTACCAAACCCATGTCCATGACGTCGAAACCCAAAGAATTTTGAGATTCTAAGGACCTCAACTTCTCAGCTATTTCTTCCAATCGTCTATCATAAGTTTCCTCTCCAGCACCCATTACTGTGAATTGGTCCTCCTGAGGATCTTCTTGAAGTACTCTCCCTGTTGTGGCAGTCCCTTGTATATTGACTGGGATGTTGGCCTCTGGATGGAGATGGGGTCCAAAAACTGGGGGATTGACATGAGGTTGGACCCTCTCGTTGTTACTTGTGCCAGCAGTCCCCACATGGGGCTCATCTTGATTCCTCCCTTCTACCAAAGTTCTGAGCCTCTCTTGGCTTTGAGCTAAGTTGTTCATCACTTCCATGAACTGTGTTATCTGGGCTCTCATCTCCAGCCTTTCGTTGGCCATCTGGTTTCTGACCTCCGTAAGGTCTTGTTGCATCTGGTCCATCTGGATTCCCGGAAGGTTGTTTCTAGTTGGGTACCTGTGTGGCCTGTTGAGAGGAAATACCCGGCGGCGAGCAATAATTCCTGAGTATCACAACAGAGGTTAGCAACAACAAAACAAAAACCTACAAAACAAACAAAAGGGTTAGCATGCAATGCAGTTATGCTTATTTGCTCTCAAGGTATCCGGTTTGGCCTTCAGTTTTGACCCTTCCAGACCCCTGAAGATGCTGCTGTTGAAGTTGCTTTTGAAGTGAACTTGGATGGAACGAACTAACAAATATATTACATAAGATGAAATAATACAACTTGTTCATTTTTACAACACAAGCCCTCAAAGGGGTCAAAATACATCACAAGAAAGCAAAAGTACATGGAATAGGGATAACAACAAGCAAATGATCAAACTCCAAGGCCAAACTCATCCTCACGAACTTCCTTAAGAAGTGCTTCGGTCACAGGATCAGCCGGATGCTCCGTGAGACTTCTGATGAGAAGGTTTCTTGTTGCAACAGCTGCAGTCAACTTCTTGTTCTGACTTTGGTCCTTAGACCTCTTCACTCCAGCTCTGATTTCTAGCTCTGATATTTCCTTCTGGGCTGCTGCCAGGGCTTTTTCCATCTGCTCCATCTTGTCTTGAGCTCTCTTGTCTTCTAGAGTACGGGCCTCAGTGATCCGGACCCACCTGGCCTGACTCTCTTTCAAATACAAGTCTGTCCTTGCTCTCTGAAACTGGGCTTCCTTACAAGCGTTCTTCAGAATCTGCTCACCAGCTTTGGACTTGTTGATATAATCTCCAGACTTCTCAATTTTAGTCAAGTATTCCACTCTCAGTTTCTCCAATCTCTCAATCTCCCTCACACCTTCACTCCTCTCCCTGAGGGTCTTCTGCAAGGCTTGGGTTAACTTCTCATTTCTTTCCTTCAAGCTTTCAAACTCCTCCAGACTGATAGTGACAGGGGGTGGTGCTGAAGATGACTCAGGCATGTCTTCTATGGTAAAGGGCATTCCAGAGAACTGGGCCCTAGCATGGGACCACTCATAATATTGGACTGATGCCACATTATTGCACTTCCCCAGAATGGTGATTCCCTTGGTTTGAACATGATCCCAAGCCCAGGCAGCCTGCCTAACAACAGTCAAACTAATCTTGTTCTCACAGTAGAGGGTCTCAACCAAGTCTTGTTCCCTAGGAGTATGAACCAGTGCATAGCCTAATTGCCTTCTGAACAGCAGAGGGTTGTAATTGATACTTCCCTTAACTCCTATTAAGGGCACATTGGGAAAGTGCCCACAGCTGGTGATTATATCTCTGCCCTTGGTGCTTTGAGTACACCATCTGATATCTGCTGAAGTTAGGATAGTGAGTCTTTTAGCCCAGTTGCTTCGCTGATGAGGATTTAGAAATGCATCTGTCCTGGGTAGATGCCTGAGAAGCCAAGCATGGAATAATGGAGCACAACACCTCACTAACTTACCCCTCTGTTTCTCATTCCTCTGATGCACTGAGTAATAGAGATCTCCTAACAAGGTTGGCACTGGGTTCTTCAGGATGAACAAATGGATTGCATTCTTGCTGATGAATCGAGGCTCATCTGCAAACAACACAATTCCATATACACTTAAGGCCAACAGAGCACAAACAGCTTTCCACTCCCCCAAAGAGGCCTTCAGACTAGCTTGAGAAATCAGGAAGTCAAGATGAAAACCAGGGATCCCAGCTTTGGAGGTCATATGCTGCTCAATCAAAGCAGGTTCCAGGTGCAAAGCTTTTGCTATCTCTCCATTGCTGGGAAAGACCATTTCAGGGTTGAAAGGGATCTCCCTCTTGATAGGCAAACCAACCAAAGATGAGTATTCTTCCAAAAGAGGACCCAACTGAAAGTCTTGAAAGGTGAAACATCTCAATGGGGGGTCATAAAACTGAATACAGGTGTGGATGAGGCTCCTCTGTGAAGGGTCCAGATCCATAACCATGTCCAGTATATCTCCATAACTCTCCCTGAACAAGGGTATGTGATCTGGAGTGATCAGGGTTTGGATCCTCCTGATGTCTGATAAGTCTGGTTGGAAGAAGTGATAGGTGATGTTGCTTTTCTTTGGAGCCATAAGTGCTGAGACTGAGTAGAGTGCTGATGAAGATGCTGAGGAGTGGGCCACTGGCTGGCTAGTGCAAGTAACTGAAGTATGTGGCTGACAAACTGAAGCAAGTGCTGGTGGAGATAGGTCAATACTGCAGATGGGGTCAAAACCAAAACCAGATGAAAATGGATACCCTGAAACACAAATAAGCACATGTTAATATGATGCAATGAGTATGTATGCAAATGAAATGCAAGGGTTTGTGACTGAGCTGGATCTGATTAACTGCCTTGGTATAGATCCATGTGTGTTCAAGAATTCCAGATGGAGGTCTATAAATCCAGTAACCAGGGTGGGGGACTCAAATAAAGAGCCACAAGTCCAAGGTTTTAGAATCACAAGAACTGTCCAACATGGAGCATTCTTAACAAAGTCAAAGTAACAGGGTATTCTGAGGTCAAGGTACCTGCAAACCTGTAAACAGCCCAACCCCCTCACAGGTGGTGTTCTAAAACAAGGATCCTCAGACTTGGATCAGTTATGAGAAGTGTAAACACTTCTAACCCGGAGGTACAGTGTTTACAATAACCATAACAATTCCTCCTCTAATTCACCTCAGTTTCTGAAGGTCAGTACTAAAAGGTCATCCAGACTTAGCAGGCTTCCCAGATAGCCCTAGCATTGCAGGAAATCTGCAACACAGAGTTCTCAAGAAGAAACCCATATCTGAACCGTGTTTCATATTCCCGCACCAGACCGAAATGGAATGGGAAAGAATATGATTCACTCTAGCCTAGGTGTCACTCAGGTCCCAGGTATAGGACCTTAACTCTCAATGAAACACCCACCCACCAAAACAAGAAACCAGATCCAGCCAGCAACAATGACAGTATGATATATATAAATGCAATAAAGAAAGCAGTAAAGTAACTGTACATAAAGCAATAAACAAAAATAAATACAAGCACAAACAAGCACATAACACCCCAGTAAACACAAATCAAACAAGCGCTAGGAGGAACCCACAAAAAGAATCAGAAGCCCTGGTTGCAATATTATTTATATCCCCAGCAGAGTCGCCAAGCTGTCGCTCCCGATAAATGGGAATTGCCCAAATAAAGGTACAGACGCGAACGGTCGGCGAAAAGAACAAATGAGGACACACAGCCGTGAACTCACTGGAAAAGAAAAGAGTCGCCAGCTAGGCATTTTTATCCCGGAGGAAAGGCAATGCTGCATAGACCTAGAAAAAGATGGATAAGACGGTTGCGAACCAGAGAGACTGAGAAAGGGGGTTGGTTACAACCTGGGAAGGTATTAGCACCCAGATTGTCCGCCGTACTCGACGGGATCCACGCTTAAAAGATTTGTGTTTTAAAGGGGTAGTGTCAGTGCAATTTGTGTGTAAAATAGCTGGAAAAGATGTACAGGTGTCAGTGTATAGTGTATAGGTGATATGAAGTATGAAAGTGTCAGTGTAAGAACAGGAATAATATGCTCAAGGACAGGAGGCTAAAGAATGAAGCTGAAAGAGGGGGAATATACAGAGACTTTTGTTCGATAACTGTTAAGTTATGCCTACGTATCCTCTCGTGCAATGAGGAAGTCAGAACACCGTAGTTCGACCCAAAGAGACTGAAAGGATGAATTGACTTGTGAACTGCTTGCTTGTCAATGCTCAAGTGTATGACCTGTCTGGCTCAGGTGCAAACTATCTTGCATTAGACGGAAGAAGCGAGTTCTCGTTTGTGAATGAAGGTGATGAGAAAAGAATCCCGGAGGAGACGATTATTGTTTGTTTTTTGTGTTTTCAGTCTTTTATTGCTTGTGAAAGTTTGTCATAAGATAATGAGCTTAAGCCTAAACCAATGGATTAGTAAACTCATCACATCTTCCCTCTGATCAGGGGTAATGAGAATTACCTTAAGTGTGAAGTCAGATTCTCACACTTAATCACCTTCGGTGTAGGGTTAAGATCATTAACCTACTTGTGATTATTTATATGTTTTTGGGTGATTTTGTTTAGTGTTGAGTAATGAGGTTAAGCCATAATCAGGGATTAAACAGACCCATTACACCATCCTAAAAGAAGGATGATAGATGAGAGTGTTTAAGCTGAGGAAGACTCCTCAACTTAATCCATGATTAGGGATTAAACCCATGACAAAACAAACCTTTATTAAGTGGATTTTAGATTAATGATATGATGATGAAGTGAATTTTATGATTTGTAAGACAACTTGAGGGGGACTTGTCCATTAACACTAGGGTTAGTCCTTCTTAACCACTTAAGGAAGAATTAGAACCCTAATGCAAGGCCCAAGTTACAAGTGATGTCTTGATGATTATTAGATGAATTAATTAAAAGATTTAAACACCTTAAGGGTTTAATACTTAGGATTAAAGTTATACACTCCATCCTAAGAGAAGGATGCAGGCATAACCCTAAGCACAAAGTCTTAAAGCCTTTAGGGTTTAGTCCCTGATTATGAGATGAGAAGAGAGGACTCAAAGAGAGACACAAAGGTAAAACTAAGAGGGGATACTAATCAAAACCCTAATTCATTGTCATGCTTGGATGATCCTAAGGTTTGTGAGGTTTTCAAGGACAAACTTCAGAGGAGCCACCAGGAAGCAGATGAACAGGATCAAGAGAGGCAAAGTGACTTGCTTCATTCAAGAAGTCAAGTCACTTGAAGAAAGAAAGTGGGAGGAAGAAGAATGAGCAAGCTCAAACTCAAACACATGTAAAAATGCAGCAATGGATGCAAGAGAGATGAAAAGAAAAGTTATGAGAAGTGAAGGCAAATTCACTTCTCAAGTTTACTTACCACCTGAAATGTTAGAAAGAAATGCAATGCAATGCTAGATGGGATGAAATGGTATGATGCTAAGCAAAACCAGAAGCATGTTGATGATGATTATGATGTTATGAGGTGCTGCAAACATGAGACAAGGCATGGAGATGTTCATACAAGATTATGAATGCAAATGATGCAAGTTAAGGAGCATGAACAAGCATGAAATGTTATGAAGCATACAAGACAAATGACATGGCAAACATAAGATGCAATGATCAAAGATGCTTTATACATGTCTTAAGATGTCAAATGGATCACAAGAATGCACAAAATGCAATGACAAGTCATGTTATGCAAGGGAATGTAAGAAGGATGCAAGAGAAAGCCCAAATTAGGGTTCATGGATCAAACATCAAACAAAAACCCAAAACAGAAGCAAACCTTAAGATAAAAAATGGAAAATGGCACTCAAAGAAACCCTAATCCTATGCTAAACCAAGGTTCAAAGGGGAGGTTCCAACTCTTAACCAAACTCAAAATATGAATTTTCTAAGTTATTAGGGTTTTTTAGGGTTCTATACAAAAGAAATGCCAAACAATTTGAAAATGCAAGAACAATTCATGGCCTTTTTATCCTAGGAACTACATGCAAAACAAAAGACAATGCAAGAAGAATCAATGTCTCAACCTTCACCAATTGGCAGAAATGAATTTTTGAATCCATGATCAAAATAATGCATAAAAAAATGATTTAATTCAATGAAAAATTCTTAAAATGCATCAAGATCAAAAAAGAAATTTGGTTTGAAGGTTGGACAATGTTTCTAAATGTCTTAGAACATTTCATGAATTTTTTTGTAATTTTTAAATACCTAAAAGTATTTTTAATTAATTAATTCCCATTAATCAATTAAAAATAATCTTTTAAATATTTAAAAATACTTTTTTAATGATAAAAATAAAATAAAAAATATTTTTGTGTCATAAAAATTAATAAAACCTTAAGGAAAAAGTTTCATAATTTTTATGAATTTTTTGCTATTTTAAAATAATTATGCAATTTAAATGAAAGAAAAATGAATAAAATTAAATAAAATAAAAAGTAAACAGAATGGAAGGATGAGATTGATTCTGGGGAGGGGACCATTGACTTGGCGCGTCATCTAAGGGTCCAGGTTCAAACTAACATAATCCTGATTAATTAAATATTAAACCATAATTAAAACTTAATGAAATGATCTGAACCACTCATATGCGCGCGGGAAACACAATCCAAGGGCTCAAATTCAAACCTTGCCCTAATTAATTACACTTAACCCTAATCACTTTCAGGCTGCCGGAGAAGACTTCCGGTCGTCTTCTCCGGCCAGCTCTCACCTGAGAAACCTCAAACTTCCTAAAAACGCATCAAAAATGAAAAATAGAAACTGGGAAATGATCCTTACACTCTCACGAATCAAACCCCTCTCTCAAAGCAAATTTATTTTCCCTAAACAAGCTGAATCGAAGAGAACAAGTTCTAGGTCACGCAAGCTTCAGAAACAAATTAAATGCTTATTTCAAAACCATTTTCAAAACCAATGGTACCAGAATGATCAGTGAAGCAAATAGAACAAGTTAGTAACAAGAGAAATGATTTCTGGAAAAATTATTTTCGAGCTACCTGAGATTTGGAGCTTTCAGTTTGGGAACTTTCTGGTCACTTCTCCTGGTGCAATCCAACCCTTAGGACCTCTGGATGATGTCTGAATGCCTTAGAACAATTTATGTAGGCTGGTTGATGAGTTTCGAAAGCTCCTGCTTCAAGCTCAGTCAACAATGGCTATGGTGATTCTGGCTGATTCAGGCCATTGTGAATGATGGTTTGTGGTCTAGATGATGAATGGAGAAGGTCTGGAGTGTTTGTTTGTGTGTTTGCAAGCTGTGGTAAGAGTTTCGAAGAGAAATGCAGCTTGGGGTGTGAAATGGTTATGGAGTGTTCTTGCTATTACAGGCTTTGGTTCTTGGTGCTGGATGATCTATGAAGTGTGGTGAGATGATTGATGAAGATAGTTTGAGTGTTTGGTGGCTGTGCAAGCAGATTCGAAGGAACTTGCAAATGGGAGTGTTTTTTTGAATGTGTTGAATGAGTTGGTTTCAGCCTTGCTTCTTGTTATGGCTAGCTTGCAAATTGATAACATAAACAAATCTGATTGGCTGGATGATGTGACTTGTGCTTTTGTGATTGGTAAGTTTGCTTTTGCCAAAAGTCAAAAATCTTGTAAGAGAAGCATGGGCTTGATACTAGCTTGGTACAAGGCTAGGTCTGGCGCATCATGGTGTGGTGAGAGAGCCAGCAAGGTCCAAAGGCCAAGGCAGCAAGTTGAGGGAGCATGATCATGAGTTTTTGCAAGTTGTGACATTTTGGTTCACATGTGACTCCTTTGCCTAACCAAACATAAAACCATGGCATTCTTAGTTCAAATCTGATTTTTAGGACTTAGAGAATGTTTATGCAATGGTTTGAGATGAATTAGAGGCTGCAATGTGCATTGGTTCAAGACTTTGCAAAATTTCCATTTGAAGCATGCCTTAGAAATTAATGATTTTTGCCAACTTTGCATTGCCATAACTTTTGATCCAAGAAGAGTTTGATCATGTTCTTGTACTTTTTGAAAAGGGAAAGATGAGATCTACAACTTTCATGACCAAAGTTTTTCCATTTGAAGCCTTTTTGGATCAAGAATCAAGGCTTGAAAAATGACCTAAAATGATGCATTCTTGAAAAGTCAACTATGCCCAAAAAGTCAACATTTGCAAAAACCCTAAATTCTTGATTTCTATGAACTTCAACCTTCTTCCATGATCAAATAAAGATCATATACACTCAAAATGATGAAGATCACCCATTGGTTGGGTCATTGGGGGCCTCAGATGCCCTGATTTTGCACTGACTTGTCTGAAAAGTCAACTCTTGATCAGATGACTTCCCCATGGAATTTCTTCATGAAAATTGATATGCATACTCCCTATACCATATAGAGACCAATGGAAATAAGAATGGCCAAAAAATTTGGGGTTATGGCCTCTGAAACCAAAACCCTAATTTTCAGTCAACTGTGCAGTTCAACCTGGCTCTGCATCCACTCAAACCCTAGCTCTTGTGATTCCTCTGCATTTTTGACTTTGAGGAGATGGAATATGATATAAGAACACACATGGACCCCTTTGAAGTGATTGGTTGCCTTTGGAATGGCTCAAGATGCTTTGGGATTGCTCAGATCACAAACCCTAGGTGCAGATGCCTTTGAATCTATGCAGTGAATCAAAAATGTACTATGAGATGATATGATGGTGTTTATGCATATGAGATGATCATAAGCCATGGTGTGAATGGGTGAGGGCAAATTTGGGGTGTTTACAGTCATGTCTGGCTTCAGCTTGGGTTAGGGACAGCCCTTGGATGGCTTGAGAGTGACTGCAACATATGGATCATGAATTGAGAGTGATCTTGCAACTTGACAACTTGTGTTTCCTCATGTTTTTATGCTAAGTACATGAAATATTCCTTGCTTAATTTTGTAGCATAGCACTTCTTTTAGTCATGGCAATGTTTAGAAGTCAGCTAGTGGTCACATAACTTCCTAGAAGATGGTTTTGCCAAGAACCCCCTTTTGCACTCTTATGAAAAATGCTTTATGGAACTTTGAAAATCAAGGCAAGCAATGCAAAAAATCCTTGGGCCAAATCTGTTTTTGGGGTCATATATGATCATGTGATGAAGCTTTGAAGTCAATTTGAAGTCACTAGAATGCTTGGTACATGAAATTGCAAGTTTTCCTTTTGGTGCATAACTTGAAAATTAGTGATTTTTGCCAACTTTGATGAACCATAACTTTTGATCCAAAATGAATTAGGTCATGTTCTTGTACTTTTTGAAAAGGGAAAGATCTAATCTAAAACTTTCATGACCAAAGTTTTTCCATTTGAAGCATTTTTGGATCAAAAAGCAAGGCTTGAAAAGTGGCATAAAATGACATATTCTTTAAAAGTCAACCATGCCCTAAAAAGTTAACTTTGCAAAAACTTGTAATTCTTGAATTTTGTGAACTTCAACCTTCTTCTATGATCAAATAAAGATCAAATACACTCAAAATGATGAAGATCAACCCTTGGTTAGGTCATTGGGGGCCTCAGATGCCCTGATTTTACACTGACTTGCTTGAAAAGTCAACTCTTGATCAGATGACTTCCCCATGGAATTTCTTCATGAAAATTGATATGCATACTCCCTATACCATATAGAGACCAATAGAAACAATAATGACCAAAAAATTTGGAGTTATGGCCTCTGAAACCAAAACCCTAATTTTAGGTCATCTGTGCAGTCAAGCCTGGCTCTGCTTCCACACCATTCCCAGTTCTTGTGATTCTTTGGCATTCTTGACTTGGAGAAGATATAATATGATGCTTGAACACACATGGACCCCCTTTAAGTGATTGATGACCCTTGGAGTGGCTCAAGAGACTCTTAGATTGCTCAGATCACAAATCCTAGATGCAGATGACTTAGAGTCTATGCAGTGGATCAAAAATGATTTATGAGATGGTATGATTGTGTTTATGCATATGAAATGATCACAAGCCATGGTGTGAAAGGGTGAGGGCAAATTTTGGGTGTTTACAATCATAGATCCTACTTTTGTTCACCAACTCAGAATATCGCCTAATCTCTTGATAACCAATGGCTTGCTTGATTTCAGGTCTCAAACCATTCACATACTTAAGACATTTAGATCTCTCAGCATTAGTAGTGTTGTAGTGAGGACAAAACTGAATCAACTCTTCAAATCTTGCTACATACTCAGCCACAGTTAAGTTACCTTGCTTCAATTCAAGAAACTCAATTTCCTTCTTTCCACGTACATCTTCCGGAAAGTACTTCTCCAGAAATGACTCTCTAAAAATAGCCCAAGTAATTTCAACTTCGTCTTCTTCAAATCTTCGACGAGTGTTACCCCACCAGTGCTCAGCTTCCTTCTCAAGCATGTGGGTGCCAAACTGCACCTTCTGCGCATCTGAACAACTCATAACTCGAAATATCTTTTCAATTGCATCCAACCATTCTTGTGCTTTGTCGGGTTCATGCCTTCCCATGAACTTTGGTGGGTTGTTCCTCTGAAACTTTCCCAAAGCACGAAACTCATCATCATTGTTGTTCACAGCATTCACATTGACTTGAGGAATCTGCCCAATCGCTCCAGCCAACAATGTCAAAGCTTCAGCAAGTGCTCTATCATTCCTACCTGCAGCCATTGTTCTTGATTCCAATAATAAAATATTCATTAGAACAACAATACCGATACTAAAACACAAAATAAACACACAGACAACTTGGTCAACTGACCGACTTTGCTCTGATACCACTAATGTAACACCCTTCTAAACCCCGCGGAAAATATATAAATAATCAGAGTAATTATCATGCATATCAAAGAAGGATGTCACACATAATTCAAAATATTACACATACACCTGTCATGCTCAATAACACTTGAAATAAATTCATGCTTTCATATACTTTCACATTAGCATGTAGCAGCGGATCACTTTCATTAAGAATCTCATGACATTCAAGTCTCAAATAAACTTCATTCATTAAATCAACTTGGGCATAAAAGCCACTTCACCATAAAATTCAAATTCAATTAATATATTAGATAGAGTATACAATTGTATCTCTTAAGACATGAATCAAACATTCCCAGTGTTACATGATCAGAGCACGACTCGACCCAAAATAAATATGAAACTAAAATAGGTTACTCCATCAGCTACTCTCTTGCTAGAAGCAACTCTAATCTTCAGTACCTGAGCGATGTCGTATAAAACATCATTCCAACAGAAGGGTGAGAATTCACATAATTACTGAAATCATAAGATAATATATAATTTTAGGTGTACAAGCATAATCACAATTATTCCCACACTTCAAAAGTTTCATCAACATAATATCACTCAAGTAGTCATACTATTAACAAGTACATACTCACAAATCCATAATTCACCAATTCAACAATTCACATAACACATATAATCTCACTTTGTAAACATAGACACAATAAGACTCAATGCAAGACTCAAATGCAACTCATGCATGTGGTACCAATCTCTTATTATCATTTTTCGGTTTTTACATTTAAACCGGGTCCGTCCTCTAGACCGATAACACCACAAAAGCCCGTCCTCTAAGCTTTCAAACCCGTCCTCTAGGTTTGGGACAAATCACTGGCTCCCACGGAACTAGCAAAAATTGCCTCTTGACACAAATGATGTATGTGCAATTACAACAACCACATGCAATTAAGATCATTCTCTAATCTTAATAATCATGCATATCAATAATTCATCACCTTCGAATTATCACGCAATTACACACACAACCACACATTCAAATCAATGTATTCTTACTTCAAACAATACCAACACATTTAATAAGTAATACACAATTATCAACACGATTTAATTTCAAATCACAAAACACACAATACCGATTGATTTAGAACAATTAATCCGAATGTTTATCTCTAATTCGAAACTCCTAAAAACATTATACTAATAATATTAAATTATTATTAAATTTATTATTATTAGTATTAAAATATATATATATATATACTTAGAAATCATTACAAGATAAAGAACTGAAAAGGACTTCAAACTGTAATTTTCACTTTCCTCATACTAGTATGTCTATATATAATTACATGGTAGAATCCCTTTTCTTTTCATGATGATGAATGTCACATTTTTATTTTAATTAGTGTAAGTGGTGGTACCCCATGGCTACTGGTATTTCTATTTCATTTAGCTAGAAATTCACTACCACTTTTCCATTCTTACTATAGATTGGTAATATATATAATGTTACTACAACATGGTAATAAGTGAGGAACATATAATATATGCCCTGCACATTAACTAGTAGTAGCATTATCTTTGCTTAAATAAAAGAGATAGTATATTTACTTTCTAAACTAGAAAACTCTAATAATTCAAGTGCCATAGGCTACAAACAGCTACTGTGTTCCATCAATACTACATGCTACTTATCAATTCATATAAGGTTTCTCATGCTTTTGTTTTAAACCAAGCAACAGGATTCTATCACTTCTCATAAAGTGGTTCTGCAAGTCATAAGAAAATATTATTAATTTCTCTTCCTATTAACTACTCTACACCACATTTAATGATAGCACCATCAATATTTACAAGGATTAATCGATTGAAATGGTTGTTACTACCATATAACCATTTGAATGTCATTAATACCTAGGTATCACTTTTCCGAATATAAAACAGAGGATCTAACAGTTATCAATATATAATCAATCCATCACCTGGCAATTATTCTGGAAAGTTGTGTGCTAAGTGTATGAACCAAAGGGGATTGCTTCATTTCATGGGCTACGGAATAAATATCACTTTTATTATTCTAATGTGTCTCTATAGTATTCAAAATACCAACTACAAATACAATCAAATCACCATATTTCAAGGATTATCATCAACATCTAACATTTATGAAAACATATAAATTTTTAGGGGTTCAATCTTAAACATATTCCTAACCATTTATACACTATTATATAACCCAATAATCATACAAATACCCACCCTTACCTTGATTTTCTTGGATTTCTAAAACTCTTGAACTTGATTTTCTTCTCTTCCCCTCTTCTCCTCTTCTAGCCTCTTTTTCCCTCTTCCAACTTCTAACCCTATTCTATCTCATTCTCTTCTTTTATCAATCTCTATATTTTTATTTTTTTTTTTAATTGGGCTCATTGACCCACTCACATTTCTATTCATACTCCTAATTTAGACCCAATTATTTTAATCTTACTAAATATCTATTTTATTCCAACAAATAAAATAAATAAAATAATTCAATCAAATCAAATAATTAAATTATTTCAAATAAACCAAATAAATCAATTAATACAATTAATTCAATTATTTCAAATAAATCAAATAATTCAATTAATACAATTAATTCAATTATTTCAAATAAATCAAATAATTCAATTATATCCAATAATCCAATTAAATCAATTAGGCACAAAATCACACAATTATGTAATTAATATAAATAAATAATTACTAAAATCGGGATGTTACAGGTATCCGTGCATAATCATGGCATTAGCATCATATCCTCCCCACAAAGCGTAGCATTCCGTCTAATACGGAGCATTACGGCAAAAATCAAACATATTGCATAAACTTAAGCCATGTTCTGAATCAAACACTTATGAATATTGACAACCCATCAACAGTATACAGCAAACTCCCCAAATTCCCCACCAGAGAGCCAAGGCATTTTCCTTACACTTGTAAATACAAATACACACTCCTTTTTGCACTCGTCCGTGTCATGATTCCCCAGTAAAGTCGCCCGAGCCTTCTTTACAAGCAGACACTTATATTACATATACTTCTTGGCACCCGTCCGTGTCATACCCCTAGTGGAAAGCCAGAGCTTCCTCTTTGCACTCACAGATACATCTTTATACAGATTCCCTGACACCCGTCCGTGTCATTTTCCCCAGCGCAGTTGCCTAAACATTTTGCAAACCATATACTTGTTTATATTACACTCTTTTCTTTTGACACTCGTCCGTGTCACCCTCCTCAACAAGATAAACATTCTCCTGTACACCACTCATACTTATATCACTCATAACAGATACTCGTCCGTATCTTGTATATACCACTTAAATCCCCTCAGATTCGACACTCGTCCGTGTTCTTTGTTAACCAGTTGATACTCGTCCGTATCATCATCTCAGAGCATGCTTCAAGCGTTTGTTTCTACCTGATACTCGTCCGTATCATAGTCTTAAGGATGCTCATCCGCATCTTTAAATCCATACATGTGTCAAACACTCATGTCTTCTTGAATGAAGACACTCGTCTGTGTCTACTATTCCCCAGAAGAGTCCCCTCAGAATCGACACTCGTCCGTGTTTCTTGCTAACCAGTTGATACTCGTCTGTATCATCATCTCTGAACACGTGTCAGTATTTGTTTCCACCCGATACTCGTCCATATCGTAGTCTTAAGGAAGCTCGTCCGCATCTTTAATCTGTACACAACGTCAAAACACTTATACCTTTTATTTCTTGGATGTAAACACTCGTCCGTGTTTACTGTTCCCCAGTAGGTCGTCAACAAAGCAACCCCTTTTCTATCCGGCATTCGTCCTATGTCGTGATTTTTAGCAGCCGTCCCCTGCTAGGTGATCGTCCTTCACCTTAGATGATCGTCCCTCATCTTACCCTTGAGAGCAGCCGTCCCCTGCTAGGTGATCGTCCTTCACCTCTTGATGATCGTCCTTCATCATGCTCGTCCGATGGCCGTCCCCATCGTCGACCTTTTATCCGGAATTCGTCCTATGTCGTGATTTTTAGCAGCCGTACCCTGCTAGGTGATCGTCCTTCACCTTTTGATGATCGTCCTTCATCATTTTATCCGATGGCCGTCCCCATCGTTGATCTTGTTATCTGACATTCGTCCTATGTCATGATAAACCTTGAGAGCAGCCGTCCCCTGCTAGGTGATCGTCCTTCACCTCTTGATGATCGTCCTTCATCATGCTCGTCCGATGGCCGTCCCCATCGTCGCCCTTTTATCCGGCATTCGTCCTATGTCGCGATACTTTCGGCAGCCGTACCCTGCCAGGTGATCGTCCTTCACCTTTGATGACCGTCCCTCATCATTATTTCATTTATTCTTTAACCCGATGGCCGTCCCCGTCGTGGTCCCTTTTCCTTTTCCTGATGATCGTCCTACATCAGTTTAGCCCGATGGTCGTCCCCATCGCTGTTTACATTACTTTATGAACCTGATGGTCGTCCCCATCATTTTTACTAATCCCCAGAGGATCTTATAGCTTTACCTGATGGCCGTCCCCATCATAATCCCTTTTTATCCCCAGCATGTCGGTCGTCCCCGTCATTGCTCTTTCCCCAGCAGTCGTCCCCTGCTCGACGGTCGTCCTCCATCGCCCACACTTTACAATATACTTTATTTTCTTTTACAATCTATATCCCTTTTCTTCTTCATTCTGTGAGTGCAAATTTCGGACTGTCTTTAGTATTCAACCACAAGTTATCTTGTTTGCCTGTTAAGCCGTTGCTTACATCCTACACAGCTAACTCATGCTTGAATAGGGGCAGCTGTAAACACCCCAAATTTGCCCTCACTCACTCACACCATGGCTTGTGATCATTTCATATGCATAAGTTCAATCATAGCATCTCATATTGCATTTTTTGATTCACTGCATTGCTTCTAAGTCATCTGCATCTAGGGTTTGTGACCTGAGCCATCCAAGAGCCACTTGGACCACTCCAAAGGTCATCAATCACTTCAAAGGGGTCCATGTATGTTCAAGCATCATATTATATCCTCTCAAAGTCAAGAATGTCAAAAATCACAAGAACTGAGAATGGCATGGAAGCAGAGCCAGGTTTAACTGCACAGATGACCTAGAATTAGGGTTTTGGTTTCAAAGGCCATAACTCCAAATTTTTTGGTCATTCTTGTTTCTATTGGTCTCTATATGGTATAGGGATCATGCATATAAATTTTCATGAAGAAATTCAATGGGGAAGTCATCTGATCAAGAGTTGACTTTTTGAGCAAGTCAGTGCAAAATCAGGGTATCTGAGGCCCTCAATGACCCAACCAAAGGGTGTTCTTCATCATTTTGATTGTGTATGATCTTTATTTTATCATAGAAGATGTTAGAAGTTCACAAAATTGAATAATTTCAAGCCATTTGCAAAGTTGACTTTTTGGGAAAGTTGACTTATAATGAAAATTGCCATTTTGGGAAACTTTTTCAACCCTTGCTTTTTGATTCAAAAATGCTTCGAATGGAAAAACTTTGGTCATGAAAGCTGTAGAATGGATCATTCCCTTTTCAAAAAGTACAAGAACTTGACCTAATTCATTTTGGATCAAAAGTTATGGTTTGTCAAAGTTGGGAAAAATCACATAATTTCAAGTTTTCCACCAAAGAGGCAAAGTTGCAAAATCACTTGCCAAGGCAAATTGTGATACCAAATGGACTTCTAAACTTCACACAAACATGAACCAAGGCCTAAAAGTCAGATTGCATCAAATAATCACTCATTTTTGTGACTTGTGGGGCAAGAAACTTCAAAAGGGCCAAAGATGAACCAAGTTGCAAAACCTCATTCAAACCCTAATCCACTTGCTTGCTGACTTCAGAATTGATCCTAGGGCTCTCCACACTTCTTGATGCGCAGGACACCCCATTTGTCCTTGGCTAGCTATGAGCCCATACCTCTCTTACACAAAGTTTGATATTTTGGCCAAAGACCCATACCAATCACAATAGGGAACACCAACTCCACAGGCCTATCCATGAGTGATAAGTGGACCAAAGGCAAGCCATAGCACATAACCATTCATGCTGAAACACGCTCCAAGCCCTAGTTCCAAGTTTATGCTTCATTTGCAAAACCATTCGAAACTAACTCCACAAGCTTCAAACACACAAACAAACTTCACCATTGATCTCAACATGACTCACTGATCACAAACCAACCATTGAAACAGCCTGAAACTCACTGAAATCAAAACACGATTTCCTCCCCCCCTTGAACAGAACTCTGCCAACCTCCCAAACCAGCCATCCCCAAAGCTTTCTAAGCTTCATTCTATCATCAGAAGGTTCAAAGGAGTGGACTTGCAGCAAGGGAAAGGCCAGAAAGCTTGGAACCAGAAGAACTCCAGCTCAGGTAGCACTCTCAAACTTTTTTCCAGAAATCCTTTTTTAAGTTATAGAATTGTTCCTCATGGTCTCCTGATTACTCTATGCTTTGTGGTTTTGAAAATGGTGAAGAAATGAGCATGAACCGAATCTCTGAAATTTTTGACCTAAAAAAAGATTGATTCGATTCATGCTTGTTTCTGAGAATAAATTGTTTTTGTGCCTGGATTCTTGTTCCTTGTTGTTGGTTGAGTGATTCTGGAGCTTTAGGGGGCTTGGGGGGAAGTTTTGAAGAAGTTGGCAACTTTCAGGTGAGAGTCTCGCCGGAGAAGACGACCGGAAGTCTTCTCCGGCCACCTGAAGTTGATTAGGGTTAATCTGTGTCATTAATGTGAGTTTGAATGTGGAGCGTAGGATGGGTTGACCAGGGCTGACCCGCGCGTGTTTGAATGGACAGGATCTCTCATTAAAACCCTAATCATTTTTAATTAGATTAATTAATTCAGTTTATTTTAATTAGGTCAGTTTGAATGTAGACCACAGGATCTGGCGCCAGTCAATGCGCGCGCAATCCATTCAAATGCTGGCCCTTGATTCTGATTACTTTCTCATTTATTCATTTTATTTTCATTTTATTTGCTTTGTTTTGTACATTTTATTAAAAATAGCAAAATACATTGAAAAACTCTGAAAATTTTTATCAAACCTTTTATTAATTTTCAGAAACCAAAAATATTTTTATTTTTATTTTTTGCATTGAAAAATATTTTTAAATCATTTAAAAGTTTATTTTTAATTGATTAATGAGAATTAATTAATTAAAAATACTTTTAAGTATTTAAAAATCACAAAAAAATTCATGAAACATTTAAAATCATTTAGAAACATTGTCCAACTTTCAAACCAAATTTCTTTTTTGATCTTGATGCCTTTTGACAATTTTCAATGGATTTAATTTCATTTCAAGGCATTATTTTGATTCAAACTTCAAAAATTCACTTCTGCCTAGCCATTGAAAGTTGGACAATGATTCTTTTGGCATTGCATCTTGTATAGTATGTAGTTTATAGGATTAAATTGGCATGAGTTGATCTTGCATTTTCAATTTGTTTGACATTTTTCTTGACAAGGTACCTTAGAACCCTAGCCAACTTAGGAAATTCATAACTTACACTAGGTTAAGAATTGGATCCTCTCCTTTGGGCAGTGAGTTTGTATAGGTTTAGGGTTCCTTTGAATGCATTTTCAAATTTTTATCATGATGTTTGCTTCTGGTTTTGAATTTTGTTTTGTGCATTGATCATGAACCCTAATTTGAGCTTTCTTTTGCATTCATCTTACATTTGCTTGCATACCATGACTTGCCATGACATTTTGTGATTCCATTTGATTCATAACACATCTTAAGACATATTAGAATCATGTTTGATCTTTGCATCTTTCATTTGCCATGTTGTATGTCATTTGCATTTCATAACTTTTCATGAACTTCCATGGTTCAAAGCATGCTTCTCTTGCATCCATATGTTTGTATGATCATTCTAATGCCTTGCCTCATGTTTGCATCATCTCTTAGCATCATTAACATCATACTCATGCTTCTGGTTTTGGTTTGCATCATCACATCTCATCCCATTTGCATTTCATTTCATTCCTTTTGCTAACTTTTCAGGTGGTAAGTTACTTTGAGAAGTGGATTTGCCTTCACTTCTCACAATTTCCTTTCATCTCTTTCATACATCATTGCTGCATTTTGTATGTGTTTGGATTGAGCTTGCTCATTCTTGTTTCATCTTACCTTCTTTCTTCAAGCAACTTGTCTTCTTGAGTGAAGCAAGTTGTGTTGCTTCTCTTTGCTCCTTCCATCTGCTTCCTGGTGGTTTCTCTGAAGATATTTCTTGCAAACCTCACAAACCCTAGGAATAACCAAGCATGATAAAAATTAGGGTTTTATTAGTCCCCCACTTAGCTTTTACCTTTGTGTCTCTTTGAGTCTTCTCTTCTCATCTCATAATCAGGGACTAAACCCTAAAGGCTTTAAGGCTTTGTGATTAAGCTTATGCTTGCATCCTTCTATTAGGATGGAGTGTATAACTTTAATCCTAAGTGTTAAACCCTTAATGTGTTTAAATCCTTTAATCAATTCACTAAATAATCACTAAGACATCAAACTTGTAACTTGGGCCTTGCATTAGGGTTCTAATTCTTCCTTAATTGGTTAAGAAGGACTAACCCTAGTGTTAATGGACAAGTCCCCCTCAAGTTGTTTTACAAACCATAAAACTCACTTCTTCATCTTATCATTAACTAAAATCCATCTAATAAAGGCTTTGTTTTGTCATGAGGTTAATCCCTAATCATGGATTAAGTTGAGGAGTTTTCCCCAGCTTAAACATTCTCATCTATTATCCTTCTATTAGGATGGTGTAATGAGTCTGTTTAATCCCTGATTATGGCTTAAACTCATTACTTAACACTAAACAAAAACAACAAAAACATCTAATTAATCACAAGTAGGTTAATGATCTTAATCCTACATCATGGTGATCAAGTGTGAGATGCTGACTTCACACTTAAGGTATTCTCATTACCCCTAATCAGAGGGAGGATGTGATGAGTTTACTAACCCATTGGTTTAGGCTTAAGCTCATTAACTTATGACAAATTTTCAAAAGCAATAAAAGACTGAAAACTCAAAAACAAACAATAATCGTCTCCTTCGGGATTCTTTTCTCATCTCATTCACTCACAAACGAGAACTTGTTTCTTCCGTCTAATGCAAGACAGTTAGCACCTGAGCCAGACAGGTCATACACTTGGGCATAGACAAGTAAGCAGTTCATCAAGTCAATTCATCTTTTAGTATCTTTGGGTCGAACTACGGTGTTCTGACTTCCTCATTGCACGAGAGGATACGTAGGCATAACTTAACAGTTATCGAACAAAAGTCTCTGTATATTCCCCCTCTTTCCAGCCTTGTTCTTTTAGCCTCATTGTCTTGAGCATTTTACTCTTGTCCTTACACTGACACTTCACCTATACACTTCACTTCTCTTGCACTGACACCTGTACATCCTTTTCCAGCTCTGTTATACACAGATTGCACTGACACTAACCCTTTTAAAAACAAATCTTTTAAGCGTGGATCTCGTCGAGTACGGTGGACAACCTGGGTGCTAATACCTTCCCAGGTTGTAACCAACCCCCTTCCTCAGTCTCTCTGGTTCGCAACCGTCTTATCCATATCTTTCTAGGTCTATGCAACATTACCTTTCCTCCGGGATAAAAATGCCTAGATGGCGACTCTTTTCTTGTCTTGTGAGTTCACTCCTGTGTGTTCTCTCCTCTTTCGCCGACCGTTCGCGTCTGTACCCCTCTTGACCTGCGGTGTCATTTGGTGGGAGCGACAAATTGCATGCATCCTTTGACCTTAGGGATATCCTAATTCAGAAGCTTGTGCAGGAGCCTACGCATCCGGATATAGCTCAGATGTTGCAAAGTGTCAAGCGCCTTAGTTGGAGATTACAGGATGTAGACCTTCCTAAGCTGTAGTTTTATATGCATATGATTTGGATTACCCACAGGCTTGTTGTGAGAATCCCCTCTCTCTTGATGTACTTTTTCTTTCTTGGCATATGAATTTGTACCTTATGAGGATCTTTATTATTCCAATTATCTTATTATTTACCTGAAGTATCTGGTTATATTTGTTGCACAGACAAAAAATAAATGCCACCACTTTAAGTTTGAATGTCACACATGATTTTCTCAACACCAGAATGGGAAAGTAATTGAAGCCTTGGGAATAAAAGGAACACATTGCATTGCATACACATCATTTTCATTTCTTCTTTGTTTTGTAGGTTTTCTACAGGTTGCTTAACTTATTTGTGTTTCAGGCAAAGATTGTGAGGGCCGCCAAGACCCGTCATCCTCGACAAAATATTCCACATCGTTACGCAACTCGCAACAACCACAGGACAATCATGGATGTTATGCAAACTGAACTTAATGAGTTTCGCACCAGAATAGGAGAATTCATGGTCATGATGCAAGGAATGGCTCAGGGACAACAAGATTTGAGAAATGCGATTCAGGGGCTCAACCCTCCTCAGACTAATCCTCTTGTAACCACTCCTGAAGTACAAGTGATTCCTCCCAACACCAACAATGGCCCAGGTGGACCTCAAGTTCCAAAACCTGGCACAAAAACCTTCATTCCAGTACAAGACAAGCAGGAGGATCAATTCCCTTCTTTTAACAATGATATGGGATTTGGTGGAAAAGGAAATCTTTAAGACTTTTTTATGCTTGCTGAGAAATTCAAAGCCCTAGAGTTTAGAGACACTTTGGGGATAGATGTGTCTGACATGGGTCTAGTCTCCGGGGTGGTTATTCCTCACAAATTCAGCCCACCTACTTTTGACATATATAATGGTAACTCCTGCCCTAAAACTCATCTGCAGGCGTTCTACCAGAAAATTGCTGCCCATACTAGGGATGAAAAGCTCTGGATGTACTACTTCCAGGATAGTCTCTCAGGAGGATCCTTGGAATGGTATATGAAGCTAGAGAGAAGCTCTGTGAGAAGCTGGAAGGAATTGGGAGAAGCATTCCTCAAGAAATATCAGTATAATATCGACATGGCGCCCAGTCGCACTCAACTTTAGAGTTTGACTCAGAAAAACTCCGAGAGCTTCAAAGATTACGCACAAAGGTGGCGTGAAGTGGCCGCTAGACTGAAACCACCTTTGTTTCCTGGATACCATCCCTGGGAATTTCATGGAGAGGCTAGCTGGATGTTCCTCAAGTGGTTACTCAGATATCATCTTGACTGGCGAGAGGATAGAAAGTTGGATCAAGCAAGGGAAGATTCAGAATGGGGGCGTTTCAAATTCTGGTGTCAAGAAACCCTTCTTGAAGAGGAGAGAATGAGAGACTAGGGAAGTGTACGCGAAAAGGGGAGGAAGTAACAGAGGGTTTTATCAACAGGGGCCCCTGTCACTATATCAGCTCAACCTGTTCAACAGCAAGTCCAACAACCACAGCAGCAACGCCAACAAGGGTATCAACAAAGAGCTCCTCGCCCATACTATTCTCAGAGGACCAGAGAGAAGCAGTTTGAAACTTCGCTGATGCCCTATTCATAACTTTTCAAGAATCTTCTACAGCTCCAGATGGTTCAACTCCGAACTCTACAACCCTCGAAGATGGGGCAACTTCCTGAAGGTTACGATACAAACGCCATATGCGAATTTCATTCTGGAGCCCCCGGGCATACCACAGAAAACTGCAAAGCCTTGAAGTATATGGTTCAAGACCTATTGGATTCTAAAGCGATTAATTTCGCTCCTACTCCTAATGTAATACAAAATCCCATGCCTCCTCACGGTGGTACGATTAGGGCAGTTGATGAGGGGGAGAATCTAAACATGGTGTGTGATATCGACTACCTGCAAACTCCGTTGAATGTTGTTAAAGCGTGTTTGGCCCAGAGGGGTGTGTTTGCAGGTTGTGGAAGTGATTGTCCAGGATGTGTTGAAATGCCAAGTGGTTGTGAGCAATTAAAAAAAGGGATCCAAGGTATGATTAATGAAGGGGTTTTACAGTTTGACAAAGTTGTAAAGGAAAGCGAAGTCTCCACAGTAACCATTACGATCCATCTCAAGTTCCTCCACGGGCCAGAGTGGCACCGATAATGATTACCATTGCAGGGCCAGTAATGTATCAGAGTGATAAAGCCATTCCCTAGAATTATGGTGGTGAAGTATATTGTAACAACCAGAAACAAGATTTGGCCACGTCTAGCATGACCCCAACTCAAGTAGAAAATGTTGGAGTAGGGGGCTTTACTAGAAGTGGAAGGTTATTTGCGCCGGAAACACTAAGAAATAGTGTGATACCACCCAAAGACACTGCAGAAGCCCAGACTAGAGCAAGAGGGAAACAACCAATGGTTTCCAATGAGCCCACACCAGTGACTGATCCAAAAATTACCTTTGATAAAGAAGCTGAAGAATTTTTGAAAATTATCAAAAAGAGCGATTACAAGATTGTCGACCATCTACAGCAGACCCCGTCGAAAATTTCCATCTTGTCTTTGCTATTGTGTTCCGACTCCCACAGGAAAGCTCTCTTGAATATCCTGAACAAGGCTTATGTGCCTCCGGATATTTCGGTAAATCAATTAGAAGCGGTGGTATCCAGTGTCAATGCAAGTCATGGATTGGGTTTTACGGA
The DNA here is from genome assembly GCA_963966055.1 of Lathyrus aphaca. Classification (NCBI taxonomy): domain Eukaryota; kingdom Viridiplantae; phylum Streptophyta; class Magnoliopsida; order Fabales; family Fabaceae; genus Lathyrus; species Lathyrus aphaca. The sequence continues at coordinate 459,991,639 of OZ014522.1, read as the reverse complement.
CATGGATCTAACATCTGAAGGGCATGCTCATAATCGGGCACTGCATATCTCTTTAGAATGTAAAGGTGCAGTACTTTCTCACGTGTTGGTAGATACCGGATCGTCGCTGAATGTTCTTCCTAAGAAGGCATTGATGAAGTTGAATTATGATGGAGTGGTTCTAAAGCCCAGCGACCTGGTGGTTAGAGCATTTGATGGGTCGAGGAGATCAGTGTTTGGGGAGGTGGATTTACCAATTAAAGTAGGTCCACAAATCTTCAATACCACATTCTACGTGATGGATATACAATCGGCATATAGTTGTTTTTTGGGAAGGCCCTGGATACACTCAACAGGGGTAGTATCATCCACACTTCATCAAAAGCTAAAATTCATCTGGGAGGGCCAAATCATAACAGTCAGTGGGGAAAAAGACATCTTCGTCAGTCATCTAGCTTCATTCAAGTACGTGGAGATGGATGGCAAAATAGTTGAGACTCCATGTCAGGCTTTTGAGCCCTTGAAAACTGAACAAGCATCCTCTTTAGCAGCTTCTTCGGAAGAGCCAAAGAAGGGGGTTTCCATAGCCTCTTATAAGCAAGCTCTTAAGGTGGTTGAATCAGGAAGGCGAGAAGGATGGGGCAGTCCAATAGAAGTTCCAGAAAAGAAATATATGTTTGGGGTTGGCTACCACCCTGGGCAGTCATCATCTGGACCAAGTGCTAGAGGTCGTCAAGGCCCAATTACCTTCACGAGTGCGAGAATGGTGGATTATGGAAGCATCAATGTCGTGCAAGACGACACAGTTGATAGTGACTGTGACTTAGATGAGTGGATCAGGCCTTCTGTTCCAGGGACTCAACTTAGCAACTATTTGTCTGAAAGGCTTATCTTAGTCACCTCCTTCGAAGAGTAAAAATCTTTGTTTCTGTCTTTTCTGTACTCAAGCACTATGTATTTCCCGGGGCATAGTAGCTTTTTGTAAGGGTTCTTTTGTTCCTAACCTAATTCATAATCATAAATAAAGCTGATGTTTCACATTCATCCATGTTGTTCTTTATCTTTCATCTTTTAGCTTTTTTTTTTCAAAGAAAAAAGAAAGAAAAGTTTTAAAGTGGCAATGTTTCTCAATTTCTCAAACTCTTTCTAAAGCCTTGCATGAATCACCATTCATGCTGGTGCTCGTCACCAGATCTTATCAATGATGACCCTGTTATGTGTAAGTATGACTTTAACAATCCAATTTACCAAGCCGATGAGGAAGGTGAATAAGATTGTGAACTACCTGAAGAGTTAGCCAGACAACTTAAACAGGAGGAAAAGATGATTCAACCGCACTAAGAGGCCATCGAGGTGATAAACCTGGGTACCGACGAAGACAAGAAAGAAGTTAAGATCGGGGCCGCATTAGAGGAATCTATCAAGACTCGTCTAATTGCCATGCTTCGAGAGCGTTGATGTCTTCACATGGTCTTACCAGGATATGTCTGGTTTAGACACTGACATTGTGGTACACAAGCTACCTCTGAAAGAAGACTGCCCGCCAGTGAAGCAAAAGTTGAGGCGCACATGCCCTTATATGGCAATCAAGATCAAAGAGGCAGTACAAAAGCAATTTGATGCTGGTTTCTTGGCCGTGACTAGTTACCCCACGTGGGTTGCCAATATTGTGCCAGTCCCTAAAAAAGACGGTAAGGTCAGGATGTGTGTAGACTACAGGGATTTGAACAGGGCCAACCCTAAAGATGATTTCCCTCTACCTCACATAGACGTGCTTGTTGATAATACTGCTCAGTTTTTTGTGTTCTCTTTCATGGACAGGTTTTCAGGTTATAACCAGATTAAGATGTCACCCGATGATATGGAAAAGACTACCTTCATCACGCCTTGAGGCACTTTCTGTTACAAGGTCATGCCGTTTGGTCTGAAGAATGCTAGGGCCACCTACCAACGAGCGATGGTGACGCTATTTCACAATATGATTCATCATGAAATTGAGGTTTATGTTGATGATATGATAGCAAAATCTCAAACAGAAGAAGAGCACTTGGTCAATCTAGCAAATTTGTTTGACCGACTCCGGAAGTTCAGATTGAGGTTGAATACAAACAAGTGCACCTTCGAGGTCCGTTCTGGCAAGCTACTTGGCTTCATTGTTAGTGAAAAAGGAATTGAGGTTGATCCAGCCAAAGTAAAAGCCATCCAAGATATGCCTGAGCAAAAGACTGAAAAGCAAGTGCGTGACTTCTTAGGGAGACTAAACTACATTGCACGGTTTATCTCTCACCTAACAGCCACGTGCGAGCCCATCTTCAAACTTCTGAGGAAGAATCAGGCCATTAAATGGAATGAAGACTGTCAGCAAGCCTTTGACCGAATCAAGGAGTACCTGCTAGATCCTCCAATTCTCATGCCTCCAGTGCTAGGGAGACCCTTGATCATGTACCTTACTGTGCTCGATGGATCAATGGGATATGTGCTGGGACAGCAAGATGAGTCTGGTCGAAAAGAGCATTCCATTTATTACCTTAGCAAAAAGTTTACCGATTGTGAGACACATTACTCACAACTCAAGAAACTTGTTGCACTTTGGCATGGGCTGCTCGCCGACTAAGACAGTACATGTTGACTCACACTAATCTCTTAATTTCTAAGATGGACCGTGTGAAATATATTTTCGAGAAGCCGACTCTAACAGGGAGGGTAGCCCGATGGCAGATGATACTAATCGAGTATGATATCCATTACACTTTGCAAAAAGCAATCAAAGGAAGTGTATTGTCAAAATACTTGGCTTAGCAGCCAATTGATGATTATCAACCCATGAAGTTCGAGTTTTCGGATGAGGACATCATGTTCCTCAGGTTGAAAGACTTTGAAGAACCACTTCCGGAGAAGGGGCCAGACCCTGAATCCAAATGGAAGTTGATGTTTGACGGAGCTGTGAACATGAACGGAAGCGGGGTAGGTGCTATTATCATCTCACCAGAAGGAGTCCTTTAGCTGCTCAGTTGACTTTCGAATGCACTAACAACAAGGCAGAGTATGAAGCTTGCATTATGGGGATTGAAGAGGCAATCAACTTGCGAGTCAATAACCTCGAGATCTTCGGAGATTCTACTCTGGTGGTGAACCAAGTCAATGGCAAATGGTTAGTTCATCAACCTCATTTGGTTCCTTACAGGGATTATACCAGGAGGCTGCTAACTTTCTTCACCAAGGTCAAGTTGAATTATATTCCTCGAGATGAAAATCAATTTGATGATGCTCTAGCAACTTTGTCATCTATGATTAAAGTTTGTCAAGAAAATTTTGTGCCCCGAATCATGGTCTCCCGTCTTGAAAGACCTGCTTATGTCTTTGCAGTTTATAGTGGTGAAGATAACAAACCTTGGTATCATGATATCAAGCAATTCTTGGCAAGATCGAGCCGACAGCTTCCAACGGTCACCGCTTCATCCTGGTTGCTATAGACTATTTCACGATGTAGGTCGAAGCAGCGTCTTATGCCAATGTTACTAAACAAGTGGTAGCACGGTTTATTAAAAAAGACATCATTTACCGGTATGCAATTCCCGAAAGAATCATTAATGATAATGGTTCTAATATCAACAACAAGATGATGGTTGACTTGTGTCGGGATTTCAAAATAGAACATCACAACTCTTCTCCATATCGCCCGAAGATGAATGGCATCGTTGAGGCGGCCAACAAGAACATCAAGAAGATCGTGCAGAAAATGGTTGTGACATACAAAGACTGGCATGAGATGCTACCATTTGCGTTACATGGGTACAAAACTTCAGTGCGTACCTCAACAGGGGCAACCCCGTTCTCACTGTTATATGGTATGGAGGCAGTCCTACCAATTGAAGTGGAAATCCCCTCGTTAAGGTTAATGATGGACATTAAGATAGATGAAGCTGAGTGGCTCCGGTCCAGATACAATCAACTGAGCCTCATTGAAGAAAAATGCCTCACAACTGTATGCCATGGACAGTTGTATCAGCGGCGGATGAAGCAGGCTTTTGACAAGAAGGTACGACCACAAAGATATATACCAGGTGACCTCGTGCAGAAAAGGATTCTTCCTCCTCTTAACGATCATAGGGGAAAATGAACACCTAATTATGAAGGACCGTTCTTGGTTAAAAAGGTTTTCTCAGGTGGAGCCTTGATGTTGACAACCATGGATGAAGAAGACTTCCATTCCCTTGTCAACACAGACGCAGTAAGAAAATACTTCGTGTAAAAAAGGACCCACTGGATAAAAACAGAATAAAGATCCAGGCAAAAATGGGCATCCCGACGAGCCAAAAACAGAATAAAAGGCTCGGGCAAAAATTAGGGAAATCTTGAAAAAAAATATGTACACCCGCTGAGTTGAAAAGCCACATTGGACAGCTCAGGCAAAAAAGGGTATCCCGGTGGATTGAAAACCCAAAAGGGCGGTCCACGTAAAAGAGGGACTAACACGAATGACTACGATCTGTGAAATTCATAACTCATATGCAACTGAGGTTATTCTAAAGGTTGAAGACCAATTCAATCACGCTTCTCAAGGGGCAGAGTGAGCGGATAGTCTTGAAGATATACTAGTCATAACCGGGTTGAAACTTAATGAGATCCACTTCTCACATTGCCAATAGGATAGTTTGTTTTCCTTTTTGGCTATTACCTCTTTCCAGGGAATTGCTTCTTTTGTAATGCCTATTCATGGCCATTTTTCGAATCAATAAAATTCAATTTCAGTCAGCTTGTGACTATCTGCTTCTTGTTTTTGTTTTTCATCTAGCATTGATTGATTGCGAAAACGTCCAACAAATTATGATTTATATTGTGTTGTGAACATTTGAATGCTTTCTCAGTCATGCAGGAGGACAAAAGCATTTAATACAAATCTAAAAAGGGTGTCAAGAGGCCTAGATAATGATTCATGCTATGAGCCTGGGGCATACAGGTCCAAACTAACTCTCCATGTTGCAGGAACTATCAATTATAATTACGCAGGTATAGGTGTTGCTAGTAGGGCTAAAGCAGATTTCTGGGAGGAGCATTTCATTAATACTTGAACAAGAACAGGTGTTTTCCCAGGTGTCTCTAGTTATCCCCAGTAGAAGTGAAGGTGAAGTTCTTCTCCAGCGTTAATGGCAAGAGATGTTTGTCCTCCTTAAGCAGAAGTTTTCTTTCAGCACAAGGGCAATCCCCAGCAGTGCAATGAGTGTCTTTCCTCTCCCAGCAGTTTGCTTCCTCAGCAGAGCCATACCTCTGGTTCCAGCCAAGTCAGGATGCCTACACTTCCCCATCAGAGTTCGAGAAGAGTCCATCTCCAGCAGGGGCTTGGCTCTCCAACCTTAAAGTCCAATTTATTTTTGGCAATGGCGGAAATTCAAAGCCGGTGCATCATTAACAGCTTTCCCCGCATAGTTGTTTCCTCCTCACCTGGACTAACCAGATCAATGCAGTGATCATCAATTATCCCCAGTCAAGCCATATGGGATACTTGCAATCTCCTTATCAGGAGATCTCTTTGCATTTGCATTTAGTAATCATCATTAAATTCTCATCCTCCAAAGCGTAGCATTTGAATTGTCATGGAGCATTACGCTATAAAATCCAAACATATGCATACCAGCATGGGCTAGTTTTGAGGTACATCACATGTGACCCGGAGCATCTTCTCAACCTGAGATATTCCCCGCAGAAGAAACTTATACCATTTTCCAGACAACTTTGTCTTTCCAAGTCAGTGTTGTCATTTTTGTTTTCGTGGCTTGATTCGCTCAGCAGTCGTGTATTTTTCTTTGTGGCTTGGTCCGCCCAGCAGTCACATTTTCGAGTTCTGTTTCGCTAACGGTCTCGTTAAGCCTTGTTTCGCCAACATGCACCTTTTGTGGCTTGATTCGCTCAACAGTCGCGTTGTTTTCTTTGTGGCTTGGTTTGCCCAGCAGTCACATTGTCGAGTTCTGTTTCACTAACGGTCTCGTTAAGCCCTGTCTCGCCAACATGCACCTTTCGTGGCTTGATTTGCTCAGCAGTCACGTGTTTTTCTTTGTGGCTTGGTCCGCCCAGTAGTCACATTGTCGAGTTCTGTTTCGTTAACGGTCTAGTTAAGCCCTTTTTCGCCAACATGCACTTTTCGTGGCTTGATTCGCTCAGCAGTCGCGTATTTTTCTTTGTGGCTTGGTCCGCCCAACAGTCACATTGTCGAGTTCTGTTTCGCTAACGGTCTCGGTAAGCCCTGTTTCACCAACAAGCACCTTTCGTGGCTTGATTCGCTCAGCAGTCGCGTATTTTTCTTTGTGGCTTGGTCCGCCCAGCAGTCACATAGTCGAGTTATGTTTCGCTAACGACCTCGTTAAGCCCTGTTTCGCTAACAGGCACCTTTCGTGGCTTGATTTGCTCAGTAGTCGCGTATTTTTCTTTGTGGCTTGGTCCGCCCAGCAGTCACATTGTCGAGTTCTGTTTCGCTAACGGTCTCGTTAAGCCCTGTTTCGTCAACAGGCACCCTCGTTGTGGCTTGATTCCCTCAGTAGTCACAGTGCAGGTTTTTGCATTGATTCGCTCAGCAGTCACAATGCTCATTTATTTGAAGGCAACTTTGAAGGGACAACGAGGAACTATTCTTTTATTCGAAAGGCAACTATGATGATTTATTTCTTTAGGTAACAAGTTAAGGTATCTCTACGTTCGAGGGACACAACCATTTATTGTAAGGCAACAAAGAGAGGTTACCCTAGAGGTGTAAGTGTGCAAGTGTGTTTGATTCAGTTATTTTAATCTTGAAAATTTAGGGTTATCTAACGGTTGATTTTAGTATTGCCATACAATCCTATTAAGCATGCATCTAACAGTTTATAGTGCGGAGAAATAAAAACCTAGTTTTAAGTTATTACATGGCTTTGTGAGAGATACATAATTATGAAAAACCCTGGTAGAAATATAAAATGTGGAAAAAATAAACCTAGGTTATTACAAGGCTTTAGCAGTTACATTATTATGAAAAAAAATCGAGCGAGAAAAAATAAATCTGAACAATATAACTTCATACAACCTATACATTTATTCTAAGAAATAAAATTAAGAAGAAAAGGTGAAGGAGGTAAAAGTATCGGATATTTGTTTAATTTATTTAATGATTAATTTATTAAAAATAAATAATTTAATTAAAAATAAAACCTAATTTAATTTAATTATGAAAAAGATTTTTTTGTAGTATATTTTATGATTTTATGAAAAAAGATTTATTATGTTTTCTATTTTTTTATTGGTTAATATAATAAAATAATTGAATTAATTAAAACAAATTAAAATGAACGAAAATAAAAGAAGAAAAATAGGAAGAAAGAAAAGATCAAAATAAAAATAAAGGGAGGGGCGTTGGGAATAGTCCTTTGAGTTCATTGGTGCCCTCAATTTGGTCTGAAAGTTCCTGTAGAAGGAGATACGAAGCTTGGCTTCTCTTATGCCCTAACAATGGCAACCCACGGTTCCTGCATGAAAACCTGCAAACAATGGATCTAAACAATCCTAAACACGATATTAAGCATGAATATGAATAAGAAACATATTAAAACATCATGTAATGCAAGATTCAAAAATTGGAAAAGAAGCAAAACGACCATGGTTCATATAGCATTATTCATGATGCTCCAACCTTCAATGATGATATGAATGATCTCCTGGGATGTTGTAGAGTGTATTTGAACGTATGGAAGTGACTAAAACTTGCTGCAAATTGCTTTATAGTTTGCCCTAGTTTTCACACTTTTTGTAATTTCTGTTAGGGTTTTTAGAGCATGGATTTTCGTCCTTGAGGTTGGTGAAGGTCATGAGTTTATATAGGAGAGCATTTTAGTTCATAAAACTTCATGGGCTTGGGTCAAATTGATTCACTTTTGAATGGTGTTAAACACTTTCTATTTTGGTGCATATTTGGCCATCATATATTTCCCCTCTTGTATGCACAAATTTGGATCAAATATTATGTAAATAACTTTCAATATCTGGTCCTAAAATAGTCCAAATATCAAATCTTTGATTTGTTTCATATTTATTTTGAATAAAATTGAATTTAAATGAATTAAATCAAATAAAATATGAAATAAATAAAGAAAATCAGAAAATATGACTTAGGGGTCGTGGACCAACTTAGGATTAAGTTTGGATTGTGAACAGATAGGCCCATTTGGCAAAAACTCAAGTTTTGGTCATTATTCGCTTTATGCACCTCCTTAATTTTGCTCAACTTTAACAATGCACAACTTTCTCAATTTTTATCAAATGAATGTGCTCTTGGACTTTTTAGAAATATTAAAGTGTCATTTAATCACTCCTTTTGGTCCCATGTCAATTTGATCTTCCATGTTCAAGTTATTAGCTTTTGAAAAAGTTGACTTTTTGTTGACTTTTTAGAGGACCTGTAATGTCTTGGCCCATATCTCTCAAATGAAACATTTTTGGCCTTGGCCTTAGAGAGACAAAGTTGTAGAGAATTGAATTTCCTTCTAGATAGGCTTTAGTTGGGAAATTTATAATGAATTATGTGAATGTTGTGTCTGGTCAAAGTTTAGTTGACTTTCTCCTTAAGAAATCCTAATTTAGTAACTTTTGCCTTTTGATCAATTTGAGGTTTTCTTGATGAATCAAGATCAACCTTTGATCAAATGATGAATCTTATTTCATAATCTTGATGTTGACCAAAACTATTTAAGTTTTACTTGTAATACCTCAAAATTTTCCCTCTCATCTCCTCAACATTGTGCATATCATTTAGTATACATAAGTTCATAAAATAACCAAAAACATTGCATCATGTATAACATAGCTAAGGCATAGGCATGTGGTCAAGTATTGAAGCAACTGAAGGCTATACAAAGGCCATCAAAGGGCCACAAAGCTTCTCAACATTGTGCAAAGGGTCTACAACATCCTACAAGTCTCCATTTGAATTCTCAAGTCTTGGAAAGAGGTGATTGACTCCAAGGAAGCAAGCAGTGCAACATCTCCTGATGAAATGATCCAAATTAGGGTTTCATTTGGGAAGGGCTTCTCCATGAATTTTTGAGCAAAAGTGGATTCCATTGTGTTCTATATGACAACAAGTGTATAGGATTCAAATTTCATCCACAAATTCATTTTGGAAGAGGTTCAATTGGTCAGATGATTGAAAATCAGGAAATTAGGGAAAAGTCAACCATGCTGAGGAAAAAGTTAACTCCTGACTTTTTGAGATCAAAATCATGAAATTAGGGTTACAAGGATCCTATGGTTCAAATTTGATCAATAAATGATGGAGGAATCAGGAGAAATCAAGAAAACCAAAACTTACCATTTTTGGAAAATTAGGGTTTCCAAAAATGGCAAAGTTTTGCTATTTTTGTAGCTACTTTGAATGAGGACTTCTCCCAAAATAAGAAAGATATGAAAATTCTACTTGGAGCCAATTAAAGAGGGCATCTTGATCTTCAAATCCATAGGTGGAACTCTTCCATATCATAAAAAATGAGGAAGATATGATCTTGCAAAGTTGAGGAAAATCAAGGCAAAACTAGGTCATGGGCGAGGCAAGAAGCTGGCCAGCGCGCGTGCCCTGCAAGGAATTTGATCAAACATGTGGTGGATCAAATGTCAATCCATTTTACGTGTTCAAGAAGACTTCCAATCAAAATTTTTTGAACTACAAAGTTGTTCACCTACTTGTTTACTACAGCTTTCATGTTCAACGTTTTTCCATAGGATCAATGGTTTGGAAGTTATGATGGGCTGAAGTAGAGAGGTCACAACTGGTCAAACATGGGCCATAGAAGGCATGCCAAGGCAAATTCGTGCAGACCATTGGTGCAGTCTTGGAACATGTTTTTCAATGACAATTTCAAGCAACTTAGAGGACATATCCCATCATGGTTTGAACATCAAAATTGTTCTATGATTTTTTCTCTTCAAATTGGATATAAGAACTTCATCCATGGGTGCCTTGATCATGAAGTTACACCTCATAGAAGATCACAACATACAATCTGGTTTCTTGCAGGCAAAGGCATGAGGAATTACACTTCAGTTCAGTTTACATGCTTCAATTCACATGCTATGATCACAAACTCCATGTCCATAAGCTCATTTGAGGAATACATCATCACACGAGTGCATGATCACCTCACTTTCCATGCACCCTTTCCAAATTCAAACCATAGGCATGCTGCATAAGTTTGATCAAGCCAGTCCATTTGCATCACTCAGCCTCATGGTAAGAAACATGAACATTACCATACACAATCAAATTCGAGCCAAGCAAAATCAGCATTGCACTATTGCATTTCACACCCTAGGTTGCTCAATTCACCATCAGTTAGACCTAACCATAGTTCTAACTGTTAACTGTGGTTAATAACTGTCAACCATGGATATAAAAGCTTGAGCATAACTGAATTGCAGTCACCACTTCCATTTGCACAAATCACATCCAAATTCTTTGATCTCTCTCTCTCTCTGCACCTTCATTGCATTTTGCTTCGAGTAGCTTCCACCTTCATCATTCTAACCTCAATCATCTTCAATTCATCTTCATCATCACCTCAATCATGACATTCATGGAGGACTGAGCTTGAATCTTCAAAAATCGCATACTGCAACTTTGTGATTGCACTGCATTTCTGATTGAAACTTCATAATCTTCATCTCTCAAGCTTTGATCTTCATTTATCCATCATCAACACCATGTCTTGTTCAATTTCTGTGATGCTCATTGCTTGAAGCTCCTAGGTTTCATCTCTGCATAACACTGATCAGCATTGTATCTCTATTGGTTTCTCAAGATTCACATATCATTGAGTATTCATTTCACTCTGGTTGATCAAGAACAAGATCAAGCAATTCAAGGAACCTCATCTCTGGCCTTCTAGCAACAATTTGTTATCTCTGCAATTCAGGTATGTCCTGAATTTCAATTGGTTCGAATTGCTCATTTCTATGTGTTTTCATGTTGTGTGAGGCCTGATAGAGGTTATGGTTTGGCTAGCTAGTTGATAGGCATCATAGATGCATAGATTCAATTTTCTCAGGTTTTGTTTAGGTCTTCGATTCTGGAAATTTAGGAACCCTAAGTGATTTTTGAGGCCATATTCTTGATCAGTGTAGAGAGGCGAATCCAGTCATGGTCTTGATTTCCATTTTAGTGAGGTTTAGAGGTTTGCCCTACCTGATCTTGAACGGAGAAGATGACCGGAATTCATCTCCGGTCATCTGAACAGTAACCCTAATTATTTCCTAACTGTAAGTCATGACCATTGATCCCATCTGATCCAACGCTTGTGAAACTGCCAACACATACATAAATATGTGCCTTGCACATGCCACAAAGTCAAACTAAAGTCTTCTGTGTGCTACCCACACCCCCTGCGCATTTGCTCTAAGCCCATTCATGTTGTTTTCCTCACTCTTTGTACCCCTAAGGCCCATCTCACATTATTTCAGTTTAATTCTTTTTATTATTTTAGTTCAGTTTCGTTTCTTATTTTTAAAAATAGCAAAAAGCTTCCAAAAATTCCCAAATAATTCATGGGAATTCTTCATAATATTCTTTAATTTTCCATAATTACAGATTTTATTTTTGTTCATTTTTGAGATCAGAATTAATTTTCCCTTTATTTGTTTCTTAATTTTCACCTTTTTGATATGTCATCTTGTGAATTTTTGTTCTCCCAAACTATGCATGATTAATGTCCCATTCTTATTGCATTATCCAAATACCTCATCTAATATTCCCAAAATATTTTTCTCTGGATATTTAGGTCATGTTTAGATCCTTTTTTAGTCCATTCTTTCACTTGTATGTTCAAAAACCCTAATTGAGTTCTACCTTTCCATTAACCATTCAAAAAGATGAATTTTAATGAGATTGTTTGTACATATGTTACTCTCTGGATCTTGATTCTAAGTACCAACTTTCATAATTGTTTAAGGTCATTTGGTATTTTTCTTGAATTGTTTGATTTCTAAGTCATTTTTGGTCCTTCATGTTGTCTTCTCTTACTCCAAATGAATAAGGCATTCATGCCATTGCTATGAGGTCTTGTTTTTGGTTCTTGTGAGTCATACTATAGGTCCTCTAACATTGAAATCCATCCTTGAGTCTTTACTCTTGTTTTTAGGGTTTACTTGAACCTTAAGTCACCATTGTCCCCATTTTAACCTAATTCTCCTTCATCCTTCATCATAACCACTCAAAACTTAATAAATACTCCAAATAAATTTGTCCAAGTCTTGTTTTGTGTCTTATAAACATGTTTAGGTCATTCCTATATGTTCACTTCACATGTATAAATCTTTGCCTCTCTTTATGTTTCATTTGCCATTAAGAGAGTCAAAAACCCTAATTTGAGATACCTAGTTTTTAGATTATTTCATGCCATTTCATTTGCCATTGTTTGTGAGTTTAATTTCCATCTTGAATTCATGTTAAGCCCCTGGTTTTTGTATGGGGATTTCAAACCCTTTTGTTCATATTTGAGTCTTATCTTAAGATCTTTTTTCTCTTTGAAGTTTCACTTGCATTCTCTCTCATGTTCGCACCATCACTCACATAGTTTGCATTTATTTTACTTAGGTCTCTTCATCCCTTGTAGCATGACCTATTAGGAGACTTTGATAAGATTATTAGCCCCTGTATTTTCCATTCACTTTAGGGTTTAAGCCTTTTTAGGTTACTTAATCCTTTAGGTTTCCCCATGTAACTTTACCTTAGATCTCATTAGGGTTTAGATTCTTTTTAGGGCATAGTTTTAGGTTGTCTACCTTTGTAGCTTTAGAAACTTTGGAATTTATTTAGCTACTGACTTTTTAAGTTTGTTACCTTATAAGATGTTTTGGGCTTAGGTATTAACCTTAGAAATTCACTAACATCTTTCATTAGCTAGTATGGGTTGTTATTGAAATTTACCATGTAATAATTGTTCATACTTCTCCATCATGCTAATTCTTGTTTTGTAGGGGGGAAGATGAGGTAATTACTTCATTCCTTATCCCTTATGCATGTTAATTGTGTTTACCTTAGCACCTTTGGGCTTTGTTCATAGGTTCCCTCTTTCTCTCTTTAGATTCAACTTAACTTCCTTAGGAAGTAAGTTGAATTCTAACTTTTTCTTTCTTCTACTTAGGTTTAGAATACCTCATTAACCATAGGATCACACTTGTACATAATAAGATGACTTAGGGTGTGTCTTAGTCCCCCATTATCTTTGACCTTTCTCATTTGAGTCTTTCTCTTCTCATCTTCAAACAAATCCAAAAAGACTTAATAAATGCATGAAAGGATCCCTTGTGTATAGCCTTATTCCATGTGGCACTTACATTTGTTCCATCATGGAATGGTGTAGGCTTGTCTAGCATGATGTATAAGTCTTATCAAGGGGTTGTTTCACAAAGAAAAATCTAAAAGACATTTCTTCACAAAAGCAACAAAAACATGTAATAAGTTCAACAAGCTAGTGAACTTAAACCCTAATTCATGGAAACAAGTCTTGGATAAATTCTCCTTGCTTGGTGTGATTGTTCTATTATTCCATCTTGGAATGTAGTAGCAAGTACACATTCCATGGAAAAGAGTTTGAATTCACTTCCATGTGCCAAATTCATACGAAACTCTTAAAAAGCAAACAACAAATAATAAGCGACTTTCCTGTGGGAACTTCTTTTCTCATCTCATTCATTCTAAGTGCGAACTTGAGACGACTTGTCTCGCATGCAAGACGGTAAACGCACTCGTACCAGACGAGCCTGCAACACCTGAGCATATACATACGCAGTTCCAGCCATAAAAAATACAAACAATTAGTTCTCGCCTTAGTTAGGCGAACTACGTCGACTCTGATCCTCATTTTCCCGATGAGGTACGTAGGCAGTGGGGTAGGGCCCATTCGAGCACATTATTTATTTTCCCTACATTTTCCCCATTCTTTCTTTTTTTTCTCTTTTTGTTCCATTTCACATTTCAGTTCCAGTTCCAGTAGTAGTTCTTTTGTTCAGCAGCAATTTATTCTTTTACCCTTTGAAACAAGCAAACAAGCGTGGATCCCGTTGGGTACGACAGACGATCTGGGGTGCTAATACCTTCCCAGGTTGTAACCGGCTCCTGAGCCTAGATATTTGGTTAGCAAGGCCTTGTCCTTTCCTTCTTTCTCAAGTTTGTGCAGCATTACATTTCCCATTTATTCGGGATAAAAATGCATGGCTGGCAACTCTACCTTTTCCGCGCCATTTTTGCGTTTGTACTAGGATGAAAATACCGGGAGCGACATTACTGTATGTTGACCACAATTGACTTTTTACCCAAGTTAACTGATTATTGATTATCTGAGCATCTGATTGGCTAAACTTGTAGGGCAAGTCTTGAAACTTGACATGAAGATCTTTTGAAGTATATGGGATGCCATGAAGTCCACTTGAGGATTTGTTAGTCCAATTTACTTTGAGAAACACAAAAACCTAATTTGAGATCTATTGCTTAGGAGGAGGCTTTGTCTGATGAAACCTTGAGTTTCTTTGAGCAATTGCGAATCTAATGAACTTTAGGAGATCTCTTGAGACATATTGTCTTGAAGATATGAGGGAAAATTTTGGGGTACAATAGGATGATATTCAAGTGAGGGATAACCTGACTGTTGAAGTTTTACCATTGTGGATAGATGGTCGATAAATGAAACAGATACGAGGAAAAGAGATTGTCTTAGTAAAGGTATTGTGCGGTGGACCAGCAGGGGAAAGTTGGACTTGGGAACGTGAAGATTATATGAAGGAGTCGTATCTGACTCTGTTTACTTCAGGTAATATTTTCGAGGACGAAAATTCCTAAAGTGGGGGAGAGTTGTAACATCCCAATTTCAAAATTTAATTAATTAAATAATTATTTATGAATAATTGGAAATAAGTGGTGTCTTGTGGAAAATAAAGGACTATTTTATTTAAAATAATGATATAATAATATTAGGGAATTATTTAATATCATTATTAAGAAAATAGAATAAGAGAGTTTGGATGTCTAAGGGGCAAGGCTGTCTTTTGAGTAGTTTATGAAATAGAGGTTGCAATCAAAGAGTTATCACAATCGTGTTTCTGGAAAAGGGGAAGGTTACTCAGAAGAACAAGGAGAATAAGAGGGTTTGGCTCAAGAGTGAAAGAGAAGCTACAATAATCAAGGTATGGGGAGAATTCTTGTTCAATAATCATAGTATATGGATGTTTATGAGACTTAGGGGTTTTAGGATTAAAACCTAAGTATTTGGGATAATTGTGTGGTAGATTAGTGTTAATTAGTTGTTTTATATTGTTAATAATAATGGATTTATGATGATTATGTGGTATTTGGATTTTTTATGTTATTCCTCGGATGTTTTGAGAGGTTTAGGGTTGTTTTGAGTGTGGTTGGGTTCTGCAGAAATCGTAGGGTTTAATTATGCAAATTGTGTTTCTCGCTTAGTGAGCTGGAGCTCGCTTAGCGAGCAAAGTCAGGGAGTTCGTCGCTTAGCGAGCTGTTTTCCCCACTTAGCGAGCATTGCATTTCCAGAAAATAATGTTTCTTTTGTTGCTGATTTTGATGTATGATCTTTCATGCCATGTTGATATGTTATTGCTGGAAGAATTATTACATGTTTACGTATGCTAGGCTTAATAGTAATAGTGATGATATGAGATAATAATGATGAATAAGTAGTAGGAATAATGACATGATGAAACAATAGTATGGATAAAATTATGATGGTGATGAATGATTAATGTCGATACACGTATTGATGAATGATGATGATGATGAGGTTGTTTTGTGTATCTTGCATTCATGGCATCCCCTATGTTGATTTGAGGCTTCAATCCTATTATGTGGATGAGGTGTTGTTGATTATGTTGTGCTCCCTTGTAGAGGGTAGATGGCCAATGTCCATCACATGTTGAAACTGGTACCATATGCATTTATGAGGTTGCATTTCATTCTATGTGGCATAGCATGATCGCATAGTTGTTTGATGATGTGTATTTGTTGATGATTATATGTGGGTGAGTTTGTTGTGGTGGTTGTATGATTATTTGTTTCTTATGATTCAGCCTTGTATTATTTTTATTGAATTTGGATTACTCACCCTGCCTTCCATTTGTGATGGTTTATTATGTCATCCTGCAGATTCTGAAGCTTAGTTCGGTGATTGGGAGTAGCTTGGAGCGCGTCCCGTTGTGTATAGAGTTAGGTGGTGTCCTGCTCTGAGTCATGTAACACGGGGGGAACATTTTGTTTTTATTTGGTTGTTTTTGTTAAAAATTAAACAAGTTGAAATTTAATCTGCTGCGTAGTTTGAAACATTGTATTTTCTATTATGAATTAAAGTTGCAACCCGTGTTACGGGACAGGACACATATTTATGTTGTTATTATGATGTTACGACGAAAATGTGATGCTATTTCATGTCGAACTCTGACTTTATTAAATAATATGATTAATTGTGTTTGTGGGTAGAAAAGGGTGTTAACCGTGCATGAGTCTTTACAACTGTATATTGGGAAAACCTTTTGTAGCAGCACTAGAAATCGTGGCCTCGCCCATGCACCTAAACCTCAACTATAGAACCTCCAAAAAGAGCTGGTTGTTTTATGCATCGACCTTGAGGCGACCAAAATGATAACCAGTATCTTCAAAAGGATCAAGGATAAGTGACAACAATGGAAATCAATGTGACATCCCTCAACTATCAGCTCTAAAACATGAACCTCTACACACCCTAAAATGGCTGAATAAGGGAGAGACTGACAACAAAAATAAGAAGTGGAAAACCTCTCGGTTATGTTTCATATTTTTCATCCACGTGCATTAATACATAAATTTGCACACTAATACATAGCATATATGAATAAATGTTACTATAAATGAAAATACAAAAAGTCTGGAACGTTTATTCCTTTGTGTTCATTTTTAAGTGGTAAAAAACTGGGATACAAACAACACTACATCAACCAATTCCCCACAATAACTCACGAGCTCTCAAAGCTCAAGGGAGTTGTCTGAGACACTTTTCAGTTCAACTATAGCAACAAATTTCCTCAAGGGTGATATCGAAGCTGCTTTGTAGATCTGAATATAGCATATAAACACCCTGTTGCACCACAAAATTTGCCCTCTGACTTTCTAATTTTATTTGACTTGTTGCTTTGCATTCATACACATCTCCACTAGGTCATGCATTTTGCGTTCATTTATTTGCATAAGCTCCTAAGACCTGGGATTGTTTTCATCTAAGGAATTAGGATTTCACACCTTACCTGTGGTTATCTGGAGAATTCAAGGTTGTGGTTATTTACTTATGTTCATATCACTCGATTAGGATTTATTTTCCTGATTAAGGGGTATTCGATAATTTTAACGTCTGAAGAATATTCATTATGCATCTGACATATCATCATCAGCAGAGCATGAATTAAGGGTCTCATTTCTTTGCTAAGCCACTTTAATAATCGTTGGAGAATCTTAATTGATAAGGAGTTGCGATGGTTAATCATAGTTCATTAAAGGCTATCAAGACAAGTGCGAAGTTGATTCAAGTTTGTTTTCAGCCATGATTATAAGTGCTTTCAAGCCATATTCATTAATTTTTAAGTCACAACTAATTTGTGTTTAATCCACATGTTCAACTCATGCCATGGTAGCGTTATATTCAAGACATGTTGGAGTTTATGTTTGAAGTTATGTTTAGATTCATTTGTCGTGGTTGGCATATGGGATTAATTGTTCTTAGTGACTTGCCTTTGCAATAGGCTAAAGGATTAATCAACTTTTTTTTATTTGAAAGTTGGCATGTTAAGTTCGGGATACATTAAAATAATTGAGGCAAAACGAAGTGAATTTTTAGTCAAATATTGAGAATTTTATTTTTCTACTTAACTCATAATTTGGCAATGAAAGTTCCCAATTTGGCAGAAGAAAGAAAAGGATACAAGATGTAACATAATGTAATATTCTTATTTACATCTAAGTTTCAAATTCAAGAAAAATATTTTGCCAAATTGAGAATTGGATGCAAAGTCAAATTGGTTCCAAAAAGGAGTGCAAAGTACGAATGCTTAAGTTACACCAAAGATAACCAATATTCAAATAAATTCGAATTTAAAGGGATGATACAAGGTTATTTATACAAGTTACATGAGGAAAAAGATTTAATCCTACAAGCCATTGTTAAATTAGAAAAAATTCTTCATGTTGTTTCATGATTCTTCACGTCAGCACCAATATATGCAGGTTTTTTTTCTTTCAAAGCCAAAAGCAAGTCATACACATCAGCCACACCATTCTTATCTCACCACCCACCTACTACTCTTGTACTCTTACAATCCAAGAAAACAACCATCACGCCAAGAAAAGGACCCTTCAATGCACAACATGCCAAGATTTGTAAAGTCTGCCTCGGCTACAACACCAAGCATACATCAAAATGGATAAAAGGGGCCTGCAAAAAAAAACTGTATCGATCTCTACAATAAAGTTACCATAGTAAATGAAAAAGCCAATGCAAATGTTATTGTCAAATCTTCAAACAAACAGACCAAAGCAAGGATGGCGTAAATTCAAATCAAATGCAATAGGGGAAGTTTCACGGTTATAGCAAAAACAACTTTTCAACACTAGAAAACAGATAAACATAATACCATGAATAAAAACTTTTCAACATGATTTCAAACAACACAAACCCTAAATCATGACTATAAAAAGAGGTATTTTTCACATCAAAAGGGAGGCCGAAAATTCACAAATAGCAAAAAAACAACCCTAGCCGCAACTGGAAAAAATACAGATACAAAATTCATTGAAAAAACCTAGCCGCAACGAGAAAACGGACTGAAATTGATACTCCCTTTTCTCAAAAACACAACAACTAACATCATCAAAAAAGAAGAAGATCGAGCAAATGCAACAATCAACGTAGAAGGAAGAAGCGGATTCGAGCAAGCATCTGTCGCTCCCGGGATTTTCATCCTAGTACAAACGCGAAAGTGGCGCGGAAAAGTTAGAGTCGCCAGCCAGACATTTTTATCCCAAAGGAATGGGAAAGGTAATGTTGCACAAACCTGAGGAAGAAGGAAAAGGACGAGGCCTTGCGAACCAAAGATCTAGATACGGGAGTCGGTTACGAATTGAGAAGGTATTAGCACCCCAATCCGTCCGCCGTACCCGACGGGATCCACGCTTATAAGTCTGTTTTCAAAGGGTGAGAAATAATATGTTGTTCAAAGGAAAGAATGACTATCTGGAATGGAAATGAAATGAGAAAAGAATTGGAATCAACAAATGGGAAGAGAGGGGGAAAATGTAGGGAAAATAAAGATTGTGCTCGAATGGGCCCTACCCTACTGCCTACGTACCTCATCGGGATAAATGAGGATCAGAGACGCCGTAGTTCGTCTAACTAAGGCTTACACTCGTTTGTGTTTTTTAGGATGACGTTGCCATAGTTCTAGCTCAGGTGTTACCGGCTCTGACTCGAGGGTGTTTACCGTATCGCTGTTTGAACTGTTGAGACAAGTCATGTTCGTCCGCAAAGAGTATGAGATGAGATGAGAAGACGTGACTTCTTGGTTTGTTGTCTTTTAGAAGAAATGTTTTGAATTTGTGTTTATTGAATGTACAACACTAAAGACTATGACACAGGAGCGAATACTTTCCAAGATCGCCCCCAATGGAACGTTTGTAAAGCATCCTAGAAGAGTGAAGGAGACCTCTACTTAATCATTTCCCGTATAGCTTAAGGCTCGTGGCGCATTGTACACCTTTTCCTTTATTAAGTGTTTTTGATTTTCTTTTAAGATAAGAAGAGAGACTCAAATTATAAAAGGAAAAATTCTAAGGGAAACTAGACTTACCCTAGGTTAGTTTGAATTAAGGGATAACCTATGGTTAGTGAGGTTTGAAATCAAATCTACCTAAGAGATATTAAACTAGAAATGAAAGTAAAAGAAGTTAATGTTGAACAATTTGGTCCTCCTAAGTCATGGTGGGAAGAAGACGTGTATGAAATGTAAATGGGATGAAACAATGGATCGGGTGGGTCGATTGCGTGGTGCTAAGACGCACGACTTATGGTGTGAAACATACAAGGCTTGCTTTTGGTTGAATGGAATGGAACGATGGTAATCGAGGAATCCTAAAGTCACATGCAACTTTATTTATTTATTTGAAAACTTACTCGACGTTGGATCGAGTATCTTATTTGTTTTTTTGAAATTTTGGTTTTCTATCGATTCGTTTTATCTTTTCTAACCTAGTTATAAAAACTATACAAGCATACAAGTATTACACTATTACATCACAAAGCATACAAACATAATTGAAGCATAAAAATATCCAAGTCCATAAGCCAATCCTTGAAAACATACCTTGCACAAAAAGAAGAATAGTTAGTGAAATGACATGAAGCATGAATATGCATAATGTGAAGGAAGGAATTAAAATGACAAAAAATATCAAAAGTCATGGAAAAAATGTGAATTTAAATTCCTAAGGTCTTGAACCTGATTATAACACTATGTTAAAAAACCTCTTAAAAATTCTAATCCTAACTATGCCAAATGGTCATCTAAACTTACCTAAAGTTTAATCACAAACTTATACAAATCACAATACCAAAATAGTAGAAAAAATGTACTAAAAAATATACAAAAAATATTCTAGGTACTTCTATTTGTCCTTTAATCATGGCAAAAAGAATAGGCACAAAATGTTACAGGAAGTGGCATAAATAAATTGTACAAATTTATATATCCAAATGGAAATTCAATATAAGTCCATTAAATTAAAAAATCGAAATTAAATAGAAACATGACAAAATTTAGAAATTAAAAATAGGGAAAATTTCTAAATTGTATTAAAAAGCTAATATAATTTTTGGGGATTTTTCTTGTGCATTTTTATATTTTTCATGAATTAATTTTGAAACTATATAATATAGAAATTAAATAGAAAAGGGGCTAAAGAAGGGGGGGGGGAAGAATAGAAATGTTTCTAAGTTATAATGAAATTGGGCCCAGAATGGGGGGTCTTAATAGCGTTTTTGTTAGGCCCAATTCGCACAAAGCCTGAGGGAGGTGTGATTTGCAATTTTTTAGTTTAAGAAACAGAAAATGGGGGGTGTTGATAAGAATCGCAGGCCCAAAATGAGGGGAGGGATAAGATCACAATAAAATTAAATATATTATGCATTTATGAAAAAATAAAAAAACACTTAATTGATTTTATTGGTTTTAATTTGTTTTAATAATCTTAATTACTATTAACTTACAAGATTAATTCTCATTATGTTTTTATAATTTTGCACTAGAGAACATAGATCAAAATTGGAGAGGATAAGCACACAAACCCTAAATCCCTCTCTTTCCCCCTTTCCGCCTCCTTTCTCTCACAGACTCACTTTCTTCTTTAACATGATAAGAACCCTAGCTCTCTCTCTTGCTCCCGCCGCCATCAACCATTCACCTCTCTTCCGCCACCTTCTTCCCCGCCGCCACCTCTCAATCACACCCTCTCAACTTCTTATCCTTCTCTAACCCTAATTCTTCTCCCAAAACGGCGCATACTTCTCAGTCCCTCACACCCCTCCGCCGAAAAGAAGGAATTCCACCGCACCGGAGAAAACAAAGTGATTTAACCCTCTTATCATCTAAATCTCCATGAATTTTAAACCAATTTCACAAAATCTTAGCTCAAGATTCACACAGGTTGATGAAAAAACTTCGGCTCTCACCTGGGTGGTAGCGGATGGCGTATGTTTCAGTGAGGATGATGGTCGTTCCGGGAACGCAACTGTTACTTACGCGATGATGATGATGCGTTCGGATTGTTCTTGAGAAGACGATGACACGTCGCATTTTTACGAAGATGTTGATATTGGAGGTAATGGCTTTAACACGGACTTCTCCTATCTTTCATTCTGACATTGCTATTTTTCTTCTTGCTCTTCACAATTTGATCGCGGTTGTAAATCACCGCCAATTCACCTTGTGTCACGTTTGATGCGTCTGCAGGATGCTGATGATAGATTCACTGATTCGTGAATCATATAGGAATTCTTGACTTCCTTTCCTCCGCCCTGTAACCTACGTGTACTGTGTCGTCTACTGATGATTCGTGCCTTTTTTTCATGTAGATGATGATTATCAAGGATGACTGAAGAAATACCGAAGCGATGTGGAACAAGATGATGAAGGCCTTGATGAATAGTTTGAAGATGAGATAAGATGAAACCAAGAGAGTTTGATGAAGATCCAGGGTTGATATTGAATAATCCCTTTTTCAGAAGGTAAGGTCGAAATTGAATCCGCTGAACTTCTTTTCTTCCGAATTTCCTTGATTCTGAATGTGTTGTTGTGCGGTTGGAGTCTTTTGCAGATACGTATATTGCTGTTCTTGGACTCTCCTGCTTCTTTTCGAAACTTTCGAAACTTTCTTCTTGGCTGCAATTCTAAGTTTATTTTTGTTGAATGTGTTGCAGGTTTTTAGAATTGATGAAGTTGATTGAAGTTAGAGGTTGATGGAAGCAGATGATGCAGAATGAAGTTATGCCAAAAGAATGATGGAGTTCAAAAGAAAAAATGGCGAAGATAAGTGCTAAGAGTCGAAGTCGGGAAGCAAAAAAAATAAGTGGATGAATCCTGGTTTATATATGATCAAATCTGAAGCTTCCGGAAGCTTTTTCGGTTAACAGTTTGTTGGAGTTTGTTATGTAATCAGCTAGGATAGTTTTTGAATTTCTGAATTTCTTCTCTGAATTTTTTTCAGTTTTCTTTGTAAGGATTTTCTCAATAATGTAACTGAACTTGCCATAAACTCATTCTGTTGGAGGTTTCTTTCCTTTTGCAATATCTTCTCTACTAATTTTATCAGTGAGAGTTTTTTTGTTTTATGTAATAGTCTTCTACCATTTTCCTTCCTTTTTTTTATTCCTACTTTGTGTTTAAATTGTGACATGGGATTTGGAATTAAACTTAGAAAATATGAATGTATAATTTTGAATTGAAGTTTGGAAATGAACATGAAAATGGTTTAAACTAGACAAAGAAAATTTGGATTTAATTAATAGACTCATAAATCTTGGTTTTTACTTGGAAATTTTGGATCTAGAACAAGAAACATGGAATTGGATATTTGAAGCATGGGTAAACGGACTTAGAAAAAAAAGAAATAAAATGATAAAAATAGTCTAATGGTTTAAAAGGGATATTGACTTAATGGTTTAATTTTTGGATAAATGGAATTGAAATAATCAAACCGTAAACGGGAATGAAATGGGTAGTGAACAACTATTAACATGAGAAAGGGTTAGCGAAGTTCAAGTAACCTATATGACTAGTCTTAGCATGCTTAATCTAATTCACAACTTCAATCCAAGTCATACTTGTATCCTCAATGAACTCTTGATATTCAGTCAATTTTTTTGAACTCAAAACTCAATGGACTTGTATTATAAGCAACAAACTACTAAGAGGACCATCCTGTTCTGATTATTGCGTGCTTTGAGAAAATCAATGATATGAATTATTTCGAAAAGTCAGTTATATGATTATAAGTAGGAGGGAAAATTTTGGGGTGTTACAGCTGCCCCTATTCAATCACTGTAGACTTGAATGGATGACAGCAGTTGCTTTCAGATGTTTGAAGTATGCAGGGATTGAATACTAGAAACAGCCAGAAAATTTGCACTCCTCGGCAGAGGAAAAGGGAAATAAACTCGACCTAATGCACTCTGCTCGGATATAATTATGATGTGAAGAATAGTAAACGGGGGATGCCTTTTGGGTGATGCCAGAAGGCTACTAGCTTGCCACACTGTGGGTGGACTTTCGCCAATCTGCGGTTGGACTTCAAAATACATTGCCACACTACGGGTGGACTTTGGAAATTGCCACGTTGTGGGTGGACTTGTGATATACTGCCACCCTGAGGATGGACTTTCGCCAATCTGCGGTTGGACTTCAAAGTACCTTTGCCACACTGCGGGTGGACTTTGGAAATTGCCACGCTGTGGGTGGACTTTGTTAGGCGGCAACAATGCCTTAGTGAAGTATCGTTGGATGAAGTTAGACGAGTAACTACTTGCTACGCTGGGGGTGGACTTTGATCAACTTGTGGTAGAATTTTAAGATACTTTGCCACCCTGAGGATGGACTTTTGCCAATCTGCGGTTGGGCTTCAGATACTTTACCACACTGCGGGTGGATTGCTGGATAATTTGTCACACTGCGGGTGGACTTTAAAGGTTTGCCACACTGCGGGTGGACTTCTGCTCACTGCGGGAGACTTTTTGAAACTTGCCACCCGAAGATGGATTTTGGCCAGTCTGCGGCTGGACTTTTGCTCACTACGGGAGGTTTTTGCTCACTACGGGAGGCTTTTGCCCACTGCGGGGGACTTTGGAAATTTGCCACACTGCGGGTGGACTTTTGCTCACTACGGGAGACTTTTGAAACTTGCCACCCGAAGATGGACTTTGGCCAGTCTGCGGCTGGACTTTTGCTCACTACGGGAGGCTTTTGCTCACTACGGGAGGCTTTTGCCCACTGCGGGTGGACTTTTGCTCACTACGGGAGGCTTTTGCTCACTACGGGAGACTTTTGCTCACTACGGGAGGCTTTTGCCCACTGCGGGGGACTTTAGAGATTTGCCACACTGCGGGTGGACTTTTGCTCACTACGGGAGACTTTTGCTCACTACGGGAGACTTTTGCTCACTACGGGAGGCTTTTGCCCACTGCGGGGGACTTTAGAGATTTGCCACACTACGGGTGGACTTTTGAAGCTTGCCACCCGAAGATGGACTTTGGCCAGTCTGCGGCTGGACTTTGAGATCTGCCACCTGAAGATGGACTTTGGCCAGTCTACGGCTGGACTTTGCATATGTTGAATTGCATGGTATGTTGCCCCATGACACTGGGGATATTATGTCTTGAGTATTGTTAGTGAACTGGTGTGAATGTAAAAGAAATTCCTGACACGGAAGTGATAAGTCTCTGCTGACTCTGTGGGGAAACACAATGATCGCGAATTCGGTATCAAGTAGTCCCGTGGAGATAACATCTTTGTCGGAGAAGAGCGTGAATAATTCATCTGTCCCGAATTATCACCTTTGCCAAAAATAAATTGGACTTTTAGATTCGAGGGCCGTGCCTGGGGATACCTCGACTATTGGGGATTACCCACTCTTATGGATCTGCTGGGGAGGAGAATGATTTATCTGAACTCTTCTAGGGGAATAGGAATTGCCTTAGATCTGTTGAGGAACCGAGATCAAGGAAACCTTCTGAAGGAAAAACTTCTGACTTTAGTGAGGATAGATTTTATTTGCCTGTTGGTGATGACAACACCGAGACACGTCCTGCTGAGGAGGAAAGATTTCAAGTTGTCTCGTGTTGGGGATTAGTTGCTTCAGTAGGGATTTTACCTCAAGAGGATTTTACAAAAGACTTGGCGTCTTTAAACTCTTAGGTATCATAACGACTGCATGAATTAGCGTAACAACCTTGCTGAGGAGGTAACCATTGCCAATGCAGATGAGTTTGTATCTGTCAGAAATGCTTAACGAGATAGTTGGCTTGACAAGTGACCACGGTATTTTGAACTCCGGGTAAATGCTTCCGATCGTCTGTCTTCGAGAATGAACTCTCGTACTATTGGGGTGGCCTGCCCCTAGTACGAGTATTTGAATAGTTTTGCACTTGACTGACTAATCTTCGCTCTTGGAGAGATCTGAATCTCGAGGTGATTGCCCCAGTTTGCCTGAGATTTGAAGAGATTGCTCGACGTAACTGCCCCGGATTGGTTCAGTACTTTAATTTTGAAGAGATTGCTCGACATGACTGCCCCGGATTGGCTAGCTCTTACCATGACTAGTTGGGAAAGTCCTTGCTCAATGAAGCTTTCTCAGAAAAGTGCATCTTGACGTGACAGTCTTTCGGAAGTTTCGGACTTCTCAACTCGGCAAGCTTAAGCTTCTGGATTGAATTTCCGCATGTGAAACACTTATGATGCTAAACAAATGTATGCAAGCAAGAAATGTTTATTCTTAGAATGAAAATTCTAATGCAACGCACATGTAAATCTCAAAGTTTTGAAAAATGGATCGCCAACCTTTGTGAGCGAATCACTGGTTAAGACACGACCTTATTTTGAATGAAAGCATGTACATGCAATACCAACAACTGTCTTTTAGCATAACTCGTAGGAGTCAGGAACGCGGCCTCGTAGTAGTACGCTCTCAAATTAACCCTGTTTCAGTTAGGACTTTTAAGGGTTGTATCGTGGCCTGGTTCACGGTTACAGAAACAAAAGATATAGGCTCGAAGTTTATTTGTGCCCACCCACTCTTCGTGATGTTCTCTATTCCTATGTTCAGCTAGTTTTCATAAGCATTCACCTTTCATAAGGGTTTCGTGATGATTGAGGAACCATTACTGCTATCAGTTCAAGCACCAATCGGGTTATTGTTGAGAGTCAGTCACTCCTCTATCTTTCGTGTTTGTGTCACACGACTTTGTTCTTATTTGAGGATCTTTCTTGTGTAATCCTTTCTGTCTTTCGTCTTTTCATTATTTTGTTTTATCCCTAACTTTTGCCTGGACTGATTCTTGTGAATCTTTGATTGTGGAGTCCAGCGGGATGCCCTAACTTTTGCCTAAGTCGCTTGTTTTCAAGTTTCGACTTAGCGGGATTTTTCTTTTCTTTTTCTTTTTTGCATTTTGAACAAGTCGCGTGACATTGTTTGTCTTGATTGCTTCACGAGGGTTGTGACTGCCTCATTTTGTGGTCGACGAAGGATAACCGTTGTGGTTGTCAATCTTTGGACCTTTTGACTTGGATAACCATTGTGGTTTCGGGTCTTTGGACCTCTTAATTAGCATAGTAGAATGCAACGGATCTTCAAATACACTTCTTTATGAAAGTCTGAACGCTTGGTCTGACTAGCTGACGTCTACCCTGGCCCTGGGTTACATGTGAGGGTTCTCTTTTTTTTCATGTGAAAAGAAAATCCTACTTCAAGGCTCGAAGGGGTTAGCAAGGGTCTATCTTCCTTATATCTCCAGTGTTTAGGGATTTGAAACAAAGCCTGTACATCGTCAACAGGGCCTTACTCGAGAGCACACAATTAGAGATTTTGCGTTTTTGTTTCGTCATTCTCCTTTCATAGAATTTAAGCATGACAATTGGTATTGTGATGTACACATGCAAAATTATAAGGGAATGCAAATGAATTTAATTCAAGAAAAACATGTGAGTTTTATTATTGCTAACATTCAAAAGAAAACAAATTTCATACATGTAGACAAATGTTTAGCATATAAAAGAAACTACAAATGGAAATGCAGTAAAGAAACTGAATATTGCCGTAGTTGAGGAGGCTTGGCTCCGTCTGGACCTGTCAGTCTTGGATACTTTCAGTGATCAATAGCTCTTTCACAGACTTCAATTCGCAGTTGTATACCTAACCATGGCAGTAATACTTCCTCTTCTAACTATTCTGACTCTGACGCGAGACATCTGAAGGAAAGAGTGAAGCTGGGGAGTAAAGTTGCCCCATAAGGTTGCTCGGAAAGATCTGACGATCTTCTGCCTACGTATCTCCATTGACTGATGACCAATGAAGAATCAGAGCGACGTAGTTCCCCTCAATAGGGATGAAAATGAACAATGAATAAAGGCAAACACATAAATGCCATCACTGAGAGTATTTGAATACTGTTGGCTCTATTTGCTTCATGAATACCCAGGTGTCCTGGATGTTTAACTTGAAGACTTTAGCTTAACATGGACCATTTGGTAGAATAACCATGACACTGGTTCCGTCGTGATTAGGCATCAGACTCTGGAGTATCTTTGGATGAGGAGAAAAATTGATTGTCTTGGACTCAATTAGGTCTTGCACCTTGTTCTGAAAAGCCCAACATTTCTCAATACTGTGCCCCTGGGCACCTGAATGGAATTCGCACCTGGAGTTTGGATCAAAATTTGGTGGTAGGTTATCAGTAGAAGGAGCCCTCATGGTTCGGAGTTTGACCAGGTTCAACTTCAATAGCTCTGGAAGTAATACAGCATATGGATATGGGATAGGATCAAGTCTGCGGTTCCTCGCTCTTGTTCTTTCCTGAAACGGTCTCTGTACCTGTTGTTGCTGACCCTGTGGTCGTGATTGAAAACTTCGTTGTTGACATTGCGTTGGACGCCTGACATGTCCCTGTACTTTCTTACTCATACTCGGCCGAGGAGTGAATGAAGATTGTTGATGCTGCCCCTTTGAAGATTTGGCCTGAGTAATGATTCTAGAAGAAGGAAAGTTGACCACTTCTTTTGTATTCCTGCATGCTGAAGGAGGAGTTAGCTCGTGACACTCAATCAATCCCATTTTGATCAGTTGTAGACATAATTCAGCATAAGACATGGGTATCGGATCAATAACCCTTTCTTGAACCTGTTGATGACGGGTTGCTAGCAATGGAGGAGCTATAGCCGAAACCGGTTGAAGTATTTCTCCTGGAAACCAAGGCGTAGCAGCTGAGGAGGATCCCTGATAAGGAAAGAAAGTGCTCACTTCTTTGGTAACGATTGGTGTAGGATCATTCCGTTCACATGTGGAGTTGGTTCCTATCTGATGCTCTTCCTGACTGCCAAGTGGCGATTGCTGGTGAAGAGATTCGAACTGTAGAGGAAATCCACCTAAAGAACCCTGGTTTAGTGGACATCCCAAAGAGATGGGAGAAACATGACCTTCTGTTTGAAAAGTAGACACACAACTATCTTCCTTTTTCGACATAACATTCATGATTCCTGTAAGCAGCTTTATCTGAGTCTTCATCAAGTTGAATTCCTCTCTCAGCAATTTCTGATCCTGGAACAACGCTCGAATGTCCACTACAACATGCCCCAGTTGGGCCTTCATCTCAGTCACCTCCGCTCGGAGTTGGTCCATACCTTGACAATCGTGATTCAAATTGTCCATTCTGGAGATTCTGGAGAGAAACCAGGTCAGGATAAGAATTTGTCTCTGAACACCTGTCAAAAATGCAAGGATGTATGCAAATGCCATGTTCGGTTATTTCCAAGGAATCCATCTGTTTTGATCCAAGTTTTAATGCAGAAGAAAATCCGACATAATTCAGATATGGGATCCTTAGAAGTAACTGAAGCATGTATGCTAAAATGCTATGATGTCATGTATGCAACTGGCATGTGGTCGGCGGTCCGACGCTGGTGCGGATCAGATAACCAAATGTTGGGGAAGATCATGATATCAGTATCTCTGTGCAGAAGTTCCAGAACTAGTATCATATAGGGCCGGATCATATCATAGGGTAACACTGGCAAAAGCGGGTATGTTGGAAGTTTTTAGGGTTCCTGCAAACCTGTAAACCCCTCCCAATCTCACAGGTATGCTACTACGGGTCAACATCACGGACTCTCAAAGCCGAATAGCAATAATACGTTCACCATTTCCGAGAAATGGCTCATGACCAAATCAGGGAATCGGTTTGGCATTATGTACTACTCAGGGAGGCCTCAGCTGAATTCCGGAAAAACAAGCATCCCTCATAAGTTCCCGGCTTCAAGCACTGAAGTCGAGAAACAATAGTACATTCATCCCGAAGGGTACAATACTATTGTCATACGACCAGTTGCTTTAACCAGGTTCCTACGAGAGAACAAGGTCATCCTATGCGATTTCCTAGTGGGCCCTCGGGTGCGAATGGGTTTGCCACAAAATGTGGTCTGCCACTGTCACCACTGGAGAGGGTTGTTTCCACTAAGGTCCTCGATGATCGGTTCCCAGTGTTAGCAGCTCAGGTGGGAACATTCTATGGTCTGCCTAGGCAGTATAGAACATATCCCAAGAGAGCCTGATCTGGGTGTGGGACTCGTGAAAACTACACGTGCTCAAGACCACGCAAGCCACACGACTGCCCACTCTAAATCCTATGTGTATACTCAAGCCGGGTATTTGGCTTATCTCACAATAATCCCATCCCGCCAAGGAAAACCAGAACAGCCAGTACAGTATATGCCAGTATATGCGACAACAAAGTAAAGTGCAGAAAGCTGTAAATAAAGCTGTAAAGGAAAGCGATAAATTGTAAACAAAACAGTAAAGCTAAATCAAAGCATAACAACGAATGAAAAAGCACCCAAAGAAAATAGAAACAGACAAGCGCTAGGATTGACTCTCAAAGGGGAAATTAGAATTAAAAGTCCCCAGCAGAGTCGCCAGCTGTCGCTCCCGGAATTTTCATCCTAGTACAAACGCGAAAGTGAGTCGCCAGCCAGACATTTTTATCCCAAAGGAATGGGAAAGGTAATGTTGCACAAACCTGAGGAAGAAGGAAAAGGACGAGGCCTTGCGAACCAAAGATCTGGATACGGGAGTCGGTTACGAATTGAGAAGGTATTAGCACCCCAATCCATCCGCCGTACCCGACGGGATCCACGCTTATAAGTCTGTTTTCAAAGGGTGAGAAATAATATGCTGTTCAAAGGAAAGAATGACTATCTGGAATGGAAATGAAATGAGAAAAGAATTGGAATCAACAAATGGGAAGAGAGGGGGAAAATGTAGGGAAAATAAAGATTGTGCTCGAATGGGCCCTACCCCGCTGCCTACGTACCTCATCGGGATAAATGAGGATCAGAGACGCCGTAGTTCGTCTAACTAAGGCTTACACTCGTTTGTGTTTTTTAGGATGACGTTGCCATAGTTCTAGCTCAGGTGTTACCGGCTCTGACTCGAGGGTGTTTAACGTATCGCTGTTTGAACTGTCGAGACAAGTCATGTTCGTCCGCAAAGAGTATGAGATGAGATGAGAAGACGTGACTTCTTGGTTTGTTGTCTTTTAGAAGAAATGTTTTGAATTTGTGTTTATTGAATGTACAACACTAAAGACTATGACACAGGAGCGAATACTTTCCAAGATCGCCCCCAATGGAACGTTTGTAAAGCATCCTAGAAGAGTGAAGGAGACCTCCACTTAATCATTTCCCGTATAGCTTAAGGCTCGTGGCGCATTGTACACCTTTTCCTTTATTAAGTGTTTTTGATTTTCTTTTAAGATAAGAAGAGAGACTCAAATTATAAAAGGAAAAATTCTAAGGGAAACTAGACTTACCCTAGGTTAGTTTGAATTCATGGATAACCTATGGTTAGTGAGGTTTGAAATCAAATCTACCTAAGAGATATTAAACTAGAAATGAAAGTAAAAGAAGTTAATGTTGAACAATATGGTCCTCCTAAGTCATGGTGGGAAGAAGACGTGTATGAAATGTAAATGGGATGAAACAATGGATCGGGTGGGTCGATTGCGTGGTGCTAAGACGCACGACTTATGGTGTGAAACATACAAGGCTTGCTTTTGGTTGAATGGAATGGAACGATGGTAATCGAGGAATCCTAAAGTCACATGCAACTTTATTTATTTATTTGAAAACTTACTCGACGTTGGATCGAGTATCTTATTTGTTTTTTTGAAATTTTGGTTTTCTATCGATTCGTTTTATCTTTTCTAACCTAGTTATAAAAACTATACAAGCATACAAGTATTACACTATTACATCACAAAGCATACAAACATAATTGAAGCATAAAAATATCCAAGTCCATAAGCCAATCCTTGAAAACATACCTTGCACAAAAAGAAGAATAGTTAGTGAAATGACATGAAGCATGAATATGCATAATGTGAAGGAAGGAATTAAAATGACAAAAAATATCAAAAGTCATGCAAAAAATGTGAAATTAAATTCCTAAGGTCTTGAACCTGATTATAACACTATGTTAAAAAACCTCTTAAAAATTCTAATCCTAACTATGCCAAATGGTCATCTAAACTTACCTAAAGTTTAATCACAAACTTATACAAATCACAATACCAAAATAGTAGAAACAATTCCCTAAAAAATATACAAAAAATATTCTAGGTACTTATATTTGTCCTTTAATCATGGCAAAAAGAATGGGCACAAAATGTTACAGGAAGTGGCATAAATAAATTGTACAAATTTATATATCCAAATGGAAATTCAATATAAGTCCATTAAATTAAAAAATCGAAATTAAATAGAAACATGACAAAATTTAGAAAGTAAAAATAGGGAAAATTTCTAAATTGTATTAAAAAGCTAATATAATTTTTGGGGATTTTTCTTGTGCATTTTTATATTTTTCATGAATTAATTTTGAAACTATATAATATAGAAATTAAATAGAAAAGGGGCTAAAGAAGGGGGGGAAGAATAGAAATGTTTCTAAGTTATAATGAAATTGGGCCCAGAATGGGGGGTCTTAATAGCTTTTTTGTTAGGCCCAATTCGCACAAAGCCTGAGGGAGGTGTGATTTGCAATTTTCAGTTTAAGAAACAGAAAATGGGGGGTGTTGATAGGAATCGCAGGCCCAAAATGAGGGGAGGGATAAGATCACAATAAAATTAAATATATTATGCATTTATGAAAAAATAAAAAAACATTTAATTGATTTTATTGGTTTTAATTTGTTTTAATAATCTTAATTACTATTAACTTACAAGATTAATTCTCATTATGTTTTTTATAATTTTGCACTAGAGAACATAGATCAAAATTGGAGAGGATAAGCACACAAACCCTAAATCCCTCTCTTTCCCCCTTTCCGCCTCCTTTCTCTCACAGACTCACTTTCTTCTTTAACATGATAAGAACCTTAGCTCTCTCTCTTGCTCCCGCCGCCATCAACCATTCACCTCTCTTCCGCCACCTTCTTCCTCGCCGCCACCTCTCAATCACACCCTCTCAACTTCTTATCCTTCTCTAACCCTAATTCTTCTCCCAAAACGGCGCATACTTCTCCGTCCCTCACACCCCTCCGCCGGAAAGAAGGAATTCCACCGCACCGGAGAAAACAAAGTGATTTAACCCTCTTATCATCTAAATCTCCATGAATTTTAAACCAATTTCACAAAATCTTAGCTCAAGATTCACACAGGTTGATGAAAGAACTTCGGCTCTCACCTGGGAGGTAGCGGATGGCGTATGTTTCAGTGAGGATGATGGTCGTTCCGGGAACGCAACTGTTACTTACGCGATGATGATGATGCGTTCGGATTGTTCTTGAGAAGACGATGACACGTCGCGTTTTTACGAAGATGTTGATATTGGAGGTAATGGCTTTAACACGGACTTCTCCTATCTTTCATTCTGACATTGCTATTTTTCTTCTTGCTCTTCACAATTTGATCGCGGTTGTAAATCACCGCCAATTCACCTTGTGTCACGTTTTATGCGTCTGCAGGATGCTGATGATAGATTCACTGATTCGTGAATCATATAGGAATTCTTGACTTCCTTTCCTCCGCCCTGTAACCTACGTGTACTGTGTCGTCTACTGATGATTCGTGCCTTTTTTTCCTGCAGATGATGATTATCAAGGATGACTGAAGAAATACCGAAGCGATGTGGAACAAGATGATGAAAGCCTTGATGAATAGTTTGAAGATGAGATAAGATGAAACCAAGAGAGTTTGATGAAGATCCAGGGTTGATATTGAATAATCCTTTTTTCAGAAGGTAAGGTCGAAATTGAATCCGCTGAACTTCTTTTCTTCCGAATTTCCTTGATTCTGAATGTGTTGTTGTGCGGTTGGAGTCTTTTGCAGATACGTATATTGCTGTTCTTGGACTCTCCTGCTTCTTTTCGAAACTTTCGAAACTTCCTTCTTGGCTGCAATTCTAAGTTTATTTTTGTTGAATGTGTTGCAGGTTTTTAGAATTGATGAAGATGATTGAAGTTAGAGGTTGATGGAAGCAGATGATGCAGAATGAAGTTATGCCAAAAGAATGATGGAGTTCAAAAGAAAAAATGGCGAAGATAAGTGCTAAGAGTCGAAGTCGGGAAGCAAAAAAAATAAGTGGATGAATCCTGGTTTATATATGATCAAATCTGAAGCTTCCGGAAGCTTTTTCGGTTAACAGTTTGTTGGAGTTTGTTATGTAATCAGCTAGGATAGTTTTTGAATTTCTGAATTTCTTCTCTGAATTTTTTTCAGTTTTCTTTGTAAGGATTTTCTCAATAATGTAACTGAACTTGCCATAAACTCATTCTGTTGGAGGTTTCTTTCCTTTTGCAATATCTTCTCTACTAATTTTATCAGTGAGAGTTTTTTTGTTTTATGTAATAGTCTTCTACCATTTTCCTTCCTTTTTTTTATTCCTACTTTGTGTTTAAATTGTGACATGGGATTTGGAATTAAACTTAGAAAATATGAATGTATAATTTTGAATTGAAGTTTGGAAATGAACATGAAAATGGTTTAAACTAGACAAAGAAAATTTGGATTTAATTAATAGACTCATAAATCTTGGTTTTTACTTGGAAATTTTGGATCTAGAACAAGAAACATGGAATTGGATATTTGAAGCATGGGTAAACGGACTTAGAAAAAAAAGAAATAAAATGATAAAAATAGTCTAATGGTTTAAAAGGGATATTGACTTAATGGTTTAATTTTTGGATAAATGGAATTGAAATAATCAAACCGTAAATGGGAATGAAATGGGTAGTGAACAACTATTAACATGAGAAAGGGTTAGCGAAGTCCAAGTAACCTATATGACTAGTCTTAGCATGCTTAATCCAATTCACAACTTCAATCCAAGTCATACTTGTATCCTCAATGAACTCTTGATATTCAGTCAATTTTTTTGAACTCAAAACTCAATGGACTTGTATTATAAGCAACAAACTACTAAGAGGACCATCCTGTTCTGATTATTGCGTTCTTTGAGAAAATCAATGATATGAATTATTTCGAAAAGTCAGTTATATGATTATAAGTAGGAGGGCAAATTTTGGGGTGTTACAGCATCAAACAAAGAAAGACGAAATACCTATTATTCCACTCTTTTCAACATCCACAGTCGGTAGACCTTCTTTCCTTTTGTATTTTTTCTCTAATGTGATTGTTATACCTGTTGTTGATGTTACTAGTGGATTTCATGTTTTCCCTGCATCTGATTTGCGATCTACGGTTTTGGGTGAGGCCATCGTGTACGATGAAAGTTAGTCCCTCTTTCGTGAGGAAGACAAATGAGTATTGAGAAGAATTGATTGGTTCTTAAATTTGAAGGTGATGAAGAGGTAGTAGTAGTAGTAGTAGTAGTAGTAGTAGTAGTAGTAGTAGTAGTAGTAGTAGTAGTAGTAGTAGTAGTAGTAGTAGTAGTAGTAGTAAGAGTTTTCAAGGGATCCTTTAGGACTCATTTTTTTCACTTTATTGAGTTTTGAAGAGCATTGATACGCTAAGTTTTTTTTCCGATTCATTTTGCCCTGTTCACAAATATTTAACAATTTCTCTTTAACCCATACCCTATTATACTTTCCTTGGGACTATGTCTCTCTCAATGATAGCCAGATGGCGGCATAAATGGTCACATGTCTAACAGTAGAGAGAGAGGATGTTAAATGAATGAGCAGCGGTCCATTTCACTTCAATTGGTGTTTTGTTTTAAATCCTAGTTTTAATAAACCCTTTTGTTTTTTTTATTTAATAAAAATGCTACACTAAAATTTAATTTATGGTTTTATGTTGCACTTCCTGAGGCATGTCTTTTCTAATGCTTTGGCTTGGTAATTGATATTTAGAAGAACAAGAGCCAGGCTTTCCTTTTTTGTGTGACCAATGAGCCACTTCAATAAAGTTAAGTTTGCTTTTTTTTTCTTTGTTTGGATGTATGGTTGGGCCGGTGCAGGTATTGGACTGGATGTGGACTTTTTGCTTGGCCAAATAGCACCCTTGTCCCGTCAGATTTTCTTTTTTATTATTTTAATATTGATATCTCTAGAAAACAATTAATTTTCCAATGACTATTCATAAAAAAATATATAAATAAATAGATATATTTAACTTGGGTTATTTTCTCATGTTTTTAAATCAAAAATCAAGTCATTTCCTTTTATTTTCATTTAGCAATAGTTTATTCCAATTATTGAATAAAAAAATCATTTTGATTCATGTTTGGTTCAAATTTGTTCATTGATCGTATTTTTGATTGTATGATGATAACGTATCTCATTTGTATGAACTTGAATGTTGTTCTCGCATTACGACTATAATTTTTCAAGTAAAAAACGAATACACACACACACTAAGATAATTGATTTCAAAAATAATTAAAACTCTTTGTCCAACGCCAAATAAATCTTTATGCATACTTCACTTCATACACACATGTAAGTCGGTCTTTTTTATGATCGCCATCTGCACAACTTTACACATCTCAAACCCTAAAAAACAAGTACGTTCTTTTATCAAATTTTTTATAATCAAATAACGAGAAAACTAAACTTTTGGAATCTAGCATTGGGTTTTTGAATGATCTCTCTTGAGGCTAGCCCTTGGGTTGTGTCTCATTCGCTCTTTCGTTTCTAAAATACTTAAACCTTCAAATAACGAAAGAACTAAACTTTTGGAATCTAGCATTCCTTGGGGTTTTGAATGATCGCGCTTGAGGCTAGCCCTTGGGTTGTATCTCATTCGCTCTTTCGTTTCTAAAATACTTAAACCTTCAAATAATGAAATAACTGAACATTTGGAATCTCGCATTCCTTGGGTTCTTGGATTATTGATCTTGAGTCTAGCCCTTGGGTTGTGATTTATCCAACCTTTCGCTCCTAAAATACTCAACTCATCAATTATCCTATAAACAAGCAACAAAAGAACTGAGCTTTTGAATCTAGCGTTCCATAGGATCTTTAATGATCTCTTTTAAGGCTAGCTCTTAGGTTGTGATTCATTCAACCTTTCGTCTCAAAAACATTTAAAACTTCCCAAAAGACTAGACATGACTCATCTTCATAGGAGAGACATTTATTTTATCCCCCATAAACATAAGTCAAATCTTTCAAACAATTATTCTCAAAGTAAGAATGTGGCATTTCTTGTTGATCCTTATATCCAAGTTTAAAGCTTCTTCCAATTTTACTTTCTTTCTCAAAGGAAGGATGTGGAATTTCTTGTCGATCCTTACATCCAAGTTTAAAGGTTCTTCTGATTTTACTCTCTTCCTTAAATATTTGTGGTGGAATAGGCGAGACATCTCCCTTAAAGATGGTGATTTGTATCTTTCTTTTAAAATACAATTTAAAATCCCTACAACAAATAATAAGTCATTTTCATAATTAATTAACGAAAGAACTGAGTTTTGGAGTCTTGCATTCCTCGAATTCTTGGATGGTCGCTCTTGAGGCTAGCCCTTAGGTTGTGATTCATCCAACTTTTTGTCTCAAACACCTTAATAAAGATCAAACAACTTTCTCAAAATAACTTTGTTTAGATCCTTGCTAACGTGCATATAAACTAGTGTTTAAGCCTCCTCGAGAGTGGACCAACCAATGTTTAACAGTTAGCACGCGAACTAATTGCTTGTTCGTTAAAAGACACAAAACAACAAACCATAGTTGCACAAACTACAAAGCTATGACTTTCCCATTGCACAAGGGAATACGTAGGCACAAGGATTTCAACCCTTGGCAAGCACACTAATGAAAAACTACCCATTTCTCCATAACAAAAAACACACTCATTTTCCCTTTAACAAACGATTTTAGAAAACTTTTACCATTATAAGAAGACAAAAACATAAGTTAGCATTCAAGCGCATATTAGATTAAGAGGTTCCCGTTGATTACAACGGACGTGAGGGGTGCTAATACCTTCCTCTTGCGTAACCGACTCCCGAACTTAGAATTTTGGTTCCGATGACCATTTTTTATCCTTATTAGGTAGTGTCTATATCTTCCTTTTCTCTAAATAGAATAAATAAAATTAGGTGGCAACTCTGTTGTTTTTTCTGCGTCCATCGCGAGGATCGTATTTTTCGAGGTACGACAGTTGGCGACTCTGCTGGGGAAACTATATGCCTTATGCATAAGAGAATCGAGCCTAACTTATGATAGTTTTCGCTTGTTTGCTAACTTGTTTTAATTGTCTTATTTGTTTACTATTGTTGTTTTATATGCTTGTATATTGCTTTCTTCTTTATTATAATGCTCATTATTACCTTCTTGTTGGATCTGGGGATGATATCACAAATAAGGCTCTACACCTGAGCTTTAGAAAAAGAAGAGGGAACACCTAAGTTAGAATTGGAAGTTATTAGTGTTAGTCTCCAGGGACTCGCTTCTTGAGAGCCTAGCATGAAAGCTCCCCCAGAGAGTAGATCTTGTCGTAACAGGGCTAGCCTGTCGCATGACTTGATTTATGAAAGGGTTATGACTCTGGGACCCACTTTTAGAACCAGTTTCTATATTGGTCGTTGTGTAGTGTTAGTCTCCAAGGACTCGCTCCTTGAGGTCCTAGCATAAGAATTCCACTCAAGGTAGACCTTATCGTTATTATCATCATAATATAGCTAGCATGTGGTAGGATGTTAGTACGATTAACGTCCATGATCTTGAGTACCCTTAATCCATCACCATAGAAACTATCTCGTGAGCGGTTTTATGGGTAAAGAACTTAGAAATTTCCTTATAAAGCTTACCTGTTATGATGTTATGTGTTACTCATGATACCTTGGATCCGAACATTATGCTTTCATAACTGATTGTATTTGTGATTCTGAGCATTGCATTCATTTGCACATCATTGAATTTGCATTCATCAACATTACATATTGTCTCCAAACAATCAAACTCACACATGTCTTATTCTTCGATTGTCAAACTGTACTTGAACCAGTCACCAGAGAAAGATGGACCAACTTGAGCAGGAAAACAAAGATTTTAGAGAAGAAGTCACTACTTTGAGAGACCATTTGGGAATGTTCTCAACTACGATGAAAATGCTAGTAGACAGCCTTGTGCAAGATAATAATGAACTTCGTGAAGAGGTTCATAGTTTGAAGATTGGTAGAGAACGTCTGATTTCTTTGGTTAAAGATCTGGTCATTTTTCAACGTCAGCCAAATCCTACTCATCAACAACCTAGTCGAGGAGAAATTGATCTTAATGTTGCTCTGGTGTCTCATCAACAACATCATAATCAACCTCAAAATCAACAAATACCTCAGAACAATCCAGAAGAAGTAACTCACCAGTTTGATCATATCCCAATGACTTACAGTCAATTGTGGTCTTATTTTACCCGAAACTCAGTGATGACACCTAGAAAGACAAGATCCATGAGACCTCTCCCTCATTGGTTCAATCCAAATACCAGTTGTGAGTTTCATGGTGGAGTACTAGGGCATCCAATTGAAGAGTGCAAGGTTTTCCAAGAAAAGGTTCAAGAGATGATTAATGATGAGGTGTTGACCTTCAAGGAAGGAAGCCCATTTGTGAATGGAACGCCTTTATGCTGATGAATATCAAGACTCAAAATGTGTGATCCCAGAGTTCAAGTCTGAGCGTGGAACAAGTTCCTCTGTGCACATGGTTGATTGATGCTCTGAAGTTTATCTTCTCAGATGTTTAGCTCATTCTCTGTTTTTCATATTCATTTTTATTTATTTGTTAATGCATTTGTTTTGGCATGTAAGAACTTATTTGTTTTGAATGATTAATGCAATGAATATGTTTGTCTTAAAGTAATCCATTTGTATTCACTCATAATGTTTTTCTACTTTATAATGCCAATATTATCAAATATTTTGCCTAGGTAGAGAATTGGAGGGAGGATAACGAAATTAAAACGCAAATTCTCTAGTTGAATGTTTTTGAATAAAACCCTACTGATGATGTACAAGCATTATTTCAAATCCCCAAACACCAGAGAGATAAGGAGTTAATCCCTAGTTAGGCACTTCGAGCCTAGAAGTAGGAGTTTCTTTCAGATCTAAACCCTTATGTTTAACCTGGGGCAGGGTAGTGTTCGGTTAATCTGACTACACATTCAAATTATAAGATGAAACATCCCATCAGGGAATCCACTATAACCATTTACTTGGCAGTCACAACTTTCAGCCTTCCAAAAAAACCCGATAAGTCGAACCTACAAAAAAGACTTAGACAAAAAATAAGGATCAATAGAGAAATTCAATTAAAGGAGGCCTTCAAATCCTAAACTTCAAGCAAATAAGATTTAGTGACCATCATACCAAAGTCAAATAAGATTTAATATCATGGAAGCTTACGTATGAGTACCAGTGAAGAGCTTAATCTTTTGAGGTTTGAAACCCTGATGAGTAAATGGACAACTATTTCAAAGGATGATCATTCCCAGGGGCATGTTGCTTGAAGACTTTGCTAAACAGGGGAAAGTTGTTTCCCAGTTTGTTGTCTGCACGATCGGACCATCCCTAAAGGACTAATATTGAAGACTCATTTATGCCAAATACAATCAATATGGGACAGTTACATCGAGATTCGGCAAAATCTCTCGAAGAGTTTGAAGACACTAAGGCATGTTGAATGCCAAGTCTTTTATAAAATCCTCTTGATATGATCTTTTCTCATAAACCATTTCATTGGTGCAGGACTACGTGTTTCCCTAAGCAGAATGCTCTTGTGATCTACCTTGCAAGTATCTCCAGATGATGGGTCTTTATGCTAGTTTGCTATGATGTGTTGGGTATATGACTCTGTGTTTTCCAATGGATTTTTTTACTACTTAGTGCTCCCAGTGAGGTACTAAGTCCAGTATCCCCAATTGAGCCTTAATTCAAGTTCCTCCACCTAACTGTGGTTTTCTTCCCCAGGAGAGTACAAATTTACTATATCCTAAGGCAAACGGAGTTTGTGTGGCTATTTTCCTTTTGATGAACATTGAAGTTAGAATAATTGTCTGGGTTTATCCCCAAGTAAAGTGTATTCCTCTCCTCATAGAGACTTGAGCCTTGCAGTAAGACCTTATTCCATGGATGGCTCTCTCTATCCTATCTTTAGCGATGCTTACACATTGACGAGACTGGTCGAGTATCTGGTTATTGTGATGTTTATTTCATCACCAAGTTATCTCTTGTGTCTGTATTGTTTGTTTGCCAGCATAAACATAACACGCATTAATACATACATCATGCATAGCTGAATTCATATTCATGTCTATTTTGCATTCTTTGGTGTTTACTTCATTCACCTTGGTCGTGTTTATCCTCAAGTGATGTGTCACTCTCTTCAATAGAGTTATCAATCTTAAGCAGAAAATGTACATTCTTTCTAATTCCCCACTGAGTTTTACCCTCGTGGAAGATTTTTGCTTTAGTTCTCCTTTCCACACTTGGATAGGATGAATCCCCAATTTGAGTTAATACCTCATTGGATAAAATCTTGTTTGATAGTTTCTCTCTAGCTTGTTCCTGGATTGAACTCGGTCTTTGGCAATTTTGATGAATTGAATTTCCAAATGGAAAGTGCATTTATTTTGCACCTTTTGATTACTTTGTCTCCCCAGGAATTTATTAGAGGTTCCCCATTGAAAATAAACTTTGTTCTCCAGCAGTGGTGTGGCAACATTCTCTGAGAATACTTATACCTGACAACAAGTGGCGGTTCTCTTTATGTGAGAAGCTTGTTTTTTCCATTGAATTACCCAATGAATCAACAAATGGCAGTCTCTTTCCGAGAATTTTGTTTATCCCCAACAAAGTTATTATTTTATCAAATCGCATCTCCCCATTTCGGTGAAGAAGTTTGGTATGAATTTATTTTTCAAACAAATGGCATCTCTTCAAGTCTCGGTGAGAAGTTTGTTGTGAATTCCCAATTTCCGTCAAATGGCATCTCTCCAAATCCCGGTGAGAAGTTTGAGTGTGAAGTTGTTTCGTAGTATGGAATTTCTCTCAGAAGAAAGGAAGTGTGACGAAGTTGTTCGTCATATGGAATCTCTTTGAAGAAGAAGGGAAGTATGATGAAGTTAGTTTTCTATCAAATGGCATCTCCCTAGTTCGGTGGAGAAGTTTGGTATGAATTTATTTTTCAAACAAACGGCATCTCTCCAAGTCTCGGTGAGAAGTTTGTTGTGAATTCTCAATTTCTATCAAATGGCATCTCTCTAAATCTCGGTGAGAAGTTTGAATGTGAAGTTGTTTCTATCATATGGAATCTCTCTCAAAAGAAGGGAAGTATGATGAAGTTGTTTGTCGTATGGCATCTCTTTGAAGAAGAAGGGAAGTATGATGAAGTTATTTTTCTATCAAATGGCATCTCCCCAGTTCGGTGGAGAAGTTTGGTATGAATTTATTTTTCAAACAAATGGAATCTCTCCAAGACTCGGTGAGAAGTTTATTGTGAATTCTCAATTTCCTTCAAATTGTATCTCTCCAAATCCCGATGAGATGTTTGAATGTGAAGTTGTTTTCTATTATATGGAATCTCTCTCACAAGAAGGGAAGTGTGACGAAGTTGTTCGTCATATGGAATCTCTTTGAAGAAGAAGGGGAGTATGATGAAGTTAGTTTTCTATCAAATGGCATCTCCCTAGTTCGGTGGAGAAGTTTGGTATGAATTTATTTTTCAAACAAATGGCATCTCTCCAAGTCTCGGTGAGAAGTTTGTTGTGAATTCTCAATTTATGTCAAATGGCATCTCTCTAAATCTCGGTGAGAAGTTTGAATGTGAAGTTGTTTTCTATCATATGGAATCTCTCTCAAAAGAAGGGAAGTATGATGAAGTTGTTTGTCGTATGGCATCTCTTTGAAGAAGAAGGGAAGTATGATGAAGTTATTTTTCTATCAAATGGAATCTCCCCGGTTCGGTGAAGAAGTGTGGTACGAATTTATTTTTCAAACAAATGGTATCTCTCCAAGTCTCGGTGAGAAGTTTGTTGTGAATTCTCAATTTCCGTCAAATGG
Organism: Lathyrus aphaca; assembly: GCA_963966055.1. Lineage (NCBI taxonomy): Eukaryota > Viridiplantae > Streptophyta > Magnoliopsida > Fabales > Fabaceae > Lathyrus > Lathyrus aphaca. Next base: position 459,948,855 of record OZ014522.1, on the reverse strand, counting down.
TATCTCTCCAAATCCCGATGAAAGTTGTTTTCTATCATATGGCATCTCTTTCAGAAGAAGGGAAGTATGATGAAGTTGTTTGTCGTATGGCATCTCTTTGAAGAAGAAGGGAAGTATGATGAAGTTATTTTTCTATCAAATGGCATCTCCCCAGTTCAGGGGAGAAGTTTGGTATGAGTTTATTTTTCAAACAAATAGCATCTCTCCAAGTCTCGATGAGAAATTTGTTGTGAATTCTCAATTTCCGTCAAATGGCATCTCTCTAAATCCCTGTGAGAAGTTTGAGTGTGAATTTGTTTTCTATCATATGGAATATCTCTAGAGAAATCTCGAAGAGAAGTATGATTAAATGGTTATTTCCCAGAAAGTTTGTCACCATTTTTCTATCAAATGGCATCTCTCCGGTAAATTCCGATGATAAGTTTGGTGAAGATCCATGCATATGATTTTCTCTTTTTTTGAGAAATCCCTTTTTTTCAAATCAACTAACCTGTATCTCCTTGAAGATCCTCGGTAATGGACTCTTTCATGGCATACAACCTCGAAACTTGAGAAGTTTGTTTTATTTTGTCAAACACCTTTGCTTAGGCTACCATACACTTGGTATTAGGTGATCTTTCCTTTCAAGTCTGGAAACCCATTCAAATACCAGTTCTCGTCTGGTAGACGACTTTAAAGCCAGTTCTCGTCTGGTCACCTTTTCTTTAACCTATCGTCTGATAGTCAGTTGTCGTCTGGCTTCACTCAAAACATAAAATTCTCGTGTGGATTTTATTTCAGTCGCGCATGTTTGATCCCCAGTAGAGTCATTTTCTTTTATTCCCAATATATTTTCTACTTTATAGCTTCCATCGAACATTTTTTTCTCACCATATTTTCATTTTTTTATCCCACAGAGAGCAAATTTTCTAGTTCCTTATGTATTCAAACCTCTTCCACCTTTCAGGTTTAAGTTGTTTGAATAGGGGCAGCTGTTGCAACTCAAAACCTACCCTCTGATTTTCTAATTTTATTTGACTTTTTGCTTCACATTTATACACATCTCCACTAGGTCATGCATTTTGCGTTCATTCATTTTCATAAGACCCTAAGACCTTGGATCGTTTTCATCTAAGGAATTAGGATTTCACACCTTACTTGTGGTTATCTGGAGAATTCAAGGTTGTGGTTATTTACTTATGTTCCTATCACTCAATTAGGATTTATTTTCCTGATTAAGGGGTATTCGAGAAATTTTACGTCTGAAGACTATTCATTGTGCATCTGACCTATCATCAGCAACAAAGCATGAATTAAGGGTCTCATTTCTTTGCTAATCCACTTTAATAGTCGTTGGAGATTCTTAAATGATAAGGAGTTGCGATGGTTAATCATAGTTCGGTTAAGGCTATCAAGACAAGTGCGAAGTTGATTCAAGTTTATTTTTAGCCATGATTATAAGTGCTTTCAAGCCATATTCATTAATTTTTAAGACATAACTAATTTGTGTTTAAACCACATGTTCAACTCATGCCATGGTAGCGTTATATTCAAGACATGTTGGAGTTTGTGTTTGAAGTTTTGTTTGGATTCATTTACCGTGGTTGGCATATGGGATTAATTGTTCTTAGTGACTTGCCTTTGCAATAGGCTAAAGGAATAATCAACTTTTTTTGATTTGAAAGTTGGCATGTTAAGTTTGGGATACATTAAAATAATTGAGGCAAAACGAAGTGAATTTTTAGTCAAATATTGAAAATTGTCTTTTTCTACTTAATTCATAATTTGGAAATGAAAGTTCACAATTTGGCAGAAGAAAAAAAGGGTACAAGATGTAACATAATGTAATATTCTTATTTACATCTAAGTTTCAAATTCAAGAAAAATATTTTGTCAAATTGAGAATTGGATGCAAAGTCAAATTGGTTCAAAAAGGAGTGCAAAGTACGAATGCTTAAGTTACACCAAAGATAACCAATATTCAAATAAATTCAAATTTCAAGGGATGATACAAGGTTATTGATACAAGTTACACGAGGAACAAGTTTTAATCCTACAAGCCATTGTTAAATTAGAAAAACGTCTTGATGTTGTTCCATGATTCTTCACGTCAGCACCAATATATGTGGGTTTTTTTTCTTTCAAAGCCAAAAGCAAGTCATCCACATCAGTCACACCATTCTTATCTCAACATGCCAAGATTTGTAAAGTCTGCCTCGACTACAACACCAAGCATACATCAAAATGGATAAAAGGAGCCTGCAAAAAAAACTGTACCGATCTCTACAATGAAGTTACCATAGTATATGACAAAGATAATGCAAATGTTATTGTCAAATATATAAACAAACAGACCAAAGCAAGGATGGCATAAATTCAAATGAAATGCAACAGGGGAAGTTTCACGGTTATAGCAAAAATAACTTTTCAACACCGGAAAACAGATAAACATAATACCATGAATAAAACCTTTCAACAGGATTTCAAACAACACAAACCCTAATTCATGACTATAAAAAGAGGCATTGTTCACATCAAAAGGGAGGCTAAATATTCACAGAGAGAAAAAAAAGAACCCTAGCCGCAACTGAAAACAACACAGATACAAAATTTATTTAAAAAAATATAGTCGCGACGAGAAAAAGGACCGAAATCGATACTCCCTTGTCTCAACAACACAACAAATAACATCATCTACAAAGAAGAAGATCGAGCAAATGTAACAATCAACGAAGAAGGAAGAAACGGATTCGAGCAAGCATCAAACAAAGAAAGACGAAATACGTATTATTTCGCACCTTCAACATCCACAGTCGGTAGACCTTATTTCCTTTTGCATTTTTTCTCTAATGTCATTGTTATACCTGTTGATGATGTTACTAGTGGATTTTATGTTTTCCCTGCATCTGGTCTGCGATTCTACGGTTTTGGGTGAGGTCATCGTATACGATGAAAGTTAGTCCCTCTTTCGTGAGGAAGACAACTGAGTACAGAGAAGAATTGATTTGTTCTTAAAGTTGAAGGTGATGAAAAGGTATTAGTAGTTAGAGTCTTCAAGGGATCCTTTAGGATTTTTTTTTTCTTTATTGAGTTTTTAAGAGCATTGATACGCTAAGTTTTTTTTTTCGATTCAGTTTGCCCTGTTCACAAATATTTAAAAATTTCTCTTTAACCCATACCCTATTATGCTTTCCTTGGGACCGTGTCTCTCTCAATGATAGCCCGATGGCGACATAAATGGTCACATGTCTAGAAGTAGAGGGAGAGGATGTTAAATGAATGAGCAGCGGTCCATTTCAATTGTATTGGTGTTTTGTTTTAAATCCTAGTTTTAATAAACCCTTTTGTTTTTTTTTATTCAATAAAAATGCTACAGTAAAGTTTTCTTTATGGTTTTATGTTGCACATCCCAAGGCATATCTTTTCCAATGCTTTGGCTTGGTAATTGGTATTTAGAAGAACAAGAGTCAGGCTTTCCTTTTCTGTGTGACCAATGAGCCCCTTCAATACGGTTAAGTTTGCTTTTTTTTCTTTGTTTGGATGTATGGTTGGGTCGGTGCAGGTATTGGATCGGATGTGGACCTCTTGCTTGGCCAAATAGCACCCTTGGCCCGTCAGATTTACTTTTTTTTTAATCTTGATATCTCTAAAAATCAATTAATTTTCCAATTATTATTCATAAGAAATATATAACTAAATAGATATATTTAACTTTGGTTATTTTCTCATGTTTTTAAATCAAAAATCAAGTAATTTCCTTTTCTTTGCATTTAGCAATAGTTTATTCCAATTAGTTGCATAAAAATTCATTTTGATTCATGTTTGGTTCAAATTTGTTCATTGATCGTATGTTTGATTGTATGATGATAATGTATCTCGTTTGTATGAACTTGAATGTTGTTCTCGCATTACGACTATATTTTTTCAAGTAAGAAACAAATATGTGCACACTAAGATAATTGATTTCAAAACTAATTAAATCTCTTGGTCCAACGCCCAATAAATATTTATGAATACTTCACTTCATACACACACGTAAGTCGGTCTTTTTTATGATCGCCATCTGCACAACTTTACACATCGCAAACCCTAAAAAACAAGTATGTTCTTATATCAATTTTTTTATAATCAAATAACGAAAGAACTAAACTTTTGGAATCTAGCATTCCTTGGGTTTTTGAATGATCACTCTTGAGGCTAGCCCTTGGATTGTGTCTCATTTGCTCATTCGTTTCTAAAATACTTAAACCTTCAAATAACGAAAGAACTAAACTTTTGGAATCTAGCATTCTTTGGGTTTTTAAATGATCGCTCTTGAGGCTATCCCTTGGGTTGTGTCTCATTCTCTCTTTCGTTTCTAAAATAATTAAACCTTCAAATAACGAAAGAACTAAACTTTTGGAATCCCTCATTCTTTGGGTTCTTGGATTATTACTCTTGAGGCTAGACCTTGGGTTGTGATTTATCCAACCTTTTTCTCCTATAATACTCAACTCATCAAATCTCCTATAAACAAGCAACGAAAGAACTGATCTTTGGAATCTGGCATTCCGTAGGTTCTTGAATGATCGCTCTTGAGGCTAGCCCTTAGGTTGTGATACATTCAACCTTTTGCCTCAAAAACATTTAAAACTTCCAAAAAGACTAGACATGACCCATCTTCATAGGAGAGACATTTCTTCTATACCCACAAACATAAGTCAGATCTTTCAAACAATTATTCTCAAAGGAAGAATGTGACATTGCTTGTCGATCCTAATATCCAAGTTTAAAGCTTCTTCCGATTTTACTATCTTCCTCAAATGTTTGTGGTGGAATAGGCGAGACATCTCCCTTAAAAACGAAGATTCATCTCATTCTTTTAAAATACAATTTAAAATCCCTACAACAAATACAAAGTTATTTTCATAATTAATTAACAAAAGAACTGAGTTCTGGAGTCTTGCATTCCTCGAATTCTCGGATGGTCTCTCTTGAGGCTAGCCCTTAGGTTGTGATTCATCCAACCTTTCGTCTCAAAATACCTTAATAAAGATCAAACAACTTTCTCAAAAGAACTTTGTTTAGATCCTTGCTAACGTGCATATAAACTAGTGCTTAAGCCTCCTCGAGAGTGGACCAGCCAATGTTTAGCAGTTAGCACGCGAACTAATTACTTGTTTGTTAAAAGACACAAACCAAAAAACTATAGTTGCACGAACTACAAAATATAATTAAGGCATAGCTGCGTATAATTGGTTTTACACAAAATACTTACAGGTACAATTGAAAAGCATAAATATGTAAATATGAGCTCATGTCTCGTCAGTACAAAGCTAACGTGCGCACACACACATCAAACTAAACCAATGTTTTAGTTACGCAAGTACGTTTCAACACATCCATATCCGACTAGCTTAGCATCCTGCCCACATGATGCATACATCTTAACGTAACATGCTCATAAGCATAACAAACATACAAAATTGTTCATCTCTCTTTATAGTGACAAAATTGTAAAGCTGCAGAGGTTCAAGGAAAAACTCAACGCTCCTGGGCTCTCATGTCGGCTTAACTATGATTAAGAAGATCATGTTACAAAGCTAAAACACAAAAATGCAAAAGGTAATTGCTGAAAATAAAGTTGCACTTACAAACCAAGGCACAAAATCCTTTCAGATAAATAAAGGGGGGAAGGGACTTCCAAACAAGACCTTAGACAACGCTTTTTTTGCCCTTAGACAACACTTTAAAGCGTTGTCTAAACCTCCGCTGCTAAAGGTTTAGATAGCGCTTTTTTAAATCTTAAAAGCGCTATCTAAGGTACCCTTAGACAGCGCTTTTAGGAATACCTTAGACAACGCTTTTTGTGAAAGCGGTGTCTAAGCCCCTCCTATTTTAATTTTTTTAGGTATACCTTAGACAACGCTTTTGGTGAAAGCGTTGTCTAATCCCCTCATATTTTAATTTTTTTAGGTATACCTTAGATAGTGCTTTTTGAAAGCGCTGTCTAAGCCCCCCCTTAGACAGCGCTTTTTCCAAAAGCGCTTTCTAAGTCCCCCCCTTAGACAGCGCTTTTTGTGTAAAGCGTTGTCTAAGGTATACGAAAATTTTAGTATAATTTTTTTGAAACCACTTTTTTTACCAGGTTTTTAAACCAGAATTTTGACCTGTTTTCAACCAATTTTTGGCAGACAAATATCACAAATTATATATCAATTTATGTACCAAAATTATAAATCCAAAATTGGCAATTCAAACCAATATATATATATATATATATATATATATATATATATATATATATATATATATATATATATATATATATATATATATATATATATATATATATATATACCAATTCAAACCATTTTGGCCTATTAAATGTACCAAAATATATACGCATCTAGAATGAATTTTACTACAAATGTACATATTATAATTACACATATCTAATCCATCCAAAGCATTGCTTCAAATATACATAGATCCTGAAACAACACAAAGATTATAATTCAATTAATAAACAATATTATAGAAATTACAACGTTACACATATTTAAATTCTCATCAAGTAAAGTAAGAGTACAATATTATACCTCATTATCATCCGGTAGCATTTCTCTCATAAGGGCCAACAACTCTGTGAAACTTTTATCCGACCATCCATTGCCCACATTTAAGTTGTACAACTTTAATACCGCAGACAGTCTTGAGAATTTAGTGCAACCTTTGTACAACGGTTTCTCTACATCGCTTACCATCCTCTCAAACATTTCAAGACAATCATGAAGATCTTCTTCAAGTGCTTCTACAATCTCTTCAACTCGATCACAATCGTATGTTTCCGTGTCTTTGTCGTATGAAGCATAAGTCGTATTACTTTTTCCACTCGGTTCAACATTCTCGTTAATTTTCTCACCATGAAATATCCAACACTGATAACTTTGATCAATTCCATGCCTCAGTAAATGCGATTTCAATCCATCTGCGTCAATCTTACCAATATAACAACAGCGCAAGCAAGGAAAATGCATTCGTCTGGGGTTTTCAGCATGTTGAACATCAAACTTAACGAATTCCGCAACCCCATTCTCGTACTCTTTGGTCATTCGATCGGCACAGATCCATGTTTTATCCATGGTTTTCCTACTTATTAAGGTAAACAATCAATATCAACTTCAATAACGTATACATAACCAATGTTTCTCCAAACGACAATAACCCAGTTAAATCCAGACGAAAATACATAACTAAGGTAGTATCTTCGAATATTCTAACAACTTTCAAGTTCACTTCATTTTCTCACATTTAACAGATATTTACATCATTGAAGTTGAAAATAGAGTTTCATATAATAACAACAATATTAGACTTATCGAACATAACACCAATGACTAATGTATCTTCGTATCCTAAATGTTTTAAACAAAAACTCTGTGTCCTAAATGTTTAATTTTAATTTAGACTTATTGCACATAACACTAATATTAGACTTATCGAACATAACACCAATATTAGACTTTCAAGTTCACTTTCATTATAACAATATAACAACAATATTAGACTTATCGAACATAACACTAATGTTTAATTTTAATTTTTTATATGCATATTTTAATTGTATCGTATCCTAAATTTTTCAATGACTAACGTATCTCCGTATCCTAAATGTTTTATCCGTGCTTCATAGATTATAACCAAAAACTCAGTCAAGAAAATAACAAAAATATTATGACTTATCGAACATAACAACAACAATGTACCTTATGAGAACTCAGTAGAGGACGAACTCAGTCAAGAAAATGGACGAACTCGGTTGCTTTTCGAACTCAGTCTACAGATTCAACAAAAAAACTTCGCAGGCAATGAAGCCAACAACTCAGTGTTAATATTTATATAAACTCAGTGTATGAACTACTAAACTTCTCAGGTTATACTACTGTATATAAACTACTATATATATATATATATATAAAAACTCAGTGAACTACAAAATAACTTCTCAGTGTTAATATTTTCTTCACACTATCCATCAATGAACTACTAAACTCAGCCATTAATAAACTAATGTATATAAACTCAGGTTATGCAACTTCTCAGCAATAAAACAAGCAAGGGATTGAAAACAATGGAAGAACAATACCATGAACAAGAACAATACCATGAACGAAGAACACGTACCATTTTGAACGGAAGAAGAACAAAAAACGAAACTCAGTCAATGATCGGAACCGATAATAGCTTCTACAAACACTTCTTCAATGATCGGAACAGAGAAATGTAGTTTATGGAGGATTCGTGGTTAGGTTTCGCGTTTCGCGTATCACTGGAAGAGAGGGAAAACGAAAGAACATAAAGAACAAAAATAGAAACTGAGTAATATTTTAATTTAATTAGACCTTAGACAGCGCTTTTGAGGAAAGCGTTGTCTAAGGGTGACCTTTAAAAGCGCTTTTAGTAAGCGTTGTCTAAAGGGTACCTTAGACAACGCTTTTGATTTTAAGTTTTTTATATTTTTAATACCTTAGAAAACGCTTTCTCAAAAGCGTTGTCTAAGGTATACCTTTAAAAGAGCTTTTTGAAAGCGCTGTCTAAGCCCCCCTTAGGACGTGCTTTTTAAAATATTTTTGTGAACAGTCTCCGTGTTTTTTAATTTTTTCACTTATAACAGCGCTTTTTCATATAAGCGTTGTCTAAGGTGCGCTGTTAAACGTCATTTTTGTTGTAGTGAATCTAAAAGTATCCGACCCGGACAAATATGCTCCCTCAAAACAACCAATGAAGGCTGAAAATGTTCCACATGTTGTAACACACTCTTAAAAGACTCTAAAACTACCCAAAGATTCACAGAAGAACATTATTTCAATCGTTGGGCCCGAGAAGCATTATGGTTGCGAAGGTACTCCAACTCTTGCTGGGAAGATTCAAGAGTCTCGGTCTTCTCCTCCATCATTCTCACCAGATGCATCACCTAACTACCTGCAGAACTAGGAAATTTGAAGGGAGCAAGAACCTTATTTATCTCTTACGAGGAGGAATAAAGCTTTTGCATCTCTCTTAATATGTATCCAGTTGGGTAGTCAAGCTGCTCACACTCCACTCCAACTGACTCCTTTCATCACGCACCGGATTCGTCCAAAGAGCCTCCTAAAAACCATATCCACTTAGGGATAAACTTGGCTGGAAAATTGGCAAAGAACGTCGAGTCATCATCAAATATTGAATCACAACGGTCGTGAGAGGGACCATAACGAGACCTAGGATCTGTTTGCAAAATCGTAGGAGCAGGCAAGAGAGCAACATTCCGAAGAGGTTCTGACGTAAAAGAAAAACCTAGAGCAGTACCATGCAATTGTATTCCCCGCTTCAAGATCCGAACTCTCATTTCATCCTCCATTACATCTACACGGGAACACAATCATTATCCTGACATAGACGTATGAGGGATAAATTAATAATAAAGAATAAAGGAAATTTCAAACTTACCAAAGGTAGTTCAACGACCCTCACAAGAATCAGACCACATTAGTAAAGAGACATTTATCAGGCATTTCAGATACCTTTTATCAACTTCATCCAAGGGAACTTCACCCCATCAGCTTCAACCTTGAGAAGAGATACTTGTACATAGGGATGGTACAATTATCATAATCAATATATATTATCACGTCTTTAGTGGGGATAGTGAGACCCAAAGCGACGATTCTCTCATTTTAGAGAAAGCCTTATTCACATTATCTTCTTTGAAAAAAATGGAAACATTCGAGAAATATACGAAACCTTCCCATGGAAGCAACGAGTACCGGGTAACTTCTTATATTCTACTGTGATTTTTTATCCATGTCATAATGATAATCACAAGAAAATAAGAAAAATTGTCAGAGAAAAAGAGGTAATGACTCGAGAACAAAAAAAAAAGACTTTAGTTCTTCCTATACTTATAAGTACACCCTCTTTTTCGTTGCACCGGGAACTCTATCATTTTCTACTTTTCTAGTTCTATAACTGAACAAATTAAAAGCTATTCCTGAAATAAATTAAAAATGTTTGATTCATATTGTAAAAATATAAATCATTTAAAACATAAAAATATTGTAAAAAGTTCACTTATAGCATCCTATGTTTCTGTCTTATAGCTATTATCTTTGTCTGGTTTTATGTTTCGGGTAAGTTTCTTAATTTCCTAAAAGATTAATCAACAAAATCCACTCAGCATGCACATTATAAGCGATTTAAATACACAGAGCAAGTGCTATATATTAACATGGGTATCTAAATCTAAACGCACATGGTCACATATATACCTTACTTTCATGCTAGCAAGTTTTGTTTTTAGCTGTTATTTAAGTCATTGCCAGAGAATTTTCTAGTATGAAAAATTCCAAACACTGCTTCAAAAAATTTGCTTTATCCCATATGTCTTTTAGTTCTTGTAACATGTATAGGAATCCTCCTCAAAAATCTCATGCACATCAAATATTAAAATTAGGGTTTCTTAACTTTTGCTGTTCTCCTTTTGTGCTTCCCTCAGATTCTTCTCATTCTTCTCTTTCAGCTGAACAAATTCACACATACTTATGAACTTAATTTAATAATAGTGCTGTGAAAGATAAAGTTGAATAAACGAGATGGGAAAAGTTAGTCAGCTTTTTAATTATAACTTATAAGATTCCATTTTAGTAGTTCGAGTGAAGCAGAAAAAACTAGATAGCCAATGAAGAGGTGTATGGTAAAAGAACAAACATGGTCGTTGGAGGTTTATGGAATTTCAGGGATTATGTAGTATGACCAAAATTTTGGCAATTTGAGTTCAATTTTAAACTGATAGATTCTAGCAGTCTATTGATATTTTTACCCTATAGTTCAAATTAAAGTATGATTAAAAAATAAAGTACTATATGAGGCATATATATACAACAAACCATGTCAAAGAAGCCTTTTGATATGCCTCTCCGAAGATAAGACAAATAGCCACTCTAATCGAAAACAGAAATGGATTAATACTATTTTTGGTTGTGAGAGTCTATTATCTTGGATGATTTTAGATAGGCTAAATGTTGTCATATAAATGGTTTAAAAACAATATTTTCATAGCTCGACCTCTCACATCTTTGTGAAGATGTAACATAAGGTTTGGAAGTTTTTCTAAATGCAATTCATTGAACGAAATAAAAATTTTAAAAAAAAAAAAAAAACAGTATAAGAGATACAGAAAGTAAAAATAAATCTACAACAATCTAAAGCAATTAACAGGATTATTAAACCAGTAAAAAATAAAAGTCACAATAGACTCTAGAAACTAAATCGATCCATTTTCAAGAAAGCCAATTTTTAATTGAGGTTGTTAAATCCGCTTCTGAAAATCTAAAAATTTCATAAAATGACATTGTTCTTTGCCTACCAAATCACTTGATGCATATGAGGATTTTTTAGGGTGATGTAATTTTTTATTTATACGATGATATGATGTTTGTAAATCTAAATGTCAAGAGGGTTGGGTGTTATAGATAAAATTTAAAATTAAATATTTCTCATGTTAAATGTGATCAGAGTCGGTTCAACACATTTCGAGATTGGAAATACAATTTTAAATTAAATATTTTTAATATAAAAAAATATTTTTCTATAATTAATATATTTTAGAATGTAAAATAATTAAATCATCATAATCAATTTCGTTTAATATTTATTTTAAAATGATAATAAAATTAACGCATCACTCTTCTTATTATTTAAAAAAAAATAGTATCAAAATTTAACTGAAAAAAATAGATATCAAGTCTCCTATGTTGTTAAATAACTCAAAAATTTGTTATCTAAACGTGTAATTTTTAAAATTAACGAATTAAACAATACATATTATTAATGGTTACTATTGTATATATTCTAGATAGATATTATTATTAATTTATTGACATATAAAAGAATTTAAAATATTATTTTTATATGAAGTGAATTAATTAAGATTATATATATATATATATATATATATATATATATATATATATATATATATATATATATATATATATATATATATATATATATATATATATATATATATATATATATATATATATATAATTAAAAATATGAGGTTCTAATAGTCTTGGTGGTCTACTTCTATGGTCGATCCTGAATGTGGCCCTTCATGGTAAATGACATAGGAGGATAGTCTCAAAGAAAATGTGTTATGGTTTGATATGGTCTCTACAAGATGCATACCAAAAGTAATATCATCGATCATTAAGAGGACGTATGAAGGTTTTAGAGGGACTTCTTCTTGGTGAAAAATATCTTTATTCTAGGGTTGGATCCTAATGTTGCTATAGATATAGGTTCATAAATGGTATTTCGTGAAAGGTGGATAATTGCCTACTTAGTTTTTTTTTAGTTCCTTTTTCTCCGACTCTCGAGATTGAGGTTAGTTTCTTTTCATCAATAACAACTGTATTTGTAATTTTTGTTTGTAATTTTGATACTCATTTTTATAAATTAAGCCTAAGACAAACATTATTTCTGAATTTGAAGGGAAAAAAACTAATTTCAACACAAAAAACAAAAAGTTTCTTTCAACTTTATTTATTTTATGAATTACTTAAAATTGCATTGAATAATTTTGGTTTATTTAGAAAGCAAGTGGGTAAGTAATGTTATTGAATGTTATCAATAACATGTTGGAAATTTTAAAATTCTCTTAGTTTTGTTGAAAGCGTATGAGTAATTTAAGTTTTAAATTTGTGATTGAAAATGTAAAAGAGTAGACAAGAATGTCATGTATAAAATTTTAATTTTGAAACTATAGCAGGAGCTCTTTTATTTGGTAGTAGGGATTGTTTTATTGTTTAAGAGTGATTTAGTTGTTTATGAATTAAGGTCTAGAAATCCATAAAATTTTAAAATTAACTTAGCTATGGACTTATTTATGAATTAAGTGTATTTTTTGTGTGATTTTATAACACAAAATTGATTGATGAAGAGTAGAAAATTTGATTTATTTTTCAAGAGGAAAAAATATGAAGAAAATAGTGTGTCTATGTCTGAACCTTAAAGAGGTTTAGAGAATCCATGAATTGAAGAAAATATGAATAGAGTCTTCCCGGGACATTGAAAATTATTTAGAACATGATCTTGAGATTATTATTGATGATTTCAAGCTACTTATAGACCGTAAAATATTGTTGTAAAGTATTTTTAAGTAACGCACTTTAAACATTTCATGTTCAACTTTATTTTTATTACAACTTAAATATTTTATATATATATATTGGTATGAATATTTGATGTATAAATTATAGTTTAATTTTGTGGTCACCCCAAACTTGTTTGTTTGAGAATTTGATCCGGTTAGTAATCTTGTTTCAAATACTCAGGATGATAACTTTTCTCGGTGCTAGCATCCATTATAATGGTGTAGCGGTAAAGGTGGAGCTTTTTCCTCCTCTTTGCAAAAGTTAGAACCCTTCAAATGTGATTGTCTTCTCTTTGTAGTTACTTAATGATATGGTTCCTAATACGGGTCACCTTCTTACACATCGGGTGATTGTGAATCTAACAGATTTATCATGTATTATGTGTCAATGTTCTATGGAGACTGTTTTTCATCTTTTTGTGAATTATGAGGTGTCAATTAGTATCTGGTATAAGATATTTAGGTAGTTAGAATTATTTATTTATTTATTTAGAAATTTAATCTTCTTTTTAGATTGTTAGGTCCAATGGAGCTAAATCTAGGACTAGAACTAGTTTAATTTTAGTTTGAAACTTTGTGATTTAGAATATTGAGAAATCTTGAAACGACTTCAATTTTTGAAGAAATACAACGAAGGTGGAGGAACAGGTTGATATGAGCATCTTATCTTCTTGGAAGTAGTATATTGGGAAGAATCCAGACTCCTCGTGTATTTTCTATGTGTATTCGGTGGAACCTACAATGTGAAGATATAGAGATCCGTGGGAACATCTTCTAGGATCAAGTAGTGATGTTTATCTTTGATAGGAGAAATATATTACAAATTTCTTTCCAGTGTTGGTAGGTTTCAGTCTTCAGGTGTCAGTGTTAGATGTTAACGGTATCGATAATAGCGAGTTCTTGCTCTATTTGGTTTTTAACTCTGGTGTTTCTCGATTATTTTTGTTTTATTTACTCTAAGTTGTTTCTTTCATTTCTAGGTCTAATAGTTTGTAGTGTACTTTTGATGATTTAGGCTTATCACTTATTTCTATATAGTTAGAATTTGTATCTCTCTCTCTCTCTCTCTCTCTCTCTCTCTCTCTCTCTCAAGTTGTGTTGATTTTAACTCAACCTTAAAACCAAATTGATAGTTAAGAATTGTACACACTAATAAAAATATGTTTAGGTCATATCTCATTCGATGTGGAATTATTTATCACCCATTAGTATGTTTAATGTTTAATGATCTAGACTATAGCACTAGAGTTGAACATAAGGCGTCGAGTGATCATGGTTAACGCTCTAATTATGTAGGTTATATATTTTAAATGGTTCCATTATTATTGTTTAAATAGCATTATCTTGTGAAGACTTTCATGAGAAGGACAAGCTATGAGATTGAGGATCAATGCATGCTAGTGAAATAAGAACCGACAAATTCCTAGAGGTTGTTTTATAGCATTTAAATGAGTTTTGCGAGAAATAAGGGATAAAAGTGAATGCATAATGTGTCTTCATCAAGGATCAAGATTTTCTTGGACTTGATCAAGTTTGTTGAATAATGATACAAAGTTTGGAGAGAGTGGCAATGTGGTTATTGATTAAACTGGCTTCATATTCAATTTTAAAGTCAAGGCGAAGAAGTTTGGAGATTACCTTAAAAACATCGATTTTTTAACGCAAGAAAACACTAATGTTGGGAGGAACACAGTGTTTTTGGGAAACATAATGTGTTCACAAGAAACCATTAATTCACGCGTTTTGTAAAAATGCAACACGTTCTACCTAAAACCTCTATAATGTATTTTTCACCATTGTCTTAGTGAGAGACACTTGGAAAGACAAAGTGAGTGGATCTTCGAAATGAAGATTATGAACTTAAATATCTTTTGAGGTATGTAAGTGGATTGTGAAATGTTTTTAAATATCTTATGTTTGTGTGATTCATATATTAAAAATTGGAAGAATCATTAAATACTTGAGCAGAAAATGAGGATATTCTTGAGAATTTGAAAAACTATAAATTCTTATAACTCATTTCTCATCTTTTGTAACAATTCTTAAAATATAATGAATTAAAGAATTATTCCCTCCTACAATAGAACGGTTTCATCAAATTGACTAAATAAAGTTTTTATACTCGTCACATTATCTTGTTCTGTTTATTCATGTGTATTCATTATCTTGTTCTGTTTATTCATTAAATACTTGAGCAGAAAATGAGGATATTCTTGAGAATTTGAAAAACTATAAATTCTTATAACTCATTTCTCATCTTTTGTAACAATTCTTAAAATATAATGAATTAAAGAATTATTCCCTCCTACAATAGAACGGTTTCATCAAATTGACTAAATAAAGTTTTTATACTCGTCACATTATCTTGTTCTGTTTATTCATGTGTATTTGCTAATATTCTTATACATATTAATTTTATTTGAACTCATTTA
Source organism: Lathyrus aphaca (assembly GCA_963966055.1). Lineage (NCBI taxonomy): Eukaryota > Viridiplantae > Streptophyta > Magnoliopsida > Fabales > Fabaceae > Lathyrus > Lathyrus aphaca. The sequence goes on along the minus strand of OZ014522.1, from coordinate 459,933,267 downwards.
TTTTAAATGTTATTATTCTTTATCTCACATAGAAGAAAAAAATTAATACATATAAATCTTACAATTTTACAAGTCTATATACTTTTTGTTTAAAATCACCCAGTTCCAAATATCAATGGATTCTGAGGGGAGAGGAGAGAATCATTAGAGAATGTTCAAATAAATTAATCTACTCTATGGGAATTGTAGTCTTGCATTGGGTAACATGCTACAAAATACAAGATGTTCTCTTTTTGTTTTTGATATTCATATTAAAACATATAGAAATTAAGGATACATATATTCCAGAGAGAGTGGGGGACCATTGAGATGTAGAAAGAAATACTTTTTTGTGGATAAAAATACTTAAGTACTTAAGGATACATATATTCTCATAAAATTTGTTTTATCTGTTTCATCATTTGAATCTCAATGTAACGATGGAGATTAAGTTAATCAAATTTTGCTTTGTATTATTGAACACTAATTATCCAAGATGTGTTGAGAATTGTCTTATTCTCGATTACGTCGAAAAGGCTGCGTTGATTTATATTTTACTTTATATGCAACTTAATCATGCAACTTATTGTTTTGAATAATTCATTCTTGTAGTATTGATTGGTTCATTTATAGTTGAATATGTACAAAACCTTGGTTTAAATTATCAGCTAGAGGCCAGGGTTTGGTGAAAAGTAGAGTTGCATTTGAATTATAAAAAGACTATATGGTAGGCAACAACGTGGACAAAATGTGTCAATATCTAACGTCTTTTGGACTCAATCTTTACACGTACAAGATACTAATATCTCATTTATTTTAAGGAATATTTTCTCCTCAACTTTAGCGTGTTCTTAAAAAATATGAGCAGTGTATTGTTGTCACACAAAAACTAGGTAGTTATGATGTATATATGAGCTATATCTGGCTTGTAACATTGCTATAGTTGTTGTGGAGTTAATAAAGGTAGTTTACAATCGGTTGAATTCTATCATGGTTAATAACAAATGACTACATTTTTACTTACATTTTTACTTAAATACCTCGGTTTTTCAACAAAATTCTCCAAATAATCTATTTTTTAAATTATTTTTTTATCTATCCCACTTTTTGCCACTTTTAAGAAAAATCGTCATATCTATTAGCGATTATGTAAAAATGTTAAGAGGTGTCGCCAATTGGATAGAGACATTATATGCAGTATCCAGTAAAGACAATGTGTATTTTCAAATTTTAATTAAAAAATAAATAATTTTTTTTAATAAATAATAAAAAATAATATTATATTAATTAATAAATAAAAATAAATTATGTAATTTAATGATGACGATCAGGTTGGGTATAGTAAAAAAAATTAATGATGACAATGTGTATTTTCATAATTTAATATTAAACAGTTCTGAATGCATAAGAACATCCCAGATCCCCCGACTGATCTTGGTCAATGGCATCAAAAAAAAGTCAACGACCAATGAAATCTTAACAATTAGGAAGACTTTGCAAAAACTGAGTGTCGTAAATGGAGAAATCGTCGCCAATATGTCTTACATGAACCGGTGATGGCAACCCCGTCTATACCAACTAATACTTATATGGCTTGGTATATATCGGTTGCAACTGGTTTTCTCTCCGAAGATAGGTATCTACATGACCCACGCCAGACAACTTACACACACGAAGCAACCACATCTAACTAATGAGGAAGTTATCAGCATTTCCCCAACGAAGCCTTAACACTAATGTCCCCTTTCAATCGTCCAAGTCGCACACCAACGACCCCATCATCACATCCAAACTACTCTGACATGGGTTACGACCTTATTTACGGCATGCCACATTTTCATACACAAGACTTCGTAGAGATGCAAGAATTACTAAGGGAGTATAGAGATGTTCCAGAGACCTCAACTCCCCAAACACCTAGAGTGAATCAACAACGAGGACAACGAGTGATACAACCTAGGGGATGTGGAACCGCTGGTCGGTATGCCCAACTCGATCGTCATCATTGAATTATGTAATTCATTTTTATTTATTAATTAATATAATATTATTTTTCATTATTTATTAAAGTTTTTTATTTTTTTAAATTAAATTTTGAAAATACACATTGTCTCCAATTGAATTGGCGACCCTTCCTATTCTTAACACACATTTGTCAATTGGATTGGAGACTGCATATGGTGTCTCCATTCCAATTGGCGACACCTCTTAACCTTTAAACATGGTCGCCAATTGGTATGGCGACTCCTCTTAAAAATGGAAAAAAGTGGGTAGATGGAAAAATAGTTTGAAAAGTGGATTATTTGGGGAATTTTGTTGAAAAACTGAGATATTTCAATAAAAATTTCACAAATGAGTAAATTAGTAAAAAAACAAAAGAAATTGAAACATGAATCGCAAATAACAAACATGGTTGTTTTTATATAGTTTTTATTTAAATGAATTTAGTTTTTAATGTTACAATAGATCTTCATAAAAACAAAACTAAATGGGTGCATGTTAGCAAATATATATATATATATTAAATGGGTGCATGTTAGCAAATATATATATATATATATATATATATATATATATATATATATATATATATATATATACATATATATATATACATATATATATATATATATATATATATATATATATATATATATATATATATATATATATATATATATATATATATATATATATATATATATATATATATATATAATACTAACACACATCCAAAATTGGTGGACTCCATACATAAATACACTAAATGTATTTTCTTTTTATTTTTTTCTTCATCTTTCCAATGTGAGTCCCATTCTAAAATTGTGGGATCCACACAAAAATACACTAAGGTGTATGTTACCGATGCACACCTATGTGGGTGTCTATATATATATATATATATATATATATATATATATATATATATATATATATATATATATATATATATATATATATATATATATATATATATATATATATATATATATATATATATATATATAAATACAAATACATATCAAAGTAAAGAGAAACACATAAAAGATTTGTTCACACAATTTGGTCAAATTGCATACATCTGTGACTATAGGGTGTGTGTAGTTCTTTTTAATTATGTCATGTGAAATTCATATATATTACAGTGCTACAAGCCATATATAGAATACGAGGTTTTAGAATATCTAAAACGTGAATCTCTAGTTTCCCTCACAAACAATTATCTTTACCCATAATTATCTCAAGAATACGAGTTATTCTCTCAACAATCTATAGTTATCTCAACAACTCATAACTATCTCGATAATATAAGTTATATTCTCAACAACCCATAGTTATCACAATAACTATCTCAACAATATAAGTCATATTCAACAATCTCTACCTTGATGAATATCAAACCCTTATAAAGACTTCTTTTATAATGATTCTTCCTAGAAAATGAGGAGTTACACCTCCTGCTAATTAACACTGAAAAATGTAATAAGTTCAAACAATATTTGAATTTGTTAGTGGTGACTGACTTGGTCAACATATCTGCCGCATTCTCTGAAGTGTGAATCTTTCTAAAGTATTAATTGTCCAGACGCCAACAACTCAATGATCATGTGGAACCTCACATTAATTTGCTTGGTACTAGCATGATACACCTATTTGTTCACCAAATAGATAGAACTATGACAATCACAATGCAACTGAACTCCACCTTGCTCAACAACCAACTCTTTCACTAACCTTGTAAACCATAATGACTCCTTTGCAGCTCCAACTACAACCATGTATTCTGCCTCAATTGTAGACATAGCTACTATCGATTGAACTGATGATTTCTAGTCTATAGATCCCCCACAAGAGTAAATACATACTCCAGTTTAGACCTCCTATCATCTAGATCACCTGCATAGTCAGAATCCACATATCCCACAACGGATGAAACACCACGCTCCTTTTTTAACATGATATCATGAACTATTGTAGATGAACTTGCAGACTTGACTAATTGCTTGTGCCAATTTCGGTCTAGTGCAAACTATAACATACATCAAACAACAAACTACAGTAGAATAAATAACTTTAGACATTTCAATCTTTAATTCAATCATCGAACATTGTTCCAAAGAAAGCTTAAAATGATTCGCCAATGGAGTACTCATAGGCTTTATTTTGCTCATTTCAAATTTTCTCAAAACACCTTTAACATAACTTTTTTGAGACAACCATAATTTATTAGCTCCTCGGTCTCTGTGAATTTCCATCCCGAGAATCTTCTTTGCCGCACCCAGTGTAAGAACAAGAGTTGTCTCTATATTCCATCTCTATGTTCTGATGATAACAATGGAATAGTTATGAAAGAACCATTTTATGTTTTGATGTTTGTTAAAGTGCAAATAATGAATATTATATTGTCGCTCCCGATAAATGGGGAAAGGGCCCAGATAAAGGTACAGACGTGAACGGTCGGCGAGAGGGACAATGAGAACACACAGCCGTGGACTCACTGGAGATGAATAGAGTCGCCAGCTAGGCATTTTTATCCCGGAGGAAAGGCAATGCTGCATAGACCTAGAAAGATATGGATAAGACGGTCGCGAACCAGAGAGACTGAGAAAGGGGGTTGGTTACAACCTGGGAAGGTATTAGCACCCAGATTGTCCGTCGTACTCGACGGGATCCACGCTTAAAAGATTTGTGTTTTAAAGGGGTAGTGTCAGTGCAATCTGTGTATAAAAGAGCTGGAAGAAAATGTACAAGTGTCAGTGTAAAAGAAGTGTGAAGTGTATATATGCAGTGTCAGTGTAAGAATGAGAACGAACTGCTCATGATAATGAGGCCAAAAGAATGAAGCTGGAAAGAGGGGGAATAAAAGAGACTTTTGTTCGATAACAGTTAAGTTATGCCTACGTATCCTCTCGTGCAATGAGGAAGTCAGAACACCGTAGTTCGACCCAAAGAGACTGAAAGATGAATTGACTTGTGAACTGCTTACTTGCCTATGCTCAAGTGTATGACCTGCCTGGCTCAGGTGCAAACTGTCTTGCATTAGACAGAAGAAGCAAGTTCTCGTTTATGAATAAAGGTGATGAGAAAAGAATCCCGGAGGAGACGATTATTGTTTGTTTTTGTGTTTTCAGTCTTTTATTGCTTTTGGATTTGTCATAAGTTAATGAGCTTAAGCCTAAACCAATGGGTTAGTAAACTCATCACATCTTCCCTCGGATTGGGGGTAATGAGAGTACCTTAAGTGTGAAGTCAGATTCTCACACTTAATCACCTTTGATGTAGGATTAAGATCATTAACCTACTTGTGATTATTTAGATGTTTTTGGTGTTTTTGTCTAGTGTTGAGTAATGAGGTTAAGCCATAATCAGGGATTTAACAGACTCATTACACCATCCTAATAGAAGGATAATAGATGAGAATGTTTAAGCTGAGGAAGGCTCCTCAACTTAATCCATGATTAGGTGTTAAACTCATGACAAAACAAGCCTTTATTAGATGGATTTTATTCAATGGTATGATGATGAAGTGTTTTTTAGGGTTTGTAAGACAACTTGAGGGGGACTTGTCCATTAACACTAGGGTTAGTCCTTCTTAACCAATTAAGGAAGAATTAGAACCCTAATGCAAGGCCCAAGTTACAAGCTTGATGTCTTGATGATTATTAAGTGAATTGATTAAAAGGAGTTAAACACATTAAGGGTTTAACACTTAGGATTAAAGTTATACACTCCATCCTAAGAGAAGGATGCAGGCATAAGCTTAATCACAAAGCCTTAAAGCCTTTAGGGCTTAGTCCCTGATTATGAGATGAGAAGAGAAGACTCAAAAGAGACACAAAGGTAAAACTAAGGGGGGGGAGACTAATCAAAACCCTAATCATTGTCATGCTTGGTTGTTCCTAAGGTTTGTGAGGTTTAAGAAAGAAGTCTTCAATGGAACCACCAGGAAGCAGATGAAGGGATCAGGAGAAGCAAAGCAACTTGCTTCAATTAAGAAGTCAAGTCACTTGAGGAAAGAAAGTGGGAAGAAGAAGAATGAGCAAGCTCAAACTCAAACACATATAGAAAATGCAGCATGGATGCAAGAGAGAGATGAGAAGAAAGTATGAGAAGTGAAGGCAAATCCACTTCTCAGAATCACTTACCACCTGAAAGGTTAGGAAAGAAATGCAATGCAATGCAATGCAAAATGGGATGGTATGACATGATGAGAAACAAAACCAGAAGCATGCACATGATGCTAATGATGCTATGAGATGCTACAAACATGAGGCAGCACATGGAAATGATCATACAAGTTCATGAATGCAAATGAAGCAAGTTAGGAAACATGAACATACATGAAAAGTTATGAAGTGCACATGACATACAACATGGCAAATTCATGATGCAATGATCAAACATGATTTCAATATGTCTTATGATGTTCAATGAATCAAATGGAGACATGTAATGTCATGGCAAGTCATGTTATGCAAGAGAATGCAAGAAGGGTGCATATGAAAGCCCAAATTAGGGTTTATGAACAATACATCAAACAAAAATCAAAATCAGAAGCAAACCCTAAGATAAAAAATGGAAAATGCCACACAAAGGACCCCTAAACCTATACTAAACCACTGCCCAAAGGAGAGGACTCAACTCTTAACCAAGTTCAAGTTATGATTTTTACAAGCTTGCTAGGGTTTTAGGGTTCCTTAACAAGAAAATTACCAAACAAATTGAAAATGAAAGATCAAATCATGGCCATTTAATCTCACAAACTACATGATAAACACAATGCAATGCAAGAAGAATCAATGTCCAACTCTTCATGGATAGGCAGAAATGATTTTTGGAACTTTGGATCAAATTAATGCATAAAAATGATTTTTATTCAATGAAAAAATCTTAAAATGCATCAAGATCAAAAAATAAATTTGGTTTGAAGGTTGGACAATGTTTCTAAATGTCCTAGAACATTTCATGAATTTTTTGGTGATTTTTGAATACCTAAAAGTATTTTTAATAAATTAATTTTCATTAATCAATTAAAAATAAACTTTTAAATATTTTAAAATACTTTTTTAATGCTAAAAATAAAAATAAAAATATTTTTGTGTTTTAAAAATTAATGAAACTCTTGAGAAAAAGTTTCATAATTTTTAAAACAATTTTGCTATTTTTAATTAATTGTACAAAACAAATGAATTAAATGAAAACAAAAATGAATTTAAACTGAATTAATGAGAAGTCAACAGATCTGATGGCCTGGATTCAAACAAAAACACGCGCGCATTGACCTGGCGCCAAATCCCACGGCCAGTATTCAAACTCAGCTAATCAATGCTTATGCCCTAATCCCACCGTTAATTACTTTCAGATGACCGGAACAGTGTTCCGGTCATCTTCTCCGTTCACCCCAAACCTCAAACTCCTTCAACGCATCTAAAACGAAATCTAAAAACACAGAAATGATTCCCACTCACTCACGAATCAAAACCCTAAATCAAAACAAATTTATCATTCATAAAATGGCTGAATCGAATCAATCTATTTCTAGGGAAAAAAGTTTCAGAAGCATGGTAAACTCTCATCTCTCCACCATTTTCAAAACTAAAGGCATCAGAACAATCAGTGAAGCATATAGAACAACTTAAGAACTTAAAAAACGATTTCTGGAAAAAATGTTCTTGAGCTACCTGAGTTTCGAAGCTTTCAATCCAGCAACTTCTGCCCTCTCCCTTTGATGCAATCCACTCTACTTGGTCCCCTGATGATCCTTGAATGCTTAGAAGGAGTTTATGTTGGCTGGTTTGAGAGATTGAGCAAGTTCTGTTCCAGCTCAGGTGTGAATCGTGTTTATGATTCAGACTGTTTCTGGCAATGGTGAAGGGTTCTTTGTGATCAGGATGATGAGTGGAGAAGGTTTGTGGAGTTTGTTTGGGTGTTTATGGCCTGTGGAGTGAGTTTCGAATGGTTTTGCTTCTGGGAGTGAAAATGGAGGAATGGTGTTCTTGCTTGATTCAGGCCTAAGTCTTGCTGGTTTTGGCTCAATGAAGCAAGGTGAGTTGATCTATGGAATTGGTTTTTGTGTTTTTGTGTTGTGTAGAGAGATTCGAAGAGAAATGCTTGAGGGAGTGTTTTTGTGAATGGTGAGTTCTTGTGTGTTTCAGCCTTGCTTCATGTATGAAATGGCTAGAATTTGCTTTGCATAAAAGACTCCTATTGGTCAGATGATGTGACCTGGCCTGCTGTGATTGGGATGTTTACTTTTGCAAAAAAGTCCACTCTTGTGTAAGAGAAGCATGGGCTTGGTTCTAGGCTAGTACAAGCATGGGGGCTGGCGCAGCATGGTGTGTGAGTGAAGCTAGAAAGGTTCAATAGCCAATGCAGCAAGTTGGTGAGAGTGTGATGATGGTTTTGCAAGTTGGCTCCTTCTTGGTTCACATGGAAAGATCTTGTCCCACAAACCATGAAACATGAGACGTTTTGGTTCAAATCTGATTTTTAGGTCACATAGAATGTTTGTGTAATGGTTTGATGTCAATTAGAAGTTACAAATGGCTTGGTACAAAGTTTTTGCAAGTTTCCCATTTTGTGCATAACTTGAAAATTAGTGATTTTTGCCAACTTTGACACACCACAACTTTTGATCCAAAATGAATTAGGTCATGTTCTTGTACTTTTTGAAAAGGGAAAAATGTATTCTACAACTTTCATGACCAAAGTTTTTCCATTTGAAGCATTTTTGGATCAAAAAGTAAGGTTTGAAAAGTGACCTAAATTGACAAATTCCTTAAAAGTCAACTATGCCCTAAAAAGTCAACTTTGCAAAAACTTCAAATTCTTGAATTTTGTGAACTTCAACCTTCTTCCATGATCAAATAAAGATCATATACACTCAAAATGATGAAGAACACCCCTTGGTTGGGTCATTGGGGGCCTCAGATGCCCTGATTTTACACTGACTTGCTTGAAAAGTCAACTCTTGATCAGATGACTTCCCCATGGAATTTCTTCATGAAAATTGATATGCATACTCCCTATACCATATAGAGACCAATAGAAACAAGAATGACCAAAAAATTTGGAGTTATGGCCTTTGCAACCAAAACCCTAATTTTAGGTCAACTGTGCAGTCAAACCTGGCTCTGCATCCCTACCAATCTCAGTTCTTGTGATTCTTTGGAATTTTTGACTTTGAGAGGATGTAATATGATATAAGAACCTACATGGACCCCTTTTAAGTGATTGATGGCCTTTGGAGTGGCTCAGGAGGCTCTTGGATTGCTCAGATCACAAACCCTAGGTGCAGATGACTTTGAATCTATGCAGTGAATCAAAAATGAGATATGAGATGATATGATGGTGTTTATGCATATGAAATGACCACAAGCCATGGTGTGAATGGGTGAGGGCAAATTTGGGGTGTTTACATATATATATTAAGATCAAACAAACATTATGAATGGGTACGCAAATGCTAATATGTGAAGTTATTATATGTAACATTAGTTGCTAGCGTGCTAAAGAAGCAAGTGTGCTTCTGAATCTGAACACAATCAGAAAGATCCAAGGATGCAAATGTTGAGTTGGAAATGATCTTATGGATGATATTTTAAACGTGGTTTTGATCAGATAATGAAGTGAAGCTTCTGAAATTAATCTTATGAAGTACTAAGTTCTGAAGATTCTGATGACTTGAAGTTTTGAAGACTTAACGTCTGAAAACCAAGTGCTTGAAATATTCTGAAGACTTACGAGTTCTGAAGATTAAGGTTCTGAAGAACCAAGTGTTGAAGACAATATTCTATGTGAACAAAGTTCTGAAAACTCTACGACTTGAAGTTCTGAAGATCATGGGTTTCAAGCCAAGTGTTGAAGTCTTGAAGAACGTAGTTCTACGTGAACAAGTACTGAAGACTAAAGACCTTATGTTCTCTAAAAACCCAAGTATCATCATCTCTAGCTCATTATTCATCCATTGATTTATAATCAGAAGCCTTTGAAGTTTAGATGACAATTTTACTGTTAGTGAGGATAGTACACAGTATGATAATGCTTTATCGCACTACCTCTCCATTATCTTTGAGTTATGGAAAAGACAAATTAGGTTGTAACGAATCTTTTTTATGTTTGGTTATAAGAGGAAAACATCACATGCTTTGTGATGTTGTTGGTTCCTAATGGAAGCATAACCACATGCGTTGATGTTGTTGATTCCTATTGAATCCTCATTGGCTCAAACGAATAATCACACTCTTGAGTGTTGTTGATTTTGAATAGGAACTCAATCTGGTTGATTATCCACAAACTTAATATTCTTCTATGTGAAGTAATCATGGATACAATCATTGGTTTATGTGTTGGTGTTAAGGTTTCTAAACACACATACAACCAAGTTTCCAAATGGTCTTTGAACCATGTTGTTGATGTTGTCATACAATCACATAAGGTCGATGATAAACAAAGATAACATTGGAACAAACTGCAAAGAGTTTACATGAATATGCAGCTCTTCTAGCTGATTACTCTTTGATAACAATCCGCTAAAAGCAGAGAGATCTTGAATTCACGATGTGCTTAACTTCATATGTTGCAGAAGACTTACAAAGTCGCAGAAGACAACGAAGATGATCATGGAAGTTTCAACTATAAATCAACTACTGAAGTGATCATTGGATTAAAGAAGAACATGGGTTGCTATCCAGAAATGTTTTTAAGTGAATCAAGACGAAGAAGTACTTCTTGTACTCAAAGGAAGATCAAGCTAGCAAAGCTTTTGAAGAAGAAGACTCCAACCTTCAAGTGCTCAATGAAGAAGCAACTTGAAGAAGTAGAAGACCACACAATGGAGCAAGAATAAAATGTAATATTTTAACTGTGTATTTAGGTTCTTATGATGTACTTAAGTGAGTTTACAATTTTCTTATTAAGAAGCACAACTTTTGTAAAGAACCCTTTCCCTAAAGGATCGAGCGAAGGTCAGAACTTTAGGAAGGCACAAAATTTAGTTGCTAGTCAGTCATAGAACTATGTGTTCTGATGTTATGCTATGGGTCTAAGATTCTGGTGCAACTCAAAACAGTTGGTTCTGGAGCCTGAAGTCACGACACGTGGTGTTGTGTAGTTAGTCACGGCAGGTTGCCACGTAGGAAGTCAAGACAGGTTGTTGTGCAGTTAGTCACAGTTGTAGGCCACTCAGGAAGTCACAACACATGGTGTTATGCAGTTAGTAACAAAAGGTTTCCGCGTAGAAAGTTACAAAGTTTTGTGTAGTTAGTCACGGCAGTTGGCCGCACGATTGTAATCATAATGATTTGGTTATAGTGAATTAAGTCCTTGTTTAAGGCAAAACCCCTTGGCAGGTGAACTGGATTATCTTGGGAAGTTATCAAGTGAACCAGGATATATCGTGTGTTCTTTACTCTTGCTTTATGCTTTACATTCTTTTATGCTTCCACGGTGCATTCATAGCATAACTTGACGCAACTCATCAAAGTGTGAAAAGTAGCCAAGAGTGAAAACCTAAATTCAATCCCCCTTTCTTGTGTTTTTCTCACACCTTCACCTAGATCCTTCATATAAAACTCATTACCCAACTTGGTCTTCAACTTATTTAGGTCATGCAAATGGTTGGAAATAATCAACATATCATTAACATAAATTAACAGGAAAATAAAAGAGTCGTCATCAAGGCTCCTTACATAAATACAATAATCATTATCACACGTATAAACAATCCAAAGCATGTATGAATCAAAGTGTTTGTACCACTTCATAGGAGACAACTTCAAGCCATACAAAGACCTCTTCAATTTGCAAACAAGTATTCCATGTTCAGTATCACTGAATCCCTCTGGCTACTCCATGTAGATTTCTCCTTTGGATTACCTTCGAGGAAAGTTGTTTTCACATCCATCTATTTAAAATGCATATTTCTGCTGGCTACCGGGGCCAATACTTCTCTGATAGAAGTGTGTCTAACAACTGAATTGAAAATCTCATCATAATCAGTCCCCTTCTGTTGTGAATATCCATTTGCAAATAGGAGAGCCTGATGCGTGTTTTTCGCAAGTGTACGAATCACGTCAAAGTAATATAAAAGATTATCGAATCCACAGAGACCAAGTGTCAATCTATCAAACCTGTTGTTATGGTGTGTATCTAAGGCAACTATTTTTAAGGGTTTTAATAAGGGTGCAATGGTAAATAAAATTATAATTTTAAATAATAAATAAAGACAGGCTCGAATGTAATTCACGTAATCAATGATAATCCAGTACTTGTTAGTGGAACTACTTATGGGCAGTGTTTTCTTCTTTGAAAAGAACTAATTTAACAGGAACTGTCGCTTTCGCGTATTCAGAACCGAGTTGTACTCTCTAATCAACCCCTCCTATTGTCACGGATAAAAAGGTGCGTACTGCGTTAGAGTAGTAAACCTATTTTTAAGAAATATAGTATCTTAACTAAGTTGAAAAGTATTTTAACCTGGACTTCTTAGCAAAAAGAGGTTCTTGCGAACCAGAGTTTAAACTTCCTAACGCGTCCGAAAATCGTTTTAAAATCTCTTTTCTTTTTAATCTAAAATCTCCTAATGAACTATACAAAGCGCTTTTGGCTGTTTTTGAAATAGTTAAAAACAATTACTTGAATTGAAAGATAAAATAGCCCTTAGGTGTTTCCACGAACAATTATACTGATTACTGGTTTAATTACGATCCTTACATTCTAACCTTTATGGAATTAGTTAGACATGATAAAGTAAATATTCTTTTTATAGTTTTTCATAAAAGTAATTTAAAGCGAGTGCGGAAAGTAAACGAAGTAAAGTGCGAGTGCGGGAAATAAACAACGTAAATGTGCGAGTGCAGGAAATAAACAACGTAAATGTGCGAGTGCGGGAAATAAACAAAATAAAAGCGAGGCAGAAATAAATAAAAGTAAAGTACGAACTTGAATTAAAATGGCGGCAGGATTAACTTCCTCCAGAGTGCTCCAAAACTCGAACCACAGACAGATTACAGACTCGATCACTCGATTGCAGAGGCACCCCGATGTGGAATGGCAACTGCTTTATAACTGATATATGCCTAGAGAATTCTAATTCTGGATGAAGAAAAACGAAAATCTAAGGTCCTATTTATAGGAAAACTGAAAGCATGAAATGACCGGGACGCCCCTCCACTAAAAAGTGGAGGTTATGAAATTTTGCCTTGTGGCGCCCGCCACAAGGTCATGGCGCCCGCCATGGTCCCTATAGGGGATTGTGGAGTGGGGATCGTGGGTCTTGGAGGTTGAGGAGTGGTCTTGAGACGTGGCCACGTCATGGCTAACCCCATGGCGCCCGCCACGGTGGGTGCCGCAAGTGCAAAATGCTGAATTTCTAGGTTTTCGTCCGTTTTCACTCCTTTTTCGCTCCTTTTCCCGATTCCAGTTCCGATTATTATAAAAACCTGAAAACATAAGAAAACAAAGCAATAACAAAGCAAAACAACAATAAAAGCTAAGAATGCATGCGAAATCGGAGTCAGAAATACGGTGAATTTTAGTGTGATCAAATTCTCCCACACTTAAACCTTTGCTTGTCCTCAAGCAAACATTAAAGCTTAAGAAAATATGGTGTCAACACGTGTCTTTGAGCTAAAGGGATTCTAAGTTCAAGTCAGGATGCAGTGACAAATACTAACTAAGTGAACCAAGGGTACCATAGTAACACAAACACAAACTTCAATCCTATATTAACCACTCCATATCATCCCATGATACCTAGGCCTATCTTCTCATCTTTTTGTGTCCTTTTCATTCAGGCGCAATCACATTAAGCCCGTTATCCGTACATGCTTCATAGTAGAGTGACCGGTTAGTGATTCTGATCCATAACATAAGGTTTCTGGCACATAAGCATGTGTAAACCTGTTTTTATTTCGCCTAAATGTAGCTGCGGGGGATCGGATCGTAATCCGCCCTACCAAGTTCAGTGCCAGATACCTCTGAACCAACTAACAATAGGTGACTTGCAAATTTTTTTTTCTTTTTGTGGCAAATATTTTTTTCTCTTTTTTCGGTTTAAATGACTTTGTGAGGGTCACCTATACCAGAGTTTGCCTTTTTTTCTTTATTTTTTTTTTTTTTTTTATTAGCACTGGATCATTCACTTATGTTCATCGGCCCCCTACGTAGAGCATGCTTAAGCCGGAGCTGACTGCTAAGATAAACTACTTAGGACAATTTTTAAAATGATAGTAAAGGCCAAGGTGGTGGGGTTTAGGAGTGATTCCTATATTCAAGAGGTCTATGGTGCTAAAATGGTTCTGATGTTTCAAAAAGTTGACCTAAGTCACCACATCCTAATCTAAACCTGTCTCAAAGCCCAAAAAACATGTGAAACAACATTATTTTCTTTTTAAAATTTTTCTGGTAAGGCTAAGGAAATGGGAAAAAATGAAGATGAACTAAAAAGACACTATACTGGTGACTCGTCAGACTCATGCATTATCTAAGAAAATTAAATTACTGAAAAGGAAATAACTGAAAGGAAATTAACTAAAAAGGGAAATGACAGAAAGCAATAAAATCCCCTCCCACACTTAAATCGAACATTGTCCCCAATGTTTCGAAATAAGATAAGGAGGGTAACCTGGAAAAGACTACTGAGGAGGGGCACTGGTGCCTTCGCCGTCCTGATGTGATGGTCTGGAACGACGGGATCTACTGCGATGCTGGTCCCTCCGGTCGAGTCGTGCTGATAAAGCAGCCTGAGCACTCCGGACCTCTCGAAGGTTACCCAAGATGGAACCCTGAGTAGCCTCTACAAGCTGGTAGTGTCGGCTGTTGAACTCTCTCTGACGGTTCTGCTCTAATGAGATATCGTTCAAGGTACGGCAGACGTTGCTATAAGCACGATCCGAAACCAATCGCGATTGTTGCATGAAGCTCATGTTATCCGTCAGCTGCTGTGAAATAGTAGAGAGAAGGCCATCACGCCTTTCTTCTCTAGCTGTCATATCACGCCACATCTCCTCGGTGACAAAGAATCCAGGAGCAGTACCTGCAACAGGGTTAGAGGAAGATGGTGCAGTGTGTGACTGTGAAGGACGATGGGGGGACATGTGAGGGATGGGAGACTGCTCTCTCCGATCATACTCATCATCAGTGTCATGTGCCTCCCCATCGGGAATATTAGGAGGAAGTGGACCCAAAACACGTGGAGCATTAAAATCATAGGTCCAGTTCCTTTCATCACGTACATCAGTACGTCTACTGCATGGTAAAGCAACAGATGGGATAGCTACCCCATGAACCATCAACTCATAACCACCTTCTCTCCTCGTTCGGCACAATTTCATGTCCTTCAGAAATTTTAAATTAATTGTGCGAGGAGGTAGTGGTTCAAGTGTAGCTATCTCATTGTTCAGGCCAAGAGCCCGAGCAATAGACGTAACAAGTCCTCCAAATACAATCGGTCCTGTTTTATTAGTAAATAAAGTCATATGGGCAAGCATAAACGGGACCGGATTGATGTGGGTTCTAGTGAGGCATCCTTGCAAAAATAGGAGTTCACGAGCATTTACCTTGTTTGGACTTTCCCGGCCAAAAATAGTACATGCCAAAAGAAGTCTAAAAACTCTTATGGCCGGGTTGTGAATGGTTGACGCAAGTATCCCTTCAAAAGAATTAATTGAAGTACTTGAAAGCCTTAGCCAGAAGGTAAATACCTCGGCCGACCATTCAGCATCCAAAGGTGCCTCACAGATCGAACCTTCCCTATGAGGGATTCCTAACAAACCTGCTAGATCGTCGGTACTGAATTCATACTCAATTCCGAACAGTCTAAAAATAACAGTACCAACAGTGCTAGCAGTGTTAGGACTGACAGTGTATATCAAAGAACTCAAAAACTCATTTGTCAGTCGCTCATAGGTAGGTTCCTGATTGATGAAGATATTATGCAAGCCTAGAAATTCTAATAAATTAAAAACACTATGATAAATACCCAAAGCATACAGACAGTTATCGTCGACGTACCTAGTCGAGAGAATTTCTCGACTTTGGAGCCTCTGAATAATTTTCCGTTGCCTTTCGCCCGGTCTTCCATCACGAAGAAGAAATCCGTTGAACTCCATTGTTGAAAGCTCCTTAGGTAGTGAAAATGGTAGAAAAGTGGTTTATGAGGGAAATGATAAAGTTTTGATTTTTTTGGTTTTTGATGGATGAAAATGGAAATGGATGTTGGATATGTTTTATGGATGGTGGGTATTTTGAAAATGAGGGAGCTTTAATGGGGTTCAAGGAGGATTTGGAAGGTTGGAAAAATGGGTTTTTGGTGAAGAAAGGGATGAAAATGGTGGAAATGGGGATTGAATCCCGTATATGTTGATGGTACGGTGTGGCGCCCGCCACAGGGCCTATGGCGCCCGCCACAAGGCCAATTCCTGGGCCTTGTGGTTTTGGATCCTCCTTTTGGGCCTTCCTTGCACCTTTGGTCTTCGGGGGGTCTGGATAGCGTTTTCTTCTTCTTTTCAAGGCTTGAGGCTTGCATATTTTTTTTTGTGAAGACAAAAATGAAAATATTTTTGTCTTATATTTTTTTTTCTTTGCACGACAAAAAATAAAAATAATTAAAGAAACAAAAGAAAAAGAAAAAAGTTAACATTAGTGCATAATATGTATATATATAAGGAATTCAAAGTGCATGAAAATATAAAAGCTGCAATAAAGTAAAATATGTCTGGAAATGCGATAAATAAAATACTAGGGTAATGCTGTCAGGGTAGAATGAGTCATGTGGTAGGCGTCTTTTCCTGGCTTGATCCACGAATCTCAGCTATCTCCCTCCGAAGCTCTTCAATCGCCTGATGTAGAGCATCGGTCTCTGAGGCATGAGTGAGATCAGAAACCTGCATCTGTAACTCTAAGTCTGCCACTTCCTGCTTGAGCAGGGCAGTCTCCTTGCGGAGCTCATAAATCTGTGTTTGTAGGTCAGGTGGCTGCAGAGACATATTGTTAGACATAACAGTGATTTGGGGAGTAAGAGGTGTAGGAGTGTACTCAGCGGCGGGAGGCGATTTCGGCTCTTCGACAGTCTCTCCATAACCCTCTAGAGCATAACTCCAATTTTCAGGATCATGGACACTGGTCATCAGCTGATCTGGTAATGTAAAGTAGTGTATCGCTTCGCCGTCGATCATCAATCTAAACATGTTGGGCTCAAAAGAATCCCTCCTCATCAGTCCTCTATCAAGACAAAAATCAATATCCAGGGTGGTGTAGCAGCAGAAGGTCCTGAGGTGCAATAACTTGCGAGACAAACCCAATGCAGTAGCTATCTGTGTAACAATCCCACCGACATGGATGATGCCTACGGATGATCTGGCAACACTAGCAAGGCCCTTCAGTAGAAAGTTGCCACAAGCAACAGGGCGAGACTAAGTCGCACAAAATAGTAGGAAAATCTCCTCTTCACTTAGCAGTGTCTCTGTATCTGGAAAACCTAGGAAAGAATGTGCTAGAATCATCTGGAAGTACCTCAATGCAGGGTTGTGGATTACCTGAGAAAACTGGGTAGAAGGATCTTGGCTCCCTCCGCCGGATATTTTAGTCCAAAACTTTTCCACTTCTCTGCTCATAAAATACCCCATCGGTGTATCTGGAATAGCATCAGGAGTAGTCTGGAAACCTAGCAAATCACCAAACTCTCTGTGAGAGAATGAGTAGTCAATCCCGAACAACCTGAAAAACAGCGAGTCCATCGGGTCCAGCCCAAGGGTCATAATGAAACGAGCTGAGGAACTCAAGAGTCAAGTTCCTATAAGTGTTGTTCCTGTAGTCAAACAGTTTCCACTGGAGTTGATGGCATAAAAATCTGACGCTTGGCTCTATCCCCAAGGCATCCATGCAGTCATGGTCAGGGTACCTGGTAGGAGCCATAGGGCGTCTCATGTGAACATAGTAACGCTCTCTCTGTGCATCATCTCTAAAGGCCACGTGCATGTCATCAGGGTTCTGCATTCTGTACAAGGTTAGCAAACAAGTCCTGAAAGCACATAAAACATTCAATCGTTAGTCCTGACATAATAATAATAATATAAACAAAATAAAGTAAAAGTAAAAAATAAAAAGTACAAAAATAAGAAAAACCATGGGTTGCCTCCCATGCAGCGCTTGTTTAACGTCATTAGCTCGACGACCGATAATTAAACATCATTGGAAGGATATGGTGGATCACTCAGAGTATGGCAGGTGTATGTTGTTGGAATGTCACCTCCTTCGTAGGGCTTCAACCTCTGTCCATTGATGATGAATGGTTTACATGTCGGGTTCTTGATTTCAATAGCACCGGATCTCAGGATCTTAGATACTTCGAAAGGGCCAGTCCATCTCGAACGGAGTTTACCTGGAAATAGTCGTAACCTAGAATCGAACAGGAGAACAGGATCGCCTATTTTGAAGTCTCTTCTTATGATTCTTTTGTCATGCCAAGCTTTTGTTCTTTCTTTGTATATGATGGCATTTTCGTAGGCAGATTGTCTGAGCTCTTCTAATTTGTGGATGTCAAGGATACGTTTCTCACCAGCAGTCAAGTAATCCAAATTCAAAGTTTTGATGGCCCAATAGGCCTTATGCTCCAATTCAAAAGGTAAGTGACATGATTTTCCATAGACCAGTTGATAAGGGGTTGTTCCTATAGGAGTTTTGAAAGCGGTTCTATAGGCCCATAATGCTTCTTGAAGTTTCTGTGACCAATCCTTTCTAGATATAGAGACAGTCTTCTCGAGGATTTGTTTTATCTCCCTATTAGATACTTCCACTTGTCCATTGGTCTGTGGGTGGTATGGTGTTGCCACTCTATGCTTAACTCCATACTTGCTTAAAAGTTTATCAAATATTCTCGATATGAAGTGTGATCCTCCATCACTTATGACTAAACGGGGGGTTCCAAACCTGGGAAATATATAATTCTTGAATAATTTGATGACTACTCTGGTGTCATTTGTGGGTGTGGCGATAGCTTCAATCCATTTAGACACGTAGTCAACAGCTACTAATATGTACTGATTTCCAAAAGATGGTGGGAACGGTCCCATAAAGTCTATACCCCATACGTCGAAGAGTTCTACTTCTTGGATATTTCTTAACGGCATTTCATTACGTCTTGAAATATTTCCTGTGCGTTGGCATCTATCACACTTGACAATGAAAGCATGGACATCACGCCACATAGTAGGCCAGAATAGGCCAGCTTGAAGAATCTTGGCGTAGGTCTTAGATGTGCTTGCATGTCCACCATAGGGTGCAGAGTGACAATGCTCAATTATATTATTTACCTCTTCTTCTGGAACACAACGGCGGAAAATGCCATCTTTACCTCTCTTGAAAAGAAACGGTTCGTCCCAATAGAAGTTTCTCACATCACTATAGAACTTCTTCTTCCGGTGGTAGTTTAGATCAGGGGGTATGATGTCAGCGGCTAGGTAATTAACAAAGTCTGCATACCAAGGTACATCACTTATGGCTAAGGATTTTTGAAAATACTCATGAGGGTCTGGGTTATCATCTTCAATGGTTTCTAGTTGGGCTATCAGTCTATCATAGGCAAAATCGTCATTTATGGGAACTGGATCAGGTTTCAGGTATTCTAGCCTAGATAGGTGATCAGCTACCACATTATCAGTGCCTTTCTTATCACGGATATCCAAATCAAACTCTTGCAGTAATAGAATCCATCGAAGTAACCTAGGCTTGGCATCCTTTTTGCTTAGTAAGTAACGAATGGCAGCATGGTCGGTGTAAACTATAATCTTGGCTCCTACTAGATAAGATCTAAATTTGTCTATTGCAAAAACTACAGCTAGGAGCTCTTTTTCGGTTGTTGCGTAGTTGAGCTGTGCAGCGTCTAGGGTTCTACTGGCATAATAAATGACATGTAACTTCTTATCTTTTCTTTGACCTAGAACGGCTCCAACAGCATAATCACTGGCGTCACACATTATCTCAAACGGTTCTGACCAATCAGGGGGTTTCATTATAGGTGCTGAAATCAGAGCTTGCTTCAGAAGATTAAATGCTTCAGTACATTTTTCATCGAAGATAAATTCAGCATCTTTCATCAAAAGACCAGTTAAGGGTTTTGTTATTTTGGAGAAATCCTTGATAAAACGTCGGTAAAATCCGGCATGTCCAAGAAAACTTCTTATCTCCCTGATAGTCTTCGGCGGTTTTAGATTCTCTATGACTTCTATTTTTGCTTTATCTACCTCTATACCTTTTTCGGAAACTATATGTCCTAAAACAATCCCTTCGGTGACCATGAAATGACATTTTTCCCAATTTAGCACAAGGTTTACCTCCACACATCTCTCCAGGATTTTCTCAAGGTTGACAAGACAATTTTTGAAATCTGACCCACAAACTGAGAAATCGTCCATAAATACTTCCATAATTCCATCTAAATAATCAGCAAAGATAGACATCATGCAGCGTTGGAAAGTTGCAGGAGCATTACAAAGTCCAAAAGGCATTCTTCTATAGGCAAAAGTTCCAACTGGGCATGTAAAGGTAGTTTTTTCTTGATCTTCGGGATGAATAGGTATTTGGAAGAATCCCGAATATCCATCTAAGTAACAAAAGTAAGAGTGTCTGGCTAGGCGCTCCAACATTTGGTCTATGAATGGTAATGGGAAATGGTCCTTCCTAGTTGCTTTATTTAATTTTCTATAATCTATGCACATACGCCAACCTCCATCGGTTCTTTTTGCTACAGGTTCGCCCTTCTCGTTTTGCACGACTGTGATGCCTCCCTTTTTAGGTACTACATGCACAGGACTCACCCATTTACTGTCCGAGATCTGATATATTATACCTGCCTCTAGTAACTTAAGAACTTCAGTCTTAACTATAGTACTCATTATAGGATTTATTCTTCGTTGGTGTTCTCTGGAAGGTTTTGAATCTTCTTCAAGCAAAATCCGATGCATGCATACGGATGGGCTTATTCCTTTTAGATCAGAGATCTTATATCCTAAGGCTGAGGGGTACCTACGTAAAACTTCTAATAATTGATCGGTTTATTTTTGGTTTAAGGTAGCACTGACTATAACTGGACAATTCATATCTTCATCGAGAAATTCATATCTCAGGTTTTTAGGCAGTTCCTTAAGTTTTACGGTCGGTTTCATAGGGCAAGGCATAGGATCTGGGGTAAGAGATAAACATTCGTGAAGGTTATCATCAATGTAGGGTGTTTTATAATTGTCATCTTCCAAAATAAGGGTTGATGGCAATTTTATAGATTCAGTTTCTTCTTCTTGTTCTAATTCCCTAATGCATTCTTCGATGATATCTAAGGCATAACAGGAATCTCCTATCACAGGTGCCATAAGAAATTTTGACAATATAAATTCTATCTTCTCTTCACCTACCTCAAAAGTTAGTTTTCCTTTTTTAACATCTATTACGGCTCCAGCAGTCGATAAGAACGGTCTACCTAGGAGTATCGGTATGTCGTCATCTTCTTTAATGTCCATGACAACAAAATCAGTAGGTATAAACAACTGACCTACCCTAACAGGGACGTCTTCAAGTATGCCTATAGGGTATTTAACGGATCTATCGGCTAATTGAAGTGACATCTTAGTAGGTTGTAATTCTCCTAAGTTTAATCTCTCACAAACTGCTAAAGGCATTAAGCTCACACTAGCTCCTAGGTCTAGAAAAGCCTTTTCGATGACATGATTCCCCAAAATACAAGGAATGGAAAAATTTCCGGGATCTTTATCTTTCTTTGCTAACCTATCTTCGGAAATAGAATTACATTCCACGGGTTTCGGATCTTCAAGTCTACGTTTATTTGTAAGTATGTCTTTGAGAAACTTAGCATAAGAAGGTATTTGGGTGATGGCTTCTGTAAAGGGGATTTCTACGTGAAGTTTTTCTATAACCTTAACGAATTTTTGATATTGATTATCGATTTGGGTTTTCTTTAATCTTTGAGGGTAAGGTATTGGTGGTTTGTATGGCGGTGGTGGTACATAGGTTTTATTTTTAGGTTCTTCTCCTTTTTCTTGACTTTCCGGGGTTTCGGGCTTCTCTGGTTCCTTCTCCTCACTCCTCTCAGAAGTTTCGGGCTCACTTAATCTAGGGTTCAAAGGTTCCTTATAAGCGGTTCCACTTCGTAGAGTAATGGCATTAGCTTGCCCTTTCGGGTTCTGTTGAGGTTGTCCAGGGAACTGTCCTCCGGGTGTAGTCTGTGGGGCTTGGTTTAACGCTACCTGAGAGATCTGGGTTTCAAGCATCTTATTATGAGTAATGATTTGATCAACCTTGGTTCCTAACTGGGTAATTAGTTCGTTAACATGGATGCTTTGGTTCATGAACTCTTTGTTCTTCTGTTTTTGAGCAACGATGAAATCTTTTACAATTTCCTCAAAGCTCGGGTTTGGTGGCACAGGTTGCATAGGTTGATTTGTTCTAGGGGCTTGGTAACCTTGTTGTCTCGGAGGTGCGGTATTTTGGATAGGGTTATTATTTTTGTAGGAGAAGTTTGGGTGATTCCTCCATCCAGGGTTATATGTGTTTGAAAATGGGTTCCCTTGGGTATAGTTCACTTGCTCGGTGTTGGTTTCATTCAACAGATTGCATTCGGCGGATTGGTGTCCTTGCGTTCCACATATCTCACAATTCGGCGAAACTGCGGCTACAGTATTCGGAGTTGTACACATATGTTCGACTCTTAGGGCCAACGCGTCCATTTTAGCTTGCATCATGTCTATAGAGCTTAGCTCATGTATTCCTCCTTGGGCTTCCTTCTTTTCCACTGTCGCTCGTTCTACTCCCCATGATTGATGGTTTTGGGCCATATCCTCGATAAGGGCACTAGCTTCAGGGTAAGGTTTATTCATCAGTGCGCCACCAGCGGCAGCGTCGATGGTCATTTTAGTGTTATAAAGAAGTCCATTATAGAAGGTTTGGATGATTAGCCAATTCTCTAAGCCATGATGTGGGCATGCTCTTAATAGTTCTTTATATCTCTCCCAGGCTTCGAACAACGGCTCTCCTTGGTGTTGGGTAAATCTAGTTATTAGGTTTCGAAGAAGAGCGGTCTTACTTGGGGGAAAATATCTAGCAAGGAAAACTTTCCTAAGGTCATCCCAAGTGGTTATTGAATTGGGTGGAAGGGAATCTAACCATGATAGAGCTTTATCTCTGAGGGAAAAGGGAAATAATCTTAAGCGTATTGCCTCAGGAGAAGCTCCATTGGTTTTAAAGGTGTCTGCTAACTGAAGAAAGTTTTTTAAATGTTGGTTCGGGTTATCAGTAGCGAGACCTGAGAATTGTCTCTGTTGCACTAATTGCAGCAGGGATGGTTTAAGTTCAAAATTATTGGCTGGGATAGCGGGGTTTACTATACTGGAACTAGGTTCCTCGTTTGATGGTTGGGCGAAGTCCTTAAGAGGTCTTCGGTTTTGTTCTTCGGCCATAGCTATCCTATTCCTATGGAAAAATAAACGTGCGCGAGCGTAACGTTCAGGTTCAGCTAGAGGGTCTACTAAACTTCCGGCACTGCGAGTCTTTCGCATTGACCGGTGGGTAACAACCTTAGTCTAAACGGTATAACTACAAGGTAATGAAATTTGACGATATTGGTCCCCGGCAACGGCGCCAAAAACTTGATGCGTGTTTTTCGCAAGTGTACGAATCACGTCAAAGTAATATAAAAGATTATCGAATCCACAGAGACCAAGTGTCAATCTATCAAACCTGTTGTTATGGTGTGTATCTAAGGCAACTATTTTTAAGGGTTTTAATAAGGGTGCAATGGTAAATAAAATTATAATTTTAAATAATAAATAAAGACAGGCTCGAATGTAATTCACGTAATCAATGATAATCCAGTACTTGTTAGTGGAACTACTTATGGGCAGTGTTTTCTTCTTTGAAAAGAACTAATTTAACAGGAACTGTCGCTTTCGCGTATTCAGAACCGAGTTGTACTCTCTAATCAACCCCTCCTATTGTCACGGATAAAAAGGTGCGTACTGCGTTAGAGTAGTAAACCTATTTTTAAGAAATATAGTATCTTAACTAAGTTGAAAAGTATTTTAACCTGGACTTCTTAGCAAAAAGAGGTTCTTGCGAACCAGAGTTTAAACTTCCTAACGCGTCCGAAAATCGTTTTAAAATCTCTTTTCTTTTTAATCTAAAATCTCCTAATGAACTATACAAAGCGCTTTTGGCTGTTTTTGAAATAGTTAAAAACAATTACTTGAATTGAAAGATAAAATAGCCCTTAGGTGTTTCCACGAACAATTATACTGATTACTGGTTTAATTACGATCCTTACATTCTAACCTTTATGGAATTAGTTAGACATGATAAAGTAAATATTCTTTTTATAGTTTTTCATAAAAGTAATTTAAAGCGAGTGCGGAAAGTAAACGAAGTAAAGTGCGAGTGCGGGAAATAAACAACGTAAATGTGCGAGTGCAGGAAATAAACAACGTAAATGTGCGAGTGCGGGAAATAAACAAAATAAAAGCGAGGCAGAAATAAATAAAAGTAAATTACGAACTTGAATTAAAATGGCGGCAGGATTAACTTCCTCCAGAGTGCTCCAAAACTCGAACCACAGACAGATTACAGACTCGATCACTCGATTGCAGAGGCACCCCGATGTGGAATGGCAACTGCTTTATAACTGATATATGCCTAGAGAATTCTAATTTTGGATGAAGAAAAACGAAAATCTAAGGTCCTATTTATAGGAAAACTGAAAGCATGAAATGACCGGGACGCCCCTCCACTAAAAAGTGGAGGTTATGAAATTTTGCCTTGTGGCGCCCGCCACAAGGTCATGGCGCCCGCCATGGTCCCTACAGGGGATTGTGGAGTGGGGATCGTGGGTCTTGGAGGTTGAGGAGTGGTCTTGAGACGTGGCCACGTCATGGCTAACCCCATGGCGCCCGCCACGGTGGGTGCCGCAAGTGCAAAATGCTGAATTTCTAGGTTTTCGTCCGTTTTCACTCCTTTTTCGCTCCTTTTCCCGATTCCAGTTCCGATTATTATAAAAACCTGAAAACATAAGAAAACAAAGCAATAACAAAGCAAAACAACAATAAAAGCTAAGAATGCATGCGAAATCGGAGTCAGAAATACGGTGAATTTTAGTGTGATCAGAGCCTTGAAATTTCCCCCTTATTTTTCTGTTACTCCCGGCTTTTTCTTGTACATCCACTTACAACCAATAACTCTCTTTCCCTATGGAAGTTGAACAAGATCTCTTGTATCATTCTTTTTCAAGGATTCCATCTCCTCCACCATAGCACCCATATACCTATCTTTCTCCTAGCTAGTCATAACCTCTCGAAAGGTAGAAGGGTCTCTTGAACTAGTAATAAGAGCATATGTTGATAAGTCTTCAAACCCATATCTGACTGGAGGTGTAATACAACAGGGCTCCTTATTCCGCACAAGTGTATAGCCTTGTACTCCACCTGAATATTGCATTTGATATGAATTTGAGTTTGGTTCATCATGTTGTTGGGATATAATTTGTCTTGGACTCACTGGTGGCTCCTGGATGTCCACCTGAATCTTGTCATGACTGGAACTTTCAACACTAGTATCTAGCATAATTGTCACATCTAAGTGTTTCAACATTGATTTGTTGTCAAATATAACATCTCTGCAGACAACAACCTTCCTTTTAACTGGATCCCATAACTTGTACCCCTACACACTTTTATTCTAGCCAATAAAGATGCATTGTTTTTACTTGGGGTCAAGTTTAGATCGACCATCGCTGAAAATATGCACATATGCTATACACCTCAAAACCCTTAAATTACTTGAAGAGGTGGTGTGGACATGTAACATATGTGCATATTGAGTGTTGCTGCCTTAAAACCTTTTAAAAGACCAATATTCAACTGAAGCCACCTTGCATTCTCCATTCAATTATTTGAATGATATTTGAATGATGCTTCAAGGTGGGAACTGGTTTAAAATAGACGGTTACTCAGAAGCACATGGGAGCTTGTTAGAGGAAATTATTGCATGGATTTGAGAGCTGTCACAATAAGATTAGTCGACCCTTATTAGACAATTAGTTTAAAGTAGTATACAAGGAGACTCGTGTTCATTTTGCAAAGGGTCTGCAATTGTACACACATTTCTGCAAAATCAAAGTATTTTCTTTTTGAGAAATGAGTGAGGAAATATGTACACATGTGTTCCACCATTTATACACTTTAAGCATTTTTACCTTCAAGTATTGTTTTTGCATTAAATTCCCTTTTCAATTACCTTAACAATTCATGTCATTTTATGTTTCTTGCATTTTGATTTCAAGCCTTTACTTTACTTGCATTTTGAATTTTAAGCTTTTTCACCCTTGAATATTTATTTACTTCAAGTGTTAATTTAGAAGTTACAACAAACATTTTTCAAGATGTACATTTCAATTTCAATAGCACAGGTTTCTTTAAGTCATAAATACACACAAATATGTTCTGAGAGATTTTCGAGTTTGATCCCTTCAGTATTAATAGAAACTTATATTTATTTACCAAATTTCACCGTAAACACATGGTCTTGAAACAAATTCTACATTATTTCTAAAGAGCACAATACTTGCACAATCCAATTGTGCAACTGCGAAAACACTTCAGCAAATTCCTCTAATGTAGTTCCATAATCCCATGTTCGGTGAGATGGCCTAAACACATGTGCAACAATTTGGTTGCATTATTATCAGTTTTAATAGATGCTACATAACTCATTTTGTTGTCATCACTGTGATTGTACCTTTGCTAACCCTCATGATGTATCTACCTCTATGTGACCAAAATGAATAACCATTTACTTGAAGAGTACCTAGAGAAATCAAACTCTTCCTCAATTTTGGAACTTAATGGACCTCACTCAACGCGCACACGCCACCATCATCCAAAGAAATTATAATTTTCTTCTTTCTAGTGATGGTAAATTTTTTATCATCACCTAAATAGGTAAAACATCACATGATTTAAAGAGGTTAACCATTCCCTGTGCGGTGTCATATGTCTAGAACACCCATTATCAAAGTACCATACTTCTCTAACAGAAGCTCTGAGAGAAGTATGAGCAATAAGAGATTTAATAGTTTCTTTGAGAATTCGCTTCTTTGTACTCTTCATCACTTTATGATTAACCTTGGGTTGAAACAAAAGACCTTGGATATCCATACAGTCTAAATAGAAAGGCTTGATATGGCCAAATCTACCATAGTAATGACATCTTCATTGCATGGTCTTGTTTCCCTTTTTATCAAATTGATATATGTCATGATGTTGAGACATTTGTTTTGATATCCTTGGCTAATTCATCTTCCCAGTTAGGATGATGTTTATAGCCTTAGGGGCTCCTTTAAGGGTTTGATTATTAAATCCTTTACCTTTTAAGTCACCAGCCTTTCTTCCAACTTGAAGAATATCGTCTAACATGTTTGAACCATTATCAACATTCTTATAGACTTGGTCATATTTTCAAATTTAGAGATCATCTTGGTCACTTCATCCTGCAAACTATAGATGTTGGACAAATACTCTTCCTTTTCATACCGAAGTTGAGAAATAGTTTCATGTAGCTTTTCACTTTTAATACGCAGATCTTGGTAGGAACAAGTAGTTCATCATAAGGATTTTCTTCATTGCAGGACTCTATATCAGATGCCCATCTTCCAGTTAAAGCAGATACATGTTTGGTTGTTTCATCATCACTTTCACTTTCATCTTCAAACCACAAGGTAGCAAACCCCTTAGGTTTTTTCTTCTTATAGGTATGACATTCTGCTTTAATGTGTCCAAACCATTCACATTCATGACATTGAATCCCTATATTCTAATTGGTACTTTCTTCTTCTCTATCTCTTCTTTGGGAATCATAGTTCCTGCTAGAGTCAGAGCTGATGTTCGGGACATTAGGTCTTGACTTCCTTTTCATTCTCTTCAACACTTAATTAAATTGTCTCCCTGGTAAAACAATGAAATTGGACATCCCATCATCAATATCAATATCACTCTGTTCCTTTTCATCTTTTGTTAGAAACAAAAGCAATGCTTAATGGTTAACTCAAAGGTTTGAAGAGACCCCACAAGCTCATCAACTGTCATATTGCTGATGTTTTGGGCTTCTTCAATGTTGTGACCTTTATGTAAAACTTCTTAGGGAAATACCTAAGAATCTTCTTGACCAGTTTTTCTTATGATATATTTTCTCCCAAAGCACTAAAAGCATTAGCTATTTCAAGAATATTCATGTGAAAGTCATGAATACTTTCATCTTCCTTCATTTTTAAATTTTAAATTTTGGCAATGAGCAGTTGAAGTCTAGACATCTTTATCTTGGATGTACCTTCATGAGTTATCTTGAGAATTCACAAGCATCCTTAGCCATAGTGCAAATGTTGATCAACCTAAACATTTTTTTGTCAACTCCATTGAATAGAGAATTCAAGACTTTGGAGTTTTCAAGAGTAGTCTCATCTTCTTCCTTGGTCCAGTCCTCTTTAGGTTTCAGAGTTTCCTTACCCTCTTTATCTTTAACCCCAGGATGTTCCCAACCTTTATGATAGCTTTCCAAGTTTTTCTATCCATGGACTTTAAAAAGACCACCATATGTTCCTTAGAATAGTCATAAGTGGTTTCCTCTAGGATAAATGGTCTATTCACATTACCACCTCCTTCCTTGTCCATAGTTCCAAAACAAAACAAAAAAAACTCTAGAGCTCACCCTAAACAAAACAGGGTGACCTACTCTGATGCCAAATTTTTAAATTGAATAGTTCTTAATCATATCATACCAGAAACATCAATACATCCATTTGTGAATTAAATCATACCAAAAATTGTATTGTATCAATGACACAATTCCATTAGGAACCAAAAATTGTATATTACATCAAAACAAAAATAGCACAAAACAACCTACAATCACTACTACGAAATAGACGTTTCGTAACACCTATTTTATAATGGACATAGTGTTAACCATGGTATTAGTTTATTTCTGGGCGCATTTGTTTTGGTATTTATTAGAGGACATGTTACAACAGTCAAAGGTAGCAACCGTGGTGAAAAGGTACATGGAGTGAAATGGTTTAAATCTTAACACCAACAATTATCCATTTATTGTGATAAAAATGTTATTGCACTTGTGTATCACCATAATTTTTAATTCTAACTATGATGAAATGTGATACTTTATTTATATATTAGCGAAATTGTATATCACTTCAGTACATAACAACCATCTCTCTCAAAACAAAACTCTAATAACTCTTTCACTTGTCTCTCTCAAAACAAAACCCTAACAACATTGTCACTTGTCTCTCTCATATGAAAACCCCAAAACAAAACCATAACAACAAATCTTAGCCAATCGGTATTTATAGATTTTTTTCTTTGTAGTTTTTTTCAAACTTTGTTTCAATAGCTTGTTTCATGATCTTTGAACTTTCTTCTTTTTTTGACTTGTAAGTATATGGATTCTTCTTTTATCAAAGAGGGGAAGCTAGATTTAGCCTTGAAAACCTGTGTCAAGGATCTAGAATGACATCCATTCAAAATATACACAAGTTTACACGTCTAAATTTATCTACATCCTTATTTCATTGTTGACAGGCCATTGTGTGACATGTATGGTATATTTCTAAAGCATTGTATGACTTGATATGTTTGTTGTATCATGTTTGTTGATTATTTTTAGTTGTTGATGAATGTTTTTTATGAATGTTATAGTTAATGTTTGTTTAAAAGATGATTTTATCATATATTATATGGTTTGAGTATTTTTCTAATCCATTACCGAATATATAACTTTCCAAACTGTAATAGAAAATTACGATATGATATATAAAATTGATTTATAAAATAAGTACATGTTCAATTATTGACAATAATTCTTCATATTTTTTAACTGTATGTTGTTCTTTCACCGTTAGTGTGAGATATTGGAACAAATTCTAGAGTTAGCATGTTGTCGAAGTCCGCTCACATGTTGTTGTTTAATTGGGCCTTATGTTATGGATCCAATTGTTTAAGTTAGCTTGTACCCTAAGTTATCTTGTAATGGGTAATTGTTAAAAAGCCCATTAGGTTAATGTGTCAATTTTCTTATAAATAGCATACTAGTTACTCATATTTTGGATAAGGGAAAATAGGAAGATAAAACCTTAATTCAATAGTGAGAGAGGTTATTTGTTATTCTTGTATACTTGTAATCTTGTTGAAAGAGAAAGGAAAGAATAGCAGTTTATAACCAATCCTTGTTGTTATCTTTGGTTACTCTAAACCCTAACCCTTGTGGGTTTCCTAACTGATCAAGGAACCAATTATACTTTGTTCCTAAGGTATTTAATTCACAACAAATTGGTGCGGTGACATTGGAGAAGACTCCTTCAACAAAGTATGAGATTTAAAAGTTCACCGGAGTGAACAATTTCAGTCTGTGGTGCTTGAAGATGAAAGCCCTACTTGTTCAGCAGGTTTTTTTGGAAGCATTGAAGGGAGAGACGACCATGAATGTTGCGTTAACGACAACTGAAAAGACGGCTATGATTGAGAAAGCACACAATGCAATATTGTTGAGCCTTGGTGATAAGGTTCTTTGATAGGTAATAAAGGAGACAACAACGTCAGTATTATGGTTGAAACTTGAAGGTTTATACATGACCAAATCATTGGTGAATCGACTCTACCTAAAGCAAGCCTTGTATTCATTCAAGATGAGTGAAGACAAAGTGTTGGCTGAGCAGTTGGATATGTTTAACAAGATGATTCTTGATCTTGAAAATATTGATGTGAAGATCGATGATGAAGATCAAATGATGTTGTTGTTATGTGTTTTTCCCAGAACACATACTCACTTCAAAGAAACCCTCTTGTATGGAAGAGATTCTCTGGCCTTTGAAGATGTTCAATCTTCCTTGTACACTAAGGACTTGAAAAAACAAAAGGAGCATAAACCTTCGACAGTTGGTGAAGGTTTGGCAATTAAGGCGAAATTCTTGCGAAAGGATGGTAATTTCGACAAGAAGAAGGGAAAAAGTCAGCATAAGTATTATAGTGGTGAAGCATCTGGTGTTCAATGCTATCATTGTAAGGAGGATGGTCACATTCGAAAGGTGTGCCCTGAACGCCTGAAAGATCATGGAGGTAAGGATAGTGGCAACTCGACCATTGTTCAAGATGATTTCAAATCATCTGATGTCTTGTGGTTTCAAGCGGCGACTCAAGAAAAGAGTGGATTATGGATTCAAGTTTCACTTGGCACATGACTCCAAACAAAGATTTGTTCAAGGAGCTATGTTATTAAGATGGTGGACCGGTTCTGCTGGGAAACAACAAAGCTTGCAAAATTGCAGTTATTGGATCTGTAAGATTTAAGCTCCATGATGAGTCAATAAGGTTATTGACTGAAGTTAGGTATGTACCTGACTTGAAGAGAAATTTGATATCTCTTGGTGAATTCGACAAGAAGGGATATGTTTTTCAAGGAGAGAAAAGTATTCTAAGAGTCATGAAAGGTTCGAAGGAAGTCTTGAGAGGCGTGAAGAAACAAGGCTTGTATACCCTTGAGGCTGAAGTTGTAAGTTGTTCGACAAATGTTACATCCACGAAATTATTGTCGAAGACAAAATTATGACACATGAGATTGGGCCATGTAAGAGATATAGGCTTGGTCAAACTGGGGAAACAGAACTAACTAGGTGGTGAAAAAGTCGAGAAGTTGTAGTTTTGTGAACCTTGTGTATTTGGTAAATCCTTTAGGGTGAAGTTTAACAAAGGTAAATAAAGAACACATGGATCCCTTGAATACATCCATGTTGATCTTTGGGGGCCTGCGAGGAATCTTTCACATTCATGTGCAAGGTATTTTCTATCCATAGTTGATGATTATTCTAGAAAGTTATGGGTATTCATTCAGAAGACAAAGGATGAAACTTTTGAGAATTTCAAGAGTTGGAATGTTCTAGTCGAAACTCAAACTGGCAGAAAGGTCAAAAGGTTGAAAACTGATAATGACCTTGAATTCTGCAATAAAGCTTTCAACACTTACTGTGTTGGGTATGGGATTCCAAGGCATAAGACTATAGAAGGTACTCCTCAGCAAAATGGTCTAGCTGAGAGATTCAATCGAATAATCCTCGAAAGGGTTAGATGCATGTTGGTTAGTGCTAGATTGAAAAAGGTGTTTTGGGCTGAGGTTGTTTCGACAACAACATATATGATAAAAAAATGTCCTTTGACTGTGTTAGATATGAAGACACCTAAAGACGTTTGGCCGGGACATCCACCAGATCTCGACAAACTAAGAGTATTTAGTTGTGTAGCATATGCTCACATTAGGCAAGACAAAATCGAACATAGAGCTCTGAAATGCATGTTCATGGGATACCTTGAAGGAGTCAAAGCTTATAGGCCATGGTGCCTAGAGTTAGGTCACAAGAGGTGTATCACCAGTCGAGATGTAGTTTTTAATGAAGCTGATATGGCTTTCAAGAAAACTGATGATGTTGTCGAAGATCTAGAACATGGAGAAATTCATGTTGAGGTGGAGCATAGTGATGTTGAATTGCATGACTCAGATGGAGTTGAAGAAGAAGCAAAAGCTATTGTCGAAGATGAGGAGACTGATAATGACTACCTGCTGGCAAGAGACATGTCAAGAAGAGTTATCAAGCCACCTCAAAGACTTGGGTATGCATATCTTATAGCTTATGCCTTAATCTTTGCAAGTGAGGTTATGGACGAAGAACCTAGAGACTATAAGGAAGTTATGAAGAGTCAAAATAAGACTAAATGGATGAAGGCCATGGATGATGAGATGAAGTCTCTTCATGATAACAACACACATGAACTGATCAAGAAACCTGTTGGAGCCAGGTTAGTCAGTTGTAAGTGGATTTTCAAAGTTAAGGAAGGAATCGAAGGAGTGGCGTCGAAGAGATACAAGGCAAGGTTGGTTGCAAGGGGGTTCACTCAAAAAGAAGGTGTTGACTTCAATGATGTGTTCTCTCCTATTGTAAGGCACAGGTCCATTCGAATGTTGCTTGCCATGGTGGCACAGTTCGACTTTGACCTGGAACAGATGAATGTGAAGACTGCGTTCTTGTATGGGGATCTTGATGAAACAATCCTAAAGAGGAAACTTGAAGTGTATGTCGAAGAGGGGAAAGAAGAGTATGTATGCAAGCTGAAGAGATCTTTATATGGGATGAAACAATCTCCTCGACAGTGGAATAGGAGATTCTACAAGTTCATGGAACGCATAAGTTTCATCAGAAGTTAGTTCGACCAGTGTGTTTATTTCAGATTTCGACCGGGTGATTCATTTGTTATTTTGTTGCTTTATGTGGATGATATTCTAATAGCAAGCAACAATGTCGAAGATGTAAAGAGGGTGAAGGCTGAACTCAATAAGGAGTTCGATATGAAGGATTTAGGAGATACATCCATGATTCCTGGGATTGGCATCCGGAGAGATAAAAAGCCATTGAGATTATGTTTATCTTAAGAGGCATACTTGAAGAAGATTCTTGATACGTTTGGTATGTCGAATTCAAAGTCTGTTGTGACTCCAACAAACCCTCAATTCAAGCTGAGTATAGATCAGTGTCCCAATACTGATGTCAAAAGAGCTTATATGAATAACATTCCATATGCTAATATAGTAGGTTCTTTCATGTATGTTATAGTCTGTACTAGACCCGACATAGCATATGCAGTAAGTCTTGTAAGCATGCACATGTCGAATCCTAGAAAGGCACACTGACAAGCATTGAAGTGGATTCTAAGGTACATAAATGGGTCTCTGAATAAAGTTATAATTTATGGTGGAGCCTTGGGTGAAGATAGTAAAGCAACAATAAAAGGATATGTCGACTCTGATTATGTAGGTTGTATGGATTCCAAAAAATCTATTTCTGCATATGTTTTCACTATGTTTGACACAACAATTAGTTAGAAAGCAACACTTCAAAAGGTTGTTTCCTTATCAACCCCTAAAGCGAAATATATCGCCCTAACTGAATATGTAAAGGAAGCATTGTGGCTTGAAGGTTTTGCAAAGGATTTGAAACTTCAAGGTTGAGGTATCACTGTTAAACGTGATAGTCAAAGTGAAATACACTTGTTGAAGAACTCAACTTATTATGAGCGAACCCAACACATTGATGTGAGGCTGCATTTCGTTAGCGGGGTAATTGAGTGTGGAGAAGTCCAAGTGTTGAAGGTTTAGACAGATCATAATGTTGCCGATATGATCACTAAGATGTTGCCCAGTTGCAATTTTTTCCATTGTATGCAGTTGATAAAGTTGCATGAAGAAATCTAGTTTTGTTTTCTTGTTGTTATAGAGTTTATTCCAAGGTGGATATTTGTGAGATATTGGAACAAATTCTAGGGTTAGCAAGTCGTCGAATTCCGCTCACATGTTGTTATTTAATTGGGCCCTGTGTTATGGATCCAATTGTTTAAGTTAGCTTGTAATGGGTAATTGTTAAAAAGCCCATTATGTTAGTGTGTTAGTTTTCTTATAAATAACATACTAGTCTCTCATATTTTGAATAAGGGAAATAGGAAGATAAAACCCTAATTGCATAGTGAGAGAGGTTATTTGTTATTATTGTATACTTGTAATCTTGTTGAAAAAGAAATAATAGAATACCAGTTTATAACTAATCCTTGTTGTTATCTTTGGTTACCCTAAACCCTGAACCTTGTGGGTTGCCTAACTGATCAAGGAACCAATTATACTTTGTTTCTAAGGTATCTAATTCACAACAGTTAGAATTTGATTTAATGATTGTAGATCTTCAATCATCCCTCTTTGCCTCTAATTTTCTTTGCAAACTAAAAAATATATTGCAAAAAGAATTAGAGGTGAAGGAAGGGTTTGTTGAAGATCTGAGATCATTACACCAAGTTTTGACTGTCAAATAACAAAATGCTAATAAGGAGTTGAAGAACACTTCTGAAGAATTGGACGTGTACTTATTCTTCTAATATAACTTAATTTAACATATTATAATGTTCTAGTACAGATTGGAAGGTTATATGTTTAGTGAGCATTGACGAAATAAGCATTTCACATAATTTATAATAAACTCATGCTTTATATAACAAAGGCTGTCTAGCACAACCGTTGTAAAATATGTTGTATTTAACATACCACAATGATTATTTAACTTAACTATTATGATGGGTAGCATTACATGGATACAATCACGACCGTACATCCTTGGTGGAAATCATCATACATACAATCACACCTTACGTCACAATGGTTGGACTAACGTAATGATATCCCTTTTCTTACCGTAGTGGTATGGGTTTTCCATAGTAGTGAATGTACACATCATTACATCAAATAATACTTTCTTATTGTCTTGGTGTCTTTTATCTTGGTGTCTTGACTTTTAACACCTATAATTTCAAACAATAATAGTTCTTAGAAAATAACATCATAAGAAATTATAACATACAATAAATTATGAATGAAGAATATAAAATACTTGTTAATTTTCCCATATGCCTTCTTGATGATCGTTATGAATAACATGTACATCATATCTATCAACTTCTACATATGAATTAGGCACTTGTGTTGCATAAGAATGAGTCGAAGAAATATCAAAACTTTCATCATCACTATGAGGAATGTGTTTTCCTTTGTGAATAATTGACCATTTCCTCAATAAGTCTGCATGGTATGTAACTTGTTTTGCTTGAGTAGCCATGATGAATGGTTTGGCGTTATAAGTTGCCTTGTCAATGTCAACCCGTGTGAATTCTAACTCATCAGTTTGTATACCATTATTATTTGGAATCCACTTGCATTTAAATAAAGGCACTTTTAAAATAACATTTATCACTCTCCGAAATCTCCTCAATGACACCATAGAACACAATGGTTGTTAAAATAAGATTTTATCTTTTGAAGTAGAGAAATACAAGGATTTGGCCTCAACCATAACCTCAATATTTTGCATTGTACAACGATCATCTTTTGATTTTGTATAAAAGGATTAATTAGAAATGTTGTATGTCGTCCAAGTTATCACAATAAATTTTGGCATGTAAGAAAACCATTTAATTGTCTCGGATGCACCATCATCATTAAAACCTCTTATTAAACCAACTTATGAGTTCATTGTTATGCTGTGTCAATAACCACATGTCATTTGTTCGGGATATTTTTTCTTTATAATTATTTTGTGAGTAGCTATGTAAGGTTCAACTACACTAATTTTATTCAATATATAGAAATGTGCTTCAAGTACTACATTCTAATCCATTGACTTAACATTTAAACCTTGAGTACCCCTATCTTTAAATCTGTCAGTATGACGAGACTTTGGAATTTCAATAGAATATGTTTCCAACAAATAGTTTAAACAAGACTTAACAGCTTCTTCTATGATGTACCTTTCAACTATGAATCTTTCAGTCGGTGATGATTTCGTGTCTATCTTCTTCTCCAAGAATGATGATTATTCTAAAGGTGATATACACGTGGAATTGAAATACTTATCAGTGAAAAAAGAAGTATAGAAACAAAATGTGCCATTTGAATACATTGGTACATATTTGATGAAAATGGATTCGCCAACTAAACAATTACCGCCCAACACATTTGTTATCCAAGTAGAAAGAATGGAAAGTATATAAAAGTGCTTGTTAATATTAAAATATAATCGGTATATATACATGTATAGTTTAATTTTTGTAATGACACTTGTGAATTCAATTAAGGTTATGTTTATGATGAGTTTTGTTATCCATATTATGTTATATATGTTAT
The DNA here is from genome assembly GCA_963966055.1 of Lathyrus aphaca. Classification (NCBI taxonomy): domain Eukaryota; kingdom Viridiplantae; phylum Streptophyta; class Magnoliopsida; order Fabales; family Fabaceae; genus Lathyrus; species Lathyrus aphaca. Next base: position 459,896,460 of record OZ014522.1, on the reverse strand, counting down.
GGTTAATATGAGTAGATATGACTGTCTTTGAAGAGACATGAAATACACATTAATGTATCCCTTAAAGTTATTTTAATTAGATTGATTCGTCATACATGGAAGGAATAAATTTGATGAATAATTTGTGACAACCACAATCCAATCATTTTAGTTCATTAAAGAGAATTACTTGGTGCTTTCATTGAATGGTGCATAATTAAGATATAATATTGAAAAATCAAACTTCCACAAGTCAAGCGGGAGGCTGTTAGATTAATTTATTTAATATGTTAAATATGATTCATGTAATTAAAAGTTTGGCTTTAAATGATATATACCTTAATGTGATGATTATTTGGGTTGACGGATAACTAGGCCAATGAGGTTTTGATTTTAAAATTCAAAATAAATTTAAATCCTTCTTATCTCTCTTCATAAGTATTGGGACATGACTCTTAGAATGAATTGTAACTGCTAGAATAAGATGCCTATAAAATAGGCACTTTGGAAAACAACATAACAATTTTTTCTCATTCTTTATGTTTCCTAAAAACTAAATAAAATAGTATCTTCATCATCAAATATGCACATAAGAGAAGAAGAAATATATAGTGTACGACTTTGAATAAATAAATAAAAAACTGAATAAAACCGACATCAAGGACCCAAACACATTTTTCAATGTTTCTCATTAAAATTGAAGCATTATGAAAATAATAATATTAAGATCCAAAGATGAAATTTACTAACAAAATGAGCGAGATATACATCTCAAAGGCCGACACTACGCAACCTATCACTAAACTTAAGCTTTTTTTAGACTCGGGTATCGATCCCCGCTAAAATGTGTGTGTATTGTGAAGACGAACAGAAACCCAACATTAACATATTCAAATCATATAACAAATAATACAATTATAAATAATTAGTCAACTAAACAATGATAAAAATACAAAAGAAAACACAAAGATATCAGGAAAATAGAGATAAATGAGGTTAACACTATTTCAAAATAAATTATCCTAGGCTTGACTCTCTAATTGCCCTCAGCAAAATTGCCAGTTGTTGTAATGCAAGAAATATCCGAGGGTTGCTTAGAATATAATGAAGTCTCCACCAAAGTTTATTTGAAAAGGGAAAACATTGATAAAAACCTTAAAGAAATAAAAGATGATATTCACAAATAAATTTAGGTTCGGGAGTAAATTATGTGTAGGAAATGTATTAGCACCCTATAACACCTGTTTAAGAAAACTGTTACCTCTAGTTAGTTTTCAAAAAAGAATTTTGTTAACTTTATTATATCAATTTTCTCCAAATCATGAAACACAAAATAAAAATATATATATAAGCAAAAGGAAAAAAAATTATTTTATTAATGATCATACCTGGAGATCAGGATCCGATATGGCTGGCGTCTAGCGTTGCTGAAGGATGGTTGGCAAAGAAAAAGGGGGGGTGTACCTGCAAGGAACTCCGATGCTAAAGTAAGATACTGAGCAAAGAGCGTGCAAGCACAAGAATTAAGGTGAGAGAATTGAATATATGGCCCTCTCCTCTGAGAGGGTTTATATATTGTCGTTAGTGGATGGTTATTGGTTCAAACTGTTTGGCGCGTATAGTGGAATCCTCACGAATAGGTAACGGTCAAAACTAGCCGTTGGGGGATTTCATTCTAGTCGGTACAGCCTTGGTCGACAAGGACCATTATCCTCGGCATGGTGCTCGACAACGAGCGTGTCAGCTTGTTACTTTGTTTGGCCCAACTATGGGAGTTGGGCTTGCCCGAAATATGAGCCCCCCAATTTGTTGCTTCTGCGGAGGAGCGATGACTTAATGATGGTTTTCTGTCTAAGGCGTACACATTATGTCTGGTGCTTTTCGTGCATGGACCAGGGAATGATCATTCGATGGCCCACGACAGGCGGGTAGTTGTTCGGTTGCTCGACGAAGGGGGGATATGAAATGAAAAGTTGGCGTGTCTGGGAATTCGCGCCTATTTAATGTTCTGACGGCAAGCCTAGGGGCTAAAGCGTAGGTAATCATTTCCTAGGGATAGTGGTCATGCGTTTCTGCACGTGTTCCCTTCCCTATAAATAGGAACCCAAGGCATTCTGTAACCTTTTTCATTTCGTCTTCTTCTCTGCCGTACTGCTCGTAGATCAGCCACCGTCTTCAGCCGCCGACCACCGTATTCATCTGTCGACCACCACGTTTAAAGACAACTTCTTCTGCAATGGCCTCCCAAGCTCAAGGTACGGCTCTTTTTTGCGTTTTTCTTAGTCATAAGCTTGATATTTTAGCAATGCATGTGGCATAGAATAAGTAGATTAGAGACCTTTTATCATCGTTGCTTGTCGATTACGAACCCTAATCTGTGGTCGGCGATGGTCCTGGTCGACCTTTAATTGGGACCTGATAAGCATATAGGATTCGATCGTACCCTCACTGTCGTCGGGCGCTGGCCATCGCCTTGAGCGATGGTTAACCGAGGGCCATGGTTCGGGATCTTACTCCTGAGTCGATGCGCGCCCTTTCACTTGTTGAGCGGTGGAAGGGTGGATTTGATATTCTAATCGAATTCACTGACACCTTTCCTCTGCTTTTCAGGTGAGACTTCGCTTATGGACCCGCTCGAGATTTCCTCGGAGGAGGTGTCCTCGGAAGATTCCGGTTCTTCCGCATCAGTTCCTTCTGACTCCGGAAGCTCGTCGGACGAATCAGACGCGACCACGACGGAGGATGGAGCCCCCGATTCAGGAGAGACGATCGATGCCCCTCGGGGTTTGGAAAAAATAGTTGCGCCCAAGGAATAGGTAGTGGAGGACCTGCTCGATAAGGTGTCATCCTTCTCGAGACCTCGTGCAGAGCCTTTTCCTATTGTTGGCGATCCGGGGGATTGGGTCGTCACCTTCCTCGGGGATGATGACTGGATATTTTCAGACTTTGGCAGCCGGAAGTTTTCGATGTACGAGTACGCGACGTCGATCCTAGGGGTAACATTGCCATTCAGTGATTTGGTTTGTGCCGTGCTCGGGCACTTGGGTGTGGTCCATTCTCAGCTGCACCCCAACTCTTATGCGTTCCTGAGGGAGTTCGAGGTGACGTGCGCCTATCTGGGTGTTGGGGCCATGCTTCCTCTGTTCTTTCGGTTATTCACGCTGCAGCGCCAGGTGGAACGGGGGACCGACCGGAAGGGATTTATTTCCTTCAAACAGCGGACCAAGATATTCAAAGCTCACTCGGAATCTATCCGGGCTTTCAAGACAAATTACTTTCTGGTAAAGCCAGCGAGCGAGGAAGCCGTGAGAGCACTGAGTTTCCTGGGGGTAGATACTGACAAAAATGATGAGCCCAGACTCGATGACCGAGGGCAGGTGATCCCGAGGAGGCTCTGGCTGTTTCCCTTCTCATGGAATTACTCTCATTACGGACGTCTGGTTAGTGAGTGTCACTCCCACTAAATGACACCTGGCCAAGAGGGGTACAGACGCGAACGGTCAGCGAAGGGGAGAGAACACACAGGGGTGAACTCAGAAGACAAGAGTCGCCAGCTAGGCATTTTTATCCCGAGGGAAAGGTAATGCTGCATAAACCTAAGAAAAGATGGATAAGACGGTTGCGAACCAGAGAAACTGAGAAAGGGGGTTGGTTACAACCTGGGAAGGTATTAACACCCAGATTGTCCGTCGTACTCGACGGGATCCACGCTTAAAAGATTTGTGTTTTAAAGGGGTAGTGTCAGTGCAATCTGTGTATCAAAGATGGAAAGAATGCAAGTGTCAGTGTTAAAATAAAGTGAAGTGAAATATGTGAAGTGTCAGTGTGAGAATAAGAGTGAAATACTCAAGACCATAAGGCTCAAAGAATAATGCTGGAAGGAGGGGGAATATACAGAGACTTTTGTTCGATAACTGTTAAGTTATGCCTACGTATCCTCTCGTGCAATGAGGAAATCAGAACACCGTAGTTCGACTCAAAGAGACTGAAAGATGAATTGACTTGTGAACTGCTTACTTGTCTATGCTCAAGTGTATGACCTGTCTGGCTCAGGTAAAAACTGTCTTGCATCAGACGGAAGAAGCAAGTTCTCGTTTGTGAATGAATGAAATGAGAAAAGAATCCCGGAGGAGACGATTATTGTTTTTTTTTTGTTTTCAATCTTTTATTGCTTTTGGATTTGTCATAAGTTAATGAGCTTAAGCCTAAACCAAGGGTTAGTAAACTCATCACATCCTCCCTCTGATTAGGGGTAATGAGAATACCTTAAGCATGAAGTAAACACCTCACACTTAATCACCATGATGTAGGATTAAGATCATTAACCTACTTGCACTTATTTAGATGTTTTTGTTGTTTTTGTTTAGTGTTAAGTAATGAGTTTAAGCCATAATCAAAGATTTAATGGACTCATTACACCATCCTAATGGAAGGATAATAGATGAGAACATTAAAGCTGAGGAAGGCTCCTCAACTTAATCCATGATTAGGGATTAATCTCATGACAAAACAAAGCCTTTATTAAATGGATTTTAATTAATGATAAGATGAAGAAATGATTTTTAGGGTTTGTAAGACAACTGGAGGGGGACTTGTCCATTAACACTAGGGTTAGTCCTTCTTAACCAATTAAGGAAGAATTAGAACCCTAATGCAAGGCCCAAGTTACAAGCTTGATGTCTTGATGATTATTAGGTGAATTGATTAAAGGATTTAAACACATTAAGGGTTTAACACTTAGGATTAAAGTTATACACTCCATCCTAATAGAAGGATGCAGGCATAAGCTTAATCACAAAGCCTTAAAACCTTTAGGGTTTAGTCCTTGATTATGAGATGAGAAGAGAAGACTCAAATATGACACAAAGGTAAGATATAAGTGGGGGACTAATCAAAACCCTAATTGTTATCATACTTGGAGATCCTAGGGTTTATGAGGCTTAATAGAGAAAGAATCTTCAAGGAAGCCACCAAGGAGAAGCAGGTGAAAGGAGAAAGAAACAGAGAGAAGCAAGACAACTTGCTTCACTTAAGAAGGAAAGTTTCCTGGAGAAAGAAGGTAAGAGATGAACATGAATGAGCAAGCTCACTCTAATACAAAGATAAAATGCAGCAAAGATGCAAGAGAGATGATAAGAGATTGTGAGAAGTGAAGGCAAATTCACTTCTCAAAACAATTTATCACCTGAAAAGTTAGCAAAAGAAATGAAATACAATGCAAATGAGATGAAATGTCATGATGCAAACCAGAGTCAGAAGCATAAACATGATGTTAAGGATGCTAAGAGATGACACAAACACATGACAAGAGATGAGAGTGAGCATAAAAGGATGAGGATGCAAATAAGGCATGCTTTGAACCATAAAGATTCATGAATGTTTATGAAATGCAATGAACATATAACATGGCAAATGAAAGATGTAATGATCAAACATGGTTCTAATATGTCCTAAGATGTATTATGAATCATGTGGATGCACAAAATGTCATGGCAAGTCATTGAATGCAAGCAAATGAGAGATGGATGCAATGGAAAGCACAAATTAGGGTTTACATACAACATGCATCACAAAAATCCAAAACCAGAAGCAAATGACATGACAAAAAATTGAAAATGGGATCAAAGGAACCCTAACCCTACACAAGTTCACTGCCCAAAGGAGGGGACCTAACTCTTAACCTAGTGCAAGTTATGAATTTCTCAAGTTGGCTAGGGTTTCAAGGTACCTCACAAAGAAAAATACAAAACAAATTGAAAATGCAAGATCAATTCAAACCAATTTTATCCTATATACTACATGCTATGGAGGATGCAATTCAATAAGAACCATCATCAAACTCTCAATGGTTAGGCAGAATGAAATTTCCCAAGTTTGAACAAAAATATTGCCTTTAAAAGAATTTAATTCCAATGAAAATTGTCAAAATGCATTAAGAACCAAAAAGAAATTTGTTTTGAGAGTTTGATAATGTTTCTAAATGTTTTAAAATTCAATGTGAATTTTTTTTGGAATTTTTAAATACCTAAATGTATTTTTAATTAATTAATTCTCATTAACTAATTAAAAATATACATTTAAATGATTTAAAAATAATTTTTAATGCAAAAAATAAAAATAAAATTATATTCAGAATGAGAAAAATATTTTAAGTCAGCATGCAAAAAATAAAATTTTTATAATGTGTTTTGATATTTTAAAATAAATGAGAAAGAAAATGCAATAAAAATGAATTTTAAATATGAATTAATGAAGGTAATCCAATCCAGTGGCTGAGATTCAAACAAAAAGGGGAGGGAATTGACCCGCGCGCGCAAATGAACGGTCCAAATTCAAACTTGCCTAATTATGTCATTAGCCCTAATCCTAACCCTAATTACATTCAGGTGACCGGAACAGTGTTCCGGTCATCTTCTCCGGCCAGTCACTTATGTTATCTCTCTTAATACGCATCCCCAGACCCTAAAACTTTCCAGAAATGATCCTCTCCTCAACCCCAACAAGAATCCATCATCAAAATTCATTTATTCATCATCAAAAGCACGAATCAAAGCAAAACGGAAAAGAACTCAGAAATTTCAGAAGTTCATAAATGCTTATTTCTCCACTATTTTCAAAACTAAACACATCATGGCAATCAGTGAAACATGTAGAATCATCCTATAACAAAAAATTAGAGTTCTGGAAAAATAAATGCCATGGCTACCTGAGCTTGAGCTTTCGAAACAGGGACTTTCTGGCCAGTTCTTTGCCTCAAATCAACTCCAATGATTCCCCCCAAGAGCTTGTGATGCTTGGTTGGAGTTTAAATGGCCCCAAAATGGAAATGGCAGAAGTTCAGTTTGTGAAATGTGAAAATCGTGTTTTGGATTGTGGAGGTTTTAGGGTCAAGTGAAAGGTGGGAAATGATCAGTGGATCAGGGTGAGTTGAATGGTGAAAGAAACTTGAAGGTTTGATGGTTGAATCAAGAGATTCGAAGGCTTTTGCAAATTTGGGGATTTTGGAGTATGCTCTGTTCTTGGAGTTTCATGCTATGTTGTTATGTGCTTTTGCTTGGTTTTGATCCACATAAAGAAGTGTGATAGGTCAGAGAGTGGGTGCTGGCCTATGCTGATTGGTATGGGCAAGTTGCCAAAATGTCAAAAGTTGGTGTACTTGAGGTATGGGTCATGGCAGGCTGGTTTAGGGGCATGACTTGGTTCAGCTGAGATCATGGAATGCTTGTGGATCAGATTTTGTGAACTGAGGCAAGTGGATGAGAAGCTTTGATCCATTTTGCAAATTGGCACAACTTTGCCCCTTTTGGAAATTCTTCAAGTTCAAAACACCAACATGTATAATTCTTGGGCCAATTCTGATCTTTAGAGGTCATATGAGCATGATGTAAAGTGCTTGTGCACATTTGAAGCCTTTAGAATGCCTTATCATATCATTTTGCAAATTGCCTCTTTGGTGTAAAACATGAAATTATGTGATTTTGTCCAACTTTGACAAGCCATAACTTTTGATCCAAAATGAATTAGAATGAGTTCTTGTACTTTTTGAAAATGGGAGGATCCATTCTACAACTTTTATGACCAAAGTTTTCTCATTTGAAGCATTTTTGAATCAATTTGAGGAGGTTGAAAAACATTCCCAAAATGGCAAGTTTACATTACAAGTCACTTTCCCAAAAAGGCAACTTTGCAAATGGCTTGAAATTCTTCAATTTTGTGAACTTCTAACATCTTCTATGATCAAATAAAGATCATACACATTCAAAATGATGGAGAAACCCCTTTGGTTGGGTCATTGGGGGCCTCAGATGCCCTGATCTTGCACTGACTTGCTCAAGAAGTCATCCCTTGATCAGATGCCTTCCCCATGGAATTTCTTCATGAAAATTGATATGCATGATCCTTGTACCATATAGAGACCAATAGAAACAAGAATGACCAAAAAATTTGGAGTTATGGCCTTTGAAACCAAAACCCTAATTCTAGGTCATCTGTGTAGTTAAGCCTGGCTCTGCTTCCATGCCTTCCTCAGTTCTTGTGATTCTTTGATCTTGGGAGGATATAATATGATTCTTGAACACACATGGACCCCTTTGAAGTGATTGATGACCTTTGGAGTGGCTCAAATAGCTCAGGGATGGCTCAGATCACAAACCCTAGATGCAGATGACTTAGAAACAATGCAGTGAAGCAAAAATGCAATATGAGATGCTATGATTGAATTTATGCACATGAATAGATCACAAGCCATGGTGTGAATGGGTGAGGGCAAATTTGGGGTGTTTACAGCTGCCCCTATTCAAGCATGAGTTAGCTGTGCAGGATGTAAGCAACGACTTAACAGGCAAACAAGATAACTTGTGGTTGAATACCAAAATACAATCCAAAATTTGCACTCACATAATGAAGAAGAAAAGGGATATAGATTGTAAAAGAAAGTAAAGTATAATTATAAAGTGCGGGCGATGGAGGACGACCGTCGAGCAGAGGACGACTGCTGGGGATAAAGCAATGGCGGGGACGACCGACATGCTGGGGAAGATGCAGGAAACAAAGCAATGACGGGGACGACCGACAAGCTGGGGATATAAGAGATTATGATGGGGACGACCATCAAGCAAAGAAACAAGACTCTCTGGGGATTAAAGGTAAATGATGGGGACAGCCATCGAGTTCAAGGCATAAACGACATATATGATGAGGTACGGTCATCAAAGGTGAAGGACGATCACCTGGCAGGGGACGACTGCTCTGTTCGGGATAAGATGAGGGACGGTCATCTAAGGTGAAGGACGATCACCTGGCAAGGTACGGTTGCCAAAAGTATCGCGACATAGGACGAATGCCGGATAAAAAGGTCGACGATGGGGGCGGCCATCGGATAAGCATGATGAAGGACGATCATCAAGAGGTGAAGGACGATCACCTAGCAGGGCACGGCTGCTCTCAAGGTTCATCATGACATAGGACGAATGTCAGATAACAAGGTCAACGATGGGGACGGCCATCGGACAAAATGATGAAGGACGATCATCAAGAGGTGAAGGACGATCACCTAGCAGGGGACGGCTGCTAAAAATATCACGACATAGGACGAATGTCGGATAAGAAAGGGTTATAATGAATAGAGACTCCACTGGGGGTGATGAAGGACGATCATCAAAAAGGTGAAGGACGATCACCTGGCAGGGTACGGTTGCCGAAGGGTATCATGACATAGGACGGATGTCAGATAGAAAGGAAATAATTCACTGGGATTTGCTGGGACTCTTCTGGGGAACAGTAGGCACAGACGAGTGTCTAAATTCAAGAAGACATAAGTGTTTGACACGGTGCATAGATTAAAGATGCGGACGAGCATCCTTAAGACCATGATACAGACGAGTATCAGTAGAAACAAACGCTTGACGCACATTCAGAGATGATGATACGGACGAGTATCAACTGGTTAACAAGGAACACAGACGAGTGTTGATTCTGAGGGGTTTAAGTGGTATATACAAGATACGGACGAGTATCTGTATGAGTAAAAAGGCATGAATGAGACACAGACGAGTACTCAACTTGCTGGGGAGAATGTGACACGGACGGGTGTCGGAAAAAGTGTATTATAAACAAGTATGTGGTTTCCAAATGCTTAGGTAACTATGTTGGGGAAGGTGACACGGACGGGTGTCAAGGGATTGTATAAATATGTACATATGTGTTGTAAGTGCAAAGGGGACGCTTTGGCTTTCCGCTGGGGGATATGGCACAGACGAGTGTCAAAAGGAGTATTTTTCTGTATCTGTAAGGAAAATGCTTTGGCTTTCTGGTGGAGAATTGGGAAATATTTTGTATATCGCTTGATGGATTGTCAGTATTTACAAGTGTTCAGTTCGACACATGGCTTATGATTATGCAATATGTTTGATTTTTGCCGTAATGCTCCGTATTAGACGGAATGCCTCACTCTGTGGGGAAAATATGATGCAAATGCTATGATTATGCAAAGATACCGATCCGGGATTCGGATCCCGCTGCTGTGGAGATCTCTGGCTGATCTGCTTGAAGTGGATTTCCCAGATGGGGATAAGATCATTGGTAGATCTGGAATATATGACTCTGCTTGGGGAAATAGGTTACTGATAGACCTATCTCAGTAATAAAGGACCCAGCTGGGGTTTGTGGAAGCTTTCGCCACTCTGTTGTGAGATCTTCAGGAATTGCTCCTCCGGATAGAGGCTGAAACTCTGTGGGGAGATGGTTCCCGGTTTTTGCACTTGGCTGAGGAGGAATGATGACTGGCAACTCAGCTGGGGAGAAAGCACCTCCGGTGCTAATCGGGAGGTAGACTGAGTAGATAATGGTTAGACAGCTTGCTGGGGAGACTTTTTCATGCCCCATGTTGCACTTTGGATACCTGCAATCCTGTAAAGACAAAGAAACGCACAAGTATCCCGAGATATTCCTTATTGGATTCCGTCATAGGAGTTTAGGCAACCCTAAGAGAAAGTATATTTCCTGTAAGCATGTATTCTTTAGAAAGGAAACATCTGTATTTATGCAATCACGGACATTGGACATTTTGCAAATGAAAAATAAAATGTACGAGACAAGATACGACTAAAGATCTGATTTTATTAATTTGTGCGCCCTGAATTGGCAAGATACAGTCAAAGAAACAGATCCCCTGAAATGAGGAGATCGTTACAAATTGAGAAACAACAAGATGCTGGCAATGTTGATGATGCTTTCAAGGAGCTCCCTTTTTGCTATGACTCGTATGACATTGACGTTATTCTCATCTTGCTTTCTGAAGAAGGCTGATTCTGATCGACGATCGAACCTTTCGGAACTTGCCAGGTTGTAAGTGATACAGATGAATCCAAAATGCAGTTGTTCACTTATTCCCTTATTTTGCGTGGATCGCCCTTTCGGGTTTTCAATCCACCGGGATACCCATTTTTTCCTGAGCTGTCCAATGCGACTTTTCAACTCAGCGGGTGTACATTTTTTATTATTTATTTTCCCTTATTTTTGCCCGAGTCTTTTATTCTGTTTTTGACTCGCCGGGATGCCCTATTTTTGCCTGGACTTACATTCTGTTTTTATGTCCAGCAGGTCATTTTCATGCGAAGTATTTTTTCACTGCATCTGAATTCACAGGGGACAGGAAGTCTTCTCCATCCATAGTACTGAGCATCAGTGCTCCACCAGAGAAAACTTTCTTTACTATGAACGGACCATCGTAATTTGGAGTCCACTTGCCCCTGTGGTCTGTATGAGGAGGGAGGAGTCTTTTCAGCACAAGATCTCCTACTTGGTATTCTCGGAGCCTGACTTTCTGATCGAAGGCCTTCTTCATTCTTTTCTGATACAGCTGCCCATGACAGATTGCAGCTAATCTCTTTTCTTCGATCAGGCTCAGTTGTTCGTATCGGGATCGGACCCATTATGCTTCATTCAGTTTAACATCCATCAGTACCCGCAAGGAGGGTAGTTCAACTTCAACAGGTAGGACTACTTCCATACCATACACAAGTTGATACGGTGTTGCCCCAGTGGATGTTCTGATTGACGTACGGTACCCATGTAAGGCAAATGGTAGCATTTCATGCCAATCTTTATAGGTAACCACCATCTTCTGTACAATCTTCTTGATATTCTTGTTAGCTGCCTCGACAGCACCATTCATCTTTGGCCTGTAAGGAGAAGAATTGTGGTGTTGGATCTTGAAGTCCCGACACAGTTCTGCCATCATTTTGTTGTTCAAGTTGGAACCATTATCAGTAATGATTCGCTCGGGCACTCCATACCGACAGATGATATCTCTCTTCAGGAATCGGGCTACCACTTGCCTTGTAACATTTGCATAAGAAGCTACTTCAACCCACTTGGTGAAATAGTCAATAGCAACCAGGATGAATCTGTGGCCGTTTGAAGCGGTCGGTTCAATCTTGCCAATCATATCAATGCCCCACATGACAAAGGGCCAGGGTGAAGACATCACATTCAAAGGATTCGGAGGCACATGCACTTTATCCGCATAAATCTGGCATTTATGGCATTTTCTGCAATAAGCACAACAGTCTGCATCCATTGTGATCCAGTAGTAGCCTGTACTTAGCAATTTCTTGGCCATTGCATGCCCTCCCGCATGGGTGCCAAAAGATCCTTCGTGCACCTCGTGCATTAACAAGTCTGCCTCTGTCTTATCAATGCATCTGAGGAGTACCATATCAAAGTTTCTCTTGTATAGGGAACCATCAGTATTCAGGAAGAAACTGCCAGCTAGCCTTCTTAACATCTTCTTATCATTGGAAGATGCCCCAGGTGGGTATGTTTGATCCTCCAAGAAGCATTTGATGTCATGGAACCAAGGCTTATCATCTTTAACAACATCTGCTGAGAATACATACGCTGGTCTGTCAAGTCTGGATACTGAAATCCGAGGCACAAAGTTGGCGGCTTGAACTTTGATCATGGATGAAATGGTAGCCAGAGCATCTGCAAACTGATTTTCATCTCGAGGGATATACTCAAGCTTGACTGTTGTGAAGAAAGTCAGCAACCTCCTTGTATAATCTTGGTAAGGTATCAGATGATCCTGGTGAGTGTACCATTTGCCGTTGGTTTGATTGACTACCAGAGCTGAATCTCCGAACACAGTCAAAGTCTTGATCCTGAGGTCAATGGCTTCCTCAAGACCCATAATAAAAGCTTCGTATTCATCTTCGTTGTTAGTGCAGTTAAAGGTGAGTTTTGCCGAGAAAGGCATGTGAACTCCTTTAGGTGTAATGAGTACCGCACCAACACCACGACCATTCATATTAACAGCCCCATCAAACATCATAGTCCACTCTTCTTCTGGGTCAGGCCCTTCAGTGTGAACAGGCTCTTCATGATTTTTTGCTTTTATGAACATGATGTCTTCATCAGGGAAGTCAAATCTCATAGGCTGGTAATCATCAATGGGTTGCTCAGCAAGATAATCAGACAATACATTGCCCTTGATAGCTTTTTGAGATGTGTATTGAATATCATATTCCGTGAGGATCATTTGCCATCTTGCAACCCGTCCGGTAAGTGCTGGCTTCTCAAATATGTACTTAACTGGGTCCATCTTTGAGATCAATAAGGTAGTGTGGGTCAACATATACTGTCTTAGTCGGCGAGCAGCCCACGCTAAAGCACAACAAGTTTTCTCGAACAGTGAATAACGTTGTTCACAGTCGGTAAACTTTTTGCTTAGGTAGTATATTGCATACTCTTTTCGACCAGACTCGTCATGCTGGCCCAACACACACCCCATTGACTCTTCTAATACTGTCAAGTACATGATTAGAGGTCTTCCTTCAACTGGAGGCATAAGGATCGGAGGCTCTTGTAAATATTCCTTGATCTTGTCAAAAGCCCTTTGGCAGTCTTCGTTCCACCTGACCGTTTGTTCTTTTCTTAACAGCTTGAACAAAGGCTCACAGGTTGCTGTAAGGTGAGATATGAACCTTGAAATGTAGTTCAGTCTACCTAGAAACCCCCAAACTTCTTTTTCCGTCTTCGGTGCAGGCATTTCTTGAATGGCTTTGACTTTATCAGGGTCAACTTCAATCCCTTTCTCACTTACAATAAATCCCAGCAGCTTACCGGATCGCACCCCAAATGTGCATTTGTTGGGGTTTAGCTTCAACTGGTACTTCCTCAGACGCTTGAACAATTTCAACAGATTTACCAGGTGATCTTCTTCTGTGAGGGACTTGGCAATCATGTCATCCACATAACATTCAATTTCTTTGTGGATCATGTCATGGAATAATGTCACCATAGCCCGTTGATAAGTGGCACCGACATTCTTCAGTCCGAATGGCATCACCTTATAACAGAACGTGCCCCAGGGTGTGATGAAAGCTGTCTTCTTCATGTCTTCAGGTGACATCTTGATCTGATTGTATCCTGAAAATCCATCCATGAAGGAGAATACCGAGAACTGAGCTGTGTTATCAACCAATACATCAATGTGAGGTAAAGGGAAGTCATCTTTCGGGCTGGCTATGTTCAGGTCCCGGTAATCCACACACATTCTCACCTTGTCGTCCTTCTTAGGCACAGATACAATATTAGCAACCCACGGCGGATAGCTAGTCACAGCAAGGAAACCGGCGTCCCACTGCTTTTGTACCTCTTCTTTTATCTTCATTGCCATATCTGGATGAGTGCGACGCAATTTCTGTTTTACTGGCGGGCAGTCTTCTTTCAGTGGCAGCTTGTGCATGACAATATCGGTGTCCAACCCTGGCATATCCTGATAAGACCAAGCAAAAACATCCACATATTCTCGAAGCATGGCAATCAGTTGCTCTTTTACCGAATCTTGTAGGCAGGCCCCGATCTTAACTTCTTTCACATCTTCTTCCGTACCAAGATTAACCGTTTCAATCTCCTCCTGATGAGGAGTGATAACCTTCTCCTCTTGTCTCAACAACCTAGCTAGCTCTTCAGGTAGCTCATAATCTTCTTCAACACCTTCATCGGCTTGATTGATTGGATTGTCAAAGTCATACGAAGTCATAGCTGTGTTGTTGTCGGTGCAATCTGAAAGGCACTCTCTGCAAGGGTTTAGATTGGTTTATTTTAGTGATCAATTTTAATCTTGTTTAGAAAAAGTGAAACGAAGTTATCATTTTGAAAAACATTTCCATTTTATTTTTTGTACAAAAGAAAAATGAAAAACAGTGAGCGAAAAAGGAAAAGAATCATTTGCAAAAGATGTCTGATATTCATTGATTGATCTGTTTGCACAAAATTACAAGATGGCCCGATTACAAAATGAGTCTTGTTATCTTGGGCAAGATACAAGACTTGATGCATGCTTAAAAATACAGGAAATAATAATTACTCTGCAGGAGTAACCCGTATAATTTCCTGGGAAGACCAGTTAAGGACTTGGCTTCCCGGGATCCTTGGACGTATCCAACTCTCCAGGTTTCGGTCGCTTTCCTCCTCGTCTTCCAAGTTGTTCACAGCATCCGGGGTGAGCATTCCCCCGCTGACAAAATTGGGCTCTTTGGCAGCCTCTGATTGATCTTGTTGAGTTGGTTTGTAACCCAACCCAAATCTGTCTTCCTTCTTTTCCACGGGCAGCAGCTTGCCCCAGCCTTGGGCAGTACCCTCTTCAACAACCTTCCTGGCTTGCTGATAAGACGTTATGGAAGTTCCCAGTACAGCAGATGCTTCATTAATGTTCAGGGCCTCGAACCCCTGGCTCATAGTTTCATGGATTTCTCCATCCATCTCTATGTACTTATACGTAGCCAGCTGGCTAACAAAGATGTCTTCTTCCCCACAGATGGTGATGATCTGGCCTTCCCACTCGAATTTCAGCTTCTGGTGAAGGGTAGACGTAACAGCACCAGCGGCATGGATCCAGGGTCTACCCAACAAACAGCTGTAGGCCGGCTGAATGTCCATCACATAGAAGGTAATTTTAAAAGTCTGCGGGCCAATCATTGCAGGAAGATCAATCTCCCCAAGCACTGATCTCTTAGAGCCATCAAATGCTCTCACCACCAAATTACTCGGACGCAGTGCCAAGCCATCATACTCCAGCTTCACTAAGGCTTTCTTTCGTAGAACATTGAGTGATGACCCAGTGTCCACCAGTACATGAGATAAAACAGCACTCTTGCACTCTAGAGTGATGTGTAAAGCCTTGTTGTGGTTACGTACCTCAGTTGTTAAGTCAGCATTGGTAAAACCCAGTCCATGGCTGGTGTTGACATTTGCTGCCACAGTTTCTAGCTGATTAACGGTAATCTCCTCTGGCACGTATGCTGCGTGCAGGACTTTCAGTAATGCATTCCTGTGAGCTTCAGAACACATCAACAGTGATAATATGGAGATTTTTGAGGGAGTTTGGTGAAGCTGATCCACCACCTTGTAATCACTTCTCTTTATGATTCTCATAAACTCGTCTACTTCTTGTTCAAAAGATGTCTTCTGAGTTTCTTTGGCAGCCGGCTCTTCAAGTACCACACTCTTTCCTTTTGCTTTGGCAGCAGCTTCTGCCTCGGCATTAGGTCTTTGAGTTTGTGAGGCAAAAAGGCGTCCGCTTCTGGTGAAGCCTCCGCCTCCCCTAACATTATCAATTTGTGGAGAAGAGGTTGAAGAATCCAAAGTGATTTTCTCCCCGTTGTAGTAGAGATCAGAGCCATAATGCCAAGGTATGGCATTACTGTTTTCATATGGAACCGGTCCAGGCACCGTAAGGGTAACTGGACTGACTGCTGCAGAGGAGGGTACTGTGATGGTGTGTGGATCGTAGTAGATTGTGACTGGTGACCTGGCAGGAGGTGCCACTGTTTGTTGCTGAAAGTTGCTATTTGGAGGAATAATTGATGGATCATAGTAGATTGTGACTGCTGAGATATCTTCATTAATTTCTGCTGGTGTTGTAGAAGATTCGGCTGAATAAATGGATGCTGATGTTGTAGAAGAAAGGGTTGTTGACATTTGATTTGTTGAAGTGATGGATGAAGCCATTGCTGACGATATTGATGAATCGGTAGGAATGATTGTTGCTGCTGTTGTAGAAGAATCGGGAATTATTGTCAAAGGAATTGCTGGATTTGTAGGCGCCGTTGTTGAGATCTGAAGGATTCCATCCTTGATAAGACTATCTATGCCGCTTCTCAAATTATTACACTCGTTGACTGCAATGTTGCAATACCCACAACCGAGCTCACACCCGGGAAACACCTGGCACTCTAGAAGCTGGGATTTAATTTCGACCAGAGGTGTCCGAATCTATGCAACACTGGTGATTAAGGTAGATGGCTTGTCTTCCTCAATGGCATTAATCCTTGGCCCACCATGGTTAGGCATAGGATTCTTGTTGACATTTGGAGGGGGTGCAAAGTTGAGGGCTTTAGAATCCACCAGATCTTGGACTTTCATTTGCAAAGCCCTGCATTTCTCAGTATTGTGGCCAGGTGCATTGGAGTGGAAAGCACATCTGGCGTTGACGTCATAATTCCTTGGGAGATTGGAGGGATCGGGTGGTGCCAACGTCCTTAACTCAACCAAGTTAAGTTTCAGGAGTTGTGGCAATAAGGCAGCATAAGGCATAGGGATAGGGTCAATCACCCTGTTTGCGTGTGATGGTCTTTGTTGAAAGGGTCGTTGTTGTTGATTGCTGTTGCTATTGTTGTAGGTTCTTTGTGGCGGGTACTGAACTTGCTGTTGATAATGTGGTTGTTGTGGTTGTTAAAATGTTGATTGCTGAGGAATCGGAGCTGGAATGGTGACAGCTGCTACTGATCTGTGAACATACTGAGGTCTGCCCTTGCTGGCATGAATGGCATTTGTCTCACCGGTTCTTCGAGATCCCACAAAAGGCTTCCTGGGATTACTGGACGAACTTGCACCATTATCAGAAATCTTGCCCATTTTTAATAGACTCTCAATTCTTTCACCGGCTATGACGACGTCAGCAAAACTAGTGGAAGAAAAGGCAGCTAGCCTATCAATATATGTTCCTTGCAGAGTATTCATGAACATGTCGGCCATTTCTCTTTCCGACATGGGTGGTTGGACATCAACAGCAAGTTGTCTCCACCTTTGGGCATATTTCCTAAAGCTTTCTCTAGAGGATTGAGACATTCCCATCAGGAGGGTTCTGTTAGGAGCCATGTCCAGATTGTATTGGTACTGCCTAATGAAAGCTTCAGCTAAGTCCTTCCAGCATCTGATTGTAGCTCTGGTCAAGTGTGAATACCACTCTCTTGAAGCTCCAGTCAAACTGTCTTCGAAGTAGAACATCCACAGCTTCTCATCCATAGTATATGCATTAAGTCTTCCCAGGAAGGATTGTAGGTGAGTTCGTGGACAGGAAGTTCCATTGTATTTCTCAAAGCACGGGGGTTTGAACTTGTGGGGAATTCTCACCCCATCCACTAGCCCCATGTCCATTACATCAAAACCCAAGGAGTTTTGAGACTCCAAAGATCTCAATTTCTCAGCAATTTCATCAAACCTCCTATCATAGACTTCATCTCCAGTTCCCATTACAGTAAACTGCTCTTCTTGAGGATCTTCTTGCAAGATCCTGCCTGCAGCAGTGTTGCCCTGTACATTCCTTAGGATATTGGCCTCCGGATCTAGATGAGGTCCAAATACTGGTGGGTTAACATGAGGTTGGCCTCCCTCATTGTTGCTGGTTCCTCCAGTGTCAGGATGAGGTTCCTCGGGGGTTTGCCTTTCTACCAATACCCTTAACCTTTCCTGGCTCTGGGCCAAGCCAGTCATTACAGTCATGAATTGAGCCATTTGGTTCCTCATCTCCACTCTTTCATTAGCCATCTGAGTTCTGACCTCAGTCAGATCTTGCTGTACTTGGTCCATTTGGATACCAGGAAGGTTGTTGCGAGTAGGGTACCGGTGTGTACGGTTGACAGGGAACACTCTTCTGCGAGCAATATTTCCTGAGACACAACAGAGTTAGAAACAAACATAATAAAGGTAAAACCTACAAAACAGAACAAAGTTATTATGCAATGCAGTATGCTTATTTGTTTTCCAAGGTATCCGGCTTGGTTCTTGGTTTTGACCTTTCCAGACCCCGAGGAAGATGCTTTGATGTTGTTGAGAAAAAGAAACCCCACAATGGAAACAAACCAAAATACATTACAAATGGTGAATCATACATAGTTTGTTTTTTACAACACATGCCCCTGAAGGGTCAAATTACAACACAAAAGAAAAGTACATCAAATGAAAACAACAACAATCAAAAAGTCAGACATCTAGTCCAAACTCATCCTCCTTAACCTCCTTCAGAAGTGCCTCAGTCACTGGATCAGCTGGATGCTCTGTGATGTTTCTGATGAGGAGGTTCCTGGTGGCAATGGCAGTGGTCAGCTTCTTGTGCTTGTCTTGGTCCTTTGACCTCTTCAAACCAGCCCTAAGCTTCAACTCTGAAATTTCCTTCTGGGCTGCCAACAAAGCTTCCTGTTGCTTCTTTTCATTGGCCTCTAACTGCTCAATCCTGGCTTGAGTCCTCTGATCTTCTTGTGTCCAGGCTTCAGTGATCCTGACCCATCTAGCCTGACTTTCTTGCAGATAGAGATCAGTCCTAGCCTTCTGAAGCTTGGCCTCTTTACAGGCATTCTTCAATATTTGTTCCCCAGCTCTTGCTTTTTTGATGTAGTCTTCTGTTTTCTCAATCTTGGTCAAACGCTCCACCCTAAGCTTCTCCAACCTCTTAATGTCTAGACGACCATCACTCCTTTCCCAAAGGGTCTTCTTTAGAGCTTGAGACAGATTCTCATTCCTTTCCTTCAGCTTCTCAAATTCTTCCAGGCTGACAGTTGCTGCTGGCTGTGCTGTGGATGGTCCAGGTATATCTTCAATGGTGAAAGGCATCCCAGTAATCTGAGCTCTAGCATGGGACCAGTCATAGTACTGAGCTGAAGCAACATTATTGCACCTTCCAAGAATAGCCATCCCTATTGTATGGATGTTTTCCCAAGCCCAGGATGCCTGTCTGACAGCAGCTAGATTAGGCTTTATCTCATAATACAGGTCTCAGCTAAATCTTGCACCCTAGGAGGGTGAACCAAAGCATAGCCCAATTGTCTCTTAAACAGCAAAGGATTGTAGTTGATGCAACCCTTTACTCCTATCAAAGGTACATTTGGGTACTGCCCACAGCTGGTGATTATGTCTTTGCCTTTGGTGCTCTGGGTGCACCATCTGATGTCATCTGAAGTCAAAGCAATGAGCCTCTTGGCCCAATTCTTCTGTTGGTGGGGATTCAGGAAGGCATCTGTCTTAGGTAGGTGTTTGAGCAGCCAAGTGTGGAACAGAGGAGCACAACATCTCACCAATTTCCCTCTTTGTTTCTCATTCCTCTGATGAATGGAGTAATAGAAATCTCCCAGCAATGTGGGTACTGGGTTCCTCAGAAGGAAAAGATGAATGGCATTCTTGCTGATAAATTTGGGCTCATCTGCAAACAGTATAACCCCATATATACTGAGGGCTAAAAGTGCACAGACTGCCCTCCACTCTCCCAAGGAGGCCTTCAGGATGGCCTGAGAAATCAAGAAATCCAAGTGCAAACCAGGGATCCCAGCCTTTGTTGTCATATTCTGCTCAATCAAAATAGGCTCCAAGTACAGTGCTTTTGCTACTTCCCCATTGCTGGGAGAAGTCATCTCTGGGTTGAAGGGGATTCCACCCCTGACAGGTACTCCAATCAATGATGAAAACTCCTCTAACAGAGGTCCTAGCTGAAAGTCTGAAAATGTGAAGCATCTCAAAGGAGGATCATAAAACTGTAGGCAGGATGTGGTCAGGGGTGATAAGTGACTGGACCTGCCTGATACCAGTCAACACAGGCTCAAAGAAATGGTAAGATATGTTGCTCTTCCTGGGTGTAGCCATGAATGCTGATGAAGATGATGAAGATATCTGCTGATGAAGATCAGAACTGATGATGCTGGTGATGATGAAGATGACTGAAGCAGACAACTGAAGAGAATAGCTGAAGCAGATAGCTGATGAAACAGAGTTCTATGCAGATGAAGGGGTCAAAACCAAACCAGATATGATGTGGATACCCGGAACAACAAATAAACATATGTCAAATGATGCAATGATGATGTATGCAAATGATATGCAAGGGTTTGTGATCAAGCTGGATATGATTATCTGTCTTGATATAAGGCCCATGTATGTTCAAGAAGTCCAGATGGAGGTTTAGAAATCCAGTAACCAGGGTGGGGGACTCAAATAAAGAGTCACATGTCCAGGGTTAATCACAAGAACTGTCTAAAATGAGGTACTCTTAAACCAAATAGTAACAGGGTATGATGTGGCCAATGGTACCTGCAAACCTGTAAACAGCCCAACCCCCTCACTGGTAGTGTTCTAAAACAAGGATCCTCAGACTTGGATCAGTTATGAGAAGTGTAAACACTTCTAACCCGGAGGTACAGTGTTTACAATAACCATAAAAGATCCTCCTCTAATTCACCTCAGTTTCTGAAGGTCATAATAAAGGTCATCCAGACTTAGCAGGCTTCCCAGATAGCCCTAGCACTACAAGAAATCTGTAGCACAGAGTTCTCAAGAAGAAACCCACATCTGAACCGTGTTTCATATTCCCGCACCAGACTGAAATGGAATAGGAAAGAACATGAACCACTCTAGCCTAGGTGTCACTCAGGTCCCAGGTATAGGACCTTAAACTCTCAATAGAACCCCACCCACCAAAACAGAAACCAGATCCAGCAAGATGATGACAGTATGAAACATGAAAAACTGTAAAGGGAAGCAATAAATAAAGCTGTACAAAAAGAAATAAATAAAGCAACTATATAAACACAAATAGCACATAACACCCCAGTAAACACAAATCAAACAAGCGCTAGGAGGAACCCACAAAAAGAACCATAAGCCCTGGTTACAGTATAAGATCCCCAGCAGAGTCGCCAAGCTGTCGCTCCCACCAAATGACACCTGGCCAAGAGGGGTACTGACGCGAACGGTCGGCGAAGGGGAGAGAACACACAAGGGTGAACTCAGAAGACAAGAGTCGCCAGCTAGGCATTTTTATCCCGAGGGAAAGGTAATGCTGCATAAACCTAAGAAAAGATGGATAAGACGGTTGCGAACCAGAGAAACTGAGAAAGGGGGTTGGTTACAACCTGGGAAGGTATTAGCACCCAGATTGTCCTTCGTACTCGACGGGATCCACGCTTAAAAGATTTGTGTTTTAAAGGGGTAGTGTCAGTGCAATCTGTGTATCAAAGCTGGAAAGAATGCAAGTGTCAGTGTTAAAAGAAAGTGAAGTGAAATATGTGAAGTGTCAGTTTGAGAATAAGAGTGAAATGCTCAAGACCATGAGGCTCAAAGAATAATGCTGGAAGGAGGGGGAATATACAGAGACTTTTGTTCGATAACTGTTAAGTTATGCCTACATATCCTCTCATGCAATGAGGAAGTCAGAACACCGTAGTTCGACTCAAAGAGACTGAAAGATGAATTGACTTGTGAACTTCTTACTTGTCTATGCTCAAGTATATGACCTGTCTGGCTCAGGTGCAAACTGTCTTGCATCAGACGGAAGAAGCAAGTTCTCGTTTGTGAATGAATGAGATGAGAAAAGAATCCCGGAGGAGACGATTATTGTTTTTTTTTTGTTTTCAATCTTTTATTGCTTTTGGATTTGTCATAAGTTAATGAGCTTAAGCCTAAACCAAGGGTTAGTAAACTCATCACATCCTCCATCTGATTAGGGGTAATGAGAATACTTTAAGCATGAAGTAAACACCTCACACTTAATCACCATGATGTAGGATTAAGATCATTAACCTACTTGCATTTATTTAGATGTTTTTGTTGTTTTTGTTTAGTGTTAAGTAATGAGTTTAAGCCATAATCAAAGATTTAATGGACTCATTACACCATCCTAATGGAAGGATAATAGATGAGAACATTTAAGCTGAGGAAGGCTCCTCAACTTAATCCATGATTAGGGATTAATCTCATGACAAAACAAAGCATTTATTAAATGGATTTTAATTAATGATAAGATGAAGAAATGATTTTTAGGGTTTGTAAGACAACTGGAGGGGGACTTGTCCATTAACACTAGGGTTAGTCCTTCTTAACCAATTAAGGAAGAATTAGAACCCTAATGCAAGGCCCAAGTTACAAGCTTGATGTCTTGATGATTATTAGGTGAATTGATTAAAGGATTTAAACACATTAAGGGTTTAACACTTAGGATTAAAGTTATACACTCCATCTAAATAGAAGGATGCAGGCATAAGCTTAATCACAAAGCCTTAAATCCTTTAGGGTTTAGTCCTTGATTATGAGATGAGAAGAGAAGACTCAAAGATGACACAAAGGTAAGATCTAAGTGGGGGACTAATCAAAACCCTAATTGTTATCATACTTGGAGATCCTAGGGTTTATGAGGCTTAAGAGAGAAAGAATCTTCAAGGAAGCCACCAAGGAGAAGCAGATGAAAGGAGAAAGAAACAGAGAGAAGCAAGACAACTTGCTTCACTTAAGAAGGCAAGTTGCCTGGAGAAAGAAGGTAAGAGATGAACATGAATGAGCAAGCTCACTCTAATACAAAGATAAAATGCAGCAAAGATGCAAGAGAGTTGAGAAGAGATTGTGAGAAGTGAAGGCAAATTCACTTCTCAAAACAACTTACCACCTGAAAAGTTAGCAAAAGAAATGAAATACAATGCAAATGAGATGAAATGTCATGATGCAAACCAGAGTCAGAAGCATAAACATGATGTTAAGGATGCTGAGAGATGACACAAACACATGACAAGAGATGAGAGTGAGCATACAAGGATGAGGATGCAAATAAGGCATGCTTTGAACCATAAAGATTCATGAATGTTTATGAAATGCAATGAACATATAACATGGCAAATGAAAGATGTAATGATCAAACATGGTTCTAATATGTCCTAAGATGTATTATGAATCATGTGGATGCACAAAATGTCATGGCAAGTCATTGAATGTAAGCAAATGAGAGATGGATGCAAAGGAAAGCACAAATTAGGGTTTACATACAACATGCATCACAAAAATCCAAAACCAGAAGCAAATGACATGACAAAAAATTGAAAATGGGATCAAAGGAACCCTAACCCTACACAAGTTCACTGCCCAAAGGAGGGGACCTAACTCATAACCTAGTGTAAGTTATGAATTTCTCAAGTTGGCTAGGGTTTCAAGGTACCTCACAAAGAAAAATACAAAACAAATTGAAAATGCAAGATCAATTCAAACCAATTTTATCCTATAAACTACATGCTATGGAGGATTCAATGCAAGAAGAACCATCATCAAACTCTCAATGGTTAGGCAGAATGAAATTTCCCAAGTTTGAACAAAAATATTGCCTTTAAAAGAATTTAATTCCAATGAAAATTGTCAAAATGCATTAAGAACCAAAAAGAAATTTGTTTTGAGTGTTTGATAATGTTTCTAAATGTTTTAAAATGCAATGTGAATTTGTTTTGGAATTTTTAAATACCTAAATGTATTTTTAATTAATTAATTCTCATTAACTAATTAAAAATAAACATTTAAATGATTTAAAAATAATTTTTAATGCAAAAAATAAAAATAAAATTATATTCAGAATGAGAAAAATATTTTAAGTCAGCATGCAAAAAATAAAATTTTTATAATGTGTTTTGATATTTTAAAATAAATGAGAAAGAAAATGCAATAAAAATGAATTTTAAATATGAATTAATGAATGTATTCCAATCCAGTGGCTGAGATTCAAACAAAAAGGGGAGGGAATTGACCCGCGCGCGCAAATGAACGGTCCAAATTCAAACTTGCCTAATTATGTCATTAGCCCTAATCCTAACCCTAATTACATTCAGGTGACCGGAACAGTGTTCCGGTCATCTTCTCCGGCCAGTCACTTATGTTATTTCTCTTAATACGCATCCCCAGACCCTAAAACTTTCCAGAAATGATCCTCTCCTCAACCCCAATAAGAATCCATCATCAAAATTCATTTATTCATCATCAAAAGCACGAATCAAAGCAAAACGGAAAAGAACTCAGAAATTTCAGAAGCTCATGAAATGCTTATTTCTCCACTATTTTCAAAACTAAACACATCATGGCAATCAGTGAAACATGTAGAATCATCCTATAACAAAAAATGAGAGTTCTGGAAAAATAAATGCCATTGCTACCTGAGCTTGAGCTTTCGAAACAGGGACTTTCTGGCCAGTTCTTTGCCTCAAATCAACTCCAATGATTCCCCCAAGAGCTTGTGATGCTTGGTTGGAGTTTAAATGGCCCCAAAATGGAAATGGCAGAAGTTCAGTTTGTGAAATGTGAATATCGTGTTTTGGATTATGGAGGTTTTAGGGTCAAGTGAAAGGTGGGAAATGATCAGTGGATCAGGGTGAGTTGAATGGTGAAAGAAACTTGAAGGTTTGATGGTTGAATCAAGAGATTCGAAGGCTTTTGCATATTTGGGGATTTTGGAGTATGCTCTGTTCTTGGAGTTTCAGGCTATGTTGTTATGTGCTTTTGCTTGGTTTTGATCCACATAAAGAAGTGTGATAGGTCAGAGAGTGGGTGCTGGCCTATGCTGATTGGTATGGGCAAGTTGCCAAAATGTCAAAAGTTGGTGTACTTGAGGTATGGGTCATGGCAGGCTGGTTTAGGGGCATGGCTTGATTCAGTTGAGATCATGGAATGCTTGTGGATCAGATTTTGTGAACTGAGGCAAGTGGATGAGAAGCTTTGATCCATTTTGCAAATTGGCACAACTTTGCCCCTTTTGGAAATTCTTCAAGTTCAAAGCACCAACATGTATAATTCTTGGGCCAATTCTGATCTTTAGAGGTCATATGAGCATGATGTAAAGTGCTTGTGCACATTTGAAGCCTTTAGAATGCCTTATCATATCATTTTGCAAATTGCCTCTTTGGTGTAAAACATGAAATTATGTGATTTTGTCCAACTTTGACAAGCCATAACTTTTGATCCAAAATGAATTAGAAACATTCTACAACTTTTATGACCAAAGTTTTCTCATTTGAAACATTTTTGAATCAATTTGAGGAGGTTGAAAAACTTTCCCAAAATGGCAAGTTTACATTACAAGTCACTTTCCCAAAAAGGCAACTTTGCAAATGGCTTGAAATTCTTCAATTTTGTGAACTTCTAACATCTTCTATGATTAAATAAAGATCATAGACATTCAAAATGATGGAGAAACCCCTTTGGTTGGGTCATTGGGGGCCTCAGGTGCCCTGATCTTGCACTGACTTGCTCAAGAAGTCATCCCTTGATCAGATGCCTTCCCCATGGAATTTCTTCATGAAAATTGATATGCATGATCCTTGTACCATATAGAGACAAATAGAAACAAGAATGACCAAAAAATTTGGAGTTATGGCCTTTGAAACCAAAACCCTAATTCTAGGTCATCTGTGCAGTTAAGCCTGACTCTACTTCCATGCCTTCCTCAGTTCTTGTGATTCTTTGATTTCTTTGATCTTGGGAGGATATAATATGATTCTTGAACACACATGGACCCCTTTGAAGTGATTGATGACCTTTGGAGTGGCTCAAATAGCTCAGGGATGGCTCAGATCACAAACCCTAGATGCAGATGACTTAGAAACAATGCAGTGAAGCAAAAATGCAATATGAGATGCTATGATTGAATTTATGCACATGAATAGATCACAAGCCATGGTGTGAATGGGTGAGGGCAAATTTGGGGTATTTTCAGTGAGTTTGTCCAAGTAGGGGATTCTCTGAACGAGGACAATGCAGCTAGCTTCGAGGAGTTTCGGAAGTTGGTAGCCTCTTTTACTCCGACCCCTTTGCTGGACGGGGAGGGTAAGATCATGCTAGTTCAGGATGGGGGAGAGGTTGTGGAGCATCCTTTGATAGACGTCACTGATCTCCTGGCGTGTAACTCCGGGCAAGAAGTGTCCGAGTTCTTTGGTATTTTTTTTCATTTCTGCTTGTTATTATGTTTTAATAATTTTGGCGTTCGTGACTAATTTTGTATTCTTTTCTTTGCAGGCTCCATGTCGAACCCCTTAGAAAAAAATCCAGGAACGACTGCGCCAGCAACAAAAGAAGAGGTCGCGGGTTGTTCAAACCAAGATGACCGAACGAGCGGCTCAGGGTCGGGCCCCCTGGTCCAACTCTGAGTGCGTCTACTGGCTCGCTCATGAAGAGGCATAAATCTATAGCGACCGTGGATTTGACGGTCAATGCTCCCCCCAAACCGAAACACGTGATGCCGCCTTGCTTCGTGAAGTGAAACTATTTCGAAGGGATGAGCATGGAGGTTGACCGGGCGGACTATTTGTTCATTGAGGCAATGGATCGCCCTGCTCGGCGTCTATCTCTGGCCCAGGACGCGAGCACAGTCATGCGGGTATTGTCCATGGCCTGGCTGACGGCCGAAGGGAACCCCGGGTAGGAAAGGGAGGTGACAAAGCTGAAAGAGCTCCTGGCCGCTGCCGAAGGAAAGCTGGTTAAGGCCTCTGAGGAAGCTGCTACCTCTGCTAGGGAGCTGACTGGTCGGGGGAACATTATCGCCAAGCTGGA
This sequence comes from Lathyrus aphaca, assembly GCA_963966055.1. Taxonomy (NCBI): domain Eukaryota; kingdom Viridiplantae; phylum Streptophyta; class Magnoliopsida; order Fabales; family Fabaceae; genus Lathyrus; species Lathyrus aphaca. The sequence continues at coordinate 459,869,361 of OZ014522.1, read as the reverse complement.
GGTCAATAAGAGGAGGGCCTTGGACCAGAGCAAAAAGCTGAAGGATGCCGTTTTCCTGAAGGAGGACGAGGATGCTGACACCAAGGATTTGGTGACCAGGGCCCAGTTTCTTGCTCGGATCGACCAGGATATGGAAGATCTGAACTCGTCGACTGAGCTCAGTTTCCAAAATGTTGTAGATCAGATACAAGCCCTTCATCCTGAATTGGCTCTGGATACCGGCCGCATCAGCTATCTTTACAAAGTTGAGAATGGTCAGATAGTGGTCCCCGCAGACTTGATCGTGGAAGACTCCCAGCCCGGGGTGATTACTTAGCCTGAACAACCAGAGATGCAGCCGCCTTAGAGCGAAGGTCAACCTGGTGCTCCAGAAGGGGAGGGGAACTAGTCTGGCCTGTGTGCCATAACTTTGTAATTTACCATGCTTTTGTTTTTCCCGGGGACGTGGTCCCCTTTGCATGGAATTATGAACAAGTCGGCCCTTCGGGGTCGCAACCTTTAAGTAAAATTGCCTAACCTTGGTGGTCGTTGGTTATTTCATAATATTTTTATTTACAAGTATTTTTAACTGTGCGTCCGTCGGAGGACTTCCTTCCTTTTATATTTCTATAAACGTTAAGTGTTTGATGGTTAGAGGTAATTGGGCAAATACGGGGTATGGTTTTGTAATCTGTTAGTTAGGGGAACCAATCAGATGTTGGAGGCTAGCTCCTGGTTGGTACCCAGGCCAAGATAATGACTCGGGCTCCGAGGCTTGAACTTCCCATCGCGAGATGGGGTTCTGCCTGGTCGTGGTACGTAGGCGATGTCAGACTCGTTTGAGTATCCTCCCGTGTAACAGTCACCTCATTCCTCTGGAAGAAGATCCTGATAATCATGTTATTTGGGCTGCTGTGCTTGTACCTGGGCACGCAGGTTTAGTCGGACTTATTGCCCCTCGCTTGACAGCCGAGCAAGGTGACTTTGTAGTTAACTATAATATTGCTTGAGTTTCTCGGCGTTCCACGGCCGAGCAAGTTCTTCCCCGTGAAGATTCTCTAAATAATAGGCCCCGTTTTCGGTCTTTGCCCAGACGCGATACGGGCCTTCCCAATTAGGCGTTAGTTTTCCTTCGCGGGAATCTCTGTGATTCCTTCTTAGAACAAGACTACCCACCTCGAATGGTCGTCTTATGACTTTAGATTCATATCGAGCTGCTATTTTCTGTTTAAGAGTGGCCTCTCGGAGAGCAGCTTCTGATCGGATTTCTTTGACCAGGTCAAGCTCGTCTCTTAAAGCTTCGGAGTTGGTGTCCTGGTCCATTGGAGACTCTGTTCGTCTGGATCGGATGTGCATTTCCACAGGAATTACTGCTTCGGTCCCATACGCCAACCGGAACGGGGATTCACCGGTCGTTGAGTGGGGAGTGGTTCTATATGCCCAAAGTTTGTTGTGTAACTCCTTGACCCAGTGTTTCTTGTGTTTGTCTAGCCTCCGTTTCAGACCTCTTAGGATTACTCTATTTGCAGCTTCTGCTTGTCTGTTGGTTTGGGGATGCTCAACCGAAGCGAAATGTTGTTTTGTTCCTACCGAAGCAACAAATTCTTTGAAATGTCTATCGGTGAATTGGGTACCGTTATCTGTTACAATGGCGAGCAGTACCCCGAACCGAGCGAGAATGATCCTCTTAAAGAAGCGTAGTATGTTGAGTGCAGTAATCTTGGCCAAGGCCCCAACTTCTATCCATTTGGTGAGCAAGTTTCTCGGCGTTCCACGGCCGAGCAAGTTCTTCCCCGTGAAGATTCTCTAAATAATAGGCCCCGTTTTCGGTCTTTGCCCGGACGCGATACGGGCCTTCCCAATTAGGCGTTAGTTTTCCTTCGCGGGAATCTCTGTGATTCCTTCTTAGAACAAGACTACCCACCTCGAATGGTCGTCTTATGACTTTAGATTCATATCGAGCTGCTATTTTCTGTTTAAGAGTGGCCTCTCGGAGAGCAGCTTCTGATCGGATTTCTTTGACCAGGTCAAGCTCGTCTCTTAAAGCTTCGGAGTTGGTGTCCTGGTCCATTGGAGACTCTGTTCGTCTGGATCGGATGTGCATTTCCACAGGAATTACTGCTTCGGTCCCATACGCCAACCGGAACGGGGATTCACCGGTCGTTGAGTGGGGAGTGGTTCTATATGCCCAAAGTTTGTTGTGTAACTCCTCGACCCAGTGTTTCTTGTGTTTGTCTAGCCTCCGTTTCAGACCTCTTAGGATTACTCTATTTGCAGCTTCTGCTTGTCCGTTGGTTTGGGGATGCTCAACCGAAGCGAAATGTTGTTTTGTTCCTACCGAAGCAACAAATTCTTTGAAATGTCTATCGGTGAATTGGGTACCGTTATCTGTTACAATGGCGAGCAGTACCCCGAACCGAGCGAGAATGATCCTCTTAAAGAAGCGTAGTATGTTGAGTGCAGTAATCTTGGCCAAGGCTCCAACTTCTATCCATTTGGTGAAATAATCGACACCCACAATGAGGTATTTACTTTGGCCGGATCCGACGATGAATGACCCTAAAATGTCCATTCCCCACATCGCGAATGGCCATGGGGAAGATAGCGATTTTAGCTCGGTAGGGGGTGCTACGTGTACGTCCCCATGTCGTTGGCATTTGTCGCATATTTTTACGTGTTCTTTCGTGTTGTGCTGGAGTGTAGGCTAGTCGTATCCTACCCGGAGGATCTTTCGGGCTAACGATCGTCCGCCCATGTGTTGTGCGTTAATTCCTTTGTGGACTTCTCTTAGTACGTGTGGGATGTTCTCTTCCTCTACGCACCTGAGGAGTGGCGTGGAGAAACCTCGGCGATACATACACCCACCGACTAAAGAGTACGAGCATGACCTTCGACGCACAGTGCTGGCCGTTTTCAGGTCTGTTGGTAGCTCACCCTTGGTTAGGTAGTTAAACACTGGGGTCATCCAGCAGTTGGCGTCGCCTACGAGATTAACGTCAAGGTGGGTTGAAGGTTGTCCAATGCTTGGTCGAGGGAGCACTTTTTGTATGACGGACTTGTTGTTTCCCTTTCTTTTAGTGCTCGCCAACTTGGAAATGATATCAGCTCGAGTATTGTTCTTTCGTAGGACGTGTTTGACTTCTATGTTTGTGAATCGTTTTAGTTTGTCCTTCACAAGGGCCAGGCATTCGGCCATATTGTCGTTTTTGGGCTGGAAATCTCCTCGGACCTGGTTAGCGACTAGCTGGGAATCTGTGCAAATTGTGATGTCTTCTGCCTCCAAGTCGGTCGCGAGTCGTATGCCGGTCAGGAAGGCTTCATACTCTTCCCGGTTAAATAGAATCTGAGGAACTTTCCTGCTCGGACCCCAAACGTGCACTTCTCGGGATTGAAACACATTTTGCATTTCTGGGCTTGATCGAATACTTTTCGTAAGTGGGATGCGTGGTCCGTCTCTTGCTGAGATTTGACGATCATGTCGTCCATGTATACTACAAGCATTCCCCGATTTCTGTTCGAAATACCTTGTTCATCATGCGCTGATATGTCGCGCCAGCGTTTTTTAAACCAAAAGGCATAACATTATAATAATAGTTTCCCGATTCGGTCATGAAGGCCGTGTATTTTTTGTCGGACACAACCATGGGGATTTAATTGTACCCTGAGTAGGCGTTCATAAAGGACAATAGTTTGAAACCGGATGAATTGTCGACCAATTTGTCAATGTTGGGCAAGGGATATGCGTCTTTCGGGCATGCCTAGTTAAGATCGGTATAGTCAACACACATTCTCCATTTTCAACTAGACTTTTTAAAAAGTACAATATTTGAGATCCAGGTTGTATACCTGGCCTCAGTTACAAAATTTGCCTCTAGGAGGTCTTTAACAGCAGATTTGACAGCTTTGGTTTTCTCGGTCGACTGTTTCCTCCTACACTGGGTGACCGCTTTGTGCGTTGGGTCGATGGAAAGGTGATGACAGGCCGTCTCGGGGTCGAGCCCTGGCATTTCTGCGGCGCTCTAAGCAAACAGATCAGCGTTTCCCTTGAGGCATGCTTCTAATTGTCGTTTCGCCAAGTCGGGCAGATGGGCTCCGATCTTGATGCACCGAGCCGGATAATCCCCCAAAGGAATTAGCTCGAACTCTCCGTCAGGAATTGGCCGGGAAAGTGAATCGATCAGCCTCTGAACGCCCTCGTCTTCATCTGAGAACCTATAGTCCAGATCGATTGAGTCGACCTGAGGAAAAGCCTTAGATGTTTTTGGAGTATCTGGAGAAGTTAGGGCTGATTGGTTTGGTTGGTAAGATATCGAGCTGAGACCCCTGGATACTGCTTCAAAGCATCGGCGAGCAGCTTCGACGTCACCATGTAGTGTAGCGACTTTTCCCGAAGTAGTGTAATACTTCATTTTTAGGTGAACGGTGGATGGAACAGCGATCAGCTCGGCCAATGTTGGTCGTCCCAAAATGCATTGGTACAACGAAGGACAGTCTACGACCAGGAATTGGACGCGAACAGTTCTAGCGGTTTCGGATGTCCCGAAGGTGACGAAGAGATCAACGTAACCCCATGGTTGGGAGACTGCTCCGTTGAAGCCCTGTAAGTTTGATCCGACGTATGGAGTCAGGTGTGTTTCATTCAACTGGAGTGTTGAAAATAATTGGAGTACATGATGTCGCATGAGCTACCCTGGTCCACCAAGATTCTTCTCACATCAAAATTTGTCATCCGTGCACGAATGAGTAGTGGGATGCTGGCATTTGGTGCTCCTCCCAAGAGTTCCTCCCGGTAAAAAGCAAGGGGTACTGAGCCCTCTCTTGGGGGGTCCAGGGTCGTGCTCTGAGCAGGGCCTTTCGCGATCAATTGGTCAAATTTCCTTTTTACGGATTCAACCGTGATTTTGTTAAATCCTCCCCCTGAGATGACCATCTCAGAGGGAAAGGTCTCCCACGGGCTGTGGGAGGAAAAATATCCTGGGCTCCCCGTGTGGTCGGGCAGGAAGAAGTCTTTCGGGCGGTAGATACTCAGAGCAACCTGCATGTTCGCATCCGATGGTACGGGTACAACTTCTTCGATCTTCTGAGCTTCCTGAGCTTCTTGGCGAGGGATGTCTCTTGATTTAGTAAACTGTTTGAGGTGCCCGTCTTTAATAAGTATCTCGATTGCATCTTTGAGATGGATGCAGTCTTCGATATTATGGTCGTGACTCTTGTGGAATCTACAGTACTTCGTCTTGTCCGTGCCCGGTTTGCTAGGCAGCTGCTTCAGAAAGCGTACTCCTGCTTGTCTGAATTCCGAGTTGGCACACTCGAACAAGATCTTTTCTCTAGAGACCAAGAGGGGGATATTCATGAAACCGTCCGACGGGTCCTCTGTGCTCCCGCGGTTCACGGGGGCGATCATCCTTTCGTTTGTCTCCTCCCCGACGGGATGTCGAGGGTTCCTCGACCCGGGGGGGTTTGCGTCCTCACGATGTCAGGTGTCTCAGAGGGAGCTAGCAGCCTGATTTTCCTCGTATTGGATGTAAGCTTGGGATTTTAACAAGAAGGCGTCAAGGGTGGTCGGGGTCTCGATACCGACCGCACAGTGGAAATCGGTCGACGGGCGCAGACCCCGCTCCAGCAAGTACTTCTTCATGTCGTCCATTGTGGATACCTGGACTGCTTCTTTGTTGAACCTCTTGATATAGGTTCGCAGAGGCTCGTCTTTTCCCTGGATGATTGCTTCGAGCGATGCTTCTGTCTTCGGGTGGCGTCTAGAAGCGGTGAAGTGCCTGGAAAACGTGCGTCCGAGCTGTTTCCAGGAAGTGATGGACTCCGCTTCGAGGCTTTTGTACCACGTCATTGCACCTTTCCTCAGAGTTGTAGGAAAGAGGCAACATTTGATTGCCCCTCGTACCCCTCGATAGTCGAGCAAAGCATCAATATTCTCGATATGCTCGTCAGGATCGGTGGTCCCATCATATGAGCCTAAGGGTAGAGGTTTTTCTATACCCCGTGGGAGTTTAGCCACCATGATTTCCGACGAGAGGGGGCCCCTGGTGTCTTCATCGTCGCTGGAATTGAATGAAGGGGGCCTGGGCACGTGCTTCTTCGTTCGCCGGGGTGACGGGACCATTTGTCACTAGTGGTTTCATCGTTGCGTCTTTTCCTCTTCCTCTTGGGAGGGGAGGGACCACGTCTTTGATGTCTCGCGGGAGACCGGGACGGTCGACGGTTATTGTCCTCGAGACGGGCAATCTTTTCACCGTGGGCGAGGTGTAATAAATTTGTCTGGTTCAGAATCTCAGCCAACGATGCGAAGTCAGATCCTGAAGGTGTTAAAGGAAGGGGGACCTCTGGGCGACTCTCTAGAGGCTGGTCGCGATCGGGGGAAGGTGAGGCTATCTTCCCATCTGGGCGATCCTGCATGGTTTCTTCGTGCGGAGGATTATTAGCATTGCTCTCACGTTGCGTGAGGAGCATACCGTCGTTCGACCGATTATCTGGATTGTTGTCTCGAGCAGCCATGGATCTTGGTAAAAACTTTGGTTCTTGAAGATTTTGAGGGAGAAGAACGGGGAAATCAGAGATTCCCACAGACGGCGCCACCTGATCGTACCTGGAGATCAGGATCCGATATGGCTGGCGTCGAGGGTTGCTGAAGGACGGTTGGCAAGGAAAAAGGGGGGGGTACCTGCAAGGCACTTCGATGCTAAAGTAAAATACTGAGCAAAGAGCGTGCAAGAAAAAGAATTAAGGTGAGAAAATTGAATACACGGCCCTCTCCTCTGAGAGGGTTTATATATTGTCGTTAGTGGATGGTTATTGGTTCAAACCGTTTGGCGCGGATAGTGGAATCCGCACGAATAGGTAACAATCAAAACTAGCCATTGGGGGATTTCATTCTGGTCGGTACAACCTTGGTCGACAAGGACCGTTATCCTCGGCATGGTGCTCGACAACGAGCGTGTCAGCTTGTCACTTTGTCTGTCCCAACTCTGGGAGTTGGGCTTACCCGGAACAATTAATGTGCTTGATAAGATTTCACTTTTACTTCTACGTATCTTGTGGTCTGATGGAGAATTCAAATCTACATAGTTCTTGATAGAAAAATCTTGTGTGTTGCTTATTGGGAGCATTAGTGCAGATAATAATGTTGTTTGTAGATCATGTTTGAGCAGATAAAACATTGTTCGTTGGTTAGTTGTGATTGTTTTTTAGGAGGAAGGCAAATGTTAGACAAACAAGTTATACGACTTGTGTCCAAACACTCGAGGATAAAATGCATATACATCTAATTAATCCCTTTGTAATCCAATTTTATTTATAAAGAAAAATATTCAACATGAATCGACTCGTAATCTTTTAAAGGAAGAAAAACGTTAGGACAATCAAGCTACACGACTTGTGCATGAACGATAAGGGATAAAAGGGATATACATCTAATTAGTCCTTTTTAATCCGATAAAAGAATGAACTTAAAATGATCAAGTTATTATTTATCTTTTAAATGGAAGACAAATGTTGAAACAAGCAAGTGATACAATTTGTGTCTAAACACTCGAGAATAAAAGATATATACATCCAATTAATATTTTTTTAATCCAATTTTTGTTTATAAAAAAAAAAGAGATTAAAACAATCGAGTTGTTATTCATATAATTTAATATGATTTAAATATATTAAATATAATTTGATATATTAATATAATTTCAAATATATTTTAAATTAATATATTTTAAATTATATATTAATATAATTTTAATATATTAAATATAATTAAAATAAATTAAAATGTTTGTATTTAAAACATATATATTTATATATATTATTTGAATAATTATAAATATAATTATAAATATAATTTAATATGATTTAAATATATTAAATATATTAAATATAATATGATATATTAATATAATTTTAAATATATTTTAAATTAATATATTTTAAATTATATAATAATATAATTTTAATGTACTAAATATGATTCAAATAAATTAAAATGTTTGTATTTAAAACATATATTTTTAAATATGTTATTTGAATAATTATAAATATAATTTAAAATAAATTTAAATATATTAAATATAATTTGATATGTTAATATTATTTAAAATTCCTTTCCTTACCTAAAGGGCGTGTGTTCGACCCCCTATTTTGTTATTCTTGATATTTTTCAATAATAATTGTGTCAAATAACAAAGACAACGCTTTTATTAAAAAGCCCTGCTATAGGTCTTTGGAAAAATAAATTAAAATAAAGTGCTTTCTAAAACATCACCTTAGAAAGTGTTTTAAGGAAAAACGGTCTCTAAAGGTTAACCTTAGAAAGCACTTTCGAAAAGTGCTGTCTAAAGTGACCCTTTAGAGAACGCTTTTTTTGAGCGAATTTTCCAAAGACCTATAGCAACACTTTTTAATAAAAGCGATGTCTTTTTAGTGCAGCGAAAAACTATTTTTGGCGTAGTGTTACATGATTTGATCATATCTTGAGTTTCATAACTCCGATTGAGGTAAGACCATTGACAAATGAAAGATAACCAAAAAAGGAAGATAGTTATTATAATAAATAGTCTATAAATAAAACAGCACATGTATGTTATCTATTACCATAAACAACATAAATGCAACATATATTCAACGATAACACATATACATCATGATGTATGTTCGGTAATTTGATCATATCTTGAATTTCATAACTCTGATTAAGGTGGGACGTGCGGTAAATGATAACTAGAAAAAAGAACTAACTAATCCTATGATAAAAATGAAATAACCAAGGTATGCAATTGATTTCTATAGGCAACATACGATGAGTTTTAGAAGTTATGATCATTCTATTCCATTAGTTATCATCCTAAACATATAAACAATAAACAACATATGTATAATATTCCAATAAACAATAAACAACATATGTATAATAAGCACCAAATATAACCTACACAATATCTGTATAATGTTATGAGCTCTAAACATAACCTGAACATCTATTTCTATTTTATCACAATGTTGTAAATATCAAAATATTATGAGCTTTAAATATAACCTAAACAATATATGTATAATGTACATTGTGAACTTACATATTAATAAATTACATAATATAAACCATGGTAGTTTAATTGAAATATATGAGCTCTAAGTATCTGAACATGGATAGAAATAACATAGACAATTGAGAGATAAAAATGAGAAAATATAAACCCGTAAAAGATAGTTGAAAATGAAGCAAAACAACACTCATATTCCCGAAAATGAAGTAATGAGATGAAAATGGTGACCAGTTACCACCATTCGCCCCCTTCTCGCTGCATATATGTGTCGTCTATTTTTTTTAAAGGTAAATGAAATATACTAAAAAATGCTCATATCTTCCATGTCTTTTTATATCATCGAAGATATAGAAAAAATATATCATTCCTAGATTTGCAAATCAAACAAACCATCCTCTAGTCCTAGAAACATCATACTAAGAGGAGAACATCTGAAAAAGGGTTAAAGTATCACTAGGTAAAGCAATACACCACCCCAACCACCTAAAGATCCTATACCAAACAGAGGATGCAACCGCACAAATAACAAAAAGATTGGAAGATTACTCAATATGAAATGAGCAAAAAGGATAGGAAATAGTCCCATAGGTTAAAAGGGCATCCCTCTTAAGTATGTTAACTTTGGTAAGGATATGATCCCGATGAAGCTACCAAAAGAAAACAATAACTTTATAAGGAGTCTAGCTATCCCAAATTACTAGAAGAACTATCTTTGCGGTAGAAACCAGACAACCAGAGGGAACACCAGAAATGGAAGACAAAATTAAGCAGGAGAAATAGAATATAATTCAATGTCGTTCTGTGTGTTTTGACATTTTAAATGTGTCATTAAAATTAAGGATGAGATGGTAATATTTTGTATACAAAATAATGTTTTTAGTAAAAATTAAATTTGAGTTTTACATGTTTGTTTATATCACATAAAAATAAAAGAACATTAATTTTGATGAAAATTGATATCGATTTTAAGATTGTTTTTCTAAAATATGATTGTTGATATGAGAATTTATTTTAGTCATTTTTTAAGGAAATTTAAAACATTTTTCTTGTACACACTCTGTTGACTTTAAGAGCTTTTTTTATACTAAACAAACTCTTGCATTAGATGTAAAAGCGAGAGTACAAACAAAGAGAAATAAGTTGTGTTTGAGCATTTCCCATCCATAAATTAACAACAACAATAGTAAAACAACCTCTCTAACTAAGTACATCAAAAGGTTTTGAGAAAATAGAAGCCAAAAGAGTGTCACAAATCCACTTCTTCAATCCAAGTAACCAAATTGAATTCATCCACAAGAGACAAGTGAGATTTGGAACTACGATCTTTAAATATATCTAGTTACAGATCATTTGTTTAGCTATCTCACGAACAATTCAATTATACAGGTTCTAAATAAATATTAAACTCACTATTTATGGGGGAATCACTTGTTGAGTTGAAAGAGTATTTTGATTTGCAGTAACCCTAGTTAGATTCATGCTCGAACACATCTCCTTCATTCAAGCTTCTTTGAGGCATTTTATCAAACACCTTGAACACAAACAGATAACAATCTAGATCTAAGAACAACACACACCACAAATAAAAAATAACAAAAGCCATAACAACACAAACACAATAAAAGAAAGCCTAACAAGAACACTAACACATGACCTTAGAGATTTCATATCTTCCCATGGTGGAGGCTCTAGTGGGGGTCGAATTACATGTCTGAACCACTTTGACCTATCAGTTGGATGTGGTGATTTTGGATTTACAATCTTCTTATGGTTGTTGGCGGAGCTGAATAAACTCTTCATAGAGGTTGGGGTTAACAAATGGTAGAGAAGCATAGTGGGTGAGCGATTCATCGAAGTGAACATGGCGGAGGGAAGCCTTGTAGTGGGGGATGAACCTCTGGGGACAACCACCATAATGGCGGTAGAGGGCACCAATGACATAGGAAGGACCCCTATAAAAGGGGGTGTCACTCTCCAAGAGGGAGAAACCCTAGTTTTAGAGAGATGAGAGAGTTTTTCTCTCGAAACATATTTCTCGATATTGGTATTTTAAGAGTGTTTCTTACAATAGGCGTTGTTGATATGATTTTTTAAAAAATTGGTTTACAATGTTATTTTCTTGTATAAAGCATGATAAATCCCTTTAAATTTTTTTTATTAAAGTATCAAAGTAGTTTTTCAAATTATATTTTCATTTTTTCCTTGTATTTTGTTCTGTCTCACAATGAAATTTAGGGCTGGAAATGAGCCGAGTCAATTCGAACTCGCCTCAGTTTGGTTCGACTCATCAAAAATTTGATTCAGCTATAGTCTCGGTTCGAGTCTGACACGAACTTTTTTTAAGCTAAAATTTGACTCATTATAAGTTTACGAGCAACTCAGTTTGACTCATAAGGTTCATCTCGTTAGGTTCAGATCACTTGCTTCACAGACTTAAAAGTCATTTTAAGTCTATTTTTTATATAGTTGACATTTTTAAATCAATATTATTTTTAAAATAAAGTATTGAAATAAAATAAAAGTTATTAGATTGGAATTTAACTTTAATTCAAAAATTAATTAATTTATGTAATGTTAATTTTATTTGTATAATTATTTTTGAAAATATTTTGCTCACTTGAGAATATAAATTATCAATTAAAACCGTTAGATTAAAATAAAATATAAGATTAAAATTTATATTAAATCTTCAAACCTTCTCTTAAAGACAATATAATTATTCTCATATATTTGAGTTGGTTCATGAATATAACCAGTTGAACTATGTATAGTTTAAGTTCAACTCATTTAGTTAACAAATTTAATTTTCCGCTCATATTCAGCTCATTAGGTTCATGAATCAAGTTTAATGAATTAATTATCAAACCGATATCCGAACTATTTCCGAGTTGATTAGGTTCATAGATTTAGGGATGTAAATGAATATCCACGGGGACGAATACTATGATATCCGTATCCGTCCCGTTAGATAAAAATGATATTCATATTCGCCCCATATCTATGCGGATATCTGTTAAGCGGATAATCCGCGGGTTTAAGTGCTCATAAAAATGTTATTTTTTCAAAGAGATCACTCATTTTTTAATGTCTTTGAATTTTCCATCTTAATCAACCTAAATCCAGACCGTTAAATCCGTAACACTGCAGCTCAATAAACAAACATTTATGATACGAATTTGTACTTGACCAATGTTAACACCCCAATAGAAAACCATATCCAACATTTCTTCCTTGCCGTATCAACCTTTGCAACCTAGACTTAGGTTAGGTATATGTTGAACATATTTTCAGCATAACAAAGGTAAACAAAATAGCTGCATAGCATAGACAGAAAAAGAACTTCAAACCTGAAAAAAAAAAAAAAAAATGTCCAAAAATGATTTGTTCATTCTGCAATAACCCGTGAGAGAGTAATAACCCATATACACGACAAATTTTCCTTCTCCCAAATACAAACAATCTGGTGGCCGGCTACTTCACATGCCACCAAATTCTTACAAATTCACAGCTTCTCTCTCTAACTCTCTTTCTTGGTCCTATATCAGACACATCTCTCTCACTCTTTCTCTTTCCTTACCAAAGCGAAACTCAGAGGTACCACTCTCTCATTAGCTACATCATACCCATTTGTAGCCATGGTTTCTTTCCATTAACTCTTTTTCTGTTAAAGCCTGATCACTTTTTCAAGAACCGTCTCTTTTGCCCAATTTGACTTCAACTATGTTTTTTCGGGATATGAGTTTATTCATGATCAGTCTCTTTTATAGCATCAAACCATAATATTATTATCCCCACTTACCAACTTGTAACGTCCCTTTTCTTTCTTTCCTTTGATTCATGTGCACATCTTCTCCCTTTAACCCTACTCCAACAACTCCATCCTTTCCTAGCATAAAACATATTCATTTCTATCATTTTCCACCGGAATTGGAACTCTCTAGAAGTTTCTACCCTCTAGTTAGTTTTTCAGTTATTTTCATTTTTATCATTTTTCTGTATCTCTATGACGCAATTCACAACTTCACTATCTTATCTGCAACAAGCAATAACAGCACCATTTTCAAGCTCTTCTTCTTCTTCCATGAACAAAAACAATCAAATACCAACTAAACCATGGTTCCCAACTTCCAAAGCCTTATCAACCTTTGGTGACACTAATTGCATGGAACAATTACTTGTTCATTGCGCAAACGCGATTGAAACCAATGATGTAACACTTGCTCAACAAATCCTTTGGGTTCTCAACAACATAGCACCGCAAGACGGCGATTCAAATCAACGCTTAGCTTATAGTTTCCTTAGAGCCCTGACGAATCGCGCTGCGAAGACTGGTACCTGTAAAATGCTAGTAGAGCAAGTTTATTCAAGTGCTCATAATAGTCTTACGGTAGATACACATAGATTCTCGGTTATTGAACTAGCGAATTTCGTTGATTTAACGCCTTGGCATCGATTCGGTTTCGCAGCTGCTAATGCAGCCATTCTTGAAGCAACAGAAGGTTTCTCGGTGATTCATATTGTTGATTTGAGTTCAACTCATTGCATGCAGATTCCTACATTAATCGATGCTATCGCGAATCGTCACGAAGTTGCTCCTTTAATCAAACTCACTGTTTCGGATCATGCTAATAGCAGTGATCATGAACTTCCACCTAAACTTGATCTTTCTTATGAAGAATTAGGATCTAAGTTGGTGAATTTCGCTAGGTCGAGAAATGTTACATTGGAATTCAGAGTAGTTTCTTCAAGTTACACAAATGGTTTTGCTTCTTTGATTGAACATTTGAGAGTTCAACGTTTAGTTTATTCAGGTGAAGCTTTGGTTATAAACTGTCACATGATGCTTCATTATATTCCTGATGAAACCCTATCAGATTCAAACTCTTATGTTTATGATTCTATATCATCTTCTTCTGCTGCTACTAGTACTACTACTACTACTACTTCGCTAAGATCGTTGTTTCTTAAGGCGCTTCGAGGTTTAGATCCAACACTTGTTGTATTAGTAGACGAAGATGTTGATTTAACTTCAAGTAACTTGGTTAGTAGATTAAGGTCAGCATTTAACTATCTATGGATACCTTATGATACTGTCGAAACTTTTCTGCCGCGCGGAAGTAAACAAAGGCAATGGTATGAAGCTGATGTATGTTGGAAGATAGAGAATGTGATAGCTCATGAAGGTGTTCAAAGAGTTGAGAGAGTTGAGCCTATAGGAAAATGGGAACAAAGAATGAAAAATGCAAATTTTCAAGGGGTTGGATTTGGTGAGGAATGTGTGGTTGAAGTGAAAGCTATGCTTGATGAACATGCTGCTGGATGGGGATTGAAGAAAGAAGATGAATGTATTGTGCTTACATGGAAAGGTCATAATGTTGTTTTTGCTTCTGCTTGGTTGAATGCTTGATTAATTAGTTCAATATTTTTTAGCCTTTGTATTAATGTTGTTGTTTTTGTGTTTAGTAGTGTTTGGCTTTGAATAACTTTTTGAAATGTATTCTTAAGAGTAAATAAGTAGATGAGATGATATGTTTGTGTTTTTCTTGTGGTGTTATAGATCTTCTCTTGTGGATTGTGGTGTTGTCATTGTACTAGAACATGCAATGATGAGATTGAGAAATAAAATCGAGAGAAATTAATAGAGAATATGAAGAAGAGACAAGAGGATTCAACAGAAGGAAACAGAAGTTGTAATGAACAGTTATCTCGGATTCATATTTTTTGTCTTTCTCTAAGATGATTTCACTCAAAATCCATGATGCATTTACCCCAGAATCACACGTATTCAATGAATCTCATATTAAAGTTGGATTTAACTTATATTTACATGATTCATCTTTATAAAATCAGTGTGATGATTACCTCTATTCATATGTTTATGTGATATATTGTTTTGTTTGATGTAAGATTCTTAACATGTAAAGTAGTGTGTAGGCATGATAACATGATTCATATCCGTAGGTATTCATCCAATTTCATCTCGAAATTAATGGAGAAAACTCGTTTTAATCGGGTTTAGGTTTGGATTTGGGTGTTTCTCGATTATAAAATACGGGGATGAGTCGGATAATGAGGATACTAGTATCCACCATGAACTCATCCTTGAACTCGCTCTATATATTTCATTATGTATTTTATTATTTAGTTTTAATAATTTAGAATATTAAATATGTGGTTAATGTTTTAATATTTTGATTTGCATTTTTTATTTAAAATATTTGAAATGTATGCATCGAATTTTTTGATATTGTTTTATTTTATATTTTATATATTTTTTTAATGTAATTTGATTTTGGAACAAATAAATATTTCTATTAAAATAATTGACTTTACTAAATGGATGGTGGTGGGGGTTGGATACCCGAACCCAACCCGAATCCATTTGGGACATCTTTTAGTTTTAATTCTCCATCCCCGATGGGTTTGGGGCGAGAAACGAGGATTACTTGGAGATTCAGGTTTGGGTTTATGAGAGATTGTTAGACGATAGGCTTCGATCTAGGGGGGTGGATAAATCACAAATTTTACAACCAAAAAGTTTGATTAAAAATTTGTTTTCAAAAAGTAGTGCGGCAGAAAATTACTCGAATCGAGTTGTCTATCTAAACCTACTATCTAAAAGCAATATACGTATCACAAACCAAACATAATGATAATGAACGTAAATGTTCAACAACAATCAAGCTACGAATCACTTAAACGCAGTGTTATTTGTAACTTGTGTATCCAATGAACCAAAACACAATTAAAACATGTATAAACAATTTATCGAACACTTGGTGTGCAATCGATATCTATTGAAAATTTAATTTGTTTTGTTGATGTTTAAAAGTCAATCACAATCAAAGGGATTATGATTATATCAATAACAATGCTTTTAGAAAGATAATCGAAAAATATTTTCCAATTGAAATGATCAAACGATAACGAACTCGATAAATTACGAAAATAATTAAATCAATAAAGAGATAAAACAAAGAGAGACCAAGATTTGTTTAGGAAGTTCCCCAATCGGCCTCGGTATGGGTACGTCTGCCCTCAATTCAAAATCGAATTGAGATATTGTTATTAACTTTTTCTTTGCAAAATCGTTAATACAAGAGATAAAGAATGCAAACCCAATGTCGCTCCCCAGACTTTCGTCCCGGTGCAAACGCGAATGGTCGGCGATGTTGGAGGTTGAGGTTGAATAGAGTCTCCAGCTAGGCATTTTTATCCCGAAGGAAAGGTAATGTTGCATAAACCTGGAAGGGTATGGACAAGACGGTTTTGAACCCAAAGAAACTGAGTAAAGGGGTTGGTTACGACCTGGGAAGGTATTAGCACCCAGATCGTCTGTCGTACTCGACAGGATCCACGCTTACTTGATTGTGTTTAAAAGGGGGATAGTATATGTGTTAAACTGTGTATAACAAGCTAAGGAGAAAAGGATATACAGAGTGTCAGTGCAAAAAGAGAGTGAGTGCCCAAAACTGAGGCTAAGAAAAGAAAGCTAGAGGGGGAGAGTGGAAGACAAAGAGACTTTTGTTCGATAACTGTTAAGTTATGCCTACGTATCCTCTCGTGCAATGAGGAAGTCAGAACACCGTAGTTCGACTCAAAGAGACTGAATGTTTTTGTTGTGAACGGATTGCTTGTCTATGCTCAAGTGTGTGACTCGTCTGGCTCGAGTGCTAACTGTCTTGCATTAGACGGAAGAAGCGAGTTCTCGTTTTCAGAGTGAGTGTGATGAGAAAAGAATCCCGAAGGAGACATTTATTGTTTGTTTTTGTGTTTTCAGTTTTTTATTGTTTTTGGTGTTTTGCATAAGATAATGAGCTTAAGCCTAAATCAAGGGTTGTAAACTCATTATATCCTCCCTGATTAGGGATAATGAGCCTACTTAAGCATGAGATGAAGATCTCAACTTAATTACCATGATATATAAGATTAAGATCATTAACCTACTGATCACACTAAAATTCACCGTATTTCTGACTCCGATTTCGCATGCATTCTTAGCTTTTATTGTTGTTTTGCTTTGTTATTGCTTTGTTTTCTTATGTTTTCAGGTTTTTATAATAATCGGAGCTTGAATCGGGAAAAGGAGCGAAAAAGGAGTGAAAACGGACGAAAACCTAGAAATTCAGCATTTTGCACTTACGGCACCCACCGTGGCGGGCGCCATGGGGTTAGCCATGACGTGGCCACGTCTCAAGACCACTCCTCAACCTCCAAGACCCACGTTCCCCACTCCATCATCCCCTGTAGGGACCATGGCGGGCGCCATAGGCCTGTGGCGGGCGCCACAAGGCCAAATTCCATAACCTCCACTTTTTAGTGGAGGGGCGTCCCGGTCATTTCATGCTTTCAGTTTTTACTATAAATAGGACCTTAGATTTTCGTTTTTCTTCATCCAGAATTAGAATTCTCTAGGCATATATCAGTTATAAAGCAGTTGCCATTCCACATCGGGGTGCCTCTGCAATCGAGTGATCGAGTCTGTAATCTGTCTGTGGTTCGAGTTTTGGAGCACTCTGGAGGAAGTTAATCCTGCCGCCATTTTAATTCAAGTTCGTACTTTACTTTTATTTATTTCTGCCTCGCTTTTATTTTGTTTATTTCCCGCACTCGCACATTTACGTTGTTTATTTCCTGCACTCGCACATTTACGTTGTTTATTTCCTGCACTCGCACATTTACGTTGTTTATTTCCTGCACTCGCACATTTACTTTGTTTATTTCCTGCACTCGCACATTTACGTTGTTTATTTCCTGCACTCGCACATTTACTTTGTTTATTTCCTGCACTCGCACATTTACGTTGTTTATTTCCTGCACTCGCTTTAAATTACTTTTATGAAAAACTATAAAAAGAATATTTACTTTATCATGTCTAACTAATTCCATAAAGGTTAGAATGTAAGGATCGTAATTAAACCAGTGATCAGTATAATTGTTCGTGGAAACACCTAAGGGCTATTTTATCTTTCAATTCAAATAATTGTTTTTAACTATTTCAAAAACAGCCAAAAGCGCTTTGTATAGTTCATTAGGAGATTTTAGATTAAAAAGAAAAGAGATTTTAAAACGATTTTTGGACGCGTTAGGAAGTTTAAACTCTGGTTCGCAAGAACCTCTTTTTGCTAAGAAGTCCAGGTTAAAATACTTTTCAACTTAGTTAAGATACTATATTTCTTAAAAATAGGTTTACTACTCTAACGCAGTACGCACCTTTTTATCCGTGACAATAGGAGGGGTTGATTAGAGAGTACAACTCGGTTCTGAATACGCGAAAGCGACAGTTCCTGTTAAATTAGTTCTTTTCAAAGAAGAAAACACTGCCCATAAGTAGTTCCACTAACAAGTACTGGATTATCATTGATTACGTGAATTACATTCGAGCCTGTCTTTATTTATTATTTAAAATTATAATTTTATTTACCACTGCACCCTTATTAAAACCCTTAAAAATAGTTGCCTTAGATACACACCATAACAACAGGTTTGATAGATTGACACTTGGTCTCTGTGGATTCGATAATCTTTTATATTACTTTGACGTGATTCGTACACTTGCGAAAAACACGCACCAAGTTTTTGGCGCCGTTGCCGGGGACCAATATCGTCAAATTTCATTACCCTGTAGTTATACCGTTTAGACTAAGGTTGTTACCCACCGGTCAATGCGAAAGACTCGCAGTGCCGGAAGTTTAGTAGACCCTCTAGCTGAACCTGAACGTTACGCTCGCGCACGTTTATTTTTCCATAGGAATAGGATAGCTATGGCCGAAGAACAAAACCGAAGACCTCTTAAGGACTTCGCCCAACCATCAAACGAGGAACCTAGTTCCAGTATAGTAAACCCCGCTATCCCAGCCAATAATTTTGAACTTAAACCATCCCTGCTGCAATTAGTGCAACAGAGACAATTCTCAGGTCTCGCTACTGATAACCCGAACCAACATTTAAAAAACTTTCTTCAGTTAGAAGACACCTTTAAAACCAATGGAGCTTCTCCTGAGGCAATACGCTTAAGATTATTTCCCTTTTCCCTCAGAGATAAAGCTCTATCATGGTTAGATTCCCTTCCACCCAATTCAATAACAACTTGGGATGACCTTAGGAAAGTTTTTCTTGCTAGATATTTTCCCCCAAGTAAGACCGCTCTTCTTCGAAACCTTATAACTAGATTTACCCAACACCAAGGGGAGTCGTTGTTCGAAGCCTGGGAGAGATATAAAGAACTATTAAGAGCATGCCCACACCATGGCTTAGAGAATTGGCTAATCATCCAAACCTTCTATAATGGACTTCTTTATAACACTAAAATGACCATCGACGCTGCCGCTGGTGGCGCACTGATGAATAAACCTTACCCTGAAGCTAGTGCCCTTATCGAGGATATGGCCCAAAACCATCAATCATGGGGAGTAGAACGAGCGACAGTGGAAAAGAAGGAAGCCCAAGGAGGAATACATGAGCTAAGCTCTATAGACATGATGCAGGCTAAAATGGACGCGTTGGCCCTAAGAGTCGAACATATGTGTACAACTCCGAATACTGTAGCCGCAGTTTCGCCGAATTGTGAGATATGTGGAACGCAAGGACACCAATCCGCCGAATGCAATCTGTTAAATGAAACCAGCACCGAGCAAGTGAACTATACCCAAGGGAACCCATTTTCAAACACATATAACCCTGGATGGAGGAATCACCCAAACTTCTCCTACAAAAATAATAACCCTATTCAAAATACCGCACCTCCGAGACAACAAGGTTACCAAGCCCCTAGAACAAATCAACCTATGCAACCTGTGCCACCAAACCCGAGCTTTGAGGAAATTGTAAAAGATTTCATCGTTGCTCAAAAACAGAAGAACAAAGAGTTCATGAACCAAAGCGTCCATGTTAACGAACTAATTACCCAGTTAGGAACCAAGGTTGATCAAATCATTACTCATAATAAGATGGTTGAAACCCAGATCTCTCAGGTAGCGTTAAACCAAGCCCCACAGACTACACCCGGAGGACAGTTCCCTGGACAACCTCAACAGAACCCGAAAGGGCAAGCTAATGCCATTACTCTACGAAGTGGAACCGCTTATAAGGAACCTTTGAACCCTAGATTAAGTGAGCCCGAAACTTCTGAGAGGAATGAGGAAAAGGAACCAGAGAAGCCTGAAACCCCGGAAAGTCAAGAAAAAGGAGAAGAACCTAAAAATAAAACCTATGTACCACCACCGCCATACAAACCACCAATACCTTACCCTCAAAGATTAAAGAAAACCCAAATCGATAATCAATATCAAAAATTCGTTAAGGTTATAGAAAAACTTCACGTAGAAATCCCTTTTACAGAAGCCATCACCCAAATACCTTCTTATGCTAAGTTTCTCAAAGACATACTTACAAATAAACGTAGACTTGAAGATCCGAAACCCGTGGAATGTAATTCTATTTCCGAAGATAGGTTAGCAAAGAAAGATAAAGATCCCGGAAATTTTTCCATTCCTTGTATTTTGGGGAATCATGTCATCGAAAAAGCTTTTCTAGACTTAGGAGCTAGTGTGAGCTTAATGCCTTTAGCAGTTTGTGAGAGATTAAACTTAGGAGAATTACAACCTACTAAGATGTCACTTCAATTAGCCGATAGATCCGTTAAATACCCTATAGGCATACTTGAAGACGTCCCTGTTAGGGTAGGTCAGTTGTTTATACCTACTGATTTTGTTGTCATGGACATTAAAGAAGATGACGACATACCGATACTCCTAGGTAGACCGTTCTTATCGACTGCTGGAGCCGTAATAGATGTTAAAAAAGGAAAACTAACTTTTGAGGTAGGTGAAGAGAAGATAGAATTTATATTGTCAAAATTTCTTATGGCACCTGTGATAGGAGATTCCTGTTATGCCTTAGATATCATCGAAGAATGCATTAGGGAATTAGAACAAGAAGAAGAAACTGAATCTATAAAATTGCCGTCAACCCTTATTTTGGAAGATGACAATTATAAAACTCCTTACATTGATGATAACCTTCACGAATGTTTATCTCTTACCCCAGATCCTATGCCTTGCCCTATGAAACCGACCGTAAAACTTAAGGAACTGCCTAAAAACCTGAGATATGAATTTCTCGATGAAGATATGAATCGTCCAGTTATAGTCAGTGCTACCTTAAACCAAAAAGAAACCGATCAATTATTAGAAGTTTTACGTAGGTACCCCTCAGCCTTAGGATATAAGATCTCTGATCTAAAAGGAATAAGCCCATCCGTATGCATGCATCGGATTTTGCTTGAAGAAGATTCAAAACCTTCTAGAGAACACCAACGAAGAATAAATCCTATAATGAGTACTGTAGTTAAGACTGAAGTTCTTAAGTTACTAGAGGCAGGTATAATATATCAGATCTCGGACAGTAAATGGGTGAGTCCTGTGCATGTAGTACCTAAAAAGGGAGGCATCACAGTCGTGCAAAACGAGAAGGGCGAACCTGTAGCAAAAAGAACCGATGGAGGTTGGCGTATGTGCATAGATTATAGAAAATTAAATAAAGCAACTAGGAAGGACCATTTCCCATTACCATTCATAGACCAAATGTTGGAGCGCCTAGCCAAACACTCTTACTTTTGTTACTTAGATGGATATTCCGGATTCTTCCAAATACCTATTCACCCCGAAGATCAAGAAAAAACTACCTTTACATGCCCAGTTGGAACTTTTGCCTATAGAAGAATGCCTTTTGGACTTTGTAATGCTCCTGCAACTTTCCAACGCTGCATGATGTCTATCTTTGCTGATTATTTAGATGGAATTATGGAAGTATTTATGGACG
The DNA here is from genome assembly GCA_963966055.1 of Lathyrus aphaca. Classification (NCBI taxonomy): domain Eukaryota; kingdom Viridiplantae; phylum Streptophyta; class Magnoliopsida; order Fabales; family Fabaceae; genus Lathyrus; species Lathyrus aphaca. The sequence continues at coordinate 459,847,516 of OZ014522.1, read as the reverse complement.
ATTTCTCAGTTTGTGGATCAGATTTCAAAAATTGTCTTGTCAACCTTGAGAAAATCCTGGAGAGATGTGTGGAGGTAAACCTTGTGCTAAATTGGGAAAAATGTCATTTCATGGTCACCGAAGGGATTGTTTTAGGACATATAGTTTCCGAAAAAGGTATAGAGGTAGATAAAGCAAAAATAGAAGTCATAGAGAATCTAAAACCGCCGAAGACTATCAGGGAGATAAGAAGTTTTCTTGGACATGCCGGATTTTACCGACGTTTTATCAAGGATTTCTCCAAAATAACAAAACCCTTAACTGGTCTTTTGATGAAAGATGCTGAATTTATCTTCGATGAAAAATGTACTGAAGCATTTAATCTCCTGAAGCAAGCTCTGATTTCAGCACCTATAATGAAACCCCCTGATTGGTCAGAACCGTTTGAGATAATGTGTGACGCCAGTGATTACGCTGTTGGAGCCGTTCTAGGTCAGAGAAAAGATAAGAAGTTACATGTGATTTATTATGCCAGTAGAACCCTAGACGCTGCACAGCTCAACTACGCAACAACCGAAAAAGAGCTCCTAGCTGTAGTTTTTGCAATAGACAAATTTAGATCTTATCTAGTAGGAGCCAAGATTATAGTTTACACCGACCATGCTGCCATTCGTTACTTACTAAGCAAAAAGGATGCCAAGCCTAGGTTACTTCGATGGATTCTATTACTGCAAGAGTTTGATTTGGATATCCGTGATAAGAAAGGCACTGATAATGTGGTAGCTGATCACCTATCTAGGCTAGAATACCTGAAACCTGATCCAGTTCCCATAAATGACGATTTTGCCTATGATAGACTGATAGCCCAACTAGAAACCATTGAAGAAGATAACCCAGACCCTCATGAGTATTTTCAAAAATCCTTATCCATAAGTGATGTACCTTGGTATGCAGACTTTGTTAATTATCTAGCCGCTGACATCATACCCCCTGATCTAAACTACCACCGGAAGAAGAAGTTCTATAGTAATGTGAGAAACTTCTATTGGGACGAACCGTTTCTTTTCAAGAGAGGTAAAGATGGCATTTTCCGCCGTTGTGTTCCATAAGAAGAGGTAAATAATATAATTGAGCATTGTCACTCTGCACCCTATGGTGGACATGCAAGCACATCTAAGACCTACGCCAAGATTCTTCAAGCTGGCCTATTCTGGCCTACTATGTGGCGTGATGTCCATGCTTTCATTGTCAAGTGTGACAGATGCCAACGCACAGGAAATATTTCAAGACGTAATGAAATGCCGTTAAGAAATATCCAAGAAGTAGAACTCTTCGACGTATGGGGTATAGACTTTATGGGACCGTTCCCACCATCTTTTGGAAATCAGTACATCTTAGTAGCAGTTGACTACGTGTCTAAATGGATTGAAGCTATCGCCGCACCCACAAACGACACCAGAGTAGTCATCAAATTATTCAAGAATTATATATTTCCCAGGTTTGGAACCCCCCGTTTAGTCATAAGTGATGGAGGATCACACTTCATATCGAGAATATTTGATAAACTTTTAAGCAAGTATGGAGTTAAGCATAGAGTAGCAACACCATACCACCCACAGACCAATGGACAAGTGGAAGTATCTAATAGGGAGATAAAACAAATCCTCGAGAAGACTGTCTCTATATCTAGAAAGGATTGGTCACAGAAACTTCAAGAAGCATTATGGGCCTATAGAACCGCTTTCAAAACTCCTATAGGAACAACCCCTTATCAACTGGTCTATGGAAAATCATGTCACTTACCTTTTGAACTGGAGCATAAGGCCTATTGGGCCATCAAAACTTTGAATTTGGATTACTTGACTGCTGGTGAGAAACGTATCCTTGACATCCACAAATTAGAAGAGCTCAGACAATCTGCCTACGAAAATGCCATCATATACAAAGAAAGAACAAAAGCTTGGCATGACAAAAGAATCATAAGAAGAGACTTCAAGATAGGCGATCCTGTTCTCCTGTTCGATTCTAGGTTACGACTATTTCCAGGTAAACTCCGTTCGAGATGGACTGGCCCTTTCGAAGTATCTAAGATCCTGAGATCCGGTGCTATTGAAATCAAGAACCCGACATGTAAACCATTCATCGTCAATGGACAGAGGTTGAAGCCCTACGAAGGAGGTGACATTCCAACAACATACACCTGCCATACTCTGAGTGATCCACCATATCCTTCCAATGATGTTTAAAAATCGGTCGTCGAGCTAATGACGTTAAACAAGCGCTGCATGGGAGGCAACCCATGGTTTTTCTTATTTTTGTACTTTTTATTTTTTACTTTTACTTTATTTTGTTTATATTATTATTATTATGTCAGGACTAACGATTGAATGTTTTATGTGCTTTCAGGACTTGTTTGCTAACCTTGTACAGAATGCAGAACCCTGATGACATGCACGTGGCCTTTAGAGATGATGCACAGAGAGAGCGTTACTATGTCCACATGAGACGCCCTATGGCTCCTACCAGGTACCCTGACCATGACTGCATGGATGCCTTGGGGATAGAGCCAAGCGTCAGATTTTTATGCCATCAACTCCAGTGGGAACAGTTTGACTACAGGAACAACACTTATAGGAACTTGACTCTTGAGTTCCTCAGCTCGTTTCATTATGACCCTTGGGCTGGACCCGATGGACTCGCTGTTTTCAGGTTGTTCGGGATTGACTACTCATTCTCTCACAGAGAGTTTGGTGATTTGCTAGGTTTCCAGACTACTCCTGATGCTATTCCAGATACACCGATGGGGTATTTTATGAGCAGAGAAGTGGAAAAGTTTTGGACTAAAATATCCGGCGGAGGGAGCCAAGATCCTTCTACCCAGTTTTCTCAGGTAATCCACAACCCTGCATTGAGGTACTTCCAGATGATTCTAGCACATTCTTTCCTAGGTTTTCCAGATACAGAGACACTGCTAAGTGAAGAGGAGATTTTCCTACTGTTTTGTGCGACTCAGTCTCGCCCTGTTGCTTGTGGCAATTTTCTGTTAAAGGGCTTGGCTAGTGTTGCCAGATCATCCGTAGGCATCATCCATGTCGGTGGGATTGTTACACAGATTGCTACTGCATTGGGTCTGTCTCGCAAGTTATTGCACCTCAGGACCTTCTGCTGCTACACCACCCTGGATATTGATTTTTGTCTTGATAGAGGACTGATGAGGAGGGCTTCTTTTGAGCCCAACATGTTTAGATTGCTGATCGACGGCGAAGCGATACACTATTTTACATTACCAGATCAGCTGATGACCAGTGTCCATGATCCTGAAAATTGGAGTTATGCTCTAGAGGGTTATGGAGAGACTGTCGAAGAGCCGAAATCGCCTCCCGCCGCTGAGTACACTCCTACACCTCTTACTCCCCAGATCACTGTTATGTCTAACAATTTGTCTCTGCAGCCACCTGACCTACAAACACAGATTTATGAGCTCCGCAAGGAGACTGCCCTGCTCAAGCAGGAAGTGGCAGACCTAGAGTTACAGATGCAGGTTTCTGATCTCACTCATGCCTCAGAGACCGATGCTCTACATCAGGCGATTGAAGAGCTTCGGAGGGAGATAGCTGAGATTCGTGGATCAAGCCAGGAAAAGACGCCTACCACATGACTCATTCTACCCTGACAGCATTACCCTAGTATTTTATTTATCGCATTTCCAGACATATTTTACTTTATTGCAGCTTTTATATTTTCATGCACTTTGAATTCTATATATATATACATATTATGCACTAATGTTAACTTTTTCTTTTTTTTTTTTTCTTTAATTATTTTATTTTTTGTCGTGCAAAGAAAAAAAAAATATAAGACAAAAATAATTTCATTTTTGTCTTCACAAAAAAAAAAAAATATGCAAGCCTCAAGCCTTGAAAAGAAGAAGAAAACGCTATCCAGACCCCCCGAAGACCAAAGGTGCAAGAAGGCCCAAAAGGAGGATCCAAATCCACAAGGCCCAGGAATTGGCCTTGTGGCGGGCGCCATAGGCCCTGTGGCGGGCGCCACACCGTACCATCAACAAATACGGGATTCAATCCCCATTTCCACCATTTTCATCCCTTTCTTCACCAAAAACCCATTTTTCCAACCTTCCAAATCCTCCTTGAACCCCATTAAAGCTCCCTCATTTTCAAAATACCCACCATCCATAAAACATATCCAACATCCATTTCCATTTTCATCCATCAAAAACCAAAAAAATCAAAACTTTATCATTCCCTCATAAACCACTTTTTCTACCATTTTCACTACCTAAGGAGCATTCAACAATGGAGTTCAACGGATTTCTTCTTCGTGATGGAAGACCGGGCGAAAGGCAACGGAAAATTATTCAGAGGCTTCAAAGTCGAGAAATTCTCTCGACTAGGTACGTCGACGATAACTGTCTGTATGCTTTGGGTATTTATCATAGTGTTTTTAATTTATTAGAATTTCTAGGCTTGCATAATATTTTCATTAATCAGGAACCTACCTATGAGAGGCTGACAACTGAGTTTTTGAGTTCTTTGATATACACTGTCAGTCCTAACACTGCTAGCACTGTTGGTACTGTTATTTTTAGACTGTTTGGAATTGAATATGAATTCAGTACCAATGAGCTAGCAGATTTGTTAGGAATCTCTCATAGGGAAGGTTCGATTTGTGAGGCACCTTTGGATGCTGAGTGGTCGGCCGAGGTATTTACCTTTTGGCAAAGGCTTTCAAGTACTTCAATTAATTCTTTTGAAGGGATACTTGCGTCGACCATTCACAACCCGGCCATAAGAGTTTTTAGACTTCTTTTGGCATGTACTATTTTTGGCCGGGAAAGTCCAAACAAGGTAAATGCTCGTGAACTCCTATTTTTGCAAGGATGCCTCACTAGAACCCACATCAATCCGGTCCCGTTTATGCTTGCCCATATGACTTTATTTACTAATAAAACAGGACCGATTGTATTTGGAGGACTTGTTACGTCTATTGCTCGGGCTCTTGGCCTGAACAATTAGATAGCTACACTTGAACCACTACCTCCTCGCACAATTAATTTAAAATTTCTGAAGGACATGAAATTGTGCCGAACGAGGAGAGAAGGTGGTTATGAGTTGATGGTTCATGGGGTAGCTATCCCATCTGTTGCTCTACCATGCAGTAGACGTACTGATGTACGTGATGAAAGGAACTGGACCTATGATCTTAATGCTCCACGTATTTTGGGTCCACTTCCTCCTAATATTCCCGATGGGGAGGCACATGACACTGATGACGAGTATGATCGGAGAGAGCAGTCTCCCATCCCTCACATGTCCCCCCATCGTCCTTCACAGTCACACACTGCACCATCTTCCTCTAACCCTGTTACAGGTACTGCTCCTGGATTCTTTGTCACCGAGGAGATGTGGCGTGATATGACAGCTAGAGAAGAAAGGCGTGATGGCCTTCTCTCTACTATTTCACAACAGCTGACGGACAACATGAGCTTCATGCAACAATCGCGATTGGTTTCGGATCGTGCTTATAGCAACGTCTGCCGTACCTTGAACGATATCTCATTAGAGCAGAACCGTCAGAGAGAGTTCAACAGCCGACACTACCAGCTTGTAGAGGCTACTCAGGGTTCCATCTTGGGTAACCTTCGAGAGGTCCGGAGTGCTCAGGCTGCTTTATCAGCACGACTCGACCGGAGGGACCAGCATCGTAGTAGATCCCGTCGTTCCAGACCATCACATCAGGACGGCGAAGGCACCAGTGCCCCTCCTCAATAGTCTTTTCCAGGTTACCCCCCTTATCTTATTTCGAAACATTGGGGACAATGTTCGATTTAAGTGTGGGAGGGGATTTTATTGCTTTCCGTTATTTCCTTTTTAGTTAATTATTTCCTTTCAGTTATTTCCCTTTCAGTAATTTAATTTTCTTAGATAATGCATGAGTCTGACGAGTCACCAGTATAGTGTCTTTTTAGTACATCTTCATTTTTTCCCATTTCCTTAGCCTTACCAGAAAAAATTTTTAAAAGAAAATAATGTTGTTTCACATGTTTTTTTTGGGCTTTGAGACAGGTTTAGATTAGGATGTGGTGACTTAGGTCAACTTTTTGAAACATCAGAACCATTTTAGCACCATAGACCTCTTGAATATAGGAATCACTCCTAAACCCCACCACATTGGCCTTTACTATCATTTTAAAAATTGTCCTAAGTAGTTTATCTTAGCAGTCAGCTCCGGCTTAAGCATGCTCTACGTAGGGGGTCGATGAATATAAGTGAATGATCCAGTTCTAATAAAAAAAAGAAAAAAAAGAAAAAAAAGGCAAACTCTGGTATAGGTGACCCTCACAAAGTCATTTAAACCGAAAAAAGAGAAGAAAAAATTTTTTGCCACAAAAAGAGAAAAATTGCAAGTCACCTATTGTTAGTTGGTTCAGAGGTATCTGGCACTGAACTTGGTAGGGCGGATTACGATCCGATCCCCCGCAGCTACATTTAGGCGAAATAAAAACAGGTTTACACATGCTTATGTGCCAGAAACCTTATGTTATGGATCAGAATCACTAACCGGTCACTCTACTATGAAGCATGTACGGATAACGGGCTTAATGTGATTGCGCCTGAATGAAAAGGACACAAAAAGATGAAAAGATAGGCCTAGGTATCGTGGGATGATATGGAGTGGTTAATATAGGATTGAAGTTTGTGTTTGTGTTACTATGGTACCCTTGGTTCACTTAGTTAGTATCTGTCACTGCATCCTGACTTGAACTTAGAATCCCTTTAGCCCAAAGACAAGTGTTGACACCATATTTTTCTTAAGCTTTAATGTTTGCTTGAGGACAAGCAAAGGTTTAAGTGTGGGAGAATTTGATCACACTAAAATTCACCGTATTTCTGACTCCGATTTCGCATGCATTCTTAGCTTTTATTGTTGTTTTGCTTTGTTATTGCTTTGTTTTCTTATGTTTTCAGGTTTTTATAATAATCGGAGCTTGAATCGGGAAAAGGAGCGAAAAAGGAGTGAAAACGGACGAAAACCTAGAAATTCAGCATTTTGCACTTACGGCACCCACCGTGGCGGGCGCCATGGGGTTAGCCATGACGTGGCCACGTCTCAAGACCACTCCTCAACCTCCAAGACCCACGTTCCCCACTCCATCATCCCCTGTAGGGACCATGGCGGGCGCCATAGGCCTGTGGCGGGCGCCACAAGGCCAAATTCCATAACCTCCACTTTTTAGTGGAGGGGCGTCCCGGTCATTTCATGCTTTCAGTTTTTACTATAAATAGGACCTTAGATTTTCGTTTTTCTTCATCCAGAATTAGAATTCTCTAGGCATATATCAGTTATAAAGCAGTTGCCATTCCACATCGGGGTGCCTCTGCAATCGAGTGATCGAGTCTGTAATCTGTCTGTGGTTCGAGTTTTGGAGCACTCTGGAGGAAGTTAATCCTGCCGCCATTTTAATTCAAGTTCGTACTTTACTTTTATTTATTTCTGCCTCGCTTTTATTTTGTTTATTTCCCGCACTCGCACATTTACGTTGTTTATTTCCTGCACTCGCACATTTACGTTGTTTATTTCCTGCACTCGCACATTTACGTTGTTTATTTCCTGCACTCGCACATTTACTTTGTTTATTTCCTGCACTCGCACATTTACGTTGTTTATTTCCTGCACTCGCACATTTACTTTGTTTATTTCCTGCACTCGCACATTTACGTTGTTTATTTCCTGCACTCGCTTTAAATTACTTTTATGAAAAACTATAAAAAGAATATTTACTTTATCATGTCTAACTAATTCCATAAAGGTTAGAATGTAAGGATCGTAATTAAACCAGTGATCAGTATAATTGTTCGTGGAAACACCTAAGGGCTATTTTATCTTTCAATTCAAATAATTGTTTTTAACTATTTCAAAAACAGCCAAAAGCGCTTTGTATAGTTCATTAGGAGATTTTAGATTAAAAAGAAAAGAGATTTTAAAACGATTTTTGGACGCGTTAGGAAGTTTAAACTCTGGTTCGCAAGAACCTCTTTTTGCTAAGAAGTCCAGGTTAAAATACTTTTCAACTTAGTTAAGATACTATATTTCTTAAAAATAGGTTTACTACTCTAACGCAGTACGCACCTTTTTATCCGTGACAATAGGAGGGGTTGATTAGAGAGTACAACTCGGTTCTGAATACGCGAAAGCGACAGTTCCTGTTAAATTAGTTCTTTTCAAAGAAGAAAACACTGCCCATAAGTAGTTCCACTAACAAGTACTGGATTATCATTGATTACGTGAATTACATTCGAGCCTGTCTTTATTTATTATTTAAAATTATAATTTTATTTACCATTGCACCCTTATTAAAACCCTTAAAAATAGTTGCCTTAGATACACACCATAACAACAGGTTTGATAGATTGACACTTGGTCTCTGTGGATTCGATAATCTTTTATATTACTTTGACGTGATTCGTACACTTGCGAAAAACACGCACCACCTACTTTGGTAATTATTAAGTGTTTTTGGGTTTAGTGTTAAGTAATTAGTTTAATCCCTAATCAAAGATTAGTGACCTCATTACACCATCCTAAGAGAAGGATGATAGATGAGAACACTTAAGCTTAGGAAGACTCCTCAACTTAATCCATGGTTAGGGAATAAATTCATTAGATAACAAGCCTTTATTAAAGTGGATTTTAATTAAAGGGTGGGATTAAGAAATGGATTTTATGTTTGTAAGACTATCTTGAGGGGGACTTGTCCATTAAACACTAGGGCTAGTCCCTCTTAACCAAAAGAAGAGATGTAACCCTAATATAAGGCCCAAGTTACAAGCTTAAGTCTTAATCATTATTAGGTGTGTAGATGTTTAGAATTGGCAGAATTTTTGACCAACAAGAAATGTTGAATTCAGTTCAGGATGTCCCATCAGATGTTGGGACATTATCAAACAGAGTATAAGTAAATGAACTTAATTCAGGATGTCACACCAGATGTTGGGACATTGTATCAGTTAATGATATAAGTTCAGTTTACAGGATGTCACATCAGATGTTGTGACATTGTATCAGTAAATGAAGAAAGTTCAGTTTTTCAGGATGTCCCAACAGATGTTGTGACATCTCAAACCTGCTACCAGAATTAATTAATGACTAACAGAACTGAGTAAATTAAGGAAAGTTATCTGGAATTAATTATGGATGGATAAAACAGAATAAGGCGCGTCTGTAGGGAGTGTTGCTATGTGACTTCTGCATAATCAGAAGAACTGAATCACCTAGAATCTAGGAAGTAACAAACCCTAATTCAAGGTGGAAGCAGCATGCGTTTCAGGATTGGATAAACCTACAGAAAGTCCAAAATCCAAACACCTATTTAAGCAACAGAAACTCTCAGAATAGAGTACGAAATTAAGAAGACAAAATAGGGTGTTTTGTATTTTAATAGCAGGTTGTTTTTATTGTACCACTTTATGAGCTTTTAAGCAAAAGTGTATTTGTGTCTTGATTGAAACTGTGAAGTAAGATCAAGCTGTTTTGTTTGAAGTATGACTTCAATTTTATTAAACTTGTAAACAAGATCACTGTGTGATTGAGGGGGAGTGAGTTGGTACTCATATCTAAGTTGTGTCTTATGTAGAAATTGCATTGGGTAGATATTAAGTGAAAGATTAAACTGGGTGGTTTAAGTCTAGAATTAATATTACTTATAGTGGATTTCCTCCTGGCTTGGTAGCCTCCAGATGTAAGTGTGGTTATACACTGAACTGGGTTAACAAATTCCTGTGTTGTTTAATTTTCCTGCACTTTAAGTTTTAGTTAAGTCTTCAAGTGTTTAAACATCTCATTCGACATCTCATACCTGATCACAAAATTTCAATTGGCATCAGAGCAGGCACCCTGCCTATTTATACTGGGTGAGATCTAGGGACTGCAAATTCTGGAAACATGGACAGAGATGTAGGATCAGTAAATAGACCACCTATACTGGATGGATCTAATTATGACTACTGGAAGCCAAGAATGATTGCATTCTTAAGATCACTTGACAATAGGGCCTGGAAAGCAGTCAACAATGGATGGGAACACCCTGTCCAAGACACCAAAGATGGAGCAAAAGTGTTGAAACCTGAAGAAGAATGGAGTAAGGAGGAAGAAGATTCAGAACTTGGCAACTCCAAGGCCTTAAATGCTTTATTCAATGGCATTGATAGAAACATCTTTAGACTTGTGCATCACTGTGAGCTGGCCAAAGATGCTTGGGACACTCTCAAAACAACTCATGAAGGAACATCAAAGGTGAAGATGTCAAGACTTCAACTTCTCACCACCAAGTTTGAAAACCTGAGAATGAAGGAAGATGAGACAATTCATGAATTCTACATGAACATCTTAGAAATAGCCAATACTTCTGGAGCTTTGGGAGAAAAAGATGACTGATGAAAAGCTTGTAAGAAAGATTCTCAGATCTTTACCAAAAAGATTTGACATGAAGGTCACAGCTATAGAAGAAGCTCAAGACATATGCACAATGAAAGTTGAAGAGCTCATTGGTTCCCTTCAAACATTTGAGATGGGAATGAATGACACAATTGTAAGGAAGAACAAAAGCATAGCCTTGATGTCAAACAATGATAAAGAAGAAGAAAATGATGAATCAGAAACTGATGAAAAATTATCAGAAAACATTGCTATGCTTGGAAGACAATTCAAAAAGATTCTCAGAAAGATGGAAGACAAGTCCAGACCAAGTGGAAGATACACAAACTCTTGTGAGAACAAAAAACCTTATGATAGAAGGTCAAATTATGATGAAAAGACCAGTCAAGAAAAAGGGATTAAATGCCATGGATGTGAAGGATATGGACACATCAGGAATGAATGTCCTACCTATTTAAAAAGGCAAAAGAAAGGTCTCTCTGTAACCTGGTCTGATGAAGACTCAGGAGGTGATTCAGAAGAAGAATCAGCTAAGCATATCACTGCTCTAGCTGGATTATGTGAATCTGAAAGTGAATCCAGTGATGGGGAGCTTACTTTTGAAGAACTTGAGCAATCATACAGAGAACTAGTCAAAAGAAGCACTGAAATATGCATGGAAAGTATAAAGCTAAAGAAGCAGATTGAGGCACTAAAGGATGAAAAAACAAGTGATCTAGAGATCATTGACACCTTGAAAAGTGAAGTAAGTCTTCTCAACTCCAAGTTGGAACATATGTCCAAATCTGTTAGAATGCTGAACAGTAGCTCAAGCACACTGGATGTTATTCTCAACAACAATAAGCATTCAGGGGATAAAAGTGGACTGGGATTTAACAAAGTTCATAAGGTTGAAGCTAGCTCTAGCAAAACTACTTCAAAGTCCATACAGTCAAACAAGATGTCCCAACAGATGCTTCAACATCATGAAAAGAACACAAAGTCAAACATAATGTTCCAACAGATGTCTCAACATCCTGAAAAGAACATAATGAAAAAGAAGTATCAAAGATGGAGATGTCATCATTGTGGAAGATTTGGACATATCAAACCTCATTGTTACAAGCTGCATGGATATCCAAATCATATGTATCAGCAACCTCCTAAGATAGAGGTTATCAAGAAAGAGCTGCATAGACATCAACATCAAAGAAATCAGCAAACCCCTAAGCAGAAGACAGAGGTCATCAAGAAGGTATGGGTACCAAAAGCTAGTCTTCATGCTAATCAAAGTTCCATGCCCAAGAACAAGATCAACAAACAACCTTGGAGCTCTACTGATGGACAATGCACAGGGAAGAGGTATCAAAAGAAATCTCAATACCAATGTTCAAAGAAGGGTGTTGCATATATAACTCATACATCTCTAAGAGTATCAGCTAAAGAAGACTGGTATTTTGACAGTGGATGTTCAAGACACATGACTGGATTGAAGAATCTGCTAGTAGATTTAAAGTCATACTCATCCAGATATGTAACCTTTGGAGATGGAGCTAAAGGAGAAATCAAGGGAGTTGGGACCTTGGACTGTCCAGATGTACCAAGACTAGATGATGTGTTGCTGGTAAAAGGTTTAACTGCTAACCTGATCAGCATAAGTCAATTATGTGATCAAGGGTACAATGTAAACTTTACCAAAACTGAATGCATAGTGTCTAACAAAGAACAAAAGGTTGTCATGAGAGGTGCCAGATCTAAAGACAACTGCTACATGTGGGAACCTCAAGACTTCAGTCTCACTTCAACTTGCTCTTTAGCCAAAGAAGAAGAAGTGAAACTATGGCACCAAAGACTGGGTCATCTTCATTACAGAGGCATAAAGAAAATCATATCTATGGAAGCTGTGAGAGGTATTCTTAAACTGAAGATTGATGATGGCAAAATATGTGGTGAATGTCAAATAGGCAAGCAAACCAAGATGTCCCATCCAAAGCTCCAACATCTGACAACTTCCAAAGTTTTGGAATTATTGCACATGGATCTTATGGGACCTATGCAGGTTGAGAGTCTTGGTGGTAAGAGGTATGCCTATGTGGTGGTTGATGACTTTTCAAGATATACATGGATAAATTTTATCAAAGAAAAGTCTGATGTATTTGATGTATTCAAAGATTTATGTCAAAGAATACAAAGGGAAAAAGCCAGCTGTGTAATCAGAATAAGAAGTGACCATGGAAAATAATTTGAGAATAAAAAATTCTTAGATTTCTGTTCTTCAGAAGGAATAAATCATGAATACTCTTCACCAATCACTCCTCAACAGAATGGGATTGTTGAGAGGAAGAATAGAACTATCCAAGAATCAGCAAGAGCTATGATCCATGCTAAAAAGTTACCTTTGTACTTCTGGGCTGAAGCTATGAACACAACTTGTTACATCCATAACAGAGTCACTCTAAGGAAAGGAACTTTGTCTACAATCTATGAAGTCTGGAAGGGCAGAAAACCCACAGTTAAGTACTTCCATGTGTTTGGAAGTAATTGTTATATTCTGGCTGATAGGGAGCAAAGAAGAAAAATGGATCCTAAAAGTGATGAAGGGATTTTTCTTGGATACTCTATAAACAGCAGAGCATATAGAGTATTTAACTCTAGAACCAAGGTTATCATGGAGTCCATAAATGTGATAATTGATGATGCTCCTACAGATGTTACAGAAGATGTTGGAACATCTGCTGATAGCAAAACTGAAGCTGAAGAAAAGAATGATCATTCTGACTTCACTCAAACTGATGCAAGGACAGAACAATCCAGCAAACCTCCCTCCATCAGAATCCAGAAGGATCATCCCAAAGATTTGATAATTGGTGATCCCAACAGAGGTGTAAGTACTAGATCAAGAGAAGTGATTTCAGGTTCCTGTTTTGTTTCAAAAATAGAACCTAAAAACATCAAGGAAGCTCTTACTGATGAGTACTGGATTTGTGCTATGCAAGAGGAATTAGGTCAATTCACAAGGAATGAAGTGTGGAATCTTGTTCCTAGACCTGATGACATAAATGTGATTGGCACTAAATGGGTGTATAAAAACAAGTCTAATGAGCAAGGAGTTGTTACAAAGAACAAAGCTAGACTTGTAGCTCAAGGATACACACAAATTGAAGGAGTAGACTTTGATGAAACTTTTGCACCAGTAGCAAGACTTGAATCAATCAGACTACTTTTGGGAATTGCCTGTATCTTGAAGTTCAAGCTATTTCAAATGGATGTGAAAAGTGCCTTTCTAAATGGATATCTTAATAAAGAGGTATATGTAGAACAGCCTAAAGGATTTGTTGATCCAAGCTGTCCAAATCATGTATACAAACTAAAGAAGGCTCTTTATGGTCTGAAGCAAGCTCCAAGAGCATGGTATGAAAGGCTGACTACTTTTCTTATCAAGCAAGGGTACAGAAAAGGTGTAATAAATAAAACCTTGTTTGTTAAAGATGAAGAAGGAAATGTCATGATTGCTCAAATATATGTAGATGACATTGTTTTTGGTGGAATGTTAGACAGGATGGTTAAACATTTTGTAAATCAGATGGAATCTGAATTTGAAATGAGCCTAGTAGGAGAATTAACCTACTTTCTTGGACTGCAAATAAAGCAAATGGAGGACTCCATGTTCATTTCCCAAAGCAATTATGATAAGAACATAGTCAAGAAATTTGGAATGGACAATGCTACTCATAAGAGAACTCCTGCCCCCACACATTTAAAGTTAACTAAAGATGACAAGGGTGAGAATGTAGACCAAAGCCTATACAGAAGTATGATTGGAAGCTTATTGTATTTAACTGCTAGCAGACCAGACATAGCATTTGCAGTAGGTGTATGTGCAAGATATCAAGCTGATCCAAAAGTTAGTCATCTAAACCAAGTCAATAGAATTATGAAATATGTTAATGGTACTTGTGACTATGGCATAATGTACTTTCATGGATGCAAACCAATTCTCACTGGCTTCTGTGATGCTGACTGGGCTGGAAGTGCTGATGACAGAAAAAGCACTTCAGGAGGATGCTTCTTTCTAGGAAACAATTTGATTTCTTGGTTCAGTAAGAAACAAAATTGTGTATCCTTATCTACTGCTGAAGCTGAATATATTGCAGTTGGAAGCAGTTGTTCACAGTTGGTTTGGATGAAGCAAATGCTCACTGAGTACAATGTCCCACAAGATGTCATGACATTGTACTGTGACAACTTAAGTGCTATTAACATATCAAAGAATCCTATCCAACATAGCAGGACCAAGCATATTGATATCAGGCACCATTTCATCAGAGATCTTGTAGAAGAAAAAGTGATCTCATTGGAACATGTAGCTACAAATCTGCAATTGGCTGATATATTTACTAAAGCCTTGGATGTTACCCAATTTGAAAACCTAAGGGGTAAATTGGGAATCTGTTTATGTGAAATTTAGCAGTTATGGAGATGTGCCAACACGTCATATGACATCGTGTGGCATGATCACCAGATGGCAACACCAGTCTGGTCAAGCACCTTGTGTATTCCACTCCTAGAAATTCTCCAAGTAACGACTCTTATAAGAATATCAGCTCACTTTCAGCTATTCATCTTCTCATCATTCTCTCACAACAACTTGCTTGCTATAGCTAACTCTCAGAGATCATCAAGCTCAACCAATCTCAATCTCTTTCTTCACCACATTCTAAAAATGGCTCAACACCAAAACCCTAACATCTCTGAAGAAATCCTCAACAAGGATGATGTGGTGCATGCAACCCCCATTTCTGTGGTACCCATGGATTCAACTCCAATGGAAGAAATCAGAGGAAGTGTTCCTCTTGCTCAAAAGCCAAGAACCCCCACTATTAGAAGGGCAAAGGAACCTGTTTTTAGCAAAGCCAAAGGGAAACCTTCATCATCAAACACCACTCCAAAAGCTTCTGAATATGTGGATGATTCCATAAAGGAGCTGGTAAACAGGATCCTATCTGAGCAAAGAGTGGTAAGTGGCATATCTATCCCTCTAAACACCATGCCAGCTCCACAAGAAGATCAACAAACTCAGGCTGAAAAGGACACTCCTGCTCAACAGGATGTCCCAATAGATGATGAAACATCTGAAGACCAGCAAAAGGTCTCATCTGATACTGCTGATGATACATCTGAGGACCAGAAAAAGGCCTCCACTGATAGTGATGAAGAAACATCTGAGGACCAGCACAAGGCCTCCACTGAAGATCAAACCTTTGTTGATCCACCAGCTGAAGAGGAGACTGCTCAACCTCCTCCTGTTGTGAACATAGAGCATGATTCTGATACAGAAATCATTGCTTCTGTCAACCCTAACATAGCCAAAAGGCTTAGAACTAGGAAGGAAAAGAAGAATGCAGGACATGCAACTCCTGAGAAGAAGCAAGCTACACCAAAGAAGGACAAAGCTAAAGTTGTCTTTGGTCCTACAAAACAATGGAGCAAGGTGCAAACACAAAAGAGGAAAGCTGTCACTCCTCCAGATTCAGATGTTGAAGAGGATGTCCCAACATCTCCACCAAAGAAGAAACCAACACCCTCAAGGTCATCAACTGCTGTTCCAGAAGCTCCTCTGGACAACATCTCCTTCCATCATGTTTCAAGTGTGAATAGATGGAAGTTTGTTTATCAAAGAAGGGTAGCACTTGAAAGAGAGCTGAGAAGTAATGCACTTGAGTGCACTGAGGTAATTGATCTCATCTCTTCTGCTGGCCTTTTCAAAACTGTCTCCAACTTCTCTCCTTGCTATGAGCTGCTAGTCAAGGAATTCATAGTCAACCTCCAAGAAGATTGTGTTGATGGTAAGTCTGCTGACTTTAGAAAAGTATATGTAAGAGGGAGGTGTGTAGAATTCTCTCCTAGGGTTATCAACCACTACCTTGGAAGAGAATCTGATGGTCCAAATGAGTTAGGGAAGACTGATAACCAGGTTTGCAAGGTTATCACTGCTAATCAGGTCAAGACTTGGCCAGTCAAAGGGAAGCTGTCTGTTAGCATGCTGACAAGGAAGTATGCCATGCTGCATAGGATTGGAACTGCAAACTGGGTCCCTACCAACCATACCTCCTCAATAGCAACTGGGTTGGGCAGGTTCATATATGATGTAGGTACCCAAACAAAGCTGGATTTTGGAGCTTATATCTTTGATCAGACATTGAAGCATGCTGGGTCATCTGCAACAAAGCTGCCAATTGCCTTCCCTTCCTTGCTGTGTGGAATAATGCTGAGTCAGTATCCTGGTATCCTCACTGAGAAGGACACAATTTGCAAAAGAGAAAGCCCTCTGGCCTTCCACTACAAGCTGTTCTTGAGTCATCATGCAGCTGATGTTGAAGCTCCCTCTGGGACATCTGCTGGTCCTTCAAAGGCAAAGTCTCCAATCTCCAAAGCTGCCTTGATTGCTGAGCTGAAGATCACTTACAAAGAACTGGATGCAAGGAAGAAGAAGCTTGAGGAGATTATCCAAAGGCTGGAGATTGAAGAAAGTGCTCAGAAAACTACTGCTTCTGATGAGGAGACTGAGGAAGAGGAAGAAACTGATTATGAGGAGTCTGAGTGAAATCTGTATGTGAGGATTATGTAATGCCTGCTTCTGCATTGTAATTTTGAATTAGTAACTTTGGCCCCAAATTTATGTCTAACAAGGGGGAGAACTGAACAACAACAACAATGTATGATGCTGATTACTAATTAATGAAAATCTTCTGTTTGCTTCTGAACTAAAATTGTGATTTTAATGAAAAATTTCTGTTGCAACAAGTTTGAACAAATGTAGAATTAAGGGGGAGTAAACTCTCACATGACTCAACAGAAAAGAACTGCTGTACTCTGATAAAAGAACTTCTGCTGCACTCTGATAACCAGAAAAGTATGTTAGCCAAAAATTAGCCAAAGGGGGAGTTTGTAGATGTTTAGAATTGGCAGAATTTTTGACCAACAAGAAATGTTGAATTCAGTTCAGGATGTCCCATCAGATGTTGGGACATTATCAAACAGAGTATAAGTAAATGAACTTAATTCAGGATGTCACACCAGATGTTGGGACATTGTATCAGTTAATGATATAAGTTCAGTTTACAGGATGTCACATCAGATGTTGTGACATTTTATCAGTAAATGAAGAAAGTTCAGTTTTTCAGGATGTCCCAACAGATGTTGTGACATCTCAAACCTGCTACCAGAATTAATTAATGACTAACAAAACTGAGTAAATTAAGGAAAGTTATCTGGAATTAATTATGGATGGATAAAACAGAATAAGGCGCATCTGTAGGGAGTGTTGCTATGTGACTTCAGCATAATCAGAAGAACTGAATCACCTAGAATCTAGGAAGTAACAAACCCTAATTCAAGGTGGAAGCAGCATGCGTTTCAGGATTGGATAAACCTACAGAAAGCCCAAAATCCAAACACCTATTTAAGCAACAGAAACTCTCAGAATAGAGTACGAAATTAAGAAGACAAAATAGGGTGTTTTGTATTTTAATAGCAGGTTGTTTTTATTGTACCACTTTATGAGCTTTTAAGCAAAAGTGTATTTGTGTCTTGATTGAAACTGTGAAGTAAGATCAAGATGTTTTGTTTGAAGTATGACTTCAATTTTATTAAACTTGTAAACAAGATCACTGTGTGATTGAGGGGGAGTGAGTTGGTACTCATATCTAAGTTGTGTCTTAGGTAGAAATTGCATTGGGTAGATATTAAGTGAAAGATTAAACTGGGTGGTTTAAGTCTAGAATTAATATTACTTATAGTGGATTTCCTCCTGGCTTGGTAGCCTCCAGATGTAAGTGTGGTTATACACTGAACTGGGTTAACAAATTCCTGTGTTGTTTAATTTTCCTGCACTTTAAGTTTTAGTTAAGTCTTCAAGTGTTTAAACATCTCATACCTGATCACAGAATTTCAAGGTGTTTTGATTAAGAGGTGTAAACAAATTAAAGATTTAACACTAAGGATTAAAGTTATACACTCCATCCTAAGATAAGGATACATGCATAACCCTAATTCAAAGTCCTAAAGCTTTAAGTGTTTAGCCTCTGATTATGAGATGAGAAGAGAGACTCAAGGTGACTCAAAGGTAAAAGACTAAGGGAGACTATGTACAACCCTAAAGTTATCATGCTTGGATATTCCTATGGTTTGTGAGGCTTAAAGAAAGATCTTCAGGAAATCTTCAGATGGCCACCAAGGAAGAAGAAGCAGATGAAAAGAGAAGAGAAAGGAAAATAGGTTACTTACTTCCTGAAGAAGATAAGTAACCTAAAAGGAAGAGATAAGAGCAAGGGAGCACAAGTGAAACAAGTTCACTTTAAATACATATAAAATATGCAAATGAAAAGATGAGAAGAGGTGGGATGTGAAGGCAAATCCACATCCCAAACAACTTACCATAATCCCCTGAAATGTTAGTGTGAATGTATAAGATGCAAAGCAAAAGGGAATAAAGCAAATGAAAGTGCAAAGACCAAGATCATAAGTTAATATGCTATGCAAATGTGTTATGGAATGATGCAAAGACCTGTGAGGTGCTTATGAATGTTCATACAAGGGATGAGATGCAAAACAAGGCATGTTAGAAGCTTAGAAACACATGGATACACATGAAAAGAAATGAATGCAAAGCATACCAAATGAACGAAGAAATGATCAAGCAATGTTCACAAATGCCTTAAGATGTCTAATATGGCATACAAGAGCATGGAATGTCATGGCAAGTTCACATGATGAAGGCATACAAAGATGAATGCAAATGAACATAGAAAATTAGGGTTTTATGAATGTATGAGATGCACATGGTCACAACAGAAGCATACATCATGATAAAAAAATTGAAAATTAACTCAAACAAACCCTAAACACACACAAGATCACTCCCCAAAGATGGAGGTCAGAAGCTAAACCTAAAGGAAGTTATGAATTTTCTAAGTTAACTAGGGTTTTTGGGTGGTTCTTCATGAAAATTGCAAAACAATTTGGAAATGCAATGCAAAATTATGAATTAAATAACCTAGATATTAGATGAAAAGTATGAAACAATGCAAAAAGAACCAAATGCAAACTCATCATGGTTGATCAGAAATGGATTTTTTCAAGTTAGGGTTAGAAAATAGGCAATTTTAGAAACCCTAATTCAAAGTAAATTATGAAAACATGATCAAACCTAAAAAGAAATTTGTGTGATGAGTTTTTAAATTGTTATAAATTTATGAGAATGCTTCATGAATTTTTTTGTGATTTTTAAATACCTAAATGTATTTTTAATTAATTAAAATCAATTAATCAATTAAATAAAACATTTAAATGTGTAGATGTTTAGAATTGGCAGAATTTTTGACCAACAAGAAATATTGAATTCAGTTCAGAATGTCCAATCAGATGTTGGGACATTATCAAACAGAGTATAAGAACTTATTTCAGGATGTCACACCAGATGTGGGGACATTGTGTAAATGATTTAAGTTCAGTTTTTCAGGATGTCCCAACAGATGTTGAGACATCTCAAACCTGCTACCAGAATTAATTAATGACTAACTGATCTGAGATATTTAAGGAGAGTTATCTGGAATTAATTATGGATGGATAAAAACAGAACAAGGCGCATCTGTAGGGAGTTTTATTATGAGGATTCATATTAATCAGAAGAACTAAATCACCTAGAATCTAGGAAGTAACAAACCCTAATTCAAGGTGGAAGCTGCATGTGTTTTAGGACTGGATTAACCTACAGAAAGCCCAAATTACAAACACCTATTTAATCAACAGAAACTCACAGAATTGAGTACGAATTTCAGAAGACAAAATAGGGTGTTGTGTCTTTAATAGCAGGTTGTTTTTATTGTACCACTTTATGAGCTTTTAAGCATAAGTGCATTTGTGACTTGATTGAAACTGTGAAGTAAGATCAAGCTGTATTGTTTGAAGAATGTCTTCAATTTTATTAAACTTGTAAACAAGATCACTATGTGATTGAGGGGGAGTGAGTTGGTACTCATATCTAAGTTGTGTCTTAGGTAGAAATTGCATTGGGTAGATATTAAGTGAAAGATTAAACTGGGTTGTTTAAGTCTAGAATTAATATTACTTATAGTGGATTTCCTCCTGGCTTGGTAGCCTCCAGATGTAAGTGTGGTTATACACTGAACTGGGTTAACAAACTTCTGTGTTGTTTAATTTTTCTTGCACTTTAAGTTTTGGTTAAATCTGTCAAGTGTTGGGACATCTCATAGGACATCTCATACCTAATCACATAATTTCAATTGGCATCAGAGCAGGCACCCTGCCTGTTTATACTGGGTGAGATCTAGGGAATACAAATTCTGGAAACATGGACAGAGATATAGGATCAGTAAATAGACCACCTATACTGGATGGTTCTAATTATGACTACTGGAAGCCAAGAATGATTGCATTCTTAAGATCACTTGACAACAGGGCCTGGAGAGCAGTCAACACTGGATCAAGACACCAAAGATGGATCAAAAGTGTTGAAACCTGAAGAAGAATGGAGTAAGGAGGAAGAAGATTCAGCACTAGGCAACTCAAAGGCCTTAAATGCTTTATTCAATGGCATTGATAGAAACATCTTTAGACTTGTGCATCACTGTGAGCTAGCCAAAGATGTTTGGGACACTCTCAAAACAACTCATGAAGGAACATCAAAGGTAAAAATGTCAAGACTTCAACTTCTCACCACCAAGTTTGAAAACTTGAGAATGAAGGAAGATGAGTCAATTCATGAATTCTACATGAACATCTTAGATATAGCCAATACTTCTGGAGCCTTGGGAGAAAAGATGACTGATGAAAAGCTTGTAAGAAAGATTCTCAGATCTTTACCAAAAAGATTTGACATGAAAGTCACAACAATAGAAGAAGCTCAAGACATATGCACAATGAAAGTTGAAGAGCTCATTGGTTCCCTTCAAACATTTGAGATGGGAATGAATGACACAAATGTAAAGAAGAACAAAAGCATAGCCTTGGTGACAAATACTGATGAAGAAGAAGATGATAAATCAGAAACTGGTGAAAGCTTATCAGACAACATTGCTATGCTTGGAAGACAATTCAAAAAGATTCTCAGAGGAATGGAAGGCAAATCCAAACCCAGTGGAAGATACACAAACTCTTCTGAGAACAAAAGATCTTATGATGCTAACAGAAGATCAAATTATGATGAAAAGACCAGTCAAGAAAAAGGAATTAAATGACATGGATGTGAAGGATATGGACACATCAGGAATGAATGTCCTAACTACTTAAAAAGGCAAAAGAAAGGACTCTATGTAACCTGGTCTGATGAAGACTCAGGAGGTGATTCAGAAGAAGAATCAGCTAAGCATATCACTGCTCTAGCTGGATTATGTGAATCTGAAAGTGAATCCAGTGACGGGGAGCTTACTTTTGAAGAACTTGAGCAAGCATACAAAGATCTATATAAAAGAAGCACTGAAATATGCAGTGAGGTTATAAAGCTAAAGAAGCAGAATGAGGCACTAGAAGATGAAAAAGCAAGTGATCAAGAGATCATTGACACCTTGAAAAGTGAAGTAAGTCTTCTCAACTCCAAGTTGGAACACATGTCCAAATATGTTAGAATGCTGAACAGCAGCTCAAGTACACTGGATGTTATTCTCAACAACAATAAGCATTCAGGGGATAAAAGTGGACTGGGATTTAACAAAGTACATAAAGATGAAGCTAGCTCTAGCAAAACTACTTCAAAATCCATACAGTCAAACAAGATGTCCCAACAGATGCTTCAACATCAGGAAAAGAACACAAAGTCAAACATAATGTTCCAACAGATGTCTCAACATTCTGAAAAGAACAAAATGAAGAAGAAGTATCAAAGATGGAGATGTCATCATTGTGGAAGATTTGGACATATCAAACCTCATTGCTATAAGCTGCATGGATATCCAAATCAGATGTATCAGCAACCTTCTAAGCAGAAAATAGAAGTTATCAAAAAAGTGCTGCATAGACATCAAAGAAATCAGCAACCTCCTAAGCAGAAGACAGAGGTCATCAAGAAGGTATGGAGACCAAAAGCTAGCATTCAGGCTGATCAAAGCTACATACCCAAGAACAAGATCAACAATCAATCTTGGAGATCTACTGATGAACAATACACAGGGCAGAGGCATCAAAAGAAATCTCAACTCAAATGGTCAAAGAAAAGTGTTGCATACATAGCACATACATCACTAAGAGTATCAGCTAAAGAAGACTGGTACTTTGACAGTGGATGTTCAAGACACATGACTGGATTGAAGAATCTGCTAGTAAACTTAAAGTCACATTCATCCAGATATGTAACCTTTTTAGATGGAGCTAAAGGAGAAATCAAGGGAGTTGGGACCTTGGACTATCAAGATGTTCCAAGACTAGATGATGTGCTGCTAGTTAAAGGTTTAACTGCTAACCTGATCAGCATAAGTCAATTATGTGATCAAGGGTACAATGTAAACTTTACCAAAACTGAATGCATAGTGACTAACAAAGAACAAGATGTTGTCATGAAAGGAGCCAGATCTAAAGACAACTGTTACATGTGGGAATCTTAAGACTTCAGTCTCACTTCAACTTGCTCTTTAGCTAAAGAAGAAGAAGTGAAACTATGGCACCAAAGACTAGGTCATCTTCATTTCAGAGGCATAAAGAAGATAATATCTATGGATGCTGTAAGAGGTATTCCTAAACTGAAGATTGATGATGGCAAAATATGTGGTGAATGTCAAATAGGCAAGCAAACCAAGATGTCCCATCCAAAGCTCCAACATTTGACAACTTCCAAAGTTTTGGAACTATTGTATATGGATCTTATGGGACCTATGCAGGTTGAAAGCCTTGGTGGCAAGAGGTATGCCTATGTGGTGGTTGATGACTTTTCAAGGTATACATGGATAAATTTTATCAAGGAAAAGTCTGATGTATTTGATGTATTCAAAGACTTATGCCAAAGAATACAAAGGGAAAAAGCCAGCTGTGTGATCAAAATAAGAAGTGATCATGGAAAATAATTTGAGAACCAAAAGTTCTTAGATTTATTCTCTTCAGAAGGAATCAATCATGAATATTCTTCACCAATCACTCCTCAACAGAATGGGATTGTTGAGAGGAAGAATCGAACTATTCAAGAATCAGCAAGAGCTATGATCCATGCTAAAAAGTTACCTTTGTACTTCTGGGCTGAAGCTATGAACACAGCTTGTTACATCCACAACAGAGTTACTCTAAGGAAAGGAACTTTGTCCACAATCTATGAAGTCTGGAAGGGCAGAAAACCCACAGTTAAGTACTTCCATGTGTTTTGGAAGTAACTGTTATATTCTGGCAGATAGGGAGCAAAGAAGAAAAATGGATCCTAAAAGTGATGAAGGGATTTTTCTTGGATACTCTATAAACATCAGAGCATATAGAGTATTTAATTCTAGAACCAAGGTTATCATGGAGTCTATAAATGTGATAATTGATGATGCTCCTACAGATGTCCCAGAAGATGTTGGAACATCTGCTGAGATCAAGATTGAAGCCGAAGAAAAGAGTGATCATTATGACTTTACTCAAACTGATGCAAGGACAGAACAATCCAGCAAACCTCCCTCCATCAGAATACAGAAGGATCATCCTAAAGATTTGATAATTGGTGATCCCAACAGAGGTGTAAGCACTAGATCAAGAGAAGTGATTTCAGGTTCCTGTTTTGTTTCTAAAATAGAACCTAAAAACATCAAAGAAGCTCTTACTGATGAATACTGGATTTGTGCTATGCAAGAGGAATTAGGTCAATTCACAAGGAATGAAGTGTGGAATCTTGTTCCTAGACCTGATGACATAAATGTGATTGGAACAAAATGGGTGTATAAGAACAAGTCAAATGAACAAGGAGTTGTTACAAAGAACAAAGCTAGACTTGTAGCTCAAGGATACACACAAATTGAAGGAGTAGACTTTGATGAAACCTTTGCACCAGTAGCAAGGATTGAATCAATCAGACTACTTTTGGGAATTGCTTGTATCTTAAAGTTCAAGCTATTTCAAATGAATGTGAAAAGTGCCTTTTTAAATGGTTATCTTAATGAAGAGGTATATGTAGAACAGCCTAAAGGATTTGTTGATCCAAGCTGTCCAAATCATGTATACAAACTAAAGAAGGCTCTTTATGGTCTGAAGCAAGCTCCAAGGGCATGGTATGAAAGACTGACTACTTTTATTATCAAGCAAGGGTACAGGAAAGGTGGAATTGACAAAACCTTGTTTGTTAAAGATGAAGAAGGAAATGTCATGATTGCTCAAATATATGTAGATGACATTGTCTTTGGTGGGATGTCTGATAGGATGGTCAAACATTTTGTCAACCAAATGGAATCTAAATTTGAAATGAGCCTAGTAGGAGAACTAACCTACTTTCTTGGACTGCAAATAAGACAAATGGAGGACTCCATGTTCATTTCCCAAAGCAAGTATGCTAAGAACATAGTCAAGAAATTTGGAATGGATAGTGCTACTCATAAGAGAACTCCTGCCCCCACACATTTAAAGCTGACTAAAGATGAAAAGGGTGAGAATGTAAATCAAAGCATGTACAGAAGTATGATTGGAAGCTTTTTATATCTGACTGCTAGCAGACTAGACATAGCATTTGCAGTAGGTGTATGTGCAAGATATCAAGCTGATCCAAAAGCCAGTCATCTTAATCAAGTCAAGAGAATTCTGAAATATGTTAATGGTACTTGTGACTATGGCATAATGTACTTTCATGGATGTAAACCAATTCTCACTGGCTTCTGTGATGCTGATTGGGCTGGAAGTGCTGATGACAGAAAAAACACTTTAGGAGGATGCTTCTTTCTAGGAAACAATTTGATTTCTTGGTTCAGTAAGAAACAAAATTGTGTATCCTTATCTACAGCTGAAGCTGAATATATAGCAGCTGGAAGCAGTTGTTCTCAGCTGGTTTGGATGAAGCAAATGCTCACTGAGTACAATGTCCCACAAGACGTCATGACATTGTACTGTGACAACTTAAGTGAAATTAACATATCAAAGAATCCTATCCAACATAGCAGGACCAAGCATATTGATATCAGACATCATTTCATCAGAGATCTTGTAGAAGAAAAAGTGATTTCATTGGAACATGTAGCTACAAATCTGCAGTTCGCTGATATCTTTACCAAAGCATTGGATGCTACACAATTTGAGAACTTAAGGGGCAAATTGGGAATCTGCTTATGTGACATTTAGCAGTTATGGAGATGTGCCAACATGTCATATGACATTGTGTGGCATAAGCACCAGATGGCAACACCAGTCTGGTCAAGAACCTTGGGTATTCCATTCCTAATCATTTTCAATGTAACGGCTACTTATATAATAACAGCTTGCATTCAGCTATCCATATTCTCATCATACTATCAAAAGCGAATTGCATTATCTAGCTGTTCTTCAGAAATCATCAACCCTAAAACTCTTCATCCATCTTTTTTGAAAATGTCTCAAAACCCTAACATTCCTGAAGAAACTCTCAACAAAGAAGATGTGGTTCATGCAACCCCCATTTCTGTGGTACCCATGGAGTCAACCCCATTGGACGAAATCAGAGGAAGTGTTCCTCATGCTAAAAAGCCAAGAACTCCAAAAAGAGCAAAAGATCAAGTCTGCAGCAAATCCAAAGGCATTCCTTCACCAGCAAACATGCCTTCAAAATCTTCTGAATATGTGGATGCTTCCATAAAGGAGTTGGTAAACAAGATTCTTTCTGAACAGAGAGTGGTTAGTGGCATATCTATCCCTCTGAACACCATGCCAGCTCCACAAGAAGATCAACAACCTCAGGCTGAAAAGGACACTCCTGCTGAACAGGATATCCCAATAGATGTTGAAACATCTGAGGATCAACAAAAGGTTTCATCTGATGCTGCTGTAGAAGAATCTGAGGACCAGAAAAAGGCCTCAAATGAAAGTGATGAAGAAGAATCTGAGGATCAGACCAAAGCCTCAACTGAAGAGCATATCTCTGCTGATCAACCAGCTGAAGAGGAGACTGCTCAATCTCCTCCTGTTGTGAACCTAGAGCAGGATTCTGATACAGAGATCATTGCCTCTGTAAGACCTATCATATCCAAAAGGCTCAGGACTAGGAAAGAAAAGATGCAAGCAGGACATGAAATTCCTGAGAAGAAGCAAGCTACTCCAAAGAAGGACAAAGCCAAAACTGTCTTTGGTCCTACAAAACAATGGAGCAAAGTTCAACCACAAAAGAGGAAAGCTGTCACTCCCTCAGACTCAGATGTTGAAGCAGATGTCCCAACATCTCCTCCAAAGAAGAAACCAGCACCCTCTAGGGCATCAACTGCTGTTACAGAAGCTCCCTTGGACAACATCTCATTTCATCATGTTTCAAGTGTAAACAGATGGAAGTTTGTGTACCAAAGAAGGGTAGCTCTTGAAAGAGAGCTGAGCAGTAATGCACTTGAGTGCACTGAATTAATTGATCTCATATCTGCTGCTGGTCTCTTCAAAACAGTCTCCAACCTTTCTCCCTGCTATGAGCTACTTGTCAAAGAATTCATAGTCAATCTTCAGGAAGATTGTGCCAATGGTAAGTCTGCTGAATTTAGAAAAGTTTTTGTTAGAGGCAGGTGTGTAGAGTTCTCTCCTCAGATCATCAACCAATACCTTGGAAGAGAATCTGATGGTCCAAATGAACTAGGGAAGACTGATAACCAGGTCTGCAAGGTTATCACTGCAAACCAGGTCAAGGCTTGGCCAGTGAAAGGAAAGCTCTCAGTGAGCATGCTGACAAGAAAATATGCCATGCTGAACAGGATTGGTACAGAAAACTGGGTGCCTACCAATCACACATCTTCAATATCCACTGGCTTGGGCAGGTTTATTTATGCTGTGGGCACTCAGACTAAGCTGGATTATGGAGCCTACATCTTTGATCAGACTTTGAAGCATGCTAGCTCATCTGCAACAAAGCTGCCAATAGCTTTTCCTTCCTTGCTGTGTGGTATAGTGCTAAGTCAGTACCCTGGGATCCTCACTGAGAAGGACACAGTTTGCAAAAGAGAAAGCCCTCTGGCCTTTCACTACAAACTGTTCCTGAGTCATCATGCAGCAGATGTTGAAGCACCCTCTGGGACATCTGCAGGTCCTTCAAATGCAAAGACTCCAATCTCCAAGGCTGCATTGATTGCTGAACTGAAGAGCACTTGCAAAGAACTTGAAGCAAGAAAGCAGAAGCTTGAGGAGATTATCCAAAAGCTGGAGAGTGAAGGTGATCAAAAGGCTGCTTATGATGAAGAAACTGAGGATGATGAAGAAACTGAATGTGAGGAGTCTGAGTGAATAATTGTATGTGAGGAAAATTGTATGACAGCTGCATTGTAATTCAGATTTAGTGACTTTGGCCCCAAATTTGTGTCTAACAAGGGGGAGAACAACAACAATGTATGATGCTGTTTAGCTATGAATGAAAAACTCCTGTTTGTTTCTGAACTGAATCATTGTGTGTTAATAAAATATTTCTGTTGCAACCTGGATACATGTATGTTTGAGGGGGAGTAATCTCAAATATGATTCAACAGAAAAGTAATGTTATACTCTGATAAAAGAACTTCTGCTGCACTCTGATAACCAGAAAAGATGTTATCCAAAAATTAGCCAAAGGGGGAGTTTGTAGATGTTTAGAATTGGCAGTATTTTTGACCAACAAGAAATATTGAATTCAGTTCAGAATGTCCTATCAGATGTTGGGACATTATCAAATAGAGTATAAGAACTTATTTCAGGATGTCACACCAGATGTGGGGACATTGTGTAAATGATTTAAGTTCAGTTTTTCAGGATGTCCCAACAGATGTTGAGACATCTCAAACCTGCTACCAGAATTAATTAATGACTAACTGATCTGAGATATTTAAGGAGAGTTATCTGGAATTAATTATGGATGGATAAAAACAGAACAAGGCGCATCTGTAGGGAGTTTTATTATGAGGATTCAGATTAATCAGAAGAACTAAATCACCTAGAATCTAGGAAGTAACAAACCCTAATTCAAGGTGGAAGCTGCATGTGTTTTAGGACTGGATTAACCTACAGAAAGCCCAAACAAACACCTATTTAATCAACAGAAACTCACAGAATTGAGTACGAATTTCAGAAGATAAAATAGGGTGTTGTGTCTTTAATAGCAGGTTGTTTTTATTGTACCACTTTATGAGCTTTTAAGCATAAGTGCATTTGTGACTTGATTGAAACTGTGAAGTAAGATCAAGCTGTATTGTTTGAAGAATGTCTTCAATTTTATTAAACTTGTAAACAAGATCACTGTGTGATTGAGGGGGAGTGAGTTGGTACTCATATCTAAGTTGTGTCTTAGGTAGAAATTGCATTGGGTAGATATTAAGTGAAAGATTAAACTGGGTTGTTTAAGTCTAGAATTAATATTACTTATAGTGGATTTCCTCCTGGCTTGGTAGCCTCCAGATGTAAGTGTGGTTATACACTGAACTGGGTTAACAAACTTCTGTGTTGTTTAATTTTTCTTGCACTTTAAGTTTTGGTTAAATCTGTCAAGTGTTGGGACATCTCATATGACATCTCATACCTAATCACAGAATTTCAAAATGATTTAAAAATACATTTTTAATGCAAAAAATTTAAAATAAAAATATTTTTGAGTTTTGAAAAATATTTAAAATGAAAATGCAGAAAATGGTGATTTTAAAAATATTTTTGTTATTTTAAATAAATGTGTAAAAATAAATATGCAAGAAAATAAAAGAAAAATAAGAGTATGCAAAAGGAGAGGTCAGGATTGAAAGTTGAAGGGATCAAGGGCCCAGATGCAAAGTCCACGTGACTTAGGGTATGAAGATCTGATGGCTAGGGTTCAAAACTACATTTCGTGCGTGATCGTGTGGTCTCCAATTAATATGAGGTTTTATAATTAATTAAACCTAATTAATTAAAATTAAAACCTAATGACTAATCCTGAGCGTCCAAAAGCCTAAAATAAACATGACCTGATGGCCAAGATTTAAACTGGGTGCCCTAATCACCATTTGCCCTAATGACTTTCAGGCGACCGAAGATAAGCTTCGGTCGTCTTCTCTGGCATGCTCTCTCACCTGAATCTCTCAAAACGCCACCCCAAGCTCCAAAAACCTCCATAATCAATCATTAAACACCATAGAACATGAATCCAGCAACAAAAACAATTTATTTTGCATCAAACAAGAGAATCGAACCAAAACGGAAAACTTGTAAAAACTTCAGAAGCTAAATACATTCAACATACTTCATCATTTTCAATAATTCAAAGCTCAACATGATCAACAAGACAAACTCTACCATATTGAAACTTAAATATGGAGTTCTGGAAAAAAAGTTCATGGAGGCGACCTGAGCTGGAGCGTTTCAAAGATGGACTTTCAGGCCTCTTTCTTTGTGCAATCAACCTCCAATGGTCTCCCTTGAGTGAATAGAATGCTTAGAACACACTTGAATGGCCTCCTTTGAGATTTCCAGTTCTGCCAACTCAGAAATCGTGTTTTGGTTTGAGTGGCTTTTAGGTCATGGCAATGGGTGCTTTGTGTTCTATGGATGATTTTGAGTTGATTGGTGGAAAAATATTTGAAGTTTGAGGCTTGTGTAGTGAGATTAGAAGAGATGAACTTTTGGCCAATTTTTGTGATTCTCAGCTCATGGAAGGTTTCACGCTTGTATGTTATATGTTTTGAGCTCCTTGAAGTTTGTATAAAGAGTTGTGATGGTCAGAGAGTTGGTGTGGCACAGCTTGATTGGTATGGGGAGTTTTGCAAAAAAAGTTAAAGTTGGTGAACCATGAGCATGGATGTGGTCAGTGGTGATTCTATGGCTTGATCTACTTCAGCTAATTTTGTGGAGGGCCTTTGGATTGAGTTTGATGATCTGTACCACTTGATTCATGAGATAACAAGACTTTTGCATTTTCACAACTTTGGATTTTCTTGAAGAATAAGGCATGATTTCTTGTGATCCAAGGCACAAATTTGATCTTCCAATGTTGTATGAACATGTTATGGTACTTAGAAATGGATTAGAGGTCATTAGAAGTCTTGGAAATCAAATTTGCAAAAATCCCTCTTTGGCACATACTTGAAAATTATAAGATTTTTGCCAACTTTGAATCATCATAACTTGAGTTGTAGGATGAATCAAGAGGAGTTCTTGTACTTTTTGAAAATGGGAAGATACAATCTACAACTTTGATGTTCAAAAAGTTTCCATTTGAAGCCTTTTTGATCAAGAAAGAGGAGGTTGAAAATCTTTCCCAAAATGGAAAGTTTTCATGACAAGTCATGTCCAAAAATGGAAAGTTTGCAAATGGTTCAAAATTCTTCAATCTTGTGAACTTCTAACCACTTCTAAGATCAAATAAAGATCATGGAACCTCAAAATGATGAGAGTGGCCCTTTTGGTACCATTGGTGGTGGCCTCAGATGCCCTGATTCTGACTTTTCTTGCACAATAAGTTGCCAGTTGATCAAATGACTTCCACAATGAATTTCTTCAAAAAATTTGGTACACATGATCCTTATAACAATTTTCATGAAGATATTCCATGGAGAAGTCATCTGATCAAGAGTTGACTTTTTGAGCAAGTCAGTGCAAAATCAGGGCATCTGAAGCCCCCAATGACCCAACCAAAGGGTGTTCTTCATCATTTTGATTATGTATGATCTTTATTTGATCATAGAAGATGTTAGAAGTTCACAAAATTGAAGAATTTCAAGCCATTTGCAAAGTTGACTTTTTGGGAAAATGACTTGTAATGGAAACTTGCCATTTTGGGAAACTTTTTCAACCCTTGCTTTTTGATTCAAAAATGCTTCAAATGGGAAAACTTTGGTCATGAAAGTTGTAGAATGGATCATTCCCTTTTCAAAAAGTACAAGAACTTGTCCTAATTCATTTTGGATCAAAAGTTATGGCTTGTCAAAGCTGGGAAAAATCACATAATTTTAAGTTTTCCACCAAAGAGGCAAAGTTGCAAAATCCCTTGCCAAGGCAAATTAAGCTTTCAAATGGACTTCTAATCTTCACACGAACATGAACCATTGCCTAAAATTCAGAATGCACCAAGAGTTTGTCCATTTTCATGACTTGTGGATCAAGAAATCACAAAAGGGGCCAAAGTTCACAAATTTGCAAAATGATCCATAACTTCTCATCCACTTGCCTCAGCTCACAAAATCTGATTTCATGACACCCCTTGATCCTTGCTGCGCATAGCCATGCCCCTATCTCAGCCTGCCACTTGCCCATACCTCCAAGTACAACTTGCTTGACTTTTTGCAACTTGAGCCATACCAATCACAACAGTCCACACCAACTCCTCTGACCTCTCTAGTTGTGATAAGTGGACCAAAGCCAACATAACACACCACACACTCAAGCCTGAAACAGATCATAAGCCATAGCTTCAAGTTTATGCCTCATATGCAACTTCATTCGAAACACTCTCCACAAGCATCAAACATTCAAACAAACTTCACAAAACATCTCAGCACACTCTCCTGATCATTTCCCTGCCCTCACTTTGCCCTAAAACCTCCTGAAATCAAAACACGATTTCTCTCCCCCACTGAACAGAACTTACTCAATCTCTCAAACCAGCCATTAAAAACTCCAACCAAGCATTGCAAGCTTCTCAGGAGGTTCATTAGAGGCATTTTGGATCAAAGGGCCAGCCAGAAAGTTCCAGAAATCAAAGCTTCAGTTCAGGTGATCATGCTGAATGTTTTTAAGTTCCTAAATGATTCTCGATGCTTCACTGATCATGCTGATATGTTTTGTTTTGAAAATGGTTGAGAAATAAGCATGTATTCATGTTCTGAAATTTTCTGACCTAAATGCATTTTGTTTCGATTCAGCTTTAGTATGAAAAATAAATGTGTTTTGATTGTTGATTCTTGCTCTATGATGTTTGAGGATGGATTCTGGGCAGAGAGATGAGGTTTTGGAGACCTGAGGAGGAAGTTAGCAACTTTCAGGTGAGGGTCTGGCCGGAGAAGACGACCGGAAGTCTTCTCCGGCTACCTGTAAACACCCCAAATTTGCCCTCACCCATTCACACCATGGCTTGTGATCATCTCATATGCATAAACACAATCATATCATCTCATATTATATTTTTGATCCATTGGATTGGTTCTAAGTCATCTGCACCTAGGGTTTGTGATCTGAGCAATCCAAGAGCTTCTTGAGCCACCCCAAAGGTCAACAATCACCTCAAAGGGATCCATGTGTGTTCTTATATCATATTACATTCTCTCAAAGTCCAAGATGCCAAAGAATCACAAGGATTGGGATTGGTGTGGAGGCAGAGCCAGGTTTGACTGCACAGTTGACCTAAAATTAGGGTTTTGGTTTCAGAGGCCATAACTCCAAATTTTTTGGTCATTCTTGTTTCTATTGGTCTCTATATGTTATAGGGAGTATGCATATCAATTTTCATGAAGAAATTCCATGGGGAAGTCATCTGATCAAGGGTTGACTTTCTGGACAAGTCAGTGCAAAATCAGGGCATCTGAGGCCCCCAATGACCCAACCAAGGGGTGATCTTCATCATTTTGAGTGTATTTGATCTTTATTTGATCATGGAAGAAGGTTGAAGTTCACAAAATTCAAGAATTTGGAGTTTTTGCAAAGTTGACTTTTTTGGGCATAGTTGACTTTTGAAGAATATGTCATTTTAGGTCACTTTTCAAACCTTACTTTTTGATCCAAAAATGCTCCAAATGGAAAAACTTTGGTCATGAAAGTTGTAGAATACATTTTTCCCTTTTCAAAAAGTACAAGAACATGACCTAATTCATTTTGGATCAAAAGTTATGGTGTGTCAAAGTTGGCAAAAATCATTAATTTTCAAGATGTGCACCAAAAGAGAAACTTGCAAAAACTTTGTACCAAGGCATTTGTGACTCCTAGTTCATATCAAACCAATGTACAAACATCACATGTGACCTAAAAATCAGATTTGAACCAAAAGATCACATGTTCATGGTTGGCAAAGCAAGAGATTTTCATGAAGTTTCAAAAATGATCAAGTTGCAAAACCACTCATCACACCTCACCCACCTTTTGCCTTGACTGCTGAACCTTTCTAGCATCTCTCACACACCATGCTGCACCAGCCCACATGCTTGTACTAGCCTATGGTTCAACCCATGCCTCTCTTACCAAAAAGTTGACATTTTGCAAAAGTGAACTTACCTATCACAGCAGGCCAGGTCACATCATCTGACCAATTGGAGTTGTTTATACTATCCATTTGCTAGCCATTTCACAAAGAGAGCCAGCCTGAAACAAGCCCTAGCAAGACATACAAAAACTCACCCCATTTTGCATTTCTCTTCGAATCTCTCTACACAGCTCACAAACACAAAAACCAAGCCTATTGATCAACTCACCTTGCTTCACTGAGCCAAAACCAGCAAGACTCAGGCCTGAACTAAGCAAGAACATAGCTTCACCATTTTTCATCCTCAAAGCCAGAACCTTCGAATCTCACTTTCCAGCCATCAAACACCTCATTTCCTTTCACCAACAAGTCAAGCACACCTAAAAGAGCAAGAATCCACCATTGGAGTAGCCTGAAACTTCACATTTCCTGACTGTGAAACCTGCTATACCAGAACTGGATTTCTCAAAGCAGCTTGTTTAAGCTCATTCCAAGCCTTCCATTAGCACCAGGGGAGTCAGTGGAGCAAGCTTGCATCAAATAATAGCTTTGAAAGCCCAGAAACAGGAGTCTTCATCTCAGGTATGGCCATGAATATTTTTTCTCAGAGCTTGCATTTTGAGTGATAATCTGGTTGCTTATGTTTTGCTGGTCATGGGGATACTTTTAGAATCGAAAATAAGTAAGAAATGAGTTTGTATGGTCACTCTGAAATTTCACCCGTGGATTTTGTTTCTTTCGATTTGTTTGATTCTTGATGTTTAAATGGTGTTTGAAGGTGGATTCGTGACCTAGGTTGCTAGAGGATCATTTGGTTGCGTTTAATTTGATGTTTAGATGCTTGAATCATGAATTAGGGTTGTGTTGTCGCCGGAGAAGATGACCGGAGCTTCCCTCCGGTCACCTAAATGTTGTTATGCCCTAATCCCAGTCATTAATTCTATTTGAATCTCAGGCGTTAGATCATTTGACTTTGTTGACTTCCCGCTTGCTTGAATGGCCCAGATTCATTTGTTTAGCCCTAATCCCTTTTCATTAGTTTAATTAATCTTAATTAAATTAATTTAATCAGAACCAACCACAACCCTTGGATTCGCGCGCCAGTCAACATTTTCAAACCCAGAGCAAATCCCAGCCTTCCATTCGTTTGACTTCTCATTTATTTAATTTTCTTTTCATTTATTTCATATTTGTTTTACATGATTTATTAAAAATAGTAAAAATTGTTTAAAAATTATGAAACTTTTTGTCAAGAGTTTCATTAATTTTTAAGACACAAAAATATTTTTATTTTCATTTTTAGCATTAAAAAATTATTTTTAAATATTTAAAAGTTTATTTTTAATTGATTAATGGAAATTAATTTATTAAAAATACTTTTAGGTATTTAAAAATTACCAAAAAATTCATGAAATGTTCTAAGACATTTAGAAACATTGTCCAACCTTCAAACCAAATTTATTTTTTGATCTTGATGCATTTTGAGAATTTTTCATTGAATTAAAATCATTTTTATGCATTAATTTGATCCAAAGTTCCAAAAATCATTTCTGCCTATCCATGAGGAGTTGGTCATTGTTTCTTTTTGCATTGCATTGTGTTTAGCATGTAGTTTGTGAGATTAAATGGCCATGATTTGATCTTTCATTTTCCATTTGTTTGGTATTTTTCTTGTTTAGGAACCCTAAAACCCTAGAAAACTTAGAAAAACCATAACTTGAAATTGGTTAAGAGTTGAGACCTCTCCTTTGGGCATTGGGTTAGTATAGGATTAGGGGTCCTTTGAGTGGCATTTTCAATTTTTCATCTTAGGGTTTGTTTCTGATTTTGATTTTTGTTTGATGCATTGATCATAAACCCTAATTTGGGTCCCCATATGCATCCATCTTGCTTTCTCTTGCATAACATGACTTGCCATGACATTTCAAGCATCCATTTGATTCATTTGACATCATAAGACATGTTGAAAGCATGTTTGATCATTGCATCATGTATTTGCCATGTTGTATGCCATGTGCACTTCATAACTTTTCATGTATGTTCATGGTTCCTAGCTTGCTTCATTTGCATCCATGAACTTGTATGATCATTTCCATGTGCTGCCTCATGTTTGTAGCATCTCATAGCATCATTAGCATCATGTATATGTTTCTGGTTTTGTTTCTCATCATGTCATCTCATCCCATTTTGCATTGCATTGCATTTCTTTCCTAACCTTTCAGGTGGTAAGTGATTTTGAGAAGTGAATTTGCCTTCACTTCTCATAACTTTTCTTTTCATCTCTCTTGCATCCATTGCTGCATTTTGATATGTGCTTGAGTTTGAGCTTGCTCATTCTTCCTCTTCTTACTTTATTTCTTCAAGTGACTTGACTTCTTGAATGAAGCAAGTTGCTTTGCTTCTCCTGATCCTTTCATCTGCTTCCTGGTGGTTCCTTTGAAGATCTTTCTTGAAAACCTCATAAACCTTAGGAACAACCAAGCATGACAATGATTAGGGTTTTGATTAGTCTCCCCTCTTAGTTTTTACCTTTATGTCTCTTTTGAGTCTTCTCTTCTCATCTCATAATCAGGGACTAAACCCTAAAGGCTTTAAGGCTTTGTGATTAAGCTTATGCCTACATCCTTCTCTTAGGATGGAGTGTATAACTTTAATCCTAAGTGTTGAACCCTTAATGTGTTTAACTCCTTTAATCAATCCATCTAATAATCATCAAGACATCACACTTGTAACTTGGGCCTTACATCAGGGTTCTAATTCTTCCTTAATTGGTTAAGAAGGACTAACCCTAGTGTTAATGGACAAGTCCCCCTCAAGTTGTCTTACAAATCATAAAATTCACTTCATCATCATACCATTAAATAAAATCCACTTAATCAAAGGCTTGTTTTGTCATGAGTTTAATCCCTAATCATGGATTAAGTTGAGGAGCCTTCCTCAGCTTAAACACTCTCATCTATTATCCTTCTATTAGGATGGTGTAATGAGTCTGTTTAATCCCTGATTATGGCTTAACCTCATTACTTAACACTAAACAAAAAACCACAAAAACATCTAAATAATCACAAATAGGTTAATGATCTTAATCCTATACCAAAGATGATTAAGTGTGAGAATCTGACTTCACACTTAAGGTATTCTCATTACCCCTAATCAGAGGGAAGATGTGATGAGTTTACTAAATCCATTGGTTTAGACTTAAGCTCATTAACTTATGACAAACTTTCAAAATCAATAAAAGACTGAAAACTCAAAAACAAACAATAATCGTCTCCTTCGGGATTCTTTTCTCATCTCATTCACTCATAAACGAGAACTCACTTCTTCCGTCTAATGCAAGACAGTTTGCATCTGTGCCAGACAGATCATACACTTGAGCATAGACAAGTAAGCAGTTCACAAGTCAATTCACCTTTCAGTCTCTTTGGGTCGAACTACGGTGTTCTGACTTCCTCATTGCACGAGAGGATACATAGGCATAACTTAACAGTTATCGAACAAAAGTCTCTGTATATCCCCCCTCCTTCAGTTTCATTCTCTTTGCCTCATATTCTTGAGCATCTCATCTTTGTTCCTACACTGACACTGTATATATCACACTTCACACTTCTTACACTGACACCTGTACACCTTTTCCAGCTATTGCATACACAGATTGCACTGACACTACCCCTTTAAAACACAAATCTTTTAAGCGTGGATCCCGTCGAGTACGGCGGACAATCTGGGTGCTAATACCTTCCCAGGTTGTAACCAACCCCCTTTCTCAGTCTCTCTGGTTCGCAACCGTCTTATCCATCTCTTTCTAGGTCTATGCAGCATTGCCTTTCCTCCGGGATAAAAATGCCTAGCTGGCGACTCTATTCATCTCCAGTGAGTTCACGGCTGTGTGTTCTCACTGTTCCCTTCGCCGACCGTTCGCGTCTGTACCCCATCTGACTTGGTTTCATTTGGTGGGAGCGACACCACCTAAAAGTGATTAGTGCATTAATGAGGATTAGGGCTCAGTTTGAATGTGGAGCGTTGATCTGGTTGACTAAGTCAATCTCCCGCGCGCGTGTGTGGTCCAGATTTGTCATCAAACCCTAATTCAATTTAATTAGTTTAATTAATTAGGTTTAAATTTAAATTTTCCAGAAGCAATCTCAACCGTCCATGAGCGCGCGCAGTCTTTCCCTCCCCCCTGAGTTTGAATGCTGACCCTTGATTGCGCATACTTTCATTTTATTCTATTTTTATTTCATTTCTTTTCATTTCTTTTCCTTATTTTATTTAAAATAGCAAAAAAGGTCTAAAAATTCTGAAATTTTTTATCCAAGCTTTAATTAATATCAGAACACAAAAATATTTTTATTTTTATTTTTTGCATTAAAAATTATTTTTAAATCATTTAAAAGTTAATTTTTAATTAATTAATTTTTAATTAATTAATTAAAAATACTTTTAGGTATTTAAAAATCACAAAAAAATTCATGTAACATTTAAAAACATTTAGAAACATTGTCCAACTCTCAAACAAAATTTCTTTTTTGTTCTTGATGCCTTTTGATCATTTTCAATGGAATTAATTTCATTTCAAGGCAATATTTTGTTTCAAACTTCAAAAATTCATTTCTGCCTAACCATTGAGAGTTGGACAATGGTTCTTTTTGCATTGCATCTTGTATAGCATGTAGTTTATAGGATTAATTTGGCATGAATTGATCTTGTATTTTCAATTTGTTTTGCATTTTTCTTGTCAAGGTACCTTAAAACCCTAGCAATCTTAGAAAATTCATAACTTACAATAGGTTAAGAGTTGGATCCCCTCCTTTGGGAAGTGAGTTTGTATAGGTCTTAGGGTTCCTTTGATTGCATTTTCAAATTTTTATCATGTCATTTGCTTCTGGTTTTGTATTTTTTGCTTTGTATGTTGCATATAACCCTAATTCATGCCTTCCTTTGCATCCATCTTCCATTTGCTTGCATACCATGACTTGCCATGACATTTTGTGCATCCATTTGATTCATAATACATCTTAAGACATATTGGAATCATGTTTGATCATTGCATCTTGCATTTGCCATGTTATATGTCTTTTGCATTCCATAACTTTTCATGAACATCCATGGTCCCAAACATGCTTCTCTTGCATCCATGTGTTTGTATGATCATTCCAATGCCTTGCCTCATGTTTGCATCATCTCTTAGCATCATTAACATCATACTCATGCTTCTGGTTTTGGTTTGCATCATCACATTTCATCTTATTTGCATTACATTTCATTTCTTTTACTAACTTTTCAGGTGGTAAGTTGTTTTGAGAAGTGAATTTGCCTTCACTTCTCACAATCTCTTTTCATCTCTCTTATGCATCATTGCTGCATTTTTGTATGTGCATTGGATTGAGATTGTTCATTCTTGTTCATCTTACCTTCTTTCTCCAAGCAACTTGTCTTCTTAAGTGAAGCAAGTTGTTTTGCTTCTCTTTGCTCCTTTCATCTGCTTCTCTCCTTGGTGGTTTCTTGAAGATTTCTTTCTTAAACCTCACAAACCCTAGGAATGAACAAGCATGATAATAATTAGGGTTTGGTTAGTCCCCCACTTAGCTTTTACCATTGTGTCTCTTTGAGTCTTCTCTTCTCACCTCATAATCAAGGACTAAACCCTAAAGGCTTTAAGGGTTTGTGATTAAGCTTATGCCTGCATCCTTCTATTAGGATGGAGTGTATAACTTTAATCCTGAGTGTTAAACCCTTAATGTGTTTAAATCCTTTAATCAATCCATATAATAATCATCAAGACATCAAACTTGTAACTTGGGCCTTGCATTAGGGTTCTAATTCTTCCTTAATTGGTTAAGAAGGACTAACCCTAGTGTTAATGGACAAGTCCCCCTCAAGTTGTCTTACAAACCATAAAACTCACTTCTTCATCTTATCATTAGCTAAAATCCATCTAATAAAGGTTTTGTTTTGTCATGAGGTTAATCCCTAATCATGGATTAAGTTGAGGAGTCTTCCTCAACTTAAACATTCTCATCTATTATCCTTCTATTAGGATGGTGTAATGAGTCTGTTTAATCCCTGATTATGGCTTAATCTCATTACTTAACACTAAACAAAAACAACAAAAACATCTAAATAATCACAAGTAGGTTAATGATCTTAATCCTACCTCAAAGGTGATTAAGTGTGAGATACTGACTTCACACTTAAGGTATTCTCATTACCCCTAATCAGTGGGAGGATGTGATGAGTTTACTAACCCATTGGTTTAGGCTTAAGCTCATTAACTTATGACAAACATCCAAAAGCAATAAAAGATTGAAAACTCAAAAACAAACAATAATCGTCTCCTCCGGGATTCTTTTCTCATCTCATTCACTCACAAACGAGGACTCGCTTCTTCCGTCTAATGCAAGACAGTTTGCACCTGAGCCAGACAGGTCATACACTTGAGCATAGACAAGCAAGCAGTTCATCAGTCAATTCATCTTTTAGTCTCTTTGGGTCGAACTACGGTGTTCTGAATTCCTCATTGCACGAGAGGATACGTAGGCATAACTTAACAGTTATCGAACAAAAGTCTCTGTATATTCCCCCTCTTTCCAGCTTCATTCTTTTAGCCTTATGGTCTTGAGCATTTCATTCTTATTCTTGCACTGACACTTCACTTATACACTTCACTTCTCTTACACTGACACCTGTACATCCTTTTCCAGCTCTTTTATACACAGATTGCACTGACACTACCCCTTTAAAACACAAATCTTTTAAGCGTGGATCCCGTCGAGTACGGCGGACAATCTGGGTGCTATTACCTTCCCAGGTTGTAACCAACCCCCTTTCTCAGTCTCTCTGGTTCGCAACCGTCTTATCCATATCTTTCTAGGTTTATGCAGCATTACCTTTCCTCTGGGATAAAAATGCCTAGCTGGCGACTCTTTTCTCTTGAGTTTACTCCTGTGTGTTCTCATTCCTCCTTTCACCGACCGTTCGCGTCTGTACCCCTCTTGGCCCTGTGTGTCATCAGGTGGGAGCGATAGCTTGGCGACTCTGCTGGGGACCCTTATATTGTAACCAGGGCTTCTGGTTCTTTTTGTGGGTTCCTCCTAGCGCTTGTTTGATTTGTGTTTATTGGGGTGTTATGTGCTATTTGTGTTTGTATAGTTGCTTTATTTACTGCTTTATGTACCGTTATTTACTGCTTTCTTTACAGCTTTATATATCATACTGTCATATTGTCATCTGGCTGGATCTGGTTTTTGCTTTGGTGGGTGGGGTTCTATTGAGAGGTTAAGGTCCTATACCTGGGACCTGAGTGACACCTAGGCTAGAGTGGTTCATGTTCTTTCCCATTCCATTTCGGTCTGGTGCGGGAATATGAAACACGGTTCAGATATGGGTTTCTTCTTGAGAACTCTGTGCTACAGATTTCCTGTAGTGTTAGGGCTATCTGGGAAGCCTGCTAAGTCTGGATGACCTTTATTATGACCTTCAGAAACTGAGGTGAATTAGAGGAGGATCTTTTATGGTTATTGTAAACACTATACCTCCGGGTTAGAAGTGTTTACACTTCTCATAACTGATCCAAGTCTGAGGATCCTTGTTTTAGAACATCACCTGTGAGGGGGTTGGGCTGTTTACAGGTTTGCAGGAACCCTTGGCCACATCATATCCTGGTACTTGTTTTAAGAATGCTTCACTTTGGACAGTTCTTGTGATTTAACCCTGGACATGTGACTCTTTATTTGAGTCCCCCACCTTGGTTACTGGACTTTTGAACCTCCATCTGGACTTCTTAAACATACATGGACCTTTATATCAAGGCAGTAATCAGATCCAGCTTGATCACAAACCCTTGCATATCATTTGCATACATCATCATTGCATCATTTAACATTTGCTTACTTGTTTTTCAGGGTATCCACATCACATTTGGCTTGGTTTTGACCCCTTCATCTGCATAGACCCTTGTTCATCAGCTGTCTGCTTCAGCTCACTTCATTAGTTGCCTGCTTCAGCTACTTCCATCATCATCCTCAGCCTATCAGTGGCTCATCTCCAGTATCAATCTCCATCATCAGCATCTGTTTTCAGCTCTTCATCAGCAGTCATGGCACCTAAGAAGAGCAACATTTCATACCATTTCTTTGAGCCTGTGCTGGCTGGCATCAGACAGGTCCAGGAACTTATCACTCCAGACCATATCCCATTATTCAGAGAACATTATGGAGGCATCCTTGATATGGTTATGGACTTGGACCCTTCTCAGAGGAGTTTGATTCAAACTTGCCTACAGTTCTATGACCCTCCTTTGAGATGCTTCACTTTCCAGAATTTTCAGTTGGGACCTCTGTTGGAGGAGTTTTCATCACTGATTGGAGTACCTGTCAGGGGTGGTATCCCCTTCAACCCAGAGATGGCTTCTCCCAGCAATGAAGAAGTGGCAAAGGCACTGTATTTGGAACCTATTATGATTGAGCAGAACATGACCACAAAGGCTGGAATTCCTGGCCTACACTTGGACTTTCTGACTTCTCAGGCCATCCTGAAGGCCTCCTTGGGAGAATGGAAGGCAGTTTGCGCATTGTTAGCCCTCAGTATATATGGGGTTATACTTTTTGCAGATGAGCCCAAGTTTATCAGCAAGAATTCTATTCATCTCTTCCTTTTGAGGAACCCAGTGCCCACCTTGCTGGGAGATTTCTATTATTCTGTTCACCAAAGGAATGAGAAGCAGAGAGGGAGATTGGTAAGATGTTGTGCTCCTTTGTTTCACGCTTGGCTGCTTAAACACTTGCCCAAGACTGATGCTTTCCTGAACCCTCACCAACAGAAGAATTGGGCTAGAAGACTTACTGCTTTGACCTCAGATGACATCAGATGGTGTACCCAGGGAACCAAAGGCAGGGACATAATTGCTAGCTGTGGACAGTTCCCCAATGTACCTCTGATAGGAGTGAAGGGTTGCATCAACTACAATCCTTTGCTTTTCAAAAGACAATTGGGCTATGCTTTGGTTCACCCTCCTAGAGTGCAAGACTTGGCTGAAACCCTTTATTGTGAGATAAAGCCTAATCTAGCTGTTGTCAGACAAGCATCCTGGGCTTGGGACAACATCCAGACCAAAGGGATGGCCATTCTTGGGAGATGCAATAATGTGGCTTCAGCTTAGTATTATGAATGGTCTCATGCTAGGGCTCAAATTTCTGGGATGCCTTTCACCATTGAGGATTCACCTGGACCATCCACAACACCACCTCCAGCCACTGTCAGCCTGGAAGAATTTGAGAAGTTGAAGGAGAGGAATGAGAATTTGTCTCAAGCTTTGAAGAAGACCCTCTGGGAGAGGAGTGATGGTCGTCTAGACATTGAGAGGTTGGAAAAGCTTAAGATGGAGCATCTATCCAGGATTGAGAAAGCAGAAGACTACATCAAGAAATCAAGAGCAGGAGAGAAAATTTTGAAGAATGCCTGTAAAAAGGCCCAGTTTCAGAAGGCTAGGACTAATCTCTATCTGAAAGAAAGTCAAGCTAGGTGGGTCAGGATCACTGAAGCTCGTACTCAAGAGGATAAGAGAATTCAAGACATGATTGAGCAGTTAGAGGCTAATGAAAAGAGGCAACAGGAGGCTTTGCTGGCAGCCCAGAAGGAAATCTCAGAATTGAAGATTAGGGCTGGTGTGAAGAGGTCAAAGGACCAGGACAGACACAAGAAGCTGACCACTGCTATTGCCACCAGAAACCTCCTTATCAGGAGCATCACAGAGCATCCGACTGGTCCTGTAACTGAAGCACTTTTGAAGGAGGTTAAGGAGGATGAGTTTGGATTAGGTGTTTGATCACTTTGCTTGTTGCTATTTCCATTTGATGTACTTTTCTTTTATGTTGTATTTTGACCCTTCAGGGGCATATGTTGTAAAAACAGACAATGTATTATTCACCATTTGTAATATATTTGTCAGTTTGTTCCATTGATGTCTCTTTCTCTCAAGCAACATCAAAGCATCTTCCTCAGGGTCTGGAAAGGTCAAAACCAAGTGCCAAGCCGGATACCTTGGAAACAAATAAGCATACTGCATTGCATACTAGCTCTTGTTTTGTTTTGTAGGTTTTTTTGTCTTATTTATTACTAACTCTGTTGTGGTTCAGGAATTATTGCTCGCCGTCGGGTGTTCCCTCTCAACCGTCCACACAGATATCCTACTCGCAACAACCTTCCTGGTATCCAGATGGATCAAGTACAGCAAGAGCTGACAGAGGTCAGGACCCAGATGGTTAACGAAAGGCTGGAAATGAGAAACCAAATGACCCAGTTCATGGAAGTAATGAATGGCTTGGCTCAAAGCCAAGAAAGATTGAGGGCATTGGTGGAAAGACAGACCCCAGAAGAACCTCCCCTGGGAACTAGAGGAACAAGTAACAATGAGAGGGGTCAGCCTCATGTTAATCCACCAGTATATGGGCCTCATTTGCATCCGGAAGTCAACATCCCGGGTATTGTGTAAGGAAATACTACTGGAGGAAGAGTTTTACAGGAAGACCCCCAGGAAGAACAGTTCACTGTGATGGGAGCTGGGGATGAAGTCTATGATAGGAGACTTGATGAAATTGATGAGAAATTTAGATCCCTGGAGTCTCAAAACTCCTTGGGTTTTGATGTCATGGATATGGGGTTAGTGGATGGGGTAAGAATTCCCCACAAGTTTAAACCCCTGTGCTTCGAGAAGTACAACGGAACTTCCTGTCCACGAACTCACTTACAGTCTTTTCTGGGAAGGCTCAAGGCATACACCATGGATGAAAAACTGTGGATGTTTTACTTTGAAGACAGTTTGACTGGGGCTTCAAGGGAGTGGTACTCTCACTTGACCAGAGCTACCATCAGGTGCTGGAAGGACCTAGCTGAGGCCTTCATCAGACAGTACCAATACA
Source organism: Lathyrus aphaca (assembly GCA_963966055.1). NCBI lineage: Eukaryota > Viridiplantae > Streptophyta > Magnoliopsida > Fabales > Fabaceae > Lathyrus > Lathyrus aphaca. Next base: position 459,802,894 of record OZ014522.1, on the reverse strand, counting down.
ATCTGGACATGGCTCCTAACAGAACCCTTCTGATGGGAATGTCTCAATCCTCCAGAGAAAGCTTTAGGGAATATGCCCAGAGGTGGAGACAACTTGCTGCTGCTGTCCAGCCACCCATGTCGGAAAGAGAAATGGCTGACATACATTGATAGGCTAGCCGCCTTTTCTTCCACCAGCTTCGCTGACGTAGTCATAGCTGGAGAAAGAATTGAGAGCCTTCTGAATATGGGTAAGATTTCCGATAATGGTGCAAGTTCGTCGAGTAATCCCCGGAAGCCTTTTGTGGGACCAAGAAGAACCAGTGAGGCAAATGCCATTTATGCCAACAGGGGCAGACCTCAGCATGTCCACAAATCAGTAGCAGCTGTCACTATTCCATCTTCGATTCCTCAGCAACCAGCATATCAACCACAACAACAACCACATTATCAGCAACAAGTTCAGTATCCGCCACATAGAAACTACAACAACAACAACATCAATCAACAACAAAGACCTTTTCAACAAAGACCATCACAGGCAAATAGGGTGATTGACCCTATCCCTATGCCTTATGTCGCTTTATTGCCACAACTCTTGAAACTCAACCTGGTTGAGCTAAGGACATTGGTACCACCAGATCCTTCCAGTCTTCCGAGAAACTATGATGTCAACGCTAGATGTGCTTTTCACTCGAATGCACCTGGCCACAATACAGAGAAATGCAGGGCTTTACAAATGAAAGTGCAAGATCTGGTGGATTCTAAAGCCCTCAACTTTGCACCCCCGCCAAATGTCAACAAGAATTCCATGCCCAATCATGGAGGACCAAGAATTAATGCCATTGAGGAAGACAAGCCATCTTTCTTAATCACCAGTGTTGGGCAGATTCGGACACCTCTGGTAGAAATTAAAGCTCAGCTTCTAGAATGCCAGATGTTCCCCGGGTGTGAGCTCGGTTGTGGTTATTGCAACATTTCGGTCAACGGGTGTGATAACTTAAGAAGCGGCATAGATGGTCTTATCAAAAGTGGTATACTTCAGATCACAACATCAGCACCTACAAATCCAGCAATCCCTTTGACAACAATTCCTGACTCTTCTACAACTGCAACAACAGTCATTCCAACCAATGCATCAGTATCATCAACAATGGCTCCGTCCATCACTTCAACAAATTAGATGTAAACAACCATTTCTTCCACAACATCAGCACCCCTTTATTCAGCAGAATCTTCTACAACGCCAACAGATATCTCAGCAGTCACCATTTATTATGATCCAGCATATGTTCCTCCAAACAACAATTTTCAACAACAAGCAGTGGCATCTCCTGCCAGGTCACCAGTCACCATTTACTACGATCCGCACACCATTTCAGTACCCTCCGCTGCAGCAGTCAGTCCAGTTACCATCACGGTGCCTGGACCCATTCCATATGAAATCAGTAATGCCATCCTTTGGCATTATGGCTCTGACCTCTACTGCAACGGGGAGAAAATCACTTTGGATTCTTCAACCTCTTCACCACAAATTGATAATGTTGGGGGAGGCGGAGGCTTCACCAGAAGCGGACGCCTTTTCTCCTTGTAATTACAAAGACCTAATGCCGAAGCAGAAGCTGCTGCTAAAGCAAAAGGAAAGAGTGTGGTAGTTGAAGAACCAATCATCAAAGAAACTCATAAGACATCTTTTGAACAAGATGTGGACGAGTTTATGAGAATCATAAAAAGAAGTGATTACAAGGTGGTGGATCAGCTTCACCAAACTCCCTCAAAGATCTCCATATTATCGCTGTTAATGTGTTCTGAAGCTCACAGGAATGCATTATTGAAAGTCTTGCACGCAACTTACGTGCCAGAAGAGATCACTGTTAATCACCTGGAAACTGTGGTGGCAAATGTCAACACCAGTCATGGACTGGGCTTTACCAATGCTGACTTGACAACTGAAGGGCGTAACCACAACAAGGCTTTACACATCACTCTAGAATGCAAAGGTGCTGTTTTATCTCATGTACTGGTGGACACCGGGTCCTCACTCAATGTTCTACCAAAGAAAGCCTTAGTTAAGCTGGAGTATGATGGCTTGGCATTGCGCTCGAGTAATTTGGTGGTGAGAGCATTTGATGGCTCTAAAAGATCAGTGCTAGGGGAGATTGATCTGCCTGTGATGATTGGCCCGCAGACCTTCAAAATTACCTTCTATGTGATGGACATTCAGCCGACCTACAGCTGTTTGTTGGGTAGACCTTGGATCCATGCCGCTGGCGCAGTTACGTCTACCCTTCACCAGAAGCTGAAATTCGAGTGGGAAGGCCAGATTATCACCATCTGTGGTGAAGAAGATATCTTTGTTAGCCATCTGGCTACGTACAAATACATAGAAATGGATGGAGAGATCCATGAAACCATGAGCCAGGGGTTTGAGGCCCTAAACATAAATGAAGCATCTGCTGTACTAGGAACCTCCATGACATCTTATCAGCAAGCCATGAAGGTTGTTGAAGAGGGGACTGCCCAAGGCTGGGGCAAGCTGTTGCCTGTGGAGAAGAAGGAGGACAGATTTGGGTTGGGTTACAAACCAGCTCAACAAGATCAATCAGAGGCTGCTAAGAAGCCCAGTTTTGTCAGCGGGGGAATGCTCACCCCGGATGCAGTGAACAACTTGGAAGACGAGGATGAAAGCGACTGCAACCTGGAGAGCTGGATACGTCCAAGGATCCCGGGAAGCCGTATCTCAAACTGGTCTTCCCAGGAAATTATAAGGGTTACTCCTGCAGAGTAATTATTATTTCCTGTATATTTTAAGCATGCATCAAGTCTTGCATCTTGCCCAAGATGTCAAGACTCATTTTGTAATCGGGCCATCTTGTAGTTTTGTGCAAACAGATCAATCAATGAATATCGGACATCTTTTGCAAATGAGTCTTTTCCTTTTCCGCTCACTGTTTTTCATTTTTCTTTTTGTACAAAAATAAAATGGCGATGTTTTCAAAATGACAACTTCATTTCACTTTTTCTAAACAAATATTAAAATCAATCACTAAAATGAACAATCTAAACCCTTGCAGAGAGTGCCATTCAGACTGCACCGACAACAACACAGCTATGGCTTCGTATGACTTTGACAATCCAATCAATCAAGCTGATGAAGGGGTTGAAGAAGATTATGAGCTTCCTGAAGAGCTAGCCAGGTTGTTAAGACAAGAGGAGAAGGTTATCACTCCTCATCAGGAGGAGGTCGAAACGATTAATCTTGGTACGAATGAAAATGTGAAAGAAGTTAAGATCGGGGCCTGCTTACAAGACTCAGTGAAAGAGCAACTGATTGACCTGCTTCGTGAATATGTGGATGTGTTTGCTTGGTCTTATCAGGATATGCCAGGGTTGGACACCGATATTGTTATGCACAAGCTGCCTTTAAGGGAAGATTGCCCACCGGTTAAGCAGAAACTGCGCCGTACTCGCCCAGATATGGCAATGAAGATTAAAGAAGAGGTACAAAAGCAGTGGGACGCCGGGTTCCTTGCTGTGACTAGCTATCCGCCGTGGGTTGCTAATATTGTACCTGTGCCTAAGAAAGACGGCAAAGTGAGAATGTGTGTGGACTACCGGGACCTGAACAAAGCCATCCCGAAAGATGACTTCCCTTTACCTCACATTGATGTATTGGTGGATAATACAGCTCAGTTCTCGATGTTCTCCTTCATGGACGGATTTTCAGGATACAATCAGATCAAGATGTCACCTGAAGACATGGAGAAGACAACTTTTATCACACCCTGGGGCACGTTCTGTTACAAGGTGATGCCATTTAGACTGAAGAATGCTGGTGCAACTTATCAACGGGCTATGGTAACATTATTCCATGACATGATCCATAAAGAAATTGAATGTTATGTGTATGACATGATTTCCAAGTCCCTCACAGAAGAAGACCACCTGGTAAATCTGTTGAAGCTATTCAAGCGTCTGAGGAAGTACCAACTGAAGCTGAACCCCAACAAGTGCACATTCGGGGTGAGATCTGGTAAGCTGCTGGGATTTATTGTGAGTGAGAAAGGGATTGAAGTAGACCCTGATAAATTCAAAGCCATTCAAGAAATGCCTGCACCAAAGTCTGAGAAAGAAGTTCGGGGGTTCTTAGGTAGATTGAACTACATTTCACGGTTCATATCTCACCTTATAGCAACCTGTGAACCTCTGTTCAAGCTGTTAAGAAAAGAACAAACGGTCAGGTGGAATGAAGACTGCCAGAAGGCTTTTGACAAGATCAAGGAGTACTTGCAAGAACCTCCAATCCTTATGCCTCCAGTTGAAGGAAGACCTCTAATCATGTACTTGACAGTATTAGAAGAGTCAATGGGGTGTGTGTTGGGCCAGCATGACGAGTCTGGTCGAAAAGAGTATGCAATATACTACCTAAGAAAAAAGTTTACCGACTGTGAACAACGTTATTCACTGCTCGAGAAAACTTGCTGTGCTTTAGCGTGGGCTGCTCGCCGACTGAGACAGTATATGTTGACCCACACTACCCTATTGATCTCAAAAATGGACCCAATTAAGTACATATTTGAGAAGCCAGCACTTACCGGACGGGTTGCAAGATGGCAAATGATCCTCACAGAATATGACATCCAATACACATCTCAGAAAGCCATCAAGGGCAGTGTACTGTCTGATTATCTTGCTGAGCAACCCATTGATGATTACCAGCCTATGAGATTTGACTTCCCTGATGAAGACATCATGTTCATAAAAGCGAAAGATCATGAAGAGCCTATTCACACTGAAGGGCCTGACCCAGAGGAAGAATGGACTATGATGTTTGACGGGGCTGTTAATATGAATGGTCGTGGTATTATTGCAGTACTCATTACACCTAAAGGAGTTCACATGCCTTTCTCGGCAAAACTCACCTTTAACTGCACTAACAACGAAGCTGAATACGAAGCTTGTATTATGGGTCTTGAGGAAGCCATTGACCTCAGGATCAAGACTTTGACTATATTCAGAGATTCAACTCTGGTAATCAATCAAACCAACGGCAAATGGTACACCCACCAAGATCATCTGATACCTTACCGGGATTATACAAGAAGGTTATTGACTTTCTTCACAACGGTCAAGCTTGAGTATATCCCTCGGGACGAGAATCAATTTGCAGATGCTCTGGCTACCATTTCATCCATGATCAAAGTTCAAGCTGCCAACTTTGTACCTCAAATTGCAGTATCCAGACTTGACAGACCAGCATATGTATTTGCAGCAGACATTGTCAAAGATGATAAGCCTTGGTTCCATGATATTAAATACTTCTTGGAGGATCAAACATACCCACCTGGGGTATCTTCCAATGATAAGAAGACATTGAGAAGGCTTGCTGGTAGTTTCTTCCTGAATACTAACGGTTCCCTGTACAAGAGAAACTTTGATATGGTACTCCTCAGATGCGTTGATAGAACAGAAGCAGACTTGTTGATGCACGAGGTGCACGAAGGATCCTTTGGTACCCATGCAGGAGGGCATGCAATGGCTAAAAAGTTATTAAGATCAGGTTACTACTGGATCACAATGGATGCCGACTGTTGTGCTTATGCCAGGAAATGTCATAAATGCCAGATTTATGCGGATAAAGTGCATGTGCCTCCGAATCCTCTGAATGTGATGTCTTCACCCTGGCCCTTTGCCATGTGGGGCATTGATATGATTGGCAAGATTGAACCGACTGCTTCAAACGGCCACAGGTTCATCCTGGTTGCTATTGACTATTTTACCAAGTGGGTTGAAGCAGCTTCCTATGCAAATGTTACAAGGCAAGTGGTAGCCCGATTTCCGAAGAGAGATATCATCTGTCGATACGGAGTCCCTGAGCGAATCATTACTGATAATGGTTCCAACTTAAACAACAAAATGATGGCAGAACTGTGTCGGGACTTCAAGATCCAACACCACAATTCTTCTCCTTACAGGCCAAAGATGAATGGTGTTGTTGAGGCAGCAAATAAGAATATCAAGAAGATTGTGCAGAAGATGGTAGTTACTTACAAGGACTGGCATGAAATGCTACCATTCGCCTTGCATGGGTACTGTACGTCAATCAGAACATCCACTGGGGCAACACCGTATCAACTTGTGTATGGTATGGAGGCAGTCCTACCTGTTGAAGTTGAACTACCCTCCTTACGGGTACTAATGGATGTTAAGCTGAACGAAGTAGAGTGGGTCCGGTCCCGATATGAACAACTGAGTCTGATCGAAGAAAAGAGATTGGCTGCAATCTGTCATGGGCAGCTGCACCAGAAAAGAATGAAGAAAGCCTTCGATCAGAAAGTCAGGCTCCGAGAGTACCAAGTAGGAGATCTTGTGCTGAAAAGACTCCTCCCTCCTCATACAGACCACAGGGGCAAGTGGACTCCGAACTATGAAAGGCCATTCGTAGTAAAGAAAGTTTTCTCTGGTGGAGCACTGATGCTCAGTACTATGGATGGAGAAGACTTCCCGTCCCCTGTGAATTCAGATGCAGTTTAAAAATACTTCGCATAAAAATGACCCGCTGGACATAAAAACAGAATGTAAGTCCAGGAAAAAATAGGGCATCCCGACGAGTCAAAAACAGAATAAAAGACTCGGGCAAAAATAAGGGAAAATAAATAAAAAAATGTACACCCGCTGAGTTGAAAAGCCGCATTGGACAACTCAGGCAAAAATGGGTATCCCGATGGATTGAAAACCCGAAAGGGCGATCCATGCAAAATAAGGGAATAAGTGAACAACTGCATCCTGGATTCATCTGTATTACTTACAACTTGGTACGCTTCAAAAGGTTCAAGCGCCGGTCAGAATCAACCTTCTTCAGAAAGCAAGACGAGAAGAATGTCAAAAGTCATACGAGTCATTGCCAAAGGGAAGCTTCTTGAAGCGTCGTCAACATTGCCAGCATCCTTTTGTTTCTCAATTTGTAACGATCTCCTCATTTTAGGGGATTTGTTTCTTTGATTGTATTTGCCAATTCAGGGCATATGAATTAATAAAATCAGATTTTTCAGTCATGCTTCGTCTAGAACACTTTGTTTGCAAAAAATGTCCGATGTCTTTAAAATACTGATTGCATAAATACAGATGCTTTTCCTCTAGAAATACATGCGTGCAGGAAATATACTTACTCCCGGGAGTGTCTAAACGCCTATGATGGAATCCGGTAAGGGATACCTTGGGATTACTTGTGCACTTCTCTGTCTTTTTAGGATTGCAGGTATTCAAAGCACAACATGGGGCATGAAAGTTTCTCCCCAGTAGGCTGGCAAACCATTGTCTACTCAGTCCTAGCACCAGGGTGTGTTCATATCCCCAGCTGAGTTGTCAAGTATCATCCTCAGCGGGATCCCCACATAAATTGCTAGAAAGATCTTTCAGTGATCTTTCTTCTTCCCCAGCCGAGTTGCCATTCATGCTTCCTCCTCAGCCAAGTGCAAAAGTCAGGGAACCATCTCCCCACAGAGTCTCAACCTCTGCCCAGAAAGGCAACGCGCGAAGAAATCACAACAGAGTGAAGAAAGCTTCTACAAACCCCGAATGGGTCCCTCATTACCAAAGATAGGTCCATCAGTGACCTATATCACCAAGCAGAGTCCCATATGTCAGATCTACCAATGATCTCATCCCCATCTGGGATGTCCACTTCAAGCAGATCAGCCAGAGATCTTCGTAGCAACGGGACCCGGATCCCGGATCAGTATCTTTGCATAACCATGGCATTCGCATCATATTCTCCCCACAAAGCGTAGCATTCCGTCTAATACGGAGCATTACGGCAAAAATCAAACATATTGCATAATCATAAGCCATGTTCTGAATCAGACACTTGTGAATATTGACAATCCGTCAAAGATATACAGAAAACTCCCCAAATTCCCCGACAGAAAGCCAATACGAATACACACTCCTTTTGGCACCCGTCCGTGTCATGATTCCCCCAGTAAAGTCGCCCGAGCTTCTTTACAAGCAGACACTTATATATTACAAATACTTCTTGACACCCGTCCGTATCATATCCCCAGTAGAAAGCCAAAGCGTCCCCTTTTGCACTCACAAATACATATATACATACAGATTCTCCGACACCCGTCTGTGTCACCTTCCCCAGCACAGTTGCCTAAACACTTTGTAAAGCATATACTTGTTTATTATATACCTTTTTGACACTCGTCTGTGTCACCCCCCAGCAAGTTAAACACTTGTCGGTATACCACTCATACTTGTTGCTCCCGTTTTACTCATACAGATACTCGTCTGTATCTTGTATATATCACTCAAATCCCCTCAGATTCAACACTCGTCCGTGTTCTTTGTTAACCAGTTGATACTCGTCCGTATCATCATCTCAGAACATGCATCAAGCGTTTGTTTCTACCTGATACTCGTCCGTATCATAGTCTTAGGGATGCTCGTCCGCATCTTTAATCCATACACGTGTCAAACACTCATGTCTTCTTGAATTTAGACACTCGTCTGTGTCTACTATTCCCCAGAAGAGTCCCTTCAGATTCGACACTCGTCTGTGTTCTTTGTTAACCAGTTGGTACTCATCTGTATCATCATCTCTGAACATGCGTCGGCGTTTGTTTCTACTGATACTCGTCCGTATCGTGGTCTTAGGGATGCTCGTCCGCATCTTTAATCTATACACAACGTCAAAATACTTATACCTTTTATTTCTTGGATGTAAACACTCGTCCGTGTTTACTATTCCCCAGTAGGTCGTCAGCAAAGCAAAACTTCTTTTCTATCTAACATTCGTCCTATGTCATGATACTTCCGGCAGCCGTACCCTGCCAGGTTATCGTCCTTCACCTTTGGATGACCGTCCCTCATCCTTTCCCCAGCGGAGTCTCTATTCCATTAGAACCCCTTTTCTATCCGGCATTCGTCCTATGTCGTGATATTTTAGCAGCCGTCCCCTGCTAGGTGATCGTCCTTCACCTTTTGATGATCGTCCTTCATCATTTTTATCCGATGGCCGTCCCCATCGTTGATCTTTCTATCCGGCATTCGTCCTATGTCGTGATATTTTAGCAGCCGTCCCCTGCTAGGTGATCGTCCTTCACCTTTTGATGATCGTCCTTCATCATTTTTATTCGATGGCCGTCCCCATCGTTGATCTTGTTATCTGACATTCGTCCTATGTCATGATAAACCTTGAGAGCAGTCGTCCCCTGCTAGGTGATCGTCCTTCACCTCTTGATGATCGTCCTTCATCATGCTCATCTGATGGTCGTCCCCATCGTCGACCTTTTATCCGGCATTCGTCCTATGTCGCGATACTTTCGGCAGCCGTACCCTGCCAGGTGATCGTCCTTCACCTTAGATGACCGTCCCTCATCTTATCCCCATCAGAGCAGCCGTCCCCTGCTAGGTGATCGTCATTCACCTTTGATGACCGTCCCTCATCATTATTTCATTTATTCTTTAACCCGATGGCCGTCCCCGTCGTGGTCCCTTTCCTTTTCCTGGTGATCGTCCTTCACCTTTGATGACCGTCCCTCATCATTATTTCATTTATTCTTTAACCCGATGGCCGTCCCCGTCGTGGTCCCTTTTCCTTTTCCTGATGATCGTCCTTCATCAGTTTAGCCCGATGGTCGTCCCCATCGTTGTTTGTATTACTTTATGAAACTGACGACCATACCTCATCATTTATTTTATTTATTTTTTACCTATAATCCCCAGAAAGTCTTATAGCTTTACTTGATGGCCGTTCCCATCATAATCTCTTATATCCCCAGCTTGTCGGCCGTCCCCGTCATTGCTTTATTTCCCGCATTTTCCCCAGCATGTCGGCCGTCCCCGTCATTGCTCTTTCCCCAGCAGTTGTCCTCTGCTCGACGGTCGTCCTCCGTCGCCCACACTTCATAAATATACTTTATTTGCTTTTACAATCTATATCCCTTTTCTTCTTCATTCTGTGAGTGCAAATTTTGGACTGTCTTTGGTATTCAACCACAAGTTATCTTGTTTGCCTGTTAAGCCATTGCTTACATCCTGCACAGCTAACTCATGCTTGAATAGGGGCAGCTGTAAACACCCCAAATTTTCCCTCACCCATTCACACCATGGCTTGTGATCTTCTCATATGCATAAGTTCAATCATAGCATCTCATATTACATTTTTGATTCACTGCATTACTTCTAAGTCATCTGGGGTTTGTGATCTGAGCAATCCAAGAGCTTATTGAGCCACTCCAAAGGTCATCAATCACTTCAAAGGTGTCCATGTATGTTCAAACATCATATTATATCCTCTCAAAGTCAAGAATGTCAAAAAACCACAAGAACTGAGAATGGCATGGAAGCAGAGCCAGGTTTGACTGCACAGATGACCTAGAATTAGGGTTTTGGTTTCAAAGGCCATAAATCCAAATTTTTTTGGTCATTCTTGTTTCTATTGGTCTCTATATGTTATAAGGATCATGCATATCAATTTTCATGAAGAAATTCCATGGAGAAGTCATCTGATCAAGAGTTGACTTTTTGAGCAAGTCAGTGCAAAATCAGGGCATCTGAGGCCCCCAATGACCCAACCAAAGGGTGTTCTTCATCATTTTGATTATGTATGATCTTTATTTGATCATATAATATGTTAGAAGTTCACAAAATTGAAGAATTTGAAGCCATTTGCAAAGTTGACTTTTTGGGAAAATGACTTGTAATGGAAACTTTCCATTTTGGGAAACGTTTTCAACCCTTGCTTTTTGATTCAAAAATGCTTCAAATGGGAAAACTTTGGTCATGAAAGTTGTAGAATGGATCATTCCCTTTTCAAAAAGTACAAGAACTTGTCCTAACTCATTTTGGATCAAAAGTTATGGCTTGTCAAAGTTGGGAAAAATCACATAATTTTAAGTTTTCCACCAAAGAGGCAAAGTTGCAAAATCCCTTGCCAAGGCAAATTAAGCTTTCAAATGGACTTCTAATCTTCACACAAACATGAACCATTACCTAAAATTCAGAATGCACCAAGAGTTTGTCCATTTTCATGACTTGTGGATCAAGAAATCACAAAAGGGGCCAAAGTTCACAAATTTGCAAAATGATCCATAACTTCTCATCCACTTGCCTCAGCTCACAAAATCTGATTTCATGACACCCCTTGATCCTTGCTGCGCATAGCCATGCCCCTATCTCAGCCTTCCACTTGCCCATACCTCCAAGTACAACTTGCTTGACTTTTTGCAACTTGAGCCATACCAATCACAACAGTCCACACCAACTCCTCTGACCTCTCTAGTTGTGATAAGTGGACCAAAGCCAGCATAACACACCACACACTCAAGCTTGAAACAGATCATAAGCCATAGCTTCAAGTTTATGCCTCATATGCAACTTCATTCGAAACACTCTCCACAAGCATCAAACATTCAAACAAACTTCACAAAACATCTCAGCACACTCTCCTGATCATTTCCCTGCCCTCACTTTACCCTAAAACCTCCTGAAATCAAAACACGATTTCTCTCCCTCACTGAACACTCAATCTCTCAAACCAGCCATTAAAAACTCCAACCAAGCATTGCAAGCTTCTCAGGAGGTTCATTAGAGGCATTTTGGATCAAAGGGCCAGCCAGAAAGTTCCAGAAATCAAAGCTTCAGTTCAGGTGAGTTCAAGAACATTTTTTCCAGAAGCATGTTTTTAAGTTCCTAAATGATTCTCTATGCTTCACTGATCATGCTGATATGTTTTGTTTTAAAAATGGTTGAGAAATAAGCATGTATTCATGTTCTGAAATTTTCTGACCTAAATGCATTTTGTTTCGATTCAGCTTTAATATGAAAAATAAATGTGTTTTGATTGTTGATTCTTGCTCTATGATGTTTGGGGATGGATTCTGGGCAAAGAGATGAGGTTTTAGAGACCTGGGGAGGAAGTTAGCAACTTTCAGGTGAGGGTCTAGCCGGAGAAGACGACCGGAAGTCTTCTCCGGCCACCTGAAAGTGATTAGTGCATTAATGAGGATTAGGGCTCAGTTTGAATGTGGAGCGTTGATCTGGTTGACTAAGTCAATCTCCCGCGCGCGTGTGTGGTCCAGATTTGTCATCAAACCCTAATTCAATTTAATTAGTTTAATTAATTAGGTTTAAATTTAAATTTTCCAGAAGCAATCTCAACCGTCCATGAGCGCGCGCAGTCTTTCCCTCCCCCCTGAGTTTGAATGCTGGCCCTTGATTGCGCATACTTTCATTTTATTCTATTTTTATTTCATTTCTTTTCCATATTTTATTTAAAATAGCAAAAAAGGTCTAAAAATTCTGAAATTTTTTATCCAAGCTTTAATTAATTTTCAGAACACAAAAATATTTTTATTTTTATATTTTGCATTAAAAATTATTTTTAAATCATTTGAAAGTTTATTTTTAATTAATTAATGAAAATTAATTAATTAAAAATACTTTTAGGTATTTAAAAATCACAAAAAAATTCATGTAACATTTAAAAACATTTAGAAACATTTTCCAACTCTCAAACCAAATTTATTTTTTGTTCTTGATTCCTTTTGATCATTTTCAATGGAATTAATTTCATTTCAAGGCAATATTTTGTTTCAAACTTCAAAAATTCATTTCTGCCTAACCTTTGAGAGTTGGACAATGGTTCTTTTTGCATTGCATCTTGTATAGCATGTAGTTTATAGGATTAATTTGGCATGAATTGATCTTGCATTTTCAATTTGTTTTGCATTTTTCTTGTATAGGTACCTTAAAACCCTAGCAATCTTAGAAAATTCATAACTTTCAATAGGTTAAGAGTTGGATCCCCTCCTTTGGGCAGTGAGTTTGTATAGGTCTTAGGGTTCCTTTGATTGCATTTTCAAATTTTTATCATGTCATTTGCTTCTGGTTTTGGATTTTTTGCTTTGTATGTTGCATATAACCCTAATTCATGCCTTCCTTTGCATCCATCTTCCATTTGCTTGCATACCATGACTTGCCATGACATTTTGTGCATCCATTTGATTCATAATACATCTTAAGACATATTGGAATCATGTTTGATCATTGCATCTTGCATTTGCCATGTTATATGTCTTTTGCATTCCATAACTTTTCATGAACATCCATGGTCCCAAACATGCTTCTCTTGCATCCATGTGTTTGTATGATCATTCCAATGCCTTGCCTCATGTTTGCATCATCTCTTAGCATCATTAAAATCATACTCATGCTTATGGTTTTGGTTTGCATCATCACATTTCATTTCATTTGCATTACATTTCATTTCTTTTACTAACTTTTCAGGTGGTAAGTTGTTTTGAGAAGTGAATTTGCCTTCACTTCTCACAATCTCTTTTCATCTCTCTTATACATCATTGCTGCATTTTTTGTATGTGCATTGGATTGAGCTTGTTCATTCTTGTTCATCTTACCTTCTTTCTCCAAGCAACTTGTCTTCTTAAGTGAAGCAAGTTGTTTTGCTTCTCTTTGCTCCTTTCATCTGCTTCTCTCCTTGGTGGTTTCTTGAAGATTTCTTTCTTAAACCTTACAAACCCTAGGAATGACCAAGCATGATAATAATTAGGGTTTGGTTAGTCCCCCAGTTAGCTTTTACCTTTGTGTCTCTTTGAGTCTTCTCTTCTCACCTCATAATCAAGGACTAAACCCTAATGACTTTAAGGCTTTGTGATTAAGCTTATGCCTGCATCCTTCTATTAGGATGGAGTGTATAACTTTAATCCTGAGTGTTAAACCCTTAATGTGTTTAAATCCTTTAATCAATCCATCTAATAATCATCAAGACATCAAACTTGTAACTTGTGCCTTGCATTAGGGTTCTAATTCTTCCTTAATTGGTTAAGAAGGACTAACCCTAGTGTTAATGGACAAGTCCCCCTCAAGTTGTCTTACAAATCATAAAACTCACTTCTTCATCTTATCATTAACTAAAATCCAACTAATAAAGGTTTTGTTTTGTCATGAGGTTAATCCCTAATCATGGATTAAGTTGAGGAGTCTTCCTCAGCTTAAACATTCTCATTTATTATCCTTCTATTAGTATGGTGTAATGAGTCTGTTTAATCCCTGCTTATGGCTTAATCTCATTACTTAACACTAAACAAAAACAACAAAAACATCTAAATAATCACAAGTAGGTTAATGATCTTAATCCTACCTCAAAGGTGATTAAGTGTGAGATACTGACTTCACACTTAAGGTATTCTCATTACCCCTAATCAGAGGGAGGATGTGATGAGTTTACTAACCCATTGGTTTAGGCTTAAGCTCATTAACTTATGACAAACATCCAAAAGAAATAAAAGATTGAAAACTCAAAAACAAACAATAATCGTCTCCTCCGGGATTCTTTTCTCATCTCATTCACTCACAAACGAGGACTCGCTTCTTCCGTCTAATGCAAGACAGTTTACACCTGAGCCAGACAGGTCATACACTTGAGCATAGACAAGCAAGAAGTTCATCAGTCAATTCATCTTTTAGTCTCTTTGGGTCGAACTACGGTGTTCTGACTTCCTCATTGCACGAGAGGATACGTAGGCATAACTTAACAGTTATCGAACAAAAGTCTCTGTATATTCCCCCTCTTTCCAGCTTCATTCTTTTAGCCTCATGGTCTTGAGCATTTCATTCTTATTCTTGCACTGACACTTCACTTATACACTTCACTTCTCTTACACTGACACCTGTACATCCTTTTCCAGCTCTTCTATACATAGATTGCACTGACTCTACCCCTTTTAAACACAAATCTTTTAAGCGTGGATCCCGTCGAGTACGGCGGACAATCTGGGTGCTAATACCTTCCCAGGTTGTAACCAACCCCCTTTCTCAGTCTCTCTGGTTCGCAACCATCTTATCCATATCTTTCTAGGTTTATGCAGCATTACCTTTCCTCAGGGATAAAAATGCCTAGCTGGCGACTCTTTTCTCTTGAGTTCACTCCTGTGTGTTCTCATTCCTCCTTTCGCCGACCGTTCGCGTCTGTACCCCTCTTGGCCCTGTGTGTCATTAGGTGGGAGCGACACATATAAAGACCATTAGAATCAAGAATGACCAAAAAATTTGGGTGTAAGGCCTCTGAAGCCAAAACCCTAATTTTAGGTCATTTGTGTAGGAGCCTCAGCTTAGCTTGAACACCTTTG
This sequence comes from Lathyrus aphaca, assembly GCA_963966055.1. NCBI lineage: Eukaryota > Viridiplantae > Streptophyta > Magnoliopsida > Fabales > Fabaceae > Lathyrus > Lathyrus aphaca. Next base: position 459,787,761 of record OZ014522.1, on the reverse strand, counting down.
CAATGTTTTGTGATTTTTTTGACTTTAATGAACTTTGGGGAGCATAAGATGATCATAGAACACTCATGGACCATCTTGGCATGCTTCAAGACCTTTGATATGGCTCAGATAACTTCTTTGGATTCTCCTGATCACAAACCCTAATTGTGCAACTATGCAATGAAACAAATATGCAATGTGAGATGATATGCTTATGCAAATGCAATATGAAAGATCATAAGCCATGGTGTGAGAAAAAAGTGAGGGAAAATTTGGGGTGCTTACAGCTGCCCCTATTCAAGCATGAGTTAGCTGTGCAGGGTGTAAGCGCCTGGCTTAGCAAACAAACAAGATAACTTGTGGTTGAATACCAAGACAGTCCGAAATTTGCACTCTTTATTAAAAGAAGGAAAGGGATATAAATTTTAACAGGCAGTACATTATGAGTATAAAATGAAAGCGATGGAGGACGACCATCGAGCAGAGGACGACTGCTGGGGATGAAAAATGGTAAGTAAAGCAATGACGATGACGACCATCATGCTGGGAAATAAAGAGACCGCGACGGGGACGACCATCGGGTAAACTGATGAAGGACGATCATCAGGATAAAGGAAAAGACCACGATGGGGACAACCATCGGGTAAAGAAATAAAACTCTCTGGGGATTAAAGAAATGAGGAAAGCACTGACGGGGACGACCATCAGGTTAAAGGGTAAATAAACCGCGACGGGGACGGTCATCGGGTAAAAGAATAAATGAAATAATGATAAGGGACAGTCATCAAAAGGTGAAGGACGATCGCCTATCAGGGGTCGGCTGCTGAAAATATCACGACATAGGATGAATGCCGGATATAAAAGATCAACGATGGGGACGGCCGTCGGATAAGCATGATGAAGGACGATCATCAAGAGGTGAAGGACGATCACCTAGCAGGGTACGACTGCTCTGTTGGGTATTATCTCGACATAGGATAAATGTCGGATAACAAAGATCAATGATGGGTACGGCCATCGGATAAATGATGAGGGACAGTCATCATAAGGTGAAGGACGATCACCTAGCAGGGGACGGCTACTAAAAAGATATGGCGACATAAGACGAATATCGGATAGAAAGTTCCAACAATGGGGATTCCATTGGGAGAAAGGACGGGGGGAAGGTCATCCAAAGGTGAAGGACGATCCCCTGGCAGGGGACGACTGCCGAAAATATCACAAATGGATAGAAAAGTTGTTTTGTTGGTGACTTACTGGGGAATGGTAAACACGGACGAATGCTTACACTTTAAAATAAACGGTATAAGTGTTTGACAGTTGTCGCTCCCACCAAATGAAGCCGGGTCAAATGGGGTACAGACGCGAACGGTCGGCGAAAGGGGGATGCGAGGACACACAGGAGTGAACTCACAGGGAATGAATAGAGTCGCCAGCTAGGCATTTTTATCCCGGAGGAAAGGCATTGCTGCATAGACCTAGAAAGACATGGATAAGACGGTTGCGAACCAGAGAGACTGAGAAAAGGGGTTGGTTACAACTTGGGAAGGTATTAGCACCCAGATTGTCCACCGTACTCGACGGGATCCACGCTTAAAAGATTTGTGTTTTAAAAGGGGTAGTGTCAGTGCAATTTGTGTATAAAATAGCTGGAAAAGATGTACAAGTGTCAGTGTAAGAAAAGTATGAAGTGTATAAATGATGTATCAGTGTAAGAACAGGAATATGATGCTCAAGATCATGAGGCTTAAAGAATAAAGCTGGAAAGAGGGGGAATATACAGAGACTTTTGTTCGATAACTGTTAAGTTATGCCTACGTATCCTCTCGTGCAATGAGGAAGTCAGAACACCGTAGTTCGACCCAAAGAGACTGAAAGATGAATTGACTTGTGAACTGCTTACTTGTCTATGCTCAAGTGTATGACCTGTCTGGCTCAGGTGCAAACTGTCTTGCATTAGACGGAAGAAGCGAGCTCTCGTTTGTGAGTGAATGAGATGAGAAAAGAATCCCGGAGGAGACGATTATTGTTTGTTTTTGTGTTTTCAGTCTTTTATTGTTTTTGGATTTTGTCATAAGTTAATGAGCTTAAGTCTAAACCAATGGATTTAGTAAACTCATCACATCTTCCCTCTAATTAGGGGTAATGAGAATACCTTAAGTGTGAAGTCAGCTTCTCACACTTAAACACCTTTGGTGTAGGATTAAGATCATTAACCTACTTGTGATTAATTAGATGTTTTTGTTGTTTTTGTTTAGTGTTAAGTAATGAGATTAAGCCATAATCAGGGATTAAACAAACTCATTACACCATCCTAATAGAAGGATAATAGGTGAGAATGTTTAAGCTGAGGAAAACTCCTCAACTTAATCCATGATTAGGGATTAAACTCATGACAAAACAAAGCCTTTATTGAGTGGATTTTAGTTAATAATATGATGATGAAGTGAGTTTTAGGGTTTATAAGACAACTTGAGGGGGACTTGTCCATTAACACTAAGGTTAGTCCTTCTTAACCAGTTAAGGAAGAATTAGAACCCTAATGCAAGGCCCAAGTTACAAGTGTGAAGTCTTGATGATTATTATGTGAATTAATTAGAGGATTTAAACACATTAAGGGTTCAACACTTAGGATTAAAGTTATACACTCCATCCTAATAGAAGGATGCAGGCATAAGCTTAATCACAAAGCCTTAAAGCCTTTAGGGTTTAGTCCCTGATTATGAGGTGAGAAGAGAAGACTCAATGAGACACAAAGGTAAAACTAAGTGGGGGACTAATCAAAATCCTAACCATTTTCACGCTTGGTTGTTCCTAAGGTTTGTGAGGTTTACAGGAGCAATCTTCAAAGGAACCACCAGGAAGCAGATGAAAGGAGCCAAGAGAAGCAAAGTAACTTGCTTCATTCAAGAAGTCAAGTCACTTGAAGAAAGAAAGTAAGGAGAAAAAAAAAGAATGAGCAAGCTCAAACTCAAACACACATAAAAATGCAGCATGGATGCAAGAGAGAGATGAGAAGAAAGTATGAGAAGTGAAGGCAAATCCACTTCTCAAGGTTACTTACCATCTGAAAAGTTAGAAAAGGAATGCAATGCAATGCCAAATGGAATGAAATGGCATGATGAGAAACAAAACCAGAAGCACATACATGATGATAATGATGCTATGAGATGATGCAAACATGAGACAACACATGAGGATGATCATACAAGTTCATGGATGCAAATGAAGCAAGTTAAGACACATGAACATACATGGAAAGTTATGACATGCAAATGGCATACAACATGGCAAATGCAAGAGGCAATGATCAAACATGCTTCTAACATGTCCTAAGATGTGTCATGGATCAAATGGATGCATAAAATGTCATGGCAAGTCAAGGTATGAATGCAAATGCAAGATGGATGCATATGGAAACCCAAATTAGGGTTTATGATCAAAGTATCAAACACAAACCAAAATCAGAAGCAAACATCAAGATAAAAAATTGAAAATGCATTCAAAGGATCCCTAATCCTATACTAACTCACTGCCCAAAGGAGAAGTTCCAACTCTTAACCTAATTCAAGTTATGATTTTCCTTAGTTTTCTAGGGTTTTAGGGTTCCTTAACAAGAAAATTACCAAACAAATGAAAAATGAAATATAAAATCATGGCCATTTAATCTCACAAACTACATGCTAAACACAATGCAATGCAAAAAGAATCAAGGTCCAACTCTTTAGGGTTAGGCAGAAATGATTTTTGGAAGTTTGGATCAAAATAATGCATAAAAATGATTTTAATTCCATGGAAAATTCTCAAAATGCATCAAGATTAAAAAATAAATTTGGTTTGAGGGTTGGACAATGTTTCTAAATGTTTTTAAAGGTTTCATGAATTTTTTGGTGATTTTTAAATACTTAAAAGTATTTTTAATTAATTAATTCTCATTAATTAATTAAAAAGAAACTTTTAAATATTTAAAAATACTTTTTTAATGCAAAAAATAAAAATAAAAATATTTTTGTGTTCTGAAATTAAATAATAACTTGTACAAAAAATTTCAGATTTTTTAATGTATTTTTGCTATTTTAAATAAATTGTACAAGTTAAATGGAAAGAAAATAAAATAAAACAAAATAAAATGAAAAGTAATTCAATCTAAAGGCTGAGATTTGAATCTGGGAGAGAAGGTTTGACCACGCGCGTTAATGAATGGCCTGGATTGACTCTGACCTTAATTAAGTTTTACGAATTAATTAAATGGATTAATTAGATTTAATGGTGATTAGGGCAAAATGGACCCATCTGAACCACTCATACACGCGCAAAGTCAACCCAAGTCAGATGATCCAACGCATGAGATTCAAATGCCATTAATTACTGGGATTAGGGTTAAGTACTTTCAGGTGACCGGAGGGAAGCTCCGGTCATCTTCTCCGGCGGGTTGAAAACCCTAGAACATGATTCAGGCTACCATTCATCAAATTGAAAGCAGGGAAATGTTCCTCTACCCAAACCCCATTCAAATCACCCCTCAAACTAAATTTCTCATGCGCAAACAAAGAGAATCGAAGCTAACAAGATCCACGGGCAAAATTTCAGAGCCTTGGTAAATCCTCATTTCTTACTCATTTTTAATTCTAAACACACCCTCATGATCAGCAAGACATACACAACCAAATTATAACTTAAAAAGCAAGCTCTGAGAGAAAAAGTTCATGGCCATACCTGAGATGGAAGCTTCTGTTTCTGGGCTTTCTGAGCTATTCTTTGATGCAGACTCACTCCAATGGTTCCCCTGGTGCTAATGGCAAGCTTGGATGGAGCTTAAACAAGCTATTTTGAGAGGTTCAAATCTGACATATCAGAAAATGAGGTCTGTGTGTATGGTGTTTTAAGCTCTAACAATGGTTGATTCTGGTTCCTTTTAGTGTGTTTGATTTGTTGGTAAAGAGAAATTGGATGTGTGATGGCTGAAAAATGAGATTCGAAGAAGGGAAGCTCTTTGACAGTTTTTGTGGGGACTGAGTTCTGGCTTGCTTCAAGGGCCAATGTTGTGCTATATCATTCCCACAATGTGTGAATAGGCTGGGGAGCAGGTCAGTAGGGGTGGCTGTTTACTGTTCCATGAGTATGGGAGTTTTGGCCAAAAAGTCAATGTGATTGGTACTTGCAGCATGGGCTATGGCAGCAGCAGTTTGAGGTCATGTCTGGCTTCAGCTTGGGTTAAGGAGGACCCTTAGATTGCTTGTAGCTGGCTGCAACACATGGATCATGAACTATGCTAGCTTTTGCAACTTGCCCACTTGGTGCTTTCTTGAGATTTTAGGCTATGTACATGAAGCATTTCTTGCTGAATTTTGTTACATGATGTCTCAATTGGTCATGGCAATGCATATAAATCAGTTGGTGATCACATAACTTCTTGGAAAATGATCTTGCCAAAAATCCATTTTTGCATCCTTATGAAAAAAATGACTTATGGATTCCTTGAAAATCAAGGCAAACAATGCAAAATCCCTTGGGCCAATTCTGTTTCTAGGTCATGTGTGATCATGTGATACAGTTTTGAAGCCATTTTGAAGTCACTAGAATGCTTGGTACATGAATTTGCAAGTTTTCCATTTGGTGCATAACTTGAAATTTAGTGATTTTTGCCAACTTTGATGAACCATAACTTTTGATCCAAAATGAATTAGGTCATGTTCTTGTACTTTTTGAAAAGGGAAAGATCTACTCTACAACTTTAATGACCAAAGTTTTTCCATTTGAAGCATTTTTGGATCAAAAAGTAAGGGTTGAAAAGTTGCCTAAAATGACAAATTCCTTAAAAGTCAAACTTAACCCAAAAAGTCAACTTTGCAAAAACTTGTAATTATTGAATTTTGTGAACTTCAACCTTATTCCATGATCAAATAAAGATCAAATACACTCAAAATGATGAAGATTACCCCTTGGTTGGGTCATTGGGGGCCTCAGATGCTCTAATTTTGCACTGACTTGTCCAGAAAGTCAACTCTTGATCAGATGACTTCCCCATGGAATTTCTTCCTGAAAATTGATATGCATACTCCCTATACCATATAGAGACCAATAGAAACAAGAATGACCAAAAAATTTGGAGTTATGGCCTCTGAAACCAAAACCCTAATTTTAGGTCATCTGTGCAGTCAAGCCTGGCTCTGCTTCCATACCAATCCCAGTTCTTGTGATCCTTTGGCATTATTGACTTTGGGAGGATATAATATGATACTTGAACACACATGGACCCATTTGAAGTGATTGATGACCTTTGGAGTGGCTCAAGAAGCTCTTGGATTGCTCAGATCACAAACCCTAGATGCAGATGACTTAGAATCTATGCAGTGAATCAAAATTGTGGTATGAGATGTTATGATTGTGTTTATGCATATGAAAATGATCACAAGCCATGGTGTGAATGGGTGAGGGCAAATTTGGGGTGTTTACAGCTGCCCCTATTCAATCATGAGTTAGCTGTGCAGGATGTAAGCAACGGCTTAACAGGCAAGCGAGATAACTTGTGGTTGAATACCAAAGACAGTCCAAAATTTGCACTCACAGAATGAAGAAGAAAGGGGATATAGATTGTAAAGGAAAATAAAGTATATTGTAAAGTGTGGGCGACGGAGGACGACCGTCGAGCAGAGGACGACTGCTGGGTAAAGAGAAATGACGGGGACGGCCGACATGCTGGGAAAAGTGCGGAAAATAAAGCAATGACGGGGACGGCCGACATGCTGGGGGTAAAAGAATTATGATGGGGACAGCCATCAAGATAAAGCTGTAAAATTCTCTGGGGATTAATGAAACATGACGGGGACGGCCATCAAGTTCACAAAGTAACCAACGATGGGGACGGCCATCGAGCTAAACTGAAAAGGAAAAGGGACCACGACGGGGACGGCCATCGGGTTAAAGAATAAATGAAATAAACAGATGATGAGGTACAGTCATCAAAGGTGAAGGACGATCACCTAGCAGGGGACGGCTGCTCTGTTGGGGTAAGATGAGGGACGGTCATCTAAGGTGGAGGACGACCACCTGGCAGTACGGCTGCCGAATATCACGACATAGGACGAATGCCGGATAAAGTTCAGCGATGGGGACGACCATCGGATGAGCATGATGGAGGACGACCATCAAGAGGTGGAGGACGACCACCTAGCAGGGGACGGCTGCTCTCAAGGTTTGTCTTGACATAGGACGAATGTCAGATAACCAAAATCAACAATGGGGACGGCCATTGGATAAAATGATGAAGGACGATCATCAAGAGGTGGAGGACGACCACCTAGCACGGGACGGTTGCTAAATATCACGACATATGACGAATGTCGGATAGAAAATCAACGATGGGGACGGCCATCGAATGAGCATGATGGAAGACGACCATCAAGAGGTGGAGGACGACCACCTAGCAGGGTACGACTGCTCTCAGGGTTTATCATGACACAGGACGAATGTCAGATAAAAAGGAAAATTTGTTTGTTGGCGATCTACTGGGGGATAGCAAACACGGACGAGTATTTACATCCGAGAAACAAAAGGAATAAGTGTTTAGATGTCGTGTATAGATTAAAGATGCGGACGAGCATCCTTAAGACTACGATACAGATGAGTATCGGGTAGAAACAAATACTGACTCGTGTTCAGAGATGATGATACGGACGAGTATCAACGGGTTAACAGAGAACACGGATGAGTGTTGAATCTGAAGGGACTCCTCTGGGAGAATAGTAGACACAGGCGAGTATCTATATTCAAGAAGACAAAAGTGTTTGACACAGTGTATGGATTAAAGATGCGGATGAGCATCCTTAAGACTATGATACGGACGAGTATCATGTAGAAACAAACTCTTGACGCATGTTCTGAGATGATGGTACGGACGAGTACCAACGGGTTAACAAAGAACAAGGACTAGTGTTGGATCTGTGGGGATATAAGTGGTATATACAAGATACAGACGAGTATCAGTATAAGCGCGAGTGGTGTATAGATGAGTGTTTAACAGCTGGGGAGAGCGACACAGACGAGTGTCAAAAGGAGAAGAGTGCGATATGAACAAGTATCTGATATACAAAGTGTAGATGACTGTGTTGGGGATATGACACGGACGGGTGTCAAAGGATTACCATATGTAAGTATATGTGAGTGCAAAGAGGATGTCTTTGGATTTCTTGCTGGGGTTATGACACAGACAGGTGTCAAAAAGTATCTGTAATACGGGTGTTATTGTTTGCACAAAGTGTTCAGGCGACCTTACTGGGGAGTATTGTATACTGGTGTTTGTGAATGTGAGGCAACTGCTTTTGCTGGGGAATCTCCGCTGGGAATTTGGGGGAAGTATTCTGTATATTGACGGATCGTCATTATTCACAAGTATTGATTCAAAACATGGCTTATGATTATGCTATATGTTTGATTTTTGTCGTAATGCTCTGTGTTAGACGGAATGCTACGCTTTGTGGGTGAATATGATGCGCATGCCATGATTATGCAAAGATACGAAACCGGGACTCGGATCCCACTGCTCGTGAAGATTTCCGGTTGATCTACTTAAAATGGACGTCCCAGCTGGGGATGAGATCGTTGGAAGATCTGACAAGATGCATCTGCTTGGGGAAATGGGTCAATGATAGACCCATCTCAGTAATGAGGGACCCAGCTGGGGTTTGTAGAAGCTTTCTCTTCCCTGTCGTGATTCCTTCGTGCGCTGCTCTTCTGGATAGAGGCTGGAGCTCTGTGGGGAGATGGTTCCTTGACTTTTGTACTCGGCTGAGCAAGGAATGGCAACTCGGATGGGGAGAAAACACTTCGAGTGTTAAGACTGAGTGTTGATTTGTCAACTTGCTGGGATGAAGCTTTCATGCCCCAAGCTGCGTTCTGGATACCTGCAATCCTGAAAAGATAGAGAAACGCACAAGTAATCCCGAGGTATCCTTTACTGGATTCCGTCTTAGGAGTTTAGACACTTCTGAGAGTAAGTATATTTCCTGCGAGCACACGGCTTTTATTATATTTTGGAAGATAAACATCTATATTCGTGCAATCAGTTTTTTTCTTTAAGACATCAGACATTTTTGCAAATAATAAAAAAAATGTACAAGACGAGGCATGGCTAAAAATCTGATGTTATTAATTCATATGCCCTGAATTGGTGAGATACAGTCAAAGAAACATATCCCCTGAAATGAGGAGATTGCTACAAATTGAGAAACAAAATGCTGGCAATGTTGATGACGCTTTAAGGAGCTTCCTCTTTACTATGACTCGTATGACTTTTGACGTTCTCCTTATCTTGCTTTCTGAAGAATGCTGATTCTGATTGAAGCTTGATCCTTTCAAAGCTTACCAAGTTGTAAACGATACAGACGAATTCAGAGTGCAGTTGTTCACTTATTCCCTTGTTTTGCATGGATCGCCCTTTCGGGTTTTCAATCCATCGGGATACCCTTTTTGCCTGAGCTGTCCTATGCGGCTTTTCAACTCAGCGGGTGTACATTTTTTGTTTATTTTCCCTTATTTTTGCCCGAATCTTTTATTCTGTTTTTGACTCGCCGGGATGCCCTATTTTTGCCTGGACTTATATTCTGTTTTTGTGTCCAGCGGGTCATTTTTATGCGAAGTATTTTTTAACTGCATTTGAATTCACAGGGGACGGGAAGTCTTCACCATCCATAGTGCTGAGCATCAGTGCTCCACCAGAGAAAACATTCTTTACTACAAATGGTCCTTCATAATTTGGAGTCCATTTGCCCCTGTGGTCCGTATGAGGAGGGAGGATTCTCTTCAGCACAAGATCTCCTACTTGGTACTCTCGGTGTCTGACTTTCTGATCGAAGGCTTTCTTCATTCTTTTCTGATACAACTGCCCATGACAAATTGCAGCCAATCTTTTCTCTTCAATCAGACTCAACTGTTCATATCGGGACCGGACCCATTCTGCTTCGTTCAGCTTAACATCCATTAGTACCCGTAGGGAGGGTAATTCAACTTCAATGGGTAGGACTGCTTCCATACCATACACAAGCTGATACGGTGTTGTCCCAGTGGATGTTCTGATTGACGTGCGGTACCCATGCAAAGCAAATGGTAACATTTCATGCCAGTCTTTGTAGGTGACTACCATCTTCTGCACAATCTTCTTAATATTCTTATTAGCCGCCTCAACAGCGCCGTTCATCTTTGGCCTGTAAGGAGAAGAATTGTGATGCTGAATCTTGAAGTCCCGGCATAGCTCTGCCATCATTTTGTTGTTCAAGTTGGAACCATTATCAGTAATGATTCGCTCGGGAACTCCATATCGACAGATGATATCTCTCTTCAGAAATCTGGCTACCACTTGTCTTGTAACATTTGCATAGGAAGTTGCTTCGACCCACTTGGTAAAATAGTCAATAGCAACCAAGATGAATCTGTGGCCGTTTGAAGCAGTTGGTTCAATCTTGCCAATCATGTCAATGCCCCACATAGCAAAGGGCCTGGGTGAAGACATCACATTCAGAGGATTGGGAGGCACATGCACCTTATCCGCATAAATCTGGCATTTATGGCATTTCCTGGCATAGGTACAACAGTCGGCATCCATTGTGATCCAATAATAACCAGATCGTAGCAATTTCTTGGCCATTGCATGTCCTCCCGCATGGGTACCAAAGGATCCTTCGTGCACTTCATGCATTAACAAGTCTGCTTCTGTTTTATCGACACATCTGAGGAGTACCATGTCGAAGTTTCTCTTGTACAGGGAACCATCAGTGTTCAGAAAGAAACTACCAGCAAGCCTTCTCAAAGTCTTCTTATCATTGGAAGATGCCCCAGGTGGGTATGTTTGATCCTCCAAGAAGCACTTAATGTCATAGAACCAAGGCTTATCATCTTTGACAACATCTGCTGCAAATACATATGCTGGCCTGTCAAGTCTGGATACTGAAATCTGAGGTACAAAGTTGGCAGCTTGAACTTTGATCATTGACAAAATGGTAGCCAGAGCATCTGCAAACTGATTCTCGTCCCGAGGGATATACTCAAGCTTGACCGTTGTGAAGAAAGTTAATAGCCTTCTTGTATAATCCCTGTAAGGTATCAGATGATCTTGGTGGGTATACCATTTGCCATTGGTCTGATTAACTACCAGAGCTGAATCTCCGAATACAGTCAATGTCTTGATCCTGAGGTCAATGGCTTCCTCAAGACCCATAATGCAAGCTTCATATTCAGCTTCGTTATTAGTGCAGTTGAAGGTGAGTTTTTCCGAGAAAGGCATGTGAACTCCTTTAGGTGTAATGAGTACTGCACCAACACCACGACCATTCATATTAACAGCCCCATCAAACATCATAGTCCATTCCTCTTCCGGGTCAGGCCCTTCAGTGTGAACAGGCTCTTCATGATCTTTTGCTTTTATGAACATGATGTCTTCATCAGGGAAGTCAAATCTCATAGGCTGGTAGTTGTCAATAGGTTGCTCAGCAAGATATTCAGACAATATACTGCCTTTGATGGCTTTCTGAGAAGTGTACTGAATGTCGTACTCTGTAAGGATCATTTGCCATCTTGCAACCCGCCCGGTAAGTGCTGGCTTCTCAAATATGTACTTAACTGGGTCCATTTTTGAGATCAATAAAGTAGTGTGGGTCAACATATACTGTCTCAGTCGGCGAGCAGCCCACGCTAAAGCACAGCAAGTTTTCTCGAGCAGTGAATAACGTTGTTCACAGTCGGTAAACTTTTTGCTTAGGTAGTATATTGCATACTCTTTTCGACCAGACTCGTCATGCTGGCCCAACACACACCCCATCGACTCTTCTAATACTGTCAGGTACATAATTAGAGGTCTTCCTTCGACTGGAGGCATAAGGATTGGAGGTTCTTGTAAGTATTCCTTGATCTTGTCAAAAGCCCTTTGGCAGTCTTCGTTCCACCTGACCGTCTGTTCTTTTCTCAGCAATTTGAACAAGGGCTCACAGGTTGCTGTAAGGTGAGATATGAACCTTGAGATGTAGTTCAATCTACCTAGAAACCCTCGAACTTCCTTCTCTGTCTTTGGTGCAGGCATTTCTTGAATGGCTTTGACTTTATCAGGGTCTACTTCAATCCCTTTCTCACTCACAATAAATCCCAGCAGCTTACCAGATCTCACCCCGAATGTGCATTTGTTGGGGTTCAACTTCAGTTGATACTTCCTCAGACGTTTGAACAACTTCAGCAGATTTACCAGGTGGTCTTCTTCAGTGAGGGACTTGGCAATCATGTCGTCCACATAACATTCAATTTCTTTATGGATCATGTCGTGGAATAATGTTACCATAGCCCGTTGATACGTCGCACCGGCGTTCTTGAGCCCAAATGGCATTACCTTGTAGCAGAACGTGCCCCAAGGTGTGATGAAGGTTGTCTTCTCCATGTATTCAGGTGACATTTTAATCTGATTGTATCTTGAAAATCCGTCCATGAAGGAGAATACCGAGAACTGAGCCGTATTATCCACCAATACATCAATGTGAGGTAAAGGGAAATCATCTTTCGGGCTAGCTCTGTTCAGATCTCGATAGTCAACACACATCCTTATTTTGCCATCTTTCTTAGGTACAGGTACAATATTAGCAACCCACGGTGGATAGCTAGTCACAGCAAGGAACCCGGCGTCCCACTGCTTTTGTACCTCCTCTTTGATTTTCATTGCCATGTCTGGACGAGTACGGCGCAGCTTCTGTTTAACTGGTGGGCATTCTTCTCTCAAAGGAAGCTTGTGCACAACAATGTCGGTGTCCAACCCTGGCATATCTTGATAAGACCAAGCAAACACGTCCACATACTCTTGCAGCAGGTCAATCAGTTGTCTCTTCACTGAGTCTTGTAAGCAGGCCCCGATTTTAACTTCTTTCACGTCTTCATCTGTACCAAGATTGATCGTTTCAACCTCCTCCTGATGAGGAGTGATAACCTTCTCCTCTTGCCTCAACAACCTGGCCAACTCTTCAGGAAGCTCATATTCTTCTTCAACCCCTTCATCAGCTTGATTGATTGGATTGTCAAAGTCATACGGAGTCATAGCCGTGCTGTTGTCGGTGCAGTTTGGAAGGCACTCTCTGCAAGGGTTCAGTTTGTTCATTTTAGTGATTTGATTTTAATCTTGTTTAAAAAAGTGAAATAAAGTTGTCATTTTGAAAACACTGCCATTTATTTTTTGTACAAAAAGAGAAATGGAAAAAACAATGAGCGGAAAAGAAAAAGACTCGTTTGCAAAAGATGTCTGATAATTCATTGATTAATCTTGTTGCACAAAAATTACAGATGGCCCGATTACAAAATGAGCCTTGTCATCTTGGGCAAGATGCAAGACTTTGATGCATGCTATAAAATACAGGAAATAATAATTACTCTGCATGAGTAACTCTTATAATTTCCTGGGAAGACCAGTTCGAGATACTGCTCCCCGGGATCTTTGGACGGATCCAACTCTCCAGGTTGCGGTCGCTTTCATCCTCGTCTTCCAAATTGTTGACAGCATCAGGGGTGAGCATCCCCCCACTAACAAAGTTGGGCTCCTTGGCAGCCTCTGCTTGATCTTGCTGAGTTGGTTTGTAACCCAACCCAAATCTATCTTCTTTCTTCTCTACAGGTAACAATTTGCCCCAGCCTTGGGCAGTTCCTTCTTCAACAACCTTCCGGGCTTGTTGATATGATGTCATTGAGGTTCCAGGTACAACAGATGTTTCATTTATGTTCAAGGCCTCAAACCCTTGACTCATTGTTTCGTGGATCTCCCCATCCATCTCAATGTATTTGTAGGTAGCCAGGTGGCTAACAAAAATATCCTCCTCTCCACAGATAGTAACGACTTGACCCTCCCACTCGAATTTTAACTTCTGGTGAAGGGTTGAGGTCACGGCGCCAGCAGCGTGAATCCATGGCCTACCCAATAGACATCTGTAGGCAGGCTGTATATCCATCACGTAGAAGGTCGTTTTGAAAGTTTGTGGGCCAATCGTTATAGGCAACTCAATTTCCCCCAGAACTGATCTCTTAGAACCGTCAAAGGCTCTCACCACCAGGTTGCTGGGACGTAATGCCAATTCGTCATACTCTAGCTTCACAAGGGCTTTTTTAGGTAAGACATTGAGGGATGATCCTGTGTCTACCAGCACATGGGAAAGAACTGCACCTTTACATTCCATGGTGATGTGCAAAGCCTTGTTATGATTGCGGCCTTCCGTAGTAAAATCAGTGTTGGTGAACCCTAGTCCATGACTAGCATTAACATTTCCAACCACAGCTTCCAACTGATTGACGGTGATCTCTTCAGGCACATAAGTTGCGTGCAAGACTTTTAGTAGTGCGTTCCGATGAGCCTCGGAGCACATAAGCAATGATAGGATTGAGATCTTGGAAGGCGTCTGGTGAAGCTGATCCACTATTTTGTAATCACTTTTCTTGATGATTCTCATGAACTCATCAACTTCTTGATCAAAGGGTGTTTTTAAAGCTTCCTTAACAATTTGCTCTTCCTGCACCAAGCTTTTCCCTTTTGCCTTGGCAGCAGCTTCTGCTTCGGCAGTGGGTCTTTGAGTTTGTGGAGCGAAGAGACGTCCGCTTCGAGTGAAGCCTCCGCCTCCTCCCACATTGTCTATTTGTGGTGCAGGGGTTGATGATTCAAAAGTGATTTTCTGTCCTTCGCAGTATAGATCAGAGCCGTAATGCCAGGGGATGGCATTACTGCTTTCATAAGGTACTGGCCCAGGCACCGTGATGGTGACTGGACTGATGGTAGCTGCAGAAGGGACTGTGATAGTCTGTGGATCATAATATATTGTGACTGGTGCTCTGATGGGAGTAGCACTTCGTGAGTTGTAAGCAGAATCATTCTCAGGATCATAATAAATCGTAACGATGGAGACATTTGCTGCTGAAGTTGTAGGAGACATTGTTGGAAGGGTGGGTGTTGTTGTTGTAGGAGTTTCTGAATGAAGTGGTGCTGAAGTTGTAGAAGGAATGTTTGTTGACATCTGGTCAGTTGAAATGACAGATGAAACATTTGTTGACGAAGCTGAAGAGTTGTCGGGAACAATGGTTGTTGTAGTTGTAGATGATTCTGGAACTGTTGCTGATGAGATTGCTGGATTGGTAGGAAATGATGTGGTGATTTGAAGCAGGCCACTCTGGATGAGACCATCTATGCCATCTCTCAAGTTATCGCAACCATTCACCGAAATGTTGCAATAAGCGCACCCTAACTCACACCCCGGGAACGTTTGACATTCGAGGAGTTGAGCCTTAATTTCTACCAACGGTGTCCGAATCTGACCCACACTGGTTATCAAGTAAGACGGCTTGTCTTCTTCAATAGCATTGATTCTGGGACCTCCATGGTGTGGCATAGGGTTTTTGTTAACATTTGGTGGTGGTGCAAAGTTTAGAGCCTTAGAGTCTACCAGGTCTTGTACCTTCATGTGCAAAGCTCTGCACTTCTCTGTACTATGGCCAGGTGCATTTGAATGGAAGGCACATCTGGCGTTGGAGTCATAATTTCTGGGTAGACTATTAGGATCTGGAGGTGCCAACGTCCTTAGCTCAACTAGGTTGAGTTTCAGGAGTTGTGGAAGTAATGTGGCATATGGCATAGGGATCGGATCGATCACCCTATTGGCCTGAGAAGGTCTCTATTGGAATGGTCTTTGCTGATTGTTGTTGTTGGTGTTGCTGTAGTTTCTCGGAGGATACTGAGTTTGTTGCTGGTACTGAGGTTGTTGCTGATAATTTTGCTGCTGTGGTAAATAAGCTGGTTGTGAATGAATTGGAGCGGGAATGGTGACTGCTGCCACAGACCTGTGAACATATTGGGGTCTGCCCCTGTTGGTGTGGATAGCATTGGTTTCACCAGTTCTTCTTGGGCCTGCAAAAGGCTTTCTTGCGTTGCTGGATGAGCTGGCACCGTTGTCAGAAATTTTGCCCATCTTTAACAGGCTCTCAATTCTCTCTCCAGCTATCACGACATCTGCAAAGCTGGTAGAAGAGAAGGCAGCCAGCCTGTCAATGTATGTTCCTTGGAGGGTATTCATAAACATATCTGCCATTTCTCTCTCTGACATAGGTGGCTGGACAGCAGCAGCAAGCTGCCTCCACCTTTGGGCGTACTCGCGGAAGCTTTCTCTAGATGACTGTGACATCCCCATCAGGAGGGTCCTGTTGGGTGCCATATCCAAATTATACTGGTATTGTCTAATGAAGGCCTCTGCCAAATCCTTCCAACACCTGATGGTCGCTCTAGTTAGATGGGAGTACCATTCCCTTGACGCTCCAGTCAAACTATCCTCGAAATAAAACATCCATAGCTTCTCGTCCATGGTATATGCTTTCAGCCTTCCCAAAAAGGATTGTAAATGGGTCCGTGGGCAGGAAGTCCCGTTGTATTTCTCAAAACAAGGAGGCTTAAACTTATGGGGAATCCTGACCCCGTCTACCAAGCCCATGTCCATAACATCGAAACCCAAAGAGTTTTGAGATTCCAAGGATCTTAATTTCTCAGCTATCTCATCCAGCCTTCTGTCATAAGCTTCCTCCCCAGCACCCATTACTGTGAACTGATCCTCCTGGGGGTCTTCTTGCAGCATTCTACCTGCAGTGGCAGTCCCTTGTACATTGGCAGGGATGTTGATCTCTGGATGAAGGTGGGGTCCAAATACAGGGGGGTTGACATGAGGTTGGACCCTCTCATTGTTGCTTGTGCCAGCAGTCCCTATATGGGGATCTTCCTGATTCTGCCTTTCCACCATTGCTCTCAATCTTTCTTGGCTCTGAGCCATGTTGTTCATCACTTCCATAAACTGCGTCATCTGAGTTCTCATTTCCAATCTTTCGTTTGCCATTTGGTTTCTGACCTCTGCAAGGTCCTGTTGTACCTGATCCATTTGTATGCCCGGAAGGTTGTTACGGGTTGGATATCGGTGCGGACGGTTGAGTGGAAATACCCGGCGTCGAGCAATAGTTCCTGAGTATCACAACAGAGTTAGTAACAATAAAACAAAACCTACAAAACAAACAAAGGGTTAGCATGCAATGCAGTATGCTTATTTGTTTTCAAGGTATCCGGCTTGGCATTCAGTTTTGACCCTTCCAGACCCTTGAAGATGCTGTTGATGTTGCTTTTTGAAGTAAACTCAGATTGAACAAACTGATACATATATTACAAAAGGCAAATGGTACATAGTTTGTTTACAAATACAAGCCCTCTGAGGGGTCAAAATATATTACAAGAAAATAAAAGTACATGGGATGCAAGCAACAACAAGCAAAAGGTCAAACACCAAGTCCAAACTCATCCTCCTGAACTTCCTTGAGAAGTGCTTCAGTCACAGGATCAGCTGGACGCTCCGTGAGATTCCTGATAAGGAGATTCCGGGTAGTAACAGCTGCAGTTAGCTTCTTGTGTTGACTCTGGTCTTTTGACCTCTTCACTCCAGCTTTGATCTTCAGCTCTGAGATCTCCCTTTGGGCTGCTGCCAGGGCTTCCTGCTGCTCTTTTGCACTAGCTTCCAGCTGCTCTATCTTGTCTTGGATCCTCTTATCCTCCAGAGTACGAGCTTCGGTGATCCTGACCCACCTAGCTTGACTCTCCTTCAGATACAAGTCTGTCCTGGCTTTCTGGAATTGGGCTTCCTTGCAAGCATTCTTCAGAATTTGTTCTCCAGCCCTAGACTTCTTGATGTAATCCTCAGACTTCTCAATTTTAGCCAGATGCTCCACTCTCAACTTCTCTAACCTCTCAATATCCAACCTACCATCACTCCTCTCCCAGAGGGTCTTCTGCAAAGCCTGAGTCAACTTCTCATTTCTCTCCTTCAAGCTCTCAAACTCTTCTAAGTTGACAGTGGCAGGAGGTGGTGCTGAGGATGATCCAGGCATATCCTCCATGGTAAAGGGCATCCCAGAAAATTGAGCCCTAGCATGGGACCACTCATAATATTGTGCTGATGCCACATTGTTGCACTTCCCCAGAATGGTTACTCCTTTAGTTTGAACATTATCCCAGGCCCAGGCTTCCTGCCTAACAATAGCCAGATTAGGCTTGTTCTCACAGTAAAGAGTCTTAGCCAAGTCTTGTGCCTTAGGAGTGTGGACCAATGCATAGCCCAGTTGTCTTTTGAACAACAGAGGGTTGTAATTAATGCAACCCTTAACTCCTATCAGGGGCACATTGGGAAATTGCCCACAGCTGGTAATGACATCCCTGCCCTTTGTGCTTTGAGTGCACCACCTGATATCAGCTGAAGTCAGAGCAGTGAGTCTTCTAGCCCAGTTCCTCTGCTGATGAGGATTCAAAAATGCATCCGACTTGGGCAAATGCTTGAGAAGCCAAGTATGGAACAAAGGAGCACAACACCTCACTAATCTCCCCCTCTGCTTTTCATTCCTCTGGTGCACTAAATAGTAAAAATCCCCCAATAGAGTGGGCACTGGGTTCCTCAGGACGAAAAGATGGATTGCATTCTTGCTAATGAATCTAGGCTCATCTGCAAATAATATGATCTCGTATATGCTCAGGGCCAACAAAGCACAGACTGCTTTCCACTCTCCTAGAGAAGCTTTCAGGGTAGCTTGAGAGATCAAGAAATCCAGATGCAAGCCAGAGATTCCAGCCTTAGTAGTCATATGTTGCCCAATCAGAACTGATTCCAGAAGCAATGCCTTTGCTACTTCTTCATTACCAGGAAAGACCATCTCAGGGTTGAAAGGGATTCCACCCCTGATAGGTATACCAACCAATGAGGAGTATTCTTCCAATAAAGGGCCCAACTGAAAGTCCTGAAAGGTGAAACACCTCAGTGGGGGATCATAAAATTGCAGGCAAGTATGAATTAGGCTCCTCTGTGAAGGGTCCAAATCCATAACCACATCAAGTATGTCTCCAAAATGCTCCCTGAAGAGTGGTATATGATCTGGAGTGATCAGGGTCTGAATCCTCCTGATGTCAGCTAGCTCAGGCTGGAAGAAGTGGTAGGAGATGTTACTCTTTTTAGGTGCCATGATGTTGAGGATGAGTTGAGACAGGTGCTGATGATAATACTGAAAATGGGCCACTGACTGGCTGGTGCAGGTGACTGAAGCAGATAGCTGATAGCTGAAGCAGATGCTGATGAAGATAGGTCTATACTGATGATGGGGTCAAAAACCAAGCCAAAAATGAAGATGGATACCCTGAAAAACAAATAAACAAATGTCAAAATGATGCAATGAGGATGTATGTGAATGATATGCAAGGGTTTGTGACTGAGCTGGATCTGATCAAGTGCTCTGATATAAGTCCAGGTATGTTCAAGAAATCCAGATGGAGGTCTATAAGTCCAGTAACCAAGGTGGGGGACTCAAATAAAGAGCCACATATCCAGGGTTTAGAATCACAAGAACTGTTCCAACATGGAGCATTCTTAATCAAGTCAAAGTAACAGGGTATGCTGGGGTCAAGGGCACCTGCAAACCTGTAAACAGCCCAACCCCCTCACAGGTGGTGTTCTAAAACAAGGATCCTCAGACTTGGATCAGTTATGAGAAGTGTAAACACTTCTAACCCGGAGGTACAGTGTTTACAATAACCATAAAAGTTCCTCCTCTAATTCACCTCAGTTTCTGAAGGTCAGTACTAAAGGTCATCCATACTTAGCAGGCTTCCCAGATAGCCCTAGCATTGCAGGAAATCTGCAACACAGAGTTCTCAAGAAGAAACCCATATCTGAACTGTGTTTCATATTCCCGCACCAGACCGAGATGGAATGGGAAAGAATATGAACCACTCTAGCCTAGGTGTCACTCAGGTCCCAGGTATAGGACCTCAACTCTCAATAGAACACCCACCCACCAAAGCAAACAAACAGATCCAGCCAGCACAGTATGATAGTATGATATATGCATAAAGTAATAAAGAAAGCAATAAAGCAACTGTACATAAAGCAAAAATAAATACAAATATACAAACACACATAACACTCCAGTAAACACAAATCAATCAAGCGCTAGGAGGAACCCACAAAAAGAACCAGAAGCCCTGGTTGCAGTATAAGGGTCCCCAGCAGAGTCGCCAAGCTGTCGCTCCCACCAAATGAAGCCGGGTCAAATGGGGTACAGACGCGAACGGTTGGCGAAAGGGGGATGCGAGGACACACAGGAGTGAACTCACAGGGAATGAATAGAGTCGCCAGCTAGGCATTTTTATCCCGGAGGAAAGGCAATGCTGCATAGACCTAGAAAGACATGGATAAGACGGTTGCGAACCAGAGAGACTGAGAAAGGGGGTTGGTTACAACCTGGGAAGGTATTAGCACCCAGATTGTCCGCCGTACTCGACGGGATCCACGCTTAAAAGATTTGTGTTTTAAAAGGGGTAGTGTCAGTTCAATTTGTGTATAAAATAGCTGGAAAAGATGTACAAGTGTCAGTGTAAGAAAAGTATGAAGTGTATAAATGATGTATTAGTGTAAGAACAGGAATATGATGCTCAAGATCATGAGGCTTAAAGAATAAAGCTGGAAAGAGGGGGAATATACAGAGACTTTTGTTCGATAACTGTTAAGTTATGCCTACGTATCCTCTCGTGCAATGAGGAAGTCAGAACACCGTAGTTCGACCCAAAGAGACTGAAAGATGAATTGACTTGTGAACTGCTTACTTGTCTATGCTCAAGTGTATGACCTGTCTGGCTCAGGTGCAAACTGTCTTGCATTAGACGGAAGAAGCGAGCTCTCGTTTGTGAGTGAATGAGATGAGAAAAGAATCCCGGAGGAGACGATTATTGTTTGTTTTTGTGTTTTCAGTCTTTTATTGTTTTTGGATTTTGTCATAAGTTAATGAGCTTAAGTATAAACCAATGGATTTAGTAAACTCATCACATCTTCCCTCTGATTAGGGTTAATGAGAATACCTTAAGTGTGAAGTCAGCTTCTCACACTTAAACACCTTTGGTGTAGGATTAAGATCATTAACCTACTTGTGATTAATTAGATGTTTTTGTTGTTTTTGTTTAGTGTTAAGTAATGAGATTAAGCCATAATCAGGGATTAAACAGACTCATTACACCATCCTAATAGAAGGATAATAGGTGAGAATGTTTAAGCTGAGGAAAACTCCTCAACTTAATCCATGATTAGGGATTAAACTCATGACAAAACAAAGCCTTTATTGAGTGGATTTTAGTTAATAATATGATGATGAAGTGAGTTTTAGGGTTTATAAGACAACTTGAGGGGGACTTGTCCATTAACACTAGGGTTAGTCCTTCTTAACCAGTTAAGGAAGAATTAGAACCCTAATGCAAGGCCCAAGTTACAAGTGTGAAGTCTTGATGATTATTATGTGAATTAATTAGAGGATTTAAACACATTAAGGGTTCAACACTTAGGATTAAAGTTATACACTCCATCCTAATAGAAGGATGCAGGCATAAGCTTAATCACAAAGCCTTAAAGCCTTTAGGGTTTAGTCCCTGATTATGAGGTGAGAAGAGAAGACTCAATGAGACACAAAGGTAAAACTAAGTGGGGGACTAATCAAAATCCTAACCATTGTCACGCTTGGTTGTTCCTAAGGTTTGTGAGGTTTACAGGAGCAATCTTCAAAGGAACCACCAGGAAGCAGATGAAAGGAGCCAAGAGAAGCAAAGTAACTTGCTTCATTCAAGAAGTCAAGTCACTTGAAGAAAGAAAGTAAGGAGAAAAAAACGAATGAGCAAGCTCAAACTCAAACACACATAAAAATGCAGCATGGATGCAAGAGAGAGATGAGAAGAAAGTATGAGAAGTGAAGGCAAATCCACTTCTCAAGGTTACTTACCACCTGAAAAGTTAGAAAAGGAATGCAATGCAATGCCAAATGGAATGAAATGGCATGATGAGAAACAAAACCAGAAGCACATACATGATGATAATGATGCTATGAGATGATACAAACATGAGACAACACATGAGGATGATCATACAAGTTCATGGATGCAAATGAAGCAAGTTAAGACACATGAACATACATGGAAAGTTATGACATGCAAATGGCATACAACATGGCAAATGCAAGAGCCAATGATCAAACATGCTTCTAACATGTCCTAAGATGTGTCATGGATCAAATGGATGCATAAAATGTCATGGCAAGTCAAGGTATTAATGCAAATGCAAGATGGATGCATATGGAAACCCAAATTAGGGTTTATGATCAAAGTATCAAACACAAACCAAAATCAGAAGCAAACATCAAGATGAAAAATTGAAAATGCATTCAAAGGATCCCTAATCCTATACTAACTCACTGCCCAAAGGAGAAGTTCCAACTCTTAACCTAATTCAAGTTATGATTTTCCTAAGTTTTCTAGGGTTTTAGGGTTCCTTAACAAGAAAATTACCAAACAAATGAAAAATGAAAGATAAAATCATGGACATTTAATCTCACAAACTACATGCTAAACACAATGCAATGCAAAAAGAATCAAGGTCCAACTCTTTAGGGTTAGGCAGAAATGATTTTTGGAAGTTTGGATCAAAATAATGCATAAAAATGATTTTAATTCCATGGAAAATTCTCAAAATGCATCAAGATCAAAAAAGAAATTTGGTTTGAGGGTTGGACAATGTTTCTAAATGTTTTTAAAGGTTTCATGAATTTTTTGGTGATTTTTAAATACTTAAAAGTATTTTTAATTAATTAATTCTCATTAATTAATTAAAAAGAAACTTTTAAATATTTAAAAATACTTTTTTAATGCAAAAAATAAAAATAAAAATATTTTTGTATTCTGAAATTAAATAATAACTTGTACAAAAAATTTCAGATTTTTTAATGTATTTTTGCTATTTTAAATAAATTGTACAAGTTAAATGGAAAGAAAATAAAATAAAACAAAATAAAATGAAAAGTAATTCAATCTAAAGGCTGAGATTTGAATCTGGGAGAGACGGTTTGACCACGCGCGTTAATGAATGGCCTGGATTGACTCTGACCTTAATTAAGTTTTACGAATTAATTAAATGGATTAATTAGATTTAATGGTGATTAGGGCAAAATGGACCCATCTGAACCACTCATACACGCGCCAAGTCAACCCAAGTCAGATGATCCAACGCATGAGATTCAAATGCCATTAATGACTGGGATTAGGGTTAAGTACTTTCAGGTGACCGGAGGGAAGCTCCGGTCATCTTCTCCGGCGGGTTGAAAACCCTAGAACATGATTCAGGCTACCATTCATCAAATTGAAAGCAGGGAAATGTTCCTCTACCCAAACCCCATTCAAATCACCCCTCAAACTAAATTTCTCATGCGCAAACAAAGAGAATCGAAGCTAACAAGATCCACGGGCAAAATTTCAGAGCCTTGGTAAATCCTCATTTCTTACTCATTTTCAATTCTAAACACACCCTCATGATCAGCAAGACATACACAACCAAATTATAACTTAAAAAGCAAGCTCTGAGAGAAAAAGTTCATGGCCATACCTGAGATGGAAGCTTCTGTTTCTGGACTTTCTGAGCTATTCTTTGATGCAGACTCACTCCAATGGTTCCCCTGGTGCTAATGGCAAGCTTGGATGGAGCTTAAACAAGCTATTTTGAGAGGTTCAAATCTGATATATCAGAAAATGAGGTCTGTGTGTATGGTGTTTTAAGCTCTAACAATGGTTGATTCTGGTTCCTTTTAGTGTGTTTGATTTGTTGGTGAAGAGAAATTGGATGTGTGATGGCTGAAAAATGAGATTCGAAGAAGGGAAGCTCTTTGACAGTTTTTGTGGGGACTGAGTTCTGGCTTGCTTCAAGGGCCAATGTTGTGCTATATCATTCCCACAATGTGTGAATAGGCTGGGGAGCAAGTCAGTAGGGGTGGCTGTTTACTGTTCCATGAGTATGGGAGTTTTGGCCAAAAAGTCAATGTGATTGGTACTTGCAGCATGGGCTATGGCAGCAGCAGTTTGAGGTCATGTCTGGCTTCAGCTTGGGTTAAGGAGGACCCTTAGATTGCTTGTAGCTGACTGCAACACATGGATCATGAACTATGCTAGCTTTTGCAACTTGCCCACTTGGTGCTTTCTTGAGATTTTAGGCTATGTACATGAAGCATTTCTTGCTGAATTTTGTTACATGATGTCTCAATTGGTCATGGCAATGCATAGAAATCAGTTGGTGATCACATAACTTCTTGGAAAATGATCTTGCCAAAAATCCATTTTTGCATCCTTATGAAAAAAATGACTTATGGATTCCTTGAAAATCAAGGCAAATAATGCAAAATCCCTTGGGCCAATTCTGTTTCTAGGGCATGTGTGATCATGTGATACAGTTTTGAAGCCATTTTGAAGTCACTAGAATGCTTGGTACATGAATTTGCAAGTTTTCCATTTGGTGCATAACTTGAAATTTAGTGATTTTTGCCAACTTTGATGAACCATAACTTTTGATCCAAAATGAATTAGGTCATGTTCTTGTACTTTTTGAAAAGGGAAAGATCTACTCTACAACTTTCATGACCAAAGTTTTTCCATTTGAAGCATTTTTGGATCAAAAAGTAAGGGTTGAAAAGTTGCCTAAAATGACAAATTCCTTAAAAGTCAAACTTAACCCAAAAAGTCAACTTTGCAAAAACTTGTAATTATTGAATTTTGTGAACTTCAACCTTATTCCATGATCAAATAAAGATCAAATACACTCAAAATGATGAAGATTACCCCTTGGTTGGGTCATTGGGGGCCTCGGATGCTCTAATTTTGCACTGACTTGTCCAGAAAGTCAACTCTTGATCAGATGACTTCCCCATGGAATTTCTTCCTGAAAATTGATATGCATACTCCCTATACCATATAGAGACCAATAGAAACAAGAATGACCAAAAAATTTGGAGTTATGGCCTCTGAAACCAAAACCCTAATTTTAGGTCATCTGTGCAGTCAAGCCTGGCTCTGCTTCCATACCAATCCCAGTTCTTGTGATCCTTTGGCATTCTTGACTTTGGGAGGATATAATATGATACTTGAACACACATGGACCCCTTTGAAGTGATTGATGACCTTTGGAGTGGCTCAAGAAGCTCTTGGATTGCTCAGATCACAAACCCTAGATGCAGATGACTTAGAATCTATGCAGTGAATCAAAATTGTGGTATGAGATGTTATGATTGTGTTTATGCATATGAAAATGATCACAAGCCATGGTGTGAATGGGTGAGGGCAAATTTGGGGTGTTTACAACAGTGTATATAGACTAAAGATGCGGACAAGCATCCTTAGGACCACGATACGGATGAGTATCCATAGAAACAAACGCTGACACGTGTTTAAGGATGATGATACAGACGAGTATCAATCGGTTAAGCAAGGAACACAAACGAGTGTTGATCTGCTGAGGAGATGATACATACACGATACAGACGAGTATCAGAGGATTGTGTATAATTATGTACAAGTGTTTGACATGTTGGAGAAATATGTGCAAGACACTGACGAGTGTCAAAAAGATTGAGCAAGGGACACAGACGAGTGTTTGACTTTATGGGGAAGTATGACACAGGCGAGTGTCAAAAAGAATATGTACAAGTATGAACAAGTATCTGTATTGAGAGTGAAAAAAGTATTATGGCTTTGTCTGCGGGGGATACGTTTTGTATATTGCTGGTGAAGTGATTATGATGTTTGCATGTGATTGGCTCGAACCTGGCTTATGATCATGCAAATGTTTGATTTTTGTCGTAATGCTCCGTATTAAACGGAATGCTACGCTTATTTTGGGGGGAAAATGATGCGAATGCTATGATTATGCAAAATGAGAGAACCGATCCGAGATCCGGATCCTGCGGGGAGAAAGATCTCTGGGCGATCTGTCTGGAGGGAGAACTCCGCTGGGGAAAGAGATCATTGGCCGATATGTGGGGAGAGAGGATCATCGAACGATCTTCCTAGGGAACTCTGTGGGGATCTCGGCTGGGGAAGCTTCTGTTGAAGAGACTCATGCCGGGGATGTGGAGGCTTCGGCAACTCCGCTGGAGAGGAACTGGCAACTCTGATAGGGAACAGAAAGTCCTGGCGACTGGCTAAGGAAAAGGAAAACTCTGGCAACTTGCTGGGGAACAGCAGTTCAAGCATTGCTCGGGAGGTCCTGCTTGGGGAGAAGAGAACTTCTGGAAGTAATCTGTTGTAACTCCTTCGTCCAAGCGACACGCTGGGGATTTAATGAGTTTCTCGAAGGATCCTCTGAGGGGATGACAACTTCGTGGGGGAAAACTCCTGTCAAGTAACCCTGCTGATGAGGTGATTGCTGACTTGGCTGGGGATACGAGGCTTGATATACCCCACGCTGTGAGATTGTCTGTCTTGAGTACCTGCAACCTGTTAAAAAGAAACGCACAAGTGTCCCGAGGTATCCTCAACCGGATTCCGTCATAGGAGTTAGATTTTATCAAGAGTGCATATTTCCTATAAGCATATATTGAAAATGGCCTATATGTTTTCATGCAAGTGTTGCATTATGAACTTTGGACATTTTGCAAATGAAACAAAAATGTACAAAACAAAGTGTAACTGAATATTCTGATTTTATTGATTTGTGTGCCCTGAATGGGCAAGTACAGTGAAGAAGCGAATCCCTGAAAGAAGGAGATTGCTGTAAATTGAGAAAATAAAGGTGTTGGCAATGTTGAAGTTGACGCTCCAGTGAGCTTCCTTTGCTATGACCTGTATGACCTTGACGTTCTTCTTATCTTGCTTTCTGAAGAAGGTTGATTCTGACCGACGATTTATCCTTTCGAAGCTTGCCATGTTATGAGTGACACAGACGAATTCAGAATGCAGTTGTTTGCTTTTTCCCAGATTTTGCGTGGATCGCCCTTTCGGGTTTTCAATCCACCGGGATGCCCATTTTTGCCAGAGCTGTCCGATGTGGCTTTTCAACTCAGCGGGTGTACACATTTTATTTTTTAATTTTTCCCTTATTTTTTCCCGAGTCTTTTATTTTGTTTTTGACTTGTCGGGATGCCCTTTTTTTTCCTGGACTTACATTCTTTTTTTATGTCCAGCGGGTCTTTTATGCGAAGTATTTTTTAACTGTATCTGAATTCACAGGAGATAAGAAATCCTCGCCATCCATAGTTGTGAGCATCAGTGCCCCACGAGAGAAAACTTTTTTTACTATGAATGGGCCTTCGTAGTTTGACGTCCATTTGCCCCTATGGTCTGTATGAGGAGGAAGAAGTCTTTTCAGAACAAGCTCTCCCACTTGGTATTCCCGAGGTCTGACTTTCTGATCGAAGGCTTTCTTCATTCGCTTTTGATATAACTGCCCATGACATATGGCTGCTAATCTATTTTCTTCAATCAGACTCAGTTGATTATATCGAGATCGGACCCATTATGCTTCATCCAGTTTCACATCCATCATTACCCGTAAGGAGGGTAGTTCAACTTCAACAGGTAGGACAACTTCCATACCATACACAAGCTGATAAGGTGTTACCTCAGTAGATGTTCTGATAGAGGTTCGGTACCCATGCAAGGCAAATGGTAGCATTTCGTGCCCGTCTTTGTAGGTGACTACCATCTTTTGCACAATCTTCTTAATATTCTTGTTAGTGGTCTCAACAATGCTATTCATCTTTGGACTGTAAGGAGAAGAGTTGTGATGTTGAATTTTGAAGTCCCAGCAAAGTTCTGCCATCACCTTGTTGTTCAAATTGGAACCATTATCAGTAATGATTCGCTCGAGAACTCCATATCGACAGATGATATCCCTTTTCAGAAATCGAGCTACCAATTGTCTGGTGACATTTGCATACGAAGCTGCTTCAACCCATTTGGTGAAGTAATCAATGGCTACCAGGATGAATCTGTGACCACTTGAAGCAGTCGGTTCAATCTTTCCAATCATATCAATGCCCCACATGGCTAAGGGCCAAGGTGAAGACATTACAATCAAAGGATTTGGAGGCACATGCACTTTATTTGCGTAGATCTGGCATTTGTGGCATTTTCCGGTGTAGGCGCAACAGTCTGCATCCATTGTGATCCAGTAGTAACCCGATCTTAATAACTTCTTTTCCATTGCATGTCCTCTGGCATGGGTACCGAAAGAACCTTCATGTACTTCGTGCATCAATAGGTCTGCTTCCTTCTTGTCAACACATCTGAGCAAGACCAGGTCGAAGTTTCGGTTGTACAAAGAACCATCAGTATTGAGGAAGAAACTGTCGGCTAGCCTTCTTAATGTCTTCTTATCATTTGACGATGCCCCAGGTGGGTATGTCTGAGTTCCCAAGAAGCATTTGATTCCATGGTATCAAGGCTTGTTATCAGTAACAGTGTCCACAGAGAATACATATGCCGGTCTGTCAGGTCTGGATACCAAAATCCGAGGTACATAATTGGCGACCTGTACTTTGATCATGGATGAAATGGTATCCAAAGCATCTGTGAACTGATTCTCATCTCAAGGGATGTATTCAAGCTTAATTGTTGTGAAGAAGGTCAACAATCTCCTCGTATAGTCACGGTAGGGAATCAGATGCTCCTGATGAGTGTACCACTTGCCGTTGGTCTGGTTGATTACCAAAGCTGAATCTCCGAATACATTCAAGGTTTTGATCCTGAGGTCAATGGCTTCCTCAAGACCCATGATACAAGCTTCGTATTCTGCTTCATTGTTAGTGCAGGCAAAGGTGAGCCTTGCTGAGAAAGGCATATGAACTCCTTTGGATGTAATAAGCACTGCACCAACTCCACGACCATTACAATTAAATGCCTCGTTAAACATCATAGTCCATGCTTCTTCTGGGTCGGGCCCTTCAGCGTAAATATGCTTTTCACAATCTTTTTCTTTTAAGAACATGATGTCTTCATCAGGGAAGTCAAATCTCATAGGCTAGTAATCATCAATGGGTTGCTCAGCCAGATAGTCAAACAATACACCACCCTTGATGGCTTTCTGAGAGGTGTACTGAATGTCATATTCTGTTAGAATCATTTGCCACCTGGAAACCCTTCCGGTAAGTGCTGGCTTCTCAAATATGTACTTGATTGGATCCATCTTTGAGATCAATAAGGTAGTATGAGTCAACATATATTGTCTTAGTCGGCGAGCAGCCCACGCTAAAGCACAATAAGTTTTCTCGAGCAGTGAATAACGTTGTTCACAGTCGGTAAACCTTTTGCTTAAGTAGTATATTGCATACTCTTTTTGACCAGACTCGTCATGCTGGCCCAACACACACCCATTGACTCTTCTAATACTGTCAGATACATGATTAGAGGTCTTCCTTTAACTAGAGGCATGAGAATTGGAGGTTCTTGCAGATATTTTTAATCTTGTCAAAAGCTCTCTGACATTCATCGTTCTACCTAACTGTTTGCTTTTTTCGTAACAGCTTGAATCAAGGGTTCGCAGGTTGCAGTGAGATGAGATATGAACCTTGATATGTAGTTCAATCTACCTAAGAACCCTCGAACTTCTTTCTCAGTCTTAGGTGCAAGCATTTCCTGAATAGCTTTAACTTTATCGGGATCAACCTCAATTCCTTTTTCACTTACAATAAAACCCAACAGTTTACCAAAACGTACCCCAAATGTGCATTTTTGGGGTTCAACCTTAACTGATACTTCCTCAGACGCTTGAAAAGTTTCAGCAGATTCACCAGATGATCTTCCTCTATAAGGGACTTGGCAATCATATCATCCACATAGAACTCGATTTCCTTATGGATCATATCGTGGAATAATGTTACCATAGCCCGTTGATATGTTGCACCGACATTCTTCAGACCAAATGACATTACCTTGTAGCAGAACGTGCCCCAAGGTGTGATGAAAGTTGTCTTCTCCATGTCTTCAGGCGACATCTTAATCTAATTGTATCCGAAGAATCCGTCCATAAAGGAAAATACCGAGAACTGAGTCGTGTTAACCACCAATACGTCAATGTGAGGTAATGGGAAATCATCTTTCGGGATGGCTTTATTCAGATATCGGTAATCGACACACATACGCACCTTGCCATCTTTCTTAGGTACGAGTACAATGTTAGCAACCCAAGGCGGGTAACTAGTTACAGCGAGAAAACCGGCGTCCCACTGCTTTTGTACTTCCTCTTTGATTTTCATGGCCATGTCTGGGCGAGTACGGCGCAACTTCTGTTTAACTGGCGGACAATCTTCTTTCAGTGGCAACCTGTCATTGACAATATCTGTATCCAGACCCGACATATCTTGATAAGACCAAGCGAACACATCGACATATTCTCGGAGCATACTGATTAGCTGTTCTTTCACTGAAGCTTGCAGACTGCCCCCAATCCTCACCTCTTTCACATCTTCCTTGGTACCAAGATTAACAATCTCAATTTCTTCCTGATGAGGAGAAAACACTTTTTCCTCTTGCCTCAATAATTTGGCCAACTCTTCAGGCAAATCATAGTCTTCATCAACCCCTTCATCTGCTTGGTTAATCAGTTTGTCGAAGTCATACAAGGTCATAGCAGTGTCGTTGTCGGTGCATTCTGGAAGGCTATCTCTGCAAGGGTTGATATTTATTCATTTTAGTGATTGATTTTATCTTATTTATAAAAAGTGAATGAAGTTTATTAAGAAAACATTGTCATTTATTGTTTTGTGCGAAAATAACAAAAATGAAAAGACAGTGAGCGAAAAAGATTTGTTTGCAAAAAGATGTCCATTGTTCATTAATATTCAATTTGCACAAAATACATATATGTCCCTATTACAAAATGAGTCCTGACACCTTGGGCAAGATGCAGGACTTGATGCATGCTTAAACAGGAAATAATAATTACTCTGCAGCAGTAACCCTTATAATTTCCTGGGAAGACCAGTTGAGGACTTGTTGGCCCGGGACTCTTGGACGAATCCATCTTTCTAGGTTGTAGTCACTTTCAGCCCCGTCTTCCACATTGTTGATAGCATCCGGGGTCAGCATTCCCCCACTTATGAACTTGGGAGCTTTAGCGGCCTCCTCTGGAACTAGTCGGGATAGTCCGTAACCCAAACCGAACTTGTCTTCCTTTATCTGAACTTGCAGCAGCTTGCCCCAGCCTTGGGCGTTCCCGCCTTCAACAACCTTCCGAGCTTGTTTGTAAGAGGCAATTGAAGTACCTGATACTTCAGTTGTTGCTTCATTGACATTAAGAGATTCGAAACCCTGACTCATTGTCTCATGGATCTCCCCATCCATCTCTATGTATTTGTAAGTGGCCAAGTGACTGACAAAAATGTCTTCCTCTCCACAGATGGTGATAATTTGGCCTTCCCACTCATATTTTAACTTCTGGTGAAGGGTAGACGTTACTGTGCCAGCGACATGAATCCAAGGTCTACCCAAGAAACAGCTGTAGGCAGGCTGAATGTCCATCACATAGAAGGTCGTTTTGAAAATCTGTGGACCAATTACTACAGACAGCTCTATTTCTCCAAGGACCGATCTCTTAGAACCATCAAAGGCTCTCACAACCAGGTTACTTGGACGGAGTGCAAGACCATCATATTCCAACTTGACCAAGACTTTCTTTGGAAGGACATTGAGAGATGATCCAGTGTCAACCAAGACATGAGAAAGTACAACACCTTTACATTCCAAGGTAATATGTAAAGCCTTATTGTGATGACGACCCTCCATAGTCAGATCAGCATTGGTGAAACCTAGCCCGTGGCTAGTGTTGACATTTGAAACCACCGTCTCTAGCTGATTAACTGTAATCTCCGCAGGCACGTAAGTTGCGTGCAAGACCTTGAGCAATGCATTCCTGTGAGCTTCGGAACACATGAGTAGAGATAATGTATAGATCTTGGAGGGAGTTTGATGGAGATGATCAACAACTTTATAGTCACTCTTCTTGATAATTCTCATGAAATCGTCCACTTCCTGATCAAATGATGTCTTCTGAGTTTCCTTGGCAATTGGTTCTTCTTGCACCATATTCTTGCCTTTAGCTTTGGCAGCAGCTTCTGCTTCAGCATTAACTATGGGAAATTGTGACGCGAAGAAACGTCCGCATCAAGTGAAGCCTCCGCCTCCCCCGACATTATTAATTTTTGGTGTAGAAGTTGAAGAGTCAAGAGTGACTTTCTTTCCGTTGCAATAAAGATCTGAGCCGTAATGCCAAGGCACGACACTGCTACTATCATATGGAACTGGTCCAGGTACCGTGATGGTCACTGGACTAATTGCAGCAGAAGAAGGGGTTGCAATAGTCTGTGGATCATAGTAGATGGTGACAAGAGGTCTGATTGGAAATGATACAGGTGCAGGAAGTTGTTGATGAGACTGTTGATGTTGCTGAAAGTTGTTGTCAAGAGAATCCGGAACATGAATGGTTGCTGGGCCATAATAAATGGTGACCGTTGAGATGTCTTCATTAATGGTTGTTGTTGTTGTAGTAGACTTTGTTGAGATAATGTTTGTTGATGTTGTAGGATATTCATTGAAATGGTGTTTGCTGATGTTGTAGGAGATGCATCTGAAATGGTGTTTGCTGGTGTTGTAGAAGAGGTGTTTGTTGATGTTGTAGGAGTGGGAACTGTTGAAGTGATTTGCAAGATGCCTTCCCTAATAAGACTGGTGATACCAATCTTCAGATTTGCACAACCATTGGAAGATATCCTGCAAGCTTCACAACGGTCCTTACAACCCAGAAACACTTGGAACTTCAATAGCTGAGCTTTAACTTCGGCTAGTGGTGTTTGAATACTTGCAATATCATCAATAAGAACAGATGGTTGGTCCTCTTCAATGACATTGATCTTAGGCGCACCATGATTGGGTATCAGGTTCCTTGTGACATTAGGTGGAGGTGCAAAATTCAAAGCTTTGGAATCAACTAAGTCCTGAACTTTCTTGTGCAATGAACTACATTTCTCTGTTGTATGGCCAGGTGCATTGGAGTGAAAAGAACATCTGTCATTGACCTCATAGTTCCTTGGAAGATTCAAAGGATCTAGGGGAGTCAAGGTTCTCAACTCAATCAGGTTGAGCTTCAATAACTGTGGAAGTAGAGCTGCATAGGGCATCAGGATGGGATCGATAACCCTGTTGATTTGTGAAGTCCTTTGCTGGAAAGGACGTTGTTGTTGGTTGTTGTTGTTGTTGTAAGATCTTTGTTGCTGTGGAGGATATTGTTGTTGTTGTTGAGGAAATTGTTGTTGCTGAGGTGCTGGAACAGGAATGGTGACTGCAGTCACTGATCTTTGCAAGTATTGGGGCCTACCTTTGTTAACATATAATGCATTAGTCTCTCCTGTTCTTCTGGGTCCGGAGAATGGTTTCCTTGCGTTGTTGGAGCTAGCACCATTGTCATAAATCTTACCCATCTTCAATAGGCTTTCAATTCTCTCTCCCGCTATAACTACATCAGCAAAGCTAGTAGAAGAGAAGGCAGCAAGTCTATCAATATAGGTTCCTTGCAAGGTGTTCATAAACATATCAGCCAATTCCCTTTCAGACATAGGTGGCTGGACAGCGGAAGCGAGTTGTCTCCACCTTTGAGCGTATTCACGGAAACTTTCTCTTGAAGATTGAGACATACCCATCAGGAGGGTCCTATTGGGAGCCATATCCAGGTTGTACTAATATTGGCGTATAAAGGCCTCGGCTAAGTCCTTCCAGTTTCTG
This sequence comes from Lathyrus aphaca, assembly GCA_963966055.1. Lineage (NCBI taxonomy): Eukaryota > Viridiplantae > Streptophyta > Magnoliopsida > Fabales > Fabaceae > Lathyrus > Lathyrus aphaca. Next base: position 459,754,142 of record OZ014522.1, on the reverse strand, counting down.
ACAGTAGCCCTTGATAGGTGTGAAAACCACTCTCTGGATGCCCCAGTTAAACTGTCTTCAAAGTAAAACATCCACAATTTCTCATCCATGGTATACACTTTCAATCTTCCCAAAAAAGATTGTAAATGGGTATGAGGACAGGAGGTACCATTGTACTTTTCAAAGCATGGAGGTTTGAACTTGTGAGGAATCCTTACTCCTTCAACTAGGCCCATATCCATCACATAAAATCCCAAAGAGTTTTGGGATTCCAAGGATCTTAACTTCTCTGATATCTCGTCCAGACGATGATCATAAACTTCATCAGCCCCAGCACCTAACACTGTAAATTGCTCGTCCTGAGGATCTTCCTGTAGAACACGATCTTCAGTATTTCTCTGGGTATTTCCAATAACATTGACTTCAGGGTTGATGTGGGGCCCAAACTCTGGTGGATTTGTTTGCGGTTGATCGCGCGCGTTGTTACTAGTACCTCCAGTGCCTGCATGGTTATCTTCTGGAGTTTACCGCTCAACTAACTCCCTTAATCTTTCATGGGTCTGTGCTAGCCCGGTCATCACAGCCATGAATTGATTCATCTGAGTCCTCACTTCTATCCTCACATCAGTCATCTGAGTCCTCACATCTGTTAGTTCTTGCTGTAACTGATCCATTTGTAGACTCTGAAGGTTGTGTCTAGTTGGATATTTGTGGATGCGATTGACGGGAAAGACCCTCATGCGAGCAATATTTCCTGAAACAAGCAGCAAAGTGAGAAAACGACAACAAAACTCATGCAACACAAATAATATGAAGTTAGCATGCAATGCAATATGTCTATTTGTCTTCAGAGGGTATCCGGTTTGGTTCCTGGTTTTCACCTTCCCGACCTCTGGGAATGATGGAGATGTTGAAGCAAACGAAGTTCAAAAGAAGATCCAGGTAATACATAAACCATACATTACAAATTCCAAATACATAGTTTATGATTACAACAAGCTCCCATGGTGGGTCAAAATACAATCAAGTCAAGAATACAAACAAAATCACCATGGTAAGTCACAGTACAACCACAATAAAATACAAGTAACGGAAATCAAACATCCAGCCCAAAGTCATCCTCCTTGACTTCCTTCAGGAGAGCATCAGTCACTGGTCCAACTGGATGCTCTGTGATGGTCCTGATAAGAAGGTTCCTGGATGCAATGGCGTTTGTCAACTTCTGGTACTTGTCTTGTTCTTTTGATCTCTTTAAACCTACCCGTAGTTTTAGCTCGGAGATTTCCTTCTGTGCTGCTAGGAGTACTTCTTGACTCTTCTTCTCATTGGCTTCTAATTGCTCGATATTTGCTTTCATTTTTTGATCTTCTTGCAAGCGGCTTCAGTTATTCTGATCCATCTAGCCTGACTCTCTTCCAGATAGTGCTCAGCTCTGGCTTTCTGAATCTTGGCTTCTTTGCAAGCATTCTTCAATACCAGTTCTCCCGCTCGGGCTTTTCTGATGAAGTCCTCCGTTTTCTCTATCTTAGTTACATGCTCGATGCGTAGCTTTTCTAACCTCTCAATGTCCAGACGACCATCATTCCTTTCCCAAAGGGTCTTCTTCAAAGCTTCAGCTAACTGGGCATTTCTTTCCTTCAACTTCTCAAATTCTTCTAGGCTGACTGTGGCTATGGGCTCAACTGCTGATGGCCCTGGTACATCTTCTAGGGTGAATGGCATACGAGTAACATGTCCTCTGATGCGAGACCATTCAGTGTACTGAGCAGAAGCTATGTTGTTGCATTTCCCCAAAATAGCAGTCCCTTTAGTCTGTATATTGTCCCAAGCCCAGGCTGCTTGTCGGACAATGGCATGATTGCTCTGAAAGGCACAATAAAGAGATTCTGCTAAGTCCTGCTTCCTTGGTGGATGTATCAATGCATATCCCAACTGTCTTTTGAAAAGTAAAGGATTATAGTTGATGCAACCCTTCACTCCAATAAGTGGCACATCTGAGTATTGCCCACAACTTGTTATTATGTCTCGACCCTTGGTGTTATGAGTACACCACCTGATGTCTTCTGAAGTAAGGGCAATCATCCTCTTAGCCCAATTCCTTGACTGATGTGGATTCAGGAAAGCTTCTGTCTTCGGCATATGTCTTATCAACCAACTATAGAAGAGAGGTGCACAACATCTCACCAGTCTCCCTCTCTGTTTCTCATTCCTCTGATGAACTGAGTAGTAAAAGTCTCCTAACAAGGTGGGAACTGGGTTCTTGAGCATGAAGATGTGGATGGCATTTTTGCTTACAAACTTAGGCTCGTCTGCAAACAAAATGATACCATAAATACTGAGAGCTAGGAGAGCATACACAGTTTCCCAATTCCCTACTGCAGCTTGCTTTGTAGCCTGAGTGATCGAGAAATCCAGATGAAGGCCTGGGATTCCAGCCTTAGAAGTTAGGTGCTCATCAATAGTAGCTACTTCCAGATGTAGTGCCTTAGCTATGTCTTCATTCTTTGGAGGGGTCATTTCAGGGTTAAAAGGGATTCCTCTTCTAATAGGGACACCCAATAACATAAAATACTCTTCCAGCAAAGGACCAATCTGAAAATCTGGGAAAGTGAAGCAACAGAGAGGAGGGTCATAGAACTGAAGACAGGTGTGAATCATACTCCTCTTTAATGTGTCCAAGTCCATGATCATGTCCAGGATACCATCATAATGCTCTTTGAATAGAGGAACATGATCAGGAGTTATGAGAGCTTGTATCTGCCTGATGCCTACCAGGGGATACTCAAAGAAATGGTAAGTGATGTTTCTCTTCCTGGATGAGTCCATACTGATAATGGATGCTGATGAAGATAACCGAAGAAGATAACTGATGCAGATAGCTGAAGAAGACAACTGAAGAAGTGTTGGAGAAGATATCTGAGCAGAAGAACGGTCAAAACCAAAATAATAGGAAGTGGATACCCTGTAAAACAAATAGACAAAATGTTAAATGATGCAATATGATGTATGCTTATCATATGCAAGGGTTTGTGATCAGGTGCTGGATTATCTGGTGCTCTTGGTAGGGTCCATGAGTGTTTAGAGTTCCAGATGAAGGTCTGAGAACCAGTAACCAGGTGGGGGACTCAAATAAAGAGTCAAAAGTCCAGGGTTTCAAATGATCAGTCCAAAATAGTACAACCTTATAACATTCCAGTAGCAAGGTATGATGAGGTCAAGGGTTCCTGAAAACCTGTAAACAACCCAACCCACTCACAGGTATTGTTCTAGAACAAAGATCCTTAGATTCGGATCTATTATGAGAAGTGTAAACACTTCTAACCCGGATGTACAATGTTTACCCTAATCATAAAGAATCCTCCTCTAATTCACCTCAGATGCAGAAGGTCATCTAAAAAGGTCATCCAGACGTAGCAGGCTTCCCAGATAGCCCTAACACTACAGGAAATCCGTAGCACAGAGTTCTCAAGAAGAAACCCATCTCTGAACCGTGTTTTCATATTCCCGCACCAGACCGAAATGGAATGGGAAAGAATATGAAGCCACTCTAATCCTAGGTGTGTCACTAAAGCCTTTGTGTTGGACCTTTCTCACTGGAATACCCCTCCCACCAAAGCAAACCAGCAAACCAACACAGATGATATGATAATAAAATGAAATGCATAAAGCGGTAAATGAAAGCGATAAAGTAAATACAGTAAATAAAGTTGTATAGAAAGCAATAAATAAAGCAAAGACAAAAACAAATATAGCACATAAAACCCCCATAAACACAAATAAACAAGCGCTAGGAGAAACCCACAAGAGAACCAGAAGCCCTGGTTGAAGCGTCCCCAGCAGAGTCGCCAAGCTGTCGCTCCCCGGACTTTCGTCCCGGTGCAAACGCGAATAGTCGGTGACGATAGAGGTTGAGGTTAAATAGAGTCGCCAGCTTGGCATTTTTACCCCGAAGGAAAGGTAATTCTGCATAAACCTGGAAGGGTATGGACAAGACGGTTGCGAACCAAATAAACTGAGTAAGGGGGTTGGTTACGACCTGGGAAGGTATTAGCACCCAGATCGTCCGTCGTACTCGACGGGATCCACGCTTACTTGATTGTGTTTAAAAGGGGGATAGTATATGTGCTTAACTGTGTATAACAAGCTAGGGAGAAAAGGATATACAGAGTTTCAGTGCAAAAAGAGAGTGAGTTCCCAAAACGGAGGCTAAGAAAAGAAAGCTAGAGGAGGAAATGGGGAGACAAAGAAACTTTTGTTCGATAACTGTTAAGTTATGCCTACGTATCCTCTCGTGCAATGAGGAAGTCAGAACATCATAGTTCGACTCAAAGAGACTGGATGTTTTTGTTGTGAACTGCTTGCTTGTCTATGCTCAAATGTGTGACTCGTATGGCTCGAGTGCTAACTGTCTTGCATTAGACGAAAGAAGCGAGTTTTCTCGTTTTCAGAGTGAGTGTGATGAGAAACGAATCCTTGAGGAGACGTTTATTGTTTGTTTTTGTGTTTTCATTTTTTTATTGTTTTTGGTGTTTTGCGTAAGATAATGAGCTTAAGCCTAAACAAGGGTTTTAAACTCATTATATCCTCCCTGATTAGGGATAATGAGCCTAGTTTGGTAATTATTAAGTTTTTTTGGGTTTAGTGTTAAGTAATGAGTTTAATCCCCAATCAAAGTTTAGTGACCTCATTACACAATCCTAAGAGAAGGATGATAGATGGGAACACTTAAGCTGAGGAAGACTCCTCAACTTAATCCATGGTTAGGGACTAAATTCATTCGATAACAAGCCTTTATTAAAGTGGATTTTAATTAAAGGGTGGGATTAAGAAATGTATTTTATGTTTGTAAGACTATCTTGAGGGGGACTTGTCCATTAAACACTAGGGTTAGTCCCTCTTAACCAAAAGGAAGAGATGTAACCCTAATATAAGGCCCAAGTTACAAGCTTAAGTCTTAATCATTATTAGGTGTTTTGATTAAGAGGTGTAAACAAATTAAAGGTTTAACACTAAGGATTAAAGTTATACACTCCATCCTAAGATAAGGATACATGCATAACCCTAATTCAAAGTCCTAAAGCTTTAAGTGTTTAGCCTCTGATTATGAGATGAAAAGAGAGACTCAAGGAGACTCAAAGGTAAAAGACTAAGGGAGACTATGTACAACCCTAATGTTATCATGCTTGGATATTCCTATGGTTTGTGAGGCTTAAAGAAAGATCTTCAGGAAATCTTCAGATGGCCACCAAGGAAGAAAAATCAGATGAAAAGAGAAGAGAAAGGAAAATAGGTTACTTACTTCCTGAAGAAGATAAGTAACCTAAAAGGAAGAGATAAGAGCAAGGGAGCACAAGTGAAATAAGTTCACTTTAAAGACATATAAAAGATGCAAATGAAAATATGAGAAAAGGTGGGATGTGAAGGAAAATCCACATCCCAAACAACTTACCATAAGCCCCTGAAATGTTAGTGTGAATGTATAAGATGCAAAGCAAAAGGGAATAAAGCAAATGAAAGTGCAAAGACCAAGGTCAGAAGTGAATATGCTATGCAAATGTGTTATGGAATGATGCAAAGACATGTGAGGTGCTTATGAATGTTCATACAAGGGATGAGATGCAAAACAAGGCATGTTAGAAGCTTAGAAACACATGGATACACATGAAAAGCAATGAATGCAAAGCATACCAAATGAATGAAGAAATTATCAAGCAATGTTCAAACATGTCTTAAGATGTCTAATATGGCATAAAAGATCATGGAAAGTCATGGCAGGTTCACATGATGAAGGCATACAAAGATGAATGCAAATGAACATAGAAAGTTAGGGTTTTATGAATGTATGAGATGCACATGGTCACAACAGAAGCACACATCATGATAAAAAATTGAAAATGAACTCAAACAAACCCTAAACACACACAAGATCACTCCCCAAAGATTGAGGTCAGAAGCTAAACCTAAAGGAAGTTATGAAATTTCTAAGTTAACTAGGGTTTTTGGGTGGTTCTTCATGAAAAATGAAAAACAATTTGGAAATGCAATGAACAATTATGAATTAAATAACCTAGATATTTGATGCAAAGTATGAAACAATACAAAAAGAACCAAATGCAAACTCATCATGGTTGATCAAAAATGGATTTTTTCAAGTTAGGGTTAGAAAATAGGCAAATTTAGAAACCCTAATTCAAAGTAAATTATGAAAACATGATCAAACCTAAAAATAAATTTGTGTGATGAGTTTTTAAATTGTTCTAAATGTATGAGAATGCTTCATGAAATTTTTTGTGATTTTTAAATACCTAAATATATTTTTAATTAATTAAAATCAATTAATCAATTAAATAAAACATTTAAATGATTTAAAAATACATTTTTAATGCAAAAAATTAAAAATTAAAATATTTTTGAGTTTTGAAAAATATTTAAAATGAAAATGCAGAAAATGGTGATTTTAAAAATATTTTTGCTATTTTAAATAAATGTGTAAAAATAAAAATGAAAGAAAATAAAAGAAAAATAAGAGTATGCAAAAGGAGAGGTCAGGATTGAAAGTTGAAGGGATCAAGGGCCCAGATGCAAAGTCCACATGACTTAGGGTATGAAGATCTGATGGCTAGGGTTCAAAACAACATTTCGCGCGTGATCGTGTGGTCTCCATTTAATCTGAGGTTTTATAATTAATTAAACCTAATTAATTAAAATTAAAACCTATTGACTAATCCTGAGCGTCCAAAAGCCTAAACTGAACATGATCTGATGGCCAAGATTTAAACTGGGTGCCCTAATCACCATTTGCTCTAATGACTTTCAGGCGACCGAAGATAAGCTCTGTTCGTCTTCTCCGGCACGCTTTCTCACCTGAATCCCTCAAAACACCACCCCAAGCTCCCAAAACCTCCAGAATCAATCATTAAACACCATAGAACATGAATCCAGCAACAAAAACAATTTATTTTGCATCAAACAAGAGAATCGAACCAAAACGGAAAACTTGCAAAAACTTCAGAAGCTAAATACATTCAACATACTTCATCATTTTCAATAATTCAAAGCTCAACATGATCAGCAAGACGAACTTTACCATATTGAAACTTAAAAATGGAGTTCTGGAAAAAACGTTCATGGAGGCTACCTGAGCTGGAGCTTTTCAAAGATGGACTTTCAGGCCTCTTTCTTTGTGCAATCAACCTCCAATGGTCTCCCTTGAGTGAATGGAATGCTTAGATCACTCTTGAATGGCCTCCTTTGAGATTTCCAGTTCTGCCAACTCAGAAATCGTGTTTTGGTTTGAGTGGCTTTTAGGTCATGGCAATGGGTTCTTTGTGTTCTATGGATGGTTTTGAGTTGATTGGTGGAAAAATATTTGAAGTTTGAGGCTTGTACAGTGAGATTCGAAGAGATGATCATTTGGCCAATTTTTGTGATTCTCAGCTCATGGAAGGTTTCAGGCTTGTGTGTTATATGTTTTGAGCTCCTTGAAGTTTGTATAAAGAGTTGTGATTGGTCAGAGAGTTGGTGTGACACAACTTGATTGGTATGGGGAGTTTTGCAAAAAAGTCAAAGTTGGTGAACCATGAGCATGGCTATGGTCAGAGGTGATTCTATGGCTTGATCTGCTTCAGCTAACTTTGTGGAGGGCCTTTGGATTGAGTTTGATGATCTGTACCACTTGATTCATGAGATAGCAAAACTTTTGCATTTTCACAAATTTGGATTTTCTTGAAGAATAAGGCATGATTTCATGTGATCCAAGGCACAAATTTGATCTTGCAATGTTGTACGAACATGTTATGGTACTTAGAAGTGGATTAGAGGTCATTAGAAGTCTTGGAAATCAAATTTGCAAAATTCCCTCTTTGGCACATACTTGAAAATTATAAGATTTTTGCCAACTTTGAATCATCATAACTTGAGTTGTAGGATGAATCAAGAGGAGTTATTGTACTTTTTGAAAATGGGAAGATACAATCTACAACTTTGATGTTCAAAAATTTTCCATTTGAAGCCTTTTTGATCAAGAAAGAGGAGGTTGAAAATCTTTCCCAAAATGGAAAGTTTTCATTACAAGCCATGTCCAAAAATGGAAAGTTTGCAAATGGTTCAAAATTCTTCAATCTTGTGAACTTCTAACCACTTATAAGATCAAATAAAGATCATGGAACCTCAAAATGATGAGAGTGACCCGTTGGTACCATTGGTGGTGGCCTCAGATGCCCTGATTCTGACTTTTCTTGCACAATAAGTTATCAGTTGATCAGATGACTTCCACAATGAATTTCTTCATCAAAATTGGTACACATGATCCTTATAACATATAAAGACCATTAGAATCAAGAATGACCAAAAAATTTGAGTGTAAGGCCTCTGAAACCAAAACCCTAATTTTAGGTCATCTGTGTAGGAGCCTCAACTTAGCTTGAACACCTTTGCAATGTTTTGTGATTTTTTTGACTTTAATGAACTTTGGGGAGCATAAGATGATCATAGAAAACTCATGGACCATCTTGGCATGCTTCAAGACCTTTGAGATGACTCATATCACTTCTTTGGATTCTCCTAATCACAAACCCTAATTGTGCAACTATGCAATGAAACAAATATGCAATGTGAGATGATATGCTTATGCAAATGCAATATGAAAGATCATAAGCCATGGTGTGAGAAAAAAGTGAGGGCAAATTTGGGGTGTTTACACCCAAAAAACCCAATTATTTTGTGTTGATTCTTCCACCTCCAAACCATTTATCAAAGCTTGATCAAGTGACCAACAAATGTAGTTACAATCCTCTGATTATCCCGAGCACACAACTTTGTTGAACCCAAGATTCTCGAACACAGTTCATTGTCTCGCGCTACTCCCTTGTAATGAACCACCTTGTCCCAAGGTCTTCACACTGTTGAATCTGTGTTGATGTGATCTTGTCCAAGCCCCTAAAATCAAACCCAATCTTGAAGGAAAACCCCACCTTGATTTTCTTATTTGAAACGCATAACGTTCTCAACCCTATATTCTCGATTATACCAAACCTAATTGGACGTTATCAACTCTAATCTAGATGATCAACCAATCAAAAAATGATTATGTGTAGTTCAAATGTGTGTATGCATAAAATAGAGGTTAAGGATGATGAGTGTAACGCCCCGAAAATCTAAATTTAATTATTTAGTTAATTATTTAATTAATTTAGAAGGATTGGAGAATTTGGATTAAAATGGAGAATTTTAGAGAAAAGTGTATTTTTATATAATAAGGATAAATGGTGTATTATTATACTATTTTGTTATTATTATTAAAAATATTATAAAGAAAAGGATAAAGTGGTCTTTATGTGAAAAGTATGAGGGTAAGATGGGAAAAGACATAACTGGGATAGTTTTTGTAAAAAGGAATTACACAGTCAATTTCTCATTCTATCGTGTTTTGGTGAAGAACTCTGAAGAAAAAGGAAGAAGAGAGAATGCTCAGAGTCAGGAAGCTTGAAGAACCTTGGAGAAGAGTTTTAGTCGGCGAAATTCTCTAAGGTATGAGGAGTTTTCATAATCTATTGTAATTATATAGGAATTGGTTTATGAGTAGATTAGAATTGTATGAGTTTTGTGAATTTTAGGGGTTTTGACTTAGGTTGAGTTTAGGAGTATATTTTGAAGAATTGAAGTAGTTAAAAGGTGTTAGAATCATAGGATTGATGTATGATTTGTTGCTTTGTTGCTATGTGTAATTGATTGATGAATTGAAGGAATTTTGGAGTGATTTGGTATGGAACCCGTAAGGGAATTTTGGGGGTTTTGGTGCAGTCTGCATTACGTAGCAGAAAATAGCTGGAAAATGTGTGTTAACCGGTTAACGCTATAGGTTAACCGGTTAACGCTATAGATTAACCGGTTAACCATTGCGAAAATAGTATTTTTCCTGAAAACGTACAGGCGTTAACCAGTTAACATTATGGGTTAACTAGTTAACACCGTATAGGAGGCAATTTTCAATTCTTTAAAAATTCATATCTTTTAAATCATAAGTCTGATTTGCATTCCGTTAGAAGCGTCAGAAATAGCATAAAATAAAATTTATTTTGATGAATGAAAATGAGAAAAATGAAAGAATTTTCTGAACTGAATTTTTAGAAATCGACTAAAATTGCCTTATAATTTCACCGGGGTCGAGTTATGTCTCGATGAGTTGAAGTTGTTAATGAGGGGAGGTTTTTGATGTATTATTGAGATAAAATTAAATGATTATTTGATGTTTGAACTGCTGGATGTGAAATGAATGATGCACATTTGATTTCTTGGTGAACTTTTACGGTGTAACGCATCTTTGCATTTCATGACATTCTCGATGGGGCTTCGGACTATTTGGCAACTTCAATCCTATTGTGTGGATTGAATTCATTCGGTGATTACGGTGTGCTCCCTTGTGGAGGGATAATGATCATGAATCCATCTCACGATGAAATTGGTACCACATGTGTCACACCCCAAATTTTACCCCTAACTGCTCGCATCTTACCTTCGTTGCACTTAAAGGAAATTTTTCCAAGATTTGTTTTTCTGTCATGTTCAACTCTTTTTAAGTTACTCACGATTTATTTTATTTATTTATTCCAAGCTTCCATTTTAAATTTAATTTATATTTCTCAATTCTAACTTTTATTTCTTATCTTTTATTTTCTAGTTCTATTTCTATTTCTTTATTCTTTTTTTTTATTAACCTCTTATTTTTAGAATTTTTTATTTCAATTTCTATTACTAGTTTTTGTTAGTCATTCTCTACTCTTCCTTTTTATATATACCCATTTCAAATTTAAATTCTATTCATTTTCAAGTTCTCATTGTTAAATTGATTTTTAATTTTCTTAAATCTTTATCTCAATTTCTACTTCCAATTTTATTTCATTTTAAAAAAAATGTGTGTTTCTATTTTATTATAATTTTCAATTTAAGTTCAAGTTCAATTTTATTTTTAAATTCATTATCCAATTTCAACTTTTGAATTCAACTCATGATCATTCCTAGATCCATTTCCAAGTTCTAAGTCTCTTTCCAAATATTAGTTCACAACAAAATCCAAAAATACCTTTCCTTGATTATATTCAAGTGTCCAATATTAACACATTCATATACACCCATTCAAAGGCAACCATTTTCATCATAATTTATGCAATTTGCAATACATTTTCATCCAAGCATATCAATATTGCACTCATACATCAATTCAAGTAATTAAATTCACATGTGTCCATTTATTTACAAGTAAATCTCATTTGTTACCAAGAGTATTAAAGGTCATTATAAGGTTTTGAGACCTATTCCTTTTGAACCATTCATACATACCATTCATAAGCATTTAGTATTCACAATTTCAAAAAAGTTCATGATTACATCTTAAGTGCATTTTCATTACAAGTTTTTTTATTTTTACACAAAGCTACATGAAGAAGATTTCAAAGCCTAAGAGGTATTTAACTTCATATGCAAGTCATCAAGCTTTTCCATTTGCAACCTTTGTTTGCCTTCAAACCATATCTTGCCATAATTCATGTTGCATCAACCTACAAAACAAGTTAAAGTTAAGTTTAGCAAGTGAACATTCAATTTATTTTATTTCAAACTCAAATTGAAAATCATTCAAATATTTCATTCTACGAATCATTTAAAATAACTCATCACAAATCTTGTTCATACATATTCAATTCAAATTCATCATTCAAGCATACATAAGTTTCGAATAAATCAAAGCATGCCATTTCAAGATTCACAAACAATAATCCAAATGCATTCCAACATGTTAAAACACATTTTATTCATATTCATTTACATTTAACTAAAGTTGAATCCAAAAAGCAGCATACATAGTCACTCATTTTGCATCATATTTTAGCATAAACCTCACAGGTCAGTACCTTATGAAAAGGCAGCAGCACCAACGGGTTTAGAAAGGGGGGGAAGTATGGAAAAGGGTAGGTTCAGACCTGCTCCAAGCAAGACAGGGCAGCAGGGTGCTATTTCGGTACATCCCTTGGGTCCTTTGGTGTTTTTTGCAGTCAACCACATGCCTGTAACTCTGACCCTTACACCAGAATGTGTTAAGACTCTTCATCCTATGCTTTGAGACCTGCATTGAAGGAGACACCGCCTCAGTACCAAACAAAATCCTGAGTTATAAACTTAATCAGCAAGTAATGCCAATTTCAAAGAGTTGAAGCAAGAGCCCTAATTCCCACTATAATTAGAGCTCATATCAGGCCAAATAAAAGGGGGGGGGGGGGCAGCGAAAAAAATACCGAAGACACAGCAAAAACAATCTCAAAGAAAACTAAAAAAAAAAAGCAAAAGAAAAAAGAGAAACCAAATAGAAACTTCACCAAAGAGAAAAAGAAAATTTTGCCAAGAACACCAACCTGCAGAATTTTTTCCACAGAAGCTTTAAACCTGAATAAACCTTCTTCCATCTTCGTTCTTCTTCAACGAATAACCTGAAAAAATTAAAACTCAGAACCAATCTTTCTTCTCCACCATAAACCTTTGACCTTACCTTCCACCACCACCGCAAGAACCCATCTCGAAAACCATCCGAAGCCATTCCCGAAAACGCTCACGAACCTCAACCACCTCGCCGCCATTAACGCATTCACCACAACTGAAGCACGAAAAATGAGACGTTGAGAAATCAACCATACAACCACCGAGCGAACTTTGAGATGAAATCAAACCATTACCTTCTTCTCCGAACCAATCCGTCATCACCGCGATATTGATTGTCGACGCCACGCCGTGACACTTCCTCGGGCTAAATCTGAGTTTCGTAAGTATTTCTCCTTTCTTTTCTTTTGGCTTTTCTTTAATTGCAATGAATGAATAATGTTTGTTTTGGAAATGTGAGTTTCTAAGGTTGTTGAGGGTGAGAACGAGAGAGATGAAGTAGAGAAGGGGACACGAGTTTGATTTTCTGCAGGAAACAGATCGTTGTTGGGTTGTTGTTCTTCTTCGTTTGTTCCTGGAAAATAAATTTGGGGAGGGGGGCTGCGTTTCTGAACCCTAAATCCTGCTAGAGTAACCGAACCGGGTCTGGGTCAAACCCGACCCGACCGGTTTTGCCTCCATGGGCCAGCTGGGCCACTTTTTTTCTTAATGCAACCCCTGTTTTGACTATTCTGTGCCCGTTTTATACTTTTCCTTCATTTTCTTTTCTTCTTTTATTTTGTTAGTTAATCATTAGGTTATTTTATTTAGAAAAAGTAGTTATATTAATTAAGTATGATAAATATTGTTATTTTAACTTGATTATTAAGTCTGTTAACTTATATTTTATTTATTTACTTATTTATATTTTTTAAATAACCATTTTTAATTTAGTTAGTTAATTAATTACTTCCCGATAAATGTTTTCTTATATGATGTACAATTATGTTTCTTGCTCCATATTTAGCTATGTGATGGTAATGTGTGACTTACACGACATGAATTTCACTCTCTCTCTTTTCGACCATATTTTGTTAATCAAGACACAAACATAACGTTTCTAAGTAGCAATTAAAATCATTTCAAACATAAATAATGTCTTGGTCCAACACCAAGTGAGAAGTTCATCTCATCTACACTTCACACACGTAAGTCGGACACCAAGTGATCCCCGTCTGCACGACTTATTGCGTATCTTAATTAACTTAACAAGGAATGGAGCTTCGGAGTCTAGCACTCCGCACGTTCTGAAACGAACCACACATGGGCTAGCCCCACGCGTAGTGTTTCGTTTACTCCTTCGTTATTTAAAATATGTTAAACCTAAAAAAGGTCTAAAAATATATCCAACTTATTTTATAAATTTATCCAACTTAGTCTAGCACTCCGCACGTTCTGGAATGGATCGCTCCTGGGCTAGCCCCACGCAACGTGATTTATTCGCCCTTTCGTATGTCAAAATATCTAATCGCGCAAATTAACTCACGAAAGAATAGAGCTCCGGAGTCTAGCATTCCGCACGTTCTAGAGTGAATCTCTCCTGGGCTAGCCCCACGCGACGTGGTTCATTCACTCTTTCATATCTTAAAACAATTTAAAATTTACCAATCAATTCAAATTATTTTCATAATTAATCAACGAAAGAACAGAACTCCACAGTCTAACACTCCCCACGTTTTTGGAATGCAATCACTCCTGGGCTAGCCCCACGCGACGTGGTTCATTCGCCCTTTCGTTTAAAAAAAACACCTTAATAAAGGTCAAACATTTTATCTAAACGAACATTGCTTAAACCATTCTGTCTCGCAAACAAGCTAGCGTTTCAACCTCCACCGTGAGTATAAGCCAACGCTTAGCAGTAGAATGCGTTTTAAACAATCGTTCAATTACAAATCACAAACCGTAGTCGCACGAACTACGAAGCTCTGGCTTTTCCATTGCACAAGAGAATACGTAGGCACGAGGATTTTAATCCTTCGCGAGCACCCTAATAAAAAATTTAATTATTTCTCCATTTAAGGCACAATATTAAAAACATTTAATCTTTTTTTCCGTCTTAATATTAATAATTTAAAACTTTAACAAACACATTAACAATCAGTTAGAAGACAAAAACTTAAGATCTAGCATTTAATCGCATAGTTAGCTAAGAGGTTCCCGTTGAGTACAACGGACGTGAGGGGTGCTAAAACCTTCCCCTTGCGTAACCGACTCCCGAACTTAGGATTTGGTTTCGTATACCACTTCTTATCCTTTATTAGGTTGTATCTATATCTCCCTTTTCTTTAACTAGAATAAATAGAATTAGGTGGCGACTCTGTTGTTTATTTTAGGATCGTATTTTTTGAGGTACGACAGTTGGCGACTCTGCTGGGGACTCAGCTCCATGCTAGAGAGGGTCGAGCCTAACTTAGCTTTATGTGTTTATCTATTTGATTTTTTTTTCCGACTTCTCTATGTTTGCTATTTATGTCTTGTTTATTTGTTCTTTTATTCGCTTTCTTTTATTACTTATTATACTTGACTGTGGGATCTTGGGGTCACTTTGCAAGTAAAAATGAGTTATGGAAAAAGAAGAGGGAACACCTAAGTTTAAAATTGGATGTTATTAGTGTTGGTCTCCAAGGACTCGCTCCTTGCACGCCTAGTATGAAAGTTCCCCCAGATAGTTAGACTTTTCGTAGATCTTGTCACAACGCAGCTAGCATGTCGCGTGACCTGATTCACGAAAGGGCTGTGATTCTGGGACCCCCTAGGACCTGTTTCAATTTTGGTAGTTGTGTAATGTTAGGCTCCGAGGGCTAGCCCTTTGTCAGCCTAGCATGAGAACTCCACTCAATATAGGCCCTATCATCATTATCGTCACAATGCAGCTAGCCTGCGGCGGGGCGTTAGTACAATAAGTGTCATTGACCTTGAGTTTCCTAATACCACCACCGTAGAAACTATCCTGTGAGGGGGTCTTTATGGGTACATAATATACAACCAATCTCTTGCAGTCTACCAATTAGGAAGTTTCGAGTTTATTTCCAGTTTCCAAGTCTGTTTGTGCCTGTGACCCTAAGCATATCTGCATTGCATGATGTTGCATACCATTTGCACAATTTGCATTTTTTAACACACCCGGGTTTTTCGTCAATTCATTCAAGTTGTCTCTGTATTCCAGTTATCTGTCGACCATCAAACTGAAGCTTCGTAGCCGATACAGAAGCCGAGCTTACCGCAGACGCATGATGTCAGAACAAGAGGTTCATAATGCTGAGGTCCGAATGGAAATTGAGGAGTTGAAGACGAGTGTGACAAAGCTGAGTGAAATGCTTCAAGTTTTGATTGTCATAGGAGAGCCACCTCAGAGGACAGTGATCCAAGAGGTTGAAAATGCTATTGTCGAACCTGAGCCTACCCAGTTGCCACCTTCAACTTGGCCAGAGTTTGGTTTGCCACACAACTACTCTCCACCTCATGTTACTACTTCTATGGTCGGTCAGGCGTCTAGACCCGCTTTTCAAGTTCCTATTTTCACTTAATCCAGACATGTGATTCATACTGGCCAAATTCCCTATGAACACAATGCTGCTAGCGCTCAGGGTGATGAGCTTGAAGATTATGTTGAACCTGAAGTTGGTCGTGAGCAGTATCGAGCTATTGACAAACGATTAAGGGCTGTAGAGGGTAATGAATTTTTCAATGTTGATGCAAGTGATATGTGTTAAGTATCCGATCTCATCGTGCCTTCCAAGTTCAAGATTCCAGAATTTGAGAAGTACAAGGGGCACACCTATCCAAAGCTCCATTTAACGATGTACTGTCGCAAGATGGTTGCTTACGCCAAGAACGACAAGATACTTATTCATTGTTTTCAAGACAGTTTGAGTGGTGCCTCTATGAAGTGGTACATGGGGCTTAATAAAGATCGTATCCATAGCTGGGCGGATTTGGGTGATGCTTTCGTAAAACAATACAAGTACAACTTGGACATGGCACCTAATCGCCGTCAACTGCAGAATATGTCTCAGAAAGATAGGGAATCCTTCAAGGAATATTCTCAACGTTGGAGAGAGTTGGCATCTCAGGTTGAACCTCCCCTAGCTGAGAAAGAAATGACTAGTATGTTCATGGATACTTTGGTTCCCTTCTATTGGGAAAAAATGATCGGAAGTGTCTCTTCTAGTTTCACTGATCTGGTTACCATTGGACAGAGGCTTGAAGAAGGAATTAAGAATGGAAAAGTGTCCAAAGTTGTTGAGTCTTCCAATGTTGCTAAGAAACCTTTTGGGAATTTCCAAAGGAAGAGGGAAGATCAGACCAATGCTATTTTCGATGTGGGTAGAAGACCTCAATACAAGGCCCAACATGATAATCAAGCTTATGTTGCTGTTGTTGCTCCTGTGATTGTTGCTCAACCAGCTAGAGCTCCTCAACGTCCGACGTTTGGACAAACTCAGAATCGTGATAGGGTTTACTTTGACCCTATTCCCATGATATACACTAATTTATATCCTGGTTTGGTTCAGAAAGGTTTGATAACCACTAGACCTATGCCTCCTCCTCCAGATCCTCTTCCACCAGGCTATAGGGCAAATCTTTGTTGTGAATTTCATCAGGGTGGAATGGGCCATGATTTGGAACATTGTTTTGCTTTAAAGACAAGAGTGAAAGAGTTGATCAGAGACAAGATCCTCTCCTTCCGTGATCCTAATCCAAGTGTCAAGGACAATCCTTTGCCAAGGCATGCCACTTGAAGCTTCAATCAACTTCAACCAGTTCTCCCTAAAGCCAGTGTTTCAAGACAGGACAGCTCATCCTTGTCTACTGATTAGTCACTAGGCCTTTGTTTCCTTTATGTTTGTATTTCCCTTGTATTCGTAATAACTGTTTGCCTTTCAATTATGTTTGTACTTCTTTGATTAATGAAATGAGCATTTGCAATCTTTTGAATTCAGTTCATCTGTTTATTTATGTCTTTACATTTTCTATTTCAAAAAAAATACATATATACCTTTTGTTTAAAACTCTTGATTATGCAAATGTTTGAAGGAGGATGATGAAAAATACCCATAGCTATTGTGGTTTGCTTTCAGATAAAATCTTGTCGATGATGTACAAGCATTGTTTCAATTCCCACACACTGGAGAGATAAGGAGTTAATCCCTAGTTCACCACTTCGAGCCTAGAAATAGGAGTTTCTTTCAGATCTGAACCCTTATGTTTAACCTGGGGAAGGGTAGTTGTTCAATTATTTTGATTACACATTCAAATTACAAGATGATCCATTACGACCAATGGTTTGGCAATCATAGCTTTCAAAATTTTAAAAGTACAAAAAATATATAAATCCCGCTAAGTAAAAAAAAAAGGACTTAGGCAAAAGTTGGGGATCAGTTCAAAATGAAAATCAAGCAAAAGAGGCCCTCAAACCCTCAACATCAAACAAGTATGATTTAGTGACCACCATGGCCAAAATCGTTGGGTCACTACAAACATCCATCAAAGCCAAATAAAATGATTTCCATTTCCAGTGAACCTCAAATCATCATTTTTACCCTTACGTTGTCAAGATAAATGTGTGTAGATTTAATTGAATGTAGGATTGGAGATTCATCACGAAGAAGGGTGGGTACAAACAATTTTGAGCCTTTATCCTTTGTTTCATAAACCGTGAACCAGGCCACAATACAACCCTTAAAAGACCTAATTGAGGCAAAATTTATTCTGAAAGCTTACTACAGTAAGGTTGTGTAAACTGACTCCAAAGAGATCTTTGCAAGTCATTTTGTTTTATACGTATCTTTGCTTTACCTTTCACTTTGAATGTCATAAACCGTTGTATTTTGATTAGTGATTCATTTGCTTTTCTTCCAACAATGATTTTGATTTCAAAAGTTACATTTGCTTTTAATTACCATGATTATATAAACGTTTTTGTTTGCAAACTATCTTTTCTAACAAGGAATTTTCAAACAGTGAAGGATTGGTCTGGTGATCCTATCAGGGGCAAGTTCCTTCCAAACCGTGATTGAGAATCAGTTCAAGGCTGGTTTATCCCAAAGTTTTTTACAAGACTCTTACTGGGACAAGATTCCCAATGCATCATAAACTAGTCGTTCAGAATCAGTCGAGCTGAAGCAACGATCAGCTCATCTACAACAGTCAGCTTATCTGGGGCAATTCATTGGAAGAATCCCTAAAGAAACTTTTCATCCCTTCTCCAAGGATCTTCAACTTGGTACAGTTTATTAGTGTGGCAAAGGTCTGTTCAACATCAGCATCTTTAGTCCCCGAGAAGAATAACAGTGATCTCGCAGTGTTGAAGAATCAACCTTCCAATCTTGTCATCTCCAAAAGAATCAAGCCCTGTGTCATCATCTGCATTACATTTATTTGATCATACATCATAACAAGTTCATATAATATGCATAACAAGAGTGTTTTATCCTCATATGCATTTACCGTATGTCATGTTGTGGTCAAACATTTACCTCACTTTGAAAGTCCAACTTTTTGGCGCCTACCAAAAACTTACCTTTCTTTCACTCCAGTGCCATTCCTGGTTATATTATTCCTCCAGTGTTATTCCTGGGTCTATATCTTGTTCCTTCAGTGCCATTCCTAAAAATTTTATCTGCATATCCAGTGCCATTCCTGGATATATTCTTCCACTCCAATGCCATTCCTGGATATATTCTTCCACTCCAGTGCCATTCCTGGATATACTCTTCCACTCCAGTGCCATTCCTGGATATACTCTTCCACTCCAGTGCCATTCCTGGATATTTTGTTCCTTCAATACCATTCCTGAAAGTTTTATCTGTATATTCAGTGTCATTCCTGAATATAGTGATTTGCATTTACCTTCAGTGCCATTCCTGAAATCTTCATCTGCGTATCCAATGCTATTCCTGGATACAATGATTTGCCTTTACCTTCAGTGCCATTCCTGAAAGTTTTATCTGTATATTCAGTGTCATTCCTGAATATAGTGATGTGCATTTACCTTTAGTGTCATCCATGAATAGTGATATTTATCTAATACAATCCACAGACGTTACTTCTTCTTTGTTATCATTCTTAGTGTCAGTTGGTTACATCGTGCCACTGCTCATTCACTTTGAATACATCCTGTTTCTTTCTTGTCATCCCCAACATTTTGCTATCCCCAGAAAGTCTTCACCCTCATTTGTGTTCCTGTGGAACACCGTTGCATTTATTTTCATCATTTCCCGCACATCACATTCAGCATGTTCATCATCAGAAAAATCAGCATGCTTGGGTTCATTGCATCTCGCATGTCATACCCCCAGCAAAACAAGAAGTCCCTCACAAGTTCATAGCATGCCATTGCATTTATGGGCAAAATTTTCGGTTATTTCTATATTTAAATATCTTTCACTCCGATTTTATGACGATTAACATCACTCATTCTATCTGATAAAGTTATTTAAATAGGGGCAACTGTCACACCCAAAATTTTACCCCTAACTACTTGCATCTTACATTCGTTGCACTTAAAGGAAATTTTTCCAAGATTTGTTTTTCTGTCATGTTCAACTCTTTTTAAGTTACTCACGATTTATTTTTTTTATTTATTCCAAGCTTCCAATTTAAATTTAATTTATATTTCTCAATTCTAACTTTTATTTCTTATCTTTTATTTTCTAGTTCTATTTCTATTTCTTTATTCTTTTTTTTTATTAACCTCTTATTTTTAGAATTTTTTATTTCAATTTCTATTACTAGTTTTTGTTAGTCATTCTCTATTCTTCCTTTTTATATATACCCATTTCAAATTTAAATTCTATTCATTTTCAAGTTCTCATTGTTAAATTGATTTTTAATTTTCTTAAATCTTTATCTCAGTTTCTACTTCCAATTTTATTTCATTTTAAAAAAAATATGTGTTTCTATTTTATTATAATTTTCAATTTCAATTTAAGTTCGAGTTCAATTGTATTTTTAAATTCATTATCCAATTTCAACTTTTGAATTCAACTCATGATCATTCCTAGATCCATTTCCAAGTTCTAAGTCTCTTTCCAAATATTAGTTCACAACAAAATCCAAAAATACCTTTCCTTGATTAAATTCAAGTGTCCAATATTAGCACATTCATATACACCCATTCAAAGGCAACCATTTTCGTCATAATTTATGCAATTTGCAATACATTTTCATCCAAGCATATCAATATTGCACTCATACATCAATTCAAGTAATTAAATTCACATGTGTCCATTTATTTACAAGTAAATCTCATTTGTTACCAAGAGTACTAAAGGTCATTATAAGGTTTTGAGAACTATTCCTTTTGAACCATTCATACATACCATTCATAAGCATTTAGTATTCACAATTTCAAAAAAGTTCATGATTACATCTTAAGTGCATTTTCATTACAAATTTTTTTATTTTTACACAAAGCTATATGAAGAAGATTTCTAAGCCTAAGAGGTATTTAACTTCATATGCAAGTCATCAAGCTTTTCCATTTGCAACCTTTGTTTGCCTTTAAACCATCTCTTGCCATAATTCATGTTGCATCAACCAACAAAACAAGTTAAAGTCAAGTTTAGCAAGTGAATATTCAATTTATTTTATTTCAAACTCAAATTGCAAATCATTCAAATATTTCATTCTACGCATCATTTAAAATAACTCATCACAAATCTTGTTCATACATATTCAAATGCATGTCATTTCAAGATTCACAAACAATAATCCAAATGCATAAGTTTCGAACATATCAAAACATGTCATTTCAAGATTCACAAACAATAATCCAAATGCATTCCAACATGTTAAAACACATTTTATTCATATTCATTTACATTTAACTAAAGTTTAATCCAAAAAGTAGCATACATAGTCACTCATTTTGCATCATATTTTAGCATAAACCTCACAGGTCAGTACCTAGTGAAAAGGAAGCAACACCAACGGGTTTAGAAAGGGGGGGAAGTATGGAAAAGGGTAGGTTCAGACCTGCTCCAAGCAAGACAGGGCAACATGGTGCAATTTCGGTACATCCCTTGGGTCCTTTGGTATTTTTCGCAGTCAACCACATGCCTGCAGCTCTGACCCTTACACCAGAACGTGTTAAGACTCTTCATCCTATGCTTTGAGACCTGCATTGAAGGAGACACCACCTCAGTACCAAACAAAATCATGAGTTATAAACTTAATCAGCAAATAATGCCAATTTCAAAGAGTTGAAGCAAGAGCCCTAATTCCCACTATAATTAGAGCTCATATCAGGGAAAATAAAAAGGGGGGGGGCAGCGAAAAAAAATACCAAAGACACAGCAAAAACAATCTCAAAGAAAACTAAAAAAAAAAGCAAAAGAAAAAAGAGAAACCAGATAGAAACTTCACCAAAGAGAAAAAGAAAAATTTGCCAAGAACACCAACCTGCAGAATTTTTTTCACAGAAGCTTTAAACCTCAATAAACCTTCTTCCATCTTCGTTCTTCTTCAACGAATAACCTAAAAAAATTAAAACTCAGAACCAGTCTTTCTTCTCCACCATAAACCTTCGACCTTACCTTCCACCACCACCGCAAGAACCCATCTCGAAAACCATCCGAAGCCATTCCCGAAAACGCTCGCGAACCTCAACCACCTCGCCGCCATTAACGCATTCACCACAACTGAAGCACGAAAAATGAGACGTTGAGAAATCAATCGTACAACCGCCGAGAGAACTTTGAGATGAAATCAAACCATTACCTTCTTCGCCGAACCAATCCGTCATCACCGCGATATTGATTGTCGACGCCACGCCGTGACACTTCCTCGGGCTAAATCTGAGTTTCATAAGTATTTCTCCTTTCTTTTCTTTTGGCTTTTCTTTCATTGCAATGAATGAATAATGTTTGTTTTGGAAATGTGAGTTTCTAAGGTTGTTGAGGGTGAGAACGAGAGAGATGAAGTAGAGAAGGGGACACGAGTTTGATTTTCTGCAGGAAACAGATCGTTGTTGGGTTGTTGTTCTTCTTCGTTTGTTCCTGGAAAATAAATTTGGGGGGCTGCGTTTCTGAACCCTAAATCCTGCTAGAGTAACCGAACCGGGTCTGGGTCAAACCCGACCCGGCCGGTTTCGCCTCCATGGCCAGCTGGGCCACCTTTTTTCTTAATGCAACCCCTGTTTTGACTATTCTGTGCCCGTTTTTTACTTTTCCCTCATTTTCTTTTCTTCTTTTATTTTGTTAGTTAATCATTAGGTTATTTTATTTAGAAAAAGTAGTTATATTAATTTAGTATGATAAATATTGTTATTTTAACTTGATTATTAAGTCTGTTAACTTATATTTTATTTATTTACTTATTTATATTTTTTTAAATAACCATTTTTAATTTAGTTAGTTAATTAATTACTTCCCGATAAATTTTTGCTTATATGATGTACAATTATGTTTCTTGCTCCATATTTAGCTATGTGATGGTAATGTATGACTTACACGACATGAATTTCGCTCTCTCTTTTCGACCATATTTTGTTAATCAAGACACGAACATAACGTTTCTAAGTAGCAATTAAAATCATTTCAAACATAAATAATGTCTTGGTCCAACACCAAGTTAGAAGTTCATCTCATCTACACTTCACACACGTAAGTCGGTCACCAAGTGATCGCCGTCTGCACGACTTATTGCATATCTTAATTAACTTAACAAGGAATGGAGCTCCGGAGTCTTGCACTCTGCACGTTCTGAAACGAACCACACCTGGGCTAGCCCCACGCGTAGTGTTTCGTTTACTCCTTCGTTATTTAAAATATGTTAAACCTAAAAAACGTCTAAAAATATATCCAACTTATTTTATAAATTTAAATACGAAAAACAGAGCTCCGGAGTCTAGCACTCCGCACGTTCTGGAATGGATCGCTCCTGGGCTAGCCCCACGCAACGTAATTTATTCTCCCTTTCGTATATCAAAATATCTAATCGCGGAAATTAACTCACGCAAGAATAGAGCTCCAGAGTCTAGCATTCCGCACTTTATAGAGTGAATCTCTCATGGGCTAGCCCCACGCGACGTGGTTCATTCACTCTTTCATATCTTAAAACAATTTAAAATTTACCAATCAATTCAAATTATTTTCATAATTAATCAACGAAAGAACAGAACTCCAGAGTCTAGCACTCCGCACATTTTTGGAATGCAATCACTCATGGGCTAGCCCCACGCGACGTGGTTCATTCGCTCTTTCGTTTAAAAAAACACCTTAATAAAGGTCAAACATTTTATCTAAACGAACATTGTTTAAATCATTCTGTCTCGCAAACAAGCTAGCGCTTCAACCTCCACTGTGAGTATAAGCCAACGCTTAGCAGTATAATGCGTTTTAAACAATCGTTCAATTAAAAATCACAAACTGTAGTCACACGAACTACAAAGCTCTGACTTTCCCATTGCACAAGGGAATACGTAGGCACGGGGATTTTAATCCTTCGCGAGCACCCTAATAATTTTTTTTAATTATTTCTCCGTTTAAGGCACAATATTAAAAACATTTAATCTTTTTTCCATCTTAATATTAATAATTTAAAACTTTAACAAACACATTAACAATCAGTTAGAAGACAAAAACTTAAGATCAAGCATTTAATCGCATAGTTAGCTAAGAGGTTCCCGTTGAGTACAACGGACGTGAGGGGTGCTAATACCTTCCCCTTGCGTAACTGACTCCCGAACTTAGGATTTGGTTTCGTATACCACTTCTTATCCTTTATTAAGTTGTATCTATATCTCCCTTTTCTTTAACTAGAATAAATAGAATTAGGTGGCGACTCTGTTGTTTATTTTAGGATCGTATTTTTTGAGGTACGACAACATGCATAATTGCATATCATGAAAGTTAGAATTTGCATTATTGGAATGTGTTCATGATCGTGTTGTTGTTGTTGAATTTTTATTGTTGTTGATGTTATGACATACTTATGCTAATTTATTTATATTCCATATTCTTGTATATTTATGATAAATTATGATTACTCACCCTACCTGCTTGGAAATGTTACCTCCTTTGTCGTTAACTTGCAGATGATAAAGAATAGCCTTGCGCTGCAAGAGGAGTTTTTCATGGGTCACAGAGCGTACCTTATTTTTACTTTAGGAGTGGTTTGGAGTCTTTGTGTCATGCTCTGTGTCATGTAACACTGGATAAAATTATGATTATGAAGTGAATTAATGATGTTTGACTATGAAGTTTTATTCCGCTGCAAAATGATTATATATTGATTTTTTTGGATGTTGATTAATCCGTGTTACGGGACATGACACTGTATGTTGATGTTTTCGATAGTTATGTGATACCCTTCTTGTGGTTACTCTGATATTATTCTAAATATTTTGTTTTGGGATAGAAGGGCGTTACAATGAGCAACTTTGTAATCTTGTTTCGTTAGGTTTTCTACTCTAAGAAAAACTCTTGAAAAGAAATGAGATGCATGTATGTGTGTGTATGTGTATGTGTGTGTATGTATATATATATATATATATATATATATATATATATGTGTATGTATGTATGTGTGTGTGTGTGAAATGAGCAAAAGGAATGCAAGAAAAAAATGAGATTTTTATGAAATAGACACACAGAGGTCAGACTGTGAGGCAGTTTGTAATGCAACCTGTGGGGAGAATCTGCAGGCTTTAATACTGCTCCGTAGGAGCTGGCCTGAAGAAGTATGTGTCGGCCTATATTTTATCTGACTTCCGTATAGGTAGGCTTGTTCTTGCATAGGTCGGTCTATACTGACTTGAATGTCCAAAAATATGTTTTTCAATGCAAATATGATGTTGAATCCATTTTAAACTCATTTAAATATTTTCTATAGCCAATATGCACATCTAAAAACAGAGGATATCATCCAATATACATAACGCTACACTATCCTAGTTTTGACATCACACAAATTACAAAAAGCCCTCACACACTCCATTTTTTGAAGATGGCAAAACATGAGACGATGTTTTTAACGACATTGTTGTCTTTTTAAAGACTCCCTATGGATATGTGCATCCACTCTTCAACTTGTGTATACTTCTCCCCCTTTGATGCAATCAGAAATATAACAAGCAAACAATTAGAAGTATCGATAGTCAAAAGACAAACACAAAATACCACACAGAGGCAATTTGCAAGGAAAAAAATCAACATGAAACATTCACATAGAATGATGTGCATATTGATTTAAGAATGCCAAAACATAAATATCAACACATAATGTCAAATAAGATAGAGAACCATGAACAATGAAAGATAATATAACAAGGTTAAAAATTTATATATTTTAAAAATGTGTTTAACATCCATTTGACCTTCATACCACATACATCGAACAATTCAAATAATTATATATATATATATATATATATATATATATATATATATATATATATATATATATATATATATATATATATATATATATATAAAATTTCAAACACAATTAAAATGGTTAAAAATGTCTCAAACATTGATGATTAACGAATCGTTAATGACATTAAATTTAATTAAAATATTTTAATTTCTTAATAGTATATGAATAAATTTAAATAAAATATTAATATATAATGGTGTTAGTGTATGTCATTATTTGGGTGGTATCATGTTCAAGTATCTATGTCCAAGAAGGAGGGCGGCGGTCGGTAACAAGGAAGAGGTCCATCGTAGTTAAACTCCTAGCGTATCTCCTTAGCTTTGCTAACTCCATTACCACATTCTTCTTCATCTCTTTTTTGGAGGAATGAAAAGCTAATGAGATATATGTGGAATTTAAGTATTTTGGAGATATTAATGAGGTCATTATTCCTACAAAATAAGAAATTTGTGGAAAAAGATACGGATTCGTGAGATTCTTTAAAGTTAAGGATGAACTATTACTTTCTACAAAGCTAGACAATATATTCATTAGCAAACAAAAGATTTTTCTCAATCTTCCTAGGTTTCCAAATAAACAAGAAGCAAATGGCAACATGTATCATGTGCTTAGTAGCCACACTAAGGAGAAACCTGGAGGAACTACTCACAACAAGGAGTCACGAAGAGGAGGAGCTTCAAAGGAGGGGGAAATCAAATGTAACTGGTGATCTAAAGTCTTATGTGGATGTTTTGAAGAACAAAAATAACAAAGCAAATGCCAATATATTATGGTCAGGGTGAGGCTTAATGATGTAGGTGTGTCATCTCAAGATATTCTTGTGAGAACAAGATTTGGTTCTGCTCAATATCTTAATGTTTTGAGAATAACAACAGAGTATTTGTGTGAAAAGCAATTTTGATACTCTAACCTTTTTTATTTTGAAAGGCTTGACAAATAGGTTCTAACTATGAAGGATTTGATGTGAACCACTGATTCTGATATGATGATATTCACTTATGCACTAAAAGAAGCAAGACTGCTTATGTACCAACTCATCAGAAAGAACTTTAGAAAATGAATGTTGTTGTCGCAATATTCTAGGATTATGACCTTGGATGAGCACGACTCTGATATGCTAGTGCTGAAGATTCTAATGACTTGATGTTTGGAAGACTAAAGTTTCTAAAGACCAGGTGTAGAAAGACTCTGAATACTTGAAGCTCTAAAGACTAAAAGTTCTGAAGACTAAGTGTTGAAGACTCTGAAGACATAGTTTTGAGTGAACAAGGTTCTGAAGACTTGAAGTTCTGAAGAACAAGGGTTTTGAAGACAAGTGTTGAAGTTTTGAAGACGTGGTGTTGAAGTACTGAAGACTTGAGATTATGAAGACCCGACAATCCTTTCCTCTACTCATGCTTCAATCATATTTCAACCAGAAGCCTCTAAAATTCTGAAGAGTAGGATTGATGATTAAGAGATTTATCCTTTCCTCTACTCATGCTTCAAACATCTACAACCAGAAGCCTCTGAAGATCAGAAGATAAGGATTAATAGATAAGAGAGAATACTACAATAGTACAAAGACACTTCATTCCACTAATGATTCCACAACACCACTACCCTGATTTGGTGGTACGAAAGGACGATTGCGTGTACTATTTTCAGCCTCAATAACGACATTCCTTAGGCTAGTTATTATTCAAAAAATAATTTTCTCAAGTGCCTATATAAGGATTGTCTCATGAAGGGAAATGCAACAAGACTACGCAATATTCGAAACGCACATATAAAGCAAAATTCTCTAACAGTAGTGCATATTTTCAAAAGCTCTTAACTATGTTTACTCTGCTTATTAGAGCACTATATTGTAAACAAACCTTTCTTTCAAACAGTTGTTTATATTTCCTAAAGGACTGAGTGAAGTTCTGAAGCTTTAGGAAGACTAGGATAGTGAGTTTTAGTGGTTGTTAGTCATAATAGTTGGTTGTGCATTGGGGAAGTCGCATCAGTTGGATGTGTAGAGTCGATTGTAAGTCACATCAACTGGTTGTGCAGTTAGTCAGAGAGGTTCTGTGTGTTGTAATATATTACGGTTATAGTGGATTAAGTCCACGTTGAAGGCAAAATCACCTTGGCGGGCGGAGTGGAGGTAGCTTATGGTTGACAAGTGAACCAAGATAAATTAGTGTGTTCTTTCTATCTTTTGTGTTTGATATATTTGTTGTGTTTTTCCGCTCCCGAGATTTTCATCCTAGTAGAAACGCGAAAGTGGCACGGAAAAGGTAGAGTCACCAGCCAGGCATTTTTATCCCGAAGGAACGGGAAAGGTAATGTTGCACAAACCTAAGGAAGAAGGAAAGGACGAGGCCTTGCGAACAAAAGATCTAGGTTCGGGAGTCGGTTACAACCTGGGAAGGTATTAGCACCCCAGACCGTCCGCCGTAACCAACGGGATCCACGCTTGTTTGTCTGCTTCAAAGGGTGAGAAAGAATAAAGCTGCTAAACAGAAGTACTGCTAACTGGAATTGTAATTAGAGTGGGAAATGGAAAAAGAGAATGAAAATAAAGAATGGGGAAAATGTAGGGAAAATAAAGAATGTGCTCGCACGGGCCCTACCCCGCTGCCTACGTACCTCATCGAGAAAATGAGGATCAGAGTCGACGTAGTTCGCCTAACTAAGGAGGGAACTATTTATTTACGTTTTTTATAGCTGGAACTGTGTATGTCTATGCTCAGGTGTTGCAGGCTCGACTTGTGCGAGTGCGTTTACTATCTTGCATGCGAGACAAGTCGTCGTAAGTTCGCGTTGTGAGTGAATGAGATGAGAAGAGAAGTTCCCGCAGGAAAGCCGCTTATTATGTTTGTTTTGTTTTTTATGAGAAGTATTTTGAAGTTTTTTGTGAACATTCTCATACTAAGACCTATCCATCGTGGTAAATACTTACACCCCTCCCCAAAACAGGACGCATATAAGTACTTCACAACAAAGTCTCATGGCGTATAAGAACATTCAACCTTTATTAGATATTTTATTATTTTCTTCATGAGGTGAGAAAGAATGACTCAAGTTGAAAAAAAAGGGGAAAACTAAGGAAACTAAGATGCAACCCTAATTTAGTTATTATATTCAAAAGGTGATCCTAATGGTTTGTGAGGTTTTTTCTAATCCTAAGGAAGAAAGGAAAATAAGAGAAGAAAAGAGAATTAGAACTCAACTTACTTCCTAAAGAAGTTAAGTTGGTTCTAAAGATAGGGAATCCTATACAAGTGGAATAAAAATGTTAAGGCAAACAAACTTATCCAAAACATAAAGAAATGAAGAAGTATTAGCTCAAAATGCATATTAAAGCACATAAAACAAAAATAAAGCTAAACACATCATGTAAACGCCCTTAAAGGAATTTTAAGCCTAAGTCTTAAAGCCAAAGGGTCCTAAATGATAACAACATTCTAAAATCAGTAGCTAAACCACACTAAGGCCTTCTAATATTCTAAGATCAAACCTAAACAATTTATGTCCTAATGCAACCATAAAGTCCTAAGTTAAAACTAGATGGATTTACAATGGAAAAGTTGAATAAAATCAAAGCACTAAAAATAGCAAAGGTCCTGGAAAATAAATTAAATTCATTCCCTAAGGTCCCTAACCTAAACATAATGTTGTGTTAAAAAATCTCCTAAAAATTCACAACCTAACTATGTCAAATGATCACTTAAATATACCTAAGATTTACTCACAAAATTTCACAAACAACACTACCAAAACAGTGGATAAAATGGCCTAAAAAATATAACAAAAATTATTCCAGGTACCTCTAAGAGTCCTTTAAACATATCCAAAAGAATGAGACAAACATATTACAGGAAGTGGGAGAAATAAAATGTACAAAATGAAGTATAGATGAAAGAATTCAATATAAAACTAATTAAATAGAAAATCGAATTAAAATTGAAAAATGCCCAAAAATCAGAAAGTAAAAATGTATTAGATTTCTAAAATGAGTTGGAATTCTACTGTAGTTTTAATAGAGTTTTATTAGTAGTTTTTGTATTTTGTATGGATTAAAATTGAAACTATAACAAACCAAAAAATAAAAAAATAGAAAGAAAATAAAAGGCGAGTGCAGGAAGTAACTTTTCTTAGTTAAATGGTGAAATAGGCTTAACACGGAGGTGCCAAAAGCAATTGAAAAAGGCCCACTAGCGCAGGCTTTTGATGGTGCATGTGGTGGGTGCGCGGTCAACATAATTGACCTCATCTAAACCGTGTGATCCCGCTGACTCCTAGGGTAATCTGATCAAGCGGTTTGTACTCTCATGAACATGGTTACTATGGTGTACTGCTGCGCAGGGAATTAACCGCACAAAGAGCCTACCGGAAGGTGACAAGTGTCACCACCGGTGTGGCTGGGGAATTGCAATCTTATCTTCTTGGAATCTCATTTGGAAATGTAACGGTGGCTTAATTTGGATTAATGTGGATTAACTTCTTTTGATTACCATTAACTCACAATATTCTCTTATGATTTCATTAATTAATCAATTAATCAGGATTACAAAAGAAAAAAATAAAACACACAGAACCAACACACACGAATTGAACAAACATACACAAAACCCTAATTTTCTTCTTCTTCCTCATGTCGTCAACACCCTTCATCACCTTCATATTCTTCTTCAAATCCGCCACCACCATCAACACTACCTCCTACCTCTCTCCGCCACCCTACCTACTCTAACCTCTTCTAAATTCCCTTCTCAAACCTAATTTTCTTCGTCCTGGAAATCAAATCCTAATTTCATACAACAATCCTCCAAAAATCAAGAAATCCACAGCCCAACAAACACCATATAGGATCGACGAACATCGCTACACGATAACAAAGTGAAATCATTTTGTACCATATGATCTCGTCGACGAAACCGCGTACAGAGAGCTTAGTCTCGGTTAAGATGGAGCTTCGAATGAACACAGGTCGAACACCGATGAATAACGCGAATATGATGAGAACACTTTCGAGCGATGCAAAGTTGTGCTCTGGTATGATTCTTCCCCTGTTCTTACTCGCGGTTTCGAGTTAGTTATTACTTCTGAATTTGTGATGTAACCTCTCGAATATTGTTGCAGGTTGTTGATGCGGTTGTTGAAGACGAAGACTATGCGATACAGTGATGTGGATTAAGACAACTCGATGAAGATGAAAATTGAAACGGGTTAATGATGAAGATGCAAGTTTTTGATTTGGTGAAGATTGAAGGGTGAAATCAATGATTAATCCGAGAAGAGGATTGTCGCTCCCGGATATTTTCATCCCGGTACAAGCGCGAACGTTCGGCGAAAGAGAGAATGAAGGTGAAGTGAAAAGAGTCGCCAGCTAGGCATTTTTATCCCGAAGGAAAGGTAATGCTGCATAAACCTGGGAAAAGATGGATAAGGCGGTTGCGAACCAGTGAAACTAAGAAAGGGGGTTGGGTACAACCTGGGAAGGTATTAGCACCCAGATTGTCTATCGTACTCGACGGGATCCATGCTTGAAAGTTTGTGTTTAAAGGGGTAGTGTCTGTGCTATTTGTGTGCAAAAGCTGGAAAAACATGTACAAGTGTCAGTGCAAGAAAGTGAAGTGAAATGCTCAGGAATGAGGCTTACAAGAATAATGCTGGAAGAGGGGGGAAGACACAGAGACTTTTGTTTGAAAATAGTTAAGTTATGCCTACGTATCCTCTCGTGCAATGAGGAAGTCAGAACACCGTAGTTCGACTCAAAGAGACTGAAAGAGAATTGACTGATGAACTGCTTACTGGTCTATTCTCAAGTGTATGACCTTTCTGGCTCAGGTGCTAACTGTCTTGCATTAGACGGAAGAAGCAAGTTCCCGTTTGTGAGTGAAGGTGGTGAGAAAAGAATCCCGAAGGAGACGATTATTGCTTTGTTTTTTTGTATTTTCAATCTTTTATTTCTTTTTGGTGTTTGTCATAAGTTGATGAGCTTAATCCTAAACCAAGGGTTAGTAAACTCATCATATCCTCCCTTTGATTAGGGATAATGAGAATACCTTAAGTATGAGATAAGCACCCCACACTTAATTACCATGATGGTGTAGGATTAAGATCATTAACCTACTTGTGATTATTTAGATGTTTTTGGGTTTTTGTTTAGTGTTAAGTAATGAGTTTAAGCCATAATCAAGGATTTAGTGGACTCATTACACCATCCTAATAGAAGGATAATAGATGAGAGCACTTAAGCTGAGGAAGATACCTCAACTTAATCCATGATTAGGGATTAACCTCATGACAAAACAATCCTTTATTAAAGTGGATTTTAATTAATGGTGAGATTAAGAAATGATTTTTATGGTTTTTAAGATAACTTGAGGAGGACTTGTCCATTAACACTAGGGTTAGTCCTTCTTAACCAATAAAGGAAGAATTAGAACCCTAATGCAAGGCCCAAGTTTACAAGCTATTGTCTTAGTGATTATTAAGATGGATTGATTAAGAGGTTTAAACACATTAAGGGTTTAACACTTAGGATTAAAGTTATACAATCCATCCTAAGAGAAGGATGCAGGCATAACCCTAATCACAAAGTCCTAAAACCTTAAAGGTTTAGTCTCTGATTATGAGATGAGAAGAGAGACACAAAAGAAGACACAAAGGTAAAACTAGAGGGGGACTAATAAAAACCCTAATTTTTGTCATGCTTGTGATGTTCCTATGGTTTGTAAGGCTTGCAAGAGATCTTCAGAGAATCCACCATTGGAAGAAGCAGATGAAAGGAGGAGAAGCAGAAGAAACAAGTTAACTTACTTCATTGAAGAAGATAAGTTACTTGAAGAAAGAAAGTGAGAGATGAACATGAATGAGCAAGCTCACTCTAAAGCAAAGTAAAATGTAGCAATGGTGCATAAGAAGAATGAGAAGAGAAATGATAAGTGAAGGCAAATTCACTTCTCAAGTTACTTACCACCTGAAATGGTTAGCATAAAGAAAGGAATGAAATGGAAATGAAGCAAATGCAAAGATGCAAACCAAAACCAGAAGCATAAATATGATGTAAATGATGTTATGAGATGATGCAAATACATTTCAAGTGTTATGAATGATCATACAAGAGATGAAATGCAAAGGAAGCATGCTTTGAAGTATGAAAACACATGAAAGTTCATGGAATGAAATGAATGCATATCATGGAAAATGGATGGAGAAATGATCAAGCATGATTCTAATGTGTCCTATGATGTCTTATATGACATGTGAATGCATGAAATGTCATGGCAAGTTCATGAATGGATGCATATGCAAGATGTATGCAAATGAGCATGAGAAATTAGGGTTTTAATGCAACATGAGATGCAAATGGCAAAGACAGAAGCAAATGACATGATAAAAAATTAAAAATGCATCAAAAGGAACCCTAAACCTATACTAGGTTACCATCCAAAGGGGGAGGTCAGAAGCTAAACCTAGAAGGAGTTATGAATTTCCTAAATTTCTAGGATTTTAAGGTACCTTAAGGGAAAAAATGCAATTCAAATCAAAAATTCAGGATGAATTCATGACAAAACTATGCTAGACACTACATGCTATATGAATATCAATGTAAAAAGAACCAATGTCAAACCCTTCATGGTTAGGCAGAAAAAAATTCTTGAAGTTAGGGTTCAAAAATAGGATTTTATGAACCCTAAATTCAAAGAAAAATGTCAAAATTGATTCAAAACCAAAAATAAATTTGTATGAATGGTTTGACAATGTTTCTAAATGTCCTAAGATGCAATGTGAATTTTTTTGGAATTTTTAGAAACCTAAATGATATTTTAATTAATTAATTTCCATTAATTAATTAAAATAAATATTTAAATGTTTTTAAAATGATTTTTTAATGCAAAAAATAAAAATAAAAATGTTTTTGGGTGAAGAAATATATTTGAATTAAAAATGTAGAAGGAAAATATTTTTTGGAAGTTTTTAAGTATTTTTAATAAATTATGCAAAACAAATGGATTTAAATGAATTAGAAATGAAATAAAACAAAAGTCAGCTGATCCAAGGGATCAGATTCAAAGCTGGGAAAGGAGGGAAGACCACGCGTGCATCTGGACGGTCATAATTCAAACTGAATAAATCCTATTTAATTAATTAATCCAGATTTAAACTTAATGAGCTAATCCTGACCATCCACTGCCTAACCCTAATCACCATCCAACGACCCAAATTCAAATTCTGCCCTAAACACGTCATTAGCCCTAATCTTTTTCAGGTGGCCGGAGAAGACTTCCGGTTGTCTTCTCCGGCGAGACCTCAAGAACAAAATCTTCCCTAGGTCATTTCTGGAGCTCTAAAGCTCCAGATCAACTCCTCTCACCTTCCTAAACTCAAATCCACTCTCAAAACAAATTTCTAATGGCTAAATCTCATGATACGAATCAAAATGCAAAAACTGGAAAAGTTTCAGAACACACATACAAGGTTATTTCTCAACCATTTTCAAAAGTAAGAAGTGCAGTGTGATCAGTGAAGCATGAAGAACATTCTAAGAACTTGAAATAGCATTTCTGGAAAAAAGTTTGAAGAGGTTACCTGAGCTTGAGCTTCCTCAGTTTGAAGCTTCTGAACCTCCTCTCTTGTGCAAAAACACTCCAATGGTCCCTCTGATGAAGCTTTGATGCTTGGAAGGAGTTTGTAATGGCTGAAATGAGAGCTTGAACTCTTGCTGGCCATAAATCGTGTTTTGTGTAGATAGGCTTTTTGGTTGTAATTAAGGGTGGGAAATGATCCTCTTGTGATGCTGAGTTGTTTGGTGAAGGAAGTTTTAAGTTATAGCGTGTGTGATGTGTGTTTCGAAGGCTTTTGCAAATGAGGGGATTTTTGAGAGCTTGAGGATTCTGAGGTTTCAGGCAAGCCTATGTTATGAAATAAGCTGTGTTTGATCCACATAACAAGTTGTGATAGGTCAGAGAAATGGTTGTGGCCTATGGTGATTGGTATGGGTTCTTTTGCAAAAAGTCAATGAAACTTGTACTTGAGGTATGGGCTGGTTCAGAGGTTGTACAAAGGCATGTCTGGCCTCAACTTTGATCAAGGAGAGCAATAGAATTAAAATTGAGGTGCTGCAGCAAGTGGAGGTATGGTTGTATGAGTTTTTGCAAGTTTGGTTCATTTTCCCCCTTTTGTGATTTCTTGATGTGCAAGGCATAAAAACTTGAGATTCTTGGGCTAATTCTGATTTTAAGGCAATAAATTATGTTAGTATGATGCATAGAAGTGTATTAGAAGTCACAAAATGGCTTGGCAAGTGGTTTTTGCAAAAATCCCTCTTTGGTGTATCCTTGAAAATTATAGGATTTTTGCCAACTTTGCAAGATCATAACTTGAGTTCCATAATGAATTAGAACTTGTTCTTGTACTTTTTGAAAAGTGAATGATCCAATCTACAACTTTCATGACTAACAATTTTTCATTTGAAGCATTTTTGGTTGAGAAAGAGGATGTTGAAATACTTTCCCAAAATGGAAAGTTTACATTACAAGTCATTTCCATTTTTGGCAACTTTTGGTTTAGCCCACTTTTCTTCAATTTTGTGAAATTCCAAGCACTTCAATTATCAAATAAAGATCATATAACTTCAATTTGATGAAAAATCCACTTTGGTTCCCATGTTTGGGGGCCTCGGATGCCCTGATTTTGCTCTGACTTGCTCAAGAAGTTACCCAGTGAACATATGACTTCCACAATGAATCTCTTCATCAAACTTGGTACACATGATCCTTATAAAATATTGAGACTATTAGAAACAATAATAACCAAAATATTTGGAGTTATGGCCTCTGAAACCAAAACCCTAATTTCAGGTCATCAGTGCAGTGAAACCCTAGCTCTGCCTCCATGCTCTCCAAGTTCTTGTGATTTCTTGACTTACTTGATCTTTGAGGGATATAAAATGATGATTGAACATACATGGGCCCTCTTGGAATGATTGAAGACATTTGGAGTGGCTCAGATGAATCCTTGGATTGCTCAGATCACAAACTCTAGATGCAGATGAACTTGAACTAATGCAGTGAAACAAAAATGCAATATGATATGATATGCTTGAACTAATGCAAATGTGAAAGATCACAAGCCATGATGTGAACTTAGTGAGGGAAAATTTGGTGTGTTTACAAGCACGTGAGGATGAAATAAGAAAGATGAATCTGGAAAACGTGAAGATTGAAAAAGATGGAATTCAGAATGAGGGTGAAGAAGAAGAACCAGAGAAAAAATCGTGAAAAAGGATTGGAGAATGGTGAAGAAACCCTTTGAAGAGTGATTTCTTAGATTTATAGAGAATGACTCAAGCTTTGTTCTGGAACTTTCTTAGGTATAATTCAGTTAGATTTTTTGTTATGGTTGTTAGGATGTGTAACTGAATTCGTTTTCTGTTAAGTTATCAATCTCCCTTGCAGAATTTGGTTATCGGTTTTTTTGTTATTGTCAATTTGTTCTAAAAATTTTCTGTTGATTTTTCTACCCCTTGATATATGATATGCTGAGTTTTCGTTTCTATCTGACTTGTGCCTTCTGACTTCCTTTTTTTGTTGCAGGATTGCCGACACTCTCTAGTATGTCAAATTACAATTTCGTACAACCCGGACAAAACTTCAGAGTTAGTCGAAGGAGCATGCATAAGCGTCTTCAAGGACTGTAGTTTGCGAGCATGACATTCTACATCCCTTTTGGGTTTCGGTACTAAGCTAGTTTATTATTCGTGGTGTAACATCAACTTGAGTAACTCCTTCATCCGCATCAATGTCAGCCAGAGCATCCCAGTTATGAATGGGTATCCCTTCACCTGAGATCAAACCTTCCATCCTAATCGCCGCTGAGAACTCCTCTGATCAGATGTAGCAG
Source organism: Lathyrus aphaca (assembly GCA_963966055.1). Classification (NCBI taxonomy): domain Eukaryota; kingdom Viridiplantae; phylum Streptophyta; class Magnoliopsida; order Fabales; family Fabaceae; genus Lathyrus; species Lathyrus aphaca. The sequence goes on along the minus strand of OZ014522.1, from coordinate 459,717,434 downwards.
CTAATTCATGGATACTTCCGGAAAACTGTGAATATGAAACTGGCTTTTTCTTCTGCTTTTGAGGCACGATACTGATTCTAAAATGCTGTTACCTTTTGTTATCAAGAAGCTGTGTGAATTCTTGGATTTTGTATAGATAATCATTTTCCCAAGTTTTGTGAGATTTCTTATAAACTGCCTTTTTTGTAACAGAATTCTGCTGGACCCTTTTTAGTTGAATTTTCTGTTATACTTTTCTTCCATTAACTGCATAGATTTATATGCGACCAGTCAATTTATCCGGTTTCCATTTCTTCTCCATGTTTACCATAATTGCATGAACTTCATCAATATTCTTGGACTTGTAATATCTATGACAAGATTGTAGATAACAATGTCACTCTGATTCAATAGTTTCAAAGGATCACGAGTTTCTTGCAATTTATCATTCCTGCACATAGCCCAAATAAGAATAAGGAAAGTATACCAATTTGCTGAAACCCTTCTCATTGTCATTCGTTCCAAAGGCCCAAACCATAGTTCAACCGTCTAACTCAGCAATATCCCACCATTAACAAAGTGTCTAAACAAAATGAACCCTACCATTCATCACAACATAAATCTAACATGATCAGTAACTTAGACATCCACGAAGCGATAGCGAGGATGGAATGATATTTGAATAAAGGGGATTGAGCTTTGTGACTTGTAGATTTAAAAGTTTTAGTAAATATTAACAAATGAATTTGGAATGAATAATGGATGTGAAAAGTTATATAAAAAAATGGTTAGATGGTTAATTGAACTTTTGAGGCATCATCTTTAATTGACGATTGTCCATAAATTCACCCATGAATGTGAAGTCACGATCCATCTTGAGATGTACGTTGACAATGATGAACTCGCAATGAAGGATAATGCTCATTGTATAGGAGAATTCCCTGAATGTATATACTAATGAAGAGAGCAACTTGATAAACCTTGCTAGAGTAAGGCCTTGTATCTGGATGAATCTTGACAAGAGACTTTCTTGATGAATTTAAATCCTTGCTACAACTTGAGCATAAAACCTCACAACATATAGAAAACCCTGATTTAAATAACCTCTGGATTCTATGCCTTAGAAGTTTAATGAAATGTGTGATTGAATGTTATGACCTAATGGGAGAATGCAGATGAATGCGAAGCGTAAAGCCAATCAAGGTAATAAATAGGGAGGGAAAATTTTGGGGTGTTACAGCTGCCCCTATTCAATCATCTGCATACCTGAATGAATAATAGCAACGACTTTTATCCATTCAGGGTATGGAGCGATTGAATACTCGAATAGACCTGAAAATTTGAACTCTGTGAAAAATGAAAATGGTTGGTACAATAAAATTGACGAACTTGGGGTTCGGTAAAAAGAAAAGTTGAAGAAAACCGGACAAGCTTGGGGTTTGTAAGGAACAAAAAGTTGGCGAACTTGGGGTTCGGCAATGGAAAAGTGAACTTGGGGCTCACAACAATGACGAACTTGGGGCTCAACATTGGAAAACTTGACAAACTTGGGGTTTGCAAGCAAGGGTTAAACTTGGGGTTGAAAATGTTGGCGAACTTGGGGCTCAGCAATGGAAATGTGAACTTGGGGTTCACAATAATGACAAACTTGGGGCTCGACACTGAAAAACTTAACAAACATGGGGTTTGAAAGCAAGGGATGAACTTGGGGTTCAAAATGTTGGCAAACTTGGGGCTCGACAACGGAAACGTGAACTTGGGGTTCACAACAATGACGAACTTGGGGCTCGACATTGGAAAACTTGACAAACTTGGGGTTTGCAAGCAAGGGTTAAACTTGGGGTTCAAAATGTTGGCGAACTTGGGGCTCGGCAAAGGAAACGTGAACTTAGGGTTCACAACAATGACGAACTTGGGGCTCGGCATTGGAAAACTTGAAAAGCTTGGGGTTTGCAAGCAAGGGTTGAACTTGGGGTTCAAAATGTTGGCGAACTTGGGGCTCGGCAACAGAAACGTGAACTTGGGGTTCACAACAATGACGAACTTGGGGCTCGACACTGAAAAACTTGACAAACTTGGGGTTTGCAAGTAGGTTGAACTTGGGGTTCAAAATGTTGGCGAATATGGGGCTCGACAACGAAAACGTGAACTTGGGGTTCACAACAATGACGAACTTGGGGCTCGACACTAAAAAACTTGACAAACTTGGGGTTTGCAAGTAAGGGTTGAACTTGTGGTTCAAAATGTTGGCGAACTTGGGGCTCGGCAATGGAAACGTGAACTTGGGGTTCACAACAACGACGAACTTAGGGCTCGACACTAAAAAACTTGAACTAGACGCTCTGTGGGAGATACTTCAAGTTAAGAAGATATTGTAGGTTTTTATGCAATATTCCCAAAACGGGCTCATGCTGACATGCATATGTTTGAATTCATGGCGTAATGCTCCACTACAATGGAAATGCTACATTTTGGAGGATGCAAATGTAATGATGATTACTAAATGAAAATGCAAAAGGATCTCCTGATAAGGAGACTGCAAGTACCCCAGGTGGCTTGACTGGGGAGAAATGATGATCACTGCATTGATCTGGTTAATCTTTGAGAGGAGAAAACAACTATGCAGGAGATATTGTTAATGACACACCGGCTCTGAAATACCATCATTGAAAAAAATAAATTAGACTTTGAGATTGGAGAGCCAGGATCCTGTAGAAAATAGACACTTCCTGCGAGGTACACTACCCGTTGAACTCCGTTGGGGAAGTGATAACCTTCAGACTTGGTTGGGGAACCAGATGTATGATACTGTTGTGGTAGCAACCTGCTGGGGAGGAAAGAACTCCTTGTACTGCTAGGGATTTCCCATGTATTGACGGGAAGTTTCTGTTTGGGGAGACCCTCAATCTTCTTTCACCACTGCTTGGGAAGATTTCTACTTCCGCTTTACTGAGGATAACGGAAGACAATTGGGAAGACACTTGTTGGAGAATTCTGTTCAAGCATATTGTTGAGAGATTCCTCCTGGAAGTCTGCTTTAGCTCTACTAGCAACGCATGTAGCTGCACCTGCATAAACACAATTGATGGTGCCTGCAACATGGAGAGTTAGTTTGGGCCTGTATTCCCCGGGCTTATGGTATGAATCACCATCCCTGTCACTTAACACTTTTTAGAGTTATATTGAATGTTTTTGTCCTCCTGCATGAGTTAGAAAGCATTCAAATGTTCATAACACAATTTTAATCATAATTTGCGGGACGCTTTTGCAATCAATCAATGTTAGATAAAAAAACAAAACAAATGGCCACAGGTTTGACTGAAATTGAAATTTATTGATTTGGTGAATGGCTTTGAATAAGCATTACATCAGGAAGCAATCCCTGGAAAGAGGGAATCACTCAAAAGGAAAACAAACTATCCTATTGGCAATGTTAAAACTGGATCTCATCAAGTTTCGACCCGGATATGACTTGTATATCTTCAAGACAATCTGCTTGCTTTGCCCTTGAGAAAGGTGATTGGATTGGTCCTCAACGCTTAGAATGACCTTAGTTGCAAATGGATCACAAATTTCGCAGACCGCAGTCGTTCATGTTAGTCCCTCTTTTGCGTGGATCTCCCTTTCGGGTCTTCAATCCACCGGGATACCCTTTTTTCCTGAGCTGTCCGATGTGGCTTTTCAACTCAGCGGGTGTACATTTTTTTCAATATTTACCTAATTTTTGCCCGAGCCTTTTATTCTGTTTTTGGCTCGCCGGGATCACTAGTGCAGAAATGACTTTTTACATCGGGCGAAATTGACTTTTTACATCGGTTCCGAATCCGATGTAAAGGCAGCCGATGTAATAAGTCATAGACATTTTACATCGGTTTTAGGACCGATGTAAAAAATATATCAACCACATCGGTTAATTTTTAAGTCTGATGTAAAAAAAAAATATAATTTTTTTTCTAATGTAAAAGGGACTTTTTACATCGGTTGGTAGATAAAACTGATGTAATAGCCAACATATTACATCGGTGCCTTCAAATAACCGATGTAAAAAGTGTCCCATACAGGGTACTTTTTACATCGGTTATCATTTCGCCCGATGTAAAAAGTGTGCCATACAGGGTACTTTTTACATCGGTTATCATTTCGCCCGATGTAAAAAGTGTGCCATATAGTACTTTTTACATCGGTTATCATTTCGCCCGATGTAAAAAGTGTGCCATATAGTACTTTTTACATCGGTTTTCCTTTCGCCCGATGTAAAAAGTACTGTAGAAAATTTATATAATTTTACTATTTTTTAGCAGTTCCTGTAAATTTTTTTGGTACCTAATTATTTAGCAGTTCCTGTAAAAAATTTTGGTACCTAATATTTCCTTCACATAGACCATATATTTTTAGGTCGCTATTTTCATATATTTCTCACCAATATTCAATAAACCAAATATCTAGTACACATATATTCTTCCAAATGTACAAGTACACATAATGTTCTTCCAAATGTACTAGTATACACATATAATCATCTCAATATATATGAGGTTTATACTAAAATTTACTACTACAACAACAACAACAAAAAATACACATTCAACCAATATTTCCCCCACTTGAATCAAATTTCCTGAAAATAAATAATAACACCAATTAACCAAAAGACAACACCAAAGTCAATATCTTCAAATAGAGAATTCTATATATCTTACCAGATAAAGCTTAACTTTTATACAACTCAAAGAAACATGTTGCCCAACGGAGTCGCAAATCATACAAATCATCTTCTTTTAATTCTGTTGGGTCATTAAATACCTACAACACATAAATAACAATATAGAGTTATTTTGGAAAATTCACATTAAGTTGCAAAATGCAAAGTAAATAACAAAGTAAAGTTATATTTATTACCGTCATCCAATTATCGGTTATCTTTGCAGAGACAATATCCAACATATTTTTCATCACATAGTACCCACAATCATCAGAGTTATTTTGTTTCCTTGTCTACAAATGAATATATGACATCATTATTAGTGAATACTTATATGATAAAAATAAATTTATACTTATAATTTACACCACTTACTTTGGGTCGAAGCCATGTAGGCTTTCTTCTAATGCCATGTGCCGCTTGATGAACCCCTAAAGCACTAATAAAGAAGGCAAAAAAACCATATAAAGCCACATAAAATATGGAATTACTTTTGTAACAAATTATGTATATAAGATATTGTGAACATAAAAGATAAACTTACTTTGTAACAAGTTTCGTCATGGTTTGATTAAGTTCCCGATGAAGTGAACAGAAGACGACAACCGTATTGTCTTTTGGACAAATGACTATTAATTGCCAATGAGATCTGTATGTGCGTGTTGAAGTACAAAAATCAGAATTTCATATTAACAAAGTTATAAAATAGAATTTCATTCACATACCCATGAATAAATGGTAGCAAGTGACACACTTTCTCTTCGTGATCACGTAACATGTCTTGTATGTATTTTCTAACTTTTGCTTCAGTTTTTGCCACATTATCAACATACGAACACACAGCAGGGTCCAATATCCCATATACTTCTGAGTGTGATGTATCAATACACATACGATGAATATACCTAATTATAACATAAACATTAGAATCAAAGTGACAGGAGTTATAACATATTAAAATATTTGAGAGTAATAAAAATATACTTACGTGGACCATACTTGCAAAGTAGAAACGTCAAGCCAATGTTGTCCCATCAACAACTCTCTGATACATTTCGTTGACATAAAAAAATTTGAGACACTCACACAATGACTTAATTCTAATTCAAAGTAATCCATTTGTGTGTCACTCCTTTTCAGAACCATTTTTACTAATCTCTCAACATTGTCTTCCTCTTCCATTTTGCTTACTTTTACAATTGAACAACTTCCTTTTCCGCTTCCATCCACAGTTTCCCTTTGTTCAATGCAATTATTATTTGCTGTGCTTTGGGAGATACCCATAGACTTAAGTGTCTCCATGAAAGATTGTTGCATTGCCTTACGCTCTTCAACCCACTGTTGCGCTAAATCCGCTCTAATTTTTGCTTCCAATTGAGATGACAATTGTGCAAATTGTTCTGATACATCGATATCTTGTCTTTGACGTGATCTTCCAAAGAAAGTGCTCTGTTTATGGTGTTTTCCAACACCACGAACACGGCCTCCATGCTCAGATGTTCCAATGGCTGTTGTTAAGATATCGTGACGTCCATCCGGAACAAATGCACCCTTTTCAACTTCTTCAACTAGAGAGTCCTACAAATGCACCACAACTTTGTCAATATAGTTTTTATCCAACAAAATTAAAATGATACTTGAAGAATTTTACTTACAATTTTCTCTGCAACCACTTGTGTAGCCTGTGATGTGTATTCTCCCCCTTTCTTTTGTCGTGCTCTCTTCCATAACTCATGGCGTGAAGGTGGAGATGGGCTACCCATATCATCTACATTAGAATCAGCTCTTGATAATCTCCTTTCATTTATCATTTTCTCTTCAAGCAAACGATACCCTCCACGAGATAATACATGTGGGTATGCATTCTTAGCCACATTTTTTGCACCCTTTTCACTTTTTTCCTATTAAAAATTGAAAAAGTTACTAATCATACTAAACATAATAAAAATGTTATTAAGCACAATAAACATAATAAAAATTTATAACTCATACTAACCTTAAATTCAGATGAATCTCGAGACTTCAGAAATTCTTTCCATACTTCTTCTTTAATATAAGGATATCTGATATATGCAGGAGCGAGACCATCTTTGGGCTTTCTAATATATTCACTTGTGAGCTGTGTCTTAAAACCTCTCCATCGCTCTCCAGCATATTTAATCCACTCTTTCTTCAATGGATCCTTTTTTGCATCAAGAGGTTCTGGAATAGTGAAATGAGCCTACACATATAATATATAGCATATGTTATTAGCATATGAATATAAAACATAATTAGACATCAAAATAAGCAAAAATACCTGAACATCAGTCCAAATGGCCTCTTTTATGTCATTATCTACGTTTTTCCATTCATCTTTCAAAATACTACATCTCTGCCGAGCAAGAGATGCTATGTAACTCTTAAAATTTGAAGCATTTTTACCAAAACCCGTACATTCATGGGTTCTTGGATCAAACTTCACCTTTATCTTCTCACCTGTTTGGTGAACTTTGTCAATTTGTGTCATTAAAGTGGGACCTCTAACTCTTTTTTTTGTAGGGTCACTAGATGAAGAAGGGTTGTCTGTTGAATCAGCCATGTATCTGTTCACATAAAATAAAAACAATTAGACATCAAATTAGACAAAAAAATATAGCAAAAATATAAAAAATTAGACATTAAATTAAGCAAAAATATAAACAATTAGACATCAAAGCAAGCACAAAATAAATAAATAAATAACTTACTAGTCCTCCCATATCCCTTCTCCATGATCTGTGCGAATAGCATGCACATCATCCTCTTCATTTTCTTCAATGAAGGTAGGCACATTTCTTGAGAAAGGAGGAGTTTCAGAAATATCAAGGTTGGCATCTTGATTTTCATCACTATCTTGCATCTTTCCTTGTATAACCACCGACCACCTTTTATCAGAAGGATCTGTGACATAAAACACTTGTTTTGCTTGAGACGCCATAATGAAAGGTTCGTCCGCATAAGCTAACTTGCTAAGATCAACCAATGTAACTCCAAATTCATCGATTCTTACACCACTATTGATATCAATCCATTTGCATTTAAAAACGGGAACTTTAAACACAACATAATCAACTTCCCAAATCTCTTCAATCACCCCAAAGTAGGGTGTAGATGCCATAACCGGATTTTTATCTTTAGCACTAGAGAAGTGCATGGACTCGGCCACAATCATCACCCCACTATTTTGTGTGGTACTACGGTCATCCTTTGACTTTGTATAAAAGCAAGTTTTATTTATATCATATCCACTCCAAGTTATTATGTTACATTTCGGCTCATAAGACAACCACTTAATTGTATTAGATGCACTATCATCATTAGCAATTTTCTCTTTAAACCACTCAGAGAAACTCTTATTGTGCTCTTTTAACAACCATCTTTCATTCATCTTGGGGTGCCTTTTCTTTATGATGCTTTTGTGAGCAGATAAGTAAGGTTGAACTTCATCCGTGTTATTCAAAATATACAGATGAGCTTGAACAACCACATCAATACTTAAACTCTTGACATTTAAACCTTGTGTACCCATACCCTCACATCTTCCATCATGACGAGACTTAGGAACCCCTACAGCATCCACTTCTGACAAATAGTTTGAACAAAACTCAATTGCCTCTTCTGCAATGTACCTCTCAACAATCGATGCTTCCGGCCGGTGTGGATTTTTTGTATAACCTTTTAGGATCTTCATGTATCGTTCTGTTGGATACATCCATCGTAAAAAGATTGGGCCACAAATTCTAATCTCCCTTACTAGGTGAACAATCAAGTGAACCATAATGTCGAAAAATGAAGGAGGAAAATACATCTCTAATTGGCACAAGATAACTGAAGCCTCATTTTCCAAAACATCTAACTTTGATGGATCAATGGATTTACAACAAATTGCATTGAAAAATAAGCACAACCTGGTTATAGTCTTCCTAACATTGTTAGGCAATATCCCACGAATAGCAACTGGTAGTAGTTGTTGCATTAAGATATGACAATCATGAGATTTTAAGCCAATTAGTTTGAGATCTTTAACAGATACAAGCCTCTTGACATTTGATGAGTAACCATGCGGAACTTTAATACTTTGTAAACACTCACAAAAACTTGTTTTCTCTTTTTTAGACAAAGTGTAGCAGGCAGGAGGCAAATATATCTTGTTGCCTATATGTTGTGGAGTTAACTCTTCTCGTATACCCATCAAACCCAAATCCACACGAGCATTATAACCATCTTTTGTTTTGCCATGAATGTTGAGAAGTGTTCCGAGTAAACTATCACATACATTTTTCTCCACGTGCATCACATCAATACAATGTCTTACATCAAGACTAGACCAATATGGAAGATCGAAGAAAACTGACCTCTTTTTCCATAAATTTTTCGTATTTGATTTCTTTTTGTATTTACCAAACTCAACATTAATGCCCTGTTGTCGTTGATAAACTTCCTCTCCAGTTAAGGGCTTTGGAGCTTCACCATGCTCTTGTTCCCCATTGAAAGCTTTTCGCAATCTACGATATGGATGATAACGAGCTAGAAATTTTCTATGTCCAAGATAAACAGTTTTCTTTCCTTTCTCAAGTTGGAGGTAACTTGTGTCTTCTTCACATATAGGACATGCATTATGCCCTTTAACTTTATAACCAGACAAATTACCATACGCCGGAAAATCGTTGATGGTGCAAAACAACATGGCATGCATATTGAAATGTTCACCAGAATACGCATCAAAAACATCCACCCCTTCATCCCATAATACTCTTAAATCATCAATCAAGGGACTTAGATAAACATCTATGTCATTTCCCGGTTGTTTTGGGCCAGAAATCATCATGGATAACATAATATATTTACGCTTCATGCATAACCTAGGAGATAGGTTGTAAATCATCAGGAGAACAGGCCAAGAAGAATGATTAGTACTTAGATTACCAAACGGATTCATTCCATCAGTAGAAAGTCCAAGTCTAAGGTTTCTCGACTCTTTGCCAAAATTTGGAAACAAAGAATCTATTTTCTTCCACTGCAAATAATCAGCTACATGACGAATTTGTCCATCACATTTTCTTTCTTCGGCATGCCATCTAAGATTCCTTGCATCATTTGCATTTGCGAAGAGTCTCTTGAACCTTGGAATTATTGGTAGGTACCATACCACTTTCGCGGGAGGACCCTTTTTGACAACCTCATCATCACTAGAATCACCATCTTTCTTTTTGTAGCGTGACGCCTTGCACTTCGGACAATGATTATAGTTTACATACTCTTTTCTGTATAATATGCAATCATTAGGACATGCATGTATCTTTTCATACTCCAAACCCATTGGACACAATATCTTTTTTGCCTCGTAATAACGATTTGGCAATACGTTACCTTCTGGAAGCATCTGAGTCAACAATTCAAGCAATTCGGTAAAACTTTTGTCACTCCACCCATTATTTGCCTTCAAATTAAACAATTTTAACACGGCTGACAAACGTGTAAAATTCGTGCATCCCGGGTACAAAGGTTGATCCTTGTCACTGCATAAAGTATCATACGCATGTGCCTTCTTAAACGAATCTTGTCCAATATCACGCATCATGTCTTCCAGACGATCATCATCCATTTCTACACCAATATTATCTTTTTGGGACACATTTTCCTTTTCTACTACCTCACCGTGCCATATCCATTGTGTATAACTTTGACAAATCCCATGACAAATTAGATGATCCATGATTGCCTTCTTATTAAGTTTTGGTTCCCGATTTGCGCAACGAACACATGGACAGAGAAAAAGCATATCAACACTTTTTTCACCATTACTTTTAGGAGGAGGAAGATTCTTTTTAGCATTGCTTTCAGCAAACTGTAGAAATTCCTTCACTCCATGTTCGTACTCAACACTTAATCGATTAGCTTTTATCCAACTACGATTCATACCTATGTTCCGCAATTAATGCATACAGATCAAATAAATTATTTAGACACCTATAATAAAGTAATGTATATAAAACTATATATATAATATATATATATATATATATATATATATATATATATATATTCAAACAGCAGCAAATTAACAGTATATATATATATATATATATATATATATATATATATATATATATTCAAACAGCAGCAAATTAACAGTATATATATATATATATATATATATATATATATATATATATATAAACAGCAGCAAACAGTATATATATATATATATATATATATATATTAAAGAAAATCGTTTTACCTAGCAAGGATGGAGGGCGACGGCGGCGGGGACGGAGGAGGGAGACGGTGGCGGCTCAACCCAGTTCAACGGAGACGGCGGCGGAAGGAAGCGAAGGAAGAGAGGAGGTGTGCGAACGGCGGCGAGAGGAGGTGTGCGAACGGCGTGTGGTGGCGAATGACGGGTGGTGGTGACGGCTGGGATGGTGACGACGAGAGGAGGTGTGGTGGCGGCGGCGTAAATGGTGACGGCGTGAAGAGAGGTGGAGAGAGGACGGCGGCGGCTGAAGAGAGGAAAGGGTTTTGGGAAGAAGAATAGTAAATGTGCTACAGTAAAGAAATGAATTGTTTTATGTTTAGGGTTAAAAAAATTTAAACTAACCTTATTACATCGGTTTAACATCTAACCGATTTAATATGTTCATGTAAATTTTTTTTTAAATTTTTTATTTTTATTTTTAAAATGGTTATTACATCGGTCTAGTTTCTAACCGATTTAATATATTTAAAGTTTTTTTAATTTTAAGTTTTATTACATCGGTTTAGATTGCAACCGATTTAATAAGTTTTTATTTTTTTAATTTTATTTGTTATTTACATATTACATCGGTTTATAATGCAACCGATTTAATAAGTTTTTATTTTTTTAATTTTAATTATTATTTACATATTACATCGGTTTATAATGCAACCGATTTAATAAGTTTTTATTTTTTTTTAATTTTATTTTTTATATACATATTACATCGGGTTTCCTCATAACCGATGTAATAGATATTTGTTTTTTTTTTTTTTAATTTTTTTTTAATTTTTTTTATTTGTTTTTTAATATGGTTTTTACATCGGTTTTTCCAAAACCGATGTAAAAGGCTTTAGATCAATTTTTTTGTTATTTACAAAAATGTCACCGCATTACTTTTTACATCGGTTTTTTTATATACCCGATGTAAAATCCCTTATAACAATTTATGTTATTATTTACGAAACTGCCACCGCGTTATTTTTTACATCATTTTTAATAAATACCTGATGTAAAATCATTTAACCAAATGTCTTTTTTTTAGTAGTGGATGCCCATTTTTTCCTGGATTTTTATTCTGTTTTCATCCAGCAGGTCTTTTTACACGAGGTATTTTCTTACTGCGTCTGCGTTGACAGGGGAATGGAAGTCTTCGCCATCCATGGTTGTTAGCATCAAGGCTCCGCCCGAGAAGACCTTTTTAACCACAAATGGACCTTCATAATTGGGTGTCCACTTTCCTCTGTGATCGTTGAGAGGAGGAAGAATCTTTTTCAGCACCAGGTCACCTAGTATGTACCATTGAGGCCGCACTTTCTTGTCAAAAGCCTGTTTCATTCGCCGTTGGTACAACTGTCCATGGAACCCAGCTGTTAGGCGTTTCTCTTCAATGAGGCTCAATTGATTATACCTAGATCAGAGCCATTCAGCTTCATCTAGCTTGACATCCATCATTATTCTCAACGAGGGGATCTCAACTTTGAACGGTAGGACTGCCTTCATACCATACACCAGTGAGAATGGGGTTTCCCCTGTCGAGGTGCGCACAGACGTTCGATACCCATGTAACGCAAACGGTAGCATCTCATGCCAATCCTTATATGTCACAACCATCTTCTGCACAATTTTCTTGATATTCTTGTTGGCCGCCTCGACGGCGCCATTCACCTTTGGGCGATACGACGAAGAGTTGTGATGCTCTATTTTGAAATCCCAGCACAAGTCATCCATCATCTTGTTATTGAGGTTGGAACCAATATCAATAATGATCCTCTCGGGAATTCCATACCGGCAAATGATATCTCTTTTGATAAACCGGGCTACCACTTGTTTTGTAACATTGGCATAAGACGCCACTTCGACCCACTTTGTGAAGTAGTCTATGGAAACCAGAATGAAACAATGACTGTTGGAAGCTGTTGGCTCAATCTTGCCAATCATATCGATGCCTCACATGGCAAACGACCAAGGTGAAGACATGACGCTCAATGGATTTGGAGGTACATGGACCTTATCAGCGTAGATCTGGCACTTGCGACATTTGCGGGAATATTTACAGCAATCGGATTCCATGGTGATCCAATAATATCCCGATATTAATAGTTTCTTTGACATTGCATTTCATCCAGCATGGGTACCGAAGGAGCCTTCATAAACCTCTTGCATCAACAGGTCTGCTTCGTGTCTATCCACGCATCTGAGCAGAACCATGTCGAAATTTTGCTTGTATAGCACGTCATCTTGATTCAAGAAGAATCCACCTGCTAGCCTTCTGAGAGTCTTCTTGTCTTTACTGGATGCCCCGGTCGGGTACTCTTGAGAGTTCAAGAATTTCTTGATATCATGATACCAAGGTTTATTATCCTCGTCACTGTCAACTGCGAAGACATAGGAAGCTCTTTCGAGACGAGAGACCATGATTCGAGGCACATAGTTCTCTTTACACACTTTGATCATGGATGATAAAGTTTTTAGAGCATCAGCAAATTGATTTTCATCTCGTGGAATGTAACTCAGCTTGACTTTGGTGAAGAAAGTTAGCAATCTTCTGGTATAGTCCCTGTAAGGAACCAGGTGAGTTTGATGAACTAACCACTTGCCATTAACTTGGTTCATAACCAAAGCAGAATCTCCGAAGATCTCGAGGTTCTTGATTCGCAAGTTGATTGCCTCCTTGACCCCCATGATACAAGATTCATACTCTGCCTCATTGTTGGTACATTCGAATGTCAGTCGGGCAGTGAAAGGCATATGGACACGCTCTGGTGAGATAATGACAACACCTACTCCGCTTCTGTTTACGTTCACATCTCCGTCAAACATCAACTTCCATTTGGATTTGGGGTCTGGCCCCTCCTCCAGAAGTGGTTCTTCACAGTCTTTCAACTTGAGGAACATGATGTCCTCATCCAGAAACTCGAATCTCATGGGCTGATAATCGTCAATTGGCTGCTTGGACAAGTATTCTGACAATACACTCCCTTTGATTTCTTTTTGCAAAGTGTACTGGATATCATATTTTGTCAAAATCATCTGCCATCGGGATACCCTTCCTGTTAGAGCCGGATTCTCGAAGATATACTTAACAGGATCCATCTTGGAAATTAGGAGAGTGGTGTGAGTCAGCATGTACTGTCTTAGCCGGCGAGCAGCCCATGCCAAAGCGCAACAAGTTTTCTCGAGTAGTGAGTAACATGTCTCACAATAGGTAAACTTTTTGCTAAGGTAATAAATGGCATGCTCTTTTCGACCAGACTCGTCTTGCTGACCATCACGCATCCCATTGATCCTTCGAGTACGGTGAGGTACATGATTAAGGGTCTCCCTGGCACTAGAGGCATGATAATCGGAGGTTCTAGCAAGTACTCCTTGATTCAATCGAAGGCCTATTGGCAATCTTCATTCCATTTGATGGCCTGATTCTTCCTCAGAAGCTTAAAAATAGGCTCACATGTGGTTGTTAGGTGCGAGATGAACTGTGCAATGTAGTTTAACCTCCCTAAGAAAGCACGTACTTCTTTTTCACTTCTTGGTTCAGGAATCTCTTGGATGGATTTTACCTTTGCAGGGTCGACTTCGATTCCCCGTTCACTAACAATGAAGCCCATCAACTTACCGGAACGTACCCCGAATGTGATGTAGTATTTCTTGTCGTGACTAGTTATCCACCTTGGGTATCTAACATTGGGCATGTAGGATGTGTGAGGAGTAGAATGATGGCTTTAGATTGCATTTTCATGGTGATTTTGGTTTGCCCTAGGTCAGGGGTGATCGGAGAAGATAATCGGAGGTCACTTCTGGTTACCTGAACAGTGCCCTAATTTTAATTGTGAGAACATGTCGTAGCCATTGGATCAGCTTCATCCTGAGGTCACAAACTATCCAACACATTAATGAACCACCTCCCCATCATGTGCATTTTTGTGAAGGAAATATTCAGGGTCTTATTCACACCCCCATGCGTGTAATTGAAGCTCGGTTCAGTTGTTTTTGTTGTTTTTTACACCTCCTAGGCCCAATGCAAATATTCAGTCCACTTTCATTTTATTTTCTTTTTCATCTTTTTATTCATTTTCGTTTTTGCATATTAAAAATACTTAAACCTCATAAAAAATTCCAATATAATTCAAGAGAGGATTTTGCATTTTTTCCTAATTTTCTATAATTTTTGTTCATATTTTTATTTTATATTTTAATCAGAATTAATTTCTCATGGAATTAATTTCTATTTTCTCATTTTTTTACCAATATTCTTGTCCATTTTCTTTCTCCCAAACCACAAAACATAAATAGCCCATTCTGTTTTCATTAATCAGTAGACTCATCAATGTTGCCCACCCTATTTTTGTTTTGATTTTTAGGTCACCTTAAGCTATGTTTTGAACCCTTGCTTTCACACACATGCTCATAAACCCTAATCCACTTTCATACATCATTTGAACACTCAAAAATGGGAATTTTTGTTAGTTTTTTTCTATGCAATTCACTCTCTGGATTTTGTATATAAGTGTCAATTTTCATAATTTTTCATGACCATTTAGTATTTTTCCAAGTTACTTGAGCCATAAGTCATATTTTTGTTCATTTACTTCACATCCATTAGTCCCATTAGTGTAAAACCTTTATGCCAATACTTAGAGGTCATAATTTTGAGTCTCTTAGATCCTATAAGATGCGTTTAAGTATTGATTACAATTCTCGGATCTTAACCTTTGATTTTTAGGGTTGCCTTGAGTCATAAGTCACCTACGTCCCATTTTAACCTAATATCCCTCCTCCTTCCATCTGAAACACTTCAGATTCCATTTTCACATGAATTAAATTCATATTATCTTTGTTTGGGGTCTTAAAAGTGTTTTGTGATCATCCATACATGTTCATCTCAATTGTAGAACCTTTGTGCTTCTTTTTGAACTTAACTTGTCACCTAAAGGACCTAAAAAACCCTAATTTGAACACCTAGTCTTAAGAGACTTCTTAATCCATCCTTTGTGAAAATTTTCCAAGTCTAATTTTTATTTTAATTTGTTGCCAAGACCCTGGTTTTTGTATGGGGAGGTCAAGTCCCTTTGGGCATTTTGTTGAATTTTCTTCTAAGTCATTTTGTTCCATCGTTAGAACCATGCTCCCATATGCATTCTCCCACCTTCCAATTTCACATCTGAATACCTTTAATTTGAATCTCTTCTTTCCCATTTGATTTATTCATTTACTTCACTTCCATATAGTTCTAAGTTCTAGATTTTTCATTTACCTTTGATTTTAGGAGATTTTGGGTTTAATAAACACTTAAGTTTTCCTTTTGACTTCATCCTTAGGGTTTAGTAGTACTTTAGGGCATAGTTTGACTTTAGTTCACTCAATCCCTTTAGATAATTTTGAATTGATTTAACTACTGACTTTATAGGTTTTCTATCTTATAGAATGTCTTAGACTTAGGTATTAACCTTAGAGGTTCACTAACATCCTTCCATAGCTAGTGTGAGTTGTTGTTTTTTTTGAAGTTTTGACATGTCATAATTGTTCATACTTCTTCATCATGCTAACATTTGTTTTGTAGGGGGGAAGATGAGGTAATCACTTCATTCCATCTCTTATGCATTTTATTGCCTTTGCCTTAGCACTTGGTGCATTTTTCATAGGTTCCCTTTTATTCTTTAGATTCAACTTAACTTCCTTAGGAAGTAAGTTGAATTCTAACTTGTCTTTCTTCTCCTTAGGTTAGAATACCTCATTAACCATAGGATCACCTCTTTGTACATGATAAGATAACTTAGGGTTGTGTCTTAGTCCCCCATTAGCTTTGACCTTTTGCCACTTGAGTCTTCTTCCCTTATCTTCAAATAAAATAAAAAACACTTAATAAATGCATGAAAGGATCTCTTGTGTATAGCCTTATTCCATGGGGCACTTACATTCATTCCATCTTGGAATAGTGCAGGCTAGTCTAGCATGATGTACAAGTATTATCAAGGGGTTGTTTCATAAAGAAAGCCTAAAAGATACTTCTTCATAAAAGCTACAA
Organism: Lathyrus aphaca; assembly: GCA_963966055.1. NCBI lineage: Eukaryota > Viridiplantae > Streptophyta > Magnoliopsida > Fabales > Fabaceae > Lathyrus > Lathyrus aphaca. The sequence goes on along the minus strand of OZ014522.1, from coordinate 459,700,469 downwards.
AAACATTCAATAAGTTCAACAAGCTAGTGAACTTAGACCCTAATCCTTGGAAACAAGTCTTGGATAAATTCTCCTTACTTGGTGTGCTTGTTATATTATTCCATCTTGGAATGTAGTAGCAAGTACACATTCCATGGAAAAGAGTTTGAATTCACTTCCTTGTGCAAAATTCATACAAAACTCTTAAAAAGCAAACAACAAACAATAAGTGAATTTCCTGCAGGAACTTATTTTCTCATCTCATTCATTCTCAACGCGAACTTGCGATGACTTGCCTCGCATGAAAGATGGTAAACACACTCGTACCAGATGAGCCTGCAACACCTAAGCATAGACATACGCAGTTCCAGCTATAAAAAACACAAACAAATAGTTCCCACCTTAATTAGGCGAACTACGTCGACTTTGATCCTCATTTTCCCGATGAGGTACATAGGCAGTGGGGTAGGGCCCATTCGAGCACATCCTTTAGTTTCCCTACATTTCCCCCATTCTTTCCATTTTCTTTTCCAATTCCTTTTCTCATTCCTGTCAGTAATTCTTTTGTTCAGCAGCAGTTATATTCTTTTACCCTTTGAAACAAAACAAGCAAGCGTGGATCCCGTCGGGCACGGCGAACGGTCTGTGGTGCTAATAATTTCCCAGGTCGTAACCGACTCCCGAACCCAGATCTTTGGTTCGCAGGACCTCATCCTTTCCTTCTTCCTCAAGTTTGTGCAACATTATCTTTCCCATTCATTCGGGATAAAAATGCCTTGCTGGCGACTCTACCTTTTTCGCACCACTTTCGCGTTTGTAATAGGATGAAAATCCCGGGAGCGACAGCTGGAGACTCTACTGGGGATCGAACCCAGAATCTATGATTTCCCTCGTAAAGTCAATCCTAGCGCCTGTTTGTTTTTGTTTCTTTGTGCTTTCAGTATTTATTTTCACATGCATCATATACTGGACTGTGCTGGTTTCATTTTTTCTGTGGGATGGGATTTGTTACTGTGAGATAAGCCAAATACCCTGCTTGAGTGCACCTAGGACTTAGAGTGGTTCCACTTTTGCTTCATGGCATCTAACTATGTTGGTATTAGTGAGTTCCACGCCTTGACTTGCGACCTTCTCGGAAATGTATTGATGTCAGAATCTTTCTGGAGCAATACACTACCTTGATAGTTATGTGCAGTCAAGGGACCAGTCATTGAGAACCTTTGTGGAAACATCCCTCTCTAGTGATGACAGTGGAAAACCACATTTGTTGGCAAACCCACTTGCATCTGAGGGCCCACTGGGGACTCGCATAGGATGGCCCGGTTCTCTCATAGGAATCCAGTTAAAGCAAAATGTTCGTATGACGATAGTATTGTACCCTTCGGGATGAATGTACTATTTTTTATCGATTCAGTGCTTGAAGTTGGGGACCTATGAGGGATGCTTGTTTCCTTGGACTCAGCTGAGACCTCCCTGAGTAGTACATAACGCCAAACCGATTCCCTGATTTGGTTACAAGCCATTTCTAGAAGATGGTGAACGTATTATTGCTATTCGGCTTTGAGAGTCTGTGATGTTGACCCGAGTAGCACACCCGTGAGATTGGGAGGGGTTTACAGGATTGCAGGAACCTTGACCTTGAGCATACCCACTGTACCAGCATGTTTCAGTATTATGATCTGTTATGTTACACATGGATTCTGAGATCTGATCCACTGATCAAAGAGATACTTGTGATGATGTTGTGACCCTGCACAGACACTTGATTATATGATTGACACTACATAGACACATCAATGATCACATGCCTTACCTTGCATAAGCATCATAACATCATTAATCATTTGTGTTCTTTTTATTCTCAGGGTTCATATTACTTCCTATTCCTGGTCATATTGATGCTTCAAGATGGAGATTCCAAGGAAGAAGAATGTCCACTATACTTTCCCACAACCAGAGACAGATGGTATTCAGAAATTGATTAGCTTGATGGGTGACAAAGTTCTTGATGACTTCAGAGGGGAGTTTGGAAAGATTCTGGATTATGTGAGTAAGCCAACAATTGATCAGAGGGATTGTCTGCATTCTTTGTTGCAATTCTATGATCCACAACTACGAGTCTTTGTTTTCCCAGATTACATCTTGGCTCCTACATTGGAAGAGATTTCCAGAATCCTTAGGATTCCCATCAAAAGTGTTTCTCCTTACTATGGCTTAGAGAAGATGCCCTCATGTAGGGACATAACTGACTCTTTTCATTTGGATTTGTCCAAGGTTAGTAGAGGGTTGGATGCCAGCAAAAGTAAAGGACTTCTCTTGGATTTTCTTGTCAAGGAAGCTCAGGATCTAGCCTCTGAAAACAAATGGGCTAAGTTCAGTACATTGCTTGCTTTGATAGTGTATGGGATTAGTTTTTTTCCAGGTGAGAAAGGATTAATCAGCATGAAGGCTATCACCATCTTTGTTAGAAGAAACCCAGTGCCTACCTTGCTGGGTGACTTTTATTATGGGGTTCACCACAAGAATGAAAAGAGGAAGGGACATGTGAACTATTGTGCTCCCTTGTTTGCTGACTGGTTTGTAAGGCAACTCCCTAAATCAGGACCTTTCCAAGATTTGAAACAATCCTGGAAGTGGTCCAAAAGATTGATGGGCTTAACCTCATATGACATTGCTTGGGGATGCAACAGGGATCTTGTAGGCAAAGAAATCTTGGTCAGTTGTGGTAGCTTCCCAAATGTGCCCTTGATAGGAAGGAAGGGTGGAATCAGCTACAATCCTATATTATCCAGGAAACAATTTGGTTATCCTTTGAGAGATGTACCATTGATTGAGGAGATGAGTGAGTCACTATACTTTCCAGCAGAGTTAACTTGAAGATGAGCATACTAGCATCCCAAGCTTGGGAGGTTAGAGTGATGAAGGGGAAGAAAGACTTTGGGAGAGTAGATCCCAAGACTTATGATCCTTTTTCCACCTGGTTGGGAGATCATGTAGACTTTGTTGCTCCCATTCTCTAAGGAAACACCTCTCTACCCTAAGGAGGTAGCACCTATAACTTCAGTTCCTCTTCAAGAGTATCAGAAATTGGAGGCATTGGTTAAGCAACTCAAGTTAGAGAATCAAGAAGCCAACAACTCATGCTAGAAGTTGAAGATTCAAAATCAAAAATTGGAAGAAAGAGCTCACCAAGTTAAGGAATTGGTATGGCTCAAGCAGCAAGACTTTCAAGAGAGGGGGCTCTATTTCAAGAAAAGGGGATTAACTGAAACTCAGAAGGCGGTCCAGAGCCGGAAAGATAAGAAAGAGTTGAATAAAGCTAATGAAACTATCACCTTATGGCAAGATAAATGGGAAGACAACTTGAAGAGGCAAAAAGAGCTGGAAGCCAAGTACAAGTTAGAGATCAAAGGTCTTCAAGATTCTGTGGCTGAATAGGGAGAGCTCCTTCAGAAGGCCCACCGCCAAGAGAAGAGTCATCTCCAAGATCTAGCAGAGAGTCAACAGGCAGTGAAGGATGCTCAGAAAGAGATATAAGAGTTGAAGTTGAGAGCTGATGTCAAGAAGACCAAGACTGAATCCATTGCAAACAAAGAAAGTGGGAAGGTATTCCTGCATCAAATTGAGGAGTTGCATGCCTCCTTTGACCTTAGGGATCTCCTGATTCAAAAGCTCATACAGGAACCTATACATCCAGATATAGCCCAGTTGCTTCAAGGTGTCAAGCGCCTTAGTTGGAGGTTGTAGGATGTGGATCTTCCTAGGATTTAGTCTTGTATTCATATGATTTGGATTACCCACAGGCTTGTTATGAGAATCCTCTCTCTTGATGTAATTTTTCTCTTTGATGTATAAACTTGTACCCTATGAGGGCTTTGCTATTCCAATTTTCTTTTGATTTACCTGAAGTCTCTGGTTGTTATCTGTTGCACGGACACGAGATATTAAATGCTGCCACTTGACATCTGATTGTCACACAAGGTCTTTTTGCAAAGGCTATTTTCATAACACCAGAATGGGAAAGTAAATAAAACCTTGAGGATAAAAGGGACACATTGCATTGCATACATGTCATTTGCATTCTTCTTTATTTTTGCGGGTTTCTCCAGGTTACTTAACTTATCTGCATTTCAGGAAAAGATTGTGAGAGCTGCCAAGACCTGGCACTTCCTACAAAATATTCCTCATCGTTACGCAAAACGCAACAACCAAAGGACTGTCATGGATGCTATGCAAATTGAGCTCAATGAATTCCGCACCAGGATGGGGGAATTTATGGTCATGATGCAAGGGATGTCCCAAGGACAACAAGATTTGAGGAATGTTATACAAGGGCTCAATCCTCCTCAGACTGATCCTCTTGTACTCATTCCAGAGGTTTAAGTGAATCCTCCCAACACCAACAATGGAACAGGTGGAACCCTAGTACCAGAGCCTGGCGCAACAAATTTTATTCCTGTGGTAGACCGACAAGAGGGTCAGTTCCCTCCTCTTAACAATGATATGGGATTTGGCGTGGAAGGAAATTTTCAGGACTTTGTGTTGCTTACTGAGAAGTTCAAGGACCTTGAGTGTAAAGACACTCTTGGGATAGATGTATCTGACATGGGCTTAGTTCCTGGGGTGGTCATCCCTCCCAAATTCAGGCCACCAACTTTTGACAAATATAACGGTACCTCCTGCCCCAAAACTCACCTGCAGGCGTTCTACCGAAAGATTGATGCCCATACTAGGGACGAGAAACTCTGGATTTATTATTTCCAGGATAGTCTCTCCGGAGGATCCTTGGAATGGTACATGAAGTTGGAGAGAAGTTTCGTTTGAATCTAGAAGGAGTTCAGAGAAGCTTTTCTTAAACAATATCAGTATAACATTGATATGGCGCCTAGTCGCACTCAGCTCCAAAGTTTGACACAGAAAAATTCAGAGAGTTTCAAAGATTACGCCCAGAGATGGCGTGAAGTGGCCGCCAGGGTGCAACCACCATTGCTAGAAAGAGAAATGGTAGAACTTTTCATGGACACCCTTCCTGGGCACTTAATGGAAAGGTTAGCTGGGTGTTCTTCAAGTGGTTTTTCAGATATTATCTTGACTGGTGAGAGGATAAAGAGTTGGATTAAGCATGGAAAGATCCATAATGGTAGTGCTTCAGCTTCCGGTGTCAAGAAACCTTTCATGAAGAATAGTGAAGGAGAGACTGGGGCATTTTACGCACAGAGAAGCGGAGGTAATAGAGGTGTTTATCAACAAGTGGCTCATGTCACTATTTCAGCTCAGCCAAATCAACAACAAGTTCAACAACCGCAATAACAGTGCCAACAAGGTTATCAGCAACAGAGGGCTCCCCGTCCCTATTATTCTCAGAAGACCAGAGAAAGGCATCTTGAAACTCCACCTATGTCTTATTCACATCTCTTGAAGAATCTTCTCCAGCTCCAAATGATCCAACTTAGAACTTTACAACCTCTGAGGCCGGGGAAACTCCCCGAAGGTTATGATACAAATGCCCGATGCGAATTCCATTCTAGAACCCCTGATCATACTACAAAAAAGTGCAAAGCCCTAAAACACGTCGTTCAATACCTGTTAGATTCCAAAGCGAGTAATCTCGCTCCCACTCCGAACGTGATACAAAATCCCATGTGTCGTACCTCGAAAAAATACGATTCTAAAACAAACAACAGAGACGCCACCTAATTATATTTATTCTACGAGAGAAAAGGGAGATATAGATACAACCTAAAAAAAGGATAAGAAATGATTTATGAAACCAAATTCTAAGTTCGGGAGTCGGTTACGCAAGGGGAAGGTATTAGCACCCCTCACGTCCGTTGTATTCAACGGGAACCTCTTAGCTAATTATGCAATTAAATGTTTGATCTTAAGTATTTGTCTTCTAAATGGTTATTAATATGTTTGTTCTAAAGTTTTAAATTATTATTATGAAGACGGAGAAAAAATTAAATGTTTTTTATTATTGTGCTTCAAACGGAGAAATAATTAAAAAAATTTAGGGATAAATATACAAAACCCCCATGTCATTAGGGCGTGATTTGGTTTTCCCCCCTTTAAGTTTTTTTTTAATAGAGACCCCCTCATAAAATCAAAAATCAGATTTTACCGCCCCCTATTACCTCAATGCTGACTGGGTGATGGGTGACTGGATGATTAAATGCTGACTGGGTAAATATTTAATATAATATTATAAATAAATTAAAAAATAAAAAATAAAAATTGGGATGTAGATGAAATCTGGGTTTCCACCACAGTTGCTCTCCCACCTCCGCCGTTCTCCACCCGCAGCCCGAATTCCTCCTCCCCACCTCTGATCTCCTCAACTTACTATCCCTCCACCCCTCACATGCTCCTCGCCCTCTCCACCGCCTTGCCGAAAAACATTGGGTGGAAAGATGCAGAAGAAAGAAAAGATGCAAAGTTTTAGGTGTGAGTGTTGTAGAGTGTGTGAGTGTTATTAGAAGTTTTAGGTCAGCTGTTAAAATGGATGAAGGTTAGCTTGTTGGGAAGTGCTTAATTTGAAGTTCTGGGTTTGGTTAATTTTGTTTTGTTTTGTTGAAAGTTGAGATTTTTTTGGATTTTGGTTTTTGGGATTTGTTTAGAAGATGAAGATTTAAGTGGGTTTATGAGGAAATGGGTTATGGAATGAAGATGAAAAAGCTATGGTGGTTGAAGTTTTAGGTGTAAAAGCATTTGATTACTTGGTTACAAAATCAGTTTCTAATGAGAATCTTTTGGTGGCTATTGGAAGTGGTGAGAATCTTCAAAACAAGCTTTCTGATCTTGCAGAAGCTTCATACAACATTTGGTGGTTCAGATGAAGACAATTATGCATTTGGATTGGACCGGGTTACCGATACCGAGATGTTTTTTCTTGCTTCAATGTATTTCTCTTTTGCTAATGGAGATGGTGGACCAGGTAAGTGTTTTGCATCTGGGAAGCATTTATGGCTATGTGATGCATTGAAATCTGGTAGCTCTGATTATTTTGTTAGGTCTTTATTGGAGAAATCGGTTGGATTTCAAACTATTATTTTAGTTCCTTCTGATTTAGGTGTTGTTGAATTGGGTTCTGTTAGATTGGTAGGTGAAAGCTTTGAGTTGTTGCAAACTGTTAAATCCGTGTTTTCGACACAATCGTCGGAATTGGTTAGTTGGAATAGAAAAATGTTATTTAGTTTGAATGGTTAGAAATGGAACTGTTATTGAATTTAGGAATTAGTTAGCTTAATTAATGGTGTTAGGAGTTTGAACTGTTAATGAATTATTTGGAAACTTGAACTGCTATGGAAACTTGATAGTCATGAAGTTAATTGAGTTGACTGTGTTTGTGTTTGAAATGTGAAAAGGGGGCAATGAAGAAGATGAAATAGAGTCAGCAATCCAGTCAGCAATCCAGTCAGCATTGAAGTAATAGGGGGCGGTAAAATCTAATTTTTGATTTTATGAGGGGGTCTCTATTAAAAAAAAACTTAAAGGGGGGAAAACCAAATCACGCCCTAATGGCAGGGAGGTTTTGTATATTTATCCCAAAAATTTATTAGGGTGCTCGCGAAGGATTAAAATCCCCGTACCTACGTATTCCCTTGTGCAATGGGAAAGTCAGAGCTTCGTAGTTCGTGCAAATATGGTTTGTGGTTTTTTAATTAGACGATTGTTTAAAACGCATTCTACAACTAAGCGTTGGCTTATACTCGCGGTGGAGGCTGAAGCGCTAGCTTGTCGGCGAGATAGAATGATTTAAACAATGTTCGTTTTTAGAGAAAAGTGTTTGATTTTGTTAAGGTGTTTTAAACGAAAGGGCGAATGAACCGCGTCGCGTGGGGCTAGCCCAGGAGTGATTACATTCCAAAACGTGCGGAGTGCTAGACTCCGGAGTTCTGTCTTTCGCTGATTAATTATGAAAATGATTTGAATTGGTTGGTAAGTTTTAAGTTGTTTTAAGATATGAAAGAGTGAATGAAGCGCGTCGCGTGGGGCTAGCCCAGGAACGATTCATTCTAGAACGTGCGGAATGCTAGACACCGGAGCTTCGTTCTTTCGTATTTGAAATTGTAGAAAGATTGAGATATTTTGATATACGAATGGTGATTGAATCAAGCGCTAAGAGGAACCCACAAAAAGAACCAGAAGCCCTGGTTACAGTATAAGGGTCCCCAGCAGAGTCGCCAAGCTGTCGCTCCCACCAAATGAAGCCGGGTCAAATGGGGTACAGACGCGAACGGTCGGCGAAAGAGGGGTGCGAGAACACACAGGAGTGAACTCACAGGGAATGAATAGAGTCGCCAGCTAGGCATTTTTATCCCGGAGGAAAGGTAATGCTGCATAGACCTAGAAAGGTATGGATAAGACGGTCGCGAACCAGAGAGACTGAGAAAGGGGGTTGGTTACAACCTGGGAAGGTATTAGCACCCGGATTGTCCGTCGTACTCGACGGGATCCACGCTTAAAAGATTTGTGTTTTAAAGGGGTAGTGTCAGTGCAATTTGTGTATAAGGAGGCTGGAAGAAAATGTACAGGTGTCAGTGTAAAAGAAGTGTGAAGTGTAATATATACAGTGTCAGTGTAAGGACAGGAGTGAAATTCTCATGATAATGAGGCTTAAAGAATGGGGCTAGAAAGAGGGGGAATATACAAAGACTTTTGTTCGATAACTGTTAAGTTATGCCTATGTATCCTCTCGTGCAATGAGGAAGTCAGAACACCGTAGTTCGACCCAAGGAGACTGAAAGGTGAATTGACTTGTGAGCTGCTTACTTGTCTATGCTCAAGTGTGTGACCTGTCTGGCTCAGGTGCAAACTGTCTTGCATTAGACGAAAGAAGCGAGTTCTCGTTTATGAGTGAGTGAGATGAGAAAAGAATCCCGAAGGAGACGATTATTGTTTGTTTTTGAGTTTTCAGTCTTTTATTGCTTTTGAAAGTTTGTCATAAGTTAATGAGCTTAAGTCTAAACCAATGGATTTAGTAAACTCATCACATCTTCCCTCTGATTAGGGGTAATGAGAATACCTTAAGTGTGAAGTCAGCTTCTCACACTTAATCACCTTTGATATAGGATTAAGGTCATTAACCTACTTGTGATTATTTAGATGTTTTTGGTGTTTTTGTTTAGAGTTAGGTAATGAGATTAAGCCATAATCAGGGATTAAACAGACTCATTACACCATCCTAATAGAAGGATAATAGATGAGAATGTTTAAGCTGAGGAAGACTCCTCAACTTAATCCATGATTAGGGATTAACCTCATGACAAAACAAAGCCTTTATTAGATGGATTTTATTTAATGACAAGATGAAGAAGTGAATTTTATGGTTTGTAAGACAACTTGAGGGGGACTTGTCCATTAACACTAGGGTTAGTCCTTCTTAACCAATTAAGGAAGAATTAGAACCCTAATGCAAGGCCCAAGTTACAAGTGTGAAGTCTTGGTGATTATTATGTGAATTGATTAAAGGATTTAAACACATTAAGGGTTTAACACTTAGGATTAAAGTTATACACTCCATCCTAATAGAAGGATGCAGGCATAAGCTTAAACACAAAGCCTTAAAGCCTTTAGGGTTTAGTCCTTGATCATGAGATGAGAAGAGAAGACTCAATGAGACACAAAGGTAAAAACTAAGTGGGGAACTAATCAAAACCCTAATCATTGTCATGCTTGGTTGTTCCTAAGGTTTGTGAGGTTTGACAAGAGAAATCTTCAATGGAACCACCAGGAAGCAGATGAAAGGATCAGGAGAAGCAAAGTAACTTGCTTCATTTAAGAAGACAAGTCACTTGAAGAAAGAAAGTGAGAAGAGAAAGAAAGAGCAAGCTCAATCTCAAACACAAAACAAAATGCAGCAATGATGCATAAGAGAGATGAAAGGGAAATGTGAGAAGTGAAGGCAAATTCACTTCTCAAAGTTGCTTACCACCTGAAAAGTTAGTGAAAGGAATGCAATGAAATGCAAAATGGAATGAAATGGCATGATGCAAATCAAAACCAGAAGCATATATGAGATGATAATGATGCTATGAGATGATGCAAACATGAATCAAGGCATGGGGATGATCATACAAACTTATGGATGCAAATGAAACAAGTTAAGGACCATGAACATACATGAAAAGTTATGAAATGCAAATGGCATACAACATGGCAAATGCAAGATGCAATGATCAAACATGCTTTCAATATGTCTTAAGATGTCTAATGAATCAAATGGATGCATAAAATGCAATGGCAAGTCATGGTATGCAAGCAAATGTAAGATGAATGCAAAAGGAGACCCAAATTAGGGTTTATGATCAATGCACAAAACAAAATTCAAAACCAGAAGCAAACATCATGATAAAAATTTGAAAATTAATTCAAAGGAACCCTAAACCTATATAAACTCACTGCCCAAAGGAGAGGATTCAATTCTTAACCTAGTGTAAGTTATGAATTTCCTAAGTTGGCTAGGGTTTTAAGGTACCTTGTCAAGAAAAATGTCAAATAAATTGAAACTGCAAGAACAACTCATGCCAATTTAATCCTACAAACTACATGTTAAACAAAATGCAATGCAAAAAGAATCAATGTCCAACTCTCAATGGTTAGGCATAAATGATTTTTTGAAGTTTGGATCAAGATAATGCCTTGAAATGATTTTAATTCCATGAAAAATTCTCAAAAGACATCAAGATCAAAAAAGAAATTTGGTTTGAGGGTTGGACAATGTTTCTAAATGTTTTTAAAGTTTTCATGAATTTTTTGGTGATTTTTAAATACCTAAAAGTATTTTTAATTAATTAATTCTCCTTAATTAATTAAAAATAAACTTTTAAATAATTTAAAAATATTTTTTAATGCAAAAAATAAAAATAAAAATGTTTTTGGTTTCTGAAAATTAATGAAAGTTTATACAAAAAATTTCAGAATTTTTAAAATTGTTTTGCTATTTTAAATTAAATGGACAAATTAAATGAATAAAAAAGAAAATAAAATTGAATTAATGAGAAGTATTCTGAATGAGAGGCCGGGATTGAATCTGGGGAGGGGTTTGTTGACTGCGCGCGCAATCTAAAGGCTGACATTCAAACTTCATTAATCCCAATTAAAATTAATTAATCTGAATTAATAAAGTCAACTCAAGATTAGGGCAAAAAAGAAAGATCATGGGCGTCCAAATGCGCGCGAGTCAACACATCCAAGGGGTATTATTCAAACTTCATTAATCACTCAGATTAGGGCTAATTGAACTCAGGTGGCCGGAGAAGACTTCCGGTCCTCTTCTCCGGTGGGACTCCCACCTGAAAATCCCTAAAACCCTCAAAACTTCATGAAAACGAAAACTAACTATCCAGAAATCATCCCCATGCCACACTAAGTCAAAACCCCCATTCAAACATCATTTATTCTTCATCAATCAAACGAATCGAAACAAAACATGTTTAGGGCAAAAAAGTTTCAGAACAAAATTAAATGCTCATTTCTCAACCATTTTCAAAACTAAGAACATCAGAGTAATCAGCAAAGCATGAGGAACAAATTAGAAACTTAAAAACTCATTTCTGGAAAAAAAGTTATTGGTATACCTGAGCTTTGAGCTTTCTCAGTTTGCAACTTTCTGACCCTCTCTCTTCGTGCAAACTACTTTCTAGCCAAGTACCAAGAGTGTGTCCTGCGCAGCATGATGTGGAGAAAGGCCTAGGATGGTTCAGCAAGCTAGCAAGCAAGTGGATGATAAACTATGATGAGTTTTGCAACTTGCCTTGCTTTTGATCTTTATGAAATATCTTGATCCATAGGCCACAAAAATGAGAAATTTCTTGGCCCATTCTGATTTTTAAGTGTTGTGTGATCATGTTGTGAAGTTTAGAAGTGCACTTGATGACTTAATTTGCCTTGAGAAGTGAATTTGCAACTTTGCCTCTTTGGTGGAAACTTTGAAATTTTGTGGTTTTTGCCAACTTTGGCAAGCCATAACTTTTGATCCAAAATGAATTAGGTCATGTTCTTGTACTTTTTGAAAAGGGAATGATCCATTCTACAACTTTCATGACCAAAGTTTTTCCATTTGAAGCTTTTTTGAATCAAAAAGTAAGGGTTGAAAAAGTTGCCTAAAATGACAATTTCATTAAAAGTCAAACTTGCCCAAAAAGTCAACTTTGCAAAAGACTTGAAATTCTTCAATTTTGTGAACTTCCAACATCTTCCATGATCAAATAAAGATCATATACAATCAAAATGATGAAGAACACCCCTTGGTTGGGTCATTGAGGGCCTCAGATGCCCTGATTTTGCACTGACTTGCTTGAAAAGTCAACTCTTGATCAGATGACTTCCCCATGGAATTTCCTCATGAAAATTGATATGCTTACTCCCTATACCATATAGAGACCAATAGAAACAAGAATGACCAAAAAATTTGGAGTTATGGCCTTTGAAACCAAAACCCTAATTCTAGGTCATCTGTGTAGTTAAACTTGGCTCTGCTTCCACACCATTTTCAGTTCTTGTGATTCTTTGACATTCTTGACTTTGAGAGGATATAATATGATACTTGAACACACATGGACCCTTTTGAAGTGATTGATGACCTTTGGAGTGGCTCAAATGGCTCAGGGATGGCTCAAATCACAAACCCTAGATGCAGATGACTTTGAACCAATACAATGAATCAAAAATGTGGTATGAGATGTCATGATTGAACTTATGCATATGAAAAGATCACAAGCCATGGTGTGAATGGGTGAGGGCAAATTTGGGGTGTTTACAGCTGCCCCTATTCAAACATGAGTTAGCTGTGCAAGATGTAAGCGACGGCTTAACAGGCGAACAAGATAACTTGTGGTTGAATACCAAAGACAGTCCAAAATTTGCACTCACAGAATGAAGAAGAAAAGGGATATAGATTGTAAAAGAAAATAAAGTATATTGTAAAGTGTGGGCGACGGAGGACGACCGTTGGGTAAAGAGCAATGACGGGGACGACCGACATGCTGAAAAGTGCGGAAAATAAAACAATGACGGGGATGGCCGACATGCTGGGGAAAAGTGCGAAAAATAAAGCAATGACGGGGACGGCCGACATGCTGGGGGATAAAAGGGATTATGATGGGGACGGCCATCAAGATAAAGCTGTAAGATTCTCTGGGGATTAATGAAAAATGATGGGGACGGCCATCAAGTTCCTAAAGTAAAGTATGCCACGATGGGGACGACCATCGGGATAAACTGATGAAGGACGATCATCAGGAAAAGGAAAAGGGACCACGACGGGGACGGCCATCGGGTTAAAGAATAAATGAAATAAACAGATGATGAGGTACGGTCATCATAGGTGAAGGACGATCACCTAGCAGGGGACGGCTGCTCTGTTGGGGATAAGATGAGGGACGATCATCTAATGGTGGAGGACGACCACCTGGCAGGGTACGGCTGCCGAAAATATCGCGACATAGGACGAATGCCGGATAAAAGGTCAACGATGGGGACGGCCATCGGACGAGCATGATGAAGGACGATCATCAAGAGGGTGAAGGACGATCACCTAGCAGGGGACGGCTGCTCTCAAGGTTTGTCATGACATAGGACGAATGCCAGATAACCAAAATCAACAATGCGGACGACCATTGGATAAAATGATGAAGGATGATCATCAAGAGGGTGAAGGACGATCACCTAGCAGGGGACGGCTGCTAAATATCACGACATAGGACGAATGTCGGATAGAAAAGGTCGACGATGGGGACGGCCATCAGATGAGCATGACGAAGGACGATCATCAAGAGGTGGAGGACGACCACCTAGCAGGGTACGGCTGCTCTCAAAGTTTATCATGACACAGGACGAATGTCAGATAAAAAAGAAAATTTTGCTTTGTTGGCGATCTACTGGGGAATAGTAAACACGGACGAGTGTTTATATCCAAGGAAGAAAGGTATAAGTGTTTAGATGTTTGTGTATAGATTAAAGATGAGGGCGAGCATCCTTAAGACTACGATACGGACGAGTATCGGGTAGAAACAAATACTGACACGTGTTCAGAGATGATGATACGGACGAGTATCAACTGGTTAACAGAGAACACGGACGGGTGTTGAATCTGAAGGGGCTCTTCCGGGGAATAGTAGACACAGACAAGTATCTATATTCAAGAAGACAAAAGTGTTTGACACAGTGTATGGATTAAAGATGCGGACGAGCATCCTTAAGACTATGATACGGACGAGTATCAGGTAGAAACAAACGCTTGACGCATGCTCAGAGATGATGATATGGACGAGTACCATCTGGTTAACAAAGAACACGGACGAGTGTTGAATCTGCGGGGATATAAATGGTGTATACAAGATACGGACGAGCATCTGTATAAGTATGACATGAGTAGTAAGTATGAGTGATGTATAGATGAGTGTTCAATCTGCTGGAGAGAGTGACACTGACGAGTGTAAAAAGGTATATTATAAACAAGTATCTGATATAAAATGTTTACATCCTGTACTGGGAAAAATGACATGGACGGATGTCAAGGAAGTGTATATATATACATATTTGCAAGTGCAAAGGGGATGTCTTTGGCTTTCTGCTGGGGATATGACACGGACGGGTGCCACAAGGAGTATATACTGGTGTTTGGGAATGTAAGGCAACTGTTTTTTTGCTGGGAAATCTGGGGGGTATTCCGTATATGGTTGACGGATTGTCATTATTCACAAGTGCTTGATTCAAAACATGGCTTATGATTATGCCATATGTTTGATTTTTGCCGTAATGCTCCGTATTAGACGGAATGCTACGCTTTGTGGGTGAATATGATGCAAATTCCATGATTGTGCAAAGATACCAAACCGGGATTCGGATCCCGTTGCTATGAAGATCTCTGGTTGATCTGGTTGAAATGGACATCCCAGCTGGGGGTGAGATCATTGGTAGATCTGATGAGATGATATCTGCTTGGGGGGAATAGGTCACTAATAGACCCATCCTGATAATGAGGGACCCAGCTGGGGTTTGTAGAAACTTTCTTCACTCTGTTGTGATCCCTTCATGCGTTTCTCCTCTGGATAGAGGCTGAAACTCTGTGGGGAAGTGGTTCCCTGGCTTTTGTACTTAGCTGAGGAGGAAGAAAGGTTGGCAACTCGGCTGGGAGAAGCAACAAGTGGCAGCTCAGCTGGGGAGAAAACACTTTGAGTGCTAAGAATGAGTGTTGATTTACCAGCTTGCTGGGATGAAGCTTACATGCCCCATGTCTCGCTTCGGATACCTGCAATCCTGCAAAGATAGAGAAACGCACAAGTAATCCCGAGGTATCTCCTACCGGATTCCATTATAGGAGTTCAGACACTCCCGGGAGTAAGTACATTCCCTGCAAGCATGTATTTTAGAAGAAAAGCATCTGTATTTTTGCAATCAGTATTTTAGAGACATCAGACATTCTTTGCAAATAAGATGTACAAGATGAAACATGACTGAAAATCTGCTTTTATTAATTCATGTGCCCTGAATTGGCAAGATACAGTCAAAGAAACAAATCCCCTGAAATGAGGAGGTTGTTACAAAATGAGAAACAAAATGCTGGCAATGTTGTCGACGCTTTAAGGAGCTTCCCCTTTGCTATGACTCGTATGACATTTGACGTTCTTCTCGTCTTGCTTTCTGAAGAAGGCTGATTCTGACAGAAGCTTGATCCTTTCGAAGTTTACCGAGTTGTAAGTGATACAGACGAATTCAGAATGCAGTTGTTTGCTTATTCCCTTATTTTACATGGATCGCCCTTTCGGGTTTTCAATCCATCGGGATACCCATTTTTGCCTGAGTTGTCCAATGCGGCTTTTCAACTCAGCGGGTGTACATTTTTTGTTTATTTTCCCTTATTTTTGCCCGAGTCTTTTATTCTGTTTTTGACTCGCCGGGATGCCCTATTTTTTCCTGGACTTACATTCTGTTTTTATGTCCAGCGGGTCATTTTTATGCGAAGTATTTTTTAACTGCATCTGAATTCACAAGGGACGGGAAATCTTCACCATCCATGGTGCTGAGCATCAGTGCTCCACCAGAAAAAACTTTCTTTACTACAAATGGTCCTTCATAATTCGGAGTCCACTTGCCCCTGTGGTCTGTATGAGGAGGGAGGATTCTCTTCAGCACAAGATCTCCTACTTGGTACTCTCGGTGCCTAACTTTCTGATCGAAGGCTTTCTTCATTCTTTTCTGATACAACTGCCCATGACAGATTGCAGCCAGCCTTTTCTCTTCAATCAGACTCAGTTGTTCGTATCGGGATCGAACCCATTCTGCTTCGTTCAGCTTAACATCCATCAGTACCCGTAGAGAGGGTAATTCAACTTCAACAGGTAGGACTGCCTCCATACCATACACAAGCTGATATGGTGTTGCCCCAGTGGATGTTCTGATTGACGTGCGGTACCCATGCAAGGCAAATGGTAGCATTTCATGCCAGTCTTTGTAGGTGACTACCATCTTCTGTACAATCTTCTTGATATTCTTATTAGCTGCTTCAACAGCGCCATTCATCTTTGGCCTGTAAGGAGAAGAATTGTGATGTTGGATCTTGAAGTCCCGGCATAGCTCTGCCATCATTTTGTTGTTTAAGTTGGAACCATTATCAGTAATGATCCGCTCGGGAACTCCGTATCGACAGATGATATCCCTCTTCAGAAATCTGGCTACCACTTGCCTGGTAACATTTGCATAGGAAGCTGCTTCGACCCACTTGGTGAAATAGTCAATGGCAACCAGGATGAATCTGTGGCCATTCGAAGCAGTTGGCTCAATCTTGCCAATCATGTCAATGCCCCACATAGCAAAGGGCCAAGGTGAAGATATCACATTCAAAGGATTGGGAGGCACATGCACCTTATCCGCGTAAATCTGGCATTTATGGCATTTTCTGGCATAGGCACAACAGTCTGCATCCATTGTGATCCAGTAATAACCTGATCTTAGCAACTTTTTAGCCATGGCATGCCCTCCAGCATGGGTACCAAAGGATCCTTCGTGCACTTCATGCATTAACAAGTCTGCTTCTGTTCTATCAACGCATCTGAGGAGTACCATATCAAAGTTTCTCTTGTACAGGGAACCATCAGTGTTCAAGAAGAAACTACCAGCTAGCCTTCTTAAAGTCTTCTTATCATTGGAAGATGCCCCAGGTGGGTATGTTTGATCCTCCAAGAAGCACTTAATGTCATGGAACCAAGGCTTATCATCTTTGACAACATCTGCCGCGAACACATATGCCGGTCTGTCAAGTCTGGACATTGAGATTTTAGGTACAAAGTTGGTAGCTTTCACTTTGATCATGGATGAAATGGTAGCCAGAGCATCTGCAAACTGATTCTCGTCTCGAGGGATATACTCAAGCTTGATTGTTGTAAAGAAAGTCAATAACCTCCTTGTATAATCCCTGTAAGGTATCAGATGCTCCTGGTGTGTGTACCATTTGCCGTTGGTTTGATTAACTACCAGAGCCGAATCTCCGAATACAGTCAAAGTCTTGATCCTGAGGTCAATGGCTTCCTCAAGACCCATAATGCATGCTTCGTATTCAGCTTCGTTGTTAGTGCAGTTGAAAGTGAGTTTCACCGAGAAAGGCATGTGAACTCCTTTAGGTGTAATGAGTACTGCACCAACACCACGACCATTCATATTAACAGCCCCATCAAACATCATAGTCCATTCTTCTTCCGGGTCAGGCCCTTCAGTGTGAATAGGCTCTTCATGATCTTTTGCTTTTATGAACATGATGTCTTCATCAGGGAAGTCAAATCTTATAGGCTAGTAATCATCAATAGGTTGCTCAGCAAGATAATCAGACAATACACTGCCCTTGATGGCTTTTTGAGAAGTGTACTAGATGTCATATTCTGTGAGGATCATTTGCCATCTTGCAACCCGTCCGGTAAGTGCTGGCTTCTCAAATATGTATTTGACCGGATCCATCTTTGAGATCAACAAAGTAGTGTGGGTCAACATATACTGTCTCAGTCGGCGAGCAGCCCACGCTAAAGCACAGCAAGTTTTCTCGAGCAGTGAATAACGTTGTTCACAGTCGGTAAACCTTTTGCTTAGGTAGTATATTGCATACTCTTTTCGACCAGACTCGTCATGCTGGCCCAACACACACCCCATCGACTCTTCTAAAACTGTCAAATACATGATTAGAGGTCTTCCTTCAACTGGCGGCATAAGGATTGGAGGTTCTTGCAAGTATTCTTTGATCTTGTCAAAAGCCTTCTGGCAGTCTTCGTTCCACCTGACCGTCTGTTCTTTTCTCAACAATTTGAACAAAGGTTCACAGGTTGCTGTAAGGTGAGATATGAACCTTGAGATGTAGTTCAATCTACCTAGAAACCCTCGAACTTCTTTTTCAGACTTCGGTGCAGGCATTTCTTGAATGGCTTTGACTTTATCAGGGTCAACCTCAATCCCTTTCTCGCTCACAATAAAACCCAGCAGCTTACCCGATCGCACCCCGAATGTGCACTTGTTAGGGTTCAACTTCAGTTGGTACTTCCTCAGACGCTTGAACAGCTTCAACAGATTTACCAGGTGGTCTTCTTCAGTGAGGGACTTGGCAATCATATCATCCACATAACACTCGATTTCTTTATGTATCATATCGTGGAATAATGTCACCATAGCCCGTTGATATGTTGCGCCAGCATTCTTCAGTCTGAATGGCATCACCTTGTAACAGAACGTGCCCCAGGGTGTGATGAAGGTTGTCTTCTCCATGTCTTCAGGTGACATCTTGATCTGATTGTATCCTGAAAATCCATCCATGAAGGAGAATACCGAGAACTGAGCCGTATTATCCACCAATACATTGATGTGAGGTAATGGGAAATCATCCTTCGGGCTGGCTCTGTTCAGATCCCGGTAGTCAACACACATCCTTACTTTGCCGTCTTTCTTAGGCACAGGCACAATATTAGCAACCCACGGTGGATAGCTAGTCACAGCAAGGAACCCGGCGTCCCACTGCTTCTGTACCTCTTCTTTGATTCTCATTGCCATGTCTGGGCGAGTACGGCGCAGTTTCTGTTTAACTGGCGGGCAATCTTCTTTCAAAGGAAGCTTGTGCACAACAATGTCGGTGTCCAACCCTGGCATATCTTGGTAAGACCAAGCAAACACATCCACATATTCTTGAAGCAGGTCAATCAGTTGTCTCTTCACTGAGTCTTGTAAGCAGGCCCCGATTTTAACTTCTTTCACGTCTTCATCTGTACCAAGATTAATTGTTTCGACCTCCTCCTGATGAGGAGTGATAACCTTCTCCTCTTGTCTCAACAATCTGGCTAGCTCTTCAGGAAGCTCGTAATCTTCTTCAACCCCTTCATCAGCTTGATTGATTGGATTGTCAAAGTCATACGAAGTCATAGCCGTGCTGTTGTCGGTGCGGTCTGGAAGGCACTCTCTGCAAGGGTTCAGTTTGTTCATTTTAGTGATTGATTTTAATCTTGTTTAGAAAAGTGAAATAAAGTTAACATTTTGAAAACACTGCCATTTATTTTTTGTACAAAAAGAACAATGGAAAAACAGTGAGCGGAAAAGAAAAAGAGACTCATTTGAAAAAGATGTCTGATATTTCATTGATTAATCTTGTTGCACAAAAATTACAGATGGCCCGATTACAAAATGAGTCTTGTCATCTTGGGCAAGATGCAAGACTTGATGCATGCTTAAAATATACAGGAAATAATAATTACTCTGCAGGAGTAACTCTTATAATTTCCTGGGAAGACCAGTTTGAGATACTGCTCCCCGGGATCTTTGGACGTATCCAACTCTCCAGGTTGCGGTCGCTTTCATCCTCGTCTTCCAAATTGTTGACAGCATCAGGGGTGAGCATCCCTCCACTAACAAAGTTGGGCTTCTTAGCAGCCTCTGCTTGATCTTGTTGAGTTGGTTTGTAACCCAACCCAAATCTATCCTCCTTCTTCTCTACAGGCAGCAACTTGCCCCAGCCTTGGGCAGTCCCTTCTTCAACAACCTTCCGGGCTTGCTGATAAGATGTCATTGAGGTTCCAGGTACAGCAGATGTTTCATTTATGTTCAAGGCCTCAAACCCTTGACTTATCGTTTCATGGATCTCCCCATCCATCTCAATGTATTTGTAGGTAGCCAGATGGCTAACAAAAATATCTTCCTCTCCACAAATAGTAACGACTTGGCACTCCCACTCGAATTTTAACTTCTGGTGAAGGGTAGACGTAACTGCGCCAACGACATGAATCCATGGTCTACCCAACAAACAGCTGTAGGCAGGCTGAATGTCCATCACGTAGAAGGTCGTTTTGAAATTTTGTGGGCCAATCGTTATAGGCAACTCAATTTCCCCCAGAACTGATCTCTTAGAACCGTCAAAGGCTCTTACTACCAAGTTACTGGGACGTAATATCAATCCTTCATACTCTAGCTTCACAAGGGCTTTTTTAGGTAAGACATTGAGGGATGATCCTGTGTCTACCAGCACATGGGAAAGAACTGCACCCTTACACTCCATAGTAATGTGCAAAGCCTTGTTATGATTGCGGCCTTCCGTAGTCAAATCAGTGTTGGTAAATCCTAGTCCATTACTAGCATTAACATTTCCAACCACAGCTTCCAACTGATTGACGGTAATCTCCTCTGGCACATAAGCTACGTGCAAGACTTTTAGTAGTGCGTTCCGATGAGCCTCGGAGCACATTAACAATGATAGAATGGAGATCTTAGAAGGCGTCTGGTGAAGCTGGTCCACTATCTTGTAATCACTTTTCTTGATGATTCTCATGAATTCATCAACTTCTTGATCGAAAGGTGTTTTCAAAGCTTCCTTAACAATTTGCTCTTCTTGCACCATGCTCTTCCCTTTTGCCTTGGCAGCAACTTCTGCTTCGGCACTGGGTCTTTGAATTTGTGGGGCAAAGAGACGTCCACTTCGAGTGAAGCCTCCGCCTCCCCCCACATTGTCTATTTGTGGTGAAGCAGTTGATGATTCCAAAGTGATTTTATGTCCTTCGCAGTATAGATCAGAGCCGTAATGCCAAGGGATGGCATTACTGCTTTCATAAGGTACTGGCCCAGGCACTGTGATAGTGACTGGACTGATGGCAGCTGCAGAAGGGACCATGATAGTATGTGGATCGTAGTATATTGTGACTGGTGCTCTGATAGTAGTGGCATTTTAAGAGTTGTAGGCAGAATCATTTGCAGGATCATAATAAATTGTAACTGTTGAGACGCTTTCATTGTTTGCTGTTGATGTTGTAGGAGACACTGTTGAATGGATGGGTATTGTGGTTGTAGGATATTCTGAATGAAGGGGTGCTGAAGTTGTAGAAGGGATGTTTGCTGACATTTGGTCTGTTGAAGTAACAGATGAAACATTTGTTGATGAGATTGAAGAGTTGTTTGGAACAATGGTTATTGCAGTTGTAGAAGACTCGGGAACTGTTGTTAAGGAGATTGCTGGATTGGTAGGTATTGATGTTGTGATTTGAAGCAGGCCACTCTGGATGAGACCATCTATGCCATCTCTCAAGTTATCACAACCATTCACCGAAATGTTGCAATAAGCACACCCTAGCTCGCATCCCAGGAATATTTGACATTCGAGGAGTTGAGCTTTAATCTCTACCAAGGGTGTCCGAATCTGACCCACACTGGTTATCAAGTAAGACGGCTTGTCTTCTTCAATAGCATTGATTCTGGGGCCACCATGGTTTGGCATAGGGTTCTTGTTAACATTTGGTGGTGGTGCAAAGTTTAGAGCCTTAGAATCTACCAAGTCATGTACCTTCATGTGCAAAGCTCTGCACTTCTCTGTACTATGGCCAGGTGCATTCGAATGAAAAGCACATCTGGCGCTGGCGTCATAATTTATGGGTAGACTGGCAGGATCTGGAGGTGCCAATGTCCTTAGCTCAACCAGGTTGAGTTTTAGGAGTTGTGGCAATAATGTGGCATAAGGCATAGGGATCGGATCGATCACCCTATTGGCCTGAGACGGTCTCTATTGAAATGGTCTTTGCTGATTGTTGTTGTTGGTGTTGTTGTAGTTTCTCTGAGGAGGATACTGAGTTTGTTGCTGATAATTTTGTTGATGTGGTTGATAAGCTGGTTGTGGATGAATTGGAGCGGGAATGGTGACTGCCGCCACAGACCTATGAACATATTGGGGTCTACCCCTGCTGGTATGGATAGCATTGGTCTCGCCAGTTCTTTTTGGGCCCACGAAAGGCTTCCTTGTGTTGCTGGATGAGCTGGCACCGTTGTCAGAAATTTTGCCCATCTTTAACAGGCTCCCGATTCTTTCTCCAGCTATAACGACATCTGCAAAGCTGGTAGAAGAAAAGGCAGCTAGCCTATCAATGTATGTCCCTTGGAGGGTGTTCATAAACATATCAGCCATCTCCCTCTCTGACATGGGTGGCTGGACAGCAGCAGCAAGCTGTCTCCACCTCTGGGCGTACTCCCGGAAGCTTTCCCTGGATGACTGTGACATTCCCATCAGGAGGGTCCTGTTGGGTGCCATATCCAAATTATACTGGTATTGTCTAATAAAGGCCTCATCCAGGTCCTTCCAACATCTGATGGTCGCCCTAGTCAGATGGGAGTACCATTCCCTTGAAGCTCCAGTTAAGTTGTCTTCGAAATAAAACATCCACAGCTTTTCGTCCATGGTGTATGCCTTCAGCCTCCCCAGAAAGGATTGTAAGTGGGTCCGTGGACAGGAAGTCCCGTTGTACTTCTCAAAGCACAGTGGTTTAAACTTGTGGGGAATCCTGACCCCGTCCACTAAGCCCATGTCCATAACATCAAAACCCAGGGAGTTTTGAGATTCCAAGGACCTTAATTTTTCAGCAATTTCATCTAGCCTTCTGTCATAGGCCTCATCCCCAGCTCCCATCACTGTGAACTGATCTTCCTGGGGGTCTTCTTGGAGTATTTTGCCCGTAGTAGCATTCCCTTGTACATTAGCAGGGATGTTGATCTCTGGATGAAGGTGGGGCCCAAATACTGGTGGGTTGATATGAGGCTGAACCCTCTCATTGTTGCTTGTCCCACCAGTCCCTAGATGGGGGTCTTCTTGAGTCTGCCTCTCTACCAAGGCTCTTTATCTCTCCTGGCTCTGAGATAAGCCATTCATCACCTCCATGAATTGTGTCATCTGATTCCTCATTTCCAGTCTCTCATTGGCCATTTGGTTCTTGACCTCTGTAAGATCCTGTTGTACCTGGTCCATCTGTATACCCGGAAGGTTGTTGCGGGTAGGATATCTGTGTGGACGATTGAGTGGGAACACCCGACGTCGAGCAATAGTTCCTGAGATCATAACAGAGTTAGTAACAAAAACAAAACAAACCTACAAAACAAACAATGGTTAGCATGCAATGCAGTATGCTTATTTGTCTCCAGGGTATCCGGCTTGGCACTTGGTTTTGACCTTTCCAGACCCCTGAGGAAGATGCTTGTGACTTTGTTTGAAAGAAACTCAGATAATACATATATTACAGAAAGTGAATAATACATAGTTGTTCTTTACAATACATGCCCCCGAGGGGTCAAAATACAACATAAGAAAATAAAAGTACATGAAATGAAAGCAACAACAAGCAAAAGTCAGACACCAAGACCAAACTCATCCTCCTGAACTTCCTTTAGAAGTGCTTCAGTCACAGGATCAGCTAGACGCTCTGTGAGGTTCCTGATGAGGAGATTCCTGGTAGTAACAGCTGCAGCTAGCTTCTTGTGTTGACTCTGGTCTTTTGACCTCTTCACGCCAGCTCTAATCTTCAACTCTGAGATCTCCCTTTGGGCTGCTAGCAGGGCTTCCTGTTGCTCTTTTGCACTAGCCTCCAGCTGCTCAATCCTGTCCTGAGTCCTTTTATCTTCCAGAGTACGAGCTTCGGTGATCCTGACCCACCTAGCTTGACTCTCCTTCAGATATAAATCAGTCCTGGCCTTCTGGAACTGAGCCTCCTTGCAGGCATTCTTCAAGATCTGCTCTCCTGCTCTTGACTTCTTGATGTAATCCTCAGACTTCTCAATCCTAGCTAGATGCTCCACCTTTAGCTTTTCCAACCTTTCAATGTCCAGCCGACCATCACTCCTCTCCCAGAGGGTCTTCTGTAGAGCCTGAGTCAGCTTCTCATTTCTCTCTTTCAAATTCTCAAACTCCTCTAAGCTGACAGTGGCAGGAGGTGGTGTTGAGGATGGTCCAGGCATATCTTCCATGGTGAAGGGCATCCCAGAAAATTGAGCCCTGGCATGGGACCACTCATAGTACTGTGCTGAGGCCACATTGTTGCATCTTCCCAGAATGGTTATCCCTTTAGTCTGGACATTGTCCCAAGCCC
Source organism: Lathyrus aphaca (assembly GCA_963966055.1). NCBI lineage: Eukaryota > Viridiplantae > Streptophyta > Magnoliopsida > Fabales > Fabaceae > Lathyrus > Lathyrus aphaca. The sequence continues at coordinate 459,676,131 of OZ014522.1, read as the reverse complement.
AGGATGCTTGCCTGACAATAGCCAAATTAGGCTTAATCTCACAGTAAAGGGTCTCAGCCAAGTCTTGTGCCTTAGGAGGGTGGACCAATGCATAGCCTAGTTGTCTTTTGAATAGCAGAGGGTTATAGTTGATGCAACCCTTTACTCCTATCAGGGGTACATTGGGAAACTGCCCACAACTGGTAATGATGTCCCTGCCTTTTGTGCTTTGAGTGCACCACCTGATATCAGCTGAAGTTAAAGCAGTGAGTCTTCTAGCCCAGTTCCTCTGCTGGTGAGGGTTCAAAAATGCATCAGTCTTGGGCAAGTGTCTGAGCAACCATGTATGGAACAGGGGAGCACAGCACCTCACCAATCTTCCTCTCTGCTTTTCATTCCTTTGGTGAACAGAATAGTAGAAATCTCCCAGTAAGGTGGGCACTGGGTTCCTCAGGATGAAAAGATGGATGGCATCCTTGCTAATGAACTTAGGCTCATCTACAAATAATATGATCCCATATATGCTCAGGGCCAATAAAGCACAGACTGCCTTCCACTCTCCCAAAGAAGCCTTCAGGGTAGCTTGAGAGATCAAGAAATCCAGATGTAGACCAGAGATTCCAGCCTTGGTAGTCATATTCTGCCCAATCAGAACTGGTTCCAGATGTAATGCCTTTGCTATCTCTTCATTACTTGGAAAAGCCATCTCAGGGTTGAAGGGGACTCCACCCCTGATAGGTACACCAATCAATGATGAGTACTCCTCTAATAAAGGTCCCAACTGAAAATCCTGAAAAGTGAAACACCTCAGAGGGGGATCATAGAACTGCAGGCAAGTATGAATCAGGCTCCTCTGGGAAGGGTCCAAATCCATAACCACATCAAGTATGCCTCCATAGTGTTCTCTGAATAGTGGTATATGGTCTGGAGTAATCAGGGTCTGAATCTTCCTGATGTTAGCCAACTCAGGCTCAAAGAAATGGTAGGAGATATTACTCTTCTTGGGTGCCATGTTGCTGAAGAAGAGCTGAAACAGATGCTGAGAATAACACTGAAGGTGGGCCACTGACAGGCTGGTGCAGGTGACTGAAGCAGGTAGCTGATAGCTGAAGTAGATACTGATGAGGATAGGTCTATGCTGATGATGGGGTCAAAACCAAGCCAAAATAAAGTATGGATACCCTGAAAAACAAATGAGCAAATGTTAAAATGATGCAATGATGATGTATGCAAATGATATGCAAGGGTTTGTGACTGAGCTGGATCTGATCAAGTGCTCTGATATAAGTCCAGGTATGTTCAAGGAATCCAGATGGAGGTCCATAAGTCCGGTAACCAAGGTGGGGGACTCAAATAAAGAGTCACATGTCCAGGGTTAAAAATCACAAGAACTGTTCCAAAATGGAGTACTCTTAATCAAAACAAAGTAACAGGGTATGCTGAGGTCAAAGGTACCTGCAAACCTGTAAACAGCCCATCCCCCTCACAGGTGGTGTTCTAAAACAAGGATCCTCAGACTTGGATTAGTTATGTGAAGTGTAAACACTTCTAACCCGGAGGTACAATGTTTACAATAACCATAAAAGATCCTTCTCTAATTCACCTCAGTTTCTGAAGGTCAATACTAAAGGTCATCCAGACTTAGCAGGCTCCCCAGATAGCCCTAGCACTACAGGAAATCTGCAGCACAGAGTTCTCAAGAAGAAACCCATATCTGAACCGTGTTTCATATTCCCGCACCAGACCGAAATGGAATGGGAAAGAACATGAACCACTCTAGCCTAGGTGTCACTCAGGTCCCAGGTATAGGACCTCAACTCTCAATAGAACACCCACCCACCAAAGCAGCAACACAGATCCAGCCAGCACAGTATGACAGTATGATATATGTAAAGCTATAAAGAAAGCAGTAAATAAACTGTACAAAAAGCAAATATAAAACAACTATACAAACACAAATAGCACATAACACCCCAGTAAACACAAATCAATCAAGCGCTAGGAGGAACCCACAAAAAGAACCAGAAGCCCTGGTTACAGTATAAGGGTCCCCAGCAGAGTCGCCAAGCTGTCGCTCCCACCAAATGAAGTCGGGTCAAATGGGGTACAGACGCGAACGGTCAGCGAAAGAGGGGTGCGAGAACACACAGGAGTGAACTCACAGGTAATGAATAGAGTCGCCAGCTAGGCATTTTTATCCCGGAGGAAAGGTAATGCTGCATAGACCTAGAAAGGTATGGATAAGACGGTCGCGAACCAGAGAGACTGAGAAAGGGGGTTGGTTACAACCTGGGAAGGTATTAGCACCCAGATTCTCCGTCGTACTCGATGGGATCCACGCTTAAAAGATTTGTGTTTTAAAGGGGTAGTGTCAGTGCAATTTGTGTATAAGGAGGCTGGAAGAAAATGTACAGGTGTCAGTGTAAAAGAAGTGTGAAGTGTAATATATACAGTGTCAGTGTAAGGACAGGAGTGAAATGCTCATGATAATGAGGCTTAAATAATGGGGCTAGAAAGAGGGGGAATATACAAAGACTTTTGTTCAATAACTGTTAAGTTAAGCCTACGTATCCTCTCGTGCAATGAGGAAGTCAGAACACCGTAGTTCGACCCAAGGAGACTGAAAGGTGAATTGACTTGTGAGCTGCTTACTTGTCTATGCTCAAGTGTGTGACCTGTCTGGCTTAGGTGCAAACTGTCTTGCATTAGACGAAAGAAGCGAGTTCTCGTTTATGAGTGAGTGAGATGAGAAAAGAATCCCGAAGGAGACGATTATTGTTTGTTTTTGAGTTTTCAGTCTTTTATTGCTTTTGAAAGTTTGTCATAAGTTAATGAGCTTAAGTCTAAACCAATGGATTTAGTAAACTCATCACATCTTCCCTCTGATTAGGGGTAATGAGAATACCTTAAGTGTGAAGTCAGCTTCTCACACTTAATCACCTTTGATATAGGATTAAGGTCATTAACCTACTTGTGATTATTTAGATGTTTTGGGTGTTTTTGTTTAGAGTTAGGTAATGAGATTAAGCCATAATCAGGGATTAAACAGACTCATTACACCATCCTGATAGAAGGATAATAGATGAGAATGTTTAAGCTGAGGAAGACTCCTCAACTTAATCCATGATTAGGGATTAACCTCATGACAAAACAAAGCCTTTATTAGATGGATTTTATTTAATGACAAGATGAAGAAGTGAATTTTATGGTTTGTAAGACAACTTGAGGGGGACTTGTCCATTAACACTAGGGTTAGTCCTTCTTAACCAATTAAGGAAGAATTAGAACCCTAATGCAAGGCCCAAGTTACAAGTGTGAAGTCTTGGTGATTATTATGTGAATTGATTAAAGGATTTAAACACATTAAGGGTTTAACACTTAGGATTAAAGTTATACACTCCATCCTAATAGAAGGATGCAGGCATAAGCTTAAACACAAAGCCTTAAAGCCTTTAGGGTTTAGTCATTGATCATGAGATGAGAAGAGAAGACTCAATGAGACACAAAGGTAAAAACTAAGTGGGGAACTAATCAAAACCCTAATCATTGTCATGCTTGGTTGTTCCTAAGGTTTGTGAGGTTTGACAAGAGAAATCTTTAATGGAACCACCAGGAAGCAGATGAAAGGATCAGGAGAAGCAAAGTAACTTGCTTCATTTAAGAAGACAAGTCACTTGAAGAAAGAAAGTGAGAAGAGAAAGAAAGAGCAAGCTCAATCTCAAACACAAAACAAAATTCAGCAATGATGCATAAGAGAGATGAAAGGGAAATGTGAGAAGTGAAGGCAAATTCACTTCTCAAAGTTGCTTACCACCTGAAAAGTTAGTGAAAGGAATGCAATGCAATGCAAAATGGAATGAAATGGCATGATGCAAATCAAAACCAGAAGCATATATGAGATGATAATGATGCTATGAGATGATGCAAACATGAATCAAGGCATGGGGATGATCATACAAACTTATGGATGCAAATGAAACAAGTTAAGGACCATGAACATACATGAAAAGTTATGAAATGCAAATGGCATACAACATGGCAAATGCAAGATGCAATGATCAAACATGCTTTCAATATGTCTTAAGATGTCTAATGAATCAAATGGATGCATAAAATGCAATGGCAAGTCATGGTATGCAAGCAAATGTAAGATGAATGCAAAAGGAGACCCAAATTAGGGTTTATGATCAATGCACAAAACAAAATTCAAAACCAGAAGCAAACATCATGATAAAAATTTGAAAATGCATTCAAAGGAACCCTAAACCTATATAAACTCACTTCCCAAAGGAGAGGATTCAATTCTTAACCTAGTGTAAGTTATGAATTTCCTAAGTTGGCTAGGGTTTTAAGGTACCTTGTCAAGAAAAATGTCAAATAAATTGAAACTGCAAGAACAACTCATGCCAATTTAATCCTACAAACTACATGTTAAACAAAATGCAATGCAAAAAGAATCAATGTCCAACTCTCAATGGTTTGGCAGAAATGATTTTTTGAAGTTTAGATCAAGATAATGCCTTGAAATGATTTTAATTCCATGAAAAATTCTCAAAAGACATCAAGATCAAAAAAGAAATTTGGTTTGAGGGTTGGACAATGTTTCTAAATGTTTTTAAAGTTTTCATGAATTTTTTGGTGATTTTTAAATACCTAAAAGTATTTTTAATTAATTAATTCTCATTAATTAATTAAAAATAAACTTTTAAATAATTTAAAAATATTTTTTAATGCAAAAAATAAAAATAAAAATGTTTTTGGTTTCTGAAAATTAATGAAAGTTTATACAAAAAATTTCAGAATTTTTAAAATTGTTTTGCTATTTTAAATTAAATGGACAAATTAAATGAATAAAAAAGAAAATAAAATTGAATTAATGAGAAGTATGCTGAATGAGAGGCCAGGATTGAATCTGGGGAGGGGTTTGTTGACTGCGCGCGCAATCTAAAGGCTGACATTCAAACTTCATTAATCCCAATTAAAATTAATTAATCTGAATTAATAAAGTCAACTCAAGATTAGGGCAAAAAAGAAAGATCCTGGGCGTCCAAATGCGCGCGAGTCAACACATCCAAGGGGTATTATTCAAACTTCATTAATCACTCAGATTAGGGCTAATTGAACTCAGGTGGCCGGAGAATACTTCCGGTCCTCTTCTCCGGTGGGACTCCCACCTGAAAATCCCTAAAACCCTCAAAACTTCATGAAAACGAAAACTAACTATCCAGAAATCATCCCCATGCCACACTAAGTCAAAACCCCCATTCAAACATCATTTATTCTTCATCAATCAAACGAATCGAAACAAAACATGTTTAGGGCAAAAAAGTTTCAGAACAAAATTAAATGCTCATTTCTCAACCATTTTCAAAACTAAGAACATCAGAGTAATCAACAAAGCATGAGGAACAAATTAGAAACTTAAAAACTCATTTCTGGAAAAAAAGTTATTGGTATACCTGAGCTTTGAGCTTTCTCAGTTTGCAACTTTCTGACCTTCTCTCTTCGTGCAAACTACTTTCTAGCCAAGTACCAAGAGTGTGTCCTGCGCAGCATGATATGGGGAAAGGCCTAGGATGGTTCAGCAAGCTAGCAAGCAAGTGGATGATAAACTATGATGAGTTTTGCAACTTGCCTTGCTTTTGATCTTTATGAAATATCTTGATCCATAGGCCACAAAAATGAGAAATTTCTTGGCTCATTCTGATTTTTAAGTGTTGTGTGATCATGTTGTGATGTTTAGAAGTGCACTTGATGACTTAATTTGCCTTGAGAAGTGAATTTGCAACTTTGCCTCTTTGGTGGAAACTTTGAAATTTTGTGATTTTTGCAAACTTTGGCAAGCCATAACTTTTGATCCAAAATGAATTAGGTCATGTTCTTGTACTTTTTGAAAAGGGAATGATCCATTCTACAACTTTCATGACCAAAGTTTTTCCATTTGAAGCTTTTTTGAATCAAAAAGTAAGGGTTGAAAAAGTTGCCTAAAATGACAATTTCATTAAAAGTCAAACTTGCCCAAAAAGTCAACTTTGCAAAAGACTTGAAATTCTTCAATTTTGTGAACTTCCAACATCTTCCATGATCAAATAAAGATCATATACAATCAAAATGATGAAGAACACCCCTTGGTTGGGTCATTGAGGGCCTCAGATGCCCTGATTTTGCACTGACTTGCTTGAAAAGTCAACTCTTGATCAGATGACTTCCCCATGGAATTTCCTCATGAAAATTGATATGCATACTCCCTATACCATATATAGACCAATAGAAACAAGAATGACCAAAAAATTTGGAGTTATGGCCTTTGAAACCAAAACCCTAATTCTAGGTCATCTGTGTAGTTAAACTTGGCTCTGCTTCCACACCATTTTCAGTTCTTGTGATTCTTTGACATTCTTGACTTTGAGAGGATATAATATGATACTTGAACACACATGGACCCCTTTGAAGTGATTGATGACCTTTGGAGTGGCTCAAATGGCTCAGGGATGGCTCAAGTCACAAACCCTAGATGCAGATGACTTTGAACCAATACAATGAATCAAAAATGTGGTATGAGATGTCATGATTGAACTTATGCATATGAAAAGATCACAAGCCATGGTGTGAATGGGTGAGGGAAAATTTGGGGTGTTTACACTAATACCTTCCCAAGTCATAACCGACTCCCGAACCTAGATCTTTGGTTCGCAGGACCTCGCCCTTTCCTTCTTTCTCAGGTTTGTGCAACATTACCTTTTCCATTCATTGGGGATAAAAATGTCTGGCTGGCGACTCTACCTTTTCCGCGCCACTTTCGCGTTTGTACTAGGATGAAAATCCCGGGAGCGACAGATGCCAAATAAATGTATGCAAGCAAAAAATGTTTTATTCCGAGAATGAAAATTTTAATGCAACACACATGTTAATCTTGAAGTTCTAAATGCAAAAGATGTCGCAAACCTTTGTGAGAGAATAACTAGTTAAGATACAACACTGATTTTTTATGAAATAAGTATGCATCTGCAATACCAACAAGGGTCTCTTAGCACAACTAATAGGATTCAGGAACGCTATCTCATGGTGGCACGCTCTCGAATTAACCTTGTTTCAATTATGACTTTCAAGGGTTGTATCGTGGCCTAGTTCACGGTTATAGAAAAAAAGATATAGGCTCGAAGTTTATTTGTGCCTACCCCTTTCATGATGTTCTTCCATTCCTATGTTCAGCTAGTTTTCACAAACGCTCACCTTTCCTAAGGGTTTCGTGATGGTTGAGGAACCATTGCTACTAACAGTTTAAGCACAACTGAGGTTGTTGTTGAAATAACAGTCACCCCTATTATCTTTTGTGTCTGTATCACACGACTTTGTTCTTTCTTGAGGATCTTTCTTGTGTAATCCTTTCCATTTTTCGCTTTTGCGTTCTTTTGCTTATCCTTAAATTTTGCCTGGACTGATTTCTTTTAAATCTCTGATTGCGAAGTCCAGCGGGATTCCCTAACTTTTTCCTAAGTCGCTTGTTTTCAAGTTTCGACTTAGCGGGTTCTTTTTATTTCTCTTTTTTTTAGTTCAATTCATTTTTTTTGAACCAATCGTGTAACACTGTTTGTCTTGATTGCTTTGAAAGGGTCGTAACTATCTCACCTTTGAGGTTTCCAGGCTTTGGACCTCTTGATTTGGTATAACCATTGTGGTTTCTGGTCTTTGGACCTCTTGATGTGCTGGAATGAAAGGTAATGGATCCTCCCACACTCCTTTACAAAAGTTTGAGCGCTCGGTCGCACTACATGACACCTAACCTGCCCCAGGTTAAATGCAAGGTTTTTTTTGTGCGAAAAGAAACACTTACTCCAAGGCTCAAAAGGGTTAACGAGGGTCTAACTCCCTTATATATCCGGAGTTTGGGATTTGAAACAAAGCTTGTACATCGTCACAAGGTCTTATTCAAGAGCACACAATTGGAGATTTTTGCGTTTTCATTTTGTCATCCTCCATCATAGAGTTTAAAAACAACAGTTGGTATTGCAATGCACATTCACAAAATTATAAGTAAAGACGAATGAATTACTTCAAGAAAAACATGTGCATTTCATTAATCAACATTCAAGAACAAACAAACTTCATGCATGCATACAAATGTTTAAGCAAACAAATTAAAAGCTATAAATGAAAATGCAGAAAAGAAGCTGAACAATGCCATTGTTAAGGAGACTTGACTCCGTCTGGGCTTATCAATCTTGAATACTTTTAGTAGTTAACAGCTTTCCTGATGGAATTTGTAGTCTTTAATCAGATGGCCACGTACCCAGAACCATACCTCATACTCAATTATTTCAGACCTTAAGCCTTCGATGTTCAAACATTGACACGAGACGTCTGAAGAAAAGAGTGACACTGAAATGAAAATATCACAAAAGGTTGATACCTAAGGTTGCTCGCAAATACCTGATGATCTCCTACCTATGTATCTTTTTCAAAAGCTCTTAACTGTGTTTCTTCTTATTTAGAATCACTCTATTGTAAACAAACCTTTCTTACAAATTGTTGTTTGCATTCCCTAAAGGAATGAGTGAAGGTTTGAAGCATTAGGAAGAATGAGGCAGTAAGTCTTAGTGGATATTAGTCATAATAGTTGGTTGTGCAGGGTGGAAGTCGCATCAGTTTGTTGTGTAGTGTTGATTGTAAGTCATATAAGTTGGTTATGCAGTTAGTCATAGAGGTTTTGTGTGATTAATTTGTTACAGTTATAGTGGATTAAGTCCTTATTGAAGGAAAAATCACCTTGGTTGGTGAACTAGAGGTAGCTTGTTGTTGACAAGTGAACTAGGTTAAATCTTGAGAATAGTTTAAATTTTTACGCCTCCCCCTATAAATGTGAATTCATTGTGTGTAATCATGATTAATTATTTTAATTTACTTTTTTGTGCCTGTCTAAACTCACATCATTTACACTTCACACTATGCTCACTTCTCCCACACTTTTAGTATTCAAACCCTAAAACCCCTCAGAATAACTGTTCACTCATAACCTTCCATCTTCACCCCTTCAACGTCAACTCTCAACATCAATGGTTGAATCATCCCAACGGTCTTCACAAACTCAACACAACATTGCATGGCATACCTCTCGTGACAATACTATAAAAGATCTCTTTGTTCTTTGTGAGACTTTTGTTAACTACAAATACCTCAGAGAAATGGCTTTGATCTTACCAATTCACAGGAATTTCAAAGATGGAACACATTCTTTGAAAAACTTAAAGGCCATATCCTACCAGCTCTTCTTGAAGATGTTTTGAATAGCATTCGGGCTGAAGAAGATAAAGTTATTTGTCTTTTTCCTAACAAAAAAATAGAGATAACTTAAAGCACCATTACTGAGTTTATATCTCACTTCAGCAAAGGAAATATAATTGGTCTAATCTCATCCAACTATAAAATACATGCTTTGGTAGAAACAATACGGTATTTCAAATAAATTTAATATATTCTACGGATTTGGTATAAAATAATCATTGGAAGGATGTTATACCATTCTAATACATATCCCATCTGCATTGCCTACAAGTGAATGATGTTCTTTTTAGAAAAAGACGTGTAACTTACTCTTCCAACTCTTATCTTCAAACTCTTAGGATATTTGATGGTTCTTATGAAGAATACCATTGATGAAGATCTCTATGAGGATGCACGCTGAGAAGACCGAGAATAATTTATTTATCAACCTTATTCCTCTCCTTGTTGGTAACATTATCTGGGTCATTCCAAGCAAAGACTTGAAGGAGGACAGCGAGGAGGTTACCAAGTACAAAACTTGTACATGCTACACATATAACATATATTGTAAAGAAACAAAGATACTAAAAAAAAGGTGCCAACAAAATATTTGAACTTGAATGTTGTTGGGACTTCTACTTCTGGAGTAATTCCTGATATTCTGAAGACTCTTGCTAAGATGAAGTAAGACAAGGACAAGTTGAAGGAATGTTTGGATAATTAGGATAGGATGTTTCAGATTATTCTCTCCAAACTTCCCCCATCCAACCCTGACCCTTACTTGTTGTTGTACTTAGTTGTTTGGTTGTTATGTTTGTTTGCTCTTGTTGTTATCTTGTTTTAAGGAGACTATACTTAAACAATGTGTCCTTATATTCGACATTAATCTTAACCAATATGTGGGTTTTATATCCATCACTTTCCTAAACCTGTTTAGGTTTCCTATTACTTATTTGTGGAGGGAATCATCCTAGATAAAGGTTCCATATGTACATTACCATCCTAAACTCGTAAAGGTTTTGTTTTATCTGTCACTATCCTAACGTGGCACTTGCATTGCATCCATACAAAAACTTTTGGCATACCTTAAAAACAAAGGAAAAATATTTTTGCATACCCCATGCATTTGCATGCATACACATACATTAGCATATCCTCCTCCAATAGTCAAGAGTTAAGAAGTCTCCCAGTACTTACAAAAAGAACTTGAAGGATATCTCAAGAAGCTTTGGAGGAACTCAATAAGGGGAAAGTACCATGGAAGAGAGAAGGTAACCCTTTTCCATTCCATTAAGAGGCCTACCAAATGCATCAAATACAACAATCCTAGATAATTCCTTTACAATAGATTCTTTGACTGTATCTACTTCAACAACAGCCTCATGTGCTTCATCAATCACAACAAAGGGAGTTTACAAAGGAACTGGATCCTACGCCAATGTCTCATGACTTACATGGAAGTGTCCTAATAAAGAAAGCAATCACATGATGCTATTCAGATCCTACAAGTAATGAATACAAAGTCCAAGACCTGATCGACAACAAGTAGTTGACTTTCAAAGGAGGAATCCCAGTGGTAACCAATCATCCCTTGCCCTCATAAGTGGAAGAACATTAAGGAGCATCTCTTGAATCACTTTTACTTTTGTTGGATCAACCTCGATTATTTTTCACTAACAATAAACCCCAGTAGCTTACCAGATCTCACTCTGCAAGTATACTTGTTCGGATTCAGCCTCAATCTGAACTTTCTCAATCTTTCGAATAACTTCGACAAGTTCACCAAATTCTCTTCTTCGGTCTCGCGATCATGTCATCAACATAGACCTCGATCTCATGATGAATCATATCATGAAAGAGAGTCACCATGGCATGTTGATGCGTTTCCCCAAAATTTTTTAGACCAAAAGGCATCACCATGTGGCAAAAAGTTCCCCACAAGGTAATGAATGACGTTTTCTCCATATCCTCTGGCGACATCTTGATCTGATTGTAAACAGAAAAGTAATCCATGAAACAAAATACTGAGAACTGAGCGGTGTTGTCAACCAATATGTCAATGTGATGTAATGGGAAGTCATCCATCGAACTAGCTCTATCCAAGTCTCATTAACCAACACACATCCGGATCTTGCCATCTTTCTAAGGTGCTGACACAATATTCGCGACCTATGGAGGATAACTTGTAACAACCAAGACACCTGCGTCGAACTGTCTAACGCCCTGAATTTTAATTATTTTATTTGGATTATTGTGTGTTGGTGTGTATAGAATAGTATATATTATCAAATATAATGGTGGTTGAAAATTATATTATGCTGGATAATTGTATTATTATGTGATAAATAAATTAAAGGGAATAAAATAAGAGATAAGGACAAGGTGGTCAATTGGTAAAAGTAGTAAGGGTAAAAAGGGAAGATCATAAGTCGGGTCTTAGCGGTTATGTTGGAAATAAGGAAAAAGGAAAACATAATCGTGTTAGAGAGAACAAGAACGATCTTGAAAGTTGTGAAGAGGAAAAGAAGAGGAAAGGGCTTAATCGTGAAGAAGAGTTCGCGAAGAAGAAGAAATTCTCGACAAAACCTAAGGTAAGGGTGGGATTCTTCCATCTTAAGGGTTTTATAATGGTAATTGGGTAGGTTGAGGATTAGGGATTGGTGTTATGATGAATTGTAGAAAAATCATGTTGATTTGTTGTTAGATGTTGTTGTTAGTTGATAATCGTTCTTAGTTAGGTGATTAGATGCAATATTCTCTGAATTTTGGCTATTAATTGGTGATTTGTTGGGAAGAAATTGTAGCAGGTTGAGTGGTGAGTGCAGAGGTGCGATTTGTGAAATCGCAGAGCTCGCTTAGGGAGCAGAGTCAGTGAGTTTGGCGCTTAGCGAGTGACGACCCTCGCTTAGCGAGCCCTGGAGCGTGAAAAAATTAATTTTTAACTCTGTAAAATTACTAAAAATTATTTAATTACTTAGTAATTCTTAGGAATTGATATGGGGTAGCTAGAAGTAGTGAGAGAAGAGTTATATACTTAATTGTAGGGATAATTAATGTAATGTAGCTAAACATAATCAATATGTCCGTTGATGTTGATGTTGTTGTTATGATGAGTAGTTTTGGTGATGATGTGTTTTATATGCTTGTTAATGATGAATATGTGATATGTTGTAGGATATGTTGTGTTTCGTTGTCGTAGTACAAGTTAAATTACATGATTATATGTTAAGAATGCATGATAACTGTGATGGTAACAAATAGTAATATGTTGATCGATGTTATGATTGGTGGTTGTTGTTATTGATGTTGTATGATGTAGTTATTATGAGTATGCATGTATGTCATTGATGTTGCATGACATGTTGCATAGTTGAATAACATACCAAGGTGGGGTATGTCGTTATTCTGATGTTATTGCGGTCATGAAATAGGGATCATACGTGACCATGGAAGAGGGGTCGAGGGTGTGATCATGAAATAGGGATCATATTGGACCATGAAACAGGGGTCGTGATTTCCGACGGGAACGTGCCCTTGAAGAGATTGAATATGGTACCGCATGCATAGAGTCAAGTTGAGTCTCATTGCATGATTGTTGTTGTTGTATATGATATTGTGGTAGTATATGATGTTGTGGTATATGTGTCGTTGTTGTATATGATGTTGTTGAATAGTCGTTGCTGAGTGGTGTATTGTTTTATGATACTTGCTTAATTCTTATTATATTACTTTTTATGATGTAAGTATCTCACCCCTTCTGTTTGAATGTTACCCTTATGTTGGTAACGTGCATGTGAGCAAGATAAGTTAAGTGGTGGTCAGTGCAGTCGGTGTGCTTCACATATTAAGGTGTCGAATCTGATACGTCGCTTTGGGAGTCAGGACGATGTTGCTTTATTTATTATTTATTTTTGAAAAACATTTCTTGTAATTGAAGTTTGTTGATGTTGATTAAAAATAATTCCACTGCAAGTTGAATACTTACTTTTGAAAACGTATCATTGAGCCATTTATGGTGTTTTGAAGTCGATTGTGACACTCGAATAAAAAGTTGAAAATTTTTACTCTGATTTTACGAATACTTTTGTGGGGTAATTTGGGTGTTACAAAGTGGTATCAGAGCAGGTCGGTCCGTTCGACCAAGTAGTTAAGTCGTTGATCATAGAGTCATTGAATTGTCATGTTGTTGTTGAGTGTTGAGCATTGTTGATGCGTTGTTGTTGTATTGTTGTTGTTGATTATAAATTGTAGATGTTTAGAATTGGCAGAATTTTTGACCAACAAGAAGTGTTGAACTTAGTTCAGGATGTCACATCAGATCTTGTGACATTATCAAACAGAGTATAAGTTAATGAACTTAATTCAGGATGTCACACCAGATGTTGTGACAATGTATCAGTTAATGAAGTAAGTTCAGTTTTCAGGATGTCACACCAGATGTTGTGACATCTCAAACCTGCTACCAGAATTAATTATTGCTTAACAGAACTGAGTAAATTCAGGGAATTTATCTGGAATTAATTATGAATGGATAAAACAGAAGAAGGCGCATCTGTAGGTAGATTGGTTATATGATTTCAGTATAAACAGAAGAACTGACTCACCTAGAATCAAGGAAGTAACAAACCCTAATTCAAGGTGATGGCAACATGCGTATCAGGATTGGATAACCTACAGAAAGCCCAAAATCCAAGCATCTATTTAAGCAACAGAAACTCTCAGAATAGAGTACGAAATTAAGAAGACTAAATAGGGTGTTTGTGTTTTAATAGCAGGTTTTATATGTGTAACACTTTATGAGCTTTTAAGCAAAAGTGTATTGTGTCTTGATTGAAACTGTGAAGTAAGATCAAGCTGTTTTGTTTGAAGTATGACTTCAATTTTATTAAACTTGTAAACATATCACTGTGTGATTGAGGGGGAGTGAGTTGGTACTCATATCTAAGTTGTGTCTTAGGTAGAAATTGCCTTGGGTAGATATTAAGTGAAAGATTAAACTGAGTGGTTTAAGTCTAGAATTAATATTACTTATATTGGATTTCCTTCCTGGCTTGGTAGCCCCCAGATGTAAGTGTGGAGATATACTGAACTGGGTTAACAATTTCCTGTGTTGTTTACTTTACCTGCACTTTAAGTTTTTGTTTAAGTCTTCAAGTGTTTAAACATCTCATTCGACATCACGTACCTTATCCTAGAATTTCAATTGGCATTTGTCGCTCCCAAAAGATGAGACTGGCTCAAATAAAGGTACAGACGCGAACGGTCGGCGAAAAGAGAGAGTGTGAGAACACACAGGAGTGAACTCACAGGGAATGAAAAGAGTCGCCAGCTAGGCATTTTTATCCCGGAGGAAAGGTAATGCTGCATAGACCTAGAAAGATATGGATAAGATGGTTGCGAACCAGAGAGACTGAGAAAGGGGGTTGGTTACAACCTGGGAAGGTATTAGCACCCAGATTGTCCGCCGTACTCGACGGGATCCACGCTTAAAAGACTTGTGTTTAAAAGGGGTAGTGTCAGTGCAATTTTGTGTATAAAAGAGCTGGAAAGGATGTACAGGTGTCTGTGTAAAAGAAGTGAAGTGTAATATGTATAGTGTCAGTGTAAGAATGAGATGAATTACTCAAGATCATGAGGCTTAAAGGATAATGCTGGAAGGAGGGGGAATATACAGAGACTTTTGTTCGATAACTGTTAAGTTATGCCTACGTATCCTCTCGTGCAATGAGGAAGTCAGAACACCGTAGTTCGACCCAAAGAGACTGAAAGATGAATTGACTTGTGAACTGCTTACTTGTCTATGCTCAAGTGTATGACCTGTCTGGCTCAGGTGCAAACTGTCTTGCATTAGACGGAAGAAACAAGTTCTCATTTTTTGAGTGAATGAGATGAGAAAAGAATCCCGAAGGAGACGATTATTGTTTGTTTTTGAGCTTTCAGTCTTTTATTGCTTTTTGAAGTTTGTCATAAGTTAATGAGTTTAAACCTAAACCAATGGATTTAGTAAAATCATCACATCATCCCTCTGATTAGGGGTAATGAGAATACCTTAAGTGTGAAGTCAGCTTCTCACACTTAATCACCTTTGATGTAGGATTAAAGTCATTAACCTACTTGTGATTATTTAGATGTTTTTGTTGTTTTTGTTTAGTGTTGAGTAATGAGATTAAGCCATAATCAGGGATTAAACAGAGTCATTACACCATCCTAATAGAAGGATAATAGATGAGAATGTTTAAGCTGAGGAAAGCTCCTCAACTTAATCCATGATTAGGGATTAAGCTCATGACAAAACAAAACCTTTATTAAGTGGATTTTAATTAATGATAAGATGATGAAGTGATTTTTAGGGTTTGTAAGACAACTTGAGGGGGACTTGTCCATTAACATTAGGGTTAGTCCTTCTTAACCAATTAAGGAAGAATTAGAACCCTAATGCAAGGCCCAAGTTACAAGCTTGATGTCTTGATGATTATTAAGTGGATTGATTAAAGGAATTAAACACATTAAGGGTTTAACACTTAGGATTAAAGTTATACACTCCATCCTAATAGAAGGATGCAGGCATAAGCTTGATCACAAAGCCTTAAAGCCTTTAGGATTTAATCCCTGATTATGAGGTGAGGAGAGAAGACTCAAGGAGACACAAAGGTAAAACTAAGTGGGGAGCCTAATCAAAACCCTAATCATTGTCATGCTTGGTTGTTCCTAATGTTTGTGAGGTTAGCAAGAGAAATCTTCAATGGAACCACCAGGAAGCAGATGAAAGGATCAGGAGAAGCAAAGTAACTTGCTTCATTTAAGAAGTCAAGTCACTTGAAGAAAGAAAGTAAGAAGAAGAAGAATGAGCAAGCTCATCCTCAAACACATAACAAAATGCAGCAAGGATGCATAAAGGAGATGAAAAGAAATTGTGAGAAGTGAAGGCAAATTCACTTCTCAAAGTTGCTTACCACCTAAAAAGTTAGTGAAAGAAATGCAATGCAATGCAAAATGAAATGAAATGGCATGATGTAAATCCAAACCAGAAGCACATACATGATGTTAATGATGCTATGGGATGATACAAACATGAAACAAAGCATGGGGATGATCATACAAACTTATGGATGCAAATGAAGCAAGTTAAGAACCATGGACACACATGAAAAGTTATGAGATGCAAATGACACACAACATGGCAAATACATGATGCAATGATCAAACATGCTTTCAATATGTCTTAAGATGTCTAATGAATCAAAAGAATGCATAAAATGCTATGGCAAGTCATGGTATGCAAGTAAATGCAAGATGAATGCAAAAGGAAGCCCAAATTAGGGTTTATGATCCATGCATCAAACAAGAACCAAAATCAGAAGCAAACATCAAGATAAAAAAATGAAAATGCTCTCAAAGGAACCCTGAACCTATACTAACTCACTGCCCAAAGGAGAGGTTCCAACTCTTAACCTAATTAGGGTTATGAATTTTCTAAGTTTTCTAGGGTTTTAAGGTACCTTAACAAGAAAAATGCCAAACAAAAGGAAAATGAAAGATCAAATCATGCCAATTTAATCTCACAAACTACATGCTAAACACAATGCAATGCAAGAAGAATGAAAGTCCAACTCTCAATGGTTAGGCAGAAATGATTTTTTGAAGTTTGGATCAAAATAATGCCTTGAAATGACTTTAATTCCATGAAAAATTCTTAAAATGCATCAAGATCAAAAAATAAATTTGGTTTGAGAGTTGGACAATGTTTCTAAATGATCATGAAGGTTTCATGAATTTTTTGGTGATTTTTAAATACCTAAAAGTATTTTTAATTAATTAATTCTCATTAATTAATTAAAAATAAACTTTTAAATGATTTAAAAATATTTTTTTAATGCAAAAAATAAAAATAAAAATGTTTTTGGTTTCTGAAAATTAATAAAAGTTTATATAAATATTTTCAGAATTTTTGAATAATTTTTGCTATTTTTAATAAATATGAGAAAACAAATGAAATTAAATAAAAAGAAAATGAAATTAATCTGAAAAATGGAAAAGTATACGCATCCAAGGGTCCAGGTTTGAATTCACACGCGCGGGAAGAGACTTGGCGCCACATCCAAGGGCTGACATTCAAATTCACTAATTAACTGATTAAACCCTAATCTTGCCCTAATCACTCTCAGGCGACCGGAACACTGTTCCGGTCGTCTTCTCCGGCTATCTCATCCTTCAATCTCTCTCAATAAGCCATGAAATCGAGCCAAACTCTCCAGAATCAATCATTAATCATCACTAAACCTAAACCCCACCCCAAAACTCATTCATTTCCACTGAATCATGAGACACGAATCAAAACGGAAAACAAAACAGAAATTTCAGAGATCAAATACATCCTATACACGCAACCATTTTCAATGATTCAAAGCTTAAAATGATCAGCACATCACATAGAATTAGTTTGTAACTTAAAACACAAGTTCTGGAAAAATGTTTTTGGATGATACCTGAGATGGAGCTTTCGATTCAAGAGCTTTTAGGCTGCTTCTTTGGCTCAAATCTACTCCACTGATCCTCCTAAGAAGCTTGCAAGGTTTGTTTGAAGTTTGCAATGGCTGATTTGAGAGTTTGCTTGAGTTCTGTTCAAGGGCAGGTGAGAATCGTATCTGGCTTATGTGAGGTTTCAAGGGTGAATGAAGGCAGGGAAATGATCAGAAGGATGTGGTGATGTGTTCTATGAAGTTTGTTTGTGAGTTTGTAGCTTGTATGAGGAGTTTCGAATGCTTTTGCAAGATGAGGTGAAAATGAGAATGCTGTGCTATGGATGGTTTCAGGCTTGCTTCTTGTTGTGTTTGGCTTGCATTTGATTTGTATAAACAATTCCCATTAGTCAGAAGATGTGATGTGTGCTTTTGTGATAGGTATGGGTGCTTTTGCCAAAATGTCAAAGTTGGTGTATGAGAAGTATGGGCTACTTTCTATCCAAGTACACAAGTGTGTTCTGCGCATCATGATGTGAGGAAAGGTCTAGGATTGATCAGCAAGCTAGCCAGCAAGTGGATGAGAAGCTATGATGAGTTTTGCAACTTGGTTCACTTTTGCCTCTTATGAAAAATCTTGTTCCATAAACCATAAAAATGTGTAATTCTTTGGTCCATTCTGAACTTTAGATGTCACATGATCATGTTGTGTGGATTAGAAGTGCATTTGATAGCTTTAGAACACTTGATCAAGTCATTTTGCAAAATACCTCTTTGGTAGAAACTTTGAAATTTTGTGATTTTTGCCAACTTTGACAAGCCATAACTTTTGATCCAAAATGAATTAGGTCATGTTCTTGTACTTTTTGAAAAGGGAAAGATCTATTCTATAACTTTCATGACCAAAGTTTTTCCATTTGAAGCATTTTTGGATCAAAAAGTAAGGGTTGAAAAAGTTGCCTAAAATGACAATATCATTAAAAGTCAAACTTGCCCAAAAAGTCAACTTTGCAAAAGCTTGAAATTCTTGAATTTTGTGAACTTCCAACATCTTCCATGATCAAATAAAGATCATATACAATCAAAATGATGAAGAATCCCCTTTGGTTGGGTCATTGGGGGCCTCAGATGCCCTGATTTTGCACTGACTTGCTTGAAAAGTCAACTCTTGATCAGATGACTTCCCCATGGAATTTCTTCATGAAAATTGATATGCATACTCCCTATACCATATAGAGACCAATAGAAAAAATAATGACCAAAAAATTTGGAGTTATGGCCTCTGAAACCAAAACCCTAATTTTAGGTCATCTGTGCAGTCAAACCTGGCTCTGCATCCATGCCATTCTCAGTTCTTGTGATTCTTTGACATTCTTGACTTTGAGAGGATATAATATGATACTTGAACACACATAGACCCATTTTAAGTGATTGATGGCCTTTGGAGTGGCTCAATAAGCTCTTGGATTGCTCAGATCACAAACCCTAGATGCAGATGACTTTGAACCTATGTAGTGAATCAAAAATGTGATATGAGATGGTATGATTGGGTTTATGCATATGAAATGATCACAAGCCATGGTGTGAAATGGGTGAGGGCAAATTTGGGGTGTTTACAGCTGCCCCTATTCAAACATGAGTTAGTTGTGTAGGATGTAAGCAACGGCTTAGCAGGCAAACAAGATAACTTGTGGTTGAATACCAAAGACAGTCCAAAATTTGCACTCACAGAATGAAATAAGAAAAGGGATATATAGATTGTAAAAGAAAATGAAGTATATTGTAAAGTGTGGGCGACGGAGGACGACCGTCGGGCAGAGGACGACTGCTGGGTAAAGAGCAATGACGGGGACGGCCGACATGCGGGAAAAAGTGTGGGAAATGAAGCAATGCCGGGGACGGCCGACATGCTGGGGATAAAAAGAATTATGATGGGGACGACCATCAAGTAAAGCTGTAAAAATTCTCTGGGGATTAATGAAACATGACGGGGACGGCCGTCAAGTTCATAAAGTAAAGTAATCAACGATGGGGACGGCCATCGGGCTAAACTGATGAAGGACGATCATCAGGGAAAGTAAAAGGGACCACGACGGGGACGGCCATCGGGTTAAAGAATAAATGAAATAAACAGATGATGAGGGACGGTCATCAAAGGTGAGGGACGATCACCTAGCAGGGGACGGCTGCTCTGTTGGGTATAAGATGAGGGACGGTCATCTAAGGTGGGGGACGACCACCTGGCAGGGTACGGCTGCCGAAAATATCGCGACATAGGACGAATGCCGGATAAAAGGTCAATGATGGGGACGACCATCGGATGAGCATGATGGAGGACGACCATCAAGAGGTGGAGGACGACCACCTAGCAGGGGACGGCTGCTCTCAAGGTTTATCATGACATAGGACGAATGCCAGATAACCAAAATCAACAATGGGGACGGCCATTGGATAAAATGATGAAGGACGATCATCAAAAGGTGGAGGACGACCACCTAGAAGGGGACGGCTGCCAAATATCACGACATAGGACGAATGTCGGATAGAAGATCAACGATGGGGACGGCCATCGGATGAGCATGATGAAGGACGATCATCAAGAGGTGGAAGACGACCACCTAGCAGGGTACGGCTACTCTCAGGGTTTATCGTGACATAGGACAAATGTCAGATAAAAGAAATTGCTTTGTTGGCGATCTACTGGGGAGTAGTAAACACGGACGAGTGTTTACATCCAAGAAATAAAAGGGTAAGTGTTTAGATGTTTGTGTATAGATTAAAGATGCGGACGAGCATCCCTAAGACTACGATACGGACGAGTATCGGGTAGAAACAAATACTGACACGTGTTCAGAGATGATGATACGAACGAGTATCAACTGGTTAACAAGGAACACGGACAAGTGTTGAATCTGAAAGGACTCTTCTGGGGAATAGTAGACACGGACGAGTGTCTATATTCAAGAAGACAAGAGTGTTTGACACGGTGTATGGATTAAAGGTGCGGACGAGCATCCTTAAGACTATGATACGGACGAGTATCATGTAGAAACAAACGCTTGACACTTGTTCTGAGATGATGGTACGGACGAGTACCAACTGGTTAACAAGGAACACGGACGAGTGTCGAATCTGTGGGGATATAGATGGTGTATACAAGATACGGACGAGTATCTGTATGAGTGTGAGTATGAGTGGTGTATAGATGAGTATTTAACCTACTGGGGAGAGTGACACGGACGAGTGTCAAAAGGAGAAAAGTATAGTATAAACAAGTATCTGATGTACAAAGTGTTTACGTTACTGCACTGGGGAAAATGACACGGACGGATGTCAAGGAAAGTTATATAAGTGTATGTGAGTGCAAAGAGGATGTCTTTGGCTTTCTGCTGGAGATATGACATGGACGGGCGCCATAAGGAATATATACTGGTGTTTGGGAAAGTAAGGCAACTGTTTTAACTCAGCTCTCCGCTGGGGAATTTGTGGGAGTTTTCTGTATGTTGATGGATTGTCATGATTCACAAGTGTTTGATTCAGGACACGGCTTATGATTTTGCAATATGTTGGATTTTTGCCGTAATGCTCCGTGTTGAACGGAATGCTACGCTTTGCGAGGTAAGTATGATGCGAATGCCATGATTATGCAAAAATACCAAACCGGGATTCGGATCCCGTTGCTGCGAAGATCTCTGGCTGATCTGCTTGAAATGGACATCCCAGCTGGGGATGAGATCACTGGTAGATCTGATGAGATATATCTGCTTGGGGAAATGGGTCAATGATAGACCTACCTCAGTAATGAGGGACCCAGCTGGGGTTTGTAGCAGCTTTCTTCACTCTGTTGTGATCCCTTCATGCGCTGCTCTTCTGGATAGAGGCTGAAACTCTGTGGGGAGATGGTTCCCTGGCTTTTGTACTTGGCTGGGAAGGAATAGTAGATGGCAACTTGGCTGGGGAAGAAGAAAGATCACTGAAAGATCTTCCTAGAAGTTTCTTCCTAGAACTCAGCTGGAGATACGGGCACCTTCTGGTACTGCCCTGTTGGAGAAGTGATTCATGGCAACTCAGCTGGGGAGAAAACATTTTGAGTGCTGAGACTGAGTGTTGAATTGCCAGCTTGCTGGGATGAAGCTTACATGCCCCATGTTGCGCTTCGGATACCTGCAATCCTGCAAAGATAGAGAAACGCACAAGTAATCCTGAGGTATCCCTTACCGGATTCCGTCATAGGAGTTAGACACTTCCGAGAGTAAGTATATTCCCTGCAAGCATATATATATATATTTTTTTTAGAAGAAAAGCATCTGTATTTATGCAATCGGTTTTTCTTAAGACATCAGACATTTTTGCAAATAAAACGTACAAGACAAAACATGACTGAAAATCTGATTTTATTAATTCAAATACCCTGAATTGGCAAGATACATCAAAGAAACATATCCCCTGAAATGAGGAGATTGTTACAAATTGAGAAACAAAATGCTGGCAATGTTGACGACGCTTTAAGGAGCTTCCCTTTGCTATGACTCGTATGACATTTGACGTTCTTCTCGCCTTGCTTTCTGAAGAAGGCTGATTCTGATAGGAGCTTGATCCTTTCGAGGCTTACCAAGTTGTAGGTGATGCAGACGAATTCAGAATGCAGTTGTTCGCTTATTCCCTTATTTTGCATGGATCGCCCTTTCGGGTTTTCAATCCATCGGGATACCCATTTTTGCCTGAGTTGTCCAATGCGGCTTTTCAACTCAGCGGGTGTACATTTTTTGTTTATTTTCCCTTATTTTTGCCCGAGTCTCTTATTCTGTTTTTGACTCGCCGGGATGCCCTATTTTTGCCTGGACTTACATTCTGTTTTTGTGTCCAGCGGGTCATTTTTATGCGAAGTATTTTTTAACTGCATTTGAATTCACAGGGGACGGGAAGTCTTCACCATCCATAGTACTGAGCATGAGTGCTCCACCCGAGAAAACATTCTTTACTACAAATGGTCCTTCATAATTCGAAGTCCACTTGCCCCTGTGGTCTGTATGAGGAGGGAGGATTCTTTTCAGCACAAGATCTCCTACTTGGTACTCTCGGTGCCTAACTTTCTGATCGAAGGCTCTCTTCATTCTTTTCTGATACAACTGCCCATGACAGATTGCAGCCAATCTCTTTTCTTCAATCAGACTCAGTTGTTCATATCGGGACCGGACCCATTCTTCTTCGTTCAGCTTAACATCCATTAGGACCCGCAGGGAGGGTAATTCAACTTCAACAGGTAGGACTGCTTCCATACCATACACAAGTTGATACGGCGTTGCCCCAGTAGATGTTCTGATTGACGTGCGGTACCCATGCAAGGCAAATGGTAGCATCTCATGCCAGTCTTTGTAAGTAACTACCATCTTCAGCACAATCTTCTTGATATTCTTATTAGATGCCTCGACAGCGCCATTCATCTTTGGCCTGTAAGGAGAAGAATTGTGGTGTTGGATCTTGAAGTCCCGGCACAGCTCTGCCATCATTTTGTTGTTTAGGTTAGAACCATTATCAGTAATGATTCGCTCGGGAACTCCGTATCGACAGATGATATCTCTCTTCAGAAATCTGGCTACCACTTGCCTTGTAACATTTGCATAGGAAGCTGCTTCGACCCACTTGGTGAAATAGTCAATGGCCACCAGGATGAACCTATGGCCATTCGAAGCAGTTGGCTCAATCTTGCCAATCATGTTAATGCCCCACATAGCAAAGGGCCAGGGTGAAGACATCACATTCAAAGGATTGGGAGGCACATGCACCTTATCCGCATAAATCTGGAATTTATGGCATTTTCTAGCATAGGCACAACAGTCGGCATCCATTGTGATCCAGTAATAACCTGATCTTAGCAACTTCTTAGCCATTGCATGTCCCCCAGCATGGGTACCAAAGGATCCTTCGTGCACTTCATGCATCAACAAGTCTGCTTCTGTTCTATCAACGCATCTGAGGAGTACCATATCAAAGTTTCTCTTGTACAGGGAACCATCAGTGTTCAGAAAGAAACTACCAGCAAGCCTTCTCAAAGTCTTATTATCATTGGAAGATGCCCCAGGTGGGTATGTTTGATCCTCCAAGAAGCACTTAATGTCATGGAACCAAGGCTTATCATCTTTGACAATGTCTGCGGCAAATACATATGCTGGTCTGTCAAGTCTGGACACTGAGATTTGAGGTACAAAGTTGGCAGCTTGAACTTTGATCATGGATGAAATGGTATCCAGAGCATCTGCAAACTGATTTTCGTCCCGAGGGATATACTCAAGCTTGACCGTTGTAAAGAAATTCAATAACCTCCTTGTATAATCCCTGTAAGGTATCAGATGATCTTGGTGTGTGTACCATTTGCCGTTGGTCTGATTAACTACCAGAGCTGAATCTCCGAATACAGTTAAAGTCTTGATCCTGAGGTCAATGGCTTCCTCAAGACCCATAATACAAGCTTCGTATTCAGCTTCGTTGTTAGTGCAGTTAAAGGTGAGTTTTGCCGAGAAAGGCATGTGAACTCCTTTAGGTGTAAGGAGTACTGCACCAACACCACGACCATTCATATTAACAGCCCCATCAAACATCATAGTCCATTCTTCTTCCAGGTCGGGCCCTTCAGTGTGAATAGGCTCTTCATGATCTTTTGCTTTTATGAACATGATGTCTTCATCAGGGAAGTCAAATTTCATAGGCTGGTAATCATCAATGGGTTGCTCAGCAAGATAATCAGACAATACACTGCCTTTGATGGCTTTCTGAGATGTGTACTGAATGTCATATTCTGTGAGAATCATTTGCCATCTTGCAACCCATCCGGTAAGTGCTGGCTTCTAAAAAATGTACTTGACTGGGTCCATCTTTGAAATCAGCAAGGTAGTGTGGGTCAACTTATACTGTCTCAGTCGGCGAGCAGCCCACGCTAAAGCACAGCAAGTTTTCTCGAGCAGTGAATAACGTTGTTCACAGTCGGTAAACTTTTTGCTTAGGTAGTATATTGCATACTCTTTTCGACCAGACTCGTCATGCTGGCCCAGCACACACCCCATTTACCCTTCTAATACTGTCAAGTACATGATTTAGAGGTCTTCCTTCAACTGGAGGCATAAGGATTGGAGGTTCTTGTAAGTACTCTTTGATCTTGTCAAAAGCTTTCTGGCAGTCTTCGCTCCACCTGACCGTCTGTTCTTTTCTCAATAATTTGAACAAAGGTTCACAGGTTGCTGTAAGGTGAGATATGAACCTTGAGATGTAGTTCAATCTACCTAGAAACCCACGAACTTCTTTTTCTGACTTCGGTGCAGGCATTTCTTGAATGGCTTTGACTTTATCAGGGTCAACTTCAATCCCTTTCTCACTCACAATAAAATCCAGCAGCTTACCAGATCGCACCCCGAATGTGCACTTGTTGGGGTTTAACCTTAGTTGGTACTTCCTCAGACGCTTGAATAGCTTTAACAGATTTACCAGGTGGTCTTCTTCTGTGAGGGACTTGGCAATCATGTCATCCACATAACACTCGATTTCCTTATGGATCATATCGTGGAATAATGTTACCATAGCCCGTTGATATGTTGCACCAGCATTCTTCAATACGAATGGCATCACCTTGTAACAGAATGTGCCCCAGGGTGTGATAAAAGTTGTCTTCTCCATGTCTTCAGGTGACATTTTAATCTGATTGTATCCTGAAAATCTGTCCATGAAGGAGAATACCGAGAACTGAGCCGTATTATCAACCAATACATCAATGTGAGGTAATGGGAAATCATCTTTCGGGCTAGCTCTGTTCAGATCCCGGTAGTCAACACACATCCTTACTTTGCCGTCTTTTTTAGGCACAGGCACAATATTAGCAACCCACGGTGGATAGCTAGTAACAGCAAGGAACCCGGCGTCCCACTGCTTTTGTACCTCTTCTTTGATTTTCATTGCCATATCTGGGCGAGTACGGCGCAGTTTTTATTTAACCGGCGGGCATTCTTCTCTTAAAGGCAGCTTGTGCACAACAATGTCGGTGTCCAAACCTGGCATATCTTGATAAGACCAAGCAAACACATCCACATACTCTTGAATCAGGTCAATCAGTTGTCTCTTCACTGAGTCTTGTAAGCAGGCCCCGATTTTAACTTATCTCACGTCTTTATCTGTACCAAGATTGATCGTCTCTACCTCCTCATGATGAGGAGTGATAACCTTCTCCTCTTGTCTCAACAATCTGGATAGCTCCTCAGGAAGCTCGTAATCTTCTTCAACCCCTTCATTAGCTTGATTGATTGGATTGTCAAAGTCACACGAAGTCATAGCCGTGTTGTTGTCGGTGCAGTCTGGAAGGCACTCTCTGCAAGGGTTCAGTTTGTTCATTTTAGTGATTTGATTTTAATCTTGTTTAGAAAAGTGAAACAAAGTCGTCATTTTGAAAACATTGCCATTTATTTTTTGTACAAAAATAAAAATGGAAAAACAGTGAGCGGAAAAGAAAAAGACTCATTTGCAAAAGATGTCTGATATTTCATTGATTAATCTTGTTGCACAAAAATTACAGATGGCCCGATTACAAAATGAGTCTTGTCATCTTGGGCAAGATGCAAGACTTGATGCATGCTTGAAAAATACAGGAAATAATAATTACTTTGCAGGAGTAACTCTTATAATTTCCTGGGAAGACCAGTTCGAGATACTGCTCCCCGGGATCTTTGGACGGATCCAACTCTCCAGGTTGCGGTCGCCTTCATCCTCGTCTTCCAAATTGTTGACAGCATCAGGGGTGAGCATTCCCCCACTAACAAAGTTGGGCTCCTTAGCAGCCTCTGCTTGATCTTGTTGAGTTGGTTTGTAACCCAACCCAAATCTATCCTCTTTCTTCTCCACAGGTAACAATTTGTCGCAGCCTTGGGCAGTCCCTTCTTCAACAACCTTTCGGGCTTGTTGATAAGATGTCATTGAGGTTCCAGGTACAGCAGATGTTTCATTTATGTTCAAAGCCTCAAACCCTTGACTCATAGTTTCGTGGATCTCCCCATCCATCTCAATGTATTTGTAGATAGCCAGATGGCTAACAAAAATATCTTCCTCTCCACAAATAGTAACGACTTGGCCCTCCCACTCGAATTTTAACTTCTGGTGAAGGGTAGACGTAATTGCGCCAGCGGCATGAATCCATGGTCTACCCAACAAACAGCTGTAGGCAGGCTGAATGTCCATCACATAGAAGGTCGTTTTGAAAGTTTGTGGGCCAATCGTTATAGGCAACTTAATTTCCCCCAGAACTGATCTCTTAGAACCGTCGAAGGCTCTTACTACCAAGTTACTGGGACGTAATGCCAATCCGTCATACTCTAGCTTCACAAGGGCTTTTTTAGGTAAGACATTGAGGGATGATCCTGTGTCTACCAGCACATGGGAAAGAACTGCACCTTTACATTCCATGGTAATGTGCAAAGCCTTGTTATGATTGCGGCCTTCCGTAGTCAAATCAGTGTTGGTGAACCCTAGTCCATGACTAGCATTAACATTTCCAACCACAGCTTCCAATTGATTGACGGTGATCTCTTCTGGCACATAAGCTGCGTGCAAGACTTTTAATAGTGCGTTCCGATGAGCCTCGGAGCACATAAGCAATGATAGAATAGAGATCTTGGAAGGCGTCTGGTGAAGCTGGTCTACTATCTTGTAATCACTTTTCTTGATGATTCTCATGAATTCATCAACTTCTTGATCAAAAGGTGTTTTCAAAGCTTCTTTAACAATTTGCTCTTCTTGCACCATGCTCTTCCCTTTTGCCTTGGCAGCAGCCTCTGCCTCAGCAGTGGGTCTTTGAATTTGCGGGGCAAAGAGACGTCCGCTTCGAGTGAAGCCTCCGCCTCCTCCCACATTGTCTATTTGTGGTGAAGAAGTTTTTGATTCAAGAGTGATTTTCCGTCCTTCGCAGTATAGATCAGAGCCGTAATGCCAAGGGATGGCATTACTGCTTTCATAAGGTACTGGCCCAGGCACTGTGATAGTGACTGGACTGATGGCAGCTGCAGAAGGGACCATGATAGTATGTGGATCATAGTATATCGTGATTGGTGCTCTGATGGGAGTGGCATTTTGTGAGTTGTAGGCAGAATCATTTGCAGGATCATAATAAATTGTAACCGTTGAGACGTTCTCATTGTTTGCTGTTGATGTTGTAGGAGACACTGTAGACTGGATGGGTGTTACTGTTGTAGAAGGGATGTTTGTTGATATTTGGTCCGTTGAAGTAACAAATGAAGCATTTGTTGATGAGATTGAAGAGTTGTTTGGAACAATGGTTGTTGCAGTTGTAGAAGACTCGGGAATTGTTGTTAAGGGGATTGCCGGATTTGTAGGTATTGATGTTGTGATTTGAAGCAGGCCACTCTGGATGAGACCATCTATGCCATCTCTCAAGTTATCACAACCATTCACTGAAATGTTGCAATAAGCACACCCTAGCTCACATCCCGGGAATATTTGACATTCAAGGAGTTGAGCTTTGATCTCTACCAAAGGTGTCCGAATCTGACCCACACTGGTTATCAAGTAAGACGGCTTGTCTTCTTCAATAGCATTGATTCTGGGGCCACCATGGTTTGGCATAGGGTTCTTGTTAACATTTGGTGGTGGTGCGAAGTTTAGAGCTTTAGAATCTACCAAATCCTGAACCTTCATGTGCAAAGCTCTGCACTTCTCTGTACTATGGCCAGGTGCATTCGAATGAAAAGCACATCTGGCGCTGGCGTCATAATTTCTGGGTAGGCTGGCAGGATCTGGAGGTGCCAATGTCCTTAGCTCAACTAGGTTGAGTTTTAGGAGTTGTGGCAATAATGTGGCATATGGCATAGGGATCGGATCGATCACCCTATTGGCCTGAGAAGGTCTCTGTTGAAATGGTCTTTGTTGATTGTTGTTGCCGGTGTTGTTGTAATTTCTCTGAGGAGGATACTGAGTGTGTTGCTGATAATTTTGTTGCTGTGGTTGATAAGCTGGTTGTGGATGAACTGGAGCGGGAATGGTGACTGCTGCCACAGACCTATGAACATATTGGGGTCTGCCCCTGCTGGTATGGATAGCATTGGTCTCAACAGTTCTTCTTGAGCCCACAAAAGGCTTTCTTGTGTTGCTGGATGAGCTGGCACCGTTGTCAGAAATTTTGCCCATCTTTAATAGACTCTCAATTCTTTCTCCAGCTATAACGACATCTGCAAAGCTGGTAGAAGAAAAGGCAGCTAGCCTATCAATGTATGTCCCTTGGAGGGTGTTCATAAACATATCAGCCATCTCCCTCTCTGACATGGGTGGCTGGACAGCAGTAGCAAGCTGTCTCCACCTCTGGGCGTACTCCCGGAAGCTTTCCCTGGATGATTGTGACATTCCCATCAGGAGGGTCCTGTTGGGTGCCATATCCAAATTATACTGGTATTGTCTAATGAAGGCCTCTGCCAAGTCCTTCCAACACTTGATGGTTGCTCTAGTCAGATGGGAGTACCATTCCCTTGAAGCTCCCGTTAAGCTATCCTCAAAATAAAACATCCATAGCTTCTCGTCCATGGTGTATGCCTTTAGCCTCCCCAGAAAGGATTGTAAGTGGGTCCGCGGGCAGGAAGTCCCGTTGTACTTCTCAAAGCACGGTGGTTTGAATTTGTGGGGAATCCTGACCCCGTCCACTAAGCCCATGTCCATAACATCAAAACCCAAAGAGTTTTGAGACTCCAAGGACCTTAATTTTTCAGCAATTTCATCCAGCCTTCTGTCATAGGCTTCCTCCCCAGCTCCCATCACCGTGAACTGATCTTCCTGGGGGTCTTCTTGCAGTACCCTGCCTGTAGTAGCATTCCCTTGAACATTAGCAGGGATGTTGATCTCTGGATGAAGGTGGGGTCCAAATACAGGTGGGTTGACGTGAGGCTGAACCCTCTCATTGTTGCTTGTCCCAGCAGTCCCTAGATGGGGGTCTTCCTGATTCTGCCTCTCTACCATTGCTCTTAATCTCTCTTGGCTTTGAGCCATATTATTCATCACCTCCATAAATTGTGTCATCTGAGCCCTCATTTCCAATCTCTCATTGGCCATTTGGTTCCTGACCTCTGTAAGGTCCTGTTGTACCTGGTCCATCTGTATACCCGGAAGGTTGTTACGGGTTGGATATCTGTGTGGACGGTTGAGTGGGAACACCCGTCGGCGAGCAATAGTTCCTGATATCACAACAGAGTTAGTAACAAAAACAAAACAAACCTACAAAACAAACAAAGGTTAGCATGCAATGCAGTATGCTTATTTGTTTCCAAGGTATCCGGCTTGGCACTTGGTTTTGACCTTTCCAGACCCTTGAAGATGCTGTTGATGTTGCTTGAAAGAAACTCAGATGGAACAAACTGATACATATATTACAAAAAGCAAATGATACATAGTTTGTTTTTTACAAATCATGCCCTCTGAGGGGTCAAAATACGACATAAGAAAATAAAAGTACATGAAATGAAAGCAACAACAAACAAAAGTCAGACACCAAGACCAAACTCATCCTCCTGAACTTCCTTGAGAAGTGCTTCAGTCACAGGATCAGCTGGACGCTCGGTGAGATTCCTGATAAGGAGATTTCTGGTAGTAACAGCTGTAGTTAGCTTCTTGTGTTGACTCTGGTCCTTTGTCCTCTTCACACCAGCTCTGATCTTCAACTCTGAGATCTCTCTTTGGGCTGCTAGCAGGGCTTCCTGTTGCTCCTTTGCATTAGCCTCCAACTGCTCAATCTTGTCCTGAGTCCTCTTATCTTCCAGAGTAAGAGCTTCGGTGATCCTGACCCACCTAGCTTGACTCTCCTTCAGATACAAATCAGTCCTGGCTTTCTGGAACTGAGCTTCCTTGCAGGCATTCTTCAAGATCTGTTCTCCAGCCCTAGACTTCTTGATATAGTCCTCTGACTTCTCAATCTTAGCTAGATGTTCCACCTTTAGCTTTTCCAATCTCTCAATGTCCAGCCGACCATCACTCCTCTCCCAGAGGGTCTTTTGTAGAGCCTGAGTCAACTTCTCATTTCTCTCCTTCAAATTCTCAAACTCCTTTAAGCTGACAGTGACAGGAGGTGGTGCTGAGGATGGTCCAGGTATATCTTCCATGGTGAAGGGCATCCCAGAAAATTGAGCCCTGGCATGGGACCACTCATAGTACTGTGTTGAGGCCACATTGTTGCATTTTCCCAGAATGGTTACTCCTTTAGTCTGGACATTGTCCCAAGCCCAGGATGCTTGCCTGACAATAGCCAGATTAGGCTTAATCTCACAGTAAAGAGTCTCAGCCAAGTCTTGTGCCTTAGGAGTGTGGACCAATGCATAGCCCAGTTGCCTTTTGAATAGCAGAGGGTTGTAGTTGATGCAACCTTTCACTCCTATCAGGGGTACATTGGGAAACTGCCCACAACTGGTAATGATATCCCTGCCTTTTGTGCTATGAGTGCACCACCTGATATCAGCTGAAGTCAAAGCAGTGAGTCTTCTAGCCCAGTTCCTCTGTTGGTGAGGATTTAGAAATGCATCAGTCTTGGGCAAGTGCTTGAGCAGCCAGGTATGGAACAGGGGAGCACAGCACCTCACCAATCTTCCTCTTTGCTTTTCATTCCTTTGGTGAACAGAGTAGTAAAAATCTCCCAGTAAGGTGGGTACTGGGTTCCTTAGGATGAAAAGGTGGATTGCATTCTTGCTAACAAACTTAGGCTCATCTGCAAATAATATGATCCCATATATGCTCAGGGCCAATAAAGCACAGACTGCCTTCCACTCCCCCAAGGAGGCCTTCAGAATAGCCTGAGAGGTCAAGAAATCCAAATGCAGACCAGAGATTCCAGCCTTGGTAGTCAAATTCTGCCCAATCAGAACTGGTTCCAGATGCAATGCCCTTGCCACTTCTTCATTACTTGGAAAAGCCACCTCAGGGTTGAAAGGGACTCCACCCCTGATAGGTATACCAACCAATGATGAATACTCCTCTAATAAAGGTCCCAGCTGAAAATCCTGAAAAGTGAAACACCTCAGAGGGGGATCATAGAACTGCAGGCAAGTGTGAATCAGGCTCCTCTGTGAAGGGTCCAAATCCATAACCACATCAAGTATGCCTCCGTAGTGTTCTCTGAATAGTGGTATATGGTATGGAGTAATCAGGGTCTGAATCTTCCTGATGTCAGCTAGCTCAGGCTGAAAGAAATGATAGGAGATATTGCTCTTCTTGGGTGCCATGTTGCTGAAGAAGAGCTAAAACAGATGCTGAGAATAACACTGAAGATGGGCCACTGACAGGCTGAGACTGATGATGCAGGTGACTGAAGCAGGTAGCAGATAACTGAAGTAGATACTGATGAAGATAGGTCTATGCTGATGATGGGGTCAAAACCAAGCCAAAAATAAAGTATGGATACCCTGAAAAGCAAATAAGCAAATGTTAAAATGATGCAATGATGATGTATGCAAATGATATGCAAGGGTTTGTGACTGAGCTGGATCTGATCAAGTGCTCTGATATAAGTCTATGTATGTTCAAGAAATCCAGATGGAGGTCCATAAGTCCAGTAACCAGGGCGGGGGACTCAAATAAAGAGTCACATGTCCAGGGTTAAAATCACAAGAACTGTTCCAAAATGGAGTACTCTTAATCAAAACAAAGTAACAGGGTATGCTGAGGTCAAGGGTACCTGCAAACCTGTAAACAGCCCAACCCCCTCACAGGTGGTGTTCTAAAACAAGGATCCTCAGACTTGGATTAGTTATGAGAAGTGTAAACACTTCTAACCCGGGGGTACAGTGTTTACAATAACCGTAAAAGATCCTCCTCTAATTCACCTCAGTTTCTGAAGGTCAATACTAAAGGTCATCCATACTTAGCAGGCTTCCCAGATAGCCCTAGCACTACAGGAAATCTGCAGCACAGAGTTCTCAAGAAGAAACCCATATATGAACCGTGTTTCATATTCCCGCACCAGACCGAAATGGAATGGTAAAGAACATGAACCACTCTAGCCTAGTTGTCACTCAGGTCCCAGGTATAGGACCTTAACTCTCAATAGAACACCCACCCACCAAAGCAACAAAACAGATCCAGCCAGTACAGTATGACAGTATGATATATGTAAAGCTATAAAGAAAGCAGTAAAACAACTGTACATAAAGCAAAAATAAATACAAATACAAGCACAAATAGCACATAACACCCCAGTAAACACAAATCAAACAAGCGCTAGGAGGAACCCACAAAAAGAACCAGAAGCCCTGGTTGCAGTATAAGCATCCCCAGCAGAGTCGCCAAGCTGTCGCTCCCAAAAGATGAGACTGGCTCAAATAAAGGTACAGACGCGAACGGTCGGCGAAAAGAGAGAGTGTGAGAACACACAGGAGTGAACTCACAGGGAATGAAAAGAGTCGCCAGCTAGGCATTTTTATCCCGGAGGAAAGGTAATGCTGCATAGACCTAGAAAGATATGGATAAGACGGTTGCGAACCAGAGAGACTGAGAAAGGGGGTTGGTTACAACCTGGGAAGGTATTAGCACCCAGATTGTCCGCCATACTCGACGGGATCCACGCTTAAAAGACTTGTGTTTAAAAGGGGTAGTGTCAGTGCAATTTTGTGTATAAAAGAGCTGGAAAGGATGTACAGGTGTCTGTGTAAAAGAAGTGAAGTGTAATATGTATAGTGTCAGTGTAAGAATGAGATGAATTACTCAAGATCATGAGGCTTAAAGGATAATGCTGGAAGGAGGGGGAATATACAGAGACTTTTGTTCGATAACTGTTAAGTTATGCCTACATATCCTCTCGTGCAATGAGGAAGTCAGAACACCGTAGTTCGACCCAAAGAGACTGAAAGATGAATTGACTTGTGAACTGCTTACTTGTCTATGCTCAAGTGTATGACCTGTCTGGCTCAGGTACAAACTGTCTTGCATTAGACGGAAGAAATAAGTTCTCGTTTTTTGAGTGAATGAGATGAGAAAAGAATCCCGAAGGAGACGATTATTGTTTGTTTTTGAGCTTTCAGTCTTTTATTGCTTTTTGAAGTTTGTCATAAGTTAATGAGTTTAAACCTAAACCAATGGATTTAGTAAACTCATCACATCATCCCTCTGATTAGGGGTAATGAGAATACCTTAAGTGTGAAGTCAGCTTCTCACACTTAATCACCTTTGATGTAGGATTAAAGTCATTAACCTACTTGTGATTATTTAGATGTTTTTGTTGTTTTTGTTTAGTGTTGAGTAATGAGATTAAGCCATAATCAGGGATTAAACAGAGTCATTACACCATCCTAATAGAAGGATAATAGATGAGAATGTTTAAGCTGAGGAAAGCTCCTCAACTTAATCCATGATTAGGGATTAAGCTCATGACAAAACAAAACCTTTATTAAGTGGATTTTAATTAATGATAAGATGATGAAGTGATTTTTAGGGTTTGTAAGACAACTTGAGGGGGACTTGTCCATTAACATTAGGGTTAGTCCTTCTTAACCAATTAAGGAAGAATTAGAACCCTAATGCAAGGCCCAAGTTACAAGCTTGATGTCTTGATGATTATTAAGTGGATTGATTAAAGGAATTAAACACATTAAGGGTTTAACACTTAGGATTAAAGTTATACACTCCATCCTAATAGAAGGATGCAGGCATAAGCTTGATCACAAAGCCTTAAAGCCTTTAGGATTTAATCCCTGATTATGAGGTGAGGAGAGAAGACTCAAGGAGACACAAAGGTAAAACTAAGTGGGGAGCCTAATCAAAACCCTAATCATTGTCATGCTTGGTTGTTCCTAAGGTTTGTGAGGTTAGCAAGAGAAATCTTCAATGGAACCACCAGGAAGCAGATGAAAGGATCAGGAGAAGCAAAGTAACTTGCTTCATTTAAGAAGTCAAGTCACTTGAAGAAAGAAAGTAAGAAGAAGAAGAATGAGCAAGCTCATCCTCAAACACATAACAAAATGCAGCAAGGATGCATAAAGGAGATGAAAAGAAATTGTGAGAAGTGAAGGCAAATTCACTTCTCAAAGTTGCTTACCACCTAAGAAGTTAGTGAAAGAAATGCAATGCAATGCAAAATGAAATGAAATGGCATGATGTAAATACAAACCAGAAGCACATACATGATGTTAATGATGCTATGGGATGATACAAACATGAAACAAAGCATGGGGATGATCATACAAACTTATGGATGCAAATGAAGCAAGTTAAGAACCATGGACACACATGAAAAGTTATGAGATGCAAATGACACACAACATGGCAAATACATGATGCAATGATCAAACATGCTTTCAATATGTCTTAAGATGTCTAATGAATCAAAAGAATGCATAAAATGCTATGGCAAGTCATGGTATGCAAGTAAATGCAAGATGAATGCAAAAGGAAGCCCAAATTAGGGTTTATGATCCATGCATCAAACAATAACCAAAATCAGAAGCAAACATCAAGATAAAAAAATGAAAATGCTCTCAAAGGAACCCTGAACCTATACTAACTCACTGCCCAAAGGAGAGGTTCCAACTCTTAACCTAATTAGGGTTATGAATTTTCTAAGTTTTCTAGGGTTTTAAGGTACCTTAACAAGAAAAATGCCAAACAAAAGGAAAATGAAAGATCAAATCATGCCAATTTAATCTCACAAACTACATGCTAAACACAATGCAATGCAAGAAGAATCAAAGTCCAACTCTCAATGGTTAGGCAGAAATGATTTTTTGAAGTTTGGATCAAAATAATGCCTTGAAATGACTTTAATTCCATGAAAAATTCTCAAAATGCATCAAGATCAAAAAAGAAATTTGGTTTGAGAGTTGGACAATGTTTCTAAATGATCATGAAGGTTTCATGAATTTTTTGGTGATTTTTAAATACCTAAAAGTATTTTTAATTAATTAATTCTCATTAATTAATTAAAAATAAACTTTTAAATGATTTAAAAATATTTTTTTAATGCAAAAAATAAAAATAAAAATGTTTTTGGTTTCTGAAAATTAATAAAAGTTTATATAAAAATTTTCAGAATTTTTGAATAATTTTTGCTATTTTTAATAAATATGAGAAAACAAATGAAATTAAATAAAAAGAAAATGAAATTAATCTGAAAAATGGAAAAGTATGCGCATCCAAGGGTCCAGGTTTGAATTCACACGCGCGGGAAGAGACTTGGCGCCACATCCAAGGGCTGACATTCAAATTCACTAATTAACTGATTAAACCTTAATCTTGCCCTAATCACTCTCAGGCGACCGGAACATTGTTCCGGTCGTCTTCTCCGGCTATCTCATCCTTCAATCTCTCTCAATAAGCCATGAAATCGTGCCAAACTCTCCAGAATCAATCATTAATCATCACTAAACCTAAACCCCACCCCAAAACCCATTTATTTCCACTGAATCATGAGACACGAATCAAAACGGAAAACAAAACAGAAATTTCAGAGATCAAATACATCCTACACACGCAACCATTTTCAATGATTCAAAGCTTAAAATGATCAGCACATCACATAGAATCAGTTTGTAACTTAAAACACAAGTTCTGGAAAAATGTTTTTGGATGATACCTGAGATGGAGCTTTCGATTCCAGAGCTTTTACGCTGCTTCTTTGGCTCAAATCTACTCCACTGATCCTCCTAAGAAGCTTGCAAGGTTTGTTTGAAGTTTGCAATGGCTGATTTGAGAGTTTGCTTGAGTTCTGTTCAAGGGCAGGTGAGAATCGTATATGGCATATGTGAGGTTTCAAGGGTGAATGAAGGCAGGGAAATGATCAGAAGGATGTGGTGATGTGTTCTATGAAGTTTGTTTGTGAGTTTGTAGCTTGTATGAGGAGTTTCGAATGCTTTTGCAAGATGAGGTGAAAATGAGAATGCTGTGCTATGGATGGTTTCAGGCTTGCTTCTTGTTGTGTTTGGCTTGCATTTGATTTGTATAAACAATTCCCATTGGTCAGAAGATGTGATGTGTGCTTTTGTGATAGGTATGGGTGCTTTTGCCAAAATGTCAAAGTTGGTGTAAGAGAAGTATGGGCTACTTTCTAGCCAAGTACACAAGTGTGTTTTGCGCAGCATGATGTGAGGAAAGGTCTAGGATTGATCAGCAAGCTAGCCAGCAAGTGGATGAGAAGCTATGATGAGTTTTGCAACTTGGTTCACTTTTGCCTCTTATGAAAAATCTTGTTCCATAAACCATAAAAATGTGTAATTCTTTGGTCCATTCTGAACTTTAGATGTCACATGATCATGTTGTGTGGATTAGAAGTGCATTTGATAGCTTTAGAACACTTGATCAAGTCATTTTGCAAAATACCTCTTTGGTAGAAACTTTGAAATTATGTGATTTTTGCCAACTTTGACAAGCCATAACTTTTGATCCAAAATGAATTAGGTCATGTTCTTGTACTTTTTGAAAAGGGAAAGATCTATTATATAACTTTCATGACCAAAGTTTTTCCATTTGAAGCATTTTTGGATCAAAAAGTAAAGGTTGAAAAAGTTGCCTAAAATGACGATTTCATTAAAAGTCAAACTTGCCCAAAAAGTCAACTTTGCAAAAGCTTGAAATTCTTGAATTTTGTGAACTTCCAACATCTTCCATGATCAAATAAAGATCATATACAATCAAAATGATGAAGAATACCCTTTGGTTGGGTCATTGGGGGCCTCAGATGCCCTGATTTTGCACTGACTTGCTTGAAAAGTCAACTCTTGATCAGATGACTTCCCCATGGAATTTCTTCATGAAAATTGATATGCATACTCCCTATACCATATAGAGACCAATAGAAACAAGAATGACCAAAAATTTTGGAGTTATGGCCTCTGAAACCAAAACCCTAATTTTAGGTCATCTGTGCAGTCAAACCTGGCTCTGCATCCATGCCATTCTCAGTTCTTGTGATTCTTTGACATTCTTGACTTTGAGAGGATATAATATGATACTTGAACACACATAGACCCATTTGAAGTGATTGATGGCCTTTGGAGTGGCTCAAGAAGCTCTCGGATTGCTCAGATCACAAACCCTAGATGCAGATGACTTTGAACCTATGTAGTGAATCAAAAATGTGATATGAGATGGTATGATTGGGTTTTTGCATATGAAATGATCACAAGCCATGGTGTGAAATGGGTGAGGGAAAATTTGGGGTGTTTACAGCATTAGAGCAGGCACCCTGCCTATTTAACTAGGTGAGATCTAGGGACTGCAAATTCTGGAAACATGGACAGAGATGTAGGATCTGTAAATAGACCACCTATATTGGATGGATCCAATTATGACTACTGGAAGCCAAGAATGGTAGCATTCTTAAGATCACTTGATAGTAGGGCTTGGAAAGCTGTCAACAAAGGATGGGAGCACCCTATCCAAGATAACAAAGATGGTGAAAAAGTGTTGAAGCCTGAAGAAGAATGGAGCAAGGAGGAAGAAGATTCAGCACTTGGAAATTCCAAGGCCTTAAATGCTTTATTCAATGGCATTGATAGGAATATATTCAGACTTGTGCATCACTGTGAGCTGGCCAAAGATGTTTGGGACACTCTCAAAACAACTCATGAAGGAACATCAAAGGTGAAGATGTCAAGACTTCAACTTCTCACCACCAAGTTTGAAAACTTGAGAATGAAGGAAGATGAGACAATTCATGAGTTCTACATGAACTTCTTGGAAATAGCTAATACTTCTGGTGCTTTGGGAGAAAAGATGACTGATGAAAAACTGGTAAGAAAGATTCTCAAATCTTTACCAAAAAGATTTGACATGAAGGTTACAGCAATAGAAGAAGCTCAAGACATATGCACAATGAAGGTTGAAGAGCTCATTGGTTCCCTTCAAACATTTGAGATGGGAATGAATGACACAATTGTAAAGAAGAACAAAAGCATAGCCTTGGTGTCAAATACTGATGAAGAAGAAGAAAATAATGAAGCAGACCCTGAAGAAAATTTATCAGAAACCATTGCTATGCTTGGAAGACAATTCAACAAGATTCTCAGAAAGATGGATGGCAAGTCCAGACCAAGTGGAAGATACTCAAACTCTTCTGAGAATAAAAGACCTTATGATGCTAATAGAAGGTCAAATTATGATGAAAAGACCAATCAAGTAAAAGGGATTAAATGTCATGGATGTGAAGGATATGGACACATCAGAAATGAATGCCCTACCTATCTAAAGAAGCAGAAGAAAGGTCTCTCTGTGACCTTGTCTGATGAAGACTCAGGATGTGATTCAGAAGAAGAATCAGCAAAGCACATCACTGCTCTAGCTGGAGTATGTGAATCTGAAAGTGGATCCAGTGATGAGGAGCTGACTTTTGAAGAGCTAGAAGAATCATACAAAGAGCTGTGTAAAAGGAGCACTGAAGTATGCATGGAGATTATAAAGCAGAAGAAGAAGATTGAGGCATTAAAGATTGAAAAGACAAGTAATCTAGAAACCATTGACACTTTGAAAAGTGAAGTAAGTCTTCTCAACTCCAAGTTGGAACATATGTCAAAATCTATCAGAATGCTGAACAGTAGCTCAAACACACTGGATGTTATTCTCAACAACAATAAGCATTCAGGGGATAGAACTGGACTGGGATTTAACAAAGCTCAAAAGGTTGAGGCTAGCACCAGCAAAACTACTTCAAATTCCATAAAGTCAAACAAGATGTCCCAACAGATGTCCCAACATCATGAAAAGAACATAAAGTCAAACATAATGTTCCAACAGAAGTCCCAACATCATGAAAAGAACATGATGAAAAAGAAGTATCAAAGATGGAGATGTCATCATTGTGGAAGGTTTGGTCATATCAAACCTCATTGCTACAAGCTGCATGGATATCCAAATCAGATGTATCAGCAACCCCCTAAGCAGAAGATAGAGGTTACAAAGAAAGTGCTGCATGGACATCAAAATCAAAGATATCAGCAACCCCCTAAACAGAAGACAGAGGTCATCAAGAAAGTATGAGTACCTAAAGCTAGTCTTCATGCTGATCAAAGCTATATGTCCAAGAACAAGTTCAACAAACAACCTTGGAGCTCTAAAAATGGTCACTACACAGGGCAGAAGCATCAAAGAAAACCTCACTACAAGCAAAAATGGTCAAAGAAGGGTGTTGCATATATAGCTCATACATCTCTAAGAGTATCAGCTAAAGAAGACTGGTACTTTGACAGTGGATGCTCAAGGCACATGACTGGATTGAAGAATTTGCTGGTAGACTTAAAGTCATATTCATCCAGATATGTAACCTTTGGAGATGGAGCTAAAGGAGAAATCAAGGGAGTTGGGACCTTGGACTGTCCAGATGTACCAAGACTAGATGATGTGCTGCTGGTAAAAGGATTGACTGCTAACTTGATCAGCATAAGTCAATTATGTGATCAAGGTTACAGTGTAAACTTTACCAAAACTGAATGCATAGTGTCTAATAAAGAACAGAAGGTTTTCATGAGAGGAGCCAGATCTAAAGACAACTGTTATATGTGGGAACCTCAAGATTTCAGCCTCACTTCAACTTGCTCTTTAGCCAAAGAAGAAGAAGTGAAACTATGGCACCAAAGACTGGGTCATCTTCATTTCAGAGGTATAAAGAAAAGCATATATATAGAAGTTGTGAGAGGTACTTCTAAACTGAAGATTGATGATGGAAAAGTATGTGGTGAATGTCAAATAGGCAAGCAAACCAAGATGTCCCATCCAAAGCTCCAACATCTGACAACTTCCAAAGTTTTGGAATTATTGCATATGGATCTTATGGGACCAATGCAGGTTGAGAGCCTTGGTGGAAAGAGGTATGCCTATGTGGTGGTTGATGAATTTTCAAGGTATACATGGATAAATTTTATCAAAGAAAAGTCTGATGTATTTGATGTATTCAAAGATTTGTGCCAAAGAATACAAAGAGAAAAAGCAAGTTGTGTGGTCAGAATAAGAAGTGACCATGGAAAGGAGTTTGAGAATCAAAAATTCTCAAATTTTTGTTCTTCAGAAGGAATCAATCATGAGTATTCTTCACCTATCACCCCTCAACAGAATGGGATTGTTGAGAGGAAGAACAGAACTATCCAAGAATCAGCAAGAGCTATGATTCATGCTAAAAAGTTACCATTGTACTTCTGCGCTGAAGCTATGAACACAGCTTGTTACATTCATAATAGAGTCACTCTAAGGAAAGGAACCTTGTCCACCATCTATGAAATCTGGAAGGGCAGAAAACCTACAGTTAAGTACTTCCATGTGTTTGGAAGTAATTGTTATATTCTGGCTGATAGGGAACAAAGAAGAAAAATGGATC
Organism: Lathyrus aphaca; assembly: GCA_963966055.1. NCBI lineage: Eukaryota > Viridiplantae > Streptophyta > Magnoliopsida > Fabales > Fabaceae > Lathyrus > Lathyrus aphaca. The sequence goes on along the minus strand of OZ014522.1, from coordinate 459,635,118 downwards.
CTAAAAGTGATGAAGGGATTTTCCTTGGATACTCTATAAATAGCAGAGCCTATAGAGTATTTAACTCTAGAACCAAGGTTATCATGGAGTCCATAAATGTGATAATTGATGATGCCCCTGCAGATGTTGCAGATGATGTTGGAACATCTGCTGACAGTCATACTGAAGCTGAAATAAAGAGTGATCATCCTGACTTCACTCAAACTCAGGCAAGGACAGAACAATCCAGCAAACCTCCCTCCATCAGAACCCAGAAGGATCATCCCAAAGATTTGATAATTGGTGATCCCAACAGTGGTGTAAGCACTAGATCAAGAGAGGTGATTTCAGGTTCTTGTTTTGTTTCAAAAATAGAACCTAACAACATCAAGGAAGCTCTTAATGATGAGTACTGGATTTGTGCTATGCAAGAAGAATTAGGTCAGTTTACAAGGAATGAAGTGTGGAATCTTGTTCCTAGACCTAATGACATAAATGTGATTGGCACTAAATGGGTGTATAAGAACAAGTCAAATGAGCAGGGAGTTGTTACAAAGAACAAGGCTAGACTTGTAGCTCAAGGATACACACAAATTGAGGGAGTAGACTTTGATGAAACCTTTGCACCAGTAGCAAGGCTTGAATCAATCAGACTACTTTTAGGAATTGCTTGTATCCTGAAGTTCAAGCTATTTCAAATGGATGTGAAAAGTGCCTTTCTAAATGGATATCTTAATGAAGAGGTATATGTAGAACAGCCTAAGGGATTTGTTGATCCAAGATGTCCAAATCATGTGTACAAACTAAGGAAGGCTCTTTATGGACTGAAGCAACCTCCAAGAGCATGGTATGAAAGGCTGACTACTTTTCTCACAAAACAAGGATACATGAAAGGTGGAATAGACAAAACCTTGTTTGTGAAGGATGAAGAAGGAAATGTCATGATTGCTCAAATATATGTAGATGACATTGTCTTTGGTGGGATGTCAGACAGGATGGTTAAACATTTTGTCACTCAAATGGAATCTGAATTTGAGATGAGCCTAGTAGGAGAACTAACCTACTTTCTTGGACTACAAATCAAGCAGATGGAAGACTCCATGTTCATATCCCAAAGCAAGTATGCCAAGAACACTGTCAAGAAATTTGGGATGGATAGTGCAAGTCACAAAAGAACACCTGCCCCCACTCATTTAAAGCTGACAAAGGATGACAAGGGTGAGAAGGTGGACCAAAGTCTATACAGAAGCATGATTGGAAGCTTATTATATCTGACTGCTAGCAGACCAGATATAGCCTTTGTAGTAGGTGTATGTGCTAGATATCAAGCTGATCCAAAAGTTAGCCATCTAAACCAGGTTAAGAGAATTCTGAAATATGTCAATGGTACTTGTGACTATGGCATAATGTACTCCCATGGATGTGAACCAATTCTCACTGGCTTCTATGATGTTGATTGGGCTGGAAGTGCTGATGATAGAAAAAGCACATCAGGAGGATGCTTCTTCCTAGGAAACAATTTGATTTCTTGGTTCAGTAAGAAACAAAATTGTGTATCCTTATCCACTGCTGAAGCTTAATATATTGCAGCTGGTAGCAGTTGTTCACAGTTGGTTTGGATGAAGCAAATGCTCACTGAATACAATGTCCCACAGGATGTCATGACATTGTATTGTGACAACTTAAGTGCTATTAACATATCAAAGAATCCTATCCAACACAGCAGGACCAAGCACATTGATATCAGGCATCATTTCATTAGAGATCTTGTGGAAGAGAAGGTGATCTCATTGGAACATGTAGCCACAGATATGCAATTGGCTGATATATTTACTAAAGCTTTGGATGCTACCCAATTTGAAAACCTAAGGGGTAAATTGGGAATCTGCTTATGTGAAATATAGCAGTTATGGAGAAGTGCCAACATGTCCTATGACATCGTGTGGCATGATCACCAGATGGCAACACCAGTCTGGTCAAGAACTATGTGTATTCCACTCCTTAAAATTCTCCAAGTAACGGCTCTTATAAAAGTTCCAGCTTGCTCTCAGCTATTCATCTTCTCATCATCCTCTCAAAACAAATTGCATACTATAGCTGATTTTCAGAGTTCATCAAAATCAATCAAACCTAAACTCTTCTTCCACCACTTTCGAAAATGTCTCAACATCAAAACCATAACCTCACTAATGAAAACCTTAACCAAGAAGATGTGGTGCATGCAACCCCAATCTCTATGGTACCTATGGATTCAACTCCCATAGACGAAATCAGAGGAAGTGTTCCTCTTGCTCAAAAGCCAAGAACTCCTAATGTGAGAAGAGCAAAGGAACCTGTTTTCAGCAAAGTCAAAGGGATGCCTTCATCCTCAAACACCACTCCCAAAGCCTCTGAATATGTGGATGCTTCTATTAAGGATCTTGTGAACAAGATTCTATCTGAGCAAAGAGTTGTGAGTGGTATATTTATTCCTCTGAACACCATGCCAACTCCATAAGAAGAACAGAGTAATCAGGCTAAAGAGGACACTCCTCCTCAACAGGATGTCCCAATAGATGTTGAAACATCTGAGGACCAGCACAAGGCCTCCACTGATGATGATGATGATGAATCCACTGATGATCAAGCTTCTGTTGATCCACCTGCTGAAGAGGAGACTACCCAACCTCCTCCTGTTGTAGAAATAGAGCATGATTCTGACACAGAGATCATTGCCTCTGTGGACCCTAGCATAGCCAAAAGGCTTAGGACTAGGAAGGAAAAGAAGACTGCAGGACATGCAACTCCTGAAAAGAAGCAGCCTTCACCAAAGAAAGACAATGCCAAAGTGGTATTTGGTCCAACTAAACAATGGAGCAAGGTGAATACACAAAAGAGGAAAGTTGTCACTCCACCAGATTCAGATGTTGAAGAGGATGTCCCAACATCCCAACCAAAGAAGAAACCAGCACCTTCAAGGTCTACCTCTGCTGTTCCAGAAGCTCCTCTGGACAATGTTTCTTTCCATCATGTGTCAAGTGTGAGCAGATGGAAATTTGTCTACCAAAGAAGAGTGGCACTTGAAAGAGAGCTGGGCAGCAATGCACTTGAGTGCACTGAGGTAATAGACTTAATTTCATCTGCTGGATTATTTAAAACAGTTTCAAACTTTTCACCATGCTATGAGCTGCTAGTCAAGGAGTTCATAGTCAACTTGCAAGAAGACTGTGCTGATGGCAAGTCAGAAGAATTCAGAAAGGTGTATGTAAGAGGGAGATGTGTGGAATTCTCTCCTAGGGTTATCAATCAATACCTAGGGAGAGAATCTGATGGATCTAATGAGCTGGGGAAGACTGATAACCAGGTTTGCAAGATCATCACTACCAATCAAGTCAAAGCTTGGCCAGTCAAGGGCAAACTTTCTATTAGCTTGCTAACAAGGAAGTATGCAATGCTGCATAGGATTGGCACTGTCAACTGGGTTCCTACCAACCATACTTCTTCAATAGCAACTAGATTGGGCAGATTCATATATGCTGTGGGCACCCAAACAAAGCTGGATTTTGGGGCTTACATTTTTGATCAAACATTAAAGCATGCTGGGACATCAGCAACAAAGCTGCCTATAGCCTTTCCTTCTCTGCTGTGTGGAATCATCCTCAGCCAGTATCCAGGAATCCTCACTGAGAAGGATTCAATCTGCAAAAGAGAAAGTCATATGGCCTTCCACTACAAGCTGTTCTTAAGTCATCATGCAGTTGATGTTGAAGCTCCCACTGGGACATCTGTTGGACCTTCAAAAGCAAAGTCTCCTATATCCAAAGCTGCCTTGATTGCTGAGATGAAGAACACCTGCAAAGAGTTGGATGCCAGGAAGCAAAAGCTTGAGGAGATTATTCAAAGGCTGGAAATGGAAGAGAGTGTTCAGAAGACTGCTGACTCTGATGATGAAACTGAAGAAGAGGAAGACACTGAATATGAAGATTCTGAGTGAATAATGTGTGTGAGGAATGTGTACTGTCTGCTTCAGCATTGTATTTTGTAATTTTGTATTTCTCTCTGACTATGTAAAATTTGGCCCCAATTTATGTCTAACAAGGGGGAGAAGAGAACTGAACAACAACAATGTCTGCTGCAACTTACTGATTAATGAAAAATGCCTTTTGTTTGCTTCTGAACTAAGTTTGTTTTTAATGAAACATTTATGTTGAAACAAGTCAGAACACATACAGGTTTGAGGGGGAGTAAACTCACACATGACTCAACAGAAAAGAACTGATGTACTCTGATAAATGAAACTCTGCTGCACTCTGATAAACCAGAAGATTGTGTTAGCCAAAAATTAGCCAAAGGGGGAGTTTGTAGATGTTTAGAATTGGCAGAATTTTTGACCAACAAGAAGTGTTGAACTTAGTTCAGGATGTCACATCAGATGTTGTGACATTATCAAACAGAGTATAAGTTAATGAACTTAATTCAGGATGTCACACCAGATGTTGTGACATTGTATCAGTTAATGAAGTAAGTTCAGTTTTCAGGATGTCACACCAGATGTTGTGACATCTCAAACCTGCTACCAGAATTAATTATTGCTTAACAGAACTGAGTAAATTCAGGGAATTTATCTGGAATTAATTATGAATGGATAAAACAGAAGAAGGTGCATCTGTAGGTAGATTGGTTATATGATTTCAGTATAAACAGAAGAACTGACTCACCTAGAATCAAGGAAGTAACAAACCCTAATTCAAGGTGATGGCAGCATGCGTATCAGGATTGGATAACCTACAGAAAGCCCAAAATCCAAGCATCTATTTAAGCAACAGAAACTCTCAGAATAGAGTACGAAATTAAGAAGACTAAATAGGGTTTTTGTGTTTTAATAGCAGGTTTTATATGTGTAACACTTTATGAGATTTTAAGCAAAAGTGCATTGTGTCTTGATTGAAACTATGAAGTAAGATCAAGTTGTTTTGTTTGAAGTATGACTTCAATTTTATTAAACTTGTAAACATATCACTGTGTGATTGAGGGGGAGTGAGTTGGTACTCATATCTAAGTTGTGTCTTAGGTAGAAATTGCCTTGGGTAGATATTAAGTGAAAGATTAAACTGAGTGGTTTAAGTCTAGAATTAATATTACTTATATTGGATTTCCTTCCTGGCTTGGTAGCCCCCAGATGTAAGTGTGGAGATACACTGAACTGGGTTAACAATTTCATGTGTTGTTTACTTTACCTGCACTTTAAGTTTTTGTTTAAGTCTTCAAGTGTTTAAACATCTCATTCGACATCACGTACCTGATCCTAGAATTTCATAAATCATTGTTGGATTGTTGTTGTATGACAGGTTTAGAATGGCTAGGAGGAATGATAGTGCACTTTCCACTACTATGCAAGCGATGGCACAGGCCGTGCAAAATCCGATGAATGTTGGGGATCGCGAAAGCGACGAGTTCAGTAAGAATGATCCGCCAACATTCAAGGGGAAGTATGATCCTGATGGAGCTCAAGATTGGATCAAGGAGATTGAGTGGATCTTCATAGTTATGGAATGTTCAGAGGGAAGCATGGTGCGATTTGGTGCACACAGACTGGTATCTGAGGCTGATGATTGGTGGGTTGGCACTCGCCAACGATTGGATGCATCTGGTGAGGAAGTCACCTGGGCTGTGTTCAAGAGAGAATTCTTGAGGAAGTATTTTTCCTGAAGATGTTTGGGGAAAGAAGGAAATCGATTTTTTGGAGCTGAAGCAGGGCATAATGTCTGTGACTGAGTACGTTGTGAGGTTCACTGATTTGGTGAAGTTTTATCCGTAATACAGTGAAGCAACTACTGAGTTCTCGGAGTGTGTTAAATTCGAGAATGGTTTGAGGCTTGAGATTAAGAAGGCGATTGGCTATCAGAGAATCCGTAGGTTTCCGGATCTGATGGATTATTGCAGAATCTTTGAAGAAGACAGTAAGGCTCGACCCGAGCACTTCAAAGGTTTAGCTAAGAGAAGAGGTAAGCAGCAAGTGAATCGAGGAAAACCTTATGCAGCCCCTGCTGATAAGGGTGAGCAGAAGCAGAATAAGGGAAGAAGGCCAAGTGGGGGAGGTGCTCCTACTTCGCTTAAGTGCTATAGATGTGGTGAGATGGGTCATCGTGTCAGTGAGTGCACAAGTGAAGTGAAGAAATATTTCAAGTGTGGTCAGCCTGGACACTTGATTGTTGAGTGCAAGGGAAATCTGGTTACTTGCTACAACTGTGGGGAGAAAGGTCATATCAGTACGCATTGTCAGAAGCCCAAGAAAACTGCAACTGGAGGAAAGGTATTCTCTTTGACAAGGACACATATTTCCAGTGAGCATCATTTGATCAGAGGTATTTGTCATATTAATAGTGTTCCTTTGATTGCTATGATTGACACTGGTGAGGCACATTGTTTTATTTCTCTTGGTTGTGTGAGTAAATTAGGACTTGTTGTGTCTCTGATGCAAGGAGAGATGGTTATAGAGACTCCTGCTAATGGGTCGTTAACTACTTCTCTTGTATGTCTGAATTGTTCATTATCGATCTGTGGTAAGGACTTTGGTGTAGATTTGGTTTGTTTGCTGTTGAGAGGTATGAATGTAATTTTAGGTGTGAATTGGTTGGAGTACAACCATGTTCATATTAATTGCTTCAGTAAGTCGGTTCGGTTTCTTACTCCTGGTGAAGTGGCAGAAGAAGTAGGTTATTTGTCTGCTCGAGAGTTGAAAGAGCTTATGGATGATGAAGAGCAAGTTTTGGCGCTGTTTGCTTCGTTGTTGGTGGAAAATGATATGGAAATTAATGAATTGCAAGTGGTAAGAGATTTCCCGAAAGTGTTTCTAGATGATGTTGTGGATGTCCCTCTAGAGCAAGAGGTGGAATTTAGTATCGATCTTGTGCCAGGATTGAGACCTATTTCGATGGCACCCTATTGTATGTCAGCTTCCGAGTTATCTAAGTTGAAGAAATAGTTAGAGGAACCGTTAAAAAAGAAAATTGTGAGATTGAGTGTATCGCCGTGGGGAACACCGGTATTGTTGGTGAAGAAGAAGGATGGTAGCATGAGGTTGTGTATTGATTACAGACAACTAAATAAGGTGACAATTAAGAATAAGTATCCGCTTCCAAGGATAGATGATCTGATGGATCAGTTGTTTGGTGCTCGCGTGTTCAGTAAGATTGATTTGCGATCGGGTTATCATCAGATAAGAGTGAAGGATGAAGATATTTAGAAGACTGCTTTTAGGACTTGGTATGGACACTATGAATATGTAGTGATGCAATTTGGAGTTACTAATGCGTCTGGTGTATTCATGGAATAAATGAATAGGATTTTCCATGAGTATTTTGATCAATTTGTTGTTATGTTTATAGATGAAATTATGATTTACTCTAAGTCAGAAGAAGAGCATGATGAACATTTGTGAAATGTGTTGCAAGTGTTGAAAGAGAAGGAGCTTTATGCGAAATTGTCGAAGTGTGAATTTTGGTTGAAAGAGGTGAGTTTTCTGGGTCATGTGATTTTGGAACAGGGGATTGTTGTGGATCCGTCCAAAGTAGATGCAGTGTTACAATGGGAGACTCCGAAGTCGATGATAGAGATTATAAGTTTCTTGGGATTGGCCGGTTATTATCGGAGGTTTATTGAGGGGTTTTCAAAGTTGGCACTTCCGTTGACCCATTTGACTTGTAAGAACAAGGCATTTGTATGGGATTCTCAGTGCGAGAAGAGTTTTATTGAGCTAAAGAAGAAATTGACTACTGCGTCTGTTTTGATTTTTCCGAAAGCAGATGAACCGTTTGTGGTTAATTGTGATGCTTCTTTGATGGGCTTAGGTGGATTATTGATGCAAGATGGCCAATTTATGGAGTATGTTTCACTTCAGTTAAGAGTTCATGAGAGGAATTATCCTACTCACGACTTAGAGTTGGCAGGTGTTGCTTTTGTCTTAAAGATTTGGAGACATTACTTATATGGTTAGAGGTTTGAAGTTTATAGCAATCTTAAGAGTTTGAAATATTGATCAGAAAGAGTTGAATATGAGGCAGAGACGTTGGTTAGAATTCCTGAAGGATTATGACTTTAGTTTGAATTATCATCGAGGTAAGGCTAATGTTGTGGCCGATGGTTTGACTCGGAAGACATTGCATATGTCGGCTATGATGGCTAGAGAGTTGGAGTTGATTGAGAAATTTAGGGATATGAGTCTGGTTTGTGAACAAACACCTCATAGTGTAATGTTGGGAATGCTGAAGGTTAATAATGATTTTCTTGATCGTGTTCGAGAGAGTCAGAAGTCAGATGTGAAACTGGTGGACTTAATGGTTAATGATGAACAAGTTGAAAATAACGAGTTTCGAATTGATGAACAAGGGGTACTTAGATTTCGAGATCGTATCTGTATTCCTGATAATATTGATTTGAAGAGAATGATTCTTGATGAAGGGCATAGGAGTGGATTGAGTATTTATCCAGGAGCGACGAAAATGTATTAGGATTTAAAGAAGATATTTTGGTGGCCTAGTATGAAGCGAGACGTGTCTTAGTTTGTGTATGCGTGTTTGACTTGCCAAAAGTCGAAAGTGGAACATCAGAAACCTGTTGGTTTTGATGCAACCGTTGGATATACCTGAGTGGAAATGAGATTGTATATCGATGGAATTTTTTACGGGGTTACCTACTACTTTAAGAGGGTGTGATGCCATTTGGGTGATTGTTGATAGGTTGACGAAGTTAGCATATTTTATTCCGATTGGTGTAACTTATTCTTTGCAGAGATTGGCAGAAATATATGTGGTTGTAATTGTGAGGTTGCATGGAATACCTTTAAGCATTGTGTCGGATAGAGATCTGAGGCTTACTTAGAGGTTTTGGGAGAGTTTGCAAGAGGCATTGGGTTCGAAGTTGAAGTTGGGTTCAACTTATCATCCTCAGACTGATGGACAAACAGAGAGGACGATACAATCTTTGGAGGATTTGTTGAGGGCTTGTGTGCTTGAACAAGTAGGTGTTTGGGATAGTCACTTGCCATTGATTAAGTTTACGTATAACAATAGTTATCATTCCAGTATCGGAATGGCACCGTTTGAATATTTGTATGGTCGGAGATGTAGAACACCTTTGTGTTGGCATGAGTCGGGTGAGAGTGTTGTACTTGGACCAGATATTATGCAACAGACTACTGAGAATGTGAAGTTGATTCGAGATAAGATGAAGACTTTGCAAAGTAGGCAGAAGAGTTACCACCATAAGAGAAGAAAGGATCTTGAGTTTCAAGAAGGAGACCATGTATTTTTTAGGGTTACTCTGGTGACCGATGTGGGAAGAGCTTTAAAGTCGAGGAAGCTTACTTTTAAGTTTATTGGGTCGTATCAGATTTCGGCGAGAGTTGGACCTATTACTTATAAAGTGGCTTTGCCATCGAGATTTTCAAATTTGCATGATGTATTTCATGTGTCACAACTTCGGAAGTATGTTCTGGGTCCGTCACATGTGATACCGATGGATGAAGTTGAGGTAAGAGATAATTTTACAATTGAAGCATTACCAGAACGAATTGATGATCGGGAAGTGAAGCTGTTGAGAGGCAAGGAGAATGCCTTGTGCGAGTAGTTTAGGGAGGAGCTTCCGGTGGGCATATGACTTGGGAATTGGAAAGCAGTATGCGATAATTGTATCCGAATATTTTTGCTTGAGTTAATTTTTCGAGGACGAAAAACTTTTAAGTGGGGGAGAGTTGTAACACCCCAAATTTTAATTATTTTATTCAGATTATTGTGAGTTGGTGTGCATAGAATAATATATATTATCAAATATAATGGTGGTTGAAAATTGTATTATGGTGGATAATTGTATTATTATGTGATAAATAAATTAAAGGAAATAAAATAAGAGATAAGGACAAGGTGATCAATTGGTAGAAGTAGTAAGGGTAAAAGGGGAAAATCATAAGTCGGGTCTTAGGGGTTATGTTGGAAATAAGGAAAAAGGAAAACATAATCGTGTTAGAGAGAACAAGAACGATCGTGAAAGTTGTGAAAAGGAGAAGAAGATGAAAGGGCTTAATCGTGAAGAAGCGTTCGCGAAGAAGAAGAAATTCTCGACAAAACCTAATGTAAGGGTGGGATTTTTCCATCTTAAGGGTTTTATAATGGGAACTGGGTAGGTTGAGGATTAGGGATTGGTGTTATGATGAATTGGGGGAAAATCATGATGATTTGTTGTTAAATGTTGTTAGTTAGGTGATTAGATGCAATATTCTGTGAATTTTGGCTATTAATTGGAGATTTGTTGGAAAGAAATCGTAGCAGGTTGAGCGTAGAGGTGCAATTTGCAAAATCACAGAGCTCACTTAGCGAGAAGAGTCAGGGAGTTCGGCGCTTAGCGAGTGACGAACCTCGCTTAGCGAGCCCTGGAGCGTGAAAAAATTAATTTTTAACTCTGAAAAATTATTTAATTACTTAGTAATGCTTAGGAATTGATGTGGGGTAGCTAAATGTAGTGAGAGAAGAGTTATACACCTAATTGTAGGGATAATTAGTGTAATGTAGCTAAACATAATCGATATGTCCATTGATGTTGATGTTGTTGTTGTGATGAGTAGTTGTGGTGATGATGTGTTTCATATGCTTGTTAATGATACATGAATATGTGATATATTGTAGGATATGTTGTGTTTCGTTGTCGTAGTATGAGTTAAATTACATGATTATATGTTAAGAATTCATGATAACCGTGATGGTAACGAATAGTAATATGTTAATCGATGTTATGATTGGTTGTTGTTGATGTTGTATGATGTAGTTATTGTAAGTATGCATGTATGTCATTGATGTTGCAGGACATGTTTCATAGTTGAATAACATACCAAGGTGAGGTATGTCGTTGTTGTGATGTTGGTGCGGGCATGAAATAGAGATTGTACGTGACCATGGAATAGGGGTCGAGGGTGTGATCATGAAATACGGATCATACTGGACCATGAAAGAAGGGTCGAGAGTTCTGACGGGAACGGGATCTTGAAAGAGAGATCGAATATGGTACCGCATGCATAGAGTCAAGTTGAGTCTCATTGCATGATTGTTGTTGTTGTATATGATATTGTGGTAGTATATGATGTTGTGGAATATGTCTCCTTGTTGTATGTGATGTTGTTGAATAGTTGTTGTTGAGAAGTGGTGTATTGTTTTATGATACTTGCTTAATTCTTATTATATTACTCTTTATGATGTAAGTATCTCACCCCTTATGTTTGAATGTTACCCTTCTGTTGGTAACGTACAGGTGAGCAAGATAAGTCGAGTGGTTGTCAGTGAAGTCGGTGTGCTTCACATTTTAGGGTGTCGACACTGATACGTCGCTTTGGGAGTCGGGACGATGTTGCTTTATTTATTATTTCTTTTTGAAAACATTTTCTTGTAATTTGAGTTTGTTGATGTTGATTAAAAATAATTCCGCTACAATTGAATACTTACTTTTGAAAACGTATCATTGAGTCTTTTATGGTGTTTTGAAGTCGATTGTGACACTAGAATAAAAAGTTGAAATTTTTTACTCTGATTTTACTAATATTTCCGTGGGGTAATTTGGTTGTTACAAACTACTTCTGGAGTTCTTCTTTGATCTTAATTGCCATATATGGACGAGTTCTTCAAAGCTTCTGCTTGGCTGGAATACATTCTTCTCTGAGAGGTAATTTGTGCACTACAATATCCATATCAAGCTCTGGCATGTCCTGATAAGACCAAGAGAAGATGTCAACATATTCACACAACATTTCAATCAACCCTCTCTTCACATTATCTTCCAAGGAAGCCCCGATCTTGATATCTTTTCTGGCGTCCTTGGTGCCCAAATTCACAATATCCACATACTCTTGGTGTGGCTGAATGACCCATTCCTTTTGTTTCAGCAATTTGGCTAACTCTTCAGCAAGTTCACAATATTCTTCACCCTCATCTTTAGCGTGATAAATAGGATTGTCAATTTCATATTGAGCCTTAGCAAAATTGGTATTAGAGGAACCCGGTGAGATGTATCTGCATAAATGATGATTCATGCTTTATTTTAGAATGAGTGTGAAAAAGTGGAAACAAACATTTCCATTTATCATAAAAATAAAATGAAAGACATGAAGGAAATTATTTGAATGCAAAAATGTCTTTTATTAATGATGAAAATTGCATATGTAATAATGTAAGCCCTACAATGATTCTCTACTCCTTGGGCAGGGCGTAGGATTTATCATGCAGAAATAGAAACAAAAGAAATTTATACTTCATGAAGAGTAACATCCATGATTTCTTCAGATGACCAGTTTCTGAGCTCTTGCCCAGGAACACATGGGCATGTCCAATTGTCAATGTCGCAGTCTCTATCTCCATCTTCGTGATTAAATGCACAAACTTGACTATAATCCACAATTTCGACGCTGGAGAAAGTGATAGGCCCCTGGCGACCTTGAGCCTTTGGTGATGATGAGTGGGTGGGCTGATTACCGATTCCAAACATATCTTCCTTAATGGGCACCTCAATCCTTTTACCTCATTCCTCTATTTTTCGTGACCGTATCACCTCTTGAGCCTATTTGTAAGAAGCAATAGATACTCCTTATTTCTTCTTCTCCAGAGGCGAGGCCTTCTTGATATTCACAATTTCAAATGCCTGGTACAATGTTTCATGAATCTTACCATTCATCTCGACATACTTGAAAGACGACAAATGGCTTATAAATATGTCTTATTCTCCACATGAAGGCTCTTGGTTTGGCTACATATGTAGAAAAACATTATCTTTTATTTCATGTCTTGTAAGATGTTCTTGACATGCTTGAAGATCTTCTGGTGTGTAGTGCTTTTGTGATGTCAGATCAGATGTTGTAACATTTGTCTTGACAGTTCTGGAACATTCTAAATACATAGTTTTGATTTAATTTCTATATATTTTTAGCAGGTATTTGGTCTTTTGATTTTCTCCAGGGTGTGCAAAAATCAAGTGAGTGTTGCTATCAAAAACATAAGCTTTTATGCGTTAGTTTTTGGAGATTATTGAAGATCTTTTCTTGCTTGATTCATGTGATCTTTTTGAGGAAGTTTCTAATCAAATCCAGACCCATTCAGAATACTATATTATTGGATATTTAACCTAATTACTCTAGATGGAATATTGTGTATTGTGTAAAGCAAAGTGCTTTTGAGTGTTAGGGTTTTTCTTTGTGCGTGTGTTTTATTTGTGAGCTATTCATACATCACCTAGATGTTTGAATTGGACTGGTTTTTGAGTTGTAATTGTGTTCACTCTAAGCTTTTAAGCATGAGTGTTTGTTCTTGATCAAATATTTTAAGCAAGATCAAGGTGTTGTTTTTTGGAAGAGTGATCTTTTGTTTTCTGTGAAAGAATTGGTGATTATCACAGTGTGTGATTGAGGGGGAGTGAGATGGTGATTTCTCATATCTAGATGTTGATTTCTAGGTAGAAGTTGCACTGGGTAGGTTCAAGTGAGAAGTTGTAAACTGGGACTATTTAGGCTTTGAATTGTTCTATTAATAGTTGATTTCCTTCCTGGCTTTGTAGCCCCTAAAGTAGGCGTGTTTTCACCGAATTAGGTTAACAATCCATTGTGTTTTTACTGCTTTTCTTTATACATCTTTTATCTTGTTAATACTCAAATATTAATGTCGTCACATCACCTTTGACATCACGTATTTGATACCAGAATTTAAATTGATATTAGAGTAGGCATCCTACTTTGTATCTGGGTGAGATCTAGGGAAGTTACTTTCTAGTATAATGGACAAGGAGGTGAGGTTTGTGAACAGACCACCCATTCGGGGTGGAACTAATTATGATTACTGGAAGCCAAGGATGGTTTTCTTCTTGAAGTCTTTGGATAACAAGGCTTGGAAAGTTGTTCTAAGAGGATGGAAACATCTTGTTATTAAGGACAAAGATGGGAATGATATTGCATAGTTGAAGCCATAAGAGGTCTGGTCTAAAGAAGAAGATGAACTTGCTTTGAGAAATTCTAAAACCTTGAATTCCATATTCATTGGAATTGACAAAAACACCTTCATATTGATCAATACTTGCATTGTTTCCAAAGATGCTTTGGATATTCTCAAAAAATACTCATGAAGGCACCTCCAAAGTCAAGATATCAAGACTCTAGCGGCTCACCACAAAATTTGAAAACTTAAGGATGAAAGATGATGAAAGTATTTATGATTTTCATATGAATGTCCTTGAAATAGATAATGCTTCAAGTCCTCTTGGAGAACCAATGTCTGAAGAAAAGTTTGTGAGAAAAGCTCTCAGATCTCTACCTAAGAGATTTGACATGAAGGTCACAGTAATAGAAGAAGCTCATGACATTAGCATGATGAGATTAGATGAACATATTGGATTTCTTCAAACTTTTGAGATTGGAATAAGTGACAAATCTGACAAGAAAAACAAAAATATTGCCTTCTCTTTCAAAAATGAAGATGGAGTAGAAGAATGTAATTTGAATACTGAGGAAGGTCTATCTAATGATATAGTTCTTCTTGGGAGACAGTTCAACAAAGTAATGAAAAAGATGGATAGGAAGTCAAGACCAAATGTCAAGAACAACTCATCTGACATCAATAGGTCAAATGATTCTGGTAGAAAGACAAGGGTTGAAGATAACCCCTTTCAAGGAAAAGGAGTTCAATGTTATGGTTGTGAAGGTTTGGGAACATCAGATCTGAATGTCCCACACATCTCAAGAATCAGAAAAAGGGTATTACTATGGCTTGGTCAGATAAAGATACTGAAAGTGAAGTTGAAGAAGAATCTGCTAAGAATGCTACTGCTCTAACTGGGAGATATTATTCTGATTTCAGTGATGATGAAGTCACATATGATGATCTAGCTACTTTCTATAGAGAACTATGTCTCAAAAATGAAGAAGTTTGTCAACAAAGATAAGAACACAAGAAAATTATATCACAACTAGAGAATAAAAAGGAATATCACTTGGAAACCATCTCCAACCTGGAAAATGAGGTAACATTACTAAACTCCCAACTTGATCAAATGACCAAGTCTGTGAGAATGTTGAACAGTAGTTCAGAGACTTTAGATGAGATTTTACAAATTGGGAAGTTATCTGGAGATGTGATCGGTCTAGGGTTTGGCAAAAGAAAAGAACCTATCTCAAATCTTGCTTCATGTGAGTTCAAACCAAAGATGTTGCATCAGGTGTCTCAACATCATAAAAGAAGACATGTTTCCTACATAAGAGGAAATTCCCATAAATGGAGAGGTCATTATTGTGGAAAGTTTAGTCACTTAAAGCATTATTGTTTCAAACTCTATGGATATCTTAAGCCTGTCCCTCAGGGTGTTCTAATTCAGAACATATCTAAGGTCAGAAAGCAATGGATTCCTAAGATTGGTACCAACAAGTTGATAGCTCACACCTCTCTCAGAGTTTCAGCAAAAAAATGACTGGTATTTTGACAGTGGATGTTCAAGACATATGACAAGAGTCACTAATCTGCTGGTGAATATGAGACCTCATGCTACTAGTTTTGTTACTTTTGGTGATGAAGCCAAAGGTGAAATCAAGGAAATTGTATAGCTGGACTACTCAGGAGAACCTAGACTTGACAATGTGCTACTTGTAAAAGGGATGACTTCCAATCTAATTAGCATTAGTCAACTATGTGACCAAGGACTGAAAGTCAATTTCTCCAAATCTGAATGTCTTGTTACAGATGGGAAAAGAGAATTAATCATGAAGGTAATCATATCTAAGGACAACTGTTATCTATGGGCATCTCAAGAATCAAGTTATGCCTCCTCTTGATTGCATGCCAAAGAAGATGAAGTTAAACTCTGGCATTAGAAACTTGGACAATTGCATCTGAAAGGCATAAAGAGAATCATATCCAAGGAAGTTGTTAGAGGGATTCCTAAGCTCAAGATTGAAGAAGGAAAAGTTTGTGGAGAATGCTAAGTAGGAAAGCAGACTAAGATGTCACATCATAAAATTCAACATCTTACCACCTCAAGAGTCTTAGAACTTCTTCCCATGGATTTGATGGGATATATGCAAGTAGAAAGTCTTGGTGGAAAGAAATATGCTTATATTCTAGTGGATGACTATTCAAGGTACACTTGGATAAATTTCATCAGAGAAAAGTCAAAAGCTTTTGAAGTTTTCAGAGATCTCTGTCAAAAAATACAAAGAGAGAAGGAAAGCAATGTTATTAGAATCAGAAGTGATCATGGGAAGAAATTTGAGAATGCCAAGTTTGTTGAATTTTGCTCCTCTGAAGGAATTAGTCATGAATTCGCATATCCCATTACTCCTCAACAAAATGGGATTGTTGAACGTAAGAACAGGATTATACAGGAATCTACTAGAGTCATGATACATGAAAAATAGTTACCTTATCATTTCTGGGCTGAAGAAATGAATACTACATGCTACATTAATGATATAATCACCTTGAGGAAAGGTACTTCAGCTACTCTATATGAATTATGGAAAGGAAGAAAACCTATTGTGAAATACTTCCATGTCTTTGGAAGCAAATGCTACATCCTGGAAGATTGTGAACAAAGAAGAAAGTTAGATCCAAAGAGTGATGAATGAATATTTCTAGGATACTCTACCAACAGCAGATCTTATAGAGTCTACAACTCCAGAACTAAAGTAATGATGGAGTATACAAAAGTTGTTGTTGATGATCAAGACTTGGACAAAGAAGCTGATGTCCTTGATGATGTTGAAACATTCTAGAATGCAACTCCAGTAGAAACTGAAGACAGAGGTATTGATGAACAACCCTCTAGTTCCGAGCCTGAAGATAGTTAGACCAACAAAGGTCCCTCTATCAGAATTCAGAAAGATAATCCTAAAGACATCATCATAGGAGAGCTGGATAAAGGAGTTACTACAAGATCAGGGGAGATAATTTATAACTCTTGTTTTGTGTCAAAGATAGAGCCAAAGAATGTTAAAGAAGCATTAACTGATGAATTCTAGATCAATGATATGCAAGAGCAATTAGCTCAATTCAAGAGGAATGAAGTTTGGGATCTTGTCCCAAGGCTTGAAGGATCAAATATGATAGGTACCAAGTGGGTGTAGAAGAACAAATCTGATGAACATGGAGTTATCACAAGGAATAAGGCAAGAATGGTTGCTCAGGGATACACTCAAGTTGAGGGAATTGACTTTGATGAGACCTTTCCTCTTGTTACTAGACTTGAATATATTAGATTACTTCTTGGAGTTGCTTGCATCTTGAAATTCAAACTATATCAAATGGATGTCAATAGTGCCTTCTTGAATGGTTACTACAATGAGGAAGTCTATGTGGAACAACCCAAAGGATTCATTGATCCTAATTTACCTAATCATGTTTATAAGTTAAGGAAAGCTCTATATGGATTAAAACAAGCTTCAAGAGCTTGGTATGAGAGACTTACTGAATTTTTTGTTGAACATGGCTACAAAAAAGGTAGCATAGACAAAACTCTCTTTGTGAAAGAAGAAGGAAAGAAGCCCATGATTTCTCAAACTTATGTTGAATATATTGTGTTTGGCGGGATGTCTGGGGAGATGGTTCAACATTTTGTTAAACAGATGCAGTTTGAATTTGAGATGAGCCTAGTTGGTGAATAACTTATTTTATTGGTCTTCAAGTCAAGCAAATGGAAGACTCTATATTCATATCTCAGAGTAAATATGCCAAGAATATAGTTAAGTTTGGAATGGAGAATGCTAGTCACAAAAGGAAACCTGCTCCTACTCATCTGAAGTTGTATATAGATGAAAAGGGTGTGAATGTGGATCAAAGTCTCTACAGAAGTATGATTGGAAACTTATTATATCTCACAGCAAACAGGCCTGACATTTCATTTGTTGTAGGTGTTTGTGATAGGTATCAAGCTGATCCCAAAGTGAGTCACATCAACCAAGTGAAAAGAATCTTGAAGTAGGTCAATGGTACATGTCATTGTAAACACCCCAAATTTGCCCTCACCCATTCGCACCATGGCTTGTGATCATTTTCATATGCATAAACACAATCATAACATCTCATACCACATTTTTGATTCACTGCATAGATTCAAAGTCATCTGCATCTAGGGTTTGTGATCTGAGCAATCCAAAAGCTTCTTGAGCCACTCCAAAGGTCATCAATCACTTCAAAGAGGTCCATGTGTGTTCAAGTATCATATAATATCCTCTAAAAGTCAAGAATGCCAAAAACCACAAGAACTGAGATTGGTATGGAAGCAGAGCCAGGCTTGACTACACAGATGACCTAAAATTAGGGTTTTGGTTTCAGAGGCCATAACTCCAAAGTTTTTGGTCATTCTTGTTCCTATGTGTCTCTATATGGTATAGGGAGTATGCATATCAATTTTCATGAAGAAATTCCTTGGGGAAGTCATCTGATCAAGGGTTGACTTTCTGAACAAGCCAGTGTAAAATCAGGGCATCTGAGGCCCCCATTGACCCAACCAAAGGGTGTTCTTCATCATTTTGATTGTATATGATCTTTATTTGATCATGGAAGATGTTAGAAGTTTACAAAATTCAAGAATTTCAAGTTTTTGCAAAGTTGACTTTTTGGGCAAGTTTGACTTTTAATGAAAATGTCATTTTAGGCAACTTTTTCAACCTTTACTTTTTGATTCAAAAAAGCTTCAAATGGAAAAACTTTGGTCATGAAAGTTGTAGGATAGATCTTTCCCTTTTCAAAAAGTACAAGAACATGACTTAATTCATTATGGATCAAAAGTTATGGCTTGTCAAAGTTGGCTAAAATCACAAAAATTCAAAGTTTCTACCAAAGAGGTATTTTGCAAAATGACTTGATCAAGTGTTATAGAGCTATCAAATGCACTTCTAATCCACATAACATGATCATGTAACACCTAAAGTTCAGAATGGACCAAGGAATTACACATTTTTAGGGTTTGTGGAACAAGATTTTTCATAAAGAACCAAAGTGAACCAAGTTGCAAAATCCATCATGGCTTCTCATCCACTTGCTGGCTAGCTGGCTGATCAGTCCTAGGCTCTTCCTCACCTCATGCTACGCAGGACATGCCTCTTGTACTCAGCTAGCAAGTAGCCCATGCCCTTCTTACACAAAAGTTGACATTTTGCAAAAGCACCCATACCAATCAAAAAAGCACATGTCATGTCATCTGACCAATAACAATTGTTTATGTTAATCAAATGCAAGCCAAACATAGCAAAACCATTTTAAAAATTCTGAAATTTTTTGTACAAACTTCTATTTAATTTCAGAAACCAAACATATTTTTATTTTTATTTTTAGCACATAAAAAATATTTTTAAATATTTAAAAGTTTATTTTTAATTAATTAATGAGAATTAATTAATTAAAAATACTTTTAGGTATTTAAAAATCACCAAAAAATTCATGAAACATTCAAAAACATTTAGAAATATTGTCCAACCCTCAAACCAAATTTCTTTTTTGATCTTGATGCATTTTGAGAATTTTCCATGGAATTAATTCATTTTCAAAGCATTATTTTGATCCAAACTTCAAAAAATCATTTCTGCCTAACCATTAAGAGTTGGACTTTGATTCTTTTTGCATTGTGTTTAGCATATCATGTAGTTTGTAAGATTAAATTGGTTTGATTTGATCTTTCATTTTCCATTTGTTTGATATTTTTCTTGTTAAGGAACCCTAAAACCCTAGAAATCTTAGGAAAATCATAACTTGAATTGGGTTAAGAGTTGGAATTTCTCCTTTGGGCAGTGGGTTAGTATAGGTTTAGGGATCCTTTGAATTCATTTTCAATTTTTTATATTGATGTTTGCTTCTGATTTTGGTTTGTGTTTGATGCTTTGAGCATAAACCCTAATTTGGGCTTCCATATGCATCCATCTTGCATTTGCATTCATACCTTGACTTGCCATGACATTTTATGCATCCATTTGATTCATTTGACATCTTAAGACATATTGAAAGCATGTTTGATCATTGCATCATGTATTTGCCACGTTGTATGTCATTTGCATCTCATAACTTTTCATGTATGCTTATGGTTCTAAACTTGCTCCATCTGCATTCTTTTGTTCATGTGATCATTCTCATGTATTGATTCATGTTTGCACCATCTCATAGCATCATTATCATCTCATATGTGCTTCTGGTTTTGTTTCTCATCATGCCATTTCATTCCATTTGACATTGCATTGCATTTCTTTCACTAACTTTTCAGGTGGTAAGTAACTCTGAGAAGTGAATTTGCCTTCACTTCTCACATTTTCTTCTCATCTCCTCCATGCATCCTTGCTGCATTTTGTTATGTGTTTGAGTTTGAGTTTGCTCATTCTTCTTCTTCTCACTTTCTTCCTTCAAGTGACTTGTCTTCTTAAATGAAGCGAGTTACTCTGCTTCTCCTGATCCTTTCATCTGCTTCCTGGTGGTTCCATTGAAGTCTTCTCTTGTTAACCTCACAAACCTTAGGAACAACCAAGCATGACAATGATTAGGGTTTTGATTAGTTTCCCCACTTAGTTTTACCTTTGTGTCTCTTTGAGTCTTCTCTTCTCATCTCATAATCAGGGACTAAACCCTAAAGGCTTTAAGGCTTTGTGATTAAGCTTATGCCTGCATCCTTCTATTAGGATGGAGTGTATAACTTTAATCCTAAGTGTTAAACCCTTAAGGTGTTTAAATCCTTTAATAAATTCACTTAATAATCATCAAGACATCAAGCTTGTAACTTGGGTCTTGCATTAGGGTTCTAATTCTTCCTTAATTGGTTAAGAAGGACTAACCCTAGTGTTAATGGACAAGTCCCCCTCAAGTTGTCTTACAAACCCTAAAACTCACTTCATCATCTTATCATTAAATAAAATCCACTTAATCAAAGGCTTGTTTTGTCATGAGTTTAATCCCTAATCATGGATTAAGTTGAGGAGCTTTCCTCAGCTTAAACACTCTCATCTATTATCCTTCTATTAGGATGGTGTAATGAGTCTGTTTAATCCTTGATTATGGCTTAACCTCATTACTCAACACTAAACAAAAACACCAAGAACATCTAAATAATCACAAGTAAGTTAATGATCTTAATCCTACATCAAAGGTGTTTAAGTGTGAGAAGCTGACTTCACACTTAAGGTATTCTCATTACCCCTAATCAGAGGGAAGATGTGATGAGTTTACTAAATCCATTGGTTTAGGCTTAATCTCATTAACTTATGACAAACTTCAAAAAGCAATAAAAGACTGAAAATACAAAAAACAAACAATAATCGTCTCCTCCGGGATTCTTTTCTCATCTCATTCACTCATAAACGAGAACTTGCTTCTTCCGTCTAATGCAAGACAGTTTGCACCTGAGCCAGACAGGTCATACACTTGAGCATTGACAAGCAAGCAGTTCACAGGTCAATTCATCTTTCAGTCTCTTTGGGTCGAACTACGGTGTTCTGACTTCCTCATTGCACGAGAGGATACGTAGGCATAACCTAACGGTTATCGAACAAAAGTCTCTGTATATTCCCCCTCTTTCCAGCTTTATTCTTTTAGCCTCATAGTCTTGAGCATTTCACTCTTGTCCCTACATTGACACTGTATATATATTACACTTCACTTTCTTTTACACTGACACCTGTACATCCTTTTCCAGCTCTTTTACACACAAATTGCATTGACACTACCCCTTTTAAACACAAATCTTTTGAGCGTGGATCCCGTCGAGTACGGCGGACAATCTGGGTGCTAATACCTTCCCAGGTTGTAACCAACCCCCTTTCTCAGTCTCTCTGGTTCGCAACTGTCTTATCCATCTTTTTCTAGGTCTATGCAGCATTGCCTTTCCTCCGGGATAAAAATGCCTAGCTGGCGACTCTATTCATCCCCTGTGAGTTCACTGCTGTGTGTTCTCATTGTTCTCTTTCTCCGACCGTTCGCGTCTGTACCTTTATTTGGGCCATTCCCATTTATCGGGAGCGACAGCTTGGCGACTTTGCTGGGGACCCTTATACTGCAACCAGGGCTTCTGGTTCTTTTTGTGGGTTCCTCCTAGCGCTTGATTGATTTGTGTTTACTGGGGTGTTATGTGCTAATTGTGTTTGTATTGTTTATTGCCTTATGTACAGTTGTTTTATTGCTTTCTTTATAGCTTTACATATATCATATTGTCATACTGTGCTGGCTGGATCTGTTTTGTTGCTTTGGTGGGTGGGTGTTCTATTGAGAGTTGAGGTCCTATACCTGGGACCTGAGTGACACCTAGGCTAGAGTGGTTCATATTCTTTCCCATTCCATCTCGGTCTGGTGCGGGAATATGAAACACGGTTCAGATATGGGTTTCTTCTTGAGAACTCTGTGTTGCAGATTTCCTGCAATACTAGGGCTATCTGGGAAGCCTGCTAAGTCTGGATGACCTTTAGTATTGACCTTCAGAAACTGAGGTGAATTAGAGGAGGAACTTTTATGGTTATTGTAAACACTGTACCTCCGGGTTAGAAGTGTTTACACTTCTCATAACTGATCCAAGTCTGAGGATCCTTGTTTTAGAACACTACCTGTGAGAGGGTTGGGCTGTTTACAGGTTTGCAGGTACCCTTGACCTCCACATACCCTGTTACTTTGTTTTGATTAAGAGTACTCCATCTTGGAACAGTTCTTGTGATTCTAAACCCTGGACATGTGGCTCTTTATTTGAGTTCCCCCACCTTGGTTACTGGACTTATGGACCTCCATCTGGATTTCTTAAACATACCTGGACTTATATCAGAGCACTTGATCAGATCCAGCTCAGTCACAAACCCTTGCATATCATTTGCATACATCATCATTGCATCATTTTAACATTTGCTTATTTGTTTTTCAGGGTATCCATACTTTATTTTGGCTTGGTTTTGACCCCATCATCAGCATAGACCTATCCTCATCAGCATCTACTTCAGTCACGTGCACCAGCCTGTCAGTGGCCCATTTTCAGTGTTATTCTCAGCATTTGTCTCAGCTCTTCTTCAGCAACATGGCACCCAAGAAGAGCAACATCTCCTACCATTTCTTTCAGCCTGAGCTAGCTGACATCAGGAAGATTCAGACCCTGATTACTCCAGACCATATACCACTATTCAGAGAATACTATGGAGGCATACTTGATGTGGTTATGGATTTGGACCCTTCACAGAGGAGCTTGATTCATACTTGCCTGCAGTTCTATGATCCCCCTCTGAGGTGTTTCACTTTTCAGGATTTTCAGTTGGGACCTTTATTAGAGGAGTATTCATCATTGGTTGGCATACCTATCAGGGGTGGAGTCCCTTTCAACCCTGAGATGACTTTTCCAAGTAATGAAGAAGTGGCAAAGGCATTGCATCTGGAACCAGTTCTGATTGGGCAGAATTTGACTACTAAAGCTGGAATCTCTGGTCTACATCTGGATTTCTTGATCTCTCAAGCTACCCTGAAGGCTTCTTTGGGAGAGTGGAAGGCAGTCTGTGCTTTATTGGCCCTGAGCATATATGGGATTATTTTATTTGCAGATGAGCCTAAGTTTGTTAGTAAGAATGCAATCCATCTTTTCATCCTGAGGAACCCAGTGCCCACCTTACTGGGAGATTTCTACTACTCTGTTCACCAAAGGAATGAAAAGCAAAGAGGAAGATTAGTGAGATGCTGTGCTCCCTTGTTCCATACTTGGCTGCTCAAGCATTTGCCAAAGACAGATGCATTTTTGAATCCTCATCAGCAGAGGAACTGGGCTAGAAGACTCGCTGCTTTAACTTCAGCTGATATCAGGTGGTGTACTCAGAGCACCAAGGGTAGGGATATCATTACCAGTTGTGGGCAGTTTCCCAATGTACCCCTGATAGGAGTAAAGGGTTGCATCAACTACAACCCTCTGCTATTTAAAAGACAACTGGGTTATGCATTGGTCCACACTCCTAAGGCACAAGACTTGGCTGAGACTCTTTACTGTGAGAACAAGCCTAATCTGGCTATTGTCAGGCAAGCAGCCTGGGCCTGGGACAATGTTCAGACTAAAGGAGCAACCATTCTGGGGAAGTGCAACAATGTGGCATCAGCACAGTACTATGAGTGGTCCCATGCCAGGGCTCAATTTTCTGGGATGCCCTTCACCATGGAAGATATGTCTGGGCCATCCTCAGCACCACCTCCTGTCACTGTCAGTTTGGAGGAGTTTGAGAAATTAAAGGAGAGAAATGAGAAGCTGACTCAGGCTCTACAGAAGACCCTCTGGGAGAGGAGTGATGGTAGGTTGGATATTGAGAGGTTAGAAAAGCTGAAAGTGGAGCATTTAGCCAGAATTGAGAAGTCTGAGGATTACATCAAGAAGTCTAGGGCTGGAGAGCAGATCTTGAAGAATGCCTGCAAGGAAGCCCAGTTCTAGAAAGCCAGGACTGATTTGTATCTGAAGGAGAGTCAAGCTAGGTGGGTCCGGATCACCGAAGCTCGTACTCTGGAAGATAGGAGGAATCAGGACAAGATTGAGCAGCTGGAAGCTAGTGCAAAAGAGCAACAGGAAGCCCTGGCAACAGCCCAAAGAGAAATCTCAGAGTTGAAGATTAGAGCTGGAGTGAAGAGGTCAAAGGACCAGAGTCAACACAGGAAGCTAACTGCAACTGTTACTACCTGGAATCTCCTTATCAGGAATCTCACAGAGCGTCCGGCTGATCCTGTGACTGAAGCACTTCTCAAGGAAGTTCAGGAGGATGAGTTTGGTCTTGGTGTCTGACTTTTGCTTGTTGTTGCTTTCATTCCATTGTACTTTTCCTTTTTTGTGTTGTATTCTGACCCCTCAGAGGGCATGTATTGTAAAAAACAAACTATGTATCATTTGCTTTCTTTGTAATATATGTGTCAGTTTGTTTCATCTGAGTTTCTTTCAAAGCAACATCAATAGCATCTTCAAGGGTCTGGAAAGGTCAAAACTAAGTGCCAAGCCGGATACCTTGGACACAAATAAGCATACTGCATTGCATGCTAACCTTTGTTTGTTTTGTAGGTTTGTTTTGTTTTTGTTAACTAACTCTGTTGTGATCTCAGGAACTATTACTCGACGTCGGGTGTTCCCACTTAACCGTCCACACAGATATCCAACCCGCAACAATCTTCCGGGCATACAGATGGACCAGGTACAGCAGGACCTTACAGAGGTCAGGAACCAAATGGCCAATGAGAGATTGGAAATGAGGGCTCAGATGACTCAATTTATGGAGGTGATGAATAATATGGCTCAGAGCCAAGAGAGATTAAGAGCAATGGTAGAAAGGCAGAATCAGGAAGACCCCCATCTAGGGACTGCAGGGACAAGCAACAATGAGAGGGTTCAGCCTCATGTCAACCCCCCTGTATTTGGACCCCACCTTCACCCAGAAATCAACATCCCTGCTAATGTACAAGGGAATGCTACTACAGGAAGAGTGCTGCAAGAAGACCCCCAGGAAGATCAGTTCACAGTGATGGGAGCTGGGGAAGAAGCCTATGACAGAAGGATGGATGAAATTGCTGAAAAATTAAGGTCCTTGGAGTCTCAAAACTCCTTGGGTTTTGATGTTATGGACATGGGCTTAGTGGACGGGGTCAGGATTCCCCACAAATTTAAACCACCATGCTTTGAGAAGTACAACGGGACTTCCTGCCCACGGACCCACTTACAATCCTTTCTGGGGAGGTTGAAAGCATATACCATGGACGAGAAGCTATGGATGTTTTATTTCGAGGATAGCTTGACGGGAGCTTCAAGGGAATGGTACTCCCATCTGACTAGAGCAACCATCAGATGTTGGAAGGACTTGGAAGAGGCCTTCATTAGACAATACCAGTATAATTTGGATATGGCACCCAACAGGACTCTTCTGATGGGAATGTCACAGTCATCTAGGGAAAGCTTCTAGGAGTACGCCCAGAGATGGAGACAGCTGGCTGCTGCTGTCCAGCCACCTATGTCAGAGAGGGAGATGGCAGATATGTTTATGAACACCCTCCAAGGGACATACATTGATAGGCTAGCTGCTTTCTCTTCTACCAGCTTTGCAGATGTCGTTATAGCTGGAGAGAGAATTGAAAGCCTGTTAAAAATGGGCAAAATTTCTGACAACGGTGCCAGCTCATCCAGCAACACAAGGAAGCCTTTTGTGGGCCCAAGAAGAACTGGCGAGACCAATGCTATCCATACCAACAGGGGCAGGCCCCAATATATTCATAGGTCTGTGGCAGCAGTCACCATTCCCGCTCCAGTTCATCCACAACCAGCTTATCAACCGCAGCAACAACAACCCCACTATCAGCAACAAACTCAGTATCCTCCTCAGAGAAACTACAACAACACCAACAACAACAATCAGCAAAGACCGTTCCAACAGAGACCTTCTCAGGCCAATAGGGTGATCGATCCGATCCCTATGCCCTATGCCACATTGCTGCCACAACTCCTGAAACTCAACCTGGTTGAGCTAAGGACATTGGCACCTCCAGATCCTACCAGTCTACCCAGAAATTATGACTCCAACGCCAGATGTGCTTTTCACTCAAATGCACCTGGCCATAGTACAGAGAAGTGCAGAGCTTTGCACATGAAGGTACAAGACTTGGTAGATTCCAAGGCTCTAAACTTCGCACCACCACCAAATGTTAACAAAAACCCTATGCCAAACCACGGAGGTCCCAGAATCAATGTTATTGAAGAAGACAAGCCGTCTTACTTAATAACCAGTGTGGGTCAGATTCGGACACCGTTGGTAGAGATTAAAGCTCAACTCCTCGAATGTCAAATGTTCCCGGGATGTGAGCTAGGGTGTGCTTATTGCAACATTTCAGTGAATGGTTGTGATAACTTGAGAGATGGCATAGATGGTCTCATCCAGAGTGGCCTGCTTCAAATCACGACATCAACACCTCCAAATCCAGCAATCTCCTTAACAACAATTCCCGAATCTTCTACAACTGCAACAACAATTGTTCCAAGCAAATCTTCAATCTCGTCAACAAATGCTTCACCTGTTACTTCAACGGACCAGATATCAGCAAACATCCCTTCTACAACTTCAGCACCCCTACATTCAGAATCTCCTACAACAACAACACCCATCCTTCCAACAATGTCTCCTACAACTTCAGCAGCAAATATCTCAACGGTTACAATTTATTATGATCCTGAAAATGATTCCGCCTATAACTCACAAAATGCCACTCCTATCAGAGCACCAGTCACAATATACTATGATCCACAAACTATCACGGTCCCTTCTGCAGCCGCCATCAGTCCAGTCACTATCACAATGCCTGGGCCAGTACCTTATGAAAGCAGTAATGCCATCCCCTGGCATTACGGCTCCGATCTATACTGCGAAGGACGGAAAATCACTTTTGAATCATCAGCCCCTGCACCACAAATAGATAATGTGGGAGGAGGCGGAGGCTTCACTCGAAGCGGACGTCTCTTTGCTCCACAAATTCAAAGACCCACTGCTGAAGCAGAAGCTGCTGCCAAGGCAAAAGGGAAGAGCTTGGTGCAGGAAGAGCAGATTGTTAAAGAAGCTTTAAAAACGCCTTTCGATCAAGAAGTTGATGAATTCATGAGAATCATCAAGAAAAGTGATTACAAGATAGTGGATCAGCTTCACCAGACGCCATCCAAGATCTCTATTCTATCATTGCTCATGTGCTCCGAGGCTCATCGGAACGCACTACTAAAAGTCTTGCACGCAGCTTATGTGCCAGAAGAGATCACGGTTAATCAGTTGGAAGCTGTGGTTGGAAATGTTAATGCTAGTCATGGGCTAGGGTTTACCAACACTGATTTGATAACGGAAGGCCGCAATCATAACAAGGCTTTGCACATTACCATGGAGTGTAAGGGTGCAGTTCTTTCCCATGTACTAGTAGACACAGGGTCATCCCTCAATGTCTTACCTAAAAAAGCCCTTGTGAAGCTAGAGTATGACGGATTGGCATTACGCCCCAGTAACTTAGTAGTGAGAGCCTTTGATGGTTCTAAGAGATCAGTTCTGGGAGAGATTGAGTTGCCCATAACGATTGGCCCACAAACTTTCAAAACGACCTTCTACGTGATGGATATACAGCCTGCCTACAGCTGTCTATTGGGTAGGCCATGGATTCATGCCGCTGGCGCCGTGACCTCAACCCTTCACCAGAAGTTAAAATTCGAGTGGGAGGGTCAAGTCGTTACTATCTGTGGAGAGGAGGATATTTTTGTTAGCCACCTGGCTACCTACAAATATATTGAGATGGATGGGGAGATCCATGAAACGATGAGTCAAGGGTTTGAAGCCTTGAACATAAATGAAACTTCTGTTGTACCTGGAACCTCAATGACATCATACCAACAAGCCCGGAAGGTTGTTGAAGAAGGAACTGCCCAAGGCTAGGGAAAACTGTTGCCTGTGGAGAAGAAAGAGGATAGATTTGGGTTGGGTTACAAACCAACTCAACAAGATCAAGCAGAGGCTGCTAAGGAGCCCAACTTTGTTAGTGGGGGGATGCTCACCCCTGATGCTGTCAACAACTTGGAAGACGAGGATGAAAGCGACCGCAACCTGGAGAGTTGGATCCGTCCAAAGATCCCGTGGAGCAGTATCTCAAACTGGTCTTCCCAGGAAATTATAAGAGTTACTCATGCAGAGTAATTATTATTTCCTGTATTTTTATAGCATGCATCACAGTCTTGCATCTTTCCCAAGATGACAGGACTCATTTTGTAATCGGGCCATCTGTAATTTTTGTGCAACAAGATTAATCAATGAAATATCAGACATTTTTTGCAAATGAGTCTTTTTCTTTTCCGCTCACTGTTTTTTCCATTTTTCTTTTTGTACAAAAATAAATGGCAGTGTTTTCAAAATGACCACTTTGTTTCACTTTTCTAAACAAGATTAAAATCAAATCACTAAAATGAACAAACTGAACCCTTGCAGAGAGTGCCTTCCAGACCGCACCGACAACAGCACGGCTATGACTTCGTATGACTTTGACAATCCAATCAATCAAGCTGATGAAGGGGTTGAAGAAGGGTATGAGCTTCCTGAAGAGCTAGCCAGGTTGTTAAGACAAGAGGAAAGGGTTATCACTCCTCACCAGGAGGAGGTTGAAACGATTAATCTTGGTACAGATGAAGACGTGAAAGAAGTTAAAATAGGGGCCTGCTTGCAAGACTCAGTGAAGAGACAACTGATTGATCTGCTTCAAGAATATGTGGACGTGTTTGCTTGGTCTTATCAAGATATGCCAGGGTTGGACACCGACATTGTTGTGCACAAGCTGCCTTTAAGAGAAGAATGCCCGCCGGTTAAACAGAAGCTGCGCCGTACTCGCCCAGACATGGCCATGAAAATCAAAGAAGAGGTACAAAGGCAGTGGGACGCCGGGTTCCTTGCTGTAACTAGCTATCCGCCGTGGGTTGCTAATATAGTGCCTATGCCTAAGAAAGATGGCAAAGTAAGGATGTGTGTTGACTACAGGGATCTGAACAGAGCCAGCCCGAAAGATGATTTCCCATTACCTCACATTGATGTATTGGTTGATAATACGGCTCAGTTCTCGGTATTCTCCTTCATGGATGGATTTTCAGGGTACAATCAGATCAAGATGTCACCTGAAGACATGGAGAAGACAACCTTCATCACACCCTGGGGCACGTTCTGTTACAAGGTGATGCCATTTGGACTGAAGAATGTTGGTGCAACATATCAACGAGCTATGGTGACATTATTCCACGATATGATCCATAAAGAAATCGAATGTTATGTGGATGACATGATTGCCAAGTCCCTCACTGAAGAAGACCACCTGGTAAATCTACTGAAGCTGTTCAAGCGTCTGAGGAAGTACCAACTGAAGTTGAACCCCAACAAGTGCACATTCGGGGTGCGATCTGGTAAGCTGCTGGGTTTTATTGTGAGCGAGAAAGGGATTGAAGTTGATCCTGATAAGGTCAAAGCCATTCAAGAGATGCCTGCACCGAAGACAGAAAAGGAAGTTCGAGGGTTCTTAGGTCGATTGAACTACATTTCAAGGTTCATATCTCACCTTACAGCAACCTGTGAGCCCTTGTTCGAGCTGTT
Organism: Lathyrus aphaca; assembly: GCA_963966055.1. Lineage (NCBI taxonomy): Eukaryota > Viridiplantae > Streptophyta > Magnoliopsida > Fabales > Fabaceae > Lathyrus > Lathyrus aphaca. The sequence continues at coordinate 459,605,042 of OZ014522.1, read as the reverse complement.
GAGAAAAGAACAAACGGTCAGGTGGAATGAAGACTGCCAGAAGGCTTTTGAAAAGATCAAGGAGTACTTGCAAGAACCTCCAATCCTTATGCCTCTAGTTGAAGGAAGACCTCTGATAATGTACTTGACAGTATTAGAAGAGTCAATGGGGTGTGTGTTGGGCCAGCATGACGAGTCAGGTCGAAAAGAGTATGCAATATACTACCTGAGCAAAAAGTTTACCGACTGTGAACAACGTTATTCACTGCTCGAGAAAACTTGCTGTGCTTTAGCGTGGGCTGCTCGCCGACTGAGACAGTATATGTTGACCCACACTACCTTGTTGATTTCAAAGATGGACCCAGTCAAGTATATTTTTGAGAAGCCAGCGCTTACCGGACGGGTTGCAAGATGGCAAATGATTCTTACAGAATATGACATTCAGTACACCTCTCAGAAAGCCATCAAGGGCAGTGTATTGTCTGAATATCTTGCTGAGCAACCTATTGATGATTACCAGCCTATGAGTTTTGACTTCCCCGATGAAGACATCATGTTCATAAAAGCAAAAGATCATGAAGAGCCTGTTCACACTGAAGGGCCCGACCCGGAAGAAGAATGGACTATGATGTTTGATGGGGCTGTTAACATGAATGGTCGTGGTGTTGGTGCAGTACTCATTACGCCTAAAGGAGTTCATATGCCTTTCTCGGCAAAACTCACCTTTAACTGCACTAACAACGAAGCTGAATACGAAGCTTGCATTATGGGTCTTGAGGAAGCCATTGACCTCAGGATCAAGACATTGACCGTGTTCGGAGATTCAGCTCTGGTAATCAATCAAACCAACGGCAGATGGTACACCCACCAGGATCATCTGATACCTTACAGGGATTATACAAGGAGGTTATTGACTTTCTTTACAATGGTCAAGCTTGAGTATATCCCTCGGGACGAGAATCAGTTTGCAGATGCTCTGGCTATCATTTCATCCATGATCAAAGTTCAAGCTGCCAACTTTGTACCTCAAATTTTAGTGTCCAGACTTGACAGACCAGCATATGTGTTCGCAGCAGATGTTGTTAAAGATAATAAGCCTTGGTTCCATGACATTAAGTGCTTCTTAGAGGATCAAACATACCCACCTGGGGCATCTTCCAATGATAAGAAGACTTTAAGAAGGCTTGCTGGTAGTTTCTTCCTGAACACTGATGGTTCCCTGTACAAGAGAAACTTTGATATGGTACTCCTCAGATGCGTTGATAGAACAGAAGCAGACTTGTTAATGCATGAAGTGCACGAAGGATCCTTTGGTACCCATGCATGAGGGCATGCCATGGCAAAGAAGTTGCTAAGATCAGGTTATTACTGGATCACAATGGATACCGACTGTTGTGCTTACGCCAGAAAATGTCATAAATGCCAGATTTATGCGGATAAGGTGCATGTGCCTCCCAATCCTTTGAATGTGATGTCTTCACCTTGGCCCTTTGCTATGTGGGGCATTGACATGATTGGCAAGATTGACCCAACTGCTTCAAATGGCCACAGATTCATCCTGGTCGCCATTGACTATTTTACCAAGTGGGTCGAAGCAGCTTCATATGCAAATGTTACAAGACAAGTGGTAGCCCGATTCCTGAAGAGAGATATCATCTGTCGGTATGGAGTGCCCGAGCGAATCATTACTGATAATGGTTCCAACTTGAACAATAAAATGATGGCAGAGCTGTGCCGGGACTTCAAGATCCAACACCACAATTCTTCTCCTTACAGGCCAAAGATGAATGGCGCTGTTGAGGCAGCAAATAAAAATATCAAGAAGATTGTGCAGAAGATGGTAGTCACTTACAAAGACTGGCATGAAATGCTACCATTTGCCTTGCATGGGTACCGCACGTCAATCAGGACATCCACTGGGGCAACACCGTATCAACTTGTGTATGGTATGGAAGCAGTCCTACCGGTTGAAGTTGAATTACCCTCTCTACGGGTACTGATGGATGTTAAACTAAGTGAAGCAGAATGGGTTCGGGCCCGATACGAACAACTGAGTCTGATTGAAGATAAAAGATTGGCTGCAATCTGTCATGGGCAGTTATATCAGAAGAGGATGAAGAAAGCCTTCGATCAGAAAGTCAGGCACCGAGAGTACCAAGTAGGAGATCTTGTGCTGAAAAGAATCCTCCCTCCTCATACAGACCACAGGGGCAAGTGGACTCCAAACTATGAAGGATCATTTGTAGTAAAGAAAGTTTTCTCTGGTGGAGCACTGATGCTCAGCACTATGGATGGTGAAGACTTCCCATCCCCTGTGAATTCAGATGCAGTTAAAAAATACTTCGCATAAAAATGACCCGCTGGACATAAAAATAGAATGTAAGTCCAGGCAAAAATAGGGCATCCCGGCGAGTTAGAAACAGAATAAAAGACTCGGGCAAAAATAAGGGAAAGTAAACAAAAAAACGTACACCCGCTGAGTTGAATAGCCGCATTGGACAACTCAGGCAAAAATGGGTATCCCGATGGATTGAAAACCCGAAAGGGAGATCCATGCAAAATAAGGGAATAAGCGAACAACTGCATTCTGAATTCGTCTGCATCACTCACAACTTGGTAAGCTTCGGATGGATCAAGCTTCTTTCAGAATCAGCCCTCTTTAGAAAGCAAGACGAGAAGAACGTCAAATGTCATACGAGTCATAGCAAAAGGGAAGCTCCTTAAAGCGTCGTCAACATTGCCAACACATTTTGTTTCTCAATTTGTAACAATCTCCTCATTTTAGGAGATATGTTTCTTTGACTGTATCCTGCCAATTCAAGGCACATGAATTAATAAAAGCAAATTTTCAGTCATGTTTCGTCTTGTACATTTTATTTGCAAAAAATGTCTGATGTCTCCAAAGGTTTGATTGCATGAATACAGATGCTTATTTTCAAAAAAAATAATAATAAAAAACACGTGCTTGCAGGAAATATACTTACTCTCAGAAGTGTCTAAACTCCTATGACGGAATCCGGTAAGGGATACCTCGGGATTATTTGTGCGTTTCTATATCTTTGCAGGATTGCAGGTATCCAGAATGCAACTTGGGGCATGTAAGCTTCATCCCAGCAAGCTGGCAGATCAATGCTCGCTCAGTCTTAACACTCAAAGTGTTTTCTCCCCAGCCGAGTTGCCACTTGTTACTTCTCCCCATCAGAGTTGCTAGGCATCATTTCACCAATAGGGCGGTACCAGAAGGCGCCCATATCCCCGGCAGAGTCAAGAACCCTCTTCAACAGAATCTCCGGGGAGATCTTTCAATGATCCCTCTTTCTCCCCAGCCGAGTTACTATTCCTCCTCAGCCAAGTACAAAAGTCAGGAGACCATCTCCCCACAGAGCTTCGGCCTCTATCCAGAAGAGCAACGCATGGAGGGATCACAACAGAGTGAAGAAGGCTTCTACAAACCCCAGCTGGGTCTCTCATTATCAGGATAGGTCTACCAGTGGCCTATCTCCCCAAGCAGATACGTCTCATCAGATCTACCAATGATCTCATCCCCAGCTGGGATGTCCACCTCAAAACAGATCGACCAAAGATCTTCGCAGCATCGGGATCCGAATCCCGGATTGGTATCCTTGCATAATCATGGCATTTGCATCATGTTCACCCACAAAGCGTAGCATTCCGTCTAATACGGAGCATTACGGCAAAAATCAAAAATATTGCATAATCATATACCATGGTTTGAATCAAACACTTGTGAATAATGACAATCCATCAACATACAGAAAACTTCCCCCCAAAATCCCCAGCAAAAACAGTTGCCTTGCATTCCCAAACATCAGTATATACTCCTTGTGGCACCCGTCCGTGTCATATCCCCAGCAGAAAGCCAAAGACATCCTCTTTGCACTCACATGTACTTATTCCTTGACATCCGTCCGTGTCATTTCTCCCAGCACAGTAACCTAAACACCTTATACATCAGATACTCAGTTCATACTATACTCTTCTCCTTTTGACACTCGCCTGTGTCACTCTCCCCAGCAGGTTGAACACTCCTCTATACATCACTCATACTTACTACTCATGATTACCCTTATACATATACTCGTCCGTATCTTATATATACAACTCAAATCCCCACAGATTCGACACTCGTCCGTGTTCTTTGTTAACCAGTTGGTACTCGTCCGTACCATCATCTCAGAACATGCGTCAAGCGTTTGTTTCTACCTGATACTCGTCCGTATCATAGTCATAAGGATGCTCGTCCTCACCTTTAATCCATACACTGTGTCAAACACTTTTGTCTTCTTGAATATGGACACTCGTCCGTGTCTACTATTCCCCAGAAGAGTCTCCACAGATTCAACACTCGTCCGTGTTCTCTGTTAACCAGTTGATACTCGTCTGTATCATCATCTCTGAACACGTGTCAGTATTTGTTTTTACCTGATACTCGTCCGTATCGTAGTCTTAGGGATGCTCGTCCGCATCTTTAATCCATACACAAACATCTAAACACTTATACCTTTTGTTTCTTGGATGTAGACACTCGTCCGTGTTTACCATTCCCCAGTAGATCGCCAACGAAGCAAGATTTCTTTTTATCTTACATTCGTCCTATGTCATGATAAACCCTGAGAGCAGCCGTACCCTGCTAGGTGGTCGTCCTCCACCTCTTGATGGTCGTCCTCCATCATGCTCATCCGATGGCCGTCCCCATCGTTGATTTTCTATCCGACATTCGTCCTATGTCGTGATATTTAGCAGCCGTCCCCTGCTAGGTGGTCGTCCTCCACCTTTTGATGATCGTCCTTCATCATTTTATCCAATGGCCGTCCCCATTGTTGATTTTGGTTGTCTGGCATTCGTCCTATGTCATGACAAACCCTGAGAGCAGCCGTCCCCTGCTAGGTGGTCGTCCTCCACCTCTTGATGGTCGTCCTCCATCATGCTCATCCGATGGTCGTCCCCATCGCTGACCTTTTATCCGGCATTCGTCCTATGTCGCGATATTTTCGGCAGCCGTACCCTGCCAAGTGATCGTCCTTCACCTTAGATGACCGTCCCTCATCTTAACCCAAAAGAGCAGCCGTCCCCTGCTAGGTGATCGTCCTTCACCTTTGATGACCGTACCTCATCATCTGTTTATTTCATTTATTCTTTGACCCGATGGCCGTCCCCGTCGTGGTCCCTTTTCCTTTTAGCCCGATGGCCGTCCCCATCGTTGGTTACTTTACTTTATGAACTTGATGGCCGTCCCCATCATTTTTCATTGATCCCCAGAGAATCTTATAGCTTTACTTGATGGCCGTCCCCATCATAACTCCTTTTATCCCCAGCATGTCGGCCGCCCCCGTCATTGCTTTATTTTCCGCACTTTTCCAGCATGTCGGCCGTCCCCGTCATTGCTCTTTACCCAGCAGTCGTCCTCTGCTCGACGGTCGTCCTCCGTCGCCCACACTTTACAATATACTTTATTTTCTTTTACAATCTATATCCCTTTTCTTCTTCATTCTGTGAGTGCAAATTTTGGACTGTCTTTGGTATTCAACCACAAGTTATCTTGTTTGCCTGCTAAGCCGTTGCTTGCATCCTACACAGCTAACTCATGTTTGAATAGGGGCAGCTGTAAACACCCCAAATTTGCCTTCACCCATTCACACCATGGCTTGTGATCATTTTCATATGCATAAACACAATCATAACATCTCATACCACATTTTTTATTCACTGCATAGATTCAAAGTCATCTGCATCTAGGGTTTGTGATCTGAGCAATCCAAAAGCTTCTTGAGCCACTCCAAAGGTCATCAATCACTTCAAAGAGGTCCATGTGTGTTCAAGTATCATATAATATCCTCTCAAAGTCAAGAATGCCAAAAACCACAAGAACTGAGATTGGTATGGAAGCAGAGCCAGGCTTGACTGCACAGATGACCTAAAATTAGGGTTTTGGTTTCAGAGGCCATAACTCCAAATTTTTTGGTCATTCTTGTTCCTATGGGTCTCTATATGGTATAGGGAGTATGCATATCAATTTTCATGAAGAAATTCCTTGGGGAAGTCATCTGATCAAGGGTTGACTTTCTGAACAAGCCAGTGTAAAATCAGGGCATCTGAGGCCCCCAATGACCCAACCAAAGGGTGTTCTTCATCATTTTGATTGTATATGATCTTTATTTGATCATGGAAGATGTTAGAAGTTTACAAAATTCAAGAATTTCAAGTTTTTGCAAAGTTGACTTTTTGGGCAAGTTTGACTTTTAATGAAAATGTCATTTTAGGCAACTTTTTCAACCTTTACTTTTTGATTCAAAAAAGCTTCAAATGGAAAAACATTGGTCATGAAAGTTGTAGGATAGATCTTTCCCTTTTCAAAAATTACAAGAACATGACTTAATTCATTATGGATCAAAAGTTATGGCTTGTCAAAGTTGGCTAAAATCACAAAAATTCAAAGTTTCTACCAAAGAGGTATTTTGCAAAATGACTTGATCAAGTGTTCTAGAGCTATCAAATGCACTTCTAATCCACATAACATGATCATGTAACACCTAAAGTTCAGAATGGACCAAGGAATTACACATTTTTAGGGTTTGTGGAACAAGATTTTTCATAAAGAACCAAAGTGAACCAAGTTGCAAAATACATCATGGCTTCTCATCCACTTGCTGGCTAGTTGGCTGATCAGTCCTAGGCTCTTCCTCACCTCATGCTGCGCAGGACATACCTCTTGTACTCAGCTAGCAAGTAGCTCATGCCCTTCTTACACAAAAGTTGACATTTTGCAAAAGCACCCATACCAATCAAAAAAGCACATGTCATGTCATCTGACCAATAGCAATTGTTTATGTTAATCAAATGCAAGCCAAACATAAGCACAAGCAAGCCTGAAGCCAGCCATAACTCAGCATTCACAAAATCCCTCCAACTTGCATTTTCCTTCGAAACACTCTCCACAAACCTCAAACACCAAAACAAACCTCACAAACAATCTCAACTCACCTCACTGATCACAAACCAACCATTGTTTTGGCCTGAAACCTCCCACATCACAAATACGATTTTCACACTCCCTTGGCCTGAGCTTCTGCCAACTTTCTCTAGAGGCTACATAAACTCCAACTAAGTGTCAAAAGCTTCTAAGGAGGATCATTGGGACTTGTTTGAGCCAAAGAACCAGCCAGAAAGCTCCTGAATCGAAAGCTCAATCTCAGGTAGCTTCATGAACTTTTTTTCCAGAACTCTAATTTCTTGTTAGAATCTTGTTTTGTATGTTGCACTGATCATGGGGATCTATTTACTTTTGAAAATGAGCAAGAAATAAGCATGTTATGATGTTCTGAAAGTTTGACCTAAAAACTTCTTTGATTCGATTCGTGTTTGTGTTTGAATTTAAACATGATTTTGTGCTGGATTCGTGTTTGGGGTGGGTAGGAGATGATTTCTGGAGAGTTAGAGCCTCTAAAATGGCCTGGGGAGGGAGATTGAATTTTTGGGTGATCGGAGAAGATGACCGGAACACTGTTCCGGTCACCTGAGAGTGATTAGGGCATGGATTAGGGTTTAATCTGTGATTAGTGAAATTTGAATATGGGTCGTCCAGATGCGCGCCAGGTCCACTCCCGCGCGTGTGAGTTTGAATCTGGACCCTTAGATGTGTTGACTTTCCATTTTCAGCTTTATTTCATTTTATTTTTCATAATATTTCATCTAATTTGTACATTTTATTAAAAATAGCAAAACCATTTTAAAAATTCTGAAATTTTTTGTACAAACTTCTATTTAATTTCAGAAACCAAACATATTTTTATTTTTATTTTTAGCACATAAAAAATATTTTTAAATATTTAAAAGTTTATTTTTAATTAATTAATGAGAATTAATTAATTAAAAATACTTTTAGGTATTTAAAAATCACCAAAAAATTCATGAAACATTCAAAAACATTTAGAAATATTGTCCAACCCTCAAACCAAATTTCTTTTTTGATCTTGATGCATTTTGAGAATTTTCCATGGAATTAATTCATTTTCAAAGCATTATTTTGATCCAAACTTCAAAAAATCATTTCTGCCTAACCATTTAGAGTTGGACTTTGATTCTTTTTGCATTGTGTTTAGCATATCATGTAGTTTGTAAGATTAAATTGGTTTGATTTGATCTTTCATTTTCCATTTGTTTGATATTTTTCTTGTTAAGGAACCCTAAAACCCTAGAAATCTTAGGAAAATCATAACTTGAATTGGGTTAAGAGTTGGAATTTCTCCTTTGGGCAGTGGGTTAGTATAGGTTTAGGGATCCTTTGAATGCATTTTCAATTTTTTATATTGATGTTTGCTTCTGATTTTGGTTTGTGTTTGATGCTTTGAGCATAAACCCTAATTTGGGCTTCCATATGCATCCATCTTGCATTTGCATTCATACCTTGACTTGCCATGACATTTTATGCATCCATTTGATTCATTTGACATCTTAAGACATATTGAAAGCATGTTTGATCATTGCATCATGTATTTTCCACGTTGTATGTCATTTGCATCGCATAACTTTTCATGTATGCTTATGGTTCTAAACTTGCTCCATCTGCATTCTTTTGTTCATGTGATCATTCTCATGTATTAATTCATGTTTGCACCATCTCATAGCATCATTATCATCTCATATGTGCTTCTGGTTTTGTTTCTCATCACGCCATTTCATTCCATTTGACATTGCATTGCATTTCTTTCATTAACTTTTCAGGTGGTAAGTAACTCTGAGAAGTGAATTTGCCTTCACTTCTCACATTTTCTTCTCATCTCCTCCATGCATCCTTGCTGCATTTTGTTATGTGTTTGAGTTTGAGCTTGCTCATTCTTCTTCTTCTCACTTTCTTCCTTCAAGTGACTTGTCTTCTTAAATGAAGCGAGTTACTCTGCTTCTCCTGATCCTTTCATCTGCTTCCTGGTGGTTCCATTGAAGTCTTCTCTTGTTAACCTCACAAACCTTAGGAACAACCAAGCATGACAATGATTAGGGTTTTGATTAGTCTCCCCACTTAGTTTTACCTTTGTGTCTCTTTGAGTCTTCTCTTCTCATCTCATAATCAGGGACTAAACCCTAAAGGCTTTAAGGCTTTGTGATTAAGCTTATGCCTGCATCCTTCTATTAGGATGGAGTGTATAACTTTAATCCTAAGTGTTAAACCCTTAAGGTGTTTAAATCCTTTAATCAATTCACTTAATAATCATCAAGACATCAAGCTTGTAACTTGGGCCTTGCATTAGGGTTCTAATTCTTCCTTAATTGGTTAAGAAGGACTAGCCCTAGTGTTAATGGACAAGTCCCCCTCAAGTTGTCTTACAAACCCTAAAACTCACTTCATTATCTTATCATTAAATAAAATCCACTTAATCAAAGGCTTGTTTTGTCATGAGTTTAATCCCTAATCATGGATTAAGTTGAGGAGCTTTCCTCAGCTTAAACACTCTCATCTATTATCCTTCTATTAGGATGGTGTAATGAGTCTGTTTAATCCTTGATTATGGCTTAACCTCATTACTCAACACTAAACAAAAACACTAAGAACATCTAAATAATCACAAGTAGGTTAATGATCTTAATCCTACATCAAAGGTGTTTAAGTGTGAGAAGCTGACTTCACACTTAAGGTATTCTCATTACCCCTAATCAGAGGGAAGATGTGATGAGTTTACTAAATCCATTGGTTTAGGCTTAATCTCATTAACTTATGACAAACTTCAAAAAGCAATAAAAGACTGAAAATACAAAAAACAAACAATAATCGTCTCCTCCGGGATTCTTTTCTCATCTCATTCACTCATAAACGAGAACTTGCTTCTTCCGTCTAATGCAAGACAGTTTGCACCTGAGCCAGACAGGTCATACACTTGAGCATTGACAAGAAAGCAGTTCACAGGTCAATTCATCTTTCAGTCTCTTTGGGTCGAACTACGGTGTTCTGACTTCCTCATTGCACGAGAGGATACGTAGGCATAACCTAACGGTTATTGAACAAAAGTCTCTGTATATTCCCCCTCTTTCCATCTTTATTCTTTTAGCCTCATAGTCTTGAGCATTTCACTCTTGTCCCTACATCGACACTGTATATATATTACACTTCACTTTCTTTTACACTGACACCTGTACATCCTTTTCCAGCTCTTTTACACACAAATTGCACTGACACTACCCCTTTTAAACACAAATCTTTTGAGCGTGGATCCCGTCGAGTACGGCGGACAATCTGGGTGCTAATACCTTCCCAGGTTGTAACCAACCCCCTTTCTCAGTCTCTCTGGTTCGCAACTGTCTTATCCATCTTTTTCTAGGTCTATGCAGCATTGCCTTTCCTCCGGGATAAAAATGCCTAGCTGGCGACTCTATTCATCCTCTGTGAGTTCACTGCTGTGTGTTCTCATTGTTCTCTTTCGCCGACCGTTCGCGTCTGTACCTTTATTTGGGCCATTCCCATTTATCGGGAGCGACAGTCATTATGGTATGTTATACTCTCATGGTTCCAATTCTGAGCTAAGTGGTTATTGTGATGCTGACTGAGCAGGGTGTACTGATGATAGAAAAAGCACATCTGGAGGATGCTTCTTTTTTAGAAACAATATGATATCTTGGTTCATTAAGAAAATAAAATTGTATTTCTTTTTCCACAACTGGGGCTGAATACATAGCAGCTGGAAGCAGTTGTTCTCAGATGGTTTGGATGAAGCAAATGCTTACAGAATATAATGTCTCACAAGATGTCATGACATTGTACTATGACAATTTGAGTGCTATCAACATTTCCAAGAATCCTATTCAACATAGAAGAACCAAACATATTGATATTCGTCATCATTTCATCAGAGAACTGGTTGAAGAAAAGATTGTTGCTTTAGAACATGTAGCCACTGATTTACAACTGGCTGACATTTTTACTAAAGCTTTGGATGCTAATCAGTTTGAAATCCTGAGAGGTAAGCTAGGGATTTGCATCAATGAGGATCTATAAAAATTAAAGTTGTATGGGACAACTAGTTAAGATTTTTCATTTCTCCTACTACAATTGTGTTATTTTTTACCTGTTAATGATGGATGGATCAAAAATGTGAATCTTGATGGCGACATAAAGATCAAGACAAGAAAAGACAAATTTGTTGTTGTTTCTCTTACTAAGAATAATTTGAAGAATGTTATTGGGTCTGATAATGTCTCAGGCTATAATATTGAAGTGATATTGAGAACATTATCCCTGGAGAGAAAGTTTCTTAAAATAAGACTGGTGATGTTGCTTCCAATGTTGATATGGGAATTTGGTATGGTATATCTCTCTGTTGAGTACTAATCATGTGGTATGGGGGAGCACCTGCTGGTGTGGTAGTAATATTATGGCTAAAAAGGGGGAGAGTTAGCTAAATCAGATCCATTATTTCTTCTGCTACTGTGTCTGGTTGAGTGGATAAGGAGGGTTGCTATTCTGATTGGGTGTAGTATTACCAGGTGTTCTACTATGTGCAACCAGAATTATGTTTCTTATTTCTTCTGTTGTTTTGATCTTTGATGGTGCTGAAGGTTCTTAGTTTGGCTGCACATGTAGAAAAACATTATCTTTTGTCTTGATGTCTTGTAAGATGTCCTTGACATGCTTGAAGATCTTCTGGTGTGCAGTTCTTTTGTGATGTCAGATCAAATGTTGTAACATCTATCTTGACAGTTATGGAACTTTCTAAATACATAAAGTTTTGATTTAATTTCTGTTTTTTAGTAGGTATCTGGTCTTTTGATTTGTTCCAGGGTGTGCAAAAATCAAGGGAGTATTGATGTCAAAAATAAAATATGTTATGCATTAGTTTTTGGAGATTACTGAAGATCTTTTCTTGCTTGATTCATGTGATCTTTTTGAGGAAGTTTCTGATCAGATCTAGGCCCATTCAGAATACCATATTATTGGATGTTTAACCTAATTACTCTAGATGGAAGATTATGTATTGTGTAAAGCAAAGTTCTTTTGAGTGTTAGGGTTTTTCTTTGTGTGTGTGTTTTATTTGTGAGTCGTTCATACATCACCTAGATGTTTTAATTGGACTGATTTTTGAGTTGTAATTTTTTCCACTCTAAGATTTTAAGCATGAGTGTTTATTCTTGAACAAAGATTTTAAGCAAGATCAAGGTGTTGTGTTTTGGAAGTGTGATCTTCTGTTTTCTTTGAAAGAATTGGTGATTATCACATGTGCTATTGAGCGGGAGTGAGATGGTGATTTCTCATATCTAGATGTTGATTTTTAGGTAGAAGTTTCACTAGGTAGGTTCAAGTGAGAAGTTGTAAACTGGAACTATTTAGCCTTTGAATTGTTCTACTAATAATGGATTTCCTTCCTGGCTTGGTAACCCCCGAAGTAGGTGTGTTTGCACTGAACTGAGTTAACAATCCATTGTGTTTTTACTGCTTTTATTTATATAGATTTTATCTTGTTAATACTTAGATAGTAATGTCGTGACATCGCCTTTGACATCACGTATCTGATACCAGAATTTCACCACAAACAGTGACTATTTGGTCGTTGACCACAAACTTAAACTTTTGATGGAGAGTAGATGACACAGCTCCCGTAACATGGATCCATGGGCACCCTAACAAACAATAGTAGGTCGGATGAATGTACATCACATAAAAGGTTGTGTTGAAGACCTAGGGTCCCACCTTTATTGGCAGTTCAACTTCCCCAAAAACCGATCTCTTGGACCCGTCAAAAGTCCGAACCATCAAATCGTTTGGCCTGAGTATTACTCCTTCTACGTCCAACTTGATCAGTGCCTTCTTAGGAATCACATTTAGAGAAGATCTGGTATCTACCAGCACATGGGATAAGACATCCCCCTTGAATTCCATGGATATATGGAGTGCTCGGTTACGATTCCTTCCTTCAGGCGTTAGATAAAAGTCAGTAAAACCTAGCCCATGGCTAGCGTTAACATTAGCGATCATAATCTCTAGTTGATTTACCAAGATCTCCTAAGGAACATAATTCATATTCAAGATCTTCAACAACACGTTTCGATGAGGATCTAAAATAACAACAACAAAAAAATAGAGATCTTTGAGGGGGTTTGATGAAGATGATCTATGATCTTGTAATAACTTTTCTTAATGATCCTCATGAACTCTTCCACCTCCTTCTCATAAGAAGTTTCAGGGATTGATTTATGCACAAGCTTATCTTCCACCACTTGTTTACCTTTAGCCTTCGTCAAAGCATTAGCATTATCATATCAAAGAGTTTGTGGCGCAAACAGTGTGCCACTTCTGGTAAATCCACCAACACCCACATTATCAACATTAAGATCTGTCACAACCGAAGTCTCAATCTCTTGCTTTTTGCCATTAAAATACACCTAGGCACCATAATTCCATAAAATCGCCTTCTCACTTTCAAAAGGAATCGAGCCAAGCACAATAATGGTTATTGGGGCTTGCCTCATCGGCACGGGAATCTATATTGGCGTGAACGGAATAATGATTGTCGAAACATCATCACCACCATTAGGAACTTGGTCAAACTATAAACACCCATCATTCATCAGGTTCTGAATACAACTTATCAAGTTACCACAACCGTTTACTTGAGTCAGACACTATGGACAATTATCATCACAACCCAGGAACACATCCCCTCTCAACAAACAATCTTTTACCACTAATAGAGACATCTTAATAGAATTCACATCAAAGACCAGGTTCTGACCCCCATCTTCTTCAACCGCATTAACAGTTGCCCCACCATGCGTCACCATGGGATTTTGAATGACTTTAGAATCGACCAGATCTTGAACTACTTGCTTAAAAGCTTTGTAGTTCTCAACATTTTGGCCAGGCGTGCCAGAGTGGAAGTCACATTTGGCATTAGTGTCATACCCATCAGGTATTCTTCTAGTTGGTGGAGCCAGAATCCTCAATTGTACCAACTTTAAATGAAGTAGGTTCTGCAACAATTGAGCGTAAGACATCGCTACTGTATCAAAATGTCTATCAGCCATCCTCAGCATGGCCTGATAATTTTGTCTCGGAGCCCGCTGTTGTTGAAAATTCTGTTATGGTTGTTGCTGGGGTTGGTTTATTATAACCGGGATGGTGACAATGGTCGCCTGATGATATGGAGCCTCATAAATACTACCTTTGTTCCTTTGAGAGGAAACATCATTGGTCTCTCCTTCACGCTTTTTCTGCATAACCCCAAAATATTTCTTCACGCCCGAAGATGATCCACCACTATTTTGAATCTTTCCCAATTACAACAAATTTTCGATCCTTTCCCCCTCCACCACAATATTAGAAAAACCAATTCATGGACATCTTTCTAGGCGTTCCAAGAACGGACCTTGCAATGTCTCCATGAACATATCATTCATTTCTCTCTCAATCAATAGAGGTTGCACTCTGGTGGCCAGTTCGCGCCACCTTTGGGCATACTCCTTGAAACTTTCATTATTCTTTTGGGTCAGACTCTAAAGCTGAGTCCTATTGGGCGCTATATCGATATTATATTGGTATTGTTTCAGGAAAGCCTCATCCAACTCCTTCCAATTTCTTATAAAATTCTTCTCGAGCTTCATATACCACTCCAAGGAAGCCCCAAATACATTGTCTTGGAAAAATTACATCCACAACTTCTCGTCAGTTGATTATGCATATATGTTCCTGAAGTAAGCCTAAAGAAGAGTCTTCGGGCAAGAAATTTCATTGTAACGGTCAAAAGTGGGCACCTTAAGCTTTGTAGGAATCCTCACTCCCAGTACAAAGCCCATGTCAGTCACGACAATGCCCATTGCATTCTGACACTCCATGGCCTTCACCCTTTCAACCAACAATTAATATTTACTATCACCATAACCATTGTAGATCCCCAAGTCTTCATTCAGAATGGAAAAATGTCCTGCCTAGTTATCCTTCAACTGAGGAACAGGAATAGGAATAGGACGACCATGAGTTCTGCCAGGAGTAACACCAGCACCACCACCAACTGGAACACCATTTCCGGTCGGAGGGTCAACCTAAGTTTGAACATTTGGAGTTTCATCTTCGGTTCTCTGAACCAGAGTCTTTAACTCCTATTGTCCTTGAGCCACTCCCTGCATGGTGTCTATAAACTGGTTCATCCAGATCCTCATTTCATCCAACTTAGCCTGCATTTTCTTCATTGCTCTGTGTTGATTTTGACGCATTACGTATTTATGAAATTGAGAGTCTGCAATCCTGACTACAAAACAAACAAGATAAGAAATCCATTTACGAACACCTATAATGCAAAATGAAATGCATGAATACATGCAAATGTCATGTTTAATCATTTTCAGGGTACCCTTATACCTTGATCCCAATCGTAACTAAGACGGGAAGAACAAGAGAATAACTATATATGTTGAGAAAAGTATTACTGAGACAACATCGTCGAGGATATCACTGAGAGAATATTGCTAAGAAAAATAATGTTGAGAAAACCCGTCATATAATAACAATAAAGCACACACGCGCAAAGAGTCGTACAATCATCCCAATTACAAATAGGCCGCAACCGAGAATACATCAATAAAGGATTCTCACTGGTCCATTTGACCTCTTCGAGTAGTGCTTTTGTGGCCGGATGTGTTGTATCCTCAATCAATCCCCTGATAAGATCGTCCCTTCTACTGACGAATTCGTTCAAAGTTTCAACAAGTCCCTGATAGAACTCTTCCTCCTCTTCTCCGAACACAATGCCTAACTTAGGTTTCTTCACTTCAGCCTTTGCCTTCAGTTGTTCAATTTTGGCTTGAGGATCCTTCAAATGCTTATGACAATGCCCCCACTTTTGAAAGTCACATGTTCCATTCATTTTCGCACTGATGAGTTCCTCTTCTTTCTTATTCAAATTTATCTACCACTCCTCAATTTGAATTCTGATTTCTTCTTCTTTCTTCTGACGAAATTCAATTTGTCTCTTCTGTGTGTATACCAGTATCTAATTAAATTTCGCCAACTTCTTCTTAGTCTGCAGGTGCTCACTAGTTAACGCATTCAAATCTTGCTTAATTTTACCAAATTAAATAGAGTATTCTGCGAATATTTTCTCCGTTATGCCATGCAATTCAGCTGCTTTTCAAACCTCAAAATCAACTCCGTGTTTAGCATGCAAATATTTACTAAGACATGCACCCAGCTTCTCATTTTGTATTAGTAGTTCATCTCTCTCAGCTTTCAGCTTGTTGTATTCTTCCATACTTACAGTGGTCGGTTGTCCAATTGCTACTGGAATCAAAGGTGCACCGACAGAGAAACTGGAATCAAAGGTGCACCCATAGAGAAGGGAAAATATAAGTCCTTAACTCTCTTCTCCAACCACTCCTTGTATGGAGGATAAGTTCGGCAGTCACCTTTACCAAGAATTGTTTTCCCTCTCTTAACCACCTTTCTCCAAGCCTCAGAGGTTTTAACTGACACCTCCATGCCATCCATCATCCGAAAGTACATGGACTCCTCAATGTCTTTCTCCATTGGAGGGTTCTTCAAAGCGTAATCAAATTGTCTAACAACTAGAAAAGGGTTGTAGTTAATTCCCCCTTTTCTTCCCACCAACGGTACACTCGGGAATCCTCCACAACTATGGATGAAATCAATACGAAGTAACTCACAACTAAGCCACCAGATAATATCTTTAACGGTTAGTCCCATCAATCTTTTCGACCACATCATAGAACCATTGGAAGCTAGGATCTACAGAAGTATTGAGTAACATATTTATAACCTTTACTATTTATTTTTTAATAGTTTAGAAATCTATCTTTATATTCTAGAGAAACGCATTTCAAAAGACTATGTTTAGGAGGAATTTGTTTTCTAAAAATCTTCAAGATAAAACCTTAATTTAAGGTTGATTTATATTTTAAAATTTTCCTTACTGAAAGTAGACTTGTTTTCATTTCTTGCGTATAAACTTAGTTCAATGTTAAGAATGAAAATAGCTTTCTCTTAATGCAATTTCTAGAATATAAATATAAGTTTCTTTTGCTTAGATATATTTGCTTGCTTCTGAGATGTGAGACTTCTGATTAGTGAAGCTCTCTTGTGTCAGAAGTGTCCAAGGTTGAATGCTCGTTTGAAATTCTCTTAACCGTTGGATATTATAGTGTTCATTGCATTTATTAACCATTATGATATGTAGAGTTGGTACGTTCTAAATACTTATTATCTTATATGTATAATACCTAGTATTTGATGGGACACCCCGGGTAATGAGAATATCTTGGGTATAGGATATAAAATATTTTTGGTTTACCTCTGTCAGAATGTATGTGTTCACTCCTTTTTAAGTGTCTCCTCTATTTCTCCTTGAACCTAGTGTTTGCATAGGTATACTATTTTTATCTTTTATTAGGCGTGTTGTTTTATCGTTTCAAGTTATCATATCCAATTTTGGAAATGACAACAGTCTCCACTTTTAGCTATGTTATTAATCTTTGCGTGCCTCGAGTCCCTCTATCATTTATGATAGTCATTATTTCTCTATCGTTCCTTATTCCTCTTCACTCTTTTTAATCCCTTCTCTTTCAACTCTTCTATCATTCACTCTTGTTTTTATCTATTATGTGTCTTCTCTTATTTTTATTTTGTCTACAACTCTCCTCTTACCTTTTTCATCATGTCAACCAAAAATTTGTTCGTAATGAAGAAATCCTTGAAGTCATCAATGAGAAACGACCCAATCTACCTCGACTCAGAGAAGCAAACCTCAACATAACCTTGAGCATGTGGATATATGGGTGGTCCGGATACTATGCAATTATATATGGACCTATCTATCCAAACCTTGTGATATATTTTTGGAAATATGCCTCGATTAGTAAGGATGGAAACTTTATCTCTTCCAATGTTTTTGGTGTTCCCTTATGCGTAACTTTGACCTTTATAGTTGAAGTTATTAGATGTGTTCAGATAGTTGTTATTATTGAAGAATTTTCTCTCTGCTATGACTTTACTGATAAACTAATCATTATTCATGACATATCTATCAGAGATGAACCCTATAATCCTAAAAGGCTTCTCCCCATTGCTAAAGTTTGGTTCCATATTTTGCCTAACAACTTCCGACCATGGGGAGTAAACATAAATGTTCTATCTCATGAAGATAAACTCTTCATTTACTTTCTTATGAACAATGTTCGTGTTAACCTGCCTCAAACCATCTCCAACTATCTCAAGGACTCGGTCGACTGCTTCAGAGGACATCATAAGTCCTACATACTGTATGGAAGAGTTCTATCTGAACTATTTTATAAGGTTGCAATTATTGGGTTAGCTAATAGGCTTGGACCAGATAATGTTGAAGATGTTGAAATGTGTGAAAGAATTGATGATCTCTAAGATAAACAAGTTTTATTTGGTATAAAATCATGATGTGGCTGAACTAGAATATGTTTACTGTTGGTGGGTACCTTGAATGTTTTAGTTTCTATTTCTGATAGATGTTGTTGTTTTGGTTGGTTAGTTTAGCATATAGTTTCTTTTGGTGTCTTGCTGTTCATTTGGTTAAGTTGGTCTAGTTGTTTTTGTTCCCTATTGCTTCCTTTATTTTTCTTCTTGTAATCTTTCATTTAATGAATGCAATTTTCTGTTTCTATTGTTTGTCTTATTGTCAATTACTTTTCTTTTTTCTCACCTTTTTGATTTCTGACAAACGGGGAGAAAGTGATATATTATTTTGATATCTAATCTAAATAATTTCATCCAAAATATAATTTAAATATGTTTATTTCTAACCATATGTTAAAACAGGTTATCAGAAGCTATCAGAAGAATTGATCAATCAGAAGACATGATCAATCAGAAGATTTGAAGCATGAAGAACGCTCTAGATGAGCTTAATCTTATGACATACGGATATCTGGTGTTGACCACTTTATTATCATAAATAAAGAGTAAATTCTAAAAGAATGTCTTGAGTAACTTGAATACCTCAGACTTGTCAGAAGTTGTGAACTTTATGAAAGCATGGTAACTAGACTCTAGAATTTCAAAGGTTATTAACCTTTTGGATATTTGATCAAGACATGGTCATTCAGAAAATGTTCAAGTTTTGAACTATCTGGTGACATGTTACTATGGACACCTTTGGGTGACATTTATGACTTTCTAAAAGAACCTAACTCTGATACATGATACGAAACATCAAGATTATTATAAATCAGGTTATAATACATCATCATGAAGACCAGGCAGTTCTAGTCAGAGTCTAATGAGACGTCATTTAGAAGTATTCCTTATTTGTTCGAATGACCTTACTTCAAAATTAATTTGGTGAGTTTTGGGATCAGGGGGGTCATCTGAATAATCATAAATGAATTTTGAGAGTAACAGATTCTGGGGAAGCCCATTAAGCTTAACTCTGACTCTGAAGTTTATGGCAATTGTTTGTACAAATTGTCTATCAAAATACATTGTTTGTCATCATCAAAAAGGGGGAGATTATAAGAACAATATTGAGTTCTACATATGGACTTTAGTTTTGATGATAATTGCACATGTTATCTATGAGAAAAATTATATACTTTATGGTTTTTATATCTAGTGTGTAGATTTTGCTAGTAAGATTCTGACTTTGATGAGAGGACGTATGATGTCATCAGATTCTGATCTCAACACTCTGGAAGAAAACATATGTTGTACATATGATAAAGTCAAATACTCAAAAATATTTCTAATACAACGGTTCTAAGGAACGTTAGTAATGAAGTTTCTAATTGATACTTTATAAGTAATCCTAGAAGGCTTTACAAGAAATGTGCTTCTAATGTTACAACTCTAAATATTCTCAAGACAAGGTTCTGGCGAATAAGTTCTAAAGATTCTGAAGGCATTATCTACGAAGTTCAAGTTCTAAAGATAAGGTTCTGGTGAATAAGTTCTGAAGACTCTGAAGACAAAGTATGCGTTTAATGAAATCTGAAGATTCTGAAGACAAGGTTTTGATGGAACAAGTTCTAAAGACTCTTAAGATAATGCTTCTTGAAGCCCAAAAGTTGAAGATTCTGTTGAACGAAGATCTGAGATTCTAAGGACTTAGGTTCTAAAGATTGAAAGAATGGCTATTCTACTACAAGCTTCATCCAATACATATCTAAAGCCTCTGAAGACGCTAGAAGACTGAAGATCAAAATGGTATTATGTTGAATATAAAAATACTAAAACTCGGTGACCTCTACTTAGATAAGCTGGCACAAAGAGAACTTTTTAGTACTATGATGTTGACCATCCCTTCACATGGTCATTGAGATATTACTGTTGGAATATGTTCCAAAGATTGTCCTCCAACAGATCTATTTTACTCAATCTCTATAAACTAAAGACTTGGATGCATGAAGAAAATGTTATTGAGATGTATGTTGGTTGAACAATTGAGTGAATGTTCATGAAGCTAAAAATGGCTTGAAGAACAACAACGAAGTCAAGCTGGTTATGTTGACTGAGTTGTTAATTTGGCAAGAATTCAGATGCTAATCAAAATGCCAGAATGCTAATTCAACAAATGGTATGAAATACCATAGAAGCTGCTGCAATGTGCTAAAGAATAATTCAAGTGTGCAATGTCATAGCAACGCAAGCAAGCTATGAAGATACTGTAAGTTGAATCTTGAAGAAGATATGAAAAGAAACTTTTGTGGCTCAATAAAGAAAAAGCTAAAACTATTGTATGTATAAGTGTATAATGATGCAATATTCTAACACCATATGAAACTAGTCAAGTGAAACATCAATAAGTGAAGCATATTAACTTATTTGATCTTGATGGTAAAACTGGAATAAGTATTATATGCTTAAGAAAGGATTATATAAGAAAGAAGCTTAAAGCTTATGAAAAGAAGTTGTAGTGCTCATCAAGAAAGCTTTTAAGCAATACATAACTAGTGTGCTTTATAATATCTTAGAGATTTATCATTATATAGTTTTGTATTAGAAAGCAAGGAGTTGTTGCTCACATCTTGCTAGAAACACTTAGGTGTTTATATACTTATTTGTGTAATCTTCTTACTAGAAGCATTATGTAAACACAAGAAAATCCTTTGTGTTAAAGGTGGCGTAAATCCTTGTAGAAGGTAGCTTGAAAAATCATTTGTGTTAAAGGTGGCATAATTCCTTGTTGAAGGTTGCTTGGTTAATTCCTTGAGTAGCTATTTCTATAGTTGGATACTAGAGAGGGCAAGGGTGTTTCTAACGACTTGGAGGTTGATTTCTTGAGCGACTTTGAGAGCCAGGATTCTCAAGAAGGCAATGGTGGTTTCCATTATGGTTGTAATCATTTGATGGTTATTAGATTAATTCCTTTTGAGAAGGCAAATCACCTTGATGGGTGGACTAGAGTAAATTTGTTAATAGTGAACCAGGATAAAAATAATTGTGTCATTTATTTTTATTGTCATTGTTAGATTTATCTTTCCAATTCTGTAAAAGGGGACAACATGGAAAATCCAATCCAAACCCCCTTTTCTTATGTTTCCCAACCTTCAATGAGTGGTAAAAAATATGTTGTTGGGTGGTAAGATAAGAGGCGGAACTCAACAAGCATCATCTTAGCTAACTCGACTTCTTCTAATGTGAGCATGAACTGGGCCTGATGGAATGGGGGGAGTTGATTGATTTGTTAAATCATGGTGGCAACACCATGGTAGGCATCAATAGGGTCGGAGATGAGCTGAAGGACCAAACATTGATTGCTCACAAGAGCAACAACATTTGAAAAAGTCTCCATGCAAACTTTAGAGAATTCCTGCTCAAGGGTGACAACATGTGTGTTCTGATTATATTTGAAGAGGTCAGCCAAATACTTCTAAGCATCCAAATCTGTGGAGCCAGGTTCCATGTTTGTGGTTAGCAAGTCAACAGAAATTTTGGAATAGATCATTGTAGTAATGTTGCATCTAAGGTGGCCCACTAGTCATAATTAGGCTCAAAGATAAGTGGTAGAGGCTTGCTGTGTGAAGGCATAATATGTTACAAGACCGATGAGAGGATGATGAAGGTGGTGTCTGGTTTTCCACCTTAGGAGTAGGAGTCTCCATGTTGATGTCGTTGTTGGAGAAGTTATACATGTTGTGTACGGGTCGTGCGATCAGAGGGATGAAAGGAGATCTGGTTGTAGCACGATCATAGCAAGGGAGGGAAAGGACGATGGCATAAGGAAAAATAGGTTGCGGCAATGCATGAGGTAAAGCTATTGCAGAGGCGGTGACAATTTTAAAAGAGAAGCGACGACAACGACAACGATGCTGGAGGAAAATCTAGTGTGGTGGCGGCGACGACTTTTGAGGAGAATTAAGTTATGATCTTTACCACTCTTGATACCATGTAAGAGAGTGAGAGATCTTTGAATCAACCATGTGAGAGTAACATTATCAAGACTATATTATATATAGAGAGACTTATAATTAATTACATATTATAGTCGATGTGAGACTTATATACAAATTTTCTTTAACGAATAAATACATATCGTGAGTTGACATTTTTAAATTTTGTTAGCATTAGTCAAAATTATTCTAGAACTTTGTGAGTTGCCATTAAATCCTATCTAATTTGTCGAAACTCATTATGCTTAAGACTATACATTTTGAGAGCAATTCAAATGGGTAAATAACAATGATTTGATAATAGTTGACTTAATACATCTTAGATTCATAAATTTAATAAAAGACGTTAAATTTTTTATGATGTTGTATCGATATAAGATTCACATTAATATCACATCTCATTTGGCGTATTGGATGATAGTCTCCAATAATAAATGATCTAAGTTGGCCAACACAATATATGATTGTAAGACATATTTGTCAACTTGTAAACTTTCGGAATAATTTTGACTAATACTAAGAAAAATTAAGAATTCCATTAGATCCCATCTAATTTCTCGAAACTCATGATACTTAAAATTAGACATTTTGAGAGTGACTCAAACACTCAAATAACTCACTTAATAATTGACATAACACATCTTAGATTCATGAGTTCCTTTTAAGAAAATAATTTTAAATAAAAACAATTAAATATTATAATATAATATTTAAAATTAAAAATTATAATATAATATTAAAAAATAAAAAATATAATATAATATTTAAAATTAAAAAATATATATAAAAAAAATTGATTTGATTGATGGTGATGTTGGGTTAAAGGGTGAAAAGAATAAAAATGTTCCTTATATTCTTCCAAGTCTTACCTATGTCATGTGTTTTTTAGTACTAATTCTAATGTCATGATTGGCACGCACACATATCCCTCTAATTTGGGCTTGACTTGCAAAACCCACACGTGCCTTTGACCTTATTTAAACACTTCAACACTTCGTACTACGTAACACTCTCAAGCTCTCTCTTTCTTGCTACTAACAAAAGCCCTAATCCTCTTATTCTCTTCCCACTTCCGTAACTAACAAACCCTTGCCGTCTTCAATTCTTCTTTCAATCAAGGTTTCGCATTCTCTATTTCCCGCTTTTATTTTTCTTCCATTTTTTGTTTCTTGATCAATTTTCCGTTTTTTTTCTTTCAATTATTCATTACGGATGATAAAAATCATTGCTTTCATGCATTGATTATTCAATTGTTGCTTTTGATTATGATTATGATTATCGTTTCTGTTTAATTACTTGTTGTTTGAAACGGTGCATTTGGTTTTATTACTGTACTACGTTACGTGATCGTGACTCGATGATTGTACCAATTGTGTTTTTTAATTAGTGGTGAATGGAAGTTGAGTTGAATGTTATTTTTTTTAGCTTTCGTGTTTTGAATTTCTAGGTTTTTGTTTATATTTGATCTTTAAAGAAGTTTTTTTGCTGTTAGTGTTAGTTTTTATTGTTGAATTTGAGAAATTGTGCTGTTGGGTTTTGTTTGTTTGAGAATTTTAATTTCTAGGTTTAGGTTTGTTTGATTTATTTGTAGTGAATATTTTGACTTGTTTCAGCGGTTAATGTTCATTTTTCATTGTCGAATTTAACAATTATGTGGTTGGGTTTTGTCTGTTATTGTGATTTTTTATGTGTGTTGTGTTGTGTTTCTGTATAATAAGATGATTTTTGGGTTCTGATTATGACTTGTTGAAACAGGATGCCGGCTGCGCGGTATATTCCGCCTATAAACACATTAGATCAAAAGTTACAGATTCAGAGGAGGCTTGGTGGTTTGAAATCGTGCAAGTACTTTAATCTTCTCACGATGTATCTCAATATGAAAGTTTCAAAACCTGATTTTGACAAGCTTTGCATAGCACTTATTGGGAGAGAAAATGTACCCCTTCATAATCATTTCCTCAAGTCAATCTTGAAGAAAGCTTGTCTGTCCAAGGAAGCTCCGCCAAGGCAGAGCATTGCAGCAGATCCTTTGAAAGTGAAAATGCCAAATGGATGTAATGGGCTTCCGCCTCTTGGCAAGAGCACTGCAGCAGGTTCTTTGAAAGTGGAAATGCCAAATGGATGTAACGGCCTTCCGCCTCTTGGCAAGAGCACTGCAGCAGGTTCTTTGAAAGTGAAAATGCCAAATGGATGTAATGGGCTTCCGCCTCTTGGCAAGAGCACTGCAGCAGGTTCTTTGAAAGTGGAAATGCCAAATGGATGTAACGGCCTTCCGCCTCTTGGCAAGAGCACTGCAGCAGGTTCTTTGAAAGTGGAAATGCCAAATGGATGTAACGGCCTTCCGCCTCTTGGCAAGAGCACTGCAGCAGGTTCTTTGAAAGTGAAAATGCCAAATGGATGTAATGGGCTTCCGCCTCTTGGCAAGAGCACTGCAGCAGGTTCTTTGAAAGTGGAAATGCCAAATGGATGTAACGGCCTTCCGCCTCTTGGCAAGAGCACTGCAGCAGGTTCTTTGAAAGTGGAAATGCCAAATGGATGTAACGGCCTTCCGCCTCTTGGCAAGAGCACTGCAGCAGGTTCTTTGAAAGTGAAAATGCCAAATGGATGTAACGGCCTTCCGCCTCTAGGCAAGAACTCTCGAAAATGTAGGACTCCAACGGACCGCAGAATCAGACACTGTCCTAGCCCTCTTGGTCCTCATGGGAAGAATATCAGCATCAGACTTGAGAATTCAACTCCTGTAGTTCAAGAGCACCAAATTGATATCGATATACATCATGTAGGAAACGGCCTTCATGTGTCTGTGGAACATAGGGAAGAGGCTAATCCTGACTCTGAAAGGCTATCTATTAATAGAAGGAGTCGTATACGAGCACCTCTTGGATCTCATGGGAAGAATAGCAGCATCGGATTTGAGAATTCAACTCCTGTAGTTCAAGAGAACCAAATTGATATCGATATACATCCTGTAGGAAACGGCCTTCATGTGTCTGTGGAACATAAGGAAGAGGTTAATCCTGATTCTGAAAGGCTATTCATTAATAGAAGGAGTCCTATACGAGCACCTCTTGGTCCTCATGGGAAGAATAACAGCATCGGATTTGAGAATTCAACTCCTAAATCTCAAGAGCACCAAATGGATACAGATCTACATCCTGTAGGAAACGGTTTTCATGTGTCTGTGGAACATAGGGAAGAGGTTAATCGGGATTCTGAAGGGCTGGCCATTAATAGAAGGACTCCTATGCGACCGCCTCTTGGTCCTCATGTGCAGAACAACAGCATTGGATTTGAGAATTCAACTCCTAAATTTCAAGAGCACCAAATGGATACTGATCTACATCCTGTAAGAAAAAGGCCTCATTTGTCTGTGGAACATAGGGAAGAGGTTAATCGGGATTCTGAAAGGCTGGCCATTAATAGAAGGACTCCTATGCGAGTACCTCTTGGTCCTCATGTGAAGAACAACAGCATTGGATTTGAGAATTCAACTCCTAAGTTTCAAGAGCTCCAGATCGATACAGATTTACATCCTGTAAGAAACGGGTTTCATGTGTCAGTGGAACCTAGGGAAGAGGTTAGTCGGGATTCTGAAAGGCTGGCCATTAATAGGACTCCTATACGAGCACCTCTCGGTCTTCCTACCTATGATAATAGAGCACAAATGTTTACACATCAAGGAGTACAATCTGGTATTGTCACTGATACCTGTCATAGTATTGGTTATTTACCTAATACATATTCTTTGATGAAAAGGATGCGGCATAACTCGGAAACTGAGGGGTGTAACATCTCAGCAGATGCAGCCCATCTATTGAATACTGCACTTGATGTTTTCCTCAAAAGATTCATAAAACCGTGTTTGGATATAGAAGCTTCAATGTCTCTAAATAAATTTAGTGGTCAAATCCAACCTGGTATCAATGAGTTGCCACGAAATAGGCGTATGCAAAAGCCAATAGGATCTGCTTCTGCATCATTCTCTGACTTTAGGGTAGCAATGGAGATGAATCCTACCTTACTAGGGGAAGATTGGCCTCTACATTTTGAGAGGACTTGCATTCTTGCATCTGAAGAATGAGTTAAACAAGCTCAACCTTGTATTTATCCAAGTTACAAATACAAGATTTTCTCTAAGTAATAATGGTACTGAAATGGGTTAGTTCAGTCTCAATTCTGACTGAGTTTTTACTGATAGATATCACCGACATACAGAGGTGAAAATATAGGAAGTTTTCAAACTGATGACCATACCATGTATAGGTTTCAATATTGGATAGTTTGGCTTCGGTCATTTTCTATCATAAAAATGTCAACTAACAGTTAGAGTCAAGTTTACTGAATAGATGCGTGAATCACTTTTGATGATGTCTCTAGGATATTTCTTCATTTTACTCACAACTTTTTGAATAAATCTCTTATTCAATCTCTCCAGGCCTAAAATCATGTTCCTCGGTGTTTGAATTGAGTATCATTTATAGTTTTTTTTCTTCTTTCTATACCATTTATATAAAAGGAACTCATGAATTTATATCTATAATGATATTGTCATGCTGTTATAACTTCACACATGCTTATATTATGATCATACTCTTATTTCTCCGATTTTATTAATTTGTGCTTTATTTAAATGTCCAAATAGCAGAGAGCCAGACAATGAAGAAATATGAAATATCCAGAAAAACAATTTTGCTAGACAATGAAGAAATATGAAATATCCAGAAAAACAATTTTGCTATTAAAAGTTATGTATTTAACCAGTAGGTTTAAACCAGAAGGTAATATTTCTGATTTTACTTGTGCTGCTTCGGTTTTTTTAGATTTTGATACAACTATTTTCATATACGTTTTCGCACATTTCTTCCGTCTTCCAATGTTAGCTTCTGCTAAACGTGCATCTGGAAATGATTTTAACATGAAAACAAACAGGTGTTGGTCATATTCAGACACCTGTATGATTCGAATTTGAGATAGTAGGAATCTTTAAGGTGAAAACCAGACAGATGTTGTGAATGTTACCAATAGAGATTAGTGGAACAAAGCAAGCGGTATGTTTATATAATACTCTCTCTTCACCAATACTAGTAATTAGTTAATACAGTTTTTTTCTTACTCAAAAGCAAGATTTGCCTTTACCTAAAAAAGACAAGATTTGTCTTTCTGAGGATTTTCTTGTTTGATGGTATTGGTTAAAGTTGTCAATTCTTTTGTTGAATAATTTTCTGACTTGAAACAATTTCTTTTGTTTTGATATGCCCCTTATGTTATGTTCCACTACACTCTAGAATTTTATTATGTTCTTCTTTATTAATTATAGGATTTAATTTGTATGTCATACACCTTCGGTGCTTATAACAATTAATATAATTGATGTCCTTTATTACGGTTATATTCATTTCAAGCCATCCTTAATTTATCGTAGGCCATATTGTTTTTAATATGGAACTGTTCTCGTTTTATTTATTTATTTATTTATTATACCATAGATATATGAGCTAGACTTTAAATTTTAAGACATGTTATTCTTAACAGTGATCTAGGGACGAATTATAATCAATTTAGTATTTGCTAATTATGCTAAAATGATAGTGCATGTTTTTTTTAATAACCCATGAGATTCAAATAAAAATAGCATAAGGAGTGCTAAAAGTTCGAAAGGACACGGAAGGAAGAACTACATCCTCTTGATACAATCAAATGGTGCATTACACCACTCAAAAAACCCGCACAGAGGCGTATCGGCCCTATTAAACAACCATCTCCATGAGTTCAACTTAATTAAATACAAGTTATTTCTAAATACAACACTTTCTACTCAATCAAATCGACTGCAGCCCAAATAAAGATGCCCTTAAAATTATCTAACTCTTTCTTAGAAGCAGCGGACTTGAAGAAGAAAAGAGCTTCTGATATCAAACCGATCGACACAACATTAATACCGGATAAAAGAAACACACCATTCCATACTTGTTTGGCATAAGAACAACCAATAAATAAATTATCAATATCTTCAAGCGAAGAATCACATAAGGGACAGATTAACGAACCTCCAACCAGGATCACATTCCTTCTAGCTAGTTGACTCTTCGTAGCAATCCTATCACGCAAAACCTTCCAAACAAAAGCATGGATTTTCGACGGGAGGTCAAGATTCCACATAACAGAAATGCAATGCTGAACTTCTACCGACAGAGAGACGATATCAGTAGAGTCCGCAAAAGACGTTGCAGCCGTAGCTTGGGAAAACAGCATGTAGCAGTCCGCAACAGAAAAATAGAAGCTTTATTAGATCGCCATCCCACTGTGTCAACTACCAACCTATTCTGACCGAGGTTAGACAAAAGGGCCTACAAGTCATGAGTCTCACAATCCAAAACATAACTCAGATACAGGAAAAAAATCCAGCTCCCAATATCAAATATCATCAACCCAGTAGCCTATATCATATATAGAAGCAGTTGGAATAACTGCTTTATCATACAAATTAGGGTATATCTCCTTCAAAGAAACATCCTCAGCCCACTTGCAATTCCAAAACGGAAGGTCTCTCCCGATCCCCACCGAACAAGATAAATTGTCAACGAAAAGATCTTTATTAGATAATTTATCGTAACACGGTAAAGATAAAATCCCTCCACCAAATCGAATCTTTCCCGTCGCCACAGTATCCAATATTGCTAGTCATGAACAAACTCAAACCATATTTAGCATATCGATGTTGCAAAAGATCGTACCAAATCGCCCCTTATCTTTAATGCATTTCTATTTCCATTTCATCAAGAGAGATTTGTTAAAAGATTCCAAATCCTTGATACCAAGTCCTCCGTTCTCCTTAGAAGAACAAACTGTCCTCCAATCGACCCAATGGATAATCATTTTTTCCAAAAAACCTCCCCACAAGAAATGACTTTGGATCCTTTGGATAGACTTAATTATCGATTTCGGCGCCTTGTAAAAAGAAAGAGAATACAAAGACACAAAATTAAGGACATAATTAATAAGAGATATACAACCTCCACTCGATATATATTTACCCTTTCACGACGAGAGTCTTCATTTAACCACATCAACAACGTCCTTCCACATGCTAACTTTTATAGGGCTGTCTCCAATGCATATACCCAAGAATTTAAAAGGAAACTTTAAAATTTCACAGTGAAGAAAATATGTTGCCGCCACCAAAAACGTAGGACTAACATTTACTCCTCCAACTTTACTCTTGGTAAAATTAATTTTAAGACCCGACAATAATTCGAACCCTCTCAACACGACCTCCAAGCACCACAGATTCTCCCAAGAAGCAGCCTCTACAAAGAGAGTATCATTGACAAAATGGACTACGTTGAACTCCAAATGATCCTTTACTTTGAAACTCGAGTAACAACCTAACGAAACAACCTTTTTGACCAACAAAGTAAGGACCTCCATAACTAAAATGAAAAGAAATGGAGAGAGATGGTCGCCTTGACGTAACCCTTTCAAAACTGAAAAGTCCCTAGTAGCTAGCACTCTCGTTAACAAGCACCGACATAGTTCCACTAAAAATCAAGGCTTCCATCCAAGATCTCCATCTATCCCCAAAGTTCATCTTCAACAGGACATCCCGAAGAAAATTCCAAGACACACAGTCATACGCTTTCAAAATCAATCTTCTTGACTAAGCAACCACGATTAGACCTCTTCGCGAGATCCAAAACTTCACTGACTAACAAGACACCAACGAAAATACTTCTACCTAGAACAAAGTCTAATTATTCCGGGGAAACCAAGGAACTAACCACTTTCTTCAATCTCCCAACAAGAAGCTTAGCAAGGATTTTTTTGGAAACAATTAACTGAGCATATAGGACTGTAGTGCGTGAGAGATTGAGGATTCTTAGACTTGGGAACCAAAGTGAGGAAAGATGTGATAGCAGCTTTTGTCAAAGCAGGATTATAAAATAAATCCTTAACAAACCGAACAACATCAATCTTAACAATCTCCCAACAAGATTGGAAGAAACTGAAGCTAACCTCGTCTGGACCTGGACTCTTACCGCCATTACACGACCAAACAACCTCATTAAGTTCTTCTTCTGTAAAATTAGACTCAAGCCTCAGTTTATCAGTCTCCGATAACATCTTTACCTTTAGCTCCTCAAACGATGGACAAACTTGCTTCCTTTCCAGAAAATTTGTTCTGACTCCTTCTACCTCTCATAATATTATGAAAATATTTCGAATTGCAATCACCATCCTTCAACCATAAATCCCTTGCCTTAATTCTAAGCATATGTTCCTTAAGGTTTAAGCTACTCCACAACTCCTTGTTAGCATGATTTCTGTTGTTGGCCAGAAACTCAAGGTCACTCTTAATGCCTCTAGAAGCAATCTCGTCCAAATCGTTAACAATACCCATGTTCTTGTCAATGTTCAAATCGATCCAACCGAAAACCACTATATTTTAATCCCTCAAACTTGATTTGAGGAGCTTTAATTTAGTTTTCAAAACGTAGTCTCCTCTGCCCTTAATATCGAATGAGCTTCACTCCTTCTCCACGAAAGCATGAAACTCACGATGCTTCAACCAAGAATTGTTAAAAACGAATGGTTTAGGGCCCCAATCAACATCATTTGGCTTTAACCATATTGGGCAATGGTCGGCGATATTCCTCTTTCCCACATATTGACAAGATAACTTCCATTTGTCAACCAGACTATCAGAAACCAAGAACATATCCAGTCTACTCATAACTGGTCCATAACTATTGTACCAAGTAAAGGGCCCTCCTACAACCGGAAGATCGACCACCTCCAAATCACTAATAAACTTCTCGAACTCAAAGATTTCATGATTTCTACTACCAGCACTGACACCCTTCCTCTCTGAAATACTCGAGACTGAACTAAAGTCTCCCCCAAACACGAAGTCAACATCTGGAAATTTACTCTTGAGAAGGACCAGGTTAGCCCAAAGCAACTTCTTCTGAGCAAAAAAACAAGAAGAATAAATGTTGACCAGTATATACTCCTTGCCCTAATAAACACACAATACACCTAAAAAACCTTCACCCTTAATTCTAATCACTGCCTCAATAGAGTCCTTCCTCCACAGAGAAACTAAACCGCCAGACATACCAATGGCGTTCACTGCTGACCACTCGACAAGAAGGTCTCCCCATAATGAACAAGCTAAAGAATCATCCATTGAATTTAACTTAGATTCTTGACTAAGTATAAATATCTAGTCAAGTAAATAGATATTATATTGTACTTGACTAAGTATAGGAATATTTTTCATGTGTCCATTTCTCAACATTGAAGTAGGGTATTGTCTCTTGAGGCGGATCCATAATTTCTTTTGGGCGTGGGAAAGAAAATAGTGTAGATATCTTGACTTGGTTTTAGTTTGCTAACAAAATTTGTTAAATATCTAATAGATATTTTTAATAAAACACTTCACACAATTTTTTATTTATAAATTTGTAATGGTTAGAAGGAAAATAGGAGATGCACTCGATAAAAGTACTAATGCATAACAATTCTAGTGAGTATGGACTATCTGAGGCTTTTAGAATTGTGATATTAAGAGCTAGTTCATGTGAATGAGAAGCTATTGTATATTTTATTTATGTTGTCCCTTTTAAGTGTCATGATATTGATGTATTTATAGGTATTGGGGTCTGAAATTTAGTTTCCTTAGAATGTAACAACCACTTTGGAGATGGATGGTTAATTCCCTTAAACTTAAACTTAGGAAGTGAAGTTGGATTACACAACTTCCTATATAATATTTGTCGATCCAATACATTTGATACACACAATTGAATAGTATAGACGAAGATATTAGAGGTCTGAGTGACGTATCCAAAAAAGAGCATTATATGCGAAAGAGGGGCCTCAAACCATAACAAGATGAATTGATGAGGATGACGGAGTAAACTATACCGTTCACCTGCCCTAAGGCCTCTTCCAATTATACTCCTACAAAAAGAAAAATAAAATTGATTAAAGTAAAAAAAAAAACTATCAATCTATATTAGTTGGGAGTTTTCTTTAAATATTTTTTGTAATTATTATTTGTTGTGAGTGAATGCACTAATTATTTGATGATAAACTTAAAATAAAAAAGATCTAAACTTAACATAAAATGAAATGATGATGCATATATGAATTAAATAGATAAGAAAAGTTAATTTTAAAAAAATGAACAAGTTTAAGTTATTAGGCCTATGGAGTTGAAAACATATTTAATAGTATTAACAAAAACAAGTTTTTGTTTTCTTGTGGGGGCTTGAGCCCTCGATCTGATACATGTGTATTTCACTCACGATTGTCTCATAGATAAAACATATCATGCAATTTATGCACTTAAATACTACAAGAAAAACTAAAATTAACTGGATAAATTTATTGGATAAATTTCACCTTGCAAAAAATGATGGTTATTGAATGAAAATCATCTCACAAGCCATTTATCTAAATAAAAAATAAAAAATAATTTATTAAATATATCACCTCGCAAGTCATTTGAAGGGAAATGATATTTTTTTATAAAAAAAATAATGTTTAAGAGGTGTTATTCTCCTCGCAAGCCATTTTTCAAAATTCAAAATTTTAACGTGTCAAGTCATTTCATTGCAAAATTTGGTAGAGTTATGTCAAACAATTGCGACATGGAAATTACTCAACAATGGTCACATGCATTGTGATGTGTCATGCATCTTGTAACAACTGACATGTAAATTACTCAATAATGGTCACATGCATTGCGGTGTGTTAAGCACCCAACAATCTGATATGCGCAGATTTCAAGAACCAACGGTCATAAAGACAAGGCAATAAATGTAGCACTACCAAAAATTTAGAAATTTGTCTCGGGTCGTCAGTCATATGTAGCAAGTCCTTAACTTTCACTACTCTGAAAGCATCCAAAACGACTAAAGTTCAGATTTCCAAGGCGTTCAACTTGTCATAATAAAAATCGAAAACCAGCTATGGGTTATTTGACCAATAAATCAGAAAAGATAGTTTCCAATCTCCTGTTTTTCCTCACTCCATTCAGCTCAAAGAACGAGAAGAACAAACCTAAGATTGGAGTTATATCCACCGTCTCACAAAAAAGTTCAAAAGCTTTAATAAATCCCCAACCATTTAGGCGTGACTGAAAAGGGGCAATATTCAGGATTTTAAGCAAACCAAACTCAATCACTAAAAGGGATCCGAACTTCAAAATCCTCGATTACCCCTATGTAAAATTAAAAATATTCATCAGACACTCCTCTCGGCTAAGTAATACAGACTGTCTCACCCATGACATAGAGTTCTAACACAACATCTCCCTTGTTCCCGATAGAGGAAACTTGATTATTAAAGAAAAGCTTCGAGATATAGCTATCGTCGATGACATTGTGGTAATAAAATTGAACCTCCTTATCAATCAAATATCTTGTTCTCTCCATTAGAATATCCACGAAATCTGATGACGAAGACTCTGAGTAGTTTTTCTATTAGGTGAAGGGATCTCACCATAAACTTCCCTGATAGTCTAGTCAAACTCTGCTTGACTCAGATGCCCCTCACATTTTATCATGCATTCACTCCAAATTTACTTTTCTCTTTAGTAGTAAGGGAAATAGGGAACTATCCTAAATCATCACAATCATGTATTATAACCATAATAAATAATAAAAAAGAGATATGGAACAGAAAAATACCTAGGTTTTGAGCTTGTAGAAGGAACGATTGACTGAGGTAGCAAAAAGAAACTTGTTAGCAACACTTGAAAGTGGGGTCATTAGCTTTGGTGAAGAAACAAATGAAGAAGAGTCCTTTTATTGAAATAAAGTTACAACAGTCAAGAAGTTGTATCAAACTAAATTAATGATGACAACTTAGGGTTCCAAAGCCATCACTACAAGGAGAGAGAAAGTTGGTCACCACTGAATCATTGAAGGCAGGTAAATTACACAAGAATTGAGGGGAGTTGAATTGTGTTTGCATAAATTTGTTTTACTTCTGAACTAGAGTTCAGATTCTTAAACAGAGTTCAGAATCTAATAATGAGTGCATCAGAAAATGTATCAAAAGTAAAGTAAAAATAGTAAAGAACACACAACAGTTATCTTATTTCCTCTCCCAACTGAGAGTACTCAAATCCCCTTGCCTTACAAGAGATTTCCACTATAATAAAAAAGATTACACTTGCTTATACACACTAGTATAAGACTTTCCTTGCTCAGACCTCTGGTCTAAGACTTTCCTGGTTAATTAACACCTGATCAAAACTTATCTGCTTGGACACTCTGCCTAAGACTCTTCCTTGCGTAAATCCACCTAGTTCAAGAATTTCCTGCTTATACACTCTGCCTAAGACTTCCATTGCTCAGGTCCATGATACAAGACTTTCCTGGTCAAATGCACCGTCGAAGACTTCTCTACTCAAGCCTACAACAAGAGATTTTTTATTATCTAAATTGGCTGTTTAGAGAAGGAATAACTTTACAACAACACTTGATTAACAACCAGAGGCGTTCAAATACAATACAACACATTTATACAAAGGTTTCTTAAGCTATATAAGAATAAGAATTCTTAACAGATTTAGCTTCTAATATGCGGTGTGTGTATTTCTCAGTTGTAGTTGCAACATTATTTCTTGAGTTGATCTTCAAATATTCTTCTCCTTTTATAGCTGAAGAAATATAGTCGTTTAAGTATCCTCAACGGCTATAATAAGATCAAATCTTTAAGTACGTCTTCTTTTCAAATAAAGCAGTTGTTGGAACTTATAGTCAAATATTTATCCACTGAATAAGGCCTTTGTCCAGAGGACTCATTTAAGAATCAAGTATAACACAATCTTTCGAAGATAATGTCAACATATCTCGAGTCCCTTGTGTTTACCCCCAAAATTGGTAAACAGTCGCTGGTCCTCTGAAGATACCAAAAATACCTCCAGTTACTCGTAAGATCGACCAGATTGATCCTAGGACATGTGCTATATAGTTTGTAATTTTCAATGTTTTTGGGAAAAAGGGTCTTAAATCCTTCGACGGGACTCAGAAGGTATTGAAGTTAAGAAATGAAGTAAAAAGAAAGACTTTCAAAGTAAATAAAGAAAAGGCAAAGCTTGAAGATTTTAAATGAAGGATAAATATAAGGCTTGAATGTTAAAATGAAAGTTAAAGGCAAGTCAAGGAATTTTAAATGACTAAAAAAGGTAAAGGAAAGATAAGTGCAAGACAAGAATGTTAAATTTCCGAAGAAGTAAAGGACATGAATCGTAAATGAAATGTAGTAAGTTTCTTGAAAAGTAAATGACTTTGAAAGATAAATGCTTTAACATAAAAGGCTTGAAAGTAAAATGACTTCAAAGATAAATAACTTGAAGATAAATTGACATTGAAGATAAATTGGTGGTGTTTACATCACGTACATTCTCATTGCAATCTTTTCTCTACACGTGAATACTTTTGAGTGTTACGGAGTTACTAGTACATATGATTTTCACACACTTATTCTAACACTAGACTAAGCTATTTATAGATATTACAAAGTAATCGCTTTCGACAGTTTCTTCCTAGGACTATTCTAAGATGATGACACTTGTCCCACTGCATGTTGAAGAAGCTTAATCTTGCGCCACTTGTCTCTGTATTTGAATTAGGAATTACACATTTTCCCTCCACACTTGAACGTGTAAGACTTATGTAACTTCCATCTCCGTCGAATTCATAGATGGTCGAACCTTGTCAACACATAGCAAAATATTTCAACTCAAGATTTCTCTAAGTACATAACTTGTAGGTGAATTCCTTCGACTCTCGTCCTTTTAATGAGTAAGGTCGAAAACCTCACTTTTGGCTCAATAACAAAAACTTTTTTCTAAGCCAAATAACCTTATTAATGCTAGTTTCGAATTTTGGAGATAACAAATCGCCCCCCCCAAAAAATGTTATTTTCGACCATGCAGATGAAAAGATCATTTTTTTATATTCATTAGTTCGACGCCAATTTTGGTCAGACGAAAGTATGGTTGGAACCACCTAACCCATGTTCTATAAACTGTTATGATTCTCCACCCATGCGCATGATGTCATGTCATAATGGCAAATAATACCAAAAGTCCCATCAGTCATATATAATGTTTCTTGATCATGAGCGTTTTCTTGAAACGATGCGCCAAGATGTCTTGTCTTAACTGCTACCTCAACGTACCCGATCCCAAGTTCCACGTGCCCACCACTTCACATCTGCATTAAGTGGCTAGACTTCCCAACTTCTTATTACATATGTGTAAACACCCCAAATTTCCCTCACCCATTCACACCATGGCTTGTGATCTTTTTCATATGCATAAGTTCAATCATAGCATCTCATACCACATGTTTGCTTCACTGCATTGTTTCTAAGTCATCTGCATCTAGGGTTTGTGACCTGAGCCATCCCTGAGCCATTTGAGCCACTCCAAAGGTCATTAATCACTTCAAAGGGGTCCATGTATGTTCAAGCATCATATTATATCCTCACAAGGTCAAAGAAGTCAAAGAATCACAAGAACTGAAAAAGGCATGGAAGCAGAGCCAGGTTTAACTGCACAGATGACCTAAAATTAGGGTTTTGGTTTCAGAGGCCATAACTCCAAAATTTTTGGTCATTCTTGTTTCTATTAGTCTCTATAAGGTATAGGGATCATACATATCAATTTTCATGAAGAAATTCCATGGGGAAGGCATCTGATCAAGAGTTGACTTCTTGAGCAAGTCAGTGCAAAATCAGGGCATCTGAGGCCCCCAATGACCCAACCAAAGGGTGTTCTTCATCATTTTGAATATGTATGATCTTTATTTGATCATAGAAGATGTTAGAAGTTCACAAAATTGAAGAATTTCAAGCCATTTGCAAAGTTGCCTTTTTGGGAAAGTGACTTGTAATGAAAACTTGCCATTTTGGGAAAGTTTTTCAACCTCCTCAAATTGATTCAAAAATGCTTCAAATGAGAAAACTTTGGTCATGAAAGTTGTAGAATGGATCATTCCCTTTTCAAAAAGTACAAGAACTCATCCTAATTCATCATGGATCAAAAGTTATGGCTTGTCAAAGTTGGACAAAATCACATAATTTCAAGTTTTGTACCAAAGAGGCAAAGTTGCAAAACCTCTTGCCAAGGAAAAATGTGACTTCAATGTGACTTCTAACCTTTGCACAAACATAAACCAATACCTAAAAATCAGATTGCACCAAAAAACCTCCCATTTTCATGACTTATGCTTCAAGTAATCACAAAAGGGCCAAAAGATCACAAAGTTGCAAAACCTCTCACAAACCCTAATCCACTTGCTAATTGGCCTCAAGACTGATTCTATGGCTCTCCTCAATCCTTTCTGCGCAGGACACCCCTTTGTCCTTGGCCTGCCATTGACCCATACCTCTCTTACACAAAAAGTTGACTTTATGCATTTTGCTCCATACCAATCACACTGCTCCACAACAACTCTCTGACCTATCAAGGATTGATATGTGTACCAAAAGCAACCCAACACATAACACAACACATCCTGATCTCTCCTACAAGCCAGCATTCTCCAAACTCACCTCTTATGCATTTTCATTCGAATCTCCTCACACAAGCTTCAAATATCAAAATAAACTTCACAGAAACACTCACCATGATCCACTGACCAGTTACCAACCATTACTTTGCCCTGAAACCCTACATATCAAAAACACGATTCTCATCCCTCACTGAACAGAACTTCATCAATCTCACAAACCAGCCAAAATAAACTCCATACAAGCTTTGCAAACTCCTCAGGAGGTTCATTGGGTTCATTTTGAAGCAAGGAAGCAGTCAAAAAGCTCCTGGATTGAAAGCTCCATCTCAGGTAGCCATGTGAAAACATTTTTCCAGAACTCTTGTTTTAAGTTTCTAAATGATTAAGCTTGCTTTCCTGGTCACACTGAACTTTAAATTTTCGAAAATGGTTGAGAAATGAGTGTGTATGGCTTGTCTGAAATTTCTGCCATTTTTGTATCTTGCTTCGAATTTGGTTCATGCTTAGAAATAAATTGTTTTTGAGGTCAGGGATGAGTTTAGGGAGGTGAGAGGAAGTGATCTGGAGCTTTAGAGCTCCAGAAATGACCTGGGGAGTGATTTGGGAAATTCTCAGGGGAGGTGTGGCCGGAGAAGATGACCGGAGGTCATTTCCGGCCACCTTAATGTCATTAGGGCATTAATCACGTTTAGGGCAAAGTTTGAATTTGGACCGTAGATCTGGCTGACTTTTGTTGACTCCCGCGCATATGAATGGCCTGGATCATTTCATTAAACCCTAATCCCATTTAATTAAATTAATTAATCAGATTTAATTTAATCCAGCCAGTTTAAACGTGGGCCGTCCAGATGCGCGCGGGTCAATTCCCTCCTTTTCCATTTGAATCTCAGCCAGTGGATGTGCATACTTCTCATATTTTAATTTTAATTTCATTTTCTTTTCATTTAATTTGCACGAATTATTTAAAATAGCAAAATACATTAAAAAATTCTGAAAACTTTTATCAAATCTTTTATTAATTTTCAGAACCCAAAAATATTTTTATTTTTATTTTTTGCATTAAAAATCATTTTTAAATCATTTAAATGTTTATTTTTAATTGGTTAATGATAATTAATTAATTAAAAATGCATTTAGGTATTTAAAAATCACCAAAAAATTCACATTGCATTTAGAAACATTTAGAAACATTATCCAACTCTCAAAGCAAATTTCTTTTTTGTTCTTGATGCCTTTTGATCATTTTCATTGGAATTAAATTCATTTTAAGGCAATATTTTTGTGCAAACTTTGAAAAATCCATTCTGCCTAACCTTTGAGAGTTTGATGATGGTTCTTATTGCATTGCATCCTTCATGGCATGTAGTTTATAGGATATATTTTGTTTGATTTGATCTCCCATTTTCAATTTATTTGGTATTTTTCTTTGTGAGGCACCCCAAAACCCTAGCCAACTTAGGGAATTCATAACTTTCACTAGGTTAAGAGTTAGATCCCCTCCTTTGGGCAGTGAACTTGTATAGGTTGAGGGTATCTTTGATTGCATTTTCAATTTTTTATCATGTCATTTGCTACTGATCTTGAATTTTTCCTTGAATGTTGCATGTAAACCCTAATTTGTGCTTTCCTTTGCATCCATCTTTCATTTGCTTGCATCCAATGACTTGCCATGACATTTTGTGCATCTACATGATTCATAACACATCTTATGACATATTAGAATCATGTTTGATCATTGCATATTTCACTTGCCATGTTATATGACCATTGCATTTCATGAACTTTTCTTGAACTTCCATGGTTCAAGCATGCTTCATCTGCACCCATATCCTTGTATGATCATTCTCATGTCTTGCCTTGTGTTTGCATCCCATTTTAGCTTCATTAACATCATGTATATGTTTCTTACTTTGTCTTGCATCATGGCATTTCATCTCATTTGCATTGCATCTCATTTCTTTTGCTAACTTTTCAGGTGGTAAGTTATTTTGAGAAGTGAATTTGCCTTCACTTCTCACAATCTCTTTTCATCTCTCTTATGCATCATTGCTGCATTTTTATCTTGTGCTTTAGAGTGAGCTTGCTTATTCATGCTCCTTCTCCTCTTTCTTTCTTCAAGCAACTTATCTTCTTAAGTGAAGTAAGTTGTATTGCTTCCTTCTACTTAATCTCCTTCCCTTTGCTTCTTCCTTGGTGGCTTTTCTCTGAAGATCTCTTGCAAGCCTCATAAACCCTAGGAACAACCAAGCATGATCACAATTAGGGTTTGATTAGTCCCCCATTAGTTTTACCTTTGTGTCATCTTTGTGTCTCCTCTTCTCATCTCTTAATCAAGGACTAAACCTTAAAGGTTTTAAAGCTCTGTGATTAGGGTTATGCCTGTATCCTTCTATTAGGATGGAGTGTATAACTTTACTCCTAAGTGTTAAACCCTTAATGTGTTTAATTCCTTTAATTAATCCACTTAATAATCACTAAGACATCAAGCTTGTAACTTGGGCCTTGCATTTGGGTTCTAATTCTTCCTTAAATGGTTAAGAAGGACTAACCCTAGTGTTAATGGACAAGTCCCCCTCAAGTTGTCTTACAAACCATAAAATCCATTTCTTAATCTTATCATTAACTAAAATCCACTTTAATAAATACTTTGTTTTGTCATGAGGTTAATCCCTAATCATGGATTAAGTTGAGGAGCCTTCCTCAGCTTAAATGTTCTCATCTATTATCCTTCTATTAGGATAGTGTAATGAGTCCATTAGATCCTTGATTATGGCTTAAACTCATTACTTAACACCAAACAAAAACTCCAAAAACATCTAAATAAATGCAAGTGGGTTAATGATCTTAATCCTACATCATGGTGATTAAGTGTGAGGTGTTTACCTCATACTTAAGGTATTCTCATTACCCCTAATCAGAGGGAGGATGTGATGAGCTTACTAACCCTTGGTTTAAGCTTAAGCTCATTAACTAATGACAAATCCAAAAGCAATAAAAGACTGAAAAAACAAAAACAAACAATAATCGTCTCCTCCGGGATTCTTTTCTCACCTCATTCACTCATAAACGAGAACTTGTTTCCTCCGTCTAATGCAAGACAGTTTGCACCTGAGCCAGACAGGTCATACACTTGAGCATAGACAAGCAAGCAGTTCACAAGTCAATTTATCTTTCAGTCTCTTTGAGTCGAACTACGGTGTTCTGACTTCCTCATTGCACGAGAGGATACGTAGGCATAACTTAACAGTTATCGAACAAAAGTCTCTGTATATTCCCCCTCTTCCAGTATTGTTCTTTTAGCCTCATAGTCTTGAGCATTTCACTTTTGTCCTTACACTGACACTTCTCTTATACACTTCACAGTTATTCTACACTGACACTTGCATTCTTTTCCAGCTTTGATACACAGATTGCACTGACACTACCCCTTTAAAACACAAATCTTTTAAGCGTGGATCCCGTCGAGTACGACAGACAATCTGGGTGCTAATACCTTCCCAGGTTGTAACCAACCCCCTTTCTCAGTCTCTCTGGTTCGCAACCGTCTTATCCATATCTTTCTAGGTTTATGCAGCATTACCTGTCATTCGGGATAAAAATGCCTAGCTGGCGACTCTTGTCTTCTGAGTTCACCCTTGTGTGTTCTCTCTCCTTTCGCCGACCGTTCACGTCTGTACCCCATTTGAAATGGCCTCATTTGGTGGGAGCGACAATATGCCTATAAATGCGCCCTTCAGTAAACAAAGAAACTTTTCCAATATCTTGCAAACTTTTATCTCCTTCTTGCCAAAGTCTTTCCTCTTTTCTTCCCATAAACCCTAGAAAACCTCCATTTTCATTTTCAACAATGGCGTCCTCAAAGGCTAACACTTCCCAGAAGAAAAGTCAGAAAGAAAAGGCTTTCACTTTCGAAAAAGCTCTTCCATCATTCAAAAACCTTACTGAGCCTAAGACGGTCAAAAGCCGTCAGTTCATACCAGAACCCATGGATGTTGAAATAAGGAGTTTGTATAACTCCCAGGTAATGATCCCTTTCACTGTTAATGAATGTCCTTATGCTCTGTCTAACCCTTTGTCCAAAGTTGCAAACACAGATAAACGGTTAAGCGAGTTCTTTTCTTGCTACTGTAAATCCCAAACCTTAGGGGACAAAAGTCTCCCCAAGGCTGATGATCCTTCACCTAACCCACCTCCTTCCAATCAACTGGACTTAAAGTACCTCTATGATGGTACTAGATTGGTTAGGGTTGTTAGTCAATTCAACGACTTTGATCTTTGGATGGCTAGGATTGAAAAAGTTAAGGTTGAACACTAGAAGGCCATATGGATTTATGATTTTTTGATGTTGTCGAAGAAAAACATTCCTTATTTCTTAAACCTTTTGGTTGCTTCCCTGTACTTTTGGGACTGCATCCATTACACTTTCCATCTTCCTTGTGGGATGGTTACCCCTACTATCTTTGATATAGCTGCTATCACAAGGTTTCGACCTGATGGTGCAACATATGACCCCTTTGTTGATGCTGAGGATACTATTGGCTTTAATGAGTCCAAGCTAACGTACACTCACTTTATCAAACACCACTCTAAACCAAATGATGAAAAGGTTTCTGACAAGGAGCACATTGCCTTCCTCACTCTTTGGTTATCAAGATATGTCTTCTACACCAAGTTCTTGCAGGTGGCAAAGAAATACTTGCCTTTGGCGAACCAACTTCACAACAATAGATGGGTTTGCTTGAGTGAGATAATCTTGGCCAGCCTCTACGAATCTATAAGTGAGGAGGTGTCTCAACTGAGGAACCCATCAACAACTTCTGGTGCCATGAGTCTAAATGGTCCTCTTTGGCTTCTTCAACTTTGGCTAAATGCCACTTTTGAACCCATTCTAGAAAAGGGAACGTTGATGAAGACTCAGAGGAAATTAGGCACAAATGCATTGAAGGTGAAATCCTGAAAGGGGCCTTCTCTAGTTTCATAATGATGTTTGTACATTAGTACAAATTTACACCTTTCATGGCTCCTTTTGCTGAAAGGAAATGTGGCCCCAAGTGGTTTACTTGGGCTTTCCCGATTTCATCTTCAAAGAAGCTTTTCATGGATTCCGTTTCAGTTTGGGAGGCTTTTCTAATTCCCAGATTCATCGTTCATAGACTGAATGGTGGGAAATTAGATACAATCCTTATTTCTTATCAACCAAACTTGGTTTTTAGGTAGCTTGGACTGGGCTAAAGTTTTCCCAGGTGTCTCTAAGAAAAGAAAGGTCAAATAATTTTTCACAACAACCTTTTCGGCGACGACACCCTTACCGATATCTTCGACATATGGGATGCCCAAAAGGCAATCCTATCTCCAATATTCTTCCAACCTACTGCCTTGTGTAGCCACCCCTTTAATGATTAGTGGTGCAAGTATTACAGTGACAATTTTCTCACTACTGTTGAATTTTCCACTTTACTTGACCAAGCTTTCCTTGACGTGCAAGAAAGAGTCAAGAAGCATAAGTCCACTCATATCAAAGAGATATAAGCTTTTCAAAAATACT
Organism: Lathyrus aphaca; assembly: GCA_963966055.1. Lineage (NCBI taxonomy): Eukaryota > Viridiplantae > Streptophyta > Magnoliopsida > Fabales > Fabaceae > Lathyrus > Lathyrus aphaca. The sequence continues at coordinate 459,561,614 of OZ014522.1, read as the reverse complement.
TTGAAACTGTCTATCGACCAGATGATCTTAGTCGAACTGTTCGTGAGGCTGCTGTCACTTTGAAGGAGAAATTTTTGCAAAAGATGGATAAGTTGAAAATCCCTTCAAAAGTTCCTCCTGAGAAGAGTTATGAGGTGAATTTCAAACTCTTACCTCCAATATTTCCTCGAATGCCTACTGCTGATTTTAGAGTGGCATTTGTCCCTCCATTTCCAGACTGGTTCGTCTATGGGGATTCAATAAAAATCCTTCGACAACAGTCTCAGCCGAAAGCCAAAAAGGTGGTTACGACTAAGCACACACTAGAAAGTTTCAAAGGGCACCTTCATATAGGGATCAAAGACATTCATGTTGAATCCGACATATATGAAGGTTTGAGGTATTCATTTACCTCCTATTGACTGATCAATTATTAACTCATAACAATTGTCTTTGTTATTTCCAGCAATTTCCAGAAAACCCACTACCAACAGAGGAGTGGTGATAAAGACTGAAAATAACGAAGGCACCAAGGTACCTCACAATCCGTACTCATGAATTTTTTACATGCTTGCCTTCTAATATTTTAATTCTTATTTCAAACATCCAAAAAGCCTTCGTCACCCCAGAAGAAGGGTAAAAAGGCTTCCAACATCATCATCAAATCAGATGATGATCAATCCCCTGAGGAAAATCCCCTCAAAAGAAAAAGGAAGAATGCACAATCTCCAAATATTGCTGGCCAACCTTCCTCTAAGGTGGCTAAAGTTGTCAAAAGGGAACCTATTGCAGGTGGTGCCGAAGATGAACCTCCAACCCCATGTGGTGAAGCCCACTGGTAGCCCTCCTGAGAGTGAAAACTCTAGCCCAAGTGGAGAGAAAGAGGTATTTAGACTTTTTGTCTCTGGTCTTTAAATTTCTTTTCGCAACTTCGACCTAACCTCTCTTTATAACAGGCTAGAGCAGGTGTTTCACAACCTCCTTCGACGGTCACTCCTACACCCACAGTTCTTCTAAACAGCCAAGGTGATCCAACTTATCACCCAACTTATAATTTTGGTTCTGGTTATAGCTCTTTAAGTGAGATTAACCAACCCATCACTACATCAATTGCTCCTTCCCCAGTGGTCAAAGCCACCAAAAACTCTCCTGCTAAGACTGCTACTCAACAATCCCACAATGAGGATTCTGAGCGTGAGTATGACGATGTTTCTATCAAGGACAACCTTGGCCAAGCAAGCCATATTTCCAGGGAAATAAGTGCAGCCTTTCCTACAGAAGAAGAAATTGAGAAAACTCAGGACCTTACCCCCCCTAATCCAAAAAATAAAGAGTCAGAGCATGTGGGAGAGCCCCAAGCTAATACTCAAGATGATGTTATGGATGATAAAATTGAGGAAGAAGTAGAAGAGGAAGAAAATGAGGATGATCAACAGAACAAGGGTGAAGTTTGTCGCTCCCGGGATTTTCATCCTAGTACAAACACGAAAGTGACCCGGAAAAGGTAGAGTCGCCAACCAGACATTTTTATCCCGAATGTATAGGAAAGGTAATGTTGCACAAACCGAGGAGAAAAGGAAAGGACGAGGTCCTGTGAACCAAAGATCTGGGTTCAGGAGTTGGTTACGACCTGGGAAGGTATTAGCACCCCAGATCGTCCGCCGTACCCGACAGGATCCACGCTTATTTGTCTGTTTCAAAGGGTGAGAAAGAATAAAGTTGCTGAACAAATGAACTGCTAACTGGTATAAGAATGGAAATGAGAAAGGGAACTGGAAAAAGAAAATGAGAATAAAAGGGGGGAAATATAGGTAAAATAAAGAATGTGCTCGAATGGGCCCTACCCCGCTGCCTACGTACTTCATCGGGAAAATGAGGATCAGAGTCGACGTAGTTCGCTTAACTAAGGCGGGGACTATTTGTTTGTGTTTTTTATGCACTAGAACTGCATATGTCTATGCTCAGGTGTTGCAGGCTCATCTGGTACAAGTGCGTTTACCGTCTTGCATGCGAGACAAGTCGTCGCGAGTTCGTGTTGAGAGTGAATAAGGTGAGAAGAGAGGTTCTCGCAGGATAGTCACTTATTATGTTTTTGTCTTTTATGAGAAGTGTTTTGAATTTTTTGTGAACATTCTCATACTAAGACCTATCCCTCGTGGAAAATACTTACACCTCACCCCGAAACAGGATGCATATAAGTACTCCGCAACAAAGTCTCATGGCGTATAAGAACATTCAACCTTTATTAGGTATTTTATTATTTTCTTCATGAGGTGAAAAAGAAAGACACAAGTTGAAAAAAGACAAACTAAGGGGGACTAAGACACAACCCTAAGTCAATTATTATATATAAAAGGGAGATCCTAATGGTTTGTGAGGTTTTTTACAAAACAATTAGCTTAACAATACATATTGAAAGCATAAACAAAGCATAAAAGCGATTAAGTACCATAAACGTCATAGATTGAAACTAGGGTTCCAAATAAGACCTAAGTCTAAAGGTGAAGGTACCTAAAGGTTACATGACTTCTAAAGTCAGTAGCTACATGCTATAGGTCCCTAAGTATGATAGGATACCTCACAAGATCAAATTATGTTAAACTATGTAAAAGGCGTTCACATACGTTCACCTAAATGCAAGTTAGGGTTTATGGATGAAGTATGACTTCATATGGAATACAAGCATGCATTAATGCATGAAATGAATATCAAAGTCAATAGTGAGTGCATATGAATGTAGATGAATTAACATACCATCATGGATGCAATGGTGTAAGCATATGGAGCAAGGAGAAGAAGATGTGAGAAGAAATGGAGCAAACATCGCATAAGATCACAAATGATGCAAGTTAAAGATGAATGGAATGTGAATATGCATGAAATAATTATGGGTCAGTAGCATACAAGATATTATATTCAATTAGAATGCATGGATAGACATTAATGATTCCCACATAATTCATGTTAACAATTGGAGGAGAAGAGAAATGAGTTTAGGTTAAACATGTCCAAATAAGTATACACTTTGAAACACCAAAACAAATCAAATGAATATGGTTCAAGAAGTGAACTATAACTGGAATTAAGGACCTATAAATGACCTATAATCAACTCCTAAAAGTTACCAAAAGGTACCTCAAGCAAATGGCATGAATGCCTTCCTAACATCTAGGATATGGAGCAAATACGCACATGATCGGACCTATATTCTAGGTGACATAAAAAATAGCAAACAGGGTTGAAATATTATGAAATTAAATCCATGGAATGATAAAGTAAATAACTTGTATATTATAAAAGGATTTCACAAAATTAAGCACCAAAGTGCTAAAACAATTACTTAACGATTAAGATAACAAGGCATAATCGTCAAAAAATAACTCCACAAAGTGGATCAAAAAGGGCACCAAAAATTATTAAACAAAAATGCCTAAGGAGAATAAAAATTTCACAAATTCCAGTGGTTAATCACACACAAAAAATAGGTCTCACACCTATGGGAAAAAATGGTTTTTGGTCCCTTTAACTAAAACAATGCAATTTGGGACAACTTGTAACCAAAAATCCAAATTAATTACTAAACCCAACCAAAACTGGAAACAAAAATTATACAAAATTAATTAAGAAGATAAGGATCACTCACGAATATTTCAAGAATTTTATCACACCCGAAACTATTTTTAATAATTGCGACGAAACGGGCAAAAAACGGTGTTTTAAGGGAAAGTGAAAGGAAGCGAATTCTATAATCCATAACTTAATCCCTAAGCTCCGAAATCGACACAGATAAATATAATTCACAAATAAATCCAGTGCCTTAGGTGGGAGGACTCAATATGCACCTTAAGATATATGATCCTAAGCTGCATACAACTAGAATGATGCATAAAAGTGGAGCATCGAGATTACTTACTTGATCGAAGTGACGATTCTTCATATACAGAAATCCAAAAACTCCATGCAAGGTCTTGTAATCTCCCATGAGCAAAATAAATGCTTATCTTCCATAATTAGTTCATGATGCTCCACCATAACCGAAATCGATCCACATCAATCAAAAAATTCATGAACACTTACATCCAAATTAGTTTAAAACAAACATTAAAATTCTCACTAAAATTCTAATTAAATTTGTCAAGAAACTAATCCAAATGTTAATCCACAAAAAATTAGTTTAAAAAGAAAATTAATCAATATTTTTAACAAGAATATTAATTAACAAATTAAGGAAATAAAGAAACCAGGGTGTGTTTCAGGAATTGCAGGGTCCTAATAAGATTTTAATGGCCCAGAAGGCCCAATTCCAATCACAACCCGTAGGGAAGGGTGTACATTGAAAATATAGGGTGTCAATAGAATTTCATGGGGCCTGATCCCATTTCTTCATCACATGAGCGCACAGGGGGCATTGTGGTAAAACGGGGGTGTAAATATAGCTTCCATGGCCATGAGGCCCAATCAACCCAACGCAGGTGGTGGAAATAGTGACAAGGAGTGTGTGAAGAGGGATCCATGACGAAAAAGCAGATAAGCCCAATCCAAACTTCAGAAACATGAAAACCTAAATTTATAACTCAAGTTCTTCACTCTTCTCCTTCAACAAGCCACGATCATCATTGGAGACTCAGAGTTTAACCTCCTCAACCATTTACAAACCGGAGCTGCTGAAACCTCATCGCCTCCGCCATTCTCTCATCATCATAACACCATCCATTCTTCTTTCTCAATGAAATGCACCGCTACCTCCACTGGGATCACCATCTCATATCGACAAACTCGTAGTGTTTTCATCTCCTAGACGCGACAATCTTCATCAACTTCTTCATTGAATTCCCTCTTATTAAGTCTCAATGATAACCTAAATCACCATACGAAAGGACCTCGAATCCGCGATGCCAGCTATGAAAGAAATCACGAAAGCCGCGATTCGAAAACTCGCGATGAAATGACGCTTTGCTCAAGTATATCGATGAATTTGAATCCCCACAACTCTCCGCTCGATTCTCTTCTTCTAATCCTTCCTACGATTCTTGTTCTTCTGCGATGTCAGAATATTGTGTGAAGATCAATGAATCTTGATGAAGATTGAATTTGTGTTGATATTGATGCAGGGTCATGTAGAATTGATGAGGATGATGTGATGACGTGAAGGTGATGATGAACTAGCGGATGAACGTGTTGAAGATGATGACGCAGGTTGAAGATTGAAGGTGATGATCGATTGAAGAGATTTCTGAGTTTTTTGAGAAATTGCAGATGATTAGAGTGAGATTGGGGATGAAGATGGAGCTGAGTATTTTGGTCATGCGTTCTCTTTTTTTGTTATGATTTCTATCTGTTTCTGAGTTTTCCCATTGTGTTGTTTTTTGGTGTATTGATATTGTGTTTGTATTGATTTTTGCAGAAAAAGATTGAAGAAGTGTTGAAGAATGTTGGTTGATGATGAGAATTGATGACGGTTATTGAAAGAAGATGATGGAAGATGGGTTTTGAAGAGAGTGATCAGTGTTTCTCACTGCCTGGGATTGATATTGATGAAGTATTTTGAAGATTTTATGAGTTTCAGTCTCTCCTACTAAGTTCTGTTAAATATCAAGATAGTTCAGTTTTTTTTTCTGTTATGGATTTTTCCTAATAATTAATCTATGTTTTTTCTGGTGTATTTTTGTTTCTTCTGATATGAGTTTGTGATAAATCCTCTTTCTGCATAGATTTTCTGCAACATAAATGTATCTAAATCCTCTAAATTCCAATTCCTGAGTTTCTAACCGTATTCTCTGTAACTGAATCCACTTGAAGTTTTATTTTTCTCATAATTTCTGGTGTAATGTTGTAACTTCAAACGAGTCTTTTTTGTGAATTTCTTATTTGTGAATAAAAATGAATATGAATTCAAAAATAATAAGAAAGTGACATATTATATCTATCTTCTGTTAGACCAATAGGTTTTCATGAATATACAATGAATATGATCACAACTAGTTCAATGTGGATAAAAATGAAATTTGGATATTGAACTTGACAATTTAAATGGGCTTAGAAAAAGTTTAGAAAATGGATAAAAATGATAAAATGTAAATGGAAGTAGAAAGGAATGGTTATTGAATAATGAAAATTGATTATTGAAATCAAATGGACACTTGACTTAACATACGTAATCAGGTGATTAATTAAGTTGGACTGGACAATTACAACTTGACTACATCTTGCCTTGAACTGATAACTCTCTCGGATTTAACAATGAATGTCACTGAAAATGAATCCATTCATGACTCTTGAATAAATGGCTCCTTGACTCCATCCTGGATCATGATGAACTACAATATCTATGTTGAAACCTTTTGGATAATAATATGCATCTGATGAATCTGTTTCGAAATTTTGAACCCCAATGCCCTGCATAAACCTTAACTGAAAGGTTAATTGTATCCAGATGATTATCATTCATCACTGTACACGCCTACGCCTTGACAACTTTGACTTTCTCACAAGAAAAAATGACCTTGGACAATACTGCTATGGAAATAAACCAACTGTACTTGATGAATTGTCGTCGAAGCAATACCTTGATAATCACGAAGAATCGGTCTTATTAGGTATACACCTCAGCCACCATGAAACCCTAATCCATAGAAATTCTGAATTAAAAACCAAATGATGGACTAGATGTACTAGTAAATAGTCTTGGCGAGCGGAATCCTCGAAGATAACTTAATTAGGGAAATAAACCCTAATCAAACAGCAAGAGTACACAAAGGTGTTATTGATGGCCTTATTGTCGCTCCCCGGATTTTCATCCTGGTGAAAACGCGAACTGTCGGTGATGTTGGAGGTTGAGGTTGAATAGAGTCGCCAGCTAGGCATTTTTATCCCGAAGGAAAGGTAATGCTGCATAAACCTGGAAAGATATGGATAAGATGAATGCGAACCAAAGAGACTGAGTAAGGGGGTTGGTTACGACCTGGGGAGGTATTAGCACCCAGATCGTCCGTCGTACTCGACGGGATCCACGCTTACTTAATTGTGTTTAAAAGAGGGAAGTGTATGTGCTAAACTGTGAATGAAAGCTAGGGAGAAAAGGATGTACAGAGTGTCAGTGCAAAAAGAAAGTGAGTGCTCAAAACTGAGGCTAAGAAAAGAAAGTTAGAAAGACGAGAGAAGGGGGGAGACAAAAAGACTTTTGTTCGATAATTGTTAAGTTATGCCTACGTATCCTCTCGTGCAATGAGGAAGTCAGAACACCGTAGTCCGACTCAAAGAGACTTAATGTTTTTGGTATGAACTACTTGCTTGTCTATGCTCAAGTGTGTGACTCGTCTGGCTCGAGTGCTAACTGTCTTGCATTATACGGAAGAAGCGAGTTCTCATTTTCAGAGTGAGTATGATGAGAAAAGAATCCCGGAGGAGACGTTTATTGTTTGTTTTTGTGTTTTCAGCTTTTTATTATTTTTGGTGTTTTGCATAGGATAATGAGCTTAAGCCCTAATCAAGGGTTTGTATACTCATTATATCACCCCTGATCAGGGATAATGAGTCTAATTAAGTATGAGATGAAAATCTCAACTTAATTACCCTAATGATGCAGGATTAAGATCATTAACCCACTTGTGATTATTAAGTATTTTTGGATTTCTGTTTTGTGTTAAGTAATGAGTTTAATCTCTAATCAGGGATTAGTGAACTCATTACACCATCCTAAGAGAAGGATGATAGATGAGAACACTTAAGATGAGGAAGATACCTCAACTTAATCCATGGTTAGGGATTAAAATCATTATATAACAAACCTTTATTGAAGTGGATTTTAATTAAAGGTGGGATTAAGAAATGGATTTTATGTTTGTAAGACTAAACCTGAGGGGGACTTGTCCATTAAACTCTAGGGTTAGTCCCTCTGAACCAACATGCAGAGATGTAACCCTAATATAAGACCCAAGTTACAAGCTTAAGTCTTAATGATTATTAGGTGTTTTGATTAGGAGGTGTAAACAACTTAAAGGTTTAACACTAAGTATTAAAGTTATACACTCCATCCTAAGATAAGGATACAGTCATAACCCTAATTCAGAGTCTTAAAACTTTAACTGTTTAGCCTTGATTATGAGATGAGAAGCAGAGACTCAAGGAGACTCAAAGGTAAAAAATTTAGGGGGGGGGGGCTATGTACAACCCTAAAGTTATCATGCTTGGATATTCCTATGGTTTGTGAGGAATAAAGAAAGATCTTCAGAAAGTCTTCAGATGGTCACCAAGGAAGAAGAAGCAAATGAAAAGATAAGAGGAAGAATAATAGGTTACTTACTTCCTGAAGAAGTTAAGTAACCTAAGAAAAAGAAAAGGAGCAAGAGAGAGCACAAGTGAGTCAAACTCACTTCAAAGACAAATAAAAATTCAAATGAAGGGATAAGAAAAGGTTGGATGTGGAGGCAAATCCACATCCTGTTCAACTTACTAGAAGCCCCTACAATGGTTAGTATGAATGCATAAGGTGAAACAAGATGCAATGAAGAAAAGATGAAGATGCAATGATGCCAACCAGAAGTGAATACATGATGAAAATGTGTCATGGAGAGATACAAAGTCATATACAATGCATATGTATGATCATACAAGTGATGGATGCAAAAACAAGCATGTTAGAAGCTTAAGAACATATGAACATACATAAGATGTAATGGATGTAAAACATGTCAAATGGATGCAACAATGATCAACCAACATTCACACATGTCCTAAGGTGTCTAAGATGACATAAAAATGCATGAGATGTCATGACAAGTTCATATGATGATGGTATGCAAAGATGAATGCAAATGAACATGACAAATTAGGGTTTTAAGAAAGTATGAGATGCATATGATCAAAACAGAAGCAAAACACATGATAAAAAATTGAAATTGCAACCAAATGAACCCTAAACACACATAAGATCACCCCCCAAAGATGGAAGTCAGAAGCTAAAACAAAGTCAAGTTATCGTTTTTCTAAGTTAGGCTGGGGTTTTGGGTGCTTCTTCATGAAAAATGACAAACAAATGGAAAATTCAATGCAAAAATGTGAGGTAAATACCCTAGATACTACATGCCAAGTATGAAAGAATGCAAAAAGAACCATTTACAAACTCATCTTGGTTGATCAGAGATGAATTTTTGAAGTTAGCGTTAGAAAAATAGGAAATTTGGAAACCCTAATTCATGGTTAATTGTCTAAATGTGATCAAACCCTAAAAGAAATTTGTGAGATGAGTTTGTAAATTGTTCTAAATATGTGAGAATGCTACATGAAATTGTTTGTGATTTTTAAAGACCTAAAAGTATTTTTAATTAATTAAAATGAATTAATTAATTAAATAATACAATTAAATGATTTAAAAATATTTTTAATGCAAAAATTAAAAATAAAAATGTGTTTTGGTTCTGAAAATTATTTAAAGTTAGGATGCAAAAAAATTAGAATTTTATAAAATGAAATGCTATTTTAAATAAAGAATGAAAATAAAATGAAATAAAAATGAATAAAAATGAATTAAAATGCAAAGTAATCAGAAGGAGTGGTCCAGATTGCGTGAAAGAGAGATCAAGGGTTAGGATGAGAAGTCAGCTTGACTTGGGGTAGGATGATCTAAAGGCCTAGGTTTAAACTTAGCTTACGCGCGTGATCCAAGGGCCATGATTTAATTTGAATAATTAATTATAAATTAACTTAATTAATTAGAATTAGGGTTTAATGATCTAATATGGACCATCCATGCGTTAACCTAATCAACATCCAAGGGCTGAGATTCAAACTGGGGACCTAAACCCTAATGACCTTCAGGTGACCGAAGATGAGCTCCGGTCATCTTCTCCGGCAAGCCCCAACCCTAACTTCTTCTACATGCCACTAAACACCAAATTAACTACCCAGAAATGATCCACAAGCATCATACAATCAAAATCAATCATCAAACAAGATTTATAACACGCATATATGATGAATCGAAGCAAAAACACTTTCACGGGCAAAGTTTCAGAACGACCATACATGCTCATTTCTACACTATTTTCAATTCCAAACACATCAGCATGATCAACAAAGCATATAGAATCATTCTATAACAAGAAAACAAGGTTCTGGAAAAATTGTTCTTGAAGGTTACCTGAACTGAAGCTTTTCGAATTTGAGCTTTCAAAGCCTCCCTTTGGTGAAAAGTGGCTCCTTTGGTCCCCCTGAAGCTAATCGAGTGCTTGGATGAAGCTTATAGTGGCTGGTTTGAGGGTTCCAATTCTGATATGGCAGAAAATGAGGTCTTTGTATGTTGTGTTTCAAGCCATGGTGATGGGTGGGAAATGATCTATGGATGACTTATGGTTGATTGGTGAAAGAAATTTGGAAGTTTGATGGCTGGTTTGAGAGAATCGAAAAAGGGAAGTTTTTGACAATTTTTGTGCAATCTGAGTATTGGCTTGTTTTGAGCTCTTGTGTGTTGTGTGTTGTGATCCTTAGGCTATGCATAAAAGATTAGAATGAGTCAGAAAAGTGGTTGGGCACTGTGGGAATGGTATGGCTCCATTGTCCAAAAAGTAAAAAATGATGTACTTGAAGCATGGGCCATGGCAGAAGTGATTTGAGGTCTTGGGCTGCCTCAGCTGAGTTCAAGGAGAGCCTTTGGATCAAAAATGGTGAGTTGTATGGCTTGATTCATGAGTTTGTATGGTTTTTGCATTTTGACAACTTTGACATTTCTTGAGAAGCAAGTCATGAAATCTTGTGGTTCAAAGCATAATTCTGGTCAAGGCATGTTGCATTATGTTTCTAAGATGTGTAGCAATGCATTAGAGGTCATGAGAAGGCTTGGAAATCAAAATTGCACATTTCCATCTTTGGCATGAACTTGAAAATTACAAGATTTTTCCCAACTTTGACTTGTCATATCTTGAGTTCTAGGATGAATCAAGAGGAGTTCTTGTACTTTTTGAAAATGGGAAGATCAAATCTACAACTTTCATGTTTGAAGAAAATTCATTTGAAGCCTTTTTGATCAAGAAAGAGGAGGTTGAAGATCTTTCCCAAAATGGAAAGTTTTCATTACAAGTCATGCCCAAAAATAGAAACTTTTGTAATGGCTCATAATTCTTCAATCTTGTGAACTTCTAAGCATTCCTAAGATCAAATAAAGGTCATAGGACATCAAATTGATGAAGATGACACTTTGATACACATGCTCCTTATATCATATATAGACCAATAGAATCAAGAATGATCAAAAAATTTGGGTATAAGGGCCTCAAACCCAAAACCCTAATTTCTGGTCATCTGTGCAGGAGCCCTGAGCCTTCCTGGGAAACTGTGCAATCTTTTGAGATTTTGTGACTTCAAAGAAACTTGGAGGTATAATATGATCATAGAAAACTCATGGACCCTCTTGGCATGCTTCAAGGCCTCTGAGATAGCTCAAACCACTTCTAAGATTCTTCTAATCACAAACCCTAGCTATGTAGTTATGCAGTGAAATAAAACCATGCAGTGTGAGATGGTATGCTTATGCAATGCAATATGAAGGATCACAAGCCAAGGTGTGAGAAAAAGAGAGGGCAAATTTGGGGTGTTTACACTTATAACCAAAATATTGAATCCACCTGATAGATATGGATAGGATATGAAACCCTAATTTCATATGGCATTGATCCCATGCCTTAGGAGCTCCATGAAAATGATGAATGCAAATGATATGACCTAATGGGAGAATGCAGATGAACGCAAACATGAGCTAGTCAGTGGTAATAAAAGCGAGGGCAAATTTTGAGGTATTACAAAGTTGATAAAGAAAAAGAGCCTGAAAAGACTCAACAAACCTTGCCTGAGGAAAATCTCCAACACCCTTCTACCTTTCAACGTTCGACCCCAAAAGAAGTCATTACTGGGGTCCAACTGCTGGCTTTAAAGTGGTAAGTCCCTAGGGAGTATTCCAGAAGGAAGCTTGGGAAGAGTTTTGGCTCTTCTGGAAGCAGTACTTCGACAGCTCCTAGGGGCTCATCTTCAGATGACTTTGTTGGTCTTATCCTCAAAAAGATCAAGGATAAGTTCTTAAAAAAAGATATCCATCTCACCTGTAATGCAGACCCAACTGCCCCCTCTTCCTAAAGGATACTCTACAAAAGCTAGATCTTTTGACACTTGATCCTAAAATCTCCAGATCCATCATTGAACTGACTACTCTGGTGAACCAGATGTCTAATGATTTTAAATTCATTCCAACGGTCGAAAAACTCATTGAGGCAACTGGTACAAAGAGTTGTTCATCCTGGGATCAAGCACGGGAAGTTGAGAGTGAATTCGAAAGACTAGAGCACAATAAGGCAAAGAGGGAAAAGGAAAGGACTGGCAATGACATTGCCATTGTAGTGTGGGAGAAAGAGATTGAGGAGCTTCATAACAAAATCTCTGCAGCTAAAGAACACAACCTTGAGTTGAGTCAGTCTGATAGTACTGACTTGGAGGTTGATTTGAAGTGCACAATTGACCTTATTGATGTTATTGAAGTTCTTGACAAAGAGATTTCGACAGCCAAGCTTAACAAGGCTTTATGTGAGAATCGTCTCCAGATTCATAAGTTTAGCTTTCTCTAGCTGCAAGGGAGACTCCCCTTCTGATTTCACTGTCTTTTTGTAATATTTTGGATTTTGTATTTTTTTTGTATTAATCCTTTATCCTAATAAAGCTTTTTTATGTAACGATATTCTGGGCGTTCTTTCGCCCCTTTTTACTTTATGCATTAAGCCCTTTTTATTAATCTTCGACTTGCAATTTATTTCTCTGCATAAGTAAATTTAATATGATTGTCGAACAACCTTTAAGTCAAAACCTCAACTTAAATTTGGGTCAAAAGTAATGTTGCTTTGACCTTGGTTATTGTGGTAAGTTGCAGGATTTAATGCCTTGTATAATTGCATGACACAAATTACCATTTACAAACGATATCCACAACGCACCCTTAGGGTGTTATTCCCAAGGAAGAATTCACGTGCTTTTTAGCTGCCTTTTGATTGACCAGTTAGCACACATGGACTTCCTTTATAAATAACTCCCTACTCAGTCCATCTTTTTCACAAACAACAAACATGGATAATTCTATGGAGAAGGTGGATGGTACTAAATCTCACAAGCAAGGAAAATGAACTAGAAATAAGGGTACTTATTGTTCCCGCGTGGGGATGATCACTCGCTCCAAGCCTAAGGAGGGTAAAACAACATATCCCAAAAAGGAGCCTCCAAAGGGTGAATATCTGGATGATGAAGCTGATGAAGACTTTATCACTTATCTCAACTCCCTTAAAGATATTAAGTAGTGTAGTTCTTCTTTTTCTAGTTGTTCAACCATTTTTGTATTTGTAAGCTATTTTTGGCCCTCTAATTATTAATTAAATTTTATGTTTGTATTTGAATCTCTTGAAGCATTGGCCTATATATTTTTAAATATTTCCCATTTAGTTTCAAGGTTCTTAAATCAGCTTCAATCTCATGTATGTCACAAGCATTATTACTAAATACCTTAGCAACTTGAAAGGGAATTTCCCATTTGGGTGACCATTTCACTAAATATCTACTTTTTCGGTCCATGGGAAAGATTACTTTCCACACTAGTTGACCAACCGAAAAGGTCTTTATCCTGACCTTCTTGTTATAGGATTTCTCTACCATTTTCTTCTGCCTTTCTAGAAATTCTAAAGAATGAAGTATCTCTTTGTCCAAATCCAACAATTCATCTAGCATCATATCCCAATAGATTTCAGATGGAATCTCATGGTGCCTTTGAATTCTTGTAGATTGGAGGTAAATATCCAGAGGCAAAACTGCATCATGCCCATACGTAAGTCGAAACAGGGTAGTATCGGTTGCCTATTTAGGTGAAGTTCGACACGCCCAAAGGATTTGGTCCAATGTCTTGTGGCAATTCTTGGCTTCTTACCCACATGTTTCTTGATCAGGCCAATGACTACTTTATTTGCTGCTTCGACCTGGCCATTAGCTTGGGCATAGTAAGGAGTGGATATCAAAAGTTTAAAACCCATTTCCATGGCAAACACTCGCATCTTTTGACCAATAAACATAGATCCTTGATTTGTGGTAATAGTCTATGGGATCCCATATCTATAGATGATATTATTCTGAATGAACTCAATTACATCTTCTTGATCAACATTTGACAATGTAATAGCTTCAACTAATTTGGAAAAATAGTCAATTCCTACCAAAATGTATTTATGATTCTTTGAAGATGCAGGTCGAATTTCTCCAACCAGGTCCAAAGCCCATCCTCTGAAAGGCCAAGATTTTACTATAGAGTGTAACTCACTTGTAGGAACATGTTGGATTCTAGTATGTACTTTACATTCTTGACATCTTTTAACAAATTCAATATAATCCTTGAGCACAATGGGCCAATACACACCCTGTCGAAATAAAAGCCACATCATTTTGTGGCCTACTTCATGTGCTCCACATGCCCCACTATGGACAGTTGAAAGAGCTTGGAATGCCTCAGGCTCACTAAGGAATTTGAGCAATACTCCTTCAGGAGTCTTTTTATACAATTCATTCCCCAAAAGAACATAACTTAAGGCTTGGTATCTGATCTTCCTTTTTGTCGAAGTTGTTGGATTTTCCAAATAGTCTACTATGCACTTTCTCCAATCCTTGTCACTTATGCTATCGACCACCAATATTGCAAAACTTTCTTCATCAGCATACCCAAGCTTAGTTTCTTCTAAATCTAATGGGGCCAATCCTACTAACACAACTTTTCCTCTGACCTTAATTGCACACTATAACTTCTCTTTTGAAATTTTGTACCCTGGTGCAATTTGAGCCAAGTCATTTGAAACTTGATTTTCTAGTCAAGGAATGTGTCGAAAGGTAACTGCTTTGAATTTTTTCAACAGTCTATTTACTACTACAAAATACATAATTAAGTTTTCTTTTATGCATTTAAATTCTTTGGTTACTTATTTTATTACTAACTCAGATTCTCCCATTATTTCGACATGAGTTACCCCCAATTCCAACAATACTTCTAGTCCAGCTATTAAAGCCTCATATTCAGCTTCATTGTTAGAACAATGGCTATCAATTTTATACTTAAGTGTTTGGAATTTTATTAGGAGAAATAATAACTACCCCTATTACAGTCCCATCTTTATGACTAGACCCGTCGAAGTATAACTTCCAGGGCTCAATTTCCAGATAATTTAAAGGACTTTGATTTATAGAGTGGTCGACTATAAAATCTGCAACCACTTTCCCTTTAACAACTTTTAAAGGTTTATAAGTCAATGATTACTCAGTTAATGCTAATGCCCATTTTCCAATTCGACTATGCAAAATAAGTTTGGAAAACATATGCTTAATAACATCAAAACGAGAAGAAACATAAACATTAATATGTTTTATATATTGATTCAATTTAGTACAAGAGTAATACAAACATAGGCATAATTTCTCTACCATGCTATATCTAGTTTCTTCATAATTTAAAACTCTACGAAGGTAATAAATGGCTATTTCGACACCACTATCATCCTCTTGAGCTAACATACTAGTTCTATCTGAAGTAGCTATGTACAATATCATACTTTTCTTCCTACAAGGTGGAGAAAGAATTGGAGGATTACTCAAGTATTCCTTGACTTTGTCGAAGGCTTCTTGTTGAGCTTGCCCCCATTGAAATCCTTCTTTCCCCATCTGCAACAAATGTGAGAAGGCTTGCATCTTTCCACTTAGGTTTGATATGAACCTCCTTAAGAAGTTTATTTTGCCTAATAGTGATAGTAACTCCTTCTTTGTCGAAGGCACTTTAGCCTCCATAATAGCTTTAGTCTTATTTTGATTAATTTCGATCCCTTTTTTTGTGGACCACAAATCCCAAAAAGTCCCCTGCCTGCACACAAAAAGCACATTTAAGAGGATTAATTTTAAGACCATGTTTTCTCATTCTTTCTAAAGATCATCGAAGATGATTGACATGGTCAAATCCTGAGATAGACTTTACAACTATGTCATCAATATAAATTGGCATAAACGTATCTATGAAATCATGAAAAATTGAATTCATTTCCCTTTGGTAAGTTGCCCCTGCATTTTTTAAGCCAAAAGGCATTACTACCCATTCATAGGTGGCCAAAGCCCATGGGCATCAAAAAGCATTTAGGGACATCTTCCCCAACAATGAATATCTGATTGTATCCTGAGTAGCCATCTAGAATACTTAGATACTCATGTCCTATAGCAGCATCAATTAACATTTCTACTACGGGCATTGAATACTCATCTTTAAGAGTTGATGAATTCAGATCTCTAAAATCTATGCACACCCTTAAAGAGCCACTCTTTTTTAATTACTTGTACAATGTTTGATAATCATTCGACGTACCTAGTTGTGCGGATGAACTTGCATCAAAGCAACCTCTCAATCTCCTCTTTGATTTTGGTGAAGATTGTTGGGGCGAACCTTCTTGGATTTTGTTTGACAGGCTTCTTCCCAAGCTTGATCGGTAGCTTATGTTCGATGAGCTCTCTTTTCAAACCAGGCATTTCATCATAGTCCCAAGCAAAGCAATCCTTAAATTCCTTTAGCAATGGACCACTTTGACCTTGAGTTCTGGGTTGAGGTTGGCACTAATGTAAGTAGGCCTTTTCAACTCCCCTTCTCCTAGGTCAATTTCTTCCAAAGGATCCTGAGCCATCATTTTAGTGATTTCTGACAAAGGGTCCTTTTCGAATCCCAAAGGCTCATTATCATATATTGCATCAAGCCTTTGGTATGAGTCTTCTTGAGCCTTATCTGGAGGCTCTGGGTCGAAATCCTTCATAAGGATTTTCCTCAGCAAACTCTGTAATGGCCTCCACAACCATATAATTTCATGCAGCCTCTAAGGCTGCTTATATTCTTGTTTCATCCACATAGGCCAAAATTATTTTCAATGCATCAAAGTCAGTAATTGTTACTGCCTTCACTTCCCCATCCTGTGGGCTGAATTATAGGCTCCCCAAAGTAAGGTGGGTAATTGCCTGCTTCTTCTACAACCTTCCTATCTTAGCGGAAACCTTCGACAGGATGGAGGTGTAATGAGAAGAATGCATGATCATTAGGTGTGAACTCAAATTATGTCGGTGCACATGGGCCGATGTGTGCTAAGTTCTTGTCGAACTCTACACCTTCCACATGATTCGCTGGCACCTTGAAGTACCCTTGATCGGCTTTAATGTTTTCCACAATGCCATATGGCCTCCAAATGGTGGCCCTTTGATGCATTGAAGATGGCACTGCACCTATGCCATGTATCCATTCCCTTCCCAACAGAAGGTTATAGTTAGCCTTACTTTCGACCACCATAAAGAGAGTGGGCTTTGTGACTGTTCCCATAGTCAAATCAACTTGTAAGACCCCCATAGTGGGTCCAGTCTTTCCCTCATAGTTCGACAAGACCAGGTTGTGAGTTTTGAGGTCTGTGTCGAACTTGTCAATTCTGGCCAGCTAGAAGTGTGGCATTATGTTCATTGTTGCACCACAATCAACCCGAATTTTATTGATGGCCATGTTCTCCACTTTTCCAGTGATATATAGGGGCTTTAGATGCCCTATCATGGCTTCAGTGGGTCTTTCAAAGAAAGTATCATGTTCTTTGACACACCCATTGTTCATCACATAGTAACACATTAGTTGATGTGATGCCATTTCTGGCTTAGTGTTTGCATCATTATTTTCAACTTCACTAATGCGATTATATTCTATGGGCATTAAAGAGACCACATTGACTAAGACGTCTAGAGAAGCTTCAGATTCGCAGTCAATTTTTTTGTCATATCCTCATCTTCGACAACTCTCAATTCAACCTTTATCTCTGCCTTGATCTCAACTTCTTTGTTTCTGGTCGAAAATCCTTTGCGCCCCACAGGCACCTTGTTTGTTACTTTTGTCTTGAATTTGTCTCCACCTTTATTAAGCTCATTTGTGCTTGATTCAACACAATCACCTTTGGAGGCTTCTCTCCGAGCCTTCCTCATGCGCTGTTCTCTGTGCCATTGTGACCTAGACATAGGGTTTTTACCCTTGTAGTTTTCAGACACATATGTAGCTTTGTTTGATATCCTAACCTCCTTTCTGTATCCCATCAAAGGCCCTCTTTTGACATCGAACTTCTTCCATTTTCGAATTCCCCTTTTGCCTGACTTATCAGGCTTAACCCATTTGTTACTAGGGACTTCCCCACTTGGTTTAAATGTGGGTATTCTCGACCTTAGGGTATAGGGCTTGTCACCTTTTGATAGGGGTTAGCACGCCTTATGTCGAAACGAACTTGCTTTTGGGCAGCCTTTAGCTTCTGCCCCCCATTAGCCTTATTCGCTTGTTGAAGGCCTTTGGAAGCTTCTCTGTCGAAGATGGAACTACATCTTGGATAAAGCATTACTTCTGACTTCTTACTCTGGCATCTATGCAAGAAGTCAACAATCGTCTCATCCTCTTTAGGATAAGCCTTCTTGTAATGATCCTCCTGAGGTGCAGAGTCATCCTCCTTCATCACTAGGTTATTTGTCACTTCGATCATATTTACGTTAACTTCATCCCCTAGCTCCATCTTGGAGAAGTTTAATTCAAGGCCATCAGCAGCCTTGTCCATCTTAACGAAACTCTCAGCAGTTTCTTTTGTGATTAGTGGGAGATTCGATCCTTTGACCTCCTCATGTGGGACGATGGTAACTCCCACATTAAACCTTTCGACATCAGGTGATGTCTTAAAGAAATCTTTGGTTACCATGCATACCAAATGTTCCCATTGCTTTCTGGTTTACTCTTCCCCAACCTTGATCAGCATAACATCATTGTCGAATTTTTCAGTAACCTCAACCAACACAAGATTCACCATGGTTTGGACAGAATCAAGGTTGTTATTGTCATACGCAAATTGCTCAGTAACTTCATCTAGTTCACTGCAGAAGGTTCAACGTAGTTTGCCTTAGCCACTTGAAGAGGATCAGTGTCAATCTTCATCTGTGCCTTAGGCTTGTCTCCAAATTTGAGTTTTCTCTCCTGAATTGCATTTTTCACCAAATCTCTGAAAAGAAAACATTGAGAAGTTTTATGACCCAAATAATTATGGTATTTACAAAAACCTCTTTTCTTTCTTTGATCTAAGGGTGGAATTTTAGCACCAGGAGGCACAAGTATTTGGCCATCCTTAACTAATAAATCAAAAAATTTGTCACACTTGGTGACGTCGAAAGTGTATGTTTTCTTTGGAAATCTGTCACTTTTCTCAATTTCGACAGGATTCTTTCCATTTGCGGCAACTAGAAGTTTACAGGAATATGGAGGAGCCTGCTTAAGTTTAGCTAGGTCAATCTCATTATCATCCAGATATAGAGTTTCGTCGTAGACGTTTTTGACCTCATCTTGATACTCGACATAGGCTATTTTCTTATGCTTGTTCGCCTTGGAATTTTCTTCATTTTGACGTTCAAGTTGTCGAACTCTATCTGCTAATTGAGCCATGTCTCTCAAGTACTGGGTGTCCAGCTTCTTCCTGATAGAATAGTCAAGGCCACCAGAAGCCATTTCGACTAATTCACGCTCAGGTACTTGAGTAAAACACTAGGCTTTGAGTAGTAGAAGTTTGTTCAACTAATCATCAATGGACTCTTTGAACTTTCTCTTAACGCTAGCCAATTCTTTCAGACTGATCCTGGTCTGACCCATGTAGAATTGCTCATGAAACAAACGTTCTAATTGAGCCCAATTACATATTGAGCCAGGTGGAAACGTAGTAAACCAAGTAAAAGCATTCTTGGTCAGAGAGCTAGGAAAATATTTGATCCTTAGAATTTCATCATTAGCAATTTCCCCAGCTTCTATTATGTACCGTGCCACATGTTCAACCATAGATTCAGTCGTATCTCCTAAGAACTTAGTGAACTTGGGAACCTTTGTCCTAGGAGGCAATTCTGACTGAAGTATATATTCTACTATTGGTGAAGTGAAATTTGGCCTAGGGAATCTTGTATTTATCCCACTTCTAGCAATTATTCGTTTGACAAGGGTTGCCAAGTTATTTTCTGCTGCCAAATTATTCTGTCGAACTTTTTGAACCACATGGTCTGCATCCTGATGCCTATTTACCACCAATACTCTTGGTTCCTCCTCTATTGGAATTTCCCTTTGATTCCTGATAGCTACGACTTCTAATGGTTCGACTACTTCCTGATTTCCTTGATTTGGTGGCTGCATAACATCTCCTGCATTCGCCATGTGATTGGGCTGTCGAACTGGTGCTGGGACTCCCATGAATTCTGCTATGCACGCCATTTGAGACACCATCTGTTGATTCGTCTGGGTTGTATTTTGAATCAAAGGCTGGAAAATATCTCCCATATTTTGTCTTAAATATGTTGCAGACTCATTTTTTAGAGCATGACTCTGAGTCGAATGTCCTAAACCAATAGTTTGGCTATTCCTTCCCATGTTTATTCCAGATCTAGATTCTTGCAAAGGTGAAGGAACCATATTGTCTGAAAAACTTGAGGTGCATTCCTTAGGGTCATCATCATGGTTGTTGGCATACCATAGGGTGGATTTATGTTCAAAGGCTGAGAAAATCCTGGAGGTATGAAGGCTCTGAATGCAGACGAATTTGGTAGTGGAGTTTGAGGGTTAAGCCCAATGTACTCCAACACTGGCTCATCATAGTATCTATTAACTATAGCTCCTGGCCTTGTTGAGGGAATAGGTTCTGACACCATACTTGGTGTTGTTGATGCCCCCGTCGAAGGGTTGGAGACTGGAATGGCCTCACTCCTAGGCACATCTTGTGTATTCACGCTATGACCATTTGAACTGCTCAGTTGGGGATTTGACCCACTCGTTACGGGGATTGAATCACTTGGGTTTCCTTGGCTAGATGGCATCTTCCTTGTATTTATTCTTCTTGGTATATAATGATATGTACTGGATACTTTCCCATTCTCAAATGCATGCAACAAAAGTAACCATTTTTACGACTAGTATGCCAACGTAAAAAAAGAAGTTACAAAAAGAAGTTATAAAAAGGAGTTATAAAAAGAGAAGTTATAAAAATGCCAAAAATCTTTTAGCACTTTCCCACCGGGTGTGCCAATATTTTTACCCCCAATGTGTAAACAACCGCTGGTCCTCTGAAGATACCAAAAATACCCTCAGTTACTCGCAGGATCGACCAGATTGATCCTAGCACATGTGCTAAATAGTTTATAATTTGTAATGTTTTAAGGGAAAAGGGTCTTGAATCCTTCGACGGGACTCAAAAGGTATTGAAAGTAAAGAAATGAAGTAAGAAGAAAGACTTTCAAAGTAAACAAAGAAAAGGCAAGGCTTGAAGATTTTAAAGGAAGGATAAAGACAAGACTTGGATGTTAAAATGAAAGTTAAAGGCAAGACAAGGAAGTTTAATTGAATGAAAAAGGTAAAGGAAAGATAAGTGCAAGACAAGAATGTTAAATTGCTGAAGAAGTAAAGGACAAGAATTGTAAATGAAATTCAGTAAGTTGCTTGAAAAGTAAATGACTTTGAAAGATAAATGCTTTAACATAAAAGGCTTGAAAGTTAAATGACTTCAAAGATAAATAACTTGAAGATGAATTGACATTGAAGATAAATTGGTGGTGTTTACATCACGTACATTCTCACTCCACTTTTTTCTCTACACGCGGATACTTTGAGTGTTAAGGAGTTACTAGTACATATGATTTCCACGCACTTATTCTAACACTAGACTAAGATATTTATAGATATTACAAAGTAACCGCTTTCAACGGTTTCTTCCTAGGACTATTCTAAGATGATGACACTTGTCCCACTACATGTTGAAGAAGCTTGATCTTGCGCCATTTGTCTCTGTATTTGAATTAGAAATTGCACATTTTCTCTCCACACTAGAACATGCAAGACTTATGTAACTTCCATCTCCGTCGAATGCATAGATGGTCGAACCTTGTCAATACTTAGCAAAATATTTCAACTCAAGATTTCTCTAAGTACAGAACCTATAGGTGAATTCCTTCGACTCTCATCCTTTTAATGAGTAAGGTTGAAAACATCACTTTTGGCTCGATAACAAAAACTATTTTCTAAGCCAAATGACCTTATTAATGCTAGCGTCAAATTTTGAAGATAACACCTTGTTAGTAGAACTTGAGTTGACACTACTCGGTTTCAGAGACATCTAAACACACTTCTAATTTTGGAGTGTACTAGCAATAAATTTCTGATAGACTCTCTTTTGATCGCATAATCGGAACCGAATCAAAGCTACTTCTATGTCAAAACCAGTTCCATCAAGTAAATCAAATTTTGCACACACAAACTAACTAGTTAGAAATTCTAATTGTTTTTAAAATACTTTGTGATCATCAAAATATTAGAGGATACATGGTATGAACCAAATTTGTCTTAACAATAGTGCATCGAATATATGATTGGCTCAATGAAGAAGGAATTCCAAGATTTTCTTGTCTGAACACTTTAGTCCAATCAGGCCTCCTGATCGGGGGGCTTATGTACTACTATGAATTCCCTAATGGCCACGCGAGTTTAATGGGTAGGAAAGTCAGATAACATAAGCCTAGGTAAAATGGAACCTGATCAGTGTCATACCCTATTTTTGACCCTAAGATCCCACATCATTTTCGTCTAATTGACATCATTTGCATACAGTTTTTATGCATCACTAACCCATTGGGGGAAAACAAAGTTTGTTTCTTGTCTTGTACTTAAAATAAACTAGGGTAATAAGCCCCATAAGAAGAATCAAGCAAAGGATCTATCAAGAATTGGCATGATCTTCAAATCCTCAAGCTCCTCAATCGTTCATGGAATTCAAGAGCTCCTCAACATCAAAGATCAAGCACAAGATTGCACAATCTTAAGAGGATCAAGCCTAAAGATCATTAATGTCACCAAACTAGGGTTTTGACTGATCAGGGATCTAAAGTTGAAATTTTAATATAGACATAAGACAATTCCTTAGAATATGGATCAAGTAGATCATATGCACCTTTTAAGTACATTCACGAGATTAAAATAGCCTTAGGGGATGCATTGATAAAAAATTAGGAATTAGGGTATCTGTACACAAGATTCATCTAAGACCAAAAGTCAAAGGTTGAATTTTTATCCAAAAATGTTCATCATGACCTATATTTCAAGAAAATATGGCCCATTGTTGCATCTGAACAAAGAATAATCAAGAAACCAAGGTTACTTGCAAAAGGGGAAATCTTAAGAAAGTGAAAAATTCACTAAGTTATGAAAAAAAATGTTCAAGTACCTAACTTCCAAAGACCATAACTTGCAAACCAAGCAACAATAATTTTTGCTCCAATGCTCAAATGCTCCAAAGACCATTGAGAAGTTCCCAAATGATACATACTACAAAATTGTCAACTATGGAATATTCAAAAACTTCATAGATTTTAACTTATAAATTGATCAAAATAAAAAAAATTAAGAATTTCACTTTGACACCTAGTGAAATTCTGCCTAGTCATTTTCAGCATGAAATACCAAAATGTAGAGGAATTTTTCACCATGATCCAAAGGGAATTGAAACCAATGATGGACATCAAAGTTTTAGTACATCCTTTAAACTTTCCAAAAGTCCAAGAACACCTCCAAATTCCATTTGAGCAAGAAGTTATAGGCGTCTCAAGATGACATAAAACATTGACTTTTCAAGGCAGCCTTGGCACATAACTTGCATCCCACGATATTTTGAGCCAATTTTGGACACTTGAATCATTTAATTTCTACATAATCAAGACTAAATTTGTGATACACCATGTGATTTTCATAACCATGACCAATTTTTCAAAGATCTATCCATAAAACATCATTGAAATCTCACATTTATGTGAGAGCTTGAGTTTTGTCATTTGGCATTTATATGAAACATTGAATTGACAAGAAATGAGTCACAACCAGTCAAGATATGTTCAAAAACAATGAGTGACAAACCTGCAAGTTTTTCCTGAGTCAAGATGCTAAGAAGACCAAGGTACCTTAGCATTCTAGAAAGTGCAACATGACAAGAATCATTGTACAATAGCATGCTCCCTCATCCAACATTATTCATCCAAAACAAATCAATTTACCTATAAATAGAGGTTATCATGCATCAATTTAAACACATTAAAACACTCCCAATCTTGTTTTCTCACTTTCCATCTCTTGCTCCAAAGTTCCATAGTTCAAAACTTGAGAAATCAAATTTCTCATTTTAGAGAAATTCTACTCAAACCAAATATCCATACACTTCACATATATCATAGAGAAGTGATCCAAATCATTCAAACACTTATGTAACACCAGGATCAAAATCCTCCATGTCCACTTGATCACATATGCAGATTGAGTCGAGCTATTCATCTCAGAAGGATTCAGTCTGTTCCAGGCATCTCAACACATTCCTTGAGGCATATGGAAGCTATACAGGTTATCACATTGCATATGTAACATCTCTATCAAAGAATTCATTTTCTTCTTGCAGAGGTTACCCTGAACTCTTTAAACTCCATATTGCATGCATCATAAATGTCATTTTAAGTTCCCAACATGATTATGCATATACATAGATTAATAACCCTCAAACAATTGTTGTTTATCATGTGCATATACGATTTCATGTAGTTTTTGCATATTTTAGGGTTCATCTGATCATGCCATGATATTTCATTACACACTTAAAATAAATAAAATTAAATGTCACCATTGTGTTCCTGGTCACAAAACACACAATTTTCATGTTTACATTTTAAAAATTCACTAAGAAACGAAGGAGATAGCATGCCTTTTGCAAATGGCTAGTTGGCTCAAGGAAGAAGATGGCCATGGCGCGCTATTTTCAGGTTTCAAAAGCAAACTAGATATTTTTATTAATTTATTCAGTTTAATTCAAGGATGTATCACCAGCCCGGTGGCAAATGTCTTTTTTTTTTTGTTGATATTTTCACATATTTCTTCATATTTTTCATCTTATTTTCAAAAATTAATTTCTATATCCAATTTCAATTATTTCAAATGAAATTTTGCACACACTTCATTAACACATTTAAATATTTTATTTTACAAAAAAATCAAAGAAATATTTTATTTGATATATTTTTTTATATATTAAAAAATATCTTTTAAAATAATTTCTTTTCTTGATTTTTTTCTTAAATCAAGTTGATTTTCAAATATCCATAGGATTAATACATCTTGTTGAAAATATTGATCATTGTTCATAACATGATTAATGAATTATACTTTGTTTAAATTTGATTTTTCTTTGAAAAATATATTTAAAAATGAAACTAGATTTTTTTACCCTTATTCAACTTTTTAAGCCTCAATTCAATATCTTTGGGCCTCTCCCTTTAGTGTAAGCCCCAACCTCCATTTTGTACATAAATTATTTTGGGCCTCTGTTGTGATATAAGTCCCTCAACATCTTTTGAAATAACGGTGTGGTCACTGTTTTTCATTTGGGTCACTCCTTGAGTATAAGCCCCATCTTTTTGCAGATAAACTTTGTTTTAAACAATAAATCATCATCCTTATTTTCAAAATACACTGGTACTAAGAGGAGCATTATTCCCGGTGAAACTGCTCTTAGACCAATTGGGCATCTCATTGGAGTTATAAGCCCCAAATTCATTTTCAAAAATTCAATTCAAATACTTTCATTCACCCATCTTTCTCATTCTATCATATTTTCAAATCTCCTATCTATTTCAAAATCATTTTTCTGTCACTTCACACACTTGTGCCTCTAATAGAGTGTAAGACCCAACACATTACTTTTTAAATTATCAAAATCCTTGGACCTCTAATAGAGTATAACACCCATAAATTGGTTTTCAATCAATGTTTTCAAACTTGTTTTAAACCTCCTTCAATCTTCTTTGGGCCTCTCCCTGAGTATAAGCCCCAACCAGTCAATCTCTCGATCAACTGATCTTGGGCTTCCATCTGAGTAAGACCTAACACATTTCTTTCAAAACTTTCTTCAAATTCTCACATGAAAGTTAAACAATCAATAATAAATTCAATCACTCAAGACTTGGGCCTCCATCTGAGTAAGATCCAACACCTTTCAATTTAAATTCATATATTTGTCATTACTTGCTTAGATTAAGTTTCTCTTGACATTTACAATTCCATAATCCTTAGTTTAGACTTAGGCTAGACAATAGGATGTATTTTTTTATTACAACTTAGAAAAATAACTAGGTTAATAACAAGAAGTTTCTCCCTAAAGAAGGGATTAATTCCCAATGAAACCTTTCTTAAACTTCTTTAGAATTGTTCAAACCAAATATGCATTATTCTCGGTGAAACTTCTCTTGAACTTTTCTAAGACTTGGACAGTCTACTGCCCAACCTCCTATTGGGCTTTGTATAAGGACACACATGTTTCCTAGAAGTTCCCTAGCCTCCTATTAGGCTTTGTACAAGGACCCACAGGCTTCCTAGAAGCATGTGATATATTCTAGTCATTTTCATCCATCAATCAGAAGAATCAAAACATGTAGGACATTCAATTTCTCCAACTTAGATTTCATCTCTCCTCTAAATTCCAGCTAAGAGCTAGCCTCCTCATGGACTTTATACAAGGAGAGTTGGACTGTCTCATCCCCAGCCTCCTTTTGGGCTTCATACAAGGACCCTCATGCTTCTTACAAGCATAAAATTTTTAAAACAAACATCAATGCCTAGGATTTAAAACACAACCATAATCATTCAAGTGTTTCAAATGTCTCCTCTAAACCTCAGCCATAACCAGTCTCTCTTTATGGAAATCCCTTAAGCAATCATACACAAGGAAATTTTCCATTGGATTAGCCTCCTCTTGAGCTTTATACAATGATCTTCCCCAATAAGATAGCCTCCTCTTAGGCTTCATATAAGATATATCCCATATAGTCAGCCTCAATCTTAGGTTTTGTACAAGACACATATAAACTCCCCATTGAATCAATTTCAACCCTTTCAGCTTCAACCTTGGACTTTGATCAAGGCACTTATATCATTTTCCCCCACATATGAGACAACAAGTAATCTTTGTAGGAGGACATCTCTTCTATACATCATAATCAAAAATCAAACATTCAAAGCAAATATTTTCCAAGGAAGAGGTGGCATTGCTTGGATATTTTAACATCTAAGTTTAAAGCTTCTTACCTTTACTCATGAATAAAGATGTGGCATTTCTCTGAATATTTAACATCCAAGTTAAAAGCTTCTTCCTTCATAGTACTCTCTTCATAAAAAAAAAAGATATGGCATTGTTGGATACTTAACATCCAAGTTCAAAATTTATTTCCGTATGATTTCAATCTTCAATGTCTGTGATGAATATGTGAGATATCTCCCTATCAGATGACAAAACTGTCAAATCTCAGTCAAACTTTTATATTCAATATTGGGCTTTGATCAAGACACAAATTAAAATTTTAGCTTCAATCTTGGTCTTTGAACAAGACACTTAAATATCCTCCCATAGATTTAGGAGGAATTACAAATCACTTTGATTTCCCAATTCTCTTTTTGGGGATACGTAGATATAATATCGTAAGATATTAGCGAACACACCTTTTCAAAAAACACATTTCTCTTGAAAAATATCAAAAATCTCCAAAAAATCTTACAATTCTCACTCTCACCCATAAGAAAAAACCGTTCCCCTTTTCATAAGTTGATAAACAATTAGGACAAATGGACGGTAGAAAAACGGTAATACATACATTAATCAAAGCAATACAGAAGGATACTCGTAGAGTACTACAAATATTTAGGGTGTGAATAACTTCCCTAAGTATAACAAAACTCCAAACACCAAGAATCTCTTCGCATTTGTAAAGGAAAAACATTTGTAGCGCAGAGGTTTGTTTAAGATATCTTTCCCCTTCCTTTTAAGCATCATGTCATACCCTAAATTTTGACCAGACTTTTTTCAATCTTCTGACTTTATTTTTTCTCTTCATATATATTATTTATTTTTCATGAATATATATTTGAATTTTATTTGAGCATCATGTCATACCCTTTGTTGCGGCACAACAACTGGTGCATGGACCGTGACGGGATATTCGGGAAGTTGTTGCTGCTGCACATATGGAACAAAATGATAGCATGATGTTGTCGCTCCCAGGATTTTCATCCTAGTACAAACGCGAAAGTGGCGCGGAAAAGGTAGAGTCGTCAGCCAAGCATTTTTATCTCGAATTAATGGGAAAGGTAATGCTGCACAAACCTAAGAGAAAAGGAAAGGACAAGGTCCTGCGAACCAAAGATATGGGTTCGGAAGTCGGTTACGACCTGGGAAGGTATTAGCACCCCCATATCATCCGCCGTACCCGACGAGATCCATGTTTGTTAGTCTGTTTCAAAGGGTGAGAAATAAGATGTTGTTGAACAAAACAACTGCTAACTGGAACTGGAAATGGAATGAGAAATGGAATTGGAAAAAGAGAGAACGAAAAGGAAAAATGTTGGGAAAATAAAGAATGTGCTCGAATGGGCCCTACCCCGCTGCCTACGTATCTCATCGGGAATATGAGGATCAGAGTCGACGTAGTTCACCTAACTAAGGAGGAAACTATTTATTTGTGTTTTTTATGAGCTGGAACTGCTTATGTCTATGCTCAGGTGTTGCAGACTTGCCTTGAACGAGTGTTTTTACCGTCTTGCAAATGAGACAAGTCGTCGGAAGTTCGCGTTGAGAGTGAATGAGGTGAGAAAAGAATTCCCGAAGGAAAAGACGAGTGTTTGTTGTTTACTGTATTTTAAAGAAGTGTTTTCTTCTTATTGTTTGCGAATCTTCTCATACTAAGACTTGTTCATCGTGGTAGATGGCTTACACCTCGCCCCGAAATGGGACGCATATAAGTAACCCACGGCAAAGTCTCATGGCGTACGAGAAGATCGACCTTTATTAGGTGTTTTTTACTTTTCTTTTGAGATGAGAAAGAAAGCAAAGTGAACCAATGGTAAAAGTCTAAAGGGGACTAATAATCCTAAGTGTTGTCATGCATGGATGAATCTAGGTTAGTGCAGTTTTCTAATCCTAATGAGGAAAAGGAATGGAAACGGGAAATCGAAATCAACTTACTTCCTAAGGAAGCTAAGTCATTTCTAAAGGGGATTAGCATGAAGTTATACAAACTAAACAAAATTTTAAAACAAATACACTTGAGAAAGCGTAAAGAATTTTAAAAGGGAAAGGTTGTGTGAACTTATCTCCACCTCCCTACAAAACAAAGGTTAGTAGGATAAACATGATAAAAGGAATGAGGTAAACAAGTACCAAAAAAATCCTAATACACCTAGGACCTAATCTAGACTCAATCCTAAGTCTAAGGGACCTAAAAAACTATGCAAAACAAAAATCCAGCAGCTATTACAACTCCTATAGCACAAACAACTACTAAAATGCAATGCAAAATGCAAACAGCCTATTACAACTAACAAACAACATGTAAAATAACTGTAAAAAGTCAAAACAACATGAATGCAACATGGTTTTACAACTCCTGTTTCAAAATACAGCTATGAAAACAAGGCAGATTTCAATTATTTTCCAAATGCACAAAAATAAGTTTTAATACAAATCAAATAATGCAAGATTTATGCAAGATAATGCAATAATACGCAATGGATTATTAACAATGGAATGCAACATCACTATGCAATTAAATGATGCAAGTTAAATTTATTTTTTGGATTTTTTTTACATTATGTAATTTTCAATATGCACATGATCTAACCAAGATGTGAATGGATTCCTAATGCAATACAAAAACAGAGGTGTACACATTTATTAACATGATATGAATGATGCTAAATTATGCAAACAATGATCACAAAATGTTATGAACATATATGCACAAAAAGGGAAACTAACGAAACACATGTCGAAAGCTACCTAAACTACAGAATCATACACCTAAAGTGATCCTAAAAATTCACTAAAATCATGATCTAACAATACGTGGTGCTTAAAAGATGAGATATGCACAAACATGCAATGAAACAACTAATTTTTCGAAAATTGATCAGCGTTAACCGGTTAACGCCCTGGGTTAATCGGTTAACGACTTTCAAACCTCAAATCCAGGGGCAAAAATCAACGTGTTAACCACTTAACCTAGGGCGTTAACCGGTTAACACTGAACAGAGTGCAAAAAAACAGCAATGAAATAAGAACTTCTAGCCATTAACCTACTTCTAAAAGATCCGAATACATTAATGAACACGCTAGTGCAAAATTTCCACTTAAACCTAGTCCTCTAACACCTATTAGCACCAAGAACTAGCTATGATTCTAGCTACTAATAATTAAATCGAACAAAATGCAATCAAAACATAAAAAGATCAAAAAATTCCATACGGCGAGATGAAGTGAATAAGTTAAAAGGGAAAAGAGGCTTCGAATTCACCAACCTACAAAGTGGAGGCTTGCTTTGGTGATTGTTGTGAGTCGATCGGTGCACGAATGAAGAGAATACCGGAGATTCCAAGCTTCGATCCGTAAGAATCCAAAATAAATGCAATTGATGAAGATCGTGATGAACACTTGCAAAATCACTTCCAATAAGCTCAAATCAGCCCCAAACAAAAGCAATTACTCTGATTAATCTTCAATAGACCTTGGAATCAATGCTTGGATGAGGATTTAGCTTCAAGTTCTTCAAGCTTCAATGCAAAACTTGAAGAACTTTTGATGAAGAAGCTTAGGTGAATTTGGAAAATGGAGAGAAAAGTTGAGAGAAAAATGAGAGAGATGAAGTGAAATTGTGAAAATGGTTGAAGTTGTGAGGTTCGGAGTGAATTCAACTTATATAGGAATTGGGATTGGAGTTAGGCTTAGGTATGGAGTGAGCTTAGGGTTTAGGTTTGGAAAAGAAGGTTAGGATTTAGGCTTGGAGTTAGTTAAAGTTAGTTAGGGTTTCTAGAATATTCCTTGGAATATTCCTTGAAAGAGTGTGGAAGAGTCTAGAATGTGGTGGAAAATCCAAGGCAAAGTGGAGTGTGATGCAAGGTGGAAAAAAGTGGAGGGAAGTGTGAAAAACCAACCAACTTTTGAAATTTCTTCACAAATTTCGCCTCCGTTAACCGGTTAACCCTAGGCGTTAACCGGTTAACGGATGAAAAATGTGAATTTTTCTCTCCTTTAATGGATCAACTTGGAAATGAGTTGTGTTATTTTTGTGATATTACTTCTCTTTCTTGAGCTCCAAAGATCGACAAGAGACACTTGATCACAAACCTCGTGTGCATGTAGATGATGATGATTTATTTTATTTATTGTTTTTCTGAATGCGATGCAATATGGACAGATATGCAAGATGTCGAAGCCTAAACCACTTGAGGTTGATAATAAATTAAGAGGGAAAATGTTAGGGTATTACAGAGGGTTGTCAAGAAAATCATGTAAGTTATATGGAACCCTAAAGTACAAAGTTTAGAATTGGTGAACCTGCTGAGGGTGTAGGGGTTTATAGAATGTTGGACCGCCGTAGGTGGTTGGACTTCAGGTAGTATGATGTTTTTGTTACAATCAGGTTGGAGTTGAGGGATCTCGTAAACTATGTGGAAGTCATGGTTATCTTACTACCAGAACTACTGCAAGAGGCAGTTTAGCTTAGATTTTGGTTTTACATTTTTCAAATTTGTAGTGATTACCTATGGTGTATACTTAATGTCTTTGCTCATATGTGCAAGAAAGTGTGATTGCTCATATGCACAGGAAAGTGTCTTTGATCATGTGCTCCTACCTACCTATTTTCATAAGCTTTAAAAGAACAAAGGTAACCAATCATGTTCTCCTAACTTCCCTTCAGACTTATATTTTTGCTTAACTGTATCTGATTCATGGATTTGTAGATGAATGATTGGTAACACATTATTTAAATTGAATATAAAGACATTGCGGTTTCTGCTTCCCAACTTCTTGGTTTGCTTCTGCATAACATAAGGTCTAGATTGTGATAAGTTGTCTACATATACCAAAAGTTATCTTTCATCCATTGATAACTTGTGGCATGTGTAAACAACATATCACGATTTGGAAGAGTCCTATGCCCCTGGAATATTTATTTGATGTAGGGAACACATGTTTATTGACTTTTGTTGTAACTCTCTTAATGACCAAACACCATTTGGGTCGGCGTATAACTTATGACGAAGATTTAAGTCATATCCCCCTATAAATCGGAATTATGTCCTTCAACTTGATGCAACTTACATTGTCTTTAAAAGGGACGTTTTTTATTCTCCTTAATTTTCATATTCAAACAACTCACTTTCCTCCTGTATATAGAACGCATCATGCCCAGTGCTCGAGACAATAAACTTTACCTATTTATAGCCCCTATCGTAGTTTTAATTATGTTGATGACTCGATTCCGTATAGGTTATTTTGACTCATTTCATGCATGTTTTGTCGTATTTTTATCAAGTCCTTATTGAATTTTGTATTAATTCACTTATGTTTTGTTTACTTTGTATTTTCAGGACCTAAACAAGTTGGATCAAAGAAAAGAGCAAGAAACCATGGCAAACCAGCTGAGAAAGGAAGAAAATTGCAGTTTCTTCCTTTTCTAGGTGAATGGCGTTCTCCATTCCCTCAAAGGGACTATATTGCGTTCGCCATTTTCCCTAAAGTTGCAGAATTTTGCTAGCAGCCAAATGGTGTTCGCCATTGCTCGTGGGAACAGTTTCAGAGGCATTTTCAGAGCAGTTTTGGTTCGTTTGAATTCAAAAACTCTCAATTGTTTTGGATCCAACTTCTGTCTATAAATAGAAGACCTCAACCTTGCATTTTATATGACCAATACCCTGTGGAAGCTCTTCCGAAATTTCTACCGAACTAGCAAAATACTTAGCCATAGTGTTAATTGCTCACACCGAGTGATTAACACATGGTCTGTATCGCTTATTTTCCGTTTATGTGTTGTATTGGATCATTTCACAAATTAATACAAGTTTTATTTTCATTTACTTCAGGTTATACTTTATTGCATTATTGCTTTCTTTAATTTTCCTTTGTATTTACTTTGATGTACTTTATATGTTCATGTTATAAGCACTTTTCATAAAAAACCATAAAACAAAATTTTATTAAAATAAAATTAGTATGTATGTTTTTAAATTCATTAATCGAAATATGTTAACATTAAAATCAACTATGATAGGCTAGATTTGTATGATCCCGTAGTTTGAGGATCGTCGTCTCAACGGGACTCCATAGGATAACCGAAACATTTCACATGCTTGAATTTCTGGTTTTGTTGTCTAAGTTGAATTTAGGTAGTCTAGTCGCGACGGCGAGAGGCTGCTTACCAGCATTTAGTCATGACAGTGAGAAATGCACTAAGACGAGTCCAACAGAGTGAAAGTTTGAGGTACGCGTCAGATAGTAGGCACCGAATACTGGAACCTAAACACAACGAGAGTGCTTTAGGTATTTATTTTCGGTCTTATCTGTCTTCAAATAAATGTCCTTTAATTACCGAGCGAGCGAGAGCAAAATCTTGGGGTTATCGAATGTGGCTCGGTCAATAGTGCAAGAGTGTGAGATCAAACCTTTAGACTGGTATTTTTGTCAGAACAACTTCAACATTCACTTCAGCCCCGGATCCTATAGAGTCCCTAAGAACCCCAGAAATCATTCTATGGTCAAGTTTCCTCTATTTGTTTTAAACCTGTTTCTTAATTATTTATTTATCGCTTTTTCCCGTGACAACCACCTTTAGCCTTAGCCTTACACCGTAATCATAGGACACTCCCTATTGACTATCAATCCATGTGGGTTCGACAATCTTTTAAAACTATGTGATATCATGTATGCTTGCAGTATCAATCCGACCAAACACATAAAGTCACGATCAATTGTCCAGAAATATACTAAAATTATAGCTCATTTGCCCAAAAGTTTGTGTACCTGATAAGCAACATTGAAACCCACCTAGGTGAAGGAATAACCCAGCTCAAAATTGAAACAAATATTTCTCTGCTTGAAAATCAAGTCCACCAGTAGCTTCATCAAGCAAGATAATGGATGGAGTTATGAGCACAACTGATGCAGTAGAAAGCTTATATGTTATGTTCTTCTGTAAAAGATAATTTAACCTTGTTAAAGTGAAAGATAAAGGAAATAATAAAAAATAGTAAAGATGTATGTTCTTCAATTATCAAATGCGCATTTATTGTGTGCAAAATAAAGAACTGTGATAAAAACAAAGCTGATTGTAGTTAACTATATCACTCATTGCAACCCTTGATCGACCCTCTTGCTTTGTCCAAATCCACTGTTAAAGATTTCACTGAAATCATGTAAGGCCATCCAACAAGAACGAAATACGAACACAGTACTTAAACCTGAATTAATAAAAGCAAATATGGGGTTAGAGATGTCAAGAGATTTCAAAGAGCTTTAACCTATGTTACAATTAATATTTAGATGTTGTGTGAGTTATCAATTAACATAAACAGTTAGTTGAGCCGCAAATAGTGAAATAAATTGTTAACTTCATTCATGAAAGACACTGACCTAATACTTCAACCCTGGATCTTATGATTCAGACCTCAAGAATCAACAACAATCTATGAGACATCTTGGTATATACCTCAAATATAAATCTATGAAACAACTCATACACGATTCAACAACAAAATCATATCATTGTTTCATTATATTTTATTATTATTAATCTATTTTCAAAAGTGAACATATATGAATGAATGGGAATTTTCAGAAAAGATAAACCACACTGCAAAATAACAAAAACTTACTATTTAACTATTGTGATTCAAAACATGCCCTGACTTTAGGTTAACTTCTAAAATGAAAAAGAAATCTTAATTATCAAATTTGAAAATTAATTCTGAAGCAAAATATTGATGAGGTAAGAATGAATTAGGGTTAAAAAAATGGATATACCTGCAAGATTCTTGGTTGAATCAGGAGACACCCCCAATTTCAAAATCGTCATCAACATCACCTACCTGCATTTAAATTTGAAAGGAAAACAAAACCCTAAACAAAATCAATGAGAAAATGAACAAAATCCTAAACACAAAATCAATGAGAAAATGAACAAAATCCTAAACAAAAAATCAGAGAAAGAAACCTTTTCGAATCCGACCACCACCATACTCGTCGTCGGAAACCCTTTTCCACCACTGCCACACCTATCACCAACAACCTATTTCCACCCCCACCACCACACTCATCGTTGAATACCCGAATACAACACCACCATAGTTCATCATCGTCTGAGAGAAAGAGGAAAGAGAGTGAGAAATAAAATCGTAGAGTGAGAAGAGAGGGAGATATGAGATTTAGTTTTTATTTGAAATTTGAATTAAAGATCACATTGAAAGAAGTGATATTAAGACAAATGGTTAAATTGGAACCAAGTGACATCATTCATTCATTGAATTATAAAGATCCAAGGCTAAAAAAGACCAACTATGTAAGTTAAATAGAACTATATGACATCAATAGTTGGAAAAAGTAAATTGTGGACAAAATATACCCTTAGTTTGGTGAGGTGTCAGATGTTGAGTGTGGGGCAGTTGTGGTATTTTCAGAGCCATAAATTTTATTATATGGTGGATGAGAAACAAGTTGCACGTACCACCCTTTTTCTTTTATTTTATATGATATTTTATTTTCTTATTTTTATTAGTACTATTATTATTTGTTATTTTTTTTAACAAAACTTAACTTCCAAGTTATCAAATCTTCATCTCCAAGTAACTTGTTTCACTCTTATTCACTCTTATCCCATACATAATTATAAGAACATCTCATCATTCACAAATAAGCATATTACACTTCTAACAAACTAATGATCAACCAAAGACATGGAATATTTTGAGTGGCCAACTTCAAAATTCATCATTTGCTTTTACAATTTCATCATCACATTTTAACAAACCCATCATTGACACAAAATTTGGAAGAATTCAATTGGATCAAACAATTTCTTCATTTCATTTTTATAACAAACTTTCATGACTCATGAACACTATCCAATGGCAAAGGAAAAGAATTTCATCATTCAATTCATCATTTTTATTCCTTACACATTCATAATTACAAAATCATCATTAGATTCAAATTCTATCCATTACAATGATGAATTTTCTATCTTATCCCAATTTAACTGAATCCCTAAGATTTCTAAAACTTGATCACTAAGTCTTGAAACTCCTATAAATAGAGGAGTTTACCTCTTTGCAAATTACACCAAACAATGTAAAGATACTTGTTTCTCACTTTTTCCTCCGTCATTTTCTTTATCATATTGCTACTTTGTTTTTCTTATCACATACACAAATTCATACTTTTTCCTTCACACACAAAGACACCAAAACAATTGCACATATTGTTTTCTCACTTCTTTCTCTTCACATTTTTTCCCTCTTATTCTTTTTTGTTTTAAAATAAAAAATTATTATAAACTTATTTGTTTTAAATTGAAATTTATTTATATTTCTTTGAATTGGGCTTAGTCCATTTTATTTTCACTAATTACACCCATTATTTACTTAACTTAAACCATTTTTAAAACTTTCATTATTTCCTAATTAAATTCTAAGTTTAAGTTAGGTTTTATTTATTTTTAATTTTAGTTTAAATAAGTTTGGTTAATGACTAAAATAAACTAAAATATTTTTAAGATATTAGTTTCTTTTAATTAATTTGATTAAATGATTATTTTCACATTAATTAGTTTGTTAATTAATTCCATATGTATATCTTCATGAATATATCTTAAAACATTTTTACTTATTATTTTCTCTTACAATGTCAGGCTTATTGATCTTGATGTTTTTCCTCGATCAAATGCTTGATTTTCCCATGAGGTTTTCCATGATGTATATCTCTGATTTTATCTGACACGATGCTTTGTGGTGTATAGGTTTATTTATTTCGCGATGTTTTTTTTTTGTGAATGTTTATATCTAACCACTTGATGAGGTCGAGGATATTTCTATGCGATCTTTGGTTTTCTCTGTTTGTTTCCCTATACAAAAAAAAATTATACAATGTATTAACGCACATGGGATGCTTAAGGCTTTATTGGGTACCTTGGGGATCGTTACCTCCCTTCTGGAAGTTTGAGAAGAGGCATTAGACCTTGCTCCAATAGTTAAGTTTTCTTGAACTCTTTATCCTTACTTTATATGCACATGATGTTTTACAGTGTATGTTTTCATTGCACATATTGTTTTCTCACTTCTTTCTCTTCACATTTTTTTCTCTTACCTCTTTTACAGTGTATACTTTTTATTTTTCCATCGTCTCCTTACATTCGACATTCTTCCGAATATGCAACCTTTTCTTTTTTCTCTCGTCATTGTGCGATCAATATCTTTTCTTTCTCTCTGATGTTCTTTCGAATATTTCAATTTTTCCTTTTCTTTGGTGCAATAGAATCCCACAAAACTTATTTGTAATCTCTCCCCCCTAGGATGTTGGGCCTCTGCCTCCTAGTGTAACTCCCAAGCATCATTCTTAAAAATATTTTAAGAATATTAAACCATAGAAAAAGATATATAAAAACCTCTGACGTTCTCCCGGATATTCATATATTCATCTTTCTCTTTAGTTTAGTCAAACTAGAACCCCATAAGATTACCATATAGTCTAGCCTCCTCTTGGGCATAAACAATATGGACATAAGAAGGTAAGTATTATTTGTTAACCTCTTCTTATACTGTTTTAGGTTTTTTTGTTTACTCTTTTTAGAAAGTTCTGATATCTCTACCTACAAGAGAAATTCAACTCCCCAAAGATATGATGTTTCCCGGTGAAACTTTTCTCTTGAGTTTCTCTTTCCCCCCTGACTAGATAATTCATATACATAATGTAACACCCCAAATTTGATTATGAGTATTTGTTGCTTATTTGAGGATATATGAATGAATTGATAATTGGTGGTTATGTGAACCGATGCATGGTGGTGAAATTATTTTAATAATATTAATAATAAGAATAATCATGTAGTATTATTCGGATTATTGGTTATTATTTAAAATAATAGAAGTGGAAGTATGAATGTTATGTTGGTTATTTTGGAGTATAAGAGTAATTTATATAATAAGGATAAATAGTGTTTTATTATACTATTTTATTATTATTATTGAAATTATATTAAAGAAAAGGGTAAGGTGGTCTTTTTGTGAAAATTATGAGGGTAAAGTGGGAAAAGACATAACAGGGATAGTTTTGATCAAAAGGGATTATACGATCAAAATGCTCATTTTATCGTGTTTGATGAAGTGCTCTGAAGAAGAGGGAGAAAGAGGAAGCTCAGAGTCAGGAGGCTGTGGAGAACCCCAGAGAAGAGAGTCAATTGGAGAATTTCTCTAAGGTATGGGGAGTTTTCATAATCTATTATAATTTTATAGGAATTGGTTTATGAATAGATTAGGTTTGATATGATTTCGGTTATTGTTAGGTTTGATGACATAGTTTGAGTTATAAGGGTATGAATTGGTGAATTAGGATCGATAAGATGATTTAGAATGGTGTGTTTGATGTTTGAATTGATTTATTGTTGTTGTATATGATTAATTTTGATTAGTAAGAAGTTTTGGGTTGCATTGGAATGAATTCGTATGAAAAATTGAGGTATTTTGGTGTAGAATTCGTAAAAACAGCAGAAAACTGCTTATGTACAGGTGTTAACCGGTTAACCATTTGGTTAACCGGTTAACCAGTGAAAAATATGCGTTTTGGGCAAAAAAAATGAGGCGTTAACCGGTTAACGCTTTGGTTAACCGGTTAACACTGTATCAGTGGCACTGTTATTTTGAAAAATTCATAACTTTTGATCCGTAACTCCGATTTAGGTCCCGTTTGAAGCGTCGGAAAGCTAGCGAGATGAAATTTAATTTAATGAAATAAAATGAGTGAAATGATACATTTTTAAATTATGAATATTTAGAAAAAGTTGAGTTGGTTTTATGATTATAAATAGGATTCTATTGTAAGTTGACGATTTGTTGTTGTTGATGAAGTAAGTTGTTTGCTTTGTTGTTAAAAATTGGTTTTATGATTATAAACATGATGTTATTGTGAATTAACGTTTTGTTGTTGTTGATGAGGGGAGTTGTTTGGTTGTCTCATTGAATCGAATAAGTTGTTTTGTTGTATGATTGATAAAGAAGTATTGTTGATATGTTGTCGGGATGAAAGGCATGATTTTATGATGATTATTTGTTGAACATGAAATGATTGGTTATGTCTTGATGAGTTGAGGTAGTTAATGAAATGAGGTTTTGACGTGTTATTACGATGGAAATGTATGATTAATTGATGTTGAGGTGTTGATATGAAATTAATGATGCGCAATTGATTTCTTGATGAATTTTACGGTGTAACGCATCATTGCATTTCATGATATTCACGATGGGGCTTCGACCTATTTAGTAGCTTCAATCCCATTATGTGGATTGGAGTGTCTCGATGATTATGGTGTGCTCCCTTGTGGAGGGTTGATGGTCATGTATCCATCTCACGATGAAATTGGTACCACATGCATAATTGCATATCATGATAGTTGGAATTGCATATGTCTGGATGAATTCACGATGGAGTTGTTGTTGCTGAATTTTTCTAATGTGTTCATGATGGTGTTGTTGTTTCTGAATTATATGGTTGAAGATGTTATGACATGCTTATGCTAATTTATTTTTATTCCATATTCTAATATATTTATGATAAATTATGATTACTCACCCTGCCTGCTTGGAAATGTTGCCTCTTTCGTGGGTAACTTGCAGATGTCGAAGAATAGTCGTGCAGTGCAATAGGAGTAATTCATGAGTCTCAGAGCATGCTTTAGTGTTCCTTAGGAGTGGTTATGGTTATGTGTCCTGCTCTGTGTCATGTAACACTGGGATGGGTTTCTTTTGTTAAACTGTTTTCAGTATGTTGTTATCTGGATAATGTTTTCCATTTTATGATGTTAAATTTAGGATGGTGAAAATTGATTTTTATGAAGTTTTAAATTATGAAGTTAAATTCCGCTGTGAAATGATTTATTATATTTTGATGTTGATTAACTCGTGTTACGGGACAGGACACTGTTGTGTTGATTTATGATGAAAATGTGATACCCTTTTTGATGATTACTCTGATAGTATTTAAATATTATGTTTTGGGTAGAAGGGTGTTACACATAAGACATCTTGTTTCCTCGTGAAACCTTTTCTAGAACTATACATCATGCCTCCTCTTAGGCAATATACAATAAAGTCCCTCATACCTCCTAAAGGTTGAAACAACCTCATTCTTGGGCTTTGTTCAAGTTATCCCCAAGCTTACTAAAAGCATATGATAGAAATAAGTAGTGATCTCCTCTTGGGCTTTATATAAGGACCCTTCAGGCTTCTTAAAATCATCATATTCCTATTTTTCTTAATATCTGACACTTTCGCGGATATTCAAGATCTTTTCTTTGCATCCGATGTTTTCTCAAATATTCATATCTTCATATTTTCTTCTTTCCGATGTTTTCCCGGATATTCATATCTTTAACTTCATCGTCTTTCCGTCATTTTCCCGGATATTCATATCTCAATCTGCCAATCCCATCATCTGCCAAAGGAGAAACTTTCCTAATTAATTAGCAGTATGAGTTCCTAATTCTAACAAAATAACCTAAGGAGAATCAAAAACCACGTGGGCATCTGTCAATCAACAGTATGCAAAGCGGGGTTAGTTTCAGATATGTTTTCCCTTCCTTAACCAGCTTCACTAAGACAAAATATAAAAATCAGAAAGTAGCTTCAATACGATAATGATTAAAGACCAGGAAATATTCGCGCTATAGAAAAATTGCGCCGTCTGTGGGAAACCACTTTGTTTAGGTAGAAACCTTAGATTTAGGATCATACTATATATATATATATATATATATATATATATATATATACACACACACATATATATATATATATATATTTCATATTTCTTTTAGGTAGAAACCACTTTGTTTAGGTAGAAACCTTAGACTTAGTAAATATTTACCCCTTGACCTTGACTTACATGATCTACAGGTACAAAAATCTTATCCTTTGAGAATAAAATCTTTGGGAATGGGTAGAGCCTTGATTTCATGACACTGAACCTCTGAACCAATGCTTTTGTTTGTTGTATATATGCATTGCATTTAAATCCCTTGAATATCTCATTCATATGTCTGGGTCATCGTCAATTTATTTCAACCTTTTATCATCCAGTCATTTGTAAGTCATAAAGTTGATTCCTCATTGCCGATACGAGACTAGAGCGTAAGTCAAACGCAGAATCTCAGAACAAGAAGTTCACAACGCATAGATCAAAATGGAAATTGAAGATCTGAAGTCAAGTGTGACTAATTTGACATAGATTCTTAAGGTCCTAATTTCTAGAGGGGAACCACCTCAAAGGACTGTCATCCAAGAAGTTACAAGTGCTGCTATTGAGGTTCGGCCTGTCAAGATGCCACCATCGACATGGATTGAATTTGGATTAACTCACAACTTCTTTCCACCACAAGTCACTACCACTCTGGTTGGTCAAGCTTCAAGACCAGGACTTCAAGCTCCGATCTTCTCAAAATTCAGACCTATGGTACATACTGCCAGAATTCCCTACAAGAATCCTAACTTTGATTTCAATGTTAGTGCTCAAAGTAAGGACAACGTGGATGTTGAACCTGAGGATGTTAATGAACAATATCGTACTTTGGAGAAGAGACTCTGGGCTATAGAAGGAAATGACTTCTTCAATGTTGATGCAAACAACATGTGTCTTGTGTCTAACCTCGTTATGCATAACAAATTCAAGACTCCTGAGTTTGAAAAGTTAAAAGGTGACTCATGCCCAAAGGCTCATTTAGTTATGTACTTTAGGAAGATGTCTGCCTACACCCACAATCAAAAGTTTCTCATCCACTGTTTCCAAGACAACTTAAGTAGAGCTTCTCTCAAATGGTACATGAGCCTAGAATAAAGCAATTTCCATTTCTTTCAATATCTGGATAATTCTTTTATGAATCAGAACAAGTACAATATGGACATGACTCCAGACCGTCGTCAGCTATAGAACATGTTTCAGAATGAGAAGGAATCTTTCAAAGAATATGCTCAACGCTGGAGGGAGTTAGCTTCTCAAGTCGAACCTCCTATTGGAGAGAAAGAACTTACTAGATTGTTCTTGGACACTTTGCCTTCATTCTTTTGGGAAAAGATGATTGACAGTGTCTCTTCAAACTTTATCGACTTGGTCACCATTGGCTAAAGCTCGAAGAAGGCATCAAGAGTGGGAAGATATCTAAACCAGCTGAATCTTCCAACTCTATAAAGAAATCCTATGGGAACTTCCAAAGAAAAAGAGAATATCAAATCAATTCTCTCTCGACTGAGAACAAGAAACCTCAATACAGACCTCAACAACCTCATTATTGTTGTTTTCACTCCTGTGGTTTTTGCTCGACCAGATCAAGTTCCTCAACAACCAGTTGTTGGATAATACTAGGAGCGTAATAGGACAAACTTTGATCCTATTCCTTTGACATACTCTAAGTTATATCTGATATTGGTTCATAAAGGACATATTACTACTAGTACAACGCCTACTCTTCCAAATCCACTTCCACCTGGGTTCAGATCTGGCCTTCATTGTGCATTCCATGAAGGAGTTGTAGGTCACAATTTGGAAAGATGTTATCCACTAAAGGCTATAGTGCGTAACTTGATCAGACTTCAAGATCCTCATATTTAAAGATACCAATCCTAATGTCCCGATTAATCCTCTTCCAGAACATAAGAATTAAAGCTTCAAGCAATTTCTAATAAGTTACTTCCCAAAGACATGACAGCTCATCCTGTTGTTTGATTAGTCATGGCCTTGTTTCTTTCTGTTTTTCATTTTCGCTGTTTGTGTCATATTTATTTACTTCTATACTTTTTATCTTCAAATGGTAGTTTTAATGAAATAAGCATGCACAATATATTGATTGAAATCATTTGTTTATCTTTATTCTTTCTCTTTCAAAAGTAAAAAAGATATACATATTTTTTTATAATTTTTTGATTATGCAAATATTTGTGGGTGGATGATGAAAACATAATACCCATAATTGTTGTCAGTAATGCTTTCAAATAAACTTTGTTGACGATGTAAGGAATTTTTTTAAATTCTCAAACACTGGAGATATAAGGAAGATAATCCCTCGTCAACCCCTTTGAGCCTTGAAGTAGACGTTTCTTTTCGCTACAATACCCGCAATTTTAACCAGGGGGTTGGGTAGTTTCTTAGTTTAATTTAGTTATGCATTCAATTACAAAAAAGTTTCATGCAAGACGCCTTTCAAAGAAATTACAAGCGTTGAAGATAATTTTCAAATGACGGTCACAGATCAAGTAAACGAATGTTGTGAAAAGGAACGTTAAAAATTCCTTACTCAAAGAATGAGCCGAGTCCCTTTCAAGGCAAAAGCTAAAAAATGGGAAGCTCATACATATAAACAAGTAGAGGTCAAAGACGTCTTTCAAATCAAAAGTCAATGATGGTCCTCCATAATCATCAAATCAAGCAATCGCTTTCTAAATCGAAAAAAGCCCGCTAAGTTAAAACCTATGAAGGAAACCAAGGCAAAAAAATGGGGCATCCCACTGATTATATTCTCAAAAGAAATAGTTCAGGAAAAAGCTAGGGATAACACGAGGACGAGAGTTCTTTAAATCCTCAATCCTCATAAA
Organism: Lathyrus aphaca; assembly: GCA_963966055.1. NCBI lineage: Eukaryota > Viridiplantae > Streptophyta > Magnoliopsida > Fabales > Fabaceae > Lathyrus > Lathyrus aphaca. The sequence continues at coordinate 459,517,822 of OZ014522.1, read as the reverse complement.
ATTCACAAGGACGAAAACAACTCAATGTTGTAAGGAAACAGTAGTTGTCGTCTCAAGACTCCTGGACCATCGTCATCACTATCATCAGTGTAATTTGAAAACCTTTTGGAACCTGGATGCATAATCTAACTTTAATTGAGTTTAGGACTGGAGAGCATCATGTAAGGGGTGGGTGCAAATAAACTTTGAGCATTTATCCTATCTTTCATAAACCGTGAACTAAGCCACATTATAACCCTTAAAAGACCTAGCAGAAGCAATGTTATTTTGAAAGTATACTACATTGAGGTTGCGTAAAGTGACTCCAAAATCATTTTTTTCTAATCATTTGTTTTGGTATCATACCCCTGTTTTACTTTTCATTTTAAATTATTTTAAACCACCATGTTTTAAACCAGCAATTCATATTGCTTTTCATTTTCTAAACTATGATTTTTATTTTCAAAATATTTTACATGAACTTTACATTAAAATTACCATGTTTAAATAAACACTTTTTAATGCAAAATAACTTTCCTCTCATGGAATTTTCAAAACGGTTTAGAAACTTGGTCAGTAATCCTATCAAGGGCAAGCTCTTTCTAGATCCTATTAAGAATCAGTTCAAGATTTATTCAAGTGCAAGTCCTTCTCAGAATTGGTTTATTTGGAAAAAATTTCAGACTCATTACTGGGGGTAACCTTTCCAAGCATATAGTAAGACAATCATTCAAGCTGAAGCATTGATCAGTTCATCTACAACAGTCAGCAAGTCTGGGGCAAATGAAATACCTACGCATCTATCCAGCCTTCCTCCAAGGATTATCAACTTGATACAATTTACCAGTGTGGCAAAGATATGTTCAACAAATCAACATCTTTAATCCCGAAGCAAACGGAGTTGATATTCGTGTTGAGGGACCAGGCTTCCAGTCTTGTCTCTACTCCCCAAAAGAGTATAAACTTATTGATCTCTACTCCCCAAAAGAGTATAAACATGTTGATCTCCACTCCCCAAAAGAGTATAAACTTGTTGATCTCCACTCCCAAAAAGAGTATAAACTTGTTGATCTTCACTCCTCAAAGAGTCTAAACTTTATGTCAGCATTTTCATTTGCATTGCATACATTTAATCATGCATTTAAACATTTTACTATACTTTTCATTACAATAGTCTTTTAACCCTCAGTTACATTCACCAGCGATTGTGTTGTTATCAACATCTTACCTTTCTACAAAGCCCAACTTACTTTACACCTTTACTTTTGAGTCTTATCTGGTGTTCTATCATATTTGGTTATGTATATCTGATGTTATTCTAGATATCTCTCTTTGTTCTGATGTTTCTCCAAGAACTCTATTTGCTTATCTGATGTTCTTCCAGATATAACTTTGCTTATCCGATGTTCTTCTAGGTATGTCTCTTTGTTTTAAAGTTCTTCCAAAACTTTATTTGATGTTCTTCCTGATATAACATTTTTTATCTGATGTTCTTCCAAATATGTCTCTTTGTTTTGAATTTCTTCCAAAATTTTATCCGTTGTTCTTCCGGATATCTCTCTTTGTTCTGATGTTTTTCCAGAACTCTCTTTGTGCTTATCTGACATTTTTTCAGATATGTCTCATATATCTGATGTTCTTTCGGATATGTCTCTTTGTTTTGGAATTCTTCCAAAACTCTATCTGATGTTCTTCTAGATATAACTTTGTATCTATCCGATGTTCTTCAAAATATGTCTCTTTGTTTTGAAGTTCTTCCAAAACTCTATCTGATGTTCTTCCAGATATAACTTTGCTTATCTGATCTTCTTCCAGATATGTCTCTTTGTTATGATGTTTTTCCAGAACTCTCTTTGTGTTAATCCGATGTTCTCTCGGATATGTCTCATTTATTCTTGTTGATTTTCCAAAACTTTGTTCATGTCTATTTGATGCTCTTCTAGATATGAATTTTCTCATCTGATGCTTTTCCATATGTACTTTTCACTCTGATGTGCTTATATGATGCTTTTCTAGATGTACTTTTCACTCTGATGTGCTTATCTGATGCTTTTCCAGATATGTCCATTATTCTGACGTTCTTCCAGAATTTGTTCTCGTGCATTAACGCCCTTCTAAATATTCTGGATTTACCTTCAAAGATATTTTAATACATTCAACTCTTTTGTGAATGTCATTAATATATCTTCAAGTTGGTCAATGACTCAGTCCAATGCTTTTCTGGATGTCTTCTAAAAAATATTTGACTTAATTCCCATTGCATCCAAGGCTTTTCTGGATGTACCCAAATATTTACTAGATTTCATTCAATGTTATCCTGAATGTTTCTGATATTTTCTTGATATCTCTAATGATTACTTATTTTCCAGATTTCATTCAATGCTCTTCTGAATGTTTATGGTGATCATCTTTGCTTGTGTTTCAAAGTTTCACTTTTACAGTCTTTTGAATATCTTTGATAGTTGTTACTTCACTTTTACAGAATTGTTCAATGCATTTCTGAAAATCTCTGATGACTAAAACCTTTTTCCCCGATCGTGATATTACTGTTACATCTGATGCTCTCCCAGATGTATGAATCTTTGTTCCAGGGTCTATCCCTCTCTTTCCAAGTATTGTTGGATACTCTTTGTCACCTCGACAAAATTCCATAATATCTTGTACCGCCAGAAGTTCAATTATGTTGATCTGTCTACTGTGTTATCATTCCCCACAATGTTAAAAAAAATTCATTCATTACATCTACATTCACAGTCGAAATTCCAAGTACTCTGATACTTAATCCTCGTATACCTCGAATATCTAAAACTCTTTGCTATTCATAGCTTCAGGTCTAACAAGATTAAATAGGGGCATCTGTCATACCCTAAATTTTAACTAAAGTTTTTTCAATCTTCTGGTTAAAATGAAAAGTCAACTATGCAAAAAGTCAGTGTCTGACACATTTTTAAATCGAACTTTCAAGACATGATTTTTAAGCTATTTTTCTCGTACTTTTATCTGGTATGCTCATTTTAATTTTCAGCCATTTTTCGGTCATGTTTCTAACCCGTTTAAGCCTTTTTAGTGGAAAAAAATCAACTTTCAAAATTGACAAAACGCTGTATTTTTTCTAAACGTATATTTTTCACTGATCGGTTTGGTATATTTATTTTATTTTTCTAGAGACTTCAATATCCGACAATTTTATCATTCGATACTGATTTCAGTTTCAACTTTAATTACTAATAATTTTTATTATTCATATTTTATATTCTAAACTTATTTTTATATTCATTATTATTTTATCACCACATTTATTATTAGACAAAAATATATAGTATTTATATTTGGTTTATGATAATTATGTGTATCAAAAATGAAAATTTTACTACAAATGAGAAACAAGTTACACATACCACCCTTTTTTCTTTTATTTTATATGATATTTTATTTTATTATCTTTATTGGTATTATTATTATTTGATATTTTTAAACAAAACTTCTCTCCAAAGTTATCAAATCTTCATCTCCAAGTAACTTGTTTCACTCTTATTCACTTTTATCTCATACATGATTATACGAGCATCTCATCATTCATAAATAAGTATGTTCTTTTAAACTTCTAACAAACTAATGATCAAGTAAAGACATGAAATGTTTTAAGTGGTCAACTTCAAAATTCATCATTTGTTCTTACAATTTCATCATCACATTTTAACAAACTCATCATTGACACAAAATTTGGAAGAATTCAATTGGATCAAATAATTTCATAATTTCATTTTCATAACAAACTTGCATGACTCGTGAACACTAGCCATTCGCAAAGGAAAAGAATTTCATCATTCAATTCATCATTTTTATTCCTTACACATTCATCATTACAAAATCATTATTACATTCAAATTCTATCCATTACAATGATGAATTTTCTATCTTATCCTAATTTAACTTAATCCCTAAGATTTCTAAGACTTGATCACTAAGTCTTGAAACTCATATAAATAGAGGAGTTTACCTCTTTGCAAATTACACCAAACAATGTAAAGATACTTGTTTCTCACTTCTTCCTCCCTCACCTTCTTTATCATATTGCTACTTTGTTTTTGTTATCACATACACAAATTCATACTTTTTCCTTCACACACAAAGACACCAAAACAATTGCACATATTGTTTTCTCACTTCTTTCTCTTACTTAACAGTTTTTTCTCTTATTATTTACATATATACTACACAAACTTATTATTATTATGTTTTAAAATTGAAAATTATTATAAACTTATTTGTTTTAAATTGAAATTTATTTAGTTTTCTTTGAATTGGCCTTATCACATTTTATTTTCACTAATTACACCTATAATTTACTTAACTTAACCCATTTTTAAAACTTTCATTATTTCCTAATTAAATTCTAAGTTTAAGTTAGATTTTGTTTATTTTTAATTTTAGTTTAATTAAGTTTGGTTAATGACTAAAATAAACTAAAACATTTTTAAGATATTAATTTCTTTTAATTAATTTGATTAAATGATTGTTTTCATATTAATTAGTTTGTTAAATAATTCCATATGTATATCTTCATGAATTTATCTTAAGACATTTTAACTTATTATTTTCTCTTACAATGTCAAGCTTATCGATCTTGATGTTTTTCCTTGATTAAATGCTAGGTTTTCCCATGATGTTTTTTCCATGATGTATATCTCTGATTTTATCTGACACGATGCTTTGCAGTGTATATGTTTATTTATTTCAAAATGTTTTTTCATGAATGTTTATATCTAACCACTTGATGAGATCGAGGACATTTCTATGCGATTTTTGGTTTTCTCTGTTCGTTTCCCTATACAAAAAAAAATTATACGATGTATTAACGCTCATGGGATGCTTAAAGCTTTATCAGGACCTTGGGGATCACTGCCTTGCTTCTGGAAGTTTGAGAAGAGGCATTAGACCTTGCTCCAATAGGTAAGTTTTCTTGAAATCATTATCCATATTTTTATATTCACATGATGTTTTACAGTTTATGCTTTCATTTCCGTAGTGGCCTTAGGCCGAACTAGGCACTCTGATTCCTCAAGATCCCGTTGAGGATACGTAGACATATGACTGTAAAGTCTTAGCAAACACCCTTTTATTTTTCCACCGTCTCCTTACATTCGACATTCTTCCGTATATGCAACCTTTTCATTTTTTCTCTCGTACGTTCTTCTAGATATTTCCAGAAGGTACGATCAATATCTTTTCTTTCTCTCCGGCGTTCTTCCAGATATTTCAATCTTTTCTTTTTTTTAGTGCAATAGAATCCCACAAAACTTATTTGTAGTCTCTCTCCCTCGGGATGTTTGGCCTCTTCCTCCCAGTGTAACTCCAACATCATTCTTAAAACTCATTTAAGAATATTAAACTATAGCAAAGATATATAAAGACCTATGATGTTCTCCCGGTTATTCATATATGCATCTCTCTCTTTAGTTTAGTCAAACTAGAACCCCATAGGATTACCATACAGTCTAGCCTCCTCTTGGACATAGACAATATGAACATAAGAAGGCAGTATTCTTTGTGAACCTTTTCTTAGACTATTTTAGGCTTTTCTGTTTACTCTTTTTAGAAAGTTCTGATAGCTCTACCTACAAGAGAAATTCAACCCCCCAAAGATGTGATGTTTCACAGTGAAACTTTTCTCTTGAGTTTCTCTTTCCCCATTGACTGGACAGTGCATATATAGAACACATATTTTTTCCTCGTGAAACCTCTTCTAGAATTGTGCATCATGCCTCCTCTTGGGCAATATACAATAGAGTCATTCACACCTCTTAAAGGTTGAAACAACCTCATTCTTGGACTTTGTTCAAGTTGTCCCTCACGCTTCCTAAAACCATAGGATATAAATCAGTAATATTATCCTCTTGGGATTTATAGAAGGACCCTTCAGGCTTCTTAAAAGCATCATATTCCTATTTTTCCTAATATCTGACGCTTTCCAAGATATTCAAGATCTTCTTTTTGCATCTGATGTTTTCCCGGATATTCATATCTTCATCTTCTCTTCTTTCCGACGTTTTCCCAGATATTCATATTCATATCTTTATCTTCACCGTCTTTCCATCATTTTCCCGGATATTTATATCTCAATCTTCCAATCCCATCATCTCCCAAAGGAGAAAATTTCCTAATTAATAAGTAGTATACATTCCTAATTCTAACAAAATAACCTAAGGAGAATCCAAAATCACGTGGGCATTTGTCAATGAATAGTGTGTAAAGCGGGTTAGTTTAATATATCTTTTCCCTTCCTTAACCAGTTTCACTAGGATAAAGTACAGAAATCAGAAAGTAGCATCAATGCGATAGTGATTAAAGACCACAAAAATTTCGCGCTACACATCACAGGATAAACAACAGAAATCAGAAAATAACACCTAACATGATAATGGGTCTTTCCCCTTCCTATTGTTGTTGTATGATAATCATGTATTTATGCGGATTTTTGGACTGTATAGTATGGAATTCAGAGAAGTTTGGGATCTAGAAGTTGCAAAAAACGCAACTACAGGGTTGCCGTATGCGCATTTTCGTTGGGCAAAAGGGGTGTTTTGACGGGCGAAAGATGGAATCGCTTGCGTATCGCCAGGAGAAATGAGAGGTGAGATAAGGGTGGAAAATAGGTGTTAGTGGAATTTGTATTAGGGGTGATTTTCTTCTGCTTTGTTGGACGAGCCTTGGGCGACAAGGCAAGTTCGTTGGGCGAGTACCAGGCGAACATGAACAATGACTTTATTTGTTTCTTTTCTTAGTTCCTCTTTCATTCCTTGATGTTGTATTTCGGTTGATGATGCGATGATGTTATGATGGGGAATTTGTAATGAATTTGACATGCATTAATGATGTATTTACTGTGATGAGAGTCATGTGCATTTTGTCGTTAGTTTATGTTGTCGTTGAAATGTATCGCATATTGCATGAGTTGTGAGATAAGTCATGTTCCTATGTGAAGTTTGAGCTTCTTATCCGGATTCTATGAAATGGAATCATGTTGTTGTTATTGAGGTAATCGTGTGCCCATGTTGGGTGTGATCGATTATGGGTGATCGTGTACCTATGTGGGGTATGAGTGATCACAAATGTCGTATGCCCATGTGAGGTGTGAGAGACTCATATGGAAATTCTAACGAGAATTATGATCATGAAAAAGGGATTGAATTGGTACCATATGCATTGAGTCGAGTTGTGAGTCTCATTGCATTGTAATTGTGTTGTATTGTGAATTATATGCTTATCTGCTTGTGTTGGAAATTGTATGAGATGTTGTGATGATAGGGTGAATTGTATAATGACTATATACTTTTATATTTATATTACGCATTTATTTTGTTGATTGAGAATCTCACCCTTCTGTTGGAATGATGTTTTATATGACATCGTGCAGATAATCAAGGATCGTGCGGAGTTTCGGTTAGTAAAGATGAAGTCTTTCACTTTACGTTTTGAGTTAGCGTCTGCACTGATATGTAACACTGGAGATTATGGAATGCTTTATGTTTTGTTTCATTTACCATTATTATATTTGTTTTAATTGGTGATGAATATGTGATTAAACATATTATGTTTTGGTTGTGGAGTCGAAGAGGTTTTCTGCTGCATAATAAGATGATTTTTTTTGTTATAATGATTTCGTATTACCATTAATAATAATAAGTATGTGTTACATGTTGTATGCATGAGCAGGTGTATGTTGGAAGTAACATTCTAAGTGCTGAATTTTTCTATGAATTTTACTCTGATAATTGCATTATTGTATGCGGGAAGTTTAAGGTGTTACATACATCATTAGATGTTGATATTGATTTGTGGTAAGGTTTCCTCACTCTCCTTAACTCTTTTTAATTAAATATTCTCGTGATCACATTTAAATAACATACATATATATGGCATAACACGATGACATGCGTAAAACATATGCAATAGCTCATCACATAAGACATTACCTTCATCATCTCTTCATCAAATCATCTCATCTTTTAATCGCGTAAATCATTACCATAGTTTTCCAACGCTTCTTACTATGCCTCAATTGGGATCACGGTTCAAAAGTTATGGATTTATAAAGTTTTTCTCATTTTATGCCAGTGTTAATCGGTTAACGGGATATGGTTAACAAGTGAACCCTGATGAAAAAGTTAAGACAATAGCTAAATGAGAGTTAGAGACACTTTAGGCTAACCGGTTAGCCATATCATGTTAATCGGTTAACCAACCACCTTTTCACGTGAATTATCAATTTCCACGCGTGAACCGATTAACCATACCCGTTTAATCGGTTAACCCTGTTGCAGAAGCTCAAAAACATGTTTTTATGGATTCCAAACCCAATCAATCACCAACAAAACTCAATAGAACATAACAACAAGTATTATCGGTTAATCGCACTTATAACCCGACTATACTACATATTATATTTCGCATTTGAACCGTTAGAACATCAATTTAGCACAATTACTCATAATCTCTCAAATTTCTATTTTTGGTTCCAACAACCCTAAATTTTACAACTTAAGGTTTCTAACTAGAACTCACCTCAAGCAAGATGGAGATGAAGAATATGAGATGATTTGATGAAGAGATGATGAAGTTCCAAGTTTTTTCTTCCCTTAGGATTTCTCCCTCTTTTCTCCTTCATTTCTCTTTCTCTTCTCTTCTTTCTTTCTTTCTTCTTCTTACTATCTTTCTCTTCTTTCTCTTTTTCCACACACACGCGCACACACACATACACACACACACACACACACACACATATATATATATATATATATATATATATATATATATATATATTGATCTTACCTGATCAGGAGGGGGCCTTCCAGTAATTGAACGTGAACAACAAGATGGATGGAATGGAGGGGGTGTACCTGCAAGGCACTCCGATGCCAAAGTCAATAGAGGTACAAAATGGTAAGTAAGAAGAATTGTATCAGAATACCTGACCCTTTAGTGAAAAAGGGTATTTATAGTGAGTCCCCAGCACTGGGCCAAGGTCCTTCCTTGGGCTGGATCAGCGAGGCCCAAGGAAGAACTTCCAAGGTACGCGTAAGGAGCGTATAGGCCTAGCGAATGGTCTAGTCCTTGGTCCAACTGCCCCTATCTTTCAGGAGATAATGGGGGATAGTTGGGTGGTGTGGCAAGTGGAATATAGGACTTGTTATCTGCCTGTCTCATAAAATGTATGTCCGACCTATAAAAGGTCTGCCCGACCATCAAGTAGTGTCTGCTCGACCACCTGCTATACTTGCCCGAGTGTATGGGCACCAGATCGTCGTATTGGGTCACGACCCAATACAATCTCTAGAGGCCCAGTCCAGAATAGGAGCCCCCCAAGTTGAGTCTCCGAGTCAGAGCGATGAGTTTAAAATAGTCGAGCACATATTTGTGTCGAGGGAGAAGTCATATTGGGTGTCGAGCATCTGCCCGTGTCAAAGTGTGATATATTTAAGCTGCTCCGGACGTTGTGGAATACTTCGTTCAAATCGTCGGGCGCGTAGTGTTCTCAGGGGTCGAGGTTGTCTCGTTATAGTCGCGGAGACCTGCGGTTGTCCGACGTCGCTCAGAATTCTCTAAACTGGCGTGTCTTAGGCATTAATGGTACGTCGCTTCGTTTCTTGTGCTAGTGCCGTCCTAGGGGCCTAGGTAATGATCGCCTAGCGTGTTTGCCCATGCGCTCTCTTAGTATATAAGGTGGAGGGACCACGTCATTTCAATTTTCCCTTATTCGTTTAACCGGAAGCTCTGAGAAGAAACTCCTTTCCGCCCGCAACCGTCGACGACTCCGCCGCTTACTCCCCACGCGCCACCTTAATCTCCCTGTCACCACTATGTCAGGTAATCCTCTATACCTTCTCTTCTTATGCAATTTTTCGCTTGATAGGTATCAAAATTCATAACCTTTTCTGTTTAGGGTAGGTAGATCACTGTTTTAAGTTAGTTTTTAGGTTTTAGACATGAATGTCTCGGGCGCAATTTGCATGAAACGGGCGAAAATCACATATTTGTATGAATAAGTCGGCCAGGATCATCATACGATTGATGAAGGTCGCGGGCGTTCTATGCGTTCACCGAGCAAAATCTATTGCCTTTCTCAGGGGCTTTTAAGGGTTTCGTGTATGCTCGAGGGGATCCGAGGGTTGTCCCTTTGATGATTTAGGATAGTTTAATGGGGTTTTAGGGCGTTCATCTCTTCGCCCTTTCACTTGAACTACGGTGGAAGGGTGAATTTGATGCAATGTCGAATTCACTTTTCGTTTATGTTTTTCAGGTACGGCCGAGTAACGACGAACCGAGGAAAGAAACCCCGAGGAAGGGAACAAGCACGTCTCTTCGTCTGGGCGTAATGACCTGTCGTGGGTCGCCGAAGAACCTCTAGAAGAAGAGTCATATTCCGTGGACGAGGGTACTACCGCGTACGCCGTGGTCAAGGACATTGGTCCCGAGGACACAACGAACTGGTAATGTCTTACTCCTCGGGAAGCAGATCGAGTATGCCAACGTTTTCCAAGGAAGCCGTTCGCCATGTACGAGTTTGCCTTTCGAGAAGCGAGGATGAGACTCCCCTTTAATGATTTCCAGATGGGGGTCTTCAGGTGGCTCAGGCTGGCACCCTCGCAATTGCATCCGAATGCCATTGCTTTCATTCGGGAATTCGAATTGGTCTGCCGGTTTCTCGGGGTCGGGTGCACGTTGCCCCTTTTCTTTCGCATCTTCCACCTGCAGCGATTGGGCGCAAGGGGGCGTCATAGCTAGGTGTCCCTTAAGCAGCCCGTGAGATTGTTCAAGACGTTTGTTGATTCTGCCCGCCATTTCAAGGGGAGGTGGTACGTGGTGAAACCGCTCACCCGGTATGCCCTCGAAAGCCTTTACTACTATAATCCTGACGCCAGTGGCGAGGAAAAGCTGATGTTAAGGATCCCCTTAAGATGGCAGCCGAACCATTTTAATATGTCGACCAGCCACTATCGATTCAGACATTCGAGCTTGGGGGTCGAGGATCGATTGGCCTACCAGAAGCTGGTGGATTATGTTCAGAGCTTTAACTTGGCGATATGGATTGATTGAGAAGACATACCCTACATAGACGACGTTGGGATCCCCATCCATGAGACACGCCTCATAAATACAAAGGCTCTACTCGCATGTGACACGGATGAAGAGGTCGTGGCGTTGTTGCATAGGTTTTTCGTCCTCTCCCTCCTCTCTGATGTTTTATATCCGTCAGCTGATGTTTGGTTGTTTTTGTTTTGTAGGACTTATGTCCACTCACCGAGAACAAGTCTTGAAGCTGGCCAACCAGGCTGGGGCCCCGAACAGGGTCTCTAAGAAGAAAAAGAAAGTGGGCAGCTGCATTCATGAGGCAGCTACTGAGCATGGGGTTGGTAGTTCTGGTACCCCCAGCTCGACCACCAACTCTCCCCAAGCCGTCGTCCAGCAAACTTTCCCGATACACATACGGGACAGCCCTCCTCCATCCACCTCTCCTCTTCTGAAGCGCAAGCGGATGGACGAGTCTCTTGCCCGGTCTTCTGCAGTGGGTGACATTGATTCTGGCGCACTTGGGAGCTACTTGTTGCCTCCCTACTACTTGGAGTGCGTTTCTTCAAGTATGAAGGTTCTATCGTGGTGGCGGCGCCCGAGGAAAATGCTCTTCTCAATCAGGATGCGGCAGCTAGACGGGCAGATTTGGCTGTTATCATCCAGGTGATGGAGACTGCTATGGTGTTGTCCGAGACTGTTGTCTTGTCGGCTGCGCTGGAGGAGGCTCTTAAGGCTTCTAGGACTGAGAAAGACAAGTTGTACAAGGACCTGTCTGACTACAAGGAGGAGCATAAGCTCCAAGAGGGGCTGGGCTCAGAATTGGAAAATGTCAAGCTCGAGCGGGACACTTTAAAAGCTGAAAAACAAAGTTTGGAGGATCGGGTTGTCGAGCTCAAGAAGGCAGCTGAAGAAAACGTGAACCTTCGTGCCCGAGTGGTGCTGCTGGAGGGTACAATCCGTCCTCTGGACGATGAGAATGAAGAGGAGTTGGCCCTCCACACTCGGGGCGAATTGGTCGGCAGGATCCGCGATCTCAACAAGGACTTGCTTGTGATGTTTAAGAATGGGTTCGACAATGCCACCGAGCAGCTCAAGGTTTTGAACTCGGGGCTTGTAACTGAAGGGACGACTCACAACTACTGAGTGGCCGACGGTGAGATTATTTGCCCCTTCGCTGCTGAGGAGGAGTTGGTCGAGGACGACGATGAAGGAGAGGAGTAGCTCCGGGCGGAGACCCTTTTTTTTGAATTGTTTGGGCCTGCGTTCCTTTGTATCTTTTGATGTAATGGCCTTCATGCCCTTTGTTTTAATATTGGCCTATGTGCCTTCTTTCTTGTTCTTTTGGTGGCCTACTTTGGCCGGTTTTGAATACTTGTTTGTTATTTTGTTGTGTTTGATTCTTTATGATTGTTTATTTATTTTGAACTCTTTGCGCTCGACCTAGTTGGACTCGTTGGTTTAGGGAACTTACGAGGTGGTGGGTTTTACGTCCGCCTTGAGTCGGGATTAGGGTTGCGATTGGAAATCTTAATCTCGGGGCTTGGGCCTTCCCATCACGAGCTGGGTGCCATGCCGACGTGGTACTGCGACGTTGGGGCTCGTCTGAGATGTCCGACATCGGGGAGGGTTGTGTTCGCCTTATACGGGCGTTATCCTCCTTTTTCGTTTAGTGGTGAAGGTCGTGGTCATACCTTCCATGCCTCATAGGATTGTCTTTTAGCTATAGTATTGCCTAAGTTTTTCTACGTTCCATGGTCGAGCAAGTTCTTCACCTTGTAGGATTTCCAGATAATAGGCCCCGTTGCCCGTCTTATCTCGGACACGGTACGGGCCTTCCCAATTGGCAGCCAGTTTTCCTTCTCATGGGTTTTTCAGGTTTCATCTGAGGACCAGGCTTCCCAACTGGAACTCTCTTTTTATGACTTTCGCATCGTGGCATAAATCTATTTTCTGTTTAATGGAGATTTCCCTAAGGGCTGCCTCGGAGCGGATTTCGTCGACGAGGTCCAGCTCGGCTCGAAGTGCTTCTTCATTCAGCTCCTCGGCAAGGGGTGCTTCAGTGCGCCTTGTTGGTTCTCAAATCTCTACTGGTATGACCGCCTCGGTACCGTATGTCAACCTGAACAGGGTCTCCCTGGTCATGGAATGTGGCGTTGTGTGATATGCCGAAAGGATGTTGTGCAGTTCTTCGACCCATGCCATTTTCGCCTCGCCAAGTCGGCGTTTCAGTACGCGTAGAATCACCATGTTGGCTGCCTCGGCTTGCCCGTTAGTTTGGGGGTGCTCGACAGACGTGAAATGTTGTTTTGTGCCTAAGCCAGCGACAAAGTCTTGGAATCCTCCGTCCGTGACTGCGTTCCATTGTCGGTAATGAGGACTTGGGGTATGCTAAAGCATGCGAGGATGCTCCTTTTGAAGAATCGGAGAATGTTCTGTGTCGTTATTTTCCCCAAGGCTTCTTCTTCGATCCATTTAGTGAAGTTGTCCACCCATATAATGAGGTATTTGTTTTGGAAAGAACAGGTCACGAAGGGGCCGAGGATGTCCATCCCCCATCAGGCGAAGGGCCACGGGGAGGAGAGCGTTTTTAGTTCGTTGGGGGTGCGAGATGCATGTTGGCGTGCTTTTGGAACTTGTCACATTTTTTAACATGTTCTTTAGAGTCATGTCGCATCGTCGACCAATAATAGCCTGCTCGTAGGGCCTTGCGCGCCAATGATCTTCTGCCAGGGTGTTGGGCATTGATCCCCCGATGTATTTCTCCCAGTATGTCGGGGACCTTTTCCTCCTCGACGCATTTGAGTAACGGAATGGAAAATCCCCTTTGGTAGAGTTTTCCCTCGAGGAGGACGTACGAGCATGCCCTCCTCTTGGTCATGGCTGCCTCTTTGGGGTCTGCGGGGAGTTCTTCCTTCGTGAGGTAGTTGTAGATGGGTGTCATCCAGCTGTGAACATCACCGATCACGTTTACCTCGAGCGGGGAGGTGGTCGTTCGGTACTTGGTCGAGGGAGGATTTCTTGAATCACCGACTTGTTTCCATCCTTCTTTCCCGTGCTCGCGGGTTCGGATAGGACATCAGCCCATGTGTTGTGTTCACGTGGAACGTGTTGAACCTCTCACTTCTCGATTTTTTCGATTTTTTCTCTCACTAGGGCTAAGTATTCGATGAGGTTGTCGTTCTTAGCCTGGTATTCTCCCCATACTTGTGATGCCACAAGTTGAGAGTCTGTTGATATCTTTACTTCCTTCGCCCCTAAGTCTTCGGCTAATCTTAGACCTGCGAGGAAAGCTTCATACTCGGCTTGGTTGTTGGAGGTCGGGAAGGCCAATGCCAACGAGACCTCGATTAGAATAACGTCCTTGTTTTCGAGGATGATTCCCGCGCCGCTTCTCGTCGGGCTGGAGGCACCATTGACGAAGATCGTCCATTTGTGGGCGTCGTTAGCTGGGGTCGGGCTATGTGTCATTTCTGCGATGAAGTCGGCTAGGACCTGAGCTTTCAGAGTTTTCCTGATTTCGTATTGGATGTCGAATTCAAAGAGTTCCAGCAACCATTTCAACATTCGACCGGCCATGTCCGGTCGGCCGAGGAGTTGCTTTATTGGTTGGTCGGTTCTCACTTTAATCATATGGGCAAGGAAGTAGTGTCGTTATCTCCTTGCAACATTGATAAGGGCTAAGTCGACTTTCTCGATCTGTTGGTATCTGAGCTCGGGGCCTTGGAGAGCTTTTCTCGTGAAGTAGATAGGTTTTTTTCCCTTGATGGTTTCTCGGATGAGAACGGCGCTGACGGCCTCGGTCGCTACGGACATGTATAGATACAGGGTCTCCTTTTCTAGTGGCCGAGACAGGACCAGGGGCTCGGAGAGTGCTTTCTTTAGGTGGAGCAATTCTTGCTCGCACTCTTCGGTCCACTCGAAGGTGGCCTCCTTCCGTAGCAGTTTGAAGAAAGGTAAGGCGTGTTGGGCGGACTTGGCGACGAAGCAGGACAAGGAGGCGAGCACAGCGTTGTGGGACTGAATGGATTTTTTCGACTTTGGGGTTGGAAACTCCGAAAACGCCCGAAATTTATCGGGGTTGGCCTCAATCCCACGCTCGGTGAGATAGAAGCCGAGGAACTTCCCTGCCCGGACACCGAATGTGCACTTTTCAGGGTTAAATCTCATTTTGCATTGTCTCGCCTGTTCGAAAACCTTGCAGAGGTGCCGTGCGTGGTCGACATCCTTGTGTGATTTTACAATCATGTCGTCCATGTATACTTTGAGCATGTCCCTGATCTCTCCTTGGAAGACTTTTTTCATCATGCGTTGGTATGTGCCCCCGATGTTCTTCAGTCCGAAGGGCATGACGTTGTAATAGTAATTGTCTGTCGGGGTCATGAAGGCCGTGTGTCTTTTGTTCGTGTCCGACATAGGAATGTGGTTGTATCCATTGTATGCGTCCATAAAAGACAAGAGTTTGAAAGCTGCGGAGTTGTCGACCAGTTTATCTATATTAGGGAGAGGAAAAGCATCTTTGGGACAAGCCCTATTAAGATCGGTATAATCAACACACATACGCCATTTTCTATTATTTTTCTTAACAAGGACTACATTAGAGATCCAAGTTGTGTATTGGGCTTCAGAAATAAAAATTTTCTCTAAGAGGTCTTTTACAGCTCGCTCAGCAGCCTCCGTTTTTTCGGGAGATTGTTTGCGCCTACGTTGTGATATGGGCTTAACTGCCCGGTCTAAAGCTAACTGATGACAGGCGACCTCAGGGTCGAGCTCGGGCATTTCTTCGGCGTTCCTTGCGAAGAGGTCGGCGTTCTCCTTGAGGTAGATTGCGAGCTTCTCCCTCGTTACTGCGGGCAGTCCCGTGCCTATCTTCACAGTTCTGTCCGAGTTGTCGCCAAGCGGAACGAGCTCGAACTCTCCGTTAGGAACCGGGCAGAATGGGTGTGTTAGGGCTTGCCCGTTGAAAGTCCCCTATTTTTCAGTGCCGTCCTCGCCGATGCGGATGTCGAGGACGATGGCGTTGATTCCTTGGGGGGAAGCTGTTCTTCGACCCTGGGTTTCTTGTTATTCTTGGTGTTAATTATGGCCTATCCTTTTACTACAGCGTCATAGCATCTTCGAGCAGCCTCGATGTCTCCGTGGACTGTGACTACGCGGCCTAGCTTGGTGTAGTACTTCATCTTCAGGTGGACGGTGGAGGGGACCGCAGTCAATTCGGCCAGAGTTGGGCGGCCGAGGATGCATTTGTAAAGGGATGGGCACTCTATCACCAAGAATTAGATCTTGACTTCTCTAGCTGTTTCTTGCACTCCGAAGGTGATGAGGAGCTCGACATAGCCTCATGGCTTTGTTTTGGACCCATTGAATCCTTGGAGGTTGGATCTGACGTAAGGGGATAAATTGGTCTTGTCAAGCTTGAGGGTCTTGAATAGGTGAACGTACATGATATCTACTGAACTGCCTTGGTCGACCAGGATACGTCGAACGTCGAAGCGCGCCATTTTGGCCCTTATTAGTAAAGGGATGCCAGAATTGGGGGAACCGCCCAGCAGCTTCTCTAGGAAGAAAGATATTGGGTGGGACTTTCCTCGGTACTTTGTCAGTGTGGAAAACTGCTCGGGTGCAGTTAGTAGGAGTTTGTCAAAATTGCGTTTCACTGAGAGGGCAACGTTTTCGCTGTTCATCCCATCTCCTGATATAACAAGAGCTGTCGAGAAGTCTTCCTAGGGACTGAGAGCCGTGAGTCGCCCTTCTGGTCCTGAGTCGGGGAAATGGAAACACTCCGGGCGTGATATGCACATGGCCACTTGATAAGAAGAGTCGTCGGGCGGCGTGTCCTCGCGAGGCCTCTTCTTTTCTTGCTCCTCATGCCTGGGAGTTTCATTCCTCTTAGTGTACTATTTGAGGTTACCTTCCTGAATCAAGATCTCAATTGCGTCCTTTAGGTGGATGCAGTCTTCGGTCACGTGTCCGTGACTTATGTGGAACCGGCGGTATTTGGATTTGTCCGTGTGGGGCTTAGGTGCAGATGGTTTGGGGAACCTTACCCAGCCCTATTTGAAGTCGGAGTTGATGCACTCGACGAGGATGCGCTCGCGGGAAGCTATCAGCAATGTATATTCGCTATAATGGCTCGCGGGTCCCCTTCCTTCCCGAGGCTCGCGGGGCTTTTCCTCCCTCCGCCTATCTCCGTTGTGGCGGGGAGCTTTGTGGTCCTCGCGCTTGGGATGGTCGGTCTCTCCGGTGTTGCGACTACTCCGAGCGGTTTGGGCAACCTATTTTTCTTCATATCTAATGTAAGCTTGGGCTTTATGCAAGAGCTCGTCCAGGGTGCGGGGAGGTTCTATCCCGACCGCTCTGCTGAGTTCTTTTCCGGGCAAGAGTCCTATCTCGAGGAGGTATTTCTTCATGTATTCCGTCGTGTCTACCTCGACGGCTTCTTGGTTGAATCGCTCGATGTACGAGCGCAACATTTCATTCTTCCTCTGCACTATAGCTTCGAGAGTTGCCTCAGTTTTGGGATGACGTCGGGAGGCTATGAAATGCCTCGTAAACATGGATTTCAGGACCCTCTAGGATGTGATGGACTATGGGGCCAAACTTTTGTACCAGGCCATGGCTCCTTTCCTGAGAGTTGTTGAAAATAGTCTGCATTTGAGATGTCCGGTGATATCGTTGCGGTAGTCGAGCATAACGTTGATGTTGTCGACGTGATCGTCGAGGTTAGTGTTCCCGTCGTAAATGGCCATATGCAGGGGCTTCTCCATGCATTTGGGGAGTGGTGCCTCCAGAATTTCCCGTGAAAGGGGGCAATGGGGGTCCTCCTCGCCACTCCCCAACGGGGAGAGCTCATCGTTGCCAGGACTTTGGTCGCGTCTAGGTGAAGCCCTTGATCGATTAGTCTCATGGCGCATCCTGGATCTGCTCTTTTTGGGATCGGGGGAGCGTCGTCCTCGACGCGGAGGGGAGCGTCCCCGCTTCTTCGCAACTTCTGGACGTTGTTGCGTCCTTCGTTCTTGCTGGGGTCGATCTTCCCGTCGGTCAGCCTCCAGGGCCATGATTCTCTCGTGCTGCGGGTAGAGCATGGTGCTGGTCTGGTTAAGGGTGTTTACCATAGCAATCATGGTGACGTCTCCATCGATAGGAACTGGGATGGACTGGAATGGAGCGACCGGCGGGTTTTGAGGCTGAGGCTCCTGGATCCAATTATCTTCAGGTTCAGGAGACGGGGTGGAAGGTTGCCCGTCTCTAGGGTCAGCTTCGTGGTAATTCAGATTGTCCTTCGTCGTGTAGTCGACGAGGGGACGGTGATGGTCGCTGGTGTGTTCTCCGGCCATACTGGAAGGATATGGTAGTTTTGAGCTTTGATCTTCTACTGCGGAAGAAGGGGACAGCTAGTTCCCACAGACGGCGCCACTGATCTTACTTGATCAGGAGGGTCTTCCAGTAATTAAACGTGAACAACAAGATGGATGAAATGGAGGGGGTGTACTTGCAAGGCACTCTGATGCCAAAGTCAATAGAGGTACATAATGGTAAGTAAGAAGAGTTGTATTAGAATACCTGACCCTTTAGTGAAAAAGGGTACTTATAGTGAGCCCCCAGCGCTGGGCCAAGGTCCTTCCTTGGGCTGGATCAGCAAGGCCCAAGGAAGAACTGCCAAGGTACGCGTAAGGAGCGTGTAGACCTAGCAAATGGTCTAGTCCTTGTTCCAACTGCCCCGATCTTTCAGAAGATAATGGGGGATAGTTGGGTGATGTGGCAAGTGGAATAAAGGACTTGTTATCTGCCCGTCTCGTAAAATGTATGCCCGACCCATAAAAGGTCTGCCCGACCATCAAGTAGTGTCTGCTTGACCACCTGCTATACTTGCCCGAGTGTATGGGCACCTGCTCATCGTATTGGGTCATGACCCAATACAGTCTCTGGAGGCCCAGTCTAGAACATATATATATATATATATATATATATATATATATATATATATATATATATATATATATATATATATATGCAATTGATATTTTTTCATCCAACACCAACTGACCAATTATTATAGTTATCAAAATATATTCTCTTAGACTAATTAATATTGGTCTGTCTTTTTATTAAATTAATTAATCTCTTCACAGTTCATTAGTTACTCGGTTGATTTTTATTGATAACATTTAGAGCACTTTGGAGATTTCATTATTCCAATTAATCAAAGATATAGTACATACAAATTCATTTGATCTGATCTAATATCCAATTGAACGTTAAAAGAATATGGGGTATTACGGTGTCCCTGTCCTTGTAGGGGTAACATGCACACATGTACTTTTTGACCAGTCTAAAACTGAATCAAACGAGTTGAATCGAATTATTTACGAACTTAAAATACGTCGAATTTAAGCTTAAAACAAGTTTATATCGAACTCAAGTCGAATTTCAAGATGAATCAATTTTTAACGAATCAAGACAAATTCAACTCGTCTATATTCATTCTCAACCCTGCAGTTAATTTGATGTAGAACTAATTGTTTAGTTTCATCCTTAATTAATGCAATGAAATATTAAAATATTCAATACTAAAATTAAAATAAAAATAAATTAATTTACATCTTGGCGATACTTATTTCCATTTTCAATAAACAACTCAAAGTTCATGTATCTCATGGACATGAATTATTAGAAACATTACATCAAAAGAAAAACACAACTTATTCCCTCCCCTCAATGCCCTTTTTAAACCTCTCCAAACCACTCATAATTTACCCTTAAACAAATTTATCAACAACAATTAACAAATAATCTAATCACCACCACACATGTTGTTCAATCAAAGCACAGAACAATCACTACGAATCTTCCCATTCCTCGCAGTCTTAACACCAACACGACCCAACTTAGTCATAGCAGTAATAAAATTGGAGTTGAAAACGTTACCACTAGAAGCAAAAGAGTTAACAGTTGCCCTAGATCTTGTATCAGTGAAGAGGATTTGGTCTGAAGTGAATAAACCTTTTCCTTGTTGAAGATTCTTGTAATAAACATTGTCGAATGTTCTTGGAGTTACTGGGTCCATATTGATGGCTATTCTTGGATCAACGTTTCTAGGACACATTTGCTGTAGCTGGATTGCGTATTGTTTGTTCAATGTTGGGTCAACTGGACTTTGGATTCTGTTGGAGAATCTGTTGCAGTGAGAGAATCCAAGAGTGTGTGCACCTGGAAAATAAAGACACAAATGTAAGACATGTTTGGTTCAGACTACACGTGATTAATGTTGTTTTCTTTTTCTTACTAGCTGGCATTGCTTTCAAGATCAGATTCTTAATTTAATTTAATTTAATACACGAATTATTTGAAAAATGGAGTCTAGCTATCAATAATGTTTTAAAGAATCTAAGCTAGGGTCTATGAATAATTCACAACTAGAAAACATTAAACAACATGTTTTGTTTTAAGAACCCCACAACTGATAATATATATGACTTTTGATGAGTTTTTAGTATACTATTTGATATTAAAGAGTTGAAAGAGACATGCACCCAAAAAAAGAAAAGGAGGGTAGAATGAGATGGAAAACCAAACAAGATTGTAACATCATTTAATCAAGTTTATTTAACAAATCATTCATTGAAGTTGACATGTATGCTTTATGTGTAATTGATGAAACTTTTAACATAAGTATTCACATGAACGCCATTAAAAAGACAAAATAAACTAAATGTAAACTCTAAAAATGTAGCCAAAACAACGTTCATTTTAAGTGAAACCAAGAAACATATAAGAAAATATGTAAAAAGTAAAAACATGAAATATTAATAAGACTCATTTACTTTCTCTTACCTGAGAGAGCAATCATGTCTGTTTGAGTGAGTCCATTGCTAGCAAAAAGACTATTCAGCTGGTTCAAATTGAACCCTGGCTGAGGCAATCTCCCATTTACATCTGAAGATCTTGAAACCAACCCATCAAATCTTCCCAACTCAACCGTATAAGATGGTCCACCAGCCTGCAAATTTTCCCTTATTATTACCTTACCACCATAACCTCAAATTCAAACATACATAAAAACTTGTCAAAAAAACACAAACCAGATTAACAACATCTCTAGCAGCCAAAGCAAGAATATCAGCACAAGAAACTTTGTTTCTACACTGCGGAACAGCGTCTAACGCTGCTTTCGCTTTAATAACCGTATCAAATCCATCACCGGCCAACGACAAATTATCCGCGTTATCCTTCTCCGCTTGATTGCCTCCGCTCGATGCCACCAAAACTGAACCGTCACAACCCTGCAATTATGATAAAAACATATATCATAACAATTTCAAACACACTACATTAACACTGATACTTAATATAAAAAAATTTCACTTTTTACGTTCATTGAAGAATCGATGTATCTTGACTAGTTAAAATGAAGAACTAGAGATATAGTTATAATTACCTGAACAAAACAATCGTGAAAGAAGAGACGGAGAGTAGCAGGGACAGTAACAAAAGTCTGTTGAAATTTCTTTTGAACAGCTGATCTAACAATAGATTGAACATTTGGACAAATGTTAGCGTAATGGTTTGGACTAAGCTGAGCCAAACATGTATAAGGAGCAAGACAGAACGTTAATGCGAGTGACAACACAAGAATAACATTAAACCGACCCATTTTGAAATGAAGAGGTGTTTAGTTTGTTTGAAAAGTATGAGATGAGGTCAGGGAATATATATAGAAGAGATACATGAAGTTGTTGTGGTCACGACTCACAACTCACGAGCAGCCAGTTGTATTCAAAATGACTTTAACAATTTAACGGCAAAGAGAAAAAAGCTATAATTATTAGTAGTATTATTCTATGATGAATAATTGAAGAATAGTAGGAGTAAAAATGGGTTGGTTTGGAAAGGGACAGTGGTATGTGGCTGCGTTAAGGTTTGTCGAATCAAGGGTGACTAAGGAAGGATTAGGAGAGTTACTAGATTTGAAAATTGTATAAAAAGTGTGTTGAGCAAGTTGGGGGGATATTTGGATTTTGAGGTAAAAACAGGGAGAGGGAGCCAGGTTGGGGCTGCTTGGAATTCAGCACGTTAAGAATTTGGATAGGTGTTCAAATTTGAAGATAAAAGGTTACTTTCATGTAGTTGGGGCCTAGTGGAATAATAGTGTACTTTTCTTACTATAATTAAAGTTGTTTGTTCTTCTGATATTTTGAACCAGGTTGAATTTTATGTGTGCACATGTATGATGCATGGATATGGGTATCGATCCGGATCGGGTATTGAATTATTATTATTATTTTTTTAATTGCAATTTTGGTGTCCCTATTTTCATTATTTTTTATTTTTTATTCCTCTATTTTTAAATTTGGAATTTTTGATCCCTCAATTTTTATTTTTATTTTAGTTTTGGTCCCCCTATTTTAAAATCCTGAATTTTTGTCCCTCTATTTTCTTTTTTATTGAGTTTTGGTTCCCTTATTTATATTTTTTTAAAATTTTAGTCTCCCTATTAAATTAGTTCTAAATTGAAAAGGGAACTAAAATCCAAAACAAAACTTAAAATAGAGGATCAAAACTCAAACAAAATAAAAATAAAGGGACCAAAATTTCAGATTTTAAAATAGGAGGACTAAAATTAAAAAAAAAATGAAAATAGAGGGATCAAAAATTCCGGATTTTAAAATAGAGGGACCAAAACTAAAAAAATATGAAAAATAGGAGAACCAAAATTGCAATTAAACTATTTTTTTAAAATCAAGTTATAGGTATATGTTAATTAAAAATAAGAGATTTTTATATAAAAAAATATAGGTGTAGAAAACTAAATTTTTAGAGTTGCAACAAAATATCACTATAAAATTTTAAAAAATAATAATAATTTGAAGATATAGTAACGAAGAGATTAAATTGATATTTGAAAAATCCACAAATTTTATTTGAAATCGAATAATAAAAAAAAATGAAATACCACGAGTTCAGTATGTATATCTGATACGGATAAGTACTCAGTACTAATATTTCATTATTTTAAAAGTATTTATGCTTTAGAGGTGCCCATGTGGTTCTTCTAGTTTTTATTTCAGGAAAAAAAATGTATGTTTGGTTTCACACACTCTTTTGATTGTTTTATAGTAGGGTTAGTTTAGCGATGGAGGTTTGAGTTTTGACATTGCGTTTCTTTTAAGGTTTTGAGTTCAAATTCTATTAGGTGCTAATAATTTTTGTGTTGAGTCAATTCATACAAAATTTTAATCTGACTTTAAACGAAGTTTCATTAATAGAAAGTGAGATTGATCTTCTTGAATTTATCTGTCGCAAAATCAAATACTAAGATTTTAAAAAAAATATATATGTTTTAAAATTAATTCTACTTGATTTGTATCTTTTATGTTTAAACTTGATATTTGTACACTTCAATTCAAACATTTGATTATGTGAAAGACACGTAATTGAGTTTCTACCATTAAAAATCTGTTGACTCTCCTCTCCATAGTGATAAATTTATTGGAGTATGGAAGAATTTACATTTGGGTAACACCATCATTAATACGTATGCATTTTTCGTAGTCATAGTTTGTTTGTATTGGTTTGATGTTGTTTTTATCATTTTAAGATTTTAGTAGGTTGTTTTCTTTCATTTTATGATTCAATCTACTTAGTGGAATTTGATGTTGATAATAAAAAATAGTATAAGTTATTTGTGAAAAAGTTAGGAGGCCATGAATAACAATATAATTGGTCAAAGCCCCCGGGACTAGAGCCCTAAAAAAATCAATTTTGTTGGTTTATATGGAATCCCAAGTTGGTCATTTAAAATTCAATATAATTTTCAATGTTGTAAAAGTATAAAGCAAAAACTACTCAAGATCATGGTACTACTATTCTTGCATTTTTAAATACAAGTGATTGGCCAACAGATCTAAAAAAAGTGTATTTGCGGCCGGCAAAGAAAATTAATGCAAAGTACCCTTCCTTCAAAAAAGCAAAGTAGATTCTTTTATATATAAAAATAAGGAAGGTGATTCTTATTATGCCATCAAAAATTTGTTCATGTTTCTTGATGTATTGTAGATTCAAATGTGTTAGATAATTGCAATTGATTTTTATTATAATTAGGTTTAAACTATTGTTGTTTATTTATGCTTTACTATATATTAAATGGATAAATCTTATATCCTACAATTTTTGTTATTCTAATGGAAATTTTAATTGTTTTATCTTTTGATTTAATTGCATTTTTAGTTTCCTTATTTTCATATTTTTAATATTTTAGTCTTTCTTTTTATTAATTTTTTCAATTTTTTATCCCTTAAGTTGTTAACTTCTGAGATTTTTTTAGTCTCCCACTTGTTTTGATTATGTGACACTTCAAAAGATGAGGTGGCATTATAGAACACTTATCATGTCATTTAATGAAATTTCCATGTCATTTATATCATATAATTAAATATATATATTATAATAAAAAAAAGTAAAAATTAATATTTGTTAATCTATTTAATTGTGAACTCTAACTCAATCATATTCATTCATTTCTTTTTATCCTAAAAACTTTCTAGGTTTCCAATTCAAGTGCAGCCCAACCAATAAAACATGACCTATAAGATATGACAAAGGGATGACTCCTGCTTCAGAAACTAAAAATGGAGCACTGAAACGCGGTAATATCAACTTCTGTTTTCCTCTTATTCAAGGCCCAAAACCAAAAATACCCCCAGTCAAAAACTGGAAAACAAAAAAAGAAACCGAGAAAAACCAAAAATGGTGACTAAGAAGGCCTTTGTACTGAGTTCGAAAACGGTTATCACAATATTAATCACTGATAACAGTATATACAATCTTGTTCCATGCTCAAAGAAGCAATGTCAAATACCATATTAAACAATCACAAACCCCTTCGTTCGAAATCCACAATCTGAAACTCCCGCAAAATCAGAGTTTTTGCCCATTTCAAGCAAAATCAACAATCCCAGTATTTCATTGAATCACACTCTGAGTACATATATACCAAATAAACACGCCGAAAAGGGAAAAACCCTAATCCTAATTTCAAATCAAACGGAATAATGAGAATCCAAAAACTTTGATATAACAAAGCTTTAATCTGTATCGATAAAAACGGGGAAAAAGAAGGTTCGATTTGAAGCGTACGTTATTCTGGAGAAAGAAGAAAGGAATGAATATTGTTGAGTTAGGGTTCACTATTTAATACAAATTCAATATTCTATTTTTATTTTTCTAATAAAATATATTAATAAAAAATGACATGGAATTAAAATAGGTGACATGACAATTGATGACCACTGCCATCTCAGTATTAACAACGTCAAATAATCAAATTAGGTGGGGGACTATTAAAAATCCTAAAAACTTACAATTAAATGGACCAAAAAGCTGGAAAAATAAATAAAAGGAGGTCTAAAACATTATAAATTTTTAAATAGAAGGACTAAAAGTGAAATTAATCCTTTTCTTTTTTACCATTTCTAATTTATATGGTATCACAGAAAAAAGTTAAGATTATGCGAGGCTAATTCATATTTGGTTATGTCATGAGGTGATAAATACATTTTTAGTTTTTGTGAGTGCTTTTGGTTACTATGAGTGACATACTTATTTGTTTCTATTGTGTTAGTTATTGTAAGCCAAAAATAATTTCTACTGTGTGTTATCCATTTGTTTCTATTGTTAATTATTTTGATTCTAATTCTCTTTTTTCATTATTAGAAAAATCGCTTTTAGTGACCGAATTAGTGACTGGAAATTTTCGGTCACCATAACCACCGAATTAGCCACCGAAATTGGACATCAAGCTAACAAAATTTTAAAGGTCACTAAATCGATCACTAAATAAAATTAGCCACCGAATTAGTGACTGGAATTTTGTGACCGTTATTTTTAGTCTCAAATAGCGTTTGTATAAAAAATTAATTTATAAAAACTTTTAGTGACCAAATTAGTGACCGAAACTTTGGTGACTGAAAATTCAGTCACTAATATTTTAATTCCTTTTCAATTTTTATAATATAGTGGAAGTTTCAGATTATTTTTTTATTATTATTTTAACAAATAGAATATATATTTATACTAATTTATTAATTAATAAATATAATTTAAATGATAATTAGTTTAATAAATTCTTTTAATAATATTTAAAATTTGAATTTCGTTTATAATACATACAATCTTTAAGGAAAATATACAGTTAAAACATAATAGTCTAGTGGTCATGTATAAATTTCACAAATGTAAGGGCATTGGTTCGATTTTTGAATGTGGCAAAAAAAATTATTTTATTTTAATTAATTGAAAACGGTCACTAAATAGGTCGTTATATGTTAGCGACTAGCAGTTTTCCAACCGAAAATTCCGATTTTAACATTTTTTCAGTCTCCAATTAATAAATTCTTTTAATAATATTTAAAATTTGAATTTCGTTTATAATACATACAATCTTTAAGGAAAATATACAGTTAAAACATAATAGTCTAGTGGTCATGTATAAATTTCACAAATGTAAGGGCATTGGTTCGATTTTTGAATGTGGCAAAAAAAAATTATTTTATTTTAATTAATTGAAAACGGTCACTAAATAGGTCGTTATATGTTAGCGACTAGCAGTTTTCCAACCGAAAATTCCGATTTTAACATTTTTTCAGTCTCCAATTCGGTCACTAAAAGCGAATTTTCTCGTAGTGTTTTTAAGCCATGGATAGTTTATATTTAATCATATAATATTGATCTTCCACAACTAATTATAATGGCTAGTAATAAAGATAATTCTCTTCAATATATTAGTGTTTAATTGAATGGATACAATTATTCTCATTGGAGTCATATAATGATTTTTTTAAATGAAAGAGGATATGGAATTATGTTGATGGAATCTGTATTAAGCTTATCGATAAAAGGGGATTAATAATTCAGTTTCTCAGTCGATGGATATACAACTTACAAAATATGATATTGCCATGGATGTTTGGGATCATTTAAAATGTTTGTATGTTACATCTAATTTTGGAAAACAATATCAACTAGAGATTGATATTTAGTCCCTAAAGCAGAACAATATGACTAGTCAGGAATTTTATTCGACCATGTCTAATTGGTTGGAATAATTGTCACTCAATTGCGATCTTTCAAAGCATAAATTGATCCTGGAGAAGAGTAGCATTTTGTTCAATTTTTTTTTATGGCTGATCGAGATGATTTTGAAGGCTTTGTGGGACTATTTTGCATCACACTCCTCTTCCCAGTTTTGATTCAATAGTCAATGAGTTATTGTTTGAAGAAATAAGACTCAAGTCTCACTCTCATTTGTATCACGACTCACGAGAGAGGAAATCTCTTGCCTCATCCATATGTTTATTTTTTTCCTTTAAAAAGGAAAACCACAAGTAAGAGTTGGTATTGATGAATATTATTTTTGCAAGGAAAATGGACATTGGAAAGCACAATGCCCAACCTTTGTTGAAGTTAGGGAGAAAGAATTTTAAGACTCTATCGTCCCATGTTGTTGCTACTACTTCTTCTACAATTAACCCTCTTCCCGTTGGTTATGGTATTGGTCATGTATGACAAATGTGAAATAATTTTACAAGATGTAAGAAATGTTCTCAAACTTAAGTGAAATTTATTATCCATTAGCATGTTTGATGGGTCATACTTTTTCATTAAAATTGACATGTCATGATGGATGCTTGATGGGTTAGGATTTTACATTAGAATTAAGCATGACATGATGAAAATTTAGGGAATTTCTTAATACACCCCATAAGTTTCTTAGACATCGCGCGAAACGTCACTTATGTCCCCTGATTCTAGATGTGCAAATCAGGACGCACCATGGAGTACAAAAATATTTGTTCCAGATGTGTATATGCAGGAGGTCTCCGAATATACAGATCCGGAAGCATTGCTGATATATTTGAACCTGTATTATCACTCCCCCATTCTCTCTATTCTCAACTGTTCTTCTTTCACATTCACTCTCACCAATCTAAAAAATCTTACTTCATCCACTACATTGTTCACCTTATCAATCAACTTTTTGGGGAAAAAAAGTTAAGCGGCTTCCGGATGTGTAAATCTGGAACTTATTTAGCATGAACTTGTCCGGATGTGCACATCCGGAAAAATGTCTGACACTTATTAATTTTAATTTTCAGCAATTTTTAATAGGTTTTAGTTATATATATTTATTGTTATATTATTGTTTATAAATAGATATGGTGCATCCCGATAACATCTCAAAAGAATTAGTTTCGAAGATTTCTCTGAAAGTTGAAAGGATTATCGTAAAGTCGGTTGATGTCGATAGTGACTTTAATAACAAGCAAGAATTTGATGATCGTGAAAGCATGCTCGCATATATTCGTAGGATGGCTATTGGCCTTGGTTTCGGTGTGAATATCGGAAGATCGAATAATGGTTCGGAAAGAAGAAACACTTTTGTAATTTTGGGGTGCGGAAGAAACAGTAAATATCAGGCTCTTCTACGGAAGTTAAAAAAGACGACACCAATAGTAGAAAATGTGAGTGCCCTTTTAATATTTGTGGTTACATTTTAGCTTCCAAGAAATGGAGATTTAGTGTTCTTTGTGGTATACATAATCGCGAATTATGCTCAAAGTTTCAAGGTCATCCTAGTGTATGTCGGTTCAAGTCGGAAGAGAAGACATGTATTCCCGACATGACCTTGAATCTTGTCCAACCAAAAATTATATCTGTCACGTTGAAACGGAAGGAACCCGACAATGTAGCAAATATAAAGTAAGTGTATAACATTCGGTATCAGACGAACAAAGCAATTAGGGGAGCTAAAAGTGAGATGCAATAATTATTGAAATTGTTGGATGATAACAATTACGTGTCTCGGTACAAATATCGTGATGATGAAGTTACGATCCGAGATTTTTTTTTTGATTCATTCGTATTCCGTAAAGTTGTCCAACACGTTCGTGATAGTGCTCACTATCGATTGTACCTACAAGATGAACAAGTATCGACTTCAATTATTTGACAAATACGACAAAGTTTACGATTCACTTATTCCGTGGTTGAGTGGTCTGGCCCCGGTGTCGAAATGGATGAGCTTCCCCGAAATGGTTCATCTTATCGTATGTGCGTTTGATATGGTTTGTATTGACTTGACGTGGTACAGTTTTTCGAAAACCTTTTTTCCACTATGCACTGCACTACCGTCCAATCCAAATGATCACATGATGTGTATCAGATGGCTTACGAAATCAAGGTATTTTGTACAAGTTATCTTGAAACCCGGATGCCCCATACCACATAAATTACCGCAATGGGCGACACATGCAACCACAATTGTCGAGTCGTGGCCGAATAGTTTTGTTGAAAGGATGGTTGAATTCGATAGATTGAACGAAATTGAAAAGTCATCAAATATGGAAAAGTCCAAAGTTCAAGCTCCGATAGATTTAGACAAAGACTTTTGTTTAAACTCTTTTGTATAATCAAACGACAAAATGTAATTTTTTGAAGTGAAATATATTGATTTTTTATTCATATGCATTCTTAATGCACTAATGACCTTTTTTCCAATGAAAGCATTACAATTGGTTGCATAACATAGTCAATTTTGTTTAAAAAATGTATCAGTAAAATATTTGGATTTGCAGATACGAGAAAGTTCCGGATGTGCATATCTGGAACCAATATTTATAGGGTTTTTTCGTATTTGTAAATCCAAAAAAAAGTTAGGCAGAATGTGAATTTATATTGGATGTGCACATCCGGAAAAAACTGAAAAATTCAAAGAAAAAATTGCATCCTAATTTTCACATTCGGAACAAAGAGGTATTTTTGTAAGCACACAAAGTGCCTAAGAAACTTATCAGACATGTTAAGAAATCCTCTAAATTTATCATGGTGAATTGATAATAGTTAAAGGTTCCAAAATGTATGGTTTGAACATATTAAATGGTTTAACTATTATTGCTTATGCATTATTGGCTAGTCAAAATTCGCATGTTAAAACCAAACTATGACCTTTATGATTAGAGTGTGTTAGTGAAATGAATTTGGTTGAACCGGCTAAACATGACTTACTAAGTAGTGATAAATTGAGATTTTTTTTTGTTGATAATTGTAACTTAGGCCAACAACATAAAGTTAAGTTTGGGAGTGATATGCATTATACTAGTAAACCTTTTAATTATGCTCACTTGAATCTTATAAATCCATCTAAATAACTACATATATGAGTAATTTCTATTTTTTTTTTATTATGATTGATGTTGTGAATGGATACCTTAGAAACAAAGTATAATAGATTTTTTTATGATCAATAAATCCACGAGGGTTAGGGTTTAGGATAATCAAGGATAACAACAAAGATTGGTTATAAACTGATATTTTTTCCTTTCTTTTGAAACAAGATTACAAGTATACAATAATAACAAATAACTTCTCTCTCGCTTTTGAATTAGGGTTTTATCTTCCTATTTTCCCTTATACAAATGATGAGAGACTAGAATGCTATTTATAAGAAAACTAACACACTAACCTAATGAGATTTTTAACAATTACCTATTACAAGCTAACTTAGGGTACACGCTAACTTAAACAATTGGATCCATAATACAAGACTCGATTAGACATACATACTATAACTAACTTTGACTACAATATGTATAACTTTCTACACTAGCATGTAAATCAACTTCGAATTCATGCTAAACCTCTCTTCTATCAAAGTTCAATCCAATATTCCACAATTGATGATTTGTCTAGAAGTGTATAGGTCCACCTTTAAGAAATAAAAGTGATACATTTGAAAAATTTAAGAATGACATACTTCTATATGAAATAAAATATTAACTAAACTCAAAGTTTTAAGGACTAACAATGGTTTGTATATTATTTAAGAGCACTTAAATGAATTTTGCAGCAAATGATGGATTAAGAAGCATATACATGACAAAAATACCTCAACAAAATGACTTAACTAAACACATGAATATTGCCATCTTGAAGAATGTTAAATTTAGAATTTTAAGTGTTAAGTTTTTTAAGATTTCCTTAGGAGAAACCATGAGTGCAACAACTTATTTGATCAACATATCTCTGTTAATGAGAATATACTTCAAGACATCTATGGAAGTGTGGAGTGGAAAAATCACATATTAATCAAATTTGAAGGTTTTTTTCGTAACATTCCCTTTTGAGCATATTAAGTTAGATAAGCTTGATGCCAAGACTCTAAAACATGTCTTAATTGAATACCTGGAAGGTGTAAAGGGAAAGATGAAACATGAAAGATCAATATTCATATAAGTAGGGATATATTTTCTCACTAGTAGTAAAACATGATGACTAAATTCATACATGGGAGCCTAGAAGACACAAATCTTCATACATCGATTAAGGGTTTTTGTAGAAGACAAGTCAAATTTTGAAAACATCTTTGTATGGGTTGAAACATAACTTATGATAATGATATCGTCGATTTGATGGGTTTCTTATGAAGAAGGTTTTGTGATAACTAGGCACGAAAATTGTGTTTACATATTGAAGAGAGATGAACAATTTATTCTCCACCTACTTTTATATGTGGATGATATCTTAATGGTAAGTTATAAAAATGAAAGGATGGGGAAGCTCAAAGAAAAGGTAAATGTTGAATTTAAGATCAAGAATATTGGGGCTAAAGAGATGATACTTGAAATTGATATTATGAGGAATTAAAATTAGGGTGGAATGTTTTATCTTAGTTTGGTTACATAAAGAAAACAACAATGCTATGTTTACACATATATTGACACCAATACTTACATCGTATATATTATTCATCGTATTCATGTGATTAAGGGTGTAATCGGATCAATTTGGATCAGTTTTTGGTTAAAAAAAGTTTAAACTGATGATATCTCCATCGGTTTGGTTTGGTTCGATTTTTAGTATTTTTTTTAAAATGGAACCAAACCAAACTAATTGGTTTGGTTCGATTTGGTTTGGTCGATCCGGTTGATCAATTTACAATGTTTTTTTTTTCAAATATTATATTCATTAGTGTATTTTTTACTATTGAATTTTTTTTAGTTTATTTTATGCTATTATATTTTAAAATAATTGATTTCATGTCATTTATTTCATGCTCTATTTTTTTAAACAAATTACAATTTGTTTTTATTGCATACGAAGCAATGATATGATTTCCATTACATCATAATATAAAAGTTGACGCTTGACATCAGAAGGCTGGGAAAAGATTTGAAAGTTTAATAAATAAAACATAACAATAAAATACAAATTTTTAATACACATAAACTAACATATTTCACTCTTCAAACACACATCAAAACTATTTTCTAATAAGACTAGAAGTAATTTTGTTGAAGAAGATGAAACAAAAAAGGTTTAAAAAATATGAAAACTATAAAAGAGAACTTGAACATGAAGAAGACCACCATAACATATCAGAACAACGGTAGAGAATCAACAACGTGGCAGATAGCAAGAGCAGCATTTCAATGAAAACAAATTTGTGTGACTTATGGTTTCTACTTTCGATGCTTGAAGTTTGGTTCTAGATGTTTGTTTTATTGAAAGGAAAAAAAATTAAACAAACATGCATAATGGTTGGACCGAAAAAAAAATATTGGGCTTAATGATTGGTGAAATAAAATATTTAGAGCGTAATTATAGTCATTCATTCGGTTTATCGGTTCCTAAAAATTAAAATTGAGAACCGAACAAAATCACATTGGTTTTTATTGGTTTGTTCGGTTTTGAAACCGAACCATAAATAATCAATTTTTCGGTTTGATTTGGTTTGGATTATCAGATTAATTAGTTATTTTTCTGATCCACTTATATCCCTACATACGATGAACAATTTTTTTTTAATAAAATATATATTTATGAACAGTACATGAACAATGTCATGAATAAGGCTCGTGAACAAAGTTGATTAATGAAATACATGTAAAAAAAAGTTGATTAATGGAGTTACGAAGTTGATTAATAAATGACTAAATATTAAAAATAATTTTTAATAGTAAAATAACGTTAATTAATGAATAATAAAAAATTGATTAATGAAATCATAAGGTTGATTAAAAAATATTTAAATATTAAAAATAATAAACAAAATTGATTAATAAAATATTGATTAATGAAATTATAAAATTGATTTATTACACAATTTTATATCAATATCCTTTAATCTAAAAATAAATAAATAAAATATATAATAATAATAATAATAATAATAATAATAATAATAATAATAATAATAATAATAATAATAATATTGTACTGTAAATCATATAAGTAAATAGTATATGTTGTGGTGTAAGAATATTTTTTTTAAAGAAAAACAAGTGGTTAATGAGTAAAAGTTATGCATAATTGTTGATAAGTCAAGGTGTAAGTGTAAGTTTATAGTGACATGTTATAGAAAATTTGAATTATGTTATAAAAAATGTGTTCATGTTTTGACCCCTTGTAAGGACTCAAATTCATGCCTATCTTAGTTGGGTGATTTGAATTAGTTTTAAAAGTGGTTCAAATCATAACTGAGTTTTCGATTCATATAAAATTAAAATGGTAGGTTCTTCGAGAATTTGGGAAAAAGGAGAGCAAACTACTTGAGTTTAAAAGAAATTTTGGGTTAGAGAAACAATTTGTAAACACTTTGGATAATTAAGAATCATTACGAAAATAATTCAATTCTTCCATTCAATCTTTCTTCATTGAATCGTAGAGTGAAAATATAAGGGTTGTTGAAAGAAAAAGATTATAGGTTTTTATTTTTTTTAACAATTAAGATTAATTTCTTGTAAAATTTTATCATATATCTCTATAATTTTGATTGTTTGAGATTTTATTTATACATAATTCTTTGAATTTTTGAATTATTCATTTTGATTGTTATTCTTGAGGCTTCCATTTTATTTTATTACAATTTTTTAAAATTATGGCCTAATTGAATAGATATATGTGGTTACATTTAGGATATTTAGGAAGAGTAATGAAATTTGAGTTAGGTTTATGTATGGTATATCAACCTTATTTTGAAAAGTAAACAAGCTAGATATTGACCTGTTGATGAGACTATGGTCTATTCTATACAGCTGGGAACCATATTATTTTATGATTGTTATATGATATACTTGATATAGAAAAATGCTTGAAAGAAGAGTCCACATATGTTATTATAGAAAGGACAATAATCCTTGGCTGATATAGAAAAAGCAACCCAATTATTTAATTCTTGTACCATATATAATAGTTTATTTTTGGCATTTTAATTGGATAGAGTTTAACTAGAGTAGAGTGTAGCTCAATTGGTCTTATTTTAATAGTTGTGTGGGGTTGCTTCCTCCAAATAATGTATAGGGAAGACTATTAGAATTCATATTCAATGAATTTATTTATTTTTAAATTTTATCTATATAGATACGTGTGGGATTTTTATTAATTAAATGGGTTTGGGTTGTGTGTTTGAATAATTAATAATTAATTATTTCTTAAGAATTGTACATTTATAAACAAATAACAAAATATTAAATATTAGTAAACATTAATAAAATCTACATAATTTCTTGTAAAATATTTTAAAATGTATCTAAAAGATAACTTTTAAAAATGGGAATTAAGACTTTCAAATTTTTATATAATTTAGAAGAAGCAATCTTGAGTGTATTAAATAACCTACTACTTCTTTTTGCAAACTAATAAATTTAAAAAAATTATCAATTCAATCATTTTATTTTTATCACGTCTCTTTAAATTAAAACTATTATTTTATACAGAAGGAATCTAAGTTAAAAATTAATAGAATAATAAACTATTTTTAATACCATTGAAAATATTTAAAGTATAGTAAAAATAAAAAAATTTAATTTTAAAATAGCACTGTCACGACTTTTATTTATTTATATATATATATATATATATATATATATATATATATATATATATATATATATATATATATATATATATATATATATATATATATATATATATATATATATATATATATATATATATGGTTTTGGGCTGACCTACTTTTGTTTCAAAAATATCCTTTACAAATATTTAATTATCGTTTTTAAATAAAATAACAGTTTTGGTTTTAAGTGTTTAATATAGAACACGTAGTACCACTCAACCTCCACTTACTTTTTCAATTCTATTTCTGTGTTTCTTACGGTTAGTAAATTTCAAAACTCAAAACATTATCTCCTTTTTTCTGATTCAATTCACCTTTTTTTCTGTTTTTGCAAAAGTTGAACGCCTATATAATAGTAACCTCCGTTATGTAATTTTTTCATAACTATTGTAATCTTTAAAATAATATTTGGACTTTAAAACAATAATTGTGAAAGACATTTTTTAGGAACAGAAATCACAGAGAAGAAATGATTGGACTCATTTGAAAAAGTTGTTCTCAAATGCATGGTGAGAGAGAATATTAGAATTAGAGTTTGATCTAATTCACCCTACAAAACCGGTTGGTAAGGTGGGGAGTGTCACGCTATTTAAACCCTTTGTGAGTTATATATTTAGCCAATGTGAGACTTGAATTTTTCCTAATACATCCCTTGCGCCCAGCACATCTTGGGCTTGATGCGCATTTTAAATGATGAGTAGTCTGAATCGTTAGGCTCTTGATATCATATTAGAATTAGAGTTTGACCTAACTCACCCTACAAAACCGATTGGTAAGGTGTGGAATGTCACTCTATTTAAACTGTTTGTGAGTTATATATTTAGCCAACATGGAACTTGGGTTTTTCCCAATAGAGAACAATCAGTTCAAGATTTCATTATTTTTTTTATTTCTATTGAGTTTCATTATTTCATATTCTACAAGTTAAGTAAAAAAAAATATAGAACCCTAAATACAGTTTTGTTTCTTAAAATGTGTACTTGGTGAAGGAGGTTTCAACTTTTAATATATGAGTATGTAAACAACCTTCTCATCAACATATAAGTACTCATTATTCTCTTAAATTGTTAACATTGTGATTATAACTTTTTTAGTCAAATTGTGCATCATAATAAATTCACAGTTTCTAATCTTTTTGAACATGCTTTGGCATCAAGAAGAGTTGTTTGTTCAAGGTGCTTCATTTTTCAAGTAATCTAATTTTTCAAATTCATATTATTCCTACAAGTTTCTGATATATATGTTTAAAAGTTAACTTACTCATTGTTTTAACAAAATTTTCTTTGGTAGAAATAAAGCTTAATCGTTTAATATTTTAATTTAATTAATTTAGTTACTTTAATTGCTATGAAATGGTAATGACAAAACATGATTATGATTATAATTTCATGTTTAACCTCTGTATGATGTAAAGTCATTGAAATTTTATATATACACACACGACAAAATATATCTATTATTTATTATTTATTATCTATAACTATATATAAAGATGATAGACAGTTTTGGGCTTGCATATTTTCTATTCCATAATTACCCTTCACTTATTTCATATTTTACAACTCAAGACATCAATTTAAATAACTTCTACATGCAATAACCACCTAGAAGTTGTAAGAAATAGAAATAAAATAATCATAAGGAAGTTATAAGGAAGAGAGATGAACATAATCTCATAAGAATAAACTTCATAATAATTGATGATTTTCTCTCTTAATCATATACATGGTTTCTTACAAATGAATATTCATATCATGATCATGAAGAAGGAAATGACATAATGGATTAACTTCAAGTGAATAATATCATCAAAACAATAATAATAAGACAAGATGTTCAATCAATCTCAAAGTTTCTCCTCCTATTTAATATTTTTATTATTTGTGTTGCTTCCATTTTTTTTATATCATTGATTGCTCTAGATCATTTATATTATTTTTCACGAATGAAAATTCATGTAATGATGTATATATGTCACAACAAAGGAGTGAGAGATTATCTTTGATTTCTCCCTATTTATTTTTTGTTTCCCTTGATGTAAGGCTAAAGTAATATATTTAACTATATTTATTTTATTTTAATAATATTTTTACTGTTTAATTTATTTCATTTGTATGTAGTTATTATACAATTTATTTGTAGAATTAATTACATTAAAGAAAATTAATTTAGTGTAAAGATTATACTCTTTAAATTAATTTAGATTTGGATGTATCATTTGCAGTGAGTTTATCTTTATGTACAGTAATAACTTCTTTAGAGTAAAGAGATATTCTTCAAACTTTTTCTTTTTGTTACAAATTTATTATACTTCTAATGTAGTATTTAGATTTTTTCATTTTAATTTTTCTTTCCTAATATATTTTTTATGTGTTCATTTGTTATCTATTATCTATTATCTATTACTATATATAAAGGAGATAGAGAGTTTTGGAGTGACTATTTTTCATTCCCATTTTACCCTTTAAAAACATTTATTTATTTTTAAAATTTAAAATGGTAATTACAAAAGATAAAATTATAATTACAAAAGATACGTTTTTTTTCTTCTCAAAAGTATAACTGTAAAGTTGGTTTTTTCAAAAGTATAACTTCTTAACACAATACAAATTATCGACAATATCTATGATTATATATAAATGGAATGAATGACTCTTATTTTTTCTTCATTATTACCTTTCATAACTGCTAATATTCATTCATTGTAAGTTATTTCATAACTAATTTCTAATCAAGACATTAATTTACTCCACATTATTTGAAAACAACAATTTCTTCATTTTTATTTTCCACTCACTCTTTCATTGTTTTTCGGCACGTCCTCTACTTTAAAAATTATATATATGTTTATAGACAACCCGATAACCATATTTATGGTCATATTGATAGTAACTATTTTTATGTTGTACATCGTTATCATCTACTAGCCGGATATATAACAACATGTGACAAAAATTAAACAATTTTTACTGGATTTCTTTGTTTTTCTGCAATACCCCTTTATTTAATTCAAATTTATAGTGTTTATTTTCTTATTTGCTAATGATTTTCTTATGTTGTATGTTGTTATGTTATTACAGGTTGTTGCATAAAGTATTGTTGGATCTTCTTAATTCATATAATTAATCAATTAGATGGAGGTAAAAAATCATATATTTTATTGTTGATGGAGATATTTTAAAAGAAATTTGGGAGAGATAAAAATTTAGACAAGGGAAATAAAAAATCTTGACCACCAACATTTGGTTCACTCACTTCTTTTATTTATTGCTGTTATTTACCATTCTAATTCTTTTATCTTTTCAAATTTACTGTAATTAATTGCAAATTTTTTAGAAGAGATTGTATGAAACTTTTATTTTATAGTTATGACTATGTTCCATTATCACCGTCCTAAATTTTGAACAATTTTTTTGCAAATTCTTTTAATAGAATCTAATTTGAATTGAAATATGCTCAATTTTTCCTCTATATTCAAGTTTATATAATCTTTTCGCTTACAATTATGATTATTATATTCTTTTTTAAAGCTATGTTAACGTATTTTTTTTGTATTACTTAATTATTGTTATTTTATTATTAAACAAAGTGAATATAGAAGTTTATAATTTTATTGTTTTATTACACTGAGTGAATATGATTTTGGACTAACCTATTTTTTTTCTTCCAAAAATACCCTTTATTTTATTTTCAAATAAAGAACAAAATTAATTTAAAAAACTGTAACTACTAACTTACATCGGTTATCAAATACGATCGAGTTGAATTAATAACTTCCACTATTCAAAACAGTTACACAGTATGTACATTTGGTAACTCCCATTTTCTATTAATAGTTTCTCCTATAATGATAATTTATGTGTTTGTCATTTCTGACGTATTCTATTGCCCTCAATATTTACTCTTGTTGCCTATCATTCTTTTGTGCATGTTTTTTCTTTAGATTTTAATTTTAGGGCTTGGAATATGTGTAGATAGAACACATCATCACCACCAACAATTATTCAAATTATATTTGAGTTTTGGCTGATATATTTGTATAGATATGTTGCATCGACGACTTTACCAAGTTCTTAAATAAATAAATAAAACAATTGCGGATTGGTTAAGGTACACATATATTAGAGTTCAACACATAGATTAGTTAAAAAAATTCATTTTTTTTAATAAGCAAAAAGAATATATCAAAGGAATGAAAAAGAATATATTGGAGAAATAAAGATAAAACATAAGGAAAATGTAGAGTTTGTGACTGATTGAAAAAGTCTGACAAGAGGAACATACATGGAGAACCCCCACCATGAGTCCATGAGTGGAGAAGGGTATGCGTCAATTTTAGTGTTTCTTTAATAAAAACTTGACTGCCGAATTTTAGTCTTTAACTCCATCCTTTAACCCATGACATCTTAACCTATTGATTACAATTTATTTGAAGAATTATTGTGCCATTTGATCACACTAAATGGGGTTGGGGCTTTTTATAGCACAACCACTTTCTTAATTTATGAACAATGTTAATATATATATATATATATATATATATATATATATATATATATATATATATATATATATATATATATATATATATATATATATATGTTCTGGGCAGACCCAATTCTCATAATTGGGCCAGGCAAACTAACTGAGAAGAAGCACTCGACGTCGAGCGACGTTAAGAATAATGGTCTCTGTCGACCAAAAGTTGTACCGACCAAGACGAAGTCTTCCAATGGCTAGTTCTGACTGTTACTTATCTTTACGAATTCCGCAATCTGCGCCCAACGGTGTGGACCAATAACCTTCCACTTGGCCCATTATATAAACCCTCTCATTTGAGAGGGTCATGTATTCAATTATCTGACCTTAATTCTTATACTTGCCCACTCTTTGCTCAGTGTCTTACTTCAACATCAGAGTGCCTTGCAGGTACACCCACTTCTCTCCTCATCAACCGTCCTTCAACAACGCTCGAGGCCATCCTATCGGATCCTGATCTCCAGGTACGATCAGGTGGCGCCGTCTGTGGGAAACTGATTTCCCCGTTCTTATCTCTCAAAGTCTTCAAAGAACCAAAGTTTTTACCAAGATCCATGGTTGCTCGAGACAACCTAGACAACCGATCAAACGATGGCATGATCCTCATGCAATGTGAGAGCAACATTCATCATCCTCTGCACGAAGAAACCGTGCAAGATCACCCAGACGGGAAAACGGCCTCGCCTTCTACCGACCGCGATCAACCCTTGGAGAGTCGCCCGGAAGTCCTCTTTCCCTCGAATCCTTCAGGATCTGACCTCGCCGCACTGGCCGAAATCCTGAATCAGACAAACCTGCTGCTCCTTGCCCATGGCGAGAAAATTGCCCGTCTCAAGGACAATTATTGTCGACCCCAGTCTCCCGCGAGACACCAGAGAAGGCGCAGTCCCTCTCCTCCCAAGAGAAAAAGGAAGGGACACATCGACGAATCTACTGGGGACAAACGACCTCGCCAGTCTCCTTCACGGTCTTCCCCTCCAAGAAAGTCAAGAAGGAGAAGATCAAGATCTGCATCTCACCGGCGAACGAAGAAGCGCGCGCCCAGATCCCATTCGTTCAACTCCAGCGACGACGAGGACTCTCGGGGGCCCCTCTCGTCGGGAATCATGGCGGCCAAACTTCCAAGAGGTTTGGAGAAACCCCCACCACTAGGCTCATATGACGGAACCACAGATCCGGATGAGCATATCAAGAATATCGACGCGCTGCTCGACTACCGAGGAGTACGATGAGCGATCAAATGTCGCCTCTTCCCTACAACACTGAGGAAAGGAGTGATGGCATGGTATAAAAGCCTCGAAGCTGAATCCATCACTTCCTGGAAACAACTTGGACGCACGTTTTCTAGGCACTTCACCGCCTCAAGGCGGCACCCAAAGACAGAAGTTTCGCTCGAAGCAATCATCCAAGGGAGAGACGAACCTTTGCGAACTTACATCGAAAGGTTCAACAAAGAGGCAGTCCAAGTGTCCACAACCGACGACATGAAGAAGTATTTGTTGGAACGAGGACTGCGCCCGTCAACAGATTTTCACCGGGCAGTCGGCATCGAGACCCCTGCCACCCTTGACGCATTCTTGCGGAAAGCCCAAGCTTATATCCAGTATGAGGAAAAGCAGGCAGCCAACTCCGTACGAGACGCTCGACGTTGCGAGGATGTGAAGCCCCACCGAGTCGATGAACCCTCGACATCTCGTCGGGGAGGAGACAAAAGAAAGGATGACCGCTCCCGTGAACCGCGGGAGCACAGAAGACCCGTCGGCCGATTTCACGAATATACTCCACTCCTGGTCTCCAGGGAGAAAATCTTATCCGAGTGTGCCAACTCAGAATTCAGGCAAGCAGGGGTACGCTTTCCGAAGCAGCAACCTAGCAAACCGGGCACGGACAAAACAAAATATTGCAGATTCCACAAAAGTCATGGCCACAATACCGAAGACTGCATCCATCTCAAGGACGCGATCGAAATACTTATCAAGGACGGGCACCTTAAACAATTCACCAAATCCAAGGACACTCCTTGACAAAAAGCACAGGAGACTCAAAAGATCGAGGAGGCTGTACCCGTTCCTGCAGATGCAAACATGTAGGTCGCCCTGAGCATCTATCGCCCGAAAGATTTCTTCCTACCCAATCACACTGGGAGTCCGGGGTACCTTTCCTCCCATAGCCCAAGGGAAACCTTTTCGTCCGCAATGTTCATCTCAGGGGGAGGGTTCAACAAAATCACGGTCAGATCCGTAAAGCGAAAATTCGGCCAGCTGATTGTGAAGGGGCCCGCGCAGAACGCGACTCTGGACCCACCAAGAGAAGGCTCGGTACCCCTTTACTTTTACTGAGAAGAACTCTTGGGAGGGGCGCCAAAAGCCAGCATCCCGCTACTCATCCAGGCGCGAGGCGAATTTTGATGTGAGAAGAATCTTGGTAGACCAAGGCAGCTCCTGCGACATCATGTACTCCCAGTTGTTCTCAACACTCCAGTTAAACGAAACATACATGACTCCATATGTCGGGTCAGACTTGCAAGGTTTCAACGGGGAGGTCTCTCGACCATGGGGCTACGTCGATCTGTTTGTCACCTTCGGAACAGCCGAGACAGCCAGGACGGTCCGAGTCCAGTTCCTAGTCGTGGATTGCCCGTCGCTATATCAGTGCATTCTGGGACGACCAACACTAGCCGAGCTGATCGTTGTTCCATCCACCGTTCACCTAAAGATGAAGTATTATACTACTTCGGGCAAAGTTGCCACACTGCACGAGGACTTCGATGCTGCTCGTCGGTGTTTCGAAGCAGCATCTAAAGGTCTTAGCTCAATATCTTACCAACCAAACCCTTCAGCATTGACTTCACCAGATTCCCCACAAACATCCAGGGCATTTCCTCAGGTAGACTCGATCAATCTGGACTGCAGGTTCTCAGACGACAACGAGGGCATTCAGAAGCCAACAGATTCATTATCCCGGCCAGCCCCGGATGGAGAATTCGAACTGATCCCCCTTGGGGATGACCCAACCCGGTGCGTTAAGATCGGAGCACATATGCCCGACTTGGCAAAATGGCAGTTAGAAGCTTGCCTCAAAGGAAACGCGGATCTGTTTGCCTGGAGCGCTGCAGAGATGCCAGGACTCGACCCCGAGACAGCCTGCCATCACCTCTCCATCGACCCAACACACAAAGTGGTCGCCCAGCGCAGGAGGAAGCAGTCGACCGAAAAAATTGAGGCGGCTAGATCTACTATTAAAGACCTCCTAGAGGCAAAATTTGTAACCGAGGCCAGGTACACAACCTGGCTCTCAAATGTTGTACTTGTCAAGAAATCTAATGGAAAGTGGAGAATGTGTGTTGATTATACTGATCTCAACCGGGCATGCCCGAAAGACGCATACCCTTTACCTAACATCGATAAATTGGTCGACAATTCATCCGGTTTCAAACTATTGTCCTTCATGGACGCCTACTCAGGGTATAATCAAATACCCATGGCCGTGTCCGACAAAAAATACATGGCCTTCATGACCGAATCGGGCAACTACTATTATAACGTTATGTCATTCGGTCTAAAAAATGTAGGCGCGACATATCAGCGCACGATGAATAAAGTATTCCGAGCAGAAATCGGAAACATGCTCGAAGTATATATGGACGACATGATCGTCAAATCTCAACCAGAAACGAACCACGCGTCCCACTTACGAAAAGTGTTCGATCAGGCACGAAAATGCAAAATGCGTTTCAATCCCGAGAAGTGCACATTTGGGGTCCGAGCAGGGAAGTTCCTCGGATTCTATCTGACCGAACGAGGCATCGAAGCCAATCCCGACAAATGTCGGGAATTCGCAGAACTTCCAACTCCTAATTCTAAAAAATCCATACAATCACTAAACGGGGTCCTCACTTCCCTTGCTCGGTTTGTAGCAAAATCCGCTCAACACGCTCTCCCCTTTTACAAGCTCCTCCGCAAGGAGGCTACTTTTGAATGGACGGAGGAGTGCGAGCTAACATTGTCCCACCTGAAG
Source organism: Lathyrus aphaca (assembly GCA_963966055.1). Taxonomy (NCBI): domain Eukaryota; kingdom Viridiplantae; phylum Streptophyta; class Magnoliopsida; order Fabales; family Fabaceae; genus Lathyrus; species Lathyrus aphaca. The sequence continues at coordinate 459,474,303 of OZ014522.1, read as the reverse complement.
AAGGCACTAAGTGAACCCCCAGTTTTATCCAGACCTGAAGAAGGGGAAACACTTTACCTCTATCTCGCCGTCGCAAACGAAGCCGTGAGCGCGGCCCTCATACGCGACTTACCCGAGGGGCAGAAGCCTGTCTATTTTATGAGCAAGGCACTCCATGGCCCTGAAATTCGGTACCTCCAGGTAGAAAAGGTGGCCCTGGCCCTCCTTTTTGCAGCTAGGAGGCTACACCATTATTTCTTGGCCCACTCCATCATCGTAAGAACAGACCAACCCATAAGACAATTGCTCGGTCGACCAGACATGGCCAGGCGAATGCTAAAATGGTCGTTAGAACTGTCCGAATTCGACATCAAATTCGAGGGAAGACAAGCTCTCAAAGCTCAAGCGCTGGTCGACTTTGCGGCAGAACTAACTTTCACTGAGTAGGAGCCAAAATCTTCCTCCAGATGGACTATCTTCGTGGACTGAGCATCCGGCCCAGCGGGTAGCGGAGCTGGGGTTATTTTAGAAAACGAGGAAGGGAACATCATCGAAGCATCCTTAACCTTACCTTTCCCCACTTCCAACAACCAGGCGGAATACGAGGCCTTCCTAGGAGGCATACGACTCACGACTGACCTAGAGGCAGAGGAAATCACAATCTGCACGGATTCTCAGCTGGTCGCTAGCCAAGTCCGAGGAGATTTCCAAGCCAAAAATGATAACATGGCCGAATACCTAGCCCTCGTAAAAGGCGAACTAAAGCGATTCAGAAGCGTGAAGGTCAAACACGTCCCGCGAGAGAACAATACCCGAGCTGACGTCCTTTCCAAGTTGGCAAGCACTAAAAGGAAGGGAAACAACAAATCCGCCATACAGAAAATGGTTCCCCGACCAAGCATTGGGCAATCATCAATCCACCTAGACGTTAATCTCGTGGGCAACGCAAATTGCGGGATGACCCCAGTGTTTAGCTACCTGACCAAAGGGGAGTTACCGACCGATCCGAAAACAGTCGGCACCATACGACGAAGATCATGCTCATATTCTCTAGTGGGTGGACGTATGTATCGTCGAGAATTCTCTACACCTCTCCTCAGGTGCGTAGAAGAAGAGAACATTCCACACGTACTAAGAGAAGTCCACGAAGGAATTAATGCGCAACATCCGGGCGGACGCTCGTGGCCTGAAAGATTCTCCGAGCAGGATACTATTGGCCTACGCTCCTACACGACGCAAAGGAACACGTGAAAAGGTGTGACAAGTGCCAACGACACGGGGACGTACACGTAGAACCCCCTACCGAGCTAAAATCACTATCGTCGCCTTGACCATTCGCATGGTGGGGGATGGATATCTTGGGACCATTCGTCGTCGGATCCGGCCAAAATAAATACCTGATCGTAGGCGTTGATTATTTCACCAAGTGGATAGAAGTTGAGGCCTTAGCCAAAATCACTGCACTCAACATACTACGCTTCTTCAAGAGGAACATCCTCGCCCGGTTCGGGGTACCGCTCGCCATTGTGACCGACAACGGCACTCAGTTCATAGATAAACACTTCAAAGAATTTGTTGCATCAGTAGGAACAAAACAGCACTTCGCTTCGGTGGAGCACCCCCAAACTAACGGGCAAGCAGAGGCCGCGAATAGGGTAATCCTAAGAGGCCTGAAACGAAGACTGGACGAAAACAAGAAGCACTGGGTCGAGGAGTTACACAGCGTGCTATGGGCGTATAGGACCACCCCCCACTCAACAACCGGGGATTCCCCATTCCGGTTGGCGTATGGGACCGAGGCAGTGATCCCTGTAGAAATGCACGTCCGATCCAGACGCACAGAGTCCCCAATGGATCAAGACACCAACTCCGACGCCTTGAGAAACGAGCTTGATTTGGTCGAAGAAATTCGATCAGAAGCTGCTCTCCGGGAGGCCATTCTCAAACAAAAAATAGCCGCTCGATACGATTCTAAAGTCATAAGACGAACGTTCGAGGTGGTCAGTCTTGTTCTCAGATGAAATCACAGGGACCCCCGCGAGGGAAAACTTACACCCAATTGGGAGGGCTCATATCGCGTCCGAGCAAAAACCGAAAACGGAGCCTATTATTTAGAAAATCTACACGGGGAAGAACTTGCTTGGCCATGGAACGCCGAGAAGCTCAAGCAATATTACAGCTAACTCACAAAGTCACCTTGCTCAACTCTCAAGCGAGGAGCGATAGGACTGACTAAGAACTGCATGCCCAGGTACAAGCACGACAACCCAAAATAAAATGATCATCAGGGTCTCCCTCCAAGAGAAGGAGAAACCTGTTGCACGGGCGGATACTCAAACGAGTCCGACGTTGCCTAAGTACCACGACCAGGCAGAACCCCAGCTCGCGATGGGACGTTCAAGCCACGGAGCTCGGGCCATTACCTCGGCCCGGGCACCGACCAGGAGTAAAACTCCAAAATCTGATTGGTCCCCCTAACCAACAGATCACAGACACACCCCGTATTTATTCGATCACATCCAATTAATGCAAAGATGCACGCCAAACACTTAGTAAAAATAACAAATAAAATATGTCCTCCGACGGACGCATCATTACGAACAAATAAAATATAGAAACCGACCACCAAGGTCGTATATATGAAATTAAAAATGCGACCCCGAAGGGCCGACTTGTTCATGATTACATACAAAGGGGACCACGCCCCCAAAAAGAAACATAATAAATTACAAGGCACGCAGGCCAAAAACTAATTACCCTCGCCACCAGATTGACCCTCTCCTTGTCGAGCCTCACCCTGGTCCGATTGCACTTCTAGTTGACCGGGCTGAACAGTTGCCCCAGGCTGAGAATCCTCCGCGACCAATTCCGAGGGAACCACAATCTGACCATCCTCGACTTTATAGAGGTAGCTGATCCGGCTGGTGTCCAAGGCTAGGTTAGGATGAAGAGCCCTTATTTGATCCACAACATTCTGGAAACTGAGCTCAGTCGACGAGTTCAAATCTTCCATATCTTGGTCGATCCGAGCAAGGAACTGTGCCCTAGTCACCATCCTCTTGGTTTCAACATCTTCATCCTCCTTTGGGCTGAAGGCATCTTTCAACTTTTTGCTCTGCTCCAGAGCTCTCCTCTTGTCAACCTCCAGTTTGGCAATAATATCACCCCGCTCGGTCAGCTCTTTGGCCGTGGCTATGGCTTCTTCATTGGCCGTCTTCAACTTCTCCCCAGCTGCAGCCAGCTGCTCCTTCAGCCTCACTATCTCCCTCTCTTGCCTGGGGTTTCCTTTAGCCGTCTGACATGCCATCGACAAGACCCGTATTACAACACCCGCATCCTGGGCCAAAGACAGTCGCCGGGCAGGACGATCCATCGCCTCTAGATAAAGGGAATATGCACGGTCCACCTCCATGCTCGTCCCTTCAAAGAAGTTACGTTTCACAAAGCACGGCGGCATCACGTGTTTCGCTTTGGGAGGAGCGTTGACCGTCAGATCCACAGTCATTGCGGACTTGTGCTTTTTCATTAAAGAGCCAGTTGAAGCACTCGGAGAACCCTGGACCAGGGGGCCCGACCCAGAGCCGCTTGTTTCAGTCAACTTGGTTTGTACAACCCGTGATCTCTTTTTCTGTTGTTGTTGGCGCAAGCGTTCTTGAATTTTGTCGAGCGGGTTCGACATGGAGCCTGAAAAAGAAAAAAGAGAATTAGACTAATCACGGACGACAAAATATTATTAAAGACATAATGAGCAGAAATAAAACAGATACCAAAAAACTCAGACACTTCCTGCCCGGTATTACACGCCAGCAAGTCTGTGATGTCGATCAGAGGACGCTCCACAGCTTCCCCCCGTCTTGATCCAACATGACTTTCCCTTCTCCATCCAGCAGGGGAGTCGGGGTAAAAGACGCTATTAATTTCCTGAAGGCCTCGAAACTGGCCGCATCATCCTCGTTCAGAGAGTCCCCCACCTGGACGAACTCGCTGACCGACCTCTCGTAGTGAGTATAACTTCAAGAGAAGGGAAATAGCCAAAGCCTCCTCGGAATCACCTGTCCTTGGTCGTCAAGCTTAGGCTCGTCGTTCTCGTCAGTATCTATCCCTACGAAGCTTAGCACCCTCACAGCCTCCGTGCTCGCGGGTTTTATCAAAAAATAATCCGTCTTAAAAGCTCGGATGGACTCTGAGTGAGCCTTAAAAATCTTGGTCCTCTGTTTAAAAGAAATGAATCCCTTCTGATCAGTCCCTCGCCCGACTTGACGCTGCAGGGAGAATAGACGGAAGAACAGAGGAAGCATGGCTCCAACACCCAAATGGGCGCACGTCACCTCGAACGCCTTCAAAAACGCGTAGGAGTTGGGGTGTAGTTGAGACGGGGCAACACCCAGATGCCCGAGCACAGCACAAACCAAGTCACTGAAGGGCAAAGTTACCCCCAGGACCGAAGTTGCGTACTCATACATGGAGATTTTCCGACCGCCAAAATCCGAGAAGATGCGGTCGTCGTCCCCTGGGCAAGTAACTATCCAGTCCGCAGGATCACCAACAGCAGGCAGCGGCTCCACGCGAGGCCTCGAAAACGAAGACACTTTATCCAGCAGATCTTCCACCACCCATTCTTCGGGCGAAGTCCTTATTTGCTCAGGGCAGCGAGGCGAGTCTGTCGAAGCCCCCTCCTCCATGGTTCTCGCGTCCGATTCTCCTGAAGAACTCTCAGAGTCGGAGGGTACTGATGCGGAAGAGCCAGAGTCTTCCGAGGACATTTCTTCCGAGGAGACCTCCAGGGGGTCCATGAGCGACTTTTCACCTGAAAAGCAGAGGAAAGGTGTCAGTGAATTCGATTAAGAATATCAAATCCACAATTCCACCGCTCGACAAGTGAAAGGGCGCACGTCGACCCAGGAACAGGGTCCCGAGCCATAGCCCCGGCTGACCATCACTCAAGCCGATGGCTAACGCCCAACTCCAAAGATAATGGAATCTAAGGCTAAATACTTATCAGATCTCAAGTCAAGGTCGACCAACACCTACGTCGACCATGAGCTAGGGTTTGTAGCCGACCAATAAAGGTGGCAGAAATTCTAGTGCTTACTGGTTTTAATCTAAAACTACCATAAAATCTACCCTAAACCACATGCATTTCTAAGATATCTAACCTATGACTACCGTAAACACGAAAAAGAAGTCGTACCTTGAGCTTGAGAAGCCATTTGTAGAAGGAGTTGATTCTGGAAATGGTGGTCGACGGTTAGATACGGTGGTCGACGACTGAGAATGGCTGTGTGTGAACGAGCAGAGCAACAGAGAAGAGGATGAAACGAAAAAGTTTGAAATAAAGCTCTGAGATCCTATTTATAGGGAAGGAAACACGTGCAGACGCGCGTGACCCCTACCACTAGCCAATTATTACCTACGCACTAGCCCCTAGGCTAGCCGTCAGATCATTAACAGGCGCGAATTCCTAAATATACCAACTCTTCGTTTCATATTCTCTTGTCGAGCAACGTATCGACTGCTCGCCCATCGAAGATCGGCAGCGATAGATTCCTAGCCCGAACATTGTACGTCCTTGAACACAAAACCATTACTAAGTCACTGCTCCCCCGCACGAGCAACGACTTGGGGGGCTCCTGTTCTGGGCAGGCCCAATTCCCATAATTGGGCCAGGCAAACTAACTGAGAAGAAGCGCTCGACGTTGAGCGACGTTAAGAATAATGGTCTCTGTCGACCAAAAGTTGTACCGACCAAGACGAAGTCTTCCAATGGCTAGTTATGACTGTTACCTATCTTTACGAATTCCGCGATCCGCGCCCAACGGTGTGGACTAATAATCTTCCACTTGGCCCATTATATAAACCCTCTCATTTAAGAGGGTCAGGTATTCAATTCTCTGACCTTAATTCTTGTACTTGCCCACTCTTTACCCAGTGTCTTACTTCAGCATCAGAGTGCCTTGCAGGTACACCCCCTCCTCTCCTCATCAACCGTCCTTCAACAACGCTCGAGGCCAGCCGTATCAGATCATGATCTCCAGGTACGATCAATATATATATATATATATATATATATATATATATATATATATATATATATATATATATATATATATATATGACATTTGTTATCACATTGTAAAATTGGCTATACTTGCGATATTTAAATTTTATTATTTTGCTTAGTTAGAAAGAATTGTGCAGTTACTAATAACTATTTTGGATCAATATTAGAAATTAGGTTTATTTGTCTATTTTCTTTATAGTTCAAACGGGTTTATACCCGTCTATCTATTTTTTTTTCGTGTGTGTATTTCAGGAGATTTTTTGGTGTATGTCCCATGAATATTCACAACTAACTAAATATATCCATCCATCCCTCTCTCTAAAAAGTTAAATAGTTAATATACAAACCATTTAACTATTTTTAACGTCTGTCCACTTTTTTATAATAATATTTAAAAGTGTTATTATAAAAATTGAGATATAAACAAATATAGAAAGGTAAATTTTTATTAAAAATTAGTGTCAGACGGATGACATAAATATTTAAAAAAATATAGTTCATTTACTATTTGACGGTTTCTAAATAATACCATTTATTAATGCAACGTATAATAATAACCTCATAAAAAGATATATACACCTTTATTTGGATTTTTGTGTCTAATACAATTAATTTTAATATGACATAGACCTCATCATATAAATAGTTTATGTTAAAATCAAATTTATAAAAATTGACACTGTTAATAATTCTACACGGTGAATCGGACACATTAGATGCTAGTATGAATAAAAATTAATGCAATTTTTGTGTTTATTAATTAAATTAAATATATTATCTTCACATAAATTAAATTAAATTTAAATTTAAGACACAATCCTCCTCTAAAAAGTATTGCAAACCCACCACTGCTTCTATGTATGACAAATTGAATTTGAAACAGTGTATTATATAGAAATAGAATTGCCTCTTTTTTCTTTTTTAAATATAAAAATATTTATATGAAACTTTTTCAAATCTAAATTTTGTTATTTCGTGGTGTCAATGAAACTTTATGTTTATTGGATTTATAGGGTATCTCTTTTTCTTTATATGTCAACCTCTAACTTTATACCTTTATTTTTAAAATAAAATTCCATTTCCAGAGAATTATGTTTACAAGTTTGGAGCGGCAATGTTTGTGCTCAATAGGTTGACCAATGCACTGCTCTTAATGCTTGGTAATTTACAAACTGCAAAATCTGCCAAGATTGGACGACTAAGTAAGGACCTAGTAAAATAATATGATGCCATGCAAAATTATAGGTCATATTCAGATTCATACATAAAAGTTGGAGGCAAGGTCAAGAAACTACTTTAACACACAAAGACCTGACCATACCAAGATTTGAGAAGGAACACGCACCTAAATGGAAAACAAAGGTAGATAGAGTTATCAGTTGATGGTGAATTAGAAGATCAAATTTAAAACACTTAACATAGCCACCCTTATATTTAAATGTGATTATGAGTAACCTTTTACACTAGAATAAAGACCTTAAACATATAAAATTCTCATTTACTTATTTTTCATTTATCAATATAATTTTTCCTTTTTTGAAGTAACCTCTTGTAGTTATGGTACATCAATTTTATACCGAGAAAGACCCATTATAGAATGTAATATTTGTGCATAAGAGACATTAACACTACTAGAAAGTATATCTTTGGTGACACAATATTACAACGGTCATTTTTCCACCGTTGTCATATAAAATTTTGTACGACCATGTTTTATTTTATTCTATTAAGAAACTTTTCGTCACTGTTTCTTAAAACAACTATGGTCATAGGGCTTCGATGACAAGCTTCGAGTCCCAGCATACATATTTTTCTTTTTTTTAGCAAAAATTAACACATGTCCCTTCACATTTGTTGTTCTTTAAAAATTGAAAGTATAACAACTATAGTTGTTTCGCTCAACTGTGGTTATATGTTCCATATTTCACTATGATTAAAGCTTGCAATCATTGTAAAATTATTTTCCAAAAAATTAAAACATAACATGTACTTCATTTTGTTCATAATACATAAGTGTGCCCTAGCGAACGAAATGATAACGATAGAAGAACAATCATCATCATTATTCATTTCTGAAACGAATATCATTTTTGAAAAGGAAATCGTCATCCTCTTCGAATTATGGTATGTTACCAATCTTTCTCTCTGATGTTTTTGAATGTTTATGTTCTTTGTAAGGGTTATTTACCATTATCTCTCTCTCTCTGACGCATCTGAATGTTTATGTTCTTCCCTAGGATATTGTGTGTATTTACGTTATCATGTGTATTGTTCATGTTAACATGTTCATGTTTTATTCAGATTTTGTGAATATGCTTTAGGTTTTTGTGTTGGATATGTTATGTTTTATTCAGACATTGTGACATTTCTGAATATGTTTATGTTTTGGTGTTGATATGTTCATGTTTTATTCAGACATTGTCATATGCATATAATCATATTAGGATGTTGTGTGCATAACATTAGGTTGCCTTTCACATAATTATTTTGATATAAGTTTCAGAATTTGTTATGGATCATAGTTGGATGAAAGCTGATAGATTAAGTCTAGTGTATGGGAAATGAGTTCTTGAATTCCTTGAATTTGCTGAAAAAATTGCTCTCGACAATAATGGTATCGTTTACCGTCCTTATGTTGTTTGCGAGAATATCGAAATATGGTGAAAGAAATAAATATTACCTTACCTATGTTGTCATGGAATATGTCAAAATTATACAATATGGACGCGACATGGAGAAGTAGATAATAATCATAATGCAAAGTCACAAGTGGATGAAAATGATGATGATATGAATGATTGACTAGAATATATGATTCCTGATATTGAAGAATCGTCTTATATGAAAGCCCATATTTATGATACTTTATGTATCGAAAAAAGATGTGCCTTTATATAAGGGGTGTACCAATTTTATACGATTTTCTGCATTGTTAAAATTATTTAATCTGAAGGCAAAAGATGGGTGGTCGGATAAAAGTTTCACATATTTGCTTGATTTGTTGAAACAAATGCTACCAGAAGATAACAATTTCTCTGATCGATGTTATGAGGCCAAAACATTTTGGAGTATGTCAAAATACATGTATTCCCTATTAATGATTGCATATTATACTAGAAAGAGTATGAAATTTTGGATCAATTTCCAAAATGTGGTGATCCGTGCTATAAGTTGAAGAACAATAATGGTGATGACAATGAAAGTGTAAGTAAGAAGCGTCCCCCTACTAAAGTGTTATGGTACTTTCTAATAATTTAGAGTTTAAAGAGAATTTTTGCTAATATGAATGACGCAAAGAATATTAGATGGCATGTAGATAAAATAAAATATGATGGAAACATTCATCATGTAGCTGATTCTTTGCAATGGAAAAAAATTGATTCATTGTTTCTGGATTTTGGCCTCGACCCAAGAAACCTTTGGCTTGGGCTTTTCACAGATGGAATGAACCCCTTTGGTAATATGTTACTAACCATTATTTGTGTCATGTCCTTCTTTTGATTTACAACCTATTTCTTTGGTTGTGCATAAAGCACAAGTATATGATGTTAAGTATGATGATATTTGGACCAAGACAACCTGGAAATGACAAATGTTTATCTAAGTCCATAAATTTAGGATGTATAACTTTTGTGCAATAAATGTGTTGACGTTGATGATGCATATTCATTATGGTGAAGATTTTAAGATGTGTGCAATGTTATTTTGCATAATCAATGACTTTCCTGCATCTGATAATTTGGTTGGATATAGTGTCAAAAGACATAAAGTGTGTCCTATATGTGAATCTGATATCTGTTTTCATCAGCTTGAGTTTGGAAAAAAATATTGTTTACCTTGGGCATTAGAAACTTTTAAAACCCAATCATCCTTATCGTAGATTGTGAAAGGCTTTTAACAGATAACAAGAGTTTGAAAGTGCTCCTAAACCTATAACTAGCGATGAAGTTTATCCAACATGTCACACTCTATCTAAAAAGGAAAAGGAAAGTTTTTGCAAGTGTTTGAATAATATGAAATATTCCCAAGGTTACTCTTCAAACATCAAGAAACGTGTATCAATTAAAGATCTCAAGTTATTTGGCTTAAAATTTCATGATTGTCATGCCTTGATGCAACAACTTCTATCAGTGGTTATCAGTGGCATCCTTCCAAAAAAAATATAAGAATAATTATAACTAGATTGTACTTATTCTTAAATATTATATGTAATAAAGTTCTTGATTTAAAAAAAATAAATGAATTAGAAGATGAGGCTACAATAATATTGTGTCAATTGGAGATATATTTTCCTCCATCATTTTTTGACATTATGATTCACTTACTTGTTCATCTAGTCAGAAAAATCAGATATTATTGTCCAATTTATTTAAGGTGGATGTATCCTATAGAGAAATACATGAATATATTTAAAGGCTATACGAAGAATCGTCACCAACTGGAAGCTTCAATCATTGAAAGGTACATAACAGAAGAAGCTCTTGAGTTTTGTTTAAATTATTTTTCGGAAACAGAGTCTAGAGGAACTCCAAAATCTCATCATGTTGATAAATTTAAAGGTAGAAGTACTCAAGGTTTAAATGTTAAATCAATGGGTTAGGATGTAGTACTTCAATCACATTTCTATATATTAAATAATCTTAGCATAGTTGAACATCACATAGCTACTCACAAAACAATTTATAAAGAAAAAATATCCTAGAATGAATGACAAGTTATTGTTGACACGACATAACAAGGAATTCATAAGTTGGTTTAATACGAGGATTTATAATGATGATTGTGCATCCAAGACAATTAAATGGTTATCGTATATGGAAAAATTTACTGTGATAACTTGGAAGACATACAAAATTTCTAGTTATTCCTTTTACACAAAAGTAAAAGATGATCGTAGTATAATGAAAAATAGTGGAGTTATGGTTGAGGTCGAATCCATGTATTTCTCTAATTCGAAAGATAAGAATCCTATTTTGGCAACCACTACATTTTATGGTTTCATTGAGGAGATTTTGGAGATTGATTATGTTATTTTCAAAGTGTCTTTATTTAAATGCAAGTAGGTTCCCAATAACAGTGGTGTACAGACTGATGAATTATGAGTCACACAGGTTGACCATTTGTCTAATTCATTATATGTGTTTCGCAACCGTCATTATATGTGTTTTTCGTAGTAGTGAACTAAGGATAATTTCCTTGAAACCTTTAGTTGTATAATTTTTTTTCTTGTTTTATGTTTCGTTAAGGAACCAGAAATATATGATGAAATGATGGAATAAATCTTGGTACGGAAAATTAAGTTTTCACTATTACAAAGAGGGAGTGAATCTGGAAGGTGAACAAATTATGATTATAAAATACCTCAAATTTGCATGGAATATTTGAATATCTTATATATGAGTGTCAACACTTAGAAATACTCTATACTTTCTAGCATGGAACGTGGCAAACAGTTAAATAACATCTAATTAAGAATTCCACCCATAGTGTAGATTAATTTCGAGTCTCAAACTCGTAAATACACTATATCTTCAACACCTTATGACTATATACCGAACTACCACTTAAACCTCTGACTTCTTTGCTCTTAAACCTCTGACCGGTATGAAATATTTTGCATGTTTAAGCTGAATTGATTGTCAAGATAAAAATTGGTGATCAAATTGTATAATGGCCATAATTTTACAACAATATCCTACAACACTCCAAATCTAGTACTAGATTAGTATTCACTAATTAATCTTCCCGATGAACAACCATCTCCAAAGAAGAGATTTGATGTTCCAAACCAAATCCATTACATTCCAAGAGGCATTCGCAAAAATAATCTCATTCCTCAAGAGCCATAAGTGCCAAGTGGTAGCCAACCAAAAGCTTCCTTCCTTTCCTTTCCTCAATCCCAAGTGTTTACCTTTTCGACACCAAAGCAAAAAACTCTCATTCATAACATTAGATTCCAGAATGCTACAACCAATCCAATCCTTCATCTCCTTCCAAACCAGTTTAGAGACCGGGCAAAACAAAAACAAGTGATCCAAAGATTCCGACCGACCATTGCAAAAAATGCAATTAATAGAGAAGTTGGGAGGATGACATCCTCTAACAGATAAATTAACTTTGAAAGGTAATCAATTTAAAAAGTCTCTCCAACCGAAACACCAAACTTTGTACGGAACCTCCATATGTCAAATATCAACAAAAGCCACGTCAAATTGCAATTTTTATGATTTACAAAAGATCATGTATTTTATTATTCGTAAAAAAACAATTGGATAGTAATTTTCTTTTAGACGTTTTGTCTATCTTTTATAAACAGATTTGAGAACCATTAATTCTCTTCTCTGTATATTTCTTGCTTATAATAAAAAAAAAATCACTAATTAAATAATACTCGTGAGTTATGATAAACTTTGTAAAAACAGAAAAGTTTATGATAAACTGTCGGTGATTTCAAATCATTATTAAAATAACAAGATCGTACATTATATTTTTATTTCATTTTAAAGCCATTTTGAGACAAACATTATTAAGCATATGAATCATAACGTAATACTGTTGTGGCAATCATCCTCTAAAGTTGCACATGGCAATAACGCTACCAACCGAAAAAATAATCCACACCCTGTTCAACAATATCATAAACTTAATTATAAAGGCTGCTAAAATACTCTAGATCTGCTGTATAAATTATTCACTAAAGTGAAGAATAACTGAAGTTAAGATAAATATATATTAGCAATATTCGTTTATGGATCTTTTAATAATTTAAAAAATATATTTTTAATATTAAAAATAGCTATTTTAATTAATTTGAAAAAAATAATTTTAATAGTGAAGCTTCGAAAACAGTAATGGATTAGGGTATCAACAAAACAAGAGTCGACAAGGATAGGGCAATTCAAATTTGTTAAGCCTCATCATGTGCAACTACTTTTAGTAATTGGCATCTCATGCACGTAATCTTATTCCTAACTTCATATTTGACTTTTCCAGTGATCTCTTGCACATGGATATTCTTATATTGTTTTGATTCGTTTCTAAGAAACATTTCCCTAGTGCTTTTTTATGATTGATATAGATTGTTTCAAATTATTTGCCCAACTTGAAAGTGAGAGCAAATGAATTGTACGTTTGATGATTATAATAAGAGAGATAAGATAAATCATCTATTATTCTCTATTGGAATATAGTGAATTTTCATCCACTTTTTTCAAAGGGTGTGGCCACTTAGAATAGAATATCTTGATATTACTAAGAGACAAAACCCTCCAATATATATATATATATATATATATATATATATATATATATATATATATATATATATATATATTGATCAAGGTAAGTATATAATATTTTAATTTTATTTGATGTGTTTTTTTTAATTGATTTTGATCATAAAAAATATTTTATTTATTTTGAATTTTTAATCTTTGAATTAATTATTCAAAATTAATTTATATTGAAATTATAATTTATAAACAACTAATTTTATATTCTCCTAACACAAACTAACTTTAAAATGGATCAACCACAATTAATCAATTTTTCTAACAAAAATTGAGGAAGATATTTGTGATTAACTAGTTAATAGTTTACAACTGTTGAAGAGAAAAATCAAACTCTATTAATGGCTAGAAGACTACCACTAAACTAATATTTTAAATGATAATTAATAAATATTTCATTATTGTTACTTTTATAAGTTGAGATTTACTTTTATTATTATTTTTTGAAATTTTAAAAAAAATTATATTTAAGTATTCTCTTTATAAAATTATATAATTTAATAAAGAAACATTTTGTAATAATCTGAACACGTATAAAAATAATTATTAAAAAATTTAAAAATTTAATGATAATTAAATAGTTTTTAAAATTTTAAAAAATAACAAAGACTAAAACTGTATGTATAATTTTTTTTTTAAGAATCATAATATATTATTTTTTTAATAGGAATTAAAAATGAAAGATAAGATATTAATAAAATCCAAAAACGTGAATTTAATTGAGTTTAATGGAGAGAGACTCAATTTACACAATTGGTTTTCAAAAGAAAAAATGGCAAAAAGTTAAACTAATTTAAAGAGTTGTTATACTTAACTAATATCTTAGTTATTGAGTTAACTATCAACTAAACTTTACTATGAACTTGTTAGTCTTAGGCTTTTGATCTTAACAATCCTCCTCCTCATGCTTTTCATGCCAAGCATGATACATGTTTATTATGTCATGCTTGGAACCCAATTCAAATGAAAATGAATGACGGTTAAATGTGTTATGGTCAATCTTCTTTATTATAAATAAATAAAAAACTTTTCTTTTTCAAATTTGTAAATCATGCTATCTCACAAAATGATACTCACATTCAAAAAGAACACCTAAGGGGAGCTAAGATTAGCTTATGAGATTTGGTTTAAAGTCATAATCTTTGGATTAGGGACCTTCATTCCTCTAGCCTAGTTTCTTTCTCCTCCTTTTTGTTATGGATTTATGTGGTATTACTTTTGTTGGATTAGTAGAAGTAGGTCATCATTACAATGATTGGAGGTTGGACTGAGGTTGGCAAGAAGAATCAATCACACACGGTGCTCAACAGAAACTCAATATGGAAGGCAGTTGGAGGTAAAGGTAGTGTTAAAAACATTGAAATCGTAATAAGTTTTTTTTCACGGAATTCCTAGATACATATGAGGCTCGAGACATGTTCAATGTCTTTAAGGAATATGGTTTGGTGGAAGAGGTTTTCATACCATCAAGAAGAGATAGAAGGGGGAGGGGGGGCGATTTGGCTTTGTTCGGTTTAGGCGTGTGGAAAATTTAAGATTAAGGGGTATTAAGCTCGATAATATTTTCATCTTTGGGAAGAAAATCCATACAAATTTACCTAGGTTTCAAAGAGTTATCAAGACCGATCCTACTGAGGGTAGTAAGTGTTGTTGCCGTGTTGGCTGCATTTTTGCCTAAAACATATGTTGTGCATGATGTTGTAACATGTGAGTCAAAACATCCATGCATGTTGTGTGTTCAAGTTATGCAGGTTTCAGTTCAGCATGTCAAGACAAATGTTTTAACATGTGCTATCAAAACTAACATGTTTTGATATAATTATTGTGATTTATTTTCTGCTATTTTTAGCAGTATTTGTGGTATATCTAATTGGTGAAATTTCAAGGAGGATACTTTAATAAACCAAGAGTACACATTTCAAATATTATGGAGTTAATTTTGATTTGTTTATTCTACTTTCATGGAGAGAATCTTGGAAAGTTTTTCTAGGGTTATTTGATTTGATTATATCTACTACCCAAGTCCATGAAGAGTATGCAATTTAAAGACTTCCTAAACCTATTTGCAAGTAGATATTTTTGATTGTGTGAGTCGTGTGTTATTATTTAGGGTTTTAAGTCTTTTGTGTTTTGTTGCTCGTGAGCCACTCTTGTATCATTCTGATACTAGGGTTGGAATGTTAGTTGAGTTGTAATTTGTGTCAAGAAGCTTCTAAGCAATTGATGATTGTGTGTCTTTGAAGTATGTCTTCTATTTTTCATACTTTTGATTATTATCATTGTGTGTGGGTGAGGGGAAGTGAGAAGGGTCTCATATCTAGGAGTGCCTTAGATAGAAATTACACGAGTAGAGATTAGGTGAGAAGATTGTAAACCAGAGGTTGTTTTATGAGAATTTTCAAACTAATTATATTTAGTGGATTTCCTTCCTGGCTTGGTAACCCTCAGACTTAGGTGTGATTGTACTGAATTGGGTTAACAACTTCTTGTGTCCCTTTACTTTCTGTTACTGTGTTTATTTCCTTGTTTCTAAATCTATTATAGTTCAGATATTAGTGTCATGATATCTCATTCGACATCTCATATATGATACCAGAATTTCAATTGGCATCAAGAGCAGGCTCCCTGTTCTATATCTGGGTGAGATCTAGGAAATATACTTTTTGGTATTATGGACAAGGATGGTGGATTTTTGAACAAACCACCCATTCTGGATGAGACCAATTATGACTATTGGAAACCACATATGATGTCGTTTTTAAAGGCTTTGGACAAAAGGTCTTGGAAAGCTGTCATAAAAGGACGGGAGCACCCTGTCACTCTGGACAAATATGAGAAAAAGACTACTGAGTTGAAACCTGGAGAAGACTAGTCTAAAGAAGATGATAATTGGAACTTGAGAATTCTAAAGCCTTGAATGCTTTGTTCAATGGAGTTGATAGGAATATTTTCAAAGTGATTAACACTTGTATGGTAGCCAAAGGTGCTTGGGAGATTTTGAAGAATACTCATGAAGGCACATCTAAGGTGAAGATTCCTAGACTTCAGCTACTCACTACAAAATTTGAAAATTTGAGGATGAAAGATGATGAAACCATACATGACTTCCATATGAACATTCTTGAAATAGGAAATGCATCAAGTGATATGGGAAAAAGGATGTAAGAAGAAAATCTTGTGAGAAAGATCGTCATATCTCTTCCCAAGAGATTTGACATTAAGGTGACTGCTATAGAAGAGGCTCAAGACATTATCAAGATAAGAGTGGATGAACGGGTTGGATCTCTCCAAACATTTGAGATATGCATTAGTGACAGGCCTGAGAAGAAAAACAAAAGCATAACTTTTGTATCCAACACTGAAGATGGAGAGGATAAATGTGATATAGATACTGATGAAGGGATATCCATTTCCATAGTGTTGCTTGGAAGGTAGTTCAACAAGGTACTAAAATGAATGGACATGAAGTCAAAACCTAATGCTAGGAGCATCTCATCTGAAACCACCATGTCTAATGACTTTGGAAGAAAAACAAGAACTGAAGAAAAATCCACTCAAGGCAAAGGAATTCAGTGTCATGGATGTGAATACGTTGGTCACATTAGAGTTGAATGCCCTACATATCTTAAGAAGAAAAAAGGGTTTATATGTGTATTGGTTTGATGAGGATTCTGGAATCGAACCTGAAGATTAGTCTTCCAATCATCTTACTGCATTGACTAGAAGATGTATGTATGATGAGGAGTCTTGTGATAATGAAGTGTCATATAATGAGGTAGAAGCTTCATACAAAGAACTATGTATCAGAAGTGATGAAGTTTGTCAACTAGGAGATAAGAAAAAGAAAATCATAATCTAACTGAAAGCTAAAAAGGAAGAGTACCTGACAACCATTTATAAGTTGGAAAGTGGAGTGATAATGCTGAACTCTCAACTTGATAGGATGTCCAAATCTATTAGGATGCTGAACAGTGGTTTTGACAAATTGGATGAGATTCTTCTGGTTGGAAAAATGACATGTGATATGAATGGAATTGATTTTAATGATTAAGTCATGCTAAATAAAAGGAAGAATCCTAATTCAGATTGTATTTCTCATTAGACCTAAACCAAAGATGTTGAATCACATGTCTTAACATCGTAGTAAAATCCATTTCAACCACACCAGAGGAAAACTCCATTGTTGGAGATGTCATTAATGTGGAAGGTTTGGTCATATAAAGCCATTCTACTTCAAGTTGTATGGTTATCCTAAGCTTGTATATCCTTCTAGAGCTAAACATGTTACTCATATTGTTAAGAATCAGTGGGTTCCCAAGGTTGTTAATGCTAGTCTTATTGCTCACACCTCTCTCAGAGCCTCAGATAAAGAAAATTGGTACTTTGATAATGGTTTTTCTAGATATAAGACAGGTGTTAAGAACTTGTTGGTGGACATTAAATCTCATTCCACTAGCTATGTATCATTTGGTGATGGAGCTAAAGGTGAAATCAAGGGGATTGGAAAGCTGAGTTGTTCAGGAGTTCCAAATCTTAATGACGTGTTTCTTGTAAAAGGATTGACTACTAATTTAATTATCATTATCCAATATTGTGATCAAGGATTCAAATTTAATTTCACCAAATCTGAATGCCTTGTCCGAAATGAGAATAGTGGAGTGTTTATGAAGGGAGTAAGATCTTAGGAGAATTTTTACTTATGGATTCCTCAAGACTCAAGTTATTCCTCCACATATTCACTGGCCAAAGAAGATGAAGTTAAATTGTGTTACCAAGAACTTGGTCATTTGCATCTAAAAGGGATGAAGAAGATCATATATTTATGGAAGTTATCAGAGGAATCCCAAAGCTGAAGATTGATGAAGGATAAATATATGGTGAGTGTCAAATTGGAAAGCAGACTAAGTTGTCACATTAGAAGCTCCAACATCTGAATACTTCAAAAGTTTTGGAGCTTATCCATATGCACTTGATGGGACACATGCAGGTGGAAAGCGTTGATGCAAAGAAGTATGTATATGTGGTTGTGGATGATTACTCAAGGTTAACATGGGTGAACTTCATTAGAGAAAAATCTAATGTGTTTGATGTTTTCAAAGATCTTTATCAAAGGCTTCAAAGAGAAACAGAAAACAATATCATTAGAATCAAAAGTGATCATAAGAAGGAATTTGAGAAAAACAAGTTTTATGAATTTTGTTCATATGAAGGAATTAGTCGTGATTTCTCCTCTCCCATTACTCCACGAAAAAATGGAGTTATGGAACGCAAAAATATACCTCTACAATAATGTGTTAGAGTTATGATTCATGCTAAACAATTACCTTACCACTTCCAGAAAGAAGCCATAAATACTACATGTTATATTCATAAAAGAGTGACATTGAGAAAAGGTACCTCAACTACCTTGTATGAATTGTGGAAAGGAAGAAAACTTATTGTCAAATATTTTCATCTATTTGGTAGTAAGTGTTACATCCTGGCTGATCGTGAACAAAGGAGAAAGATGGATCCAAAGAGTGATAAGGGGATATTTCTTGGATACTCTACCAATAGCAGAGCATATAGACTTTTCAACTCCAAAAATAAAGTAATGATAGAGTCCATAAATGTTTTTGTTGATGACACGGGTATGAATAAGGAAGATGGTGTTCTAGAGGATGTTGGAACTTTTATTAGCGACATTCCAGAAGAAACTGCAAATAGAGGAACATATCCTGAACCAACTGGTGTAGAAGATGGATTTGAGAAGGTCATGAAGTGTTTCCTTAGATGAATATGTGCATGTTTTCTTTAATGAATCTTGTTCAAAAATTGTCAAAAAAAGGTATTTGTGTTATTGGTGCAGGTGTTTCTTCTTAATATATTGTTAAAGATCATGAATTGCATTGTGTTGAACCCATTCCGGATAAAGCTAAGGAGGAGCCGGATAAAGGATCTGAACTAAAAGATGAAGATCATGCATCAACTCAAGATGATCTACCTTTGGAGTGGAAAACTTATAAGGATCACCCCATTGACAATATTCATGGAGATATATCAAAGGGAGTTACCACTCGATCAAGGATAAGTAATTTTTGTTATCATTATGCTTTCGTCTCTCAAATTGAGCCTAAAAACTCCAAATATGCTTTACTCGATGAAAATTGGTTTTTGGCTGTGCAAGAGTGTAACACCCCAAATTTGCCCTCTCCTTTTTACCATCATTTATATATCATAAGCATAGCATAAGCATACCATATCCTAGCATTTGGCATGGAAAAATGAAGCATAATACTCACATGTTCTAGCTTAAGGTATATGATTAATCATTTGGAGATTTATGTTTCTACAATTCAGGAAAAAGGCCAAGTGACTGTGCAAGATACTTACAAGGTTTTCTCATATCTTATATAAGCTCAAAGTCATCCTTAAAGTCTTAGAACAGTGGAATTTTCATCAGAAGTTCAGCAGTGCATTTTCTCCTACACAAATAAACCCTAACTAGGGTTTTGCTCCAAATCAGAGAATCCTCTTAACTTTAACCAATTATTGTGGTCAAAGGATCTTATATGATCTGCAAGGCTTATGTATGAAATTGGAGACAAAAACCCATTGAAGAAGTCAGGTGTTTGAGCAGTTACTTGTTGGTGAAGTAAGAAAGTCAACTGTGTAGTTCAAAAGTCAACTGAAGGATTTCTAGGATTTTGATCCTGATCATCAATATTTTGAAGTCATATCATGTCAAGGAATAGCTTGGGTAAGCTCAGATGTCAAAAAAATCTGGAATATGCAAAAAGTTGCTAAATTTGGAAATGTAGAAGTTTCTACTTTTGGAAATATTTGCCCTAGACATTCAAGCTATTATTTCATGTGCAAAAACGCTCTAGATGATTTTTCCTTAAACATGAAAATTGTAGAGCATGATTTTCCCTTTCCAAAAAGTATTAGAACATATTCATAGCCTTCCTAGAACTCAAGATATGTATTTTTTGAAGTTTGAATGCATTTTAGGGTTTTCTTAGGACACATGTCAAATTACCATTGGTTCTCTTTCTTTATTTTTGGTGTCACACTTTTGGCTATTTTTCTTATACATTTTTCATGTCCATAGAAACCTATTTCACATGACCATTTTTATGGGTGAGGAGGTCTTTTTATTTTTGTTTTTATTGTGATAAATTTGTGAAAAAAGTACAAAGAATGAGAATGGTACAAAGGTGTAGTGACCAATCAACACACACACAAGGCACACTTCTTCTCCTTTTTTTTCCTGCCATGTGAAGTCACGATTTTACCAATCATGCATGCACACCTCCTCATGCACCAAAAGAAAAAGATCACGTGTTTTACATACCATGCACCCGATGTCAATCTCAACCAACCACCACCCTTTGATCATACTTGGTTTTATGTCATTTTCATCCATCAAGTAACATTGTTCCAGCATACCAGTGTCATTTTCAAATATTTTTCTTTATTTGAAAATGATTTTTATTTTATTTTTTGCATTAAAAAAGTATTTTAAAAATATTTAAATATTATTTTTAATTAATTAATGGATTTTAATTAATTAAAAAATACATTTAGGTTTCTAAAAATCACCAAAAAATTCTTGAACCATTCTAATACATTTAGAAACATTTTTAAACTCTTCATAAAAATTTATTTTTAGGTTTGATCATAATTTCACAATTTTCTTTGAATTAGGGTTCTTTAAAATCACATTTTCTAACCCTAACTTTGAAAAATCATTTTTGCCTAACCATGAAGAGTTTGAACTTGATTATTTTTGCATTGTTTCACATATTTCATGTAATTTTTAGGTTATTTTTCTCATGAGTTTACCTTGAATTTTCAATTTAATTTGCATTTTCCCTTTTGAATCACCCAAAAACCCTAGCAAACTTAGAAAAATCATAACTTTTAATAGGATTGGCTTCTGCCTTTCTCCTTTGGGGTGTGACTTTGTATAGGTTTAGGGTTTTATTGAGCTTGGTTTCAATTTTTTATCATGTTGTATGATTCTGTTTTGTTCATTTGCATCTCATATGTTCATAAAACCCTAATTTCTCATGTTCATTTGCATTCACCTTGCATATTCATCATCATGTGAACTTGCCATGACATTCCAAGCATTCATATGTAATATTAGACATCTTAGGACATGTTAGAACATTGATTGATCATTTCATTTCTTCATTCATTTTCTATGTCTTGCATTCATTTCATTTCATAAACATCCATGTGTTTTCAAACTTCTAAGCATGCTTCTTTTGCATCTCATCTTTGTATTAACATTCATATGTATATTGTATGACATTGCATCATCTCATATGCCACTTGAATTGCATAAATCACTTCTGACGTTGGTCTTTGCTTCTCATTTCACTTCATCTCTTTATGCTTTATGTCTTATGCATTCATACTAACACTTTCAAGTACCTTTGGTAAGTTTTGGGAGGTGGATTTTCCTTCACTTCCCTTTTCTTATTATCTAATTCATATGCATTTTAAACATGTCTTTGAAGTGAAATTTTTCACTTATGTTCCATCCCTCTCACTTTCTCTCTTTAAGTTACTTATCTTCTTCAAGAAGTAAGTAGCTTATTCTTCTTCTTTCTTCTCTTTTCATCTGCTTCTTCCATTGGTGGCCTTGAAGATATTCTCTTTTAAGCCTAACAAACCATAGGATATCCAAGCATGATAATTTTAGGGTTGTATATAGTCCCCCCCTTAGTCCTTTGACTTTGAGTCTCCTTGTGTCTCTCTTCTCATCTCAATAATCAGAGACTAAACTGTTAAAGTTTTAGGACTTTGGAAATTGGGGTTATGCCTGCATCCTTCTCTTAGGATGAAGTGTATAACTTTAACCCTAAGTGTTAAACCTTTAATTTGTTTAACCCTCTTAATCAAATCACACTAATAATCACCAAGACTTTATCTTGTAACTTGGGCCTTACATTAGGGTTCTAACTCTTCCTTATGGTTAAGAGGGACTAACCCTAGTGTTTAATGGACAAGTCCTCCTCACGTTGTCTTACAAACCATAAAATTCACTTTTTAATCCCACCCTTTAATTAAAATCCATTTAATAAAGGTTTGTTATATAATGAATTTAGTCCCTAACCATGGATTAAGTTGAGGTATCTTCCTCAGCTTAAGTGTTCTCATCTATTATCCTTCTATTAGGATGGTGTAAAGAGTTCACTAATCTGTGATTAGAGATTAAACTCATTACTTAAGACTAAACAAAAACCCAAAAACATCTAAATAATCACAAGTAGGTTAATGATATTAATCCTACATCATCATGGTAATTAAGTTGAGGTGTTTATCTCATACTTAAGTAGGCTCATTATCCCTAATCAGGGAGGATATAATGAGTTTACAAGCCCTTGAGTTAGGCTTAAACTCATTAACTTATGCAAAACACCAAAAACAATAACAAAACTGAAAACACAAAAACAAACAATAACCGTCTACTTCGGGTTTCTTTTCGCATCACACTCATTCACAAACGATAACTTGCTTCTTCCGTCTAATGCAAGACAGTTAGCACTCGAGCCAGACGAGTCATACACTTGAGCATATACTAGCAAGCAGTTCACAGTCAATTTATCATCCAGTCTCTTTGAGTCAAACTACGGTGTTCTGACTTCCTCATTGCACGCGAGGATATGTAGGCATAACTTAACAGTTATCGAACAAAAGTCTCTGTGTCTTCCCCCTCTTTCAGCATTCTTTAAAAGCCTCAGTTCCTGAGAAATTCACCCTTTTGCACTGACACTTGTACATTCATTCCTAGCTTTTGCACACAGAAAGCACAAACCCTAGATGCAGATGAAATGAACTATGCAGTATGAGATGGTATGCTTATGCAATGCTATATGAAAGATCATAAGCCATGGTGTGAGAAGAAAGTGAGAGCAAATTTGGGGTGTTTACACTAGAGTTATCACTCTTTGCATCTTTGACTTGCATTTTCACAGCTGGACTGTGTGGGGGAGTTTCTTTGGGCGGTTTGACTTTGGATTTTTAAGGGGAAGCCTTTGTGACCTTCTTCTTTTTCTGAGGTTGAATTGGTTCTGGTAATTCGTCACCAGATTCTTCACTAGAAACCTTTTCTTGTTGTTGTTTCCTTTTGGGGGAAGGTGGGGGTTTTCGACCTCCCTGGATGTAGAAATAAAAGATGATTCAGAGTTGAAAGAAAAAGTAAGCTAAGCAGAGAGAAAGGGATTATACCTTTGTTGCAGTCTTTTTTGTAGTAACTGGTGGGTCTTATTCCATCTTATCAGTTGTGCTTTCGACAACAAATTTCTTGGGCGGAATTTTTATGGCTAAGAAAATAAAACAAAGTCAAAAATGAATACAATAAATATACAAAGTTAGAATGTCGAAATAATTAAAAATGTGTTCGTTAAACACCTTCAAGAATGGGAGTTTCCACGCGAACATTTTCTATTCCAACATGAAGGTGTCCTCTGAAATTATCCAAAGTGAACTTAATGGGAACCACTCGCTCATCAGGAGTTTTGGATTGTTGTCGAAGAATTTTCAAAGAATCCCCACAAACGAACCAATCTAGAAATAGAGGGCTTAATGCCACGCCAAAGTCAGCAGAAGGTAGAGGGGGAAATCTTGGTGGATAAAGATTGAAAGTCAATTCATATCGTTGTTCTGGTCGAACATATGAAGGCAATTTCAACTTTTCTAATCTTTCTGTCAATTTGTGTTTTAAAGTCACTGTTGCTTCGCTTATGGTCCGACTAAGTTCCTCTGGTCTATAGATAGTTTCAAAATAATTTTGAAATTTCTGTCTCTCTTTGATGTGCCTTTCTTTACCTTTTTTCATCTGGTCCTACACAAGAGCAAAGGTGTTTGTTAGATGAGTATTGAAAGATGCTACGTCATAGAATTTGGTGAGATAATATTCATTCTACCAGACGTCAAACTCATGAGAGCAAAGGAAGGATGGTCGAAAGACCACTGGGCAAATTTCAAGAGATTCGTCAAAAAATCTCTTCGCCAACTTGTTGCTTTATTCTTTAGTATGATAGAAGTTGTAAAAGATGATAGAGACCTTTTTGGGAAATATGGATTTGGGTTTCGGTTGCACAAGTCCGAACTGTTGAGCAACGAGGTTGGGTTGATAGACAATTAGCGTAAGTTTTGTTTTTGTGACATTGTGTTGAGAAGGGAGAAGCCTAGGAATCATAAATGATTCCCAAACGTTGAGAAATCTGTTTTCGTCCTACTGCATCTCAAAGTGAGGTTGTTTGGTAAACCATTCATGTCCAATTGTTCTGTTGGCAAAAAGTGCCATAGAGGGGGTGAAATTGTATCTTTTGGCGAACAACATGATATAACTGGTGAAAGATTGGTGAAGGCTAATCCCTTCCTCATTTGGGTTCAGTTGTACCAGGCGAGGTCATTCGACAACCATATCCTTCACTTCATCTTCGTTTATGTCATTCTTGACAGGGAAAAAGGCTTCAAAAGTGGCATTGAGCTACAATTGCAAAATCCAAATTGGCCCTGATACGCTAAGGTTTCCTTTCTCTTTCATGGTCTTCAGGAAGTTTACGCTCTCACTTAGCGATTCATAAAGGTTTGCCAAAATCATTTCGCTTAGACATAGTTTTGATCCTAGGTGGAGTTGATTAGCCATAGTGATAAAACGTTTGGCTACCTGGAGAGATCGAGAACAAAAGACGAACCTCGACAGCCATAAAGCTAGGAAGGATATATGCTCTTTGTCAGAGACTTCTATAATGGTCTTGACATGGTAATGGTCTGTAAACGCGGAATAAGAGGCTTTATTGGTGTCGAACTTTATAGTATCCTGGTTCAAAATAGTAGGGTCGATATTTGCTCCTAGAGGACTTAGTCCAGCAATTGCAGCTATGTCGAAGAGGGTAGGGGTGACCATTCCATAGGTAAGGTGGAAAGTATTGTATCTGTTATCCCAAAAATCTAAGGAAGCCAGTAACATGTTAGGGGAAATGTTAATTCCTACTTTCGACATCTGAATCAGGTCGAAAATTCCTATTTCTTTCCATAATGGTGCCTTGATTTTTAAACCTTACATAACCAGGCTATATAGTCTGAAAGATCTTTCGACCTAGGGAAAGCTCTAAACATCCTAACGTTATGTAAATAACATAGGTTTAGTTCTGCATCAGTACTTGGCTCTATTTCCTTAGGGTTTTCTGCAGAAGGTTTAGGCCTAACCCCAATACCTATGGGTTTAGGCGCTGATAAGAAGGAAAAAATTATCTCAGCCTATCTGGGTTTGTGTCTGGGTTAGAGAGAGGACCTAATATTGCATGACAAGTACCATAAATAAGAATTGGAATTAATACATGGGACTAATAGATGCTCACCTTCTCTTTCTCGTTAGGAGGTTCCGGGATGTATTGTTTATTTCCAATGATGTTGGGTCCAGTCAATCTATGAGCATATGAAAGTGAAGTTAAAGTTTTCTTGCTGCTGGAAGGTTTGGATGAAGCCATTGTTGTGAAGAGAGATCTTTTCAGTTTTAAAATGGGTTTTCTTTTGTTTGAGAATGAAAAGGAAGAGAAATGCGTGAAATGTTTTGAAGAAGATGATGAATGGCTATTTATAAAGAAAGAAGATTGAAACGGTTGAGTTTTGGCTGAAGATCATAGACCACGTGGCGAAAATTTTATGGAAGGAGTAGGTTGAAGGCAGTTGAAACACCTACGACCTCCTAGCTTTTAGGAAATGATGGGGGTGATGTCAGAAACGTGGGTTGAGGTTGACATTTTGAGAAAAACGCAATGATGAGCTTTTAGGGATTTGAAATGTCAAGTCTTGAAAATGATAAAAGTGATAAAGGAAACGTGGCATCGAAAAGATTCATCGACAACAAATGATCTTTCTCTAGGGATTAGTAAAAAAATCTTTGCTGGGGGACAATTTGTAGACAAGGATTTTTCGATGCCATGAAATGAAGATTAAAATAATATATTTCAACTAAAAGGGGGGACGTTTCAGGGATATTTTTTGACCAAGAAAGTGAAGATATTGTTTTCTGACATTTTCGGTAGATGAAAAAGGCATATTTTCGACATGATCAATCAACAATGTCATTTTCGACATTTCGACAACGTTAGTCTCGTTTCGACAAATTCGACAACTTTGAAGAGATGCGTCATTTTGACGTAGGAGAAAACATTCAAATTTCAAAAGTTGACATGTTTGGCAGAAGGACGCGTGGAAGTGTTTGGTGGAGAGATGACACGCCGAAGGCCAAGTGGAGTATTTGTAGGATATGTCTGTTAGTTGACAATTATTTTATTCATGTATAAATAGAGTAGTTTCTTGTCATAATGTGTGTGTGAAAATCTTGTACAAACTTCCTGTAAAAATACTCAAAGTACCTGTGTGTGAGAAAAGAGTTTTGTTCTGGAAAATGTACGTGTGCAACACCGATTTACTTTATCCAGTTTAATAAAATTCTAAGTTATTTAACATTCATTTACATTTACAAGTCATTTACTTGTTCTTCGCCATTTAACTTTCTGCATTGTCAAATTCTCTATACTTTTAAGTTTCCTTTAAGAACTTTACTTTGCAATTTACCTTACGCATTGTCAGAATCTACTTTCTTTAAGTTTCGCCAATAATTTTACCCTTGTACTTAACCATAAGAATCATACATAAAAAACCTAACAAAAGTAAAATCACAAAGAGTATTAAAGTTATATTTTTTCGACAAACTTTGCGCTTATGTCCTAGGATTTGTATGGTTGATCCTGCAAGTAAACCAATTTAACGTAAATTGGAAACCAGAGGTTGTTCTCCAAAATCAACTGCGAACAAGAGCGAACACTGCTTTTGTAAGATCATGTCACCTTGGTAAACATTGCGGCACATTTGGTTGTATGAAATGTGTTTTTTGTCAAATCATCCATGTCTTTGTAAATTAAGAAAAATAACAACATATAACAGAAACACCAACATGAACTTCAATGCCATATTACACAATACTTCATCCAAAATGATTTTGCCACAAAAAAATACTAACTAAAAATATAGTTTTTACTAAACAAAACAACAAGTTATAATGAATCATCATGTATAATATCATTTCAAGAAAAACAACTCCATTTCTAGTTAGTACATAGCATCATTTCCATTTTGTAAGAACTATGGATAGTACATTTCAGTGGTATTCTCATTTCTATGAACATTTACTAAAATTACCATTATTTTAGTGATAAACAACATCTGAATGGTGACTTACATATCTCAAATGTGATGATGAAACTTCAACGAGTAAGGTTGGAATAATTGATGCTGAAAAGAGATGATGGAATCTGAATTTTGATGAAAACCGACTAGAGTTTTTGTTTAGAGAATGACGGTGAAATGGCGAGTGTTGATAAGTAAATGAAAAGTTAGAGTATAGTTATGTGAAGTATAAATACATCGGTTTTTAGTCAAAATCGAGGGAATAAATTAATTAATAAAATAGAAAAGCTTTCACATCAATTTTTAAATAAAATCAATGGAATAGATTAATTTAATAATTACAAATATAAAAATATAAAACTAAAATATAAAATAAATTTGAAAATATTAATTTAAAAATATTGATGAAAAAAATATTACCCCGCAAATGGTCACATAACGAGAGCTAATACAAATTAAAAAATTAAGAAAAAAAATAATATAAAAAAATACATTAGAAAATATTAATTTCGTAATTTAATAAATAAATAAAGAAAAGAAAAATAAGTGAAGTGAAAAATAATGACCCTAAACAAATTAAAAAGTAAAATTAAAAAATATAAAATATAATATTTGGGATTCAAAACGAGGTCTCGGATAATTATATTCCCTCACTTTTAAACAAAACTGAGATTTCTATATTTAAAAGAAAATAACATGATGTTCCTAAGACATATATTTTAGTTTTTGGTTAACCGATGGGAAAGTTTTGATATAAAATATACAATTTTGTTGTTATGATTTATAAGAAAAGTTTATATGTGTGTTGATGAAATTTTTGTAAACATTTTTTTATCAATATTTTGCAATAATATAGAGTATTAAAGTAATTCAATAATACTTTAAATAATAATTTAACTATAGTTATATAAATCTTTTTAAAATAATTTATCTATAGTTATATAAAACTTCTTACTTGAATGAGGGTTAAAATGAAAATATAAAAGTTAGATTGTGATTTAGACGGGAAATTAAATTATATAAATTAAAATATAAATGGTATGAAGGTTTAGAAAAGAAAATACAATTTAGAGGCTCTAGATCTCTCATTCAATCCTTATCTAAATCCAATCTGTCGACAACAATTTATTTTAATGATTTCTCAAAGAGGATATATTTTAAGAGCAGTATGCTTATTTCATATAGTTTGATGGGTTTTATTTTATGTCAACAGTCAACAAAAAATAGTTTCTCTTTTTTAAATGTAATTATGTATTTGAGAAACTCTTATGAATCAATAATATATGCATGAAAACGAAAGAAAAATGTGAAATGCGCACTACTTTTCTAGTTATAATGTTAAATAACTTGACTATTTTAGTCGTCCTATGGATGTTGACAAAACCAAATTTCCCCCACAATAATTAATCATTATCATCTCTTGTAAAGTAAATTATTATTTTCTTTCCATCAAATTGAAAGAAACATATGAACTTCCTTCAAGTTTTTAAAAGGATTTATTATTTTGTTTATAAAAGAATATCAGTCCCTCAAATCATGAGTACCACTTATTATTAAGGCAAAGTAGAATATATATATATATATATATATATTTATGAAGATATTCTTACTCGAAGAATATATTTATAACACTTACTTTACATCCTCACTGGACAATAGTCCACTCTTTCGTCGGGCAAGACTCAATCTAGCGTGATAAAAGGTCCACTGCAGGAGGCCCATAAACTGATGACCGTTGGGAACACCCCCCCCCCCCCCCCCACGTGCTCATCACCCAACGCGTAGTCAAATACCTCCACGAAATAATCTCTCTCTTTCTAGATCCAAGAGGCAGTTGGACCAGGATGAAGATCATGTGTTAGGTTTTCCCCTACTTCTTCGTAGATCCTGACAGTCCTCATTGTGGGTCTAGCTATCCAGCCCACGATGAGGACCTTGGCCCAACGCTAGGGTCTAGCTATCCAGCCCACGATGAGGACCTTGGCCCTACTTCTTCGTAGATCCTGACAGTCCTCATTGTGGGTCTAGCTATCCAGCTCACTCTCATTTTGACATCGGAGTACCTTGTAGGTACACCCCCTCCTCCTCTTCAACCACCTGAGTTGCGCTTGGATAGAAGTTCCATTCTTATCAGGTAAGATCAGTGGCGCTGTCTGTGGGAACACTCTGCTTCCCCATCTTTTTTCTGAACGAAAGATCAAAGCATCAACTTCCATCAACCGACCATCATGACTAGCAACACGACGACAACCATAACGCCCTCGTCAACTTCCCGTCCGACGAGGATGACAACCTCCACGACATCCACGAAGCTAACTCCCGGGACGGGCAAACCGCCACTCCCACTCCTGAACCCGTGGCCAATGGGGCTGCCCACTAGTACGTGGTCCCCGTCTCCTTCGAGCCTATCTTTGTGCTCTCCAATGGGGACCCAATGCTGGTGGCCATGGTTCATGCCCTCAACCAGTCGAACTTTATGTTGTTTCAACAAAACGAACCATGCTGGAAGCTAACCGTCACTCCGACTCTCCCCGCAGGGACATCACCGAGCGGATTCACGCAGTCTATCACCTCGATGACATGACCGTCGTTCACGTTCTCCCCCACAGAGACGGCGACGAGACACGTCCTGCAGTCCATCACCTCGCCGTCGCTCCCGGAATTTTCACCTAGTACAAACGCGAAAGTGGCGCGAAAAAAGAAGAAGAGTCGTCAGTCAGGCATTTTTATCCCTAGGAAAGGAAAAGGTAATGTTGCACAAACCTGGGGAAAGGAAAGAACAAGGTCTTGCAACCCCGAGAAAATGGGTAAGGGAGTCGGTTACGTGAATGGAAGGTATTAGCACCCATTCACGTTTGTCATACTCGACGGGATCCACGCTTGATTGTATTGCTCAAAGGGTGTTGTAATATACTTTATCTACTACTAAATTAGAAAGAAAAAGAATGGGAAAATGTAGGAAAAAGAAAGAATTATGCTCGAATGGGCCCTACCCCACTGCCTACGTATCTCATCAGGAATGAGAATCAGAGTCAACGTAGTTCCCCTAACTAGGGAGAAAATTTGTTTGTTTGTGTTTTTTATGATTGAACTGCTTATGCTTATGCTCAGGTGTTACAGGCTCGTCTGGAACGAGTGCATTTATTGTCTTGCAAAACACAATTCGAAGCGAGTTTTTTTTAGAGTGAATGAGATGAGAAGAGAATTCCCACAGGAAAGACGCTTGTTGTTGGTTTGGAGCTTTTTAGAATATTTTTATTTGAGTTTGCATAGGAGAGTGTATTCAAGTCTCATTCAATGAAGTGTGTACTTCTTACATCACTCTAAAATGGAATGCATAAAAAGCACACCTAAGTATGGAAGAGAGCCCCAAAATTAGTTCCAAAGATTAAGCCTCAAGCACCCTAGCCTATTTTACTTGTTAGGTGTTTTTGTTAATTTTGTATTAAGAAGTGTCTTTTAGTTTATGTGTGAAGCATCCTCATGCTAAGACTTGTTCATCATGATAGATACCCTACACCTCATTCCCATATGGAATATGTGCAAGTATCCCATGTAAAAGTTCTTTGACACATGAAGAAGCTTGTCCTTCATTAGATGTTTTGCTTTTGTGTAGGGATGAGAGAGAAAAGACTCAAGTGGAGAAAAGGAAAACTAAGACTCACCCTAAATTATTATACAATGGAGATCCTATGGGTAGTGAGATTTGAGGAACTATAAACCTTGAAAGAAGAACAAGTTCTAACTCACTTCAAAGATTGAAGATGAAATGAGAACTCAAAGGGATGAAATGAGAACTCAAAGGGATGAAAAGAGATTACTTTTCAAAGAAGCATAAAGATGCTTGTAACTGTCACAAAAGATAAAGCTCTTAAAAGAGAAAGGAGAAGAGGTATGAGTATGGAAAAGCATCCACATACTCAATCACTTACCATAGCCCCTACATGAAATGTTAGTAGCAATTGCATATGAAATAAAAAATAAAATAAACAATTAAGCATCACACATCCTATAAAGTGAAAGTAGGGTTCAAATAAATCCTAAGTCTAAGGATGAAGGTTCCTAAAGGTCACATGACTTCTAAAGTCAGTAGAACATCAATAAGGTTTCTCTCTAAGTCTAAGTAACTAAATACAAGCAAACTAAGCTCAAACTATACCCTAAACCCCAAGGAAAATCCATGTGAAGTTAGGGTAGAAAGAATGAATGGTTATGCAAGATAAACATGTATTAATGCTTAATGATTAGAAAAGAAGAGAAGTGAAACTAGGTAAAACATTCAAGTTTAGGATGCATATATATCACATGCACAAACCAAATGAAAGCACAATGTACATGACCTATAATTCTAACCAAAGGGCCTTTGATCTTCTAAGGAATACATATAATGTCCACAAATTGATCCTAACACGATGGCACAAGTTCCCTACCTAAACTAGGGTTTAGAAAATGCCTATATGATCACACAATGTTACTTGTACCATCAAGGAAAGAAAAAATAGAAATTGATGAGTAAAATATTTGAAATTAAGGTATGAAACACATAAGTCAGAACTAAAATAGGTGTAAAATGGTCATGTCCAAATTCATTAAGAAATGAGTTCAAACAAAGCACCAAAGATCGCCTTAGGTCAAGAAGGAAGAAGCACAAAGATGAATGCCAAATTCTATGTAAAAATGACTTAAAAATTCTCCAAAAATTAATTTGGATGCTTTAACATGTTATATGAATGTATCAAAAAGACTTGATGCAAAAACATTAAGAAACTATGTCAAAAAATAGATGAATGCACTTGATTAATGAAGAAACTTGTTTGTAAAGAAAATGAATGGAAATTATGAAAATTTGGAAAAAATAAATTAAAATCAGAATTAAAAAAATTAAAAAAATAGTAAAATGTGTTAGGAAGTCATGTGAATTTATTTGGAATTTTTAGGAATCAATTGGTATTTTTAATAAAAGAAATCTGAAAACTATGTGAAAATAAAATCAAAAAAGAAGAAATGATGTGTGGTGGTTCAGATATAGCAAAAGTCCAATCAAAAAAGGCCATGGGCCCTAATCTTGGGGGCGTGAATAGCACACTGAGCCTAGTCCAAAAAGTGCATCATCTGAGGGCTTATAACATGGGGGTAGTCAACCAATTGACTCAATATGGCCCATTGGATCCAGTCAGCGCAAGATGATCAAATTGGTATGCTAATCCATTGGTTTATAATGAATGCACATGACACTAATGATGAACGCACACACACCAACCAAGTCAAGGTCAACACTTCTCAAACTCAGATGCACGAGAGATGTGTGGGGCTTCATTAATGCGCTGGCGCGCTCCTAGCCTTAGGACTAAAAATGATCAACGACTGTGTTATATTCTAGGCGAAGCTAGGGTTTCATGAACCTGAACATTTTCAGGTGACCGGAGAAGACCTCCAGTCGTCTTCTCTGGTGAGCTTCTAGTCACCATACCAATAAAATTTCCAGAAATGAATAAAAATGGTACCAAACGAAAGCTTACATCATGTAGGTTCCAAATCTAGCAATGAAATTCACATACAACATGCACATAGAGAGAATCGAAGCCAAGAAGTTTTGCCCTAAAATTCAATTCTAAGCATCTAACATGCTTATCAACTAGCCAGATCAAGCATTACTCCTATTGAGATCATAACACCATAAACAAGCTTTAAACCATTGAATCAGAGCAAGAAAAAGTTGAAGAAAATTGAACCTGAAACTTGCAGAGTCTTGAACTTGTAAGAAAACCAGAGAACTCATTGTGGTTTTGAGCTTGTGTGAAGCAAAATAAATGTTATTTGAACTTGGATTCTTGCTTGAAAACTCAATGATGAGCTTGAAGATGATGAATGCATAATATCTGCTTCAATGTCTCAAGCCTCAATGTTGATTGGATGATGAAGATTGGTGAGGGAATGTTGATGAACTCATGGCAATTGAGAGAGATCAGAGAGAACTTTTAATGTGATTTTGAGAGAATGGTGAAAAATGAAGAAGCTTCCTCCAAATTCTATTATGACTTGATTTTATATGGATGGTTAGGTTCTAACTACATCAGTTGGTAGTTATAACCATGGTTAAGTTGACTGTGGTGGATTTTGCAATGGTGGTGTGAAGCTCAATTCCAGAAATGAAGGAAACTGTGTATGGTTGTTATTGTTCATGTGTGGAGAGAATTATGATATGTTATGGTGAAGTTTATGGATGGATGGTGGTGATGCAATGGAACCTAATGCAGCATGCTTGCTTGACAAGTCATTTGAGATTTCCCCTTTGGTGCATGAAAGTCGGTGTATGTGCATGAGTATGTGAACTTTGTTTAGCTTGAAGTAGCAAGAACTGGATGGTTGGTATGAGAATGCTTGATGTATGTGTGATTGACTTCCACAAGAACAAAAACAAGAAAGCTTTGCCCTGGCAGCCAAGAAACACATGGTGGAGATGATGACTTTGTTGAAGGAAATCTCCTTGCACAATGTATGGAATGATGATTTTTGGATCAAATGAAAGAGGGTGCGTCAAAGAACAACATTGATATTGATTGCAAGTTTAAATGCAACTTAAAAATGGTTTGAAAATGCATCTAAAGACATCAGTGTCAAACTAGTTTTGTGCCTTGGCTACATGTTACACATGCATGGCTAAAGACCCAAGGCAAATTCAGCTTGGAAACCTTTCTTTTGAACTCCATAACTCTTAATCCCTTGATCAGATGAAAAAATGATAAACATGAAAGTTGTATAGGGCATTGGGAATAAAATTGGTGTTCAACACTTTTTCATTTGAAGCCTTCTTGATGGAGAAAAATGGAAATGAAGTTGTCACACCACCTGTTTGACAAAATGCCCAGCACCTGGCACGCCCATGCCTTGGCTTCTTGGCAAATTTAGTTGCCCAAGTTTTGTCAAACTTTGATTGATCATATGTCTCTCAATTTTGATCCAATGGAGATGTTCTTGCTGTGCATTTAAACCTCGAGATGTTATATTTAATTAGATCAACTTAGGCCTGAAGTTTGAAGCCTTTATCTTGAAGAAATAGGGCTTGAAAGTGAGGTGCAAAATGGCCTAAACTTGCCTTAAATAGAAACCCTAAATTTTTATTTTAGGCAGTTTTGTGATTTCTTGATTTTCCATGAATTTCTTGACTTTTCTTGATCAAATTTCAACCATTAAACATATTCAACTTGTGGAACATGAATTTGACCTTAAAAAATTAGGAGTTGACTTTTTCCTCTACACAATTGACTTTTCCCCAATTTCTTGATTTTCAAGTAACTGACCAATTGGATACCTTCTGAAATGATCTAATAGACAATATCTCATCCTTAGATACTTGATATCATATGGAAAACGTTGAAATCAAGTTTGAGCCAAAATTTCATCAAGAAGCCATTTGAATCAGAAACCCTAATTTTGGCCCTTTTTGTTATGAGATGTTGCACTGCTTTAATTTCTTGATCAAACCACATCTTCAAATGGTTTGAGGGATCATTTGAGATTGTGTGGGATATGAACGACCATTGAGGCTTTTTGGGAGACCCTTGGCTCTTCTTCTTTGACTTTGAATGATCATAACTTTGACAATCATTGATCACACACCTTATTCCTCAACCAATGAATGTATGCTTTCTATTCCTTTGAGTTATATGCAATGCAATATATGCGAATGGTATGATAAATGGATTGGAAAAGAGAAGGAAAATTTTGGGGTGTTACAGCTGCCCCTATTCAATCATCTGTAGACCTGAATGGATGATATCAATGGCTTTCAGGCGTTTGAGGTATGAATGGATTGAATACCCAAATAAACCGGAAAATTTACACTCTATGGGTAAGAAAAGAACATGTTGGAAAGAATGTCATCCTCATATGACAACTCAAAGGAACGAAACCGGACATGGATGGAGTTGAAGAGCATTTATCACACTTGGGTGATAAAGCGAACAAGACACACCGTGAGTGAGATTAAAAAAAGACTATCATACTTGGATGATAACTCGTAGAAATAAACCCGGACTTGGACGGAATCGAAGGGAATTTACCACACTTGGGTGATAAAGCGAACAAGCCACGCTGTGACTGAGTTTGGAAAGAGACTACCATACTTGGATGATAACTCAAAGAAACAAAACCGGACTTGGACGGAATCGAAAAGCATTTACCATACTTGGGTGATAAAGCTAACAAGACACACCGTGAGTGAGCTTAAAAACAAACTATAATACTTGGATGATAACTCGACTGGGGATAAGGAGTATTGACTGGTAAGAGTAACAATGTTATGACCCTCAGGTTTGTTTCGACCACCCATTGAGGAATGAACTTTGCATTCTTTATGGGGATACTTCGGTCTGAATTAAAAAATATTGTTTTAGACTTTTGTGCAAGGTACCAAAACTAGCTTATGCTTCATATGCGTATGTTTGAATTGTTTCATGGCATAATGCTCCATAATGATGGGAATGCTATGCGTTTTTGAGGATGCAATGTAATGATGATTATTAAATGCGAATGCAAAAGGGGTCTCCTGATGCGGAGGTAACATGTATTCCTGACGACTTTACTTGGTATAACTAATCACTGAATTAATTTCATGAATCCCTGTGGGGAATAAAATCTCTGCTGGTGAGGATGTTGATGATATATTGGCTCTGAACTGCCACGATTGCCAAAAATATTGAACTTTAAAAGGTTGAAGTGCGATGACCCTGCTGGGGAAGCTCTTGAACTGATATGATTTTGCTTAGGGAGGAACACCACCCGTAGAATTCAGTTGAGAAATTGACAACCTTCTGACCTGGCTGAGCAAAGGATTTGTTGTTACTCTACTGAGGAAAAATTCTGTTGGAGAATAACTCAGGCACAAATCCTCTATTGGGGAAGAGATGCCAATGAAGATTGGACTTTGGTTGGGGAAGACTACGAACAACACCGTCCAAGAAGGAAATCCATCTGACTTCTCACTGCCTTTACCACTTCTAGGGAATAAGAAATCCTCATGTA
This sequence comes from Lathyrus aphaca, assembly GCA_963966055.1. Lineage (NCBI taxonomy): Eukaryota > Viridiplantae > Streptophyta > Magnoliopsida > Fabales > Fabaceae > Lathyrus > Lathyrus aphaca. Next base: position 459,437,751 of record OZ014522.1, on the reverse strand, counting down.
CTGTTGGGGATAAGAAGACTCGTGTGGATAATACCTCTTTGTTGGAGGATGATTCTCTTCTTGTAAGGCATCGGCCTTCTGTTACCCTACTAGGGAAGATTTCAATTCCGAACTCCACTAGAGATGATATATCTTAACTGTCTCATGTTGGAGAGGACCGAATAAGTTGCCTGCTGCCGGGGACAAGAGTTTTAAGCGTCTCTGGCTGGTGATAATAGATATAAAGCATCTCTTAGCAAGGACACCCTCTGCTTGGGGAACACCAACCCCTTTTTGTTGCTCTTCTGGAGAAAGGTAATCCACTTAGACCTGGTGGGAGATCATGATCAATGAGGTGTGTTGAGGAAAAAAACTCAATGATCTCTTATGCTGGAAATAGCTTTGTTTTACTCAATACCAGCAAATTAGTGAATGCATCTGATAGTTCCTGCAAAAGAGAAGATTAGACAAGCCCACATGCCACAGTTCTATGGTCTGAGTTTACCATCCCTGTTACTCAATAATTAAAGTATAAGTCAAGTATTTTACTCTTAAGCATGCATTATTAGGCATCAATGTATTCGCAATGCAATAACTATCACAATATTTGGAAGTTTTTTCAACCAACAATGGTAAATGGAAGCAAAAACGACAAAAGCTATTTGGATGTGATTCAATTTATTTATTGAAAGGTGGCCATGAATAGGCGTTACACCAGGAAGCAATTCTTAGAATGAGGAAATCGCACAAAAGAAAAAATAAACTATCCTAATGGCAATGTGAAATTGGATTCCATCAAGTTCCAACCCAGATATGACCCGTATGTCCTCAAGACTCTCCGCATACTTCACTTTTGGGGAAGACAAATGGACTGATTCTTAACCTTCAGATTATCCATTGTTGTAAATGAAGAATCACATATCACGTAGATCACAGTTGTTCGTTTCAATCCCTATTTTACGTGGACCAACCTTTGCGGGTTTTTAATCCACCGGGATATCTAGTTTTTCCTAAGTGGACCTTGCGGGTTTTCCACTTACCGGGTGTACATTTATTTCATTAGATATCCCTAATTTTTGCTCGAACCCTTTATCATTTTTTGTGGTTCGCCAAGATGCCCTTTTTTTCCTGAACTTTTTTTTTGTCCAGCGGGTCATTTATACGAAGTATTTTTTAACCGCGTCTGCGTTGATAGAGGATGTAAATTCTTCTCCATCCATGGTTGTTAGCATCAAGGCTCCGCCCAAGAAGACCTTCTTAACCAAGAATAGACCTTCATAGTTGGGAGTTCACTTGTGTAACGCCCAAATATTTAATTCTTTATTAATTGAATATATAATTATTTATTTGTGATTATTCGGTTGATTTTGTGTTACGGTGAATTAAGTCATTAAGTCGGAATATTAAGTCGGAAAGTCGTATAAAAAACATTAGAAATAATATTATCGTTATTGGAGTGTGTTTGATTAGTGTGCTTAGATTGTGTCGGAATTAGTAATATTGGGGTGTATGATATTAGGACCATTGGTTATATTATTAGAATAATATTATTATTTTAAAAGAAAGAAAAAGAAATAAGTTAGGTTTTTAGAAAATATCAGTAAGTGGGAGAGGAAGGGGAACATAACATAGAACATGGAGAAGAGAATCGAGTGAAATTACAATCTGTGCGAATTCCCGGAATCCGATCAAGTTAGAGTTGCAATTAATCCAAGGTAAGGGTAAGTTAGACTTTTATAATCAGGTATGATAATTAGTACATAGGGCTGGGTAGTTTTGTATGTTGTTGTGAATTGTTTGATATTGCTGTGATAATGTGATTTCTTGTAATTGTTGATTGATCAATATCGTCAAAGTTGTTACTAAGTTGATATATGTGAATGTTGATTTTACGAATGTTGATTTTATGAATGTTGCAGTGGAGTTGTTGATTTTCTGGAAAATTGTAGTTTGGGGACGAAGTGCAGTTGATATAGTGCACGGATGACGCATGCCATCCACCAAACACATAGGGGTGGCGCAGGCCACCCAAAATAAAAGAATAAAATATGGTGGTGGCCACAAGGGGATGGCACAAGCCATCATCTCTCTCTCTCTCTCTCTCTCTCTCTCTCTCTCTCTCATGAACATAGCGAAAGCCATGGGGGGATATTACAAAGGGTGGCGCAAGCCACCCCTATAATAAGGGGATGCACTTGTTTTTTTTATACTTTAATCCATACATCTTATCTCATGACCATTTTATGAATTTTCTTTTAAAATGAAATATTACCAATAGGTTCATGTAAATGGATTAGAAATTTTAATAAATAAGAATTATAATATGAAAGCAATGAACTACAGTTTATCAGTTACAAAGAAAAAATTAGTTTGACAGTAGTAGTGTTTTTGGAGTTTTGACAGAAAAATAAATTTGTAGATTTTCATGACAGTAAGCCTTTCCCGACATTAGAAATTTACCAGAACACATATTTTGACAGAAGTTTATAAGAAGTTGTATTAGTCGCAAAATGTCGAAACAACACAGTTTTAGTCGATTTAGCTGATTTAGGCGGAAAAATTAGTTTCCCGAAATTTAACAAAAATTGTCAGGGTAAGTCGAGTGGTTAAGTAGGTGATTTTTATTGAATTGTTTTGTTGAAATTATGTCGGAAAAGTTGAGTTTCAGGTACAGTTGATTGTGTAGTTTCATTCCGGTATACTGAAAAATTTTAAGTTGTAGGCTTGATAGCCAACGTTGAATAAGTTGTTTATATTGTTTAAGTTGCTTATGTCATTGATGTTGTTGTGTTATTTATGTTATTGAGTCGTACATAGCATGCTTGCATTTTTATGTCGGAGCCGTTGTTTACACCAAGTTGGCCGAGATTGACACTAGTTGAAAGTTGAAGGCTTATGCCTTGATACCTTGGTAAATTGGCAATTTTAAGTTGGGAGTTTTAATCCGAATGGTACCACATGAATAACATGTTCGAGTTGCGTTAAAGTTTCATTTTCAAGTTGTTGTTGATTGTTGCTTTGTTGATGATGTGAAGTGGTGATATTTGTATGATTATTGTCTATGTATTATTTATCATACTTCATTTATAACTTTCGATATCTCACCCCTTCTGTTTGAATATTGCCCCTATGTTGGCAACGTGCAGGTATCAAGAGGAGTAGTCGGTTATCTTTAGTTTGATTCGATGGTTTTCACTCTGATACGTAGCAGTTGGGGGGGATGACGTGTGTCTTGTTTTGCTTAGTTGTTTTTAAATGTTGTATTTTTAAGTTGATTTGCTGAAGAGTACTTTGTTGCTTTATTTTAAGTTGAATTTTGTTGGTTAAAGATGTTATGATTTGAGTATTAGATCCGCTGCTTAGTATTTAATACAGTTGAATTATTTGAAGACAATATGTTGATTTATGAGTTCTTCTTGAAGTGTTATGTATCTTCCTCATTTATCCTTTAAGTTGTTGGTTTTGAAGTTAAAAAAATGTGATATCCCATTTTAAATTGAAAATTTTCTAACTGATTTTAATATAATTATCGGGTAGAAAATGGGGTGTTACATTAGTGGTATCAGAGCGGATCGGTTTGTCCGGCTAAGTGTCGAGTCGTAGTTGTTTAACAATCGAGTATTGTTATTTGGTTCTAACTTTTGGTTATGCTGTAGTGATAAGTTGAGATGGATGGAAGAAATTATGCTGCAATGGCTGCTACAATGCAAGAAATGGCTTAGGCTGTGCAAAATTTGCCAAACGCTGGCGAGGATGTTGGATCACATAGTCTGGCGTCTTTTCAAAGAGAGGATTGGCATGTATTTAAGGGAAAGCATGATCCAGATGCAACGTTTGGATGATTGAAAGAGATTGAGAGAATCTTCTGTGTGATGGACTATACTCCAGCACATAAGGTTTGATATGGTACTCACATGCTGGTAGTTGAGGCTGATGACTGGTGGCAAGAAACTCGTGAGAGGCTGGGTGCTACAGGTGAAGAGATCACTTGGGATGTGTTCCATAGGGAATTGATGAGAAATTATCATCTAGAGGATGTCCGTGGCAAGAAAGAGATTGAATTCCTTGAGATGAAGTAGGGAAACATGTCTGCTACTGATTATGCTATGAAGTTTGTGAAATTGTATAAGTTCTATCCTCATTATAATGGAGCTTGTGCTGAATATTCAAAGTGAATCAAGTTTGAGAATGGATTGCGCTATGAGATCAAGAAGGTTGTTGGGTATCAAAAGATCCGTGTCTTTTCCGAATTGGTTGATAGCTGTAGAATTTATGAAGATGATAATAATTCTCAATACAAGATTGTTAGTGACAGAAGAGGCAAGAAACAACATAACCATGTAAAGCCTTATGATGCTCCGCCTGGAAAGGGTAAACAGAAAGTTGATCCAGTTTAGAGGACTAGTGGGGGGTTCTCCTGCTGGTATAGTTTGCTTCAAGTGTGGACAGGCTGGTCACAAGAGTAATGTGTGTACTGCTGAGGTAAAAAGGTGTTTTAGTTGTGGTAAGATTGGGCATGCAATAGCTGATGCAAGCATACGTTAATGATTTGTTTTAATTATGGTGAAGAAGGATATATTGGTAGTCAGTGTCAGAAGCCGAAGAAAGCTTAGACTAGAAAAGTGTCCGCATTGGTAGGAACTCAGATAGCTAACAAGGACAGACTTATCAGAGGTACATGCTTCATTAATAGTACTCCTTTAATTACTATTATTGATACTTGTGCTACACATTGTTTTATTGCTGTTGATTGTGTTAAAAGATTGGGTCTTGAATTGTCTGCTATGAATGGTGAATTGATCATCGAGATTCCGGCTAAGGGATCTGTAACAACCTTTCTTATGTGTGTAAGGTGTCCTTTGTCGATCTTCTATAAAGACTTTTATGTTGATTTGGTGTGTTTACCGTTGACTAGGATGGATGCAATTCTTGGTATGAACTGGTTAGAGTATAATTATGTTCATATGAACTGTTATCGCAATTCAGTGAGGTTTTCTACTCCTGAAGAGGAATGAGTTGGATTGTTATCTTTTAGAGAGCTATAACAGTTAATGAAAGAAGAAGCTCAGATGTTTTCGTTAATGGTAACGTTGTCTGTTGAGAGTAAAGCTAAGATTGAGGAATTGCACGTGGTGAATGAATTTCCTGAAGTTTTCCCTGATGAAATTCCTGATGTACCGCCAGAGAGAGAGGTTGAATTTGTGACTGATATTGTACCTGGTACTAGACATGTTTCGATGGCACCGTACAGAATATCGGCATCCGAGTTGTCTGAATTAAAGAAGCAGTTGGAGGAATTACTCGAGAAGAAGTTTGTAAGACCAATTGAATCGTCGTGGGGAGCCCTAGTGTTGTTGGTAAAGAAGAAAGATGGAAGTATGAGACTTCATGTTCATTATAGACAGTTGAATAAAGTGACAATTAAGAACAAGTATCCACTTCCGAGAATTGATTATTTGATGGATCAGTTGGTGGGTGCTAGTATGTTTAGTAAGATTGGTTTGAGATTGGGTTATCATCAAATCAAAGTGAAAGATGAGGATATTCAGAAGACGGCGTTCAGAATATGGTATGGACATTATGAGTGTTCGGTGATGCCTTTCGGTGTGACTAATGCGTCGGGAGTATTCATGGAATACATCAACTGTATTTTTCATACTTATCTAGATCATTTTGTAGTTGTATTCATTGATGACATTCTGATTTATTCTAAGTCGGAAGAAGAGGATAAGGAACATTTAAGAACAATGTTGGAAGTTTTGAAAGACAAGAAGTTGTATGAAAAGTTGTCCAAGTGCGAGTTTTGGTTGAAAGAAGTCGGTTTTCTTGGTCATGTGATTTCAGATAGTGGTATTGATATAGATCCTTCAAAGGTAGGTGTTGTGTTGCAATGGGAAACTCCAAGGTCAGTTAATGAGATTAGAAGCTTTTTGGGGTTAGCTGGTTATTATAGAAGGTTTATCGAAAGATTTTCTAAGTTGTCACTTTCGTTAACTAGATTGACTTGTAAAAGTAAAGATGTTGTGTGGGATGTTCAGTACGAGGAAAGTTTTACCGAAATGAAGAAGAGGTTGATGTCGGCTCCGATTTTGACATTACCGAATCCAGAAAAATCGTTTGTAGTTTATTGTGATGCTTCGTTGATGGGTTTAGGAGGGGTGCTTATGTAGAACAATAAGGTAATCGCTTATGCGTCGCAACAGTTGAGAACTCATGAAAAGAACTATCCTACGCATGATTTGGAACTTGTTGTAGTTGTATTTGTGCTGAAGATTTGGAGGCTTTATCTTTATGGTTCCAGATTTGAAGTTTATAGTGACCAGAAGAGCCTAAAGTATTTGTTTGATTAGAAGGAGTTGAATATGAGACAACGAAGGTGGTTAGAATTGCTAAAAGATTATGATTTCGGTTTGAATTATCATCTAGGTAAAGCTAATGTTATGGACGATGCTTTAAGCTGAAAGACCTTGCATATTTCAGCAATGATGATTAAGGAATTGGAATTAATTCAGCAGTTTTGAGATTTAAGTTTGTTTTGCAAAGTGGCATTGCAGAGTGTTAAGTTGGGCATGTTAAAGATTAATAATTATTTTCTGGACAGTTTTCGAGAATCTCAGAAGTTAGATGTGAAACTAGTGGACATCATGAGTAGTTGTGGTTGATCAGAGAAGAATGACTTTAAGGTTGATGCACGAGGTGTGTTGAGAATGCATGATCGAATTTGTATTCCTGATGATGCAGATATGAAAAAGAGGATTCTTGAAGAGGGTCATAGGAGTAAACTGAGTATTCACTGGGGAGCTACTAAAATGTATCAATACTTGAAGAAAATATTTTGGTGGTCCATAATGAAATAAGATGTGGCACGATTTGTGTATGCGTGTTTGACTTGTCAGAAGTCGAAAATTGAACATCAGAAGCTTGCAAAATTGATGCAACTGTTGGAAGTTCCAGTATGGAAGTGGGATAACATTTATATGGATTTTGTGACAAGGTTTCCTGTTACCTCAAGAGAACATTATTCAATTTGGGTGTTTGTTGATAGACTTACGAAGTCGGCTCATTTCATACCTATTAACATCACATATCCAATTGCAAAGTTGGCAGAGATTTATATATGAGTGATTGTGAAGCTGCATGGTGTTCCTTTATGTATTGTGTCGGATATAGATATGATATTTATGTCGGAGTTTTGGAAAAGTCTGCAAGAGGCATTGGGTTCTAAGTTGAGGTTGAGTTCGTTATATCATCCTCAGACAAATGGCCAAACTGAGAGGACTATTCGGTCATTGGAGGATTTGTTGAGAGCTTGTGTTCTGAGTAGAAAGGTTTGTGGGATACTTATCTTCCGTTGATCGAGTTCACTTATAATAATAGTCACCATTCTAGTATCGGAATGGCACCTTTTGAAGCACTGTATGGTTAGAGGTGTAGAATTCTGTTGTGTTGGCATGAATCTGGTGAAAGTGTAGTGCTTGAACCATAATTAGTTCGAGAGACTACCGAGAAAGTAAAGTTGATTTGAGAGAAGATGAAGGCTTCTCAAAGTAGACAGAAGAGTTACCATGACAAATGAAAGAAGGATTTAGAATTCCAAGCTGGTGATCATGTGTTTTTGAGAGTCATGCCTATGACTGGTGTTGGGAAAACTTTGAAGTCTAAGAAGCTCACTCCTTGTTTTATATTCCGTATCAGATTTTGAAAAAATTTGGGAAAGTTGCTTATCAAATGGCGTTACCGCCAAATCTTTTGAATTTGCATGATGTGTTCCACGTGTCGCAACATCGGAAGTACATTTCAGATCTGTCTCATGTGGTTATTATGGACGATGTGCAAGTGCGGGATAATCTCACGATGGAGACGAAGCCTATGCGAGTCGTGGATCATGAAATGAAGACTCTTCGAGGGAAATAGATCGTGTTGGTGAAAGTTTTCTGGTTGGGAGCTATTGGAGAAAGCATGACCTGGGAATTGGAGAGCAAGATGCAAGACTCCTATCATGAGTTGTTTGAATCAGGTAAATTTTCAAGGACGAAAATATTCTAAGTGAAGGAGAGTTGTAATGCCCAAATATTTAATTATTTATTTAATCGAATATTTAATTATTTATTTTCTGATTATTTGTTTGATTTTATGTTGCGATGAATTAAGTCGTTAAGTCGGAATATTAAGTCAAAAAGTCGTAGAAATAATATTAGAAATAATATTATCATTATTGGAGTGTGTTTGATTAGTGGTCTTGGATTGTGTCAGAATTAGTAATAGAGGGGTGTATGATATTAGGCCCATTAGTTATATTATTAGAATAATATTATTTGTTTAGAAGAAAGAAAAAGAAATCAGTTAGGTTTTTAGAAAATATCAGTAAGTGGAAGAGGAAGAGGAAGAGGAACAAAACATAGAACATGGAGAGGAGAATCGAGTGAAATTACAATCAGTATGAATTCCCGGAATCTGATCGAGTTAGAGCTTCCTTTAATCCAAAGAAAGGATGGGTTCGACTTTTATAATCGAGTATGATAATTGGTACATAGGGTTGGGTAGTTTTGTGTGTTGTTGTGAATTGTTTGATGTTGTTGTGATAATGTGATTTCTTGTAATTGTTGATTGATCGATGTCGTCAAAGTTGTTACTGAGTTGATTTATATAAATTTTGATTTTACGAATGTTGATTTTATGAATGTTATAGTGGAGTTGTTGATTTTCTGGAAAATGATAATTTGGGGATGAAGTGCAGTCGATACAGTGCACGGGTGGCACAGGCCCCTAAAATATAAGAATAATATATGGTGGTGGCCATAGTGGGATGGCGCAAGCCATCACCCCTCTCTCACATGAACATGGCGCAAGCCATGGGGGGATTTTACAAAGGGTGGCGCAAGCCACCCCTGTAATAAGGGGGTGCCCTTGTTTTTTTTATACTTTAATCCATACATCTTATCTCATGACCATTTTATGATTTTTCTCTTAAAATGAAATATTAGCAATAGGTTCATGTAAATGGATTACTAATTTTAATAAATAAGAATTATAATATGAAAGCAGTGAACTACAATTTATCAGTTATAAAGCAAAAATCAGTTTGACAATAGTAGTGTTTTTGGAGTTTTAACAGAAAAATAAATTTGTAGATTTTTATGACAGTAAGCCTTGTCCGGCATTAGAAATTTATTAGAACACAGATTTGGACAAAAGTTTATAAGACGTTGTATTAGTCGCAGAATGTCAAAATAGCACAGTTTTAGTCAGTTTAGTCGATTTAGGCGGAAAAGTTAGTTGCCCATAATTTAATTAAAATTGTCGGGGTAAGTCAGGTGGTTTAGTAGGTGAATTTTGTTGAATTGTTTTGTTGAAATTATGTTGGAAAAGTTGAGTTGCAGGTACAGCTGATTGTGTAGTTTTGTTCTGGTATACAGATAAATTTTATGTTGTAGGCTTGATAGCCAATGTTGAATAAGTTGTTTATACTATTTAAGTTGCTTATATCATTAACTTTGTTGTGTTATTTATGTTGTTGAGTCGTACATGCAATATAGCATGCTTGCATTTTTATGTCGGAGTCGTTGCTCACACCACTTTGGCCTGGATTGGTACTAAGTTGAAAGTTGAAGGCTTATGCCTTGTTGCCTCGGTAAATTGGCAATTTAATGTTGGGAGCTTTACTCTGAATGGTACCACATGCATAACATGGTTGAGTCGCATTAAAGTTGCATTTTCAAGTTATTGTTGATTGTTGCTTTGTTAATGATGTGAAGTGGTGATATTTGTATGATTCTTGTTTATGTATTATTTATCATACTTTGTTATAATTTTCGATATCTCACCCCTTCTGTTTGAGTGTTGTCCCTATGTTGGCAACGTGCATGTAATCAAGATGAGTAGTCAGTTACCTTTATTTCGAGTCAGTGGTTGACGCTCGGATACGTAGCACTCGGGGGATGACACGTGTCTTGTTTTGCTTAGTTGTTTTTAAATGCTGAATTTTTAAGTTGATTTGATGAAGCATACTTTGTTGCTTTATTTTAAGTTGAATTTTGTTGGTTAAAGATGTTATGATTTGAGTATTGAATCCGCTGCGTAGTATTTAATACAGTTGAATTATTTGAAGACTATATGTTGATTTATGAGTTCTTGTTGAAGTTTTATATATCTTTCTCATTTATCCTTTAAGTTGTTGGTTTTGAAGTTGGAAAAATGTGATACCTCGTTTTAAGTTGAAAATTTTATAACTCTGATTTTAATATAATTATCGGGTAGAAAATGGGGTGTTACAACTTGCCCCCGTGATCTGTTAGAGGAGGAAGGATTCTTTTCACCACTAAGTCACTGGGTATGTAACATTGAGGCCATACCTTATAATCGAACGCTCGTTTCATTCGTCTTTGGTACAACTGTCCATGGCATACAGCTGCTAACCGCTTCTCCTCGATGAGGCTCAACTGGTTGAATTTGGACTGAAGCCATTCGGCTTCAACAAGCTTAACATCCATCATTATCCTCAAAGACGGAATCTCAACTTCAACTGGTAGGACTGCCTCTATACCACACACTAGTGAGAATGGGGTTGCCTCGGTTGATGTGCGTACAGATGTTTGGTACCCATGTAATGCGAATGGCAACATCTGATGCCAATATTTATAAGTTATAACTATCTTCTATACGATCTTCTTGATGTTTTTGTTGGCCGCCTCGATGGCGCCATTCATCTTCGGACGTTTCGGAGAAGAATTGTGATGTTCGATTTTGAAATCCCAAAATAATTCCCCTATCATTTTGTTATTGAGATTGGAACCATTATCTGTAATAATTCTTTTAGGTATTCTGTATCGACAAATGATGTCCCTCTTTAGGAATTGGGTTACAACCTACTTGGTAACATTAGCATAAGACGCCGCTTCCACCCACTTAGTGAAGTAGTCAATGGAAACCAGAATGAAGCAATGACCGTTGAAGGCGGTAGGCTCAATTTTTCTGATCATGTTGATGCCCAACATTGCAAAGGGCCAAGGGGAAGATATGACACTCAACGGATTGAGAGGCACATGCACCTTATCAACATAAATTTGACATCTGTGGCATTTGTGAGAGTATTTGCAACAATAGGATTCCATGGTCATCCAATAATACCCCGATTTCAAATGTTTCTTCGCCATGGCATGTCCTCCAGCATGGGTACCGAAGGATCCCTCGTGAACTTCCTGTATTAACATGTATGTCTCGTGTCTATTCATGCATCTGAGCAAAATCATGTCGAAGTTCCTCTTGTATAACACATCATCCTGATTTAAGAAGAACCCACCAGCCAACCTCCTCAGGATCTTCTTATCTTTGCAGGATGCCACTGTCAGATCTTCTTGACATTTCAGGAAACGTTTGATATCATAGTACCAAGGCTTATCGTCATTATTAACATCAGCTGCAAACATATAAGAGGGTATTTCAAGACGAGATACCATAATTTTGGGCACATAATTCCATTGTTGGACTTTAATCATGGAGGACAAGGTTACTAGGGCATCAACAAACTGATTCTCGTCACGAGGCACATAATGAAGCTTTATCGTCGTGAAGAATTTCAACAATCTCCTAGTGTAATCCCTGTATGGGAGCAAATCTGGTTGATGAACAAGCCACTTTCTGCTAACTTGATTAATGACCAAAGCTGAATCTCCAAAAATATTGAGGGTCTTAATTCGCAAATTAATCGCCTCCTCAATCCCTATTATGCAAGCTTCGTATTCTGCCTCATTGTTGGTGCATTCAAAAGTCAAACGGGAAATGAAAGGCATGTGAAATCCTTCCGGTGTGATAATAATGACACCAACTCCACTTCCAATAATGTTAATGGCCTCATCGAACATCAGACTCCATTTGGATTCAGGGTCCAGCCCCTCCTCCTAAAGTTGTTCTTCGCAATATTTCGATTTGAGGAACATGATGTCTTCATCAGGGAACTCAAACTTCATCGGCTGATAGTCATCAATTGGATGTTGGGCCAAGTAGTTTGACAATACGCTTCCCTTGATGGCTTTCTAGGAAGTATATTGAATGTCGTATTCAGTGAAGACCATCTCCCAACATGCGACTCTTCTGGTTAATGTTGATTTCTCAAAGATGTACCTGACAGGATCCATCTTAGAAATCTTAAGGTCGTGTGAGTAAACATGTATTACCTCAATCTCTTAGCAGCCCATGCAAGTGTGCAACATGTCTTCTTAAGCATTGAGTATCTGGAATAACAATCTGTGAACTTCTTGCTCAGGTAGTAAATTGCGTGCTCCTTCCTACATGTCTCATTGTGTTGACCGATAACACAGTCTATTGACCCCTCAAGTAATGTAAGATACATAATCAAAGGCTTCCCCGGGACTTGAGGCATGAGGATTAGAGGTTCTTGTAAATATTCTTTTATTCTGTCGAAATCCAATAGGCAATCGTCATTCCACCTGACAACCTAATTCTTTCTCAAGAGCTTGAATATAGGTTCGCACGTAGCTGTTAGGTGAGATATGAACCGTGGAATGTAGTTCAATCTACTAAGAAGCCACACACTTCTTTTTCTGTTTTAGGCTCAGGCATTTCTTATATGGCTTTCACCTTTACAGGATTAACCTCAATCCCTTTTTCACTTACAATGAAACCCAACAGTTTACTGGAATGCACTAAGAAGGTGCACTTGTTTGGATTTAGCCTCAGTCAAAACATTTGCAACCTATCAAACAGCTTGGCCAAATTGACCATATGTTCTTCATCTGTTTGTGACTTTGCAATCATGTCATCAACATAGAATTTGATCTCATAATGAATCATATCATGAAAGAGAGTCACCATAGCCCGTTGGTAAGTTTCCCCAACATTCTTAAGACCGAACGACATCACCTTATAGCAGAAAGTCCCCTAAGGGGTGATGAATGTGGTCTTCTCCATGTCATCTGGCGACATTTTAATTTGGTTGTAGCCCGAAGAGCCATCCATAAAGGAGAACACTGAGTATTGAGTTGTGTTGTCGACCAACACATCAATATGAGGCTACGGGAAATCATCTTTAGGACTAGCTCTATTCAAATATCGGTAATCAACACACATTTGAACTTTACCATCCTTTTTTGGCACCGACACAATGTTAGCAACCCATAGTGGATAACTCGTAACAGCCAAAACTCCAACATCAAATTGTTTCTGAACCTCATCCTTGATCTATATTTCCATATCAAGTCGAGTTCTACATAGTTTATGTTCCACTGGTAGGAAATCTTCTCGGAGTGGTAGCCTGTGTACTACAATATTTGTGTCAAGTCCCGGCATATCTTGGTAAGACTAGGAGGAAATATCAACATACTCTTGGACCATATCAATCAATCGGCCTTTCACAGATTCTTCTAATGCAACCCCGATCTTTACCTCTTTCTTAGCTTCTTCAGTACCCAGATTCACAATCTCAATAGCCTCTTCATGCGGCTGAATCGCCCTCTCCTCTTCTTTTAACAACCTGGCTAACTCTTCAGGCAATTCACAATCGTCTTCACCTTCCTTGTTGGCTTGGTAAATTGGATTGTCAAAGTCATAGCGAGTCATAGAAGAATTGTCATCGATAGGACCCAATGGGGTGCATCTGCATGAATGATATACATGCTTTGTTTTAGAATGAGCGTGAGAAAAACGAAAAATGTACATTGCCATTTATTATTTAAGAAAATGAAAGACAGGGAACACCATGTTATGAATGCAAAAATCATCCATTTTATTTATGATTAAACATTGTATATTGAAACAAAGATGCCCTTATAATGAGCTGCTATGCCTTGGGCGAGGCGTAAAGCTTTCACACAAAAGTAAAGAAAAACACAAGATGATTACTCTTGTTGGTGCATAACCGTGATGATCCGTTCCAATGACCAGTTGTTGAGCTCCACTCTTGGGACACTCGGCTTGATCCAATCATCTATCTCACAGTCACTGTCAGTCTCATCCTCTTGTATGGCGCATATACATCTATAATCCACTAATCTAGCACCGGAGAAAGTGTTGGCCCCTTACGGCCTCTGGAACTCTGTGGTACTGTTGCTTGAGCAAGGTATTAACCGACTCCAAACATATCCTCTTTCTTGGGGACTTCTATCTTCTTGCCCCAGCTTTCGATGTTTCCAGATTCAATCACTTCGAGAGCTTGTTTGTATGATGCAATGGACACTCCCCTATTTTTCTCTTCAGATGTGTATGCGGATGCTGAAGTTGTTTCAGCTCTAGCCGGCTCAAAGACTTAGCACGGAGACTCATATATCTCGCCATCCATCTCCACATACTTGAAGGAAGAAAAATGGCTTATGAAGATATCTTCTTTCCCACATACTGTAACGATTTTTCCGTCCATGACAAACTTCAGCTTCTGATGTAAGGTAGAAGACACTGCCCCAGCCGCATGAATCCACAGGCGTCCCAACAGACAACTGTAAGTGGATTAGATATCCATCACATAGAAGGTTGTGTTGAAAACCTGTGGGCCTGCCTTGATTGGGAGTTCTACCTTGCCGAATACGGGTCTCTTTGAGCCATCAAATGCATGGACCACCAGATTGTTAGGCTGGAGTACCACACCCTCATAGTCCAACTTGATCAAATTCTTTTTCGGGAGCATATTTAGTGAAGACCATGTGTCCACGAGAACATGTGAAAGTATAGCTCATTTGCACTCTATGGAAATATGCAAAGCTCTATTATGATTTCGCCCTTCTGTAGTCAAATCAAAATCTATAAAGCCCAATCTGTGACTTGCATTTACACTTGCAATGACGGTCTCAAGGCATTCCTGTGGGACTCTGAGCACAAACGCAAGGACAAGATAGAGATTTTGGACGGTGTCTGATGGAGATGGATGACTATTTTATAGTCACTCCTCTTGATGATTCGTAGGAATTCATTAGCTTCCTTCTCAAAAGTGGCTTCTGAATCAGGATTAGGGACTTCATTAGACACAACTTGTTTACCCTTGGCCTTAGACAGGGCCTCTGCATTGTCACTTGGTGACGCCCCATTATTCCTCAATGTTTGTTGTGAAAACAACCTTCCGCTTCTAGTGAAACCTTCAACACCCACATTCTCAACTTGATCTTGGATTGTCCCTGAAGTAACAGTATCTTGCCTCTGACCATTGCAAGAGACTTCATCCCCGTAGTGCTATGTGTGTGACATAAAGGATATTTTGAATGATGTCAAGAACTCGGTACTATGAAATGGTAGTTGGAAATATAGAGAAAAAGAATGGTATCATAAAGAAAAGTGTCTCTGCATTTTTTAACTACACAGGTCAATTCAAGACTCCAAACATGTCGACTCATTCTGTTAGTCAGATTTGAGTCGACTCATCAACTGTAACAGGTCGACTCATTTGAAGAGAAATCTCCTTCAAAACTCTCAGGTCCCAACAGTATGACAAAGGAATGATTTTTGGCCGACTCAAAGCATACCACAGGTCGACTCAAAAGCTGACACAGGTCGACGCATTCCTGGAATGCATATAGGTCAACTCATTTTATCAAGGAGGTCGACTCATTACTGTTTTGTGCGCTATTTTATGTTTCTCCCTTGCTTTCTTAGACT
Organism: Lathyrus aphaca; assembly: GCA_963966055.1. Classification (NCBI taxonomy): domain Eukaryota; kingdom Viridiplantae; phylum Streptophyta; class Magnoliopsida; order Fabales; family Fabaceae; genus Lathyrus; species Lathyrus aphaca. The sequence continues at coordinate 459,422,175 of OZ014522.1, read as the reverse complement.
TAAATTTATTCTTTTTATTTCTAACCAATATAAATAGCCGATACATGTTTTAAGAGAAGGAAACAAGAAAAGTGAAATAGATACACAAGTTCTCTCTTCATTTTCTCCTTCTTTGCATTCATCAACAATCACACATAATAATCTTTGTTAATCAAGGTGAAAATTAAGGTGATGACGTCCAATCGTGAGATTTTGATTTCAGCTTGGGTAGAGAGTTGTGGGTTTTTCTTGTAAAAACTAAGAAGGTTTTCTCCTCCAAGATCTTAGAGATTTGGGGGTTTTGTATGCATCGTTCGTTCGTAGATTCAGCTGAGTGAGGAGGATTGAAGATCAAGGTGATCATTCATTCATATCACGATAATCGGAGGATTGCAAAGATCATTGTGGGTTCACTAGCATCAAAGCAAATCGTCCGTGCTCAAATTTTGGAGAATTGTATATTCTTGCAAGAAAGGAGCAATTAATCAGAGGTTTGTTCGACGCGCGTGAAGGACTTGGTTCATCTCGAATCAAGGGGGCAAGAAGAGTTATTACAAAAATCTCAATTTGGATTGGTTTGTTGTTCCAATTTTCTTCTTGTATTAAGATTGCAATACTAATAAAAGATCGCATTTCGGTTTTTGAATTGGGGGCAGAGTACTCCTAGCGAGGACGGCGGAGGAACTGCCTAAAAAAATCTCTTTTGTCCTTAGTCCTTTTACATTCCTTATATTTTCTGTATAATTGAAATTGTGTTGCTTGAAAAAATTATGTCTTGACTTTGTGTGTACACACCAACTGTTTGTAAAATTGTTGCTACTAATCTTTGGATAGAAACTTGATAAAAATTATGCACTACACAAGTTGTCAAACTATACTTTGTGTGGGTGCACACCACTTGTTTGAGAAAAATTCAAAATACACAATTTCTATCTTCTCGTTCTTATTTTTTTCTTCCATAAACATCGTTGGTAGTGATTAATCAAGTGTGCTGAATATAAGTAATTTTGTGTGCATTGGTTCATTCTTCTTATCATCTCTTATTTCCCATTTGGTTTCAAACGCATATCCGATCACCAGTGACTTAATTTTTTTTAGACGTGGTTTCTGGGGAACTTCTGCAAGACATTTTTCAAAGTATTTTTGAAAAGATAAATTTTAAAAAGGGATCTATTCAACCCCCATTCTAGATTCGCGCCATCGTCTAACAAGTGGTATCACGAACATCGGTTTATCTAGTGCTTCACATATAACTTTTTAGAGCACCTGTTTTCACCGGAGAAAACTATAGTCACTGGAAGGATTGTATGTGTATTCATATCAACTCTGTTGATAGAAAAATATGGAAGGTTATTCAAGATGGTCCTATACAAATAACCATGACCAGAGAGAATAACCTTGAAATACCTAAACCTGAAGCACAATGGGATGAAAAGATGAAAATAACTATAATTATGATTGGAAAGCTCGAAATATGATTATTGCTTCTTTGGGAGCGGATGAGTATTTTAGAGTTTCACGTCATACTATAGCAAAAGATATGTGGGAAGCGTTACAGATTGCCCATGAGGGAACTGATGACGTGAAGCTGGCTAGAATTAACACATTGTAACAAGAGTTTGATATCTTTCACATGAACCAAGGGGAAACCATTGGTGAATTGGGAAAGAGATTTTCTCATTTATTAAATCACTTAAATGCTCTTGGAAAACCCACTCCCAACGATGTAGCTACTAACAAAGTTCTAAGATGTCATACTAGATAATGGTTACCAAAGGTCACGACAATCAAAGAATCCAATGATGTAAGAACCTTGGATTTAACCAAGTTGATTAGGAAGCTACAAGAGCATGAGAAAGAGCTCTTAAATCAATATAAGCATGAAGAAAATGAGAAGAAATAAAAGAATGAAAAATCTAAAAACAACGAGAAGAAGAAGAAGTCGATTGCATTGAAGACTTCTACTTCAAAATCATCCACCAACAACGAATGTGAGAGTGAGTCTAGTGACGAAGACGATGAATCCAATGAGGATATGGGGCTGTTTGTTAGAAGATATAATAGGTATCTTAGAAAGAATGAAATCTCTCATTCAGAAAAACGTCTTGTCAACTATAGACGACAATCTAATTCCTCTAAGCAAGGACCAAGAAAAAGTACTAAAGTGAAAGGATCATGTTATAATTGTGGAAACCCCGGTCATTACAAACCGGAATGTCCAATGTTAAAGAAAGACAAAGGCAAAGACAACTATTTAAAGAAAGGCAACAAAGCAAGAAGGGCATATATCGCATGGGAAAGCGGTAGTGAAGCTTCTAGCAATGAAAGCTTAAGTGACGAGGAAGAGAAAGTAAATCTTTGTCTTATGGCTCACAACAAGGGAAAAAAGCAAGTAAGTCATTCTAAATATGATAATGTTGAAAAATTGCCTTATTCTAAATTGCTTAGTAGTTTTAAGGTTCTCCATCATGAAGCTAAAAACGCCTTTAAGAGATTAGCCTCCGATAAGCTTATTTTTAAGCATTTGGAGAAAAAGGTTTCCAATTATCAAGAGGAATTGGAGGATCTTAAGATGTCTATGATGGAATCAATTAAGGAAGACAAACAAGGATGGTTTAATTTTCATAGTTGTGAAACTTGTTGGATTTGGCAAAAAGAAGTCAAAACTCTTAAAGCCAAACTAGACAAAGTATCACGACCAAAGATGACCTTTGCTATTGAACATTCAAATTTTAGAAATTATATGAACAATCCATATCAACGATACACCTATGTGGTGAAGGATCAAAATAGCAAATGGAAGTCTAAACCAACATTGGATTGTCTTTATTGTTGCAAGAGGGGTCACATTATTGCTAAATATCGATTTAGGAGATTCTTAGTTCCTAAAGGCATTTTTCAATGGTTGCCTAAATGCAACCAAAGTTTCATTCACACACAAGGACCCAATTAAAATTGGGTACCTCTTTCCCTTGTTTAATTATGTAGGTGGAATGTCTTGAGACTACGGAGAAAATATGGTTTCTCGATAATGGTTGCTCCAGACATATGACGGGTGACATCTCCCTATTTTATGACTTTGTGGCTAAGAAGATGGGTTTTGTTACCTATGGTGATAATAACAAGGGAGCTATACTCGGTAAAGGTAGTGTATGTAATCCCTCTTCTACATCGATCTCTAATGTCCTTTTAGTTGAAGGCCTTAAACATAATCTCATTAGCATTAGTCAATTATGTGACAAGGGATACAAAGTCTCTTTTTAAAAGAAGGTTGCATAATTGAACATGATGATAAAAAAATGATGTGTTTAAGGGCTTGAGGGTGAATAATGTATACTTTCTTGACTTGAATTTGGTGTCCATTATTGATCCTAAGTGTCTAATCTCTAAGAGTGGCGACTCTTGACTTTGGCATAGACGTTTAACACACATTAACTTTGACTTGCTCAACAAAATTGTTTCCAAGAACTTGGTAGTTGGTTTACCAAAAATAAAATTTATAAAAGATCATCTTTGTGATGCTTTCCAAATGGGAAAGCAAACAAAGGTCTCTTTTAAATCCAAAAACTTAGTTTCAACAACTAGACCTCTTGAACTTCTACATATGGATCTACTCGGTCCATCTAGAATCAAAAGTCTAGGAGGAAATTATTATGGTTTTGTTATTGTGGATGACTACTCAAATTTTGTTGGACAATTTTCTTAGCAAGTAAAAGTGACACCTTCTCGGCATTTGAAACATTTTCCAAGCTATATCAAAACAAACTTAACACTAACATTGTAATGATTCAAAGTGACTATGGAGGTGAATTTGAAAATCATCTTTTTGAAGAATTTTGTGAAAAAATGGAATTGAACATAATTTTTCCGCTCCTAGAACTCCGCAAAAAAATGGTATTGTGGAACGTAAAAATCGTGTATTAGAGGAATTAGGAAGAACTGTGATCAATGATAGTGGTCTTCCTAAATAGTTTTGGGCCGATGCAATAAGTATTGCATGCTATGTGTTGAATAGGGTAATTATTTGACCTATTCTAAATAAAATGCCCTATGAACTTTTAAAAGGTAGGAAGCCAAATGTATCTCATCTCCATGTCTTTGAGTGTAAATGTTTTCTGTTAAATAATGGTAAAGAAAATCTTGTAAAATTTGACTCAAAGGCGGATGAAGGTATCTTTCTTGGATACTCTAATTCAAGTAAAGCTTATAGAGTATACAACAAGATATTACTTATTGTTGAAGAATTTGTGCATGTCTCCTTTGATGAATCTTGTCCGAAAATTGTCGGAAAAGGTATTTGTGTTATTGGTGCAAGTGCTTCTTCTGAAGAGATTGTTAAAGATCATGATGTGTCTCGTGTTGAACCCATTCCGGATAAAGCTGAGGAGGAGCCGGTTAAAAGATCTGAACTCAAATATGAAGATCAAGAACCAATTCAAACTGATTTACCTTTGGAGTGGAAAACTTCTAAAGATCACCCCATCAACAATATTCTTGGAGATATCTCAAAGGGTGTCACCACTCGATCAAGGATAAGTAATTTTTGTTTTCATTATGCTTTTGTCTCTCAAATTGAGCCTAAAAACTCCAAAGAAGCTTTACTCAATGAAAGTTGGTTCTTAGCTATGCAAGAAGAACTTAATAAATTCAAAAGAAATGAGGTTTGGGACCTTGTTCCACCTCCTCGAGGTCATCGAGTAACTGGTACAAAATGGGTGTTTAGGAACAAGATGGACGAAAACAGTATTATTACGCGCAACAAGGCCCTTCTTGTTGCTCAAGTGTATAACCGAGAGGAAGGCATAAATAATGAGGAAACTTATGCTCCTGTTTCCTGACTTGAGGTTATACGCCTTTTACTTGCATTTGCATTCTCACAAAATTTTAAGCTATATTAAACGGATGTAAAGAGTGCTTTCCTTAACGGAAACATAAATGAAGAAGTGTTTGTTTATCAACCACCCGATTTTGAAAATCATGAAAAACCTAATCATGTTTACAAGCTAAAACGTGCCTTGTATGGTCTCAAACAAGCTCCTAGAGCTTAGTATGAATGTCTAAGTAAATTCTAATTAAATCAAGGTTTTTCAAGAGGAAAGGTTGATACTACGCTTTTCATTAAATGAGAAGGAAATCACTCTATCTTAGTTTGAATGTATGTAGTTGATATTATTTTTAGGTTCACTAACATGAAATTAGTCAAGGAGTTCTCAATTTCTATGCAAGGTGAATTTGAGATGAGTATGATGGGGGAGCTTAATTACTTTCTTGGAATTCAAATTAAACAACTTGAAGAGGGGGCCTTCATAATTCAAACCAAGTATTGTAATGAGCTTCTTAAGCGGTTTGATATGACAAACTCAAAACCTATTGATACACCTATGTGAACGGAAGAAAGTTTAGATCGTGACGAAAATGGTAAGAATGTAGACATAAAAAGGTATAGAGGTATGATCAGATCTCTTCTTTATCTTACCGCATCTCGTCTGGATATAATGTTTAGGTATTGCATGTGTGCTAGATTTCAATCTTTCCCTAAGGATTCTCATTTAAAATTCGTTAAATGCATTCTTAGATACCTTTGTGGTACTTCTAAGTTTAGACTTTGGTATCCTAAGGGTAGTGATTATTCTTTGGTAGGTTTTACTGACTCCGACTTTACCGGGTGAAAAGTTAATAGGAAAAGCACTAGTGGTACTTGTCACTTCTTTTCTAAATCTCTTGTAATTCGGCATAGCAAAAAGCAAGTTTTTGTTGCCTTGTCAACTGCGGAAGCGAAATATGTTGCAGCTGGAAATTGTTGTGCCCAAATTTTATGGCTAAAACAACAATTGCTCGACTTCAACATAGATCTCAAAAATATTCCAATCTTATGTGACAACACTAGCGCAATAAATCTTACCGAAAATCCAATCTTACATTCACGCACTAAGCATATTGAAATTTGTCATCATTTCCTTAGAGATCGTGTAGAGAAAGGAGACGTGGTATTTGAGCATGTTGATAGTTCAAATCAATTTGCAGATATTTTTACAAAATCACTTGCCATGGAGCCATTCTTTCATATTCGTAGGGAACATGGTGTTCTCGATATTTCTGATCGGTCTTTGTCTTGAACATGATTCATCATATATTATTACTTGAGTTAATATATTAGTTCACTAACAAGTAATCTTCTTGAAGCATTTCTATTTGGTTATTGATCCTACATTGTTACATATGAGTGGTAATATCATTCCTTTTACTCAATTAACATGGTTTATCTATCTATTTTTATGTGACATCTTTGATATAAAAGAATTAAGTGTGTGCATGTTCTTGTGTTTGTTGTTATTTATATTTTATATTGTTCAATATGGTGAAGTATTAATGTGTATGTCATTAGAATGCATAGTAGTATGATATTTTGTAATTTTTAACTGAAATTCTTGAAAATTGGGGCGAAATACTTCCTTGAATGCCCGGGTCCCAACAAGTCAACCACTACATCGACTCACGGACCTTGTACACGTCGACCTCTTCAACTTGGTGAGTCGACTCACTTCAAATTTCAAAATGAATTGACTCCTTATAATATTTGAGCCGACTCATTGTTTGTTACGATGTCTTGTTCAATGTTGAAATACGCGTTTTTGCTGCTTTTCTTCTTCCCTAGGTCGGCTCACATGTACTTTGACCAGAAAATTAAATGTGTTTTAAGTGCTTTTATGTGAATTAATTATTTTCCTTGCATAAATTTATTTTCATCACATATTTCTTTCATATTCATCATACTTTTTTCTCTTCATTCTCTCAAGAACCCTAAAACCCCAAAATTTCTTCATCCTCTCCAAGTCTTCATCAATGGCTACAAGGACAACTGGAAAGAGAACTTTAAGGGGATCTTCTTCTCAATCATCTCTATCGGTAACTGATTTATCGTTTCTACCATCTGATCTTACTGAAGTGTATGATAGGAAATTTAGAAGTTGGAAGGTTATTCCTCAATATGTGTATTCAAAAAGAAATGCAACTCAAATGCCAATTCCTCATATTATTGAATTGATTGATTTTCAAGAAATCAAACCTTTCTTGTCTTGCCAAGTTGAATACAATGAGGATATGATTCAGATGTTTTATGCTGGATTGGTTGGAAAATTCAAGAGCTTTGAGTTTAATTTTCGAATGGGTGATAAGATATATGTTGTAAATGCACAAATTTGGAAAGATTTATTCAAGATTGATCCTACGGTTCCGAGTTATTGATGACTGATTTTGATCATGTTGAAAACTATGAGTTTCGCCAGTTCTTTAATGGAATTCTAAAAGAGCCTTTCATTGAGGTTGTGGTTAATACCAAGTTGTTCCCTTCATCCACTACCACCGGAAAGGTCAATCCTACCGACCGCATTCTACATTGGACTGTTTCACACAATCTTCGTACTAAGAAAGGTAGATTTTCTCGCATCGACATGGATGAAGTTCATCTTATATACATTCTTTGGAATAAGGTGAGAGTAAATTGGCCTCATTATTTTGCGAGTTGTATTTTTGCTCTGAAGGAAAAGAAGGGCGTTGCCCTTGCTTATCCCTCCATCATTCAAGCGATCATCAACAAGGCTCAAATCATAGTTGAAGGTATTCCTTTTGTTCCTATTTCTGAAAATAATTGTTTCCAGCAAAAGACACTTAGCTTGATGGGTCATATGTGGGATCCTAAAGTTAAGCGATATCGATATATTGTTCGGGCTAGTTATGGTAACGATAATAAGGATGAAGCTGAAGCTGAAGATGATCATGATCAGAATGAGGATCAAAATGTTGAGCCAATGAATACTGATGAAGTTCAGGTTAATAATGAAGATTGGCATAGGATTTCATCTGACGATTCGACACTTTATGAGAACCAAGGCTGGGGTGAATGGTAAGACACTGGGTGGACTAACACGGCAACATCGTTTTCTCCTCCATCTCCACCACCTCCTCCACCGCAAGAAAATACCTACGAGTTAATGTTTATGCTTCAAACTATGAAATTTCAACAACAAAACTACTATGAAACTCAATCTGAGCGATACAATGAATTGGAATGGAGACTCAATAAGCAAGACAAGGACTTTGATGAGTATGTGTCAGTTCAAGATACTCGTTATACCGAGTTGCAAGCCGTCTTGGAAACTCAAAATACCAACTTTGAATCATATACTTCAAACTCCTTGGCTCGAATTAATGAAGTTAATGGTAAAAATGTGGCTCTTACAAATTCCTTCAACACTCTCAACCGAAATTTCATTCACTACACTTCTCAAAATGCGGAAGAACCTTTGCCGGCTATTTATCAGCGTCGTTATCCATCACAAAGAGGTCGAAGACCATGAAGCTATGTTGCATACCATGTCATTTTCATTTGCATTCTCTTTGTTTTCTTACAATCGTTACTATTTTGTTATGTTGGCTTGAGTTACTTTACTATGGACAATGTCTACTAGTTTTACTATATTCATTATCTTATCGTGTTTATTTATCATTTTTGATCATTCATCGTTTATTGTGTGTTTGCTGATGTTTAATTGTATTGCAATGCTTTCTCTTCTCACATTCTTTATTGCTATCTAGGTTACATAATATGCTTTCTCTCTTTTTAATGTTGTCAAAGGGGGAGATATATGTTACAAGTTCAAGCTGTAAGTAGTATCATGTTAATGGAACACATTCAGGGGTAGCATGATTTTGTCTATGATATTCTTATCATTTCAATAAGTTTTTTCCATCATAAAAATGGGGGAGTTTTTGTTACATAAAGGATATTTTGAATGATGTCAAAAACTCGGTACTATGAAATGGTGGTTGGAAATACAAAGAAAAAGAATGGTATCATAAAGAAAAGTGTCTCTGCGTTTTTTAACTACACAGGTAGAGTCAAGACTCCAAACAGGTCGACTCATTCTGTTAGTTAGATTTGAGTCGACTCATCAACTGTAACAAGTCGACTCATTTGAAGAGAATTATCCTTTAAAACTCTCGAGTCCCAACAGGCTGACAAAGGAAGGATTTTTGGCCGATTCAAAGCATACCACATGTCGACTCAAAAGCTGACACTGGTCAATGCATTCCTGGAATGCATACAGGTCGACTCATTTAATCATGGAGGTCGACTCATTACTGTTTTGTGCGCTATTTTCTGTTTCTCCCTTGCTTTCTTAGACTTAAATTTAATTCTTATTATTTCTAACCAATATAAATAGCTGATACATGTTTTATAAGAAGGAAACAATAAAAATGAAATAGATACACAAGTGCTCTCTTCATCTTCTCCTTCTTTGCATTCATCAACAATCACACACAATAATCTTTGTTGATCAAGGTTCAAATTAAGGTGATAACGTCCAATCGTGAGATCGTGATTTTAGATTGGGTAGAGATGTTGTGGGTTTTTCTTGTAAAAACCTATAAGGTTTTCTCCTCCAATATCTTAGAGATTTAGGGGTTTTGTACGCATCATTCGTTCGTAGATTTAGCCTAATGAGGAGGATTGAAGATCAAGGTGACCGTTCATTCATATCACAATAATCAGAGGATTGCGAAGATTGTTGTGGGTTCACTGGCATCGAAGAAAAGCGACCGTGCTCAAAGTTTGGAGAATTGTATATTCTTGCAAGAAGGGAGCAATTAATCAGAGGTTTGTTCGACGCGCGTGAAGGACTTGGTTCATCTCGAATCAAGGGGCAAGAAGAGTTATTACAACAATCGCAATTTGGATCGATTTGTTGTTCCAATTTTTTTCTTGTATTAACATTGCAATACTAATAAACGATCCCAATTTGGTTTGTGAAATGGGGGCAGAGTACTCCTAGCGGGGACGGTGGAAGAACTGCCTAAACAAATATCTTATGTCCTTAGTCCTTTTACATTCCGTATATTTTCTGCACAATTGAAATTGTGTTGCTTGAAAAAATTATGTCTTGACTTTGTGTGTGCACACCAACTATTTGTAAAATTGTTGCTACTGATCTTTGGATAGAAATTTGATATAAATTCTGCACTACACAAATTGTCAAACTATAATGTGTGTGGGTGCACACCAAGTGTTTGAGAAAAATTCAAAATACACAATTTTTATCTTCCCGTGCTTATTTTTTTCTTCCATAAACATCATTGGTAGTGATTAATCAAATGTGCTGAATTTAAGTGATTTTGTGTGCATTGATTAATTCTTCTCATTATCTCTTATTTCCCATTCGGTTTCAAACGCATATCCGATCATCGATGACTTAATTTTGTTTTTAGACGTGGTTTTCGGGAACTTCCACAAGACATTTTTCAAAGTATTTTTTAAAAGCTAAATTTTAAAAAGGGATCTATTCAACACCCCCTTCTAGATCCGCGCCATCGTCTAACACCATGGAATGGCTATCTCACTTTGATATGGCACTATCTCACCCTTGCTGGTGCAAGAACTTGTGATGGATCATAGTAAATCGTGACAGTTGATACTTCGTCCTCTTTCACAATCTTGTCAAACTGTATACTTCCTTCGTCCATCATCCTATGTATTCTCGATCTCAATCGGTTACAACCATCGACGAAATTGACACAGACTGAACAGTCTTTTCCACAACCTGGAAATACGTCCTTCTTAGCCAAGTAAACTTTTACAGCCAACAATGATGGTTTTAGAGCATTGACATCAGATACCAAGTTCAAACATTCCCCCTATAAACCGCTCCTATGGTCCTTCCATAGTCAGGCATGGGGTTCTGTAGTACATTCGGGGTTGGAGTGAAGTTAATCGCCCTGGAGTCTATCAAATCCTGCACCTTATGTTTAAGGGCTTTACAATTTTCAGTACTATGACCTGGAGCTCTGGAGTGAAACTTGTAACACCCACTTTTCCCATTTTCTAAAATAACATAAGTTTTCAGATAAATCAGAGTTTAATTAACAAGTGAGTAGCTACATTTTCAAACTCAACTAATAGTATAATCATTTATTAAAAACAGCAGAATTATCTTTTTATTCAACAATCGACAATTCCCCAAATATCCACAAATTCATCAATCCACTTAATTTATAAGTTTCAACAAAATATGATACGTAACTATTACTAACAAGAATAATTAAATAACAAATATTCCCATTTCCCGTGTTACGTATCAGAGCGACTCCTAGGACTCGACCAAACAACTTGTACTCCGAGCATACTCAAGTACCTGAATCATCTGTACTTCCGAAGAAGCACAGACGCAACCAAACAACAAAGGGGTGAGAAAACAATTCAATATATTAATGGTGCAAATAACATCTTACAGGGTAGTCTCACCTCTATTCATCAAATACACATCATACATCATACAATTAATCAATATCTCAAATAGTTCATCAACACATATCATACATCATTAATTCAATCAATGCAAAGTGACTCAATGACACAATGCAAATGCGGTACCGACTCACAATAACGGTTCATCAAATAGAACCCCGAATGCATCGTTAACGTCTCCAATAAGACACGATCATCCCTGCAACCACGATTCTCAACGAATCCCGAATAATCACATCCACGACATGATTATTCCATCAAACATATGCGCATGCAGACACAACAACGCATACCATATCATAACATACATGAACACATCATGCTTTACGATCCTCATGATCCTCATCAAAACATATATGTCATTTCATCATATAAATAGCACTAAACACATAGTACACATCAACATAATTACACATGAATACAATCATGTCAACACGATCCTCATGATCTAACACATATCCCATCACGTGGGTCACATAGATAGTCCAACAATATCCATACACATTGTCAACACCATTAATATGGTTCACCATTAAGAGTCATGCAAAACAACCTAAGCACGTATATTCATACACGCTAATTACCAAATGTCATATCTTCTGAATTCCTCATTAATTACACTCTCGTTTATTCCCTATACATATATTCTAATACCATACGATCCTTCCGATCCTCACTGCTACCAACACTTACATCATGGGGCCTAAGCAAGACATATAATCAACTATGTTACCAATCATCACGATCCTCTTCGTTTATCACTATTCCTTCATATAATTGTGCAAGACTTATAGTAAACATTTCCATCATCAACATCTTCTAATTGACATATTAATAAAGTTATAATATCCCCACTAATCACATAACACACATACTATATCTCAATACATATATCTCATGTTATTCACAATTATAACAATCTACATATTCATATAATTTAATTAAACACTTAGGATTTCTTATGCAACTAATCATCAAGTCCTATATTTCACTATTAGAACATCCTCAAAGTCTTATTTCATTAATATAATCCTACGTTAGAAGAATGAGTCAAATCCACCTTAAAACGGACGAAAAATTACATTTACAGGGGCCTAACACGGCCGCCCGTGTTGCCTGACACGGCCCGTGTCAGGTGGCCTGGGACACGCCCCTCAAAATCCACAAAAACTCATTTTCCAGAAGGACAACACGGCCGCCCGTGTTATACAACACTGGCCGTGTTGTGGCACCTGTACCCCAAAAATTCAAATTTTCCAAAAGTCCCAATTTCTTCCCTCTTCCTCACATGCACGAATCCCAACCATTCTAAGTCAAATTTAACACTCAAGACCAACCAATTCACATGTTTATTATCCATTTATACATATAATATCAACTAGTTTTACTAATAAACTTTCCTAGATCAATTAAGGAATCTATGAGGTTTAATCCTCTTCTCTGTTCATCATATCCCCCATAACCTTCATATGCCATTCCTCCCAATACCAAACTTATCATATAACTCAAATCACCACCATTCCACTTACAACAATCAAGCATATAACTCAATAATAATTTCACACAACCATAATCAGTCATCATAACATATATCTACATCATATCACAATTTCATCATAATCAACAACATTAGATAATCCCTAGGGAGTAAGGAACTCCCAATTACCCTTCAATGTTAGGTCACCAATAAAGAACCCTTTCTCCCCCCTTACCTCGAATTTGACAAAATCCTTGCAAAGCCTTAATCTTGAAGCTTTACGATTCTTGATTTCCCTTCTCCTTTCCCTTTTTCTTCAGAGCCCTCTTTCCTTCGTCAAAATACGATAATGAGAAAATGTATCGTGTTCTCCCCTTTACATAACAGAATCAAATTACAACCTTGCCCCCCAATCCTCCAACTTATATTTTATTTAATTTATTAAATAACAATATAATAATAATACCACCTCATTATATTATCATTATTTAAATAAAATACCTCATCCACTTATTATTCAAAATACACCATCATACTCTTGATATTTATTTTATAAAAATACTTTATAAAATTGGGGCGTTACAACTCTCCCCCACTTATTTTATTTTCGTCCTCGAAAATAGTACTCAATGACACCACTTCAATCTTCCGCTGCGCACTCCGATAACTCGCAGCTATCTATTCCATGAATTTGCATTCTAACTTTAATCATCTCCAACCATCATCACAATTACAGTGATAATTCCCTTAGCATATTTCAAAAATCCGAATGCAAGTCCCTTAATTGTTAATTTAATTCCAACTCTTTAACTATTAGTGTAAACATAGGAAAAATTATCGACTTCCTACCTCAAACCTTCCAATTATCTTAGTCGTCCCATCCTCCATCTTTCCGATCTAATCGGAACCGTATGCCCATGTGATTACCAAACGCTTCAATTCTTCAATCATAACAACAATACTATCAGATATTCCCCCAATTCTAATCTCATCCACTTTCAATCCATGGGTAAGATAGATACTTCCGTAATTCCTTTCTCATCGTATAATACCGACTATGACTTTACGATCAAGTACCGATGACTTATCAACTTATCACAACCTTATTCCAAATTCTATCCATAACTTGTTAGAATCAAACAACATCATTCTACAACTGAAGCTAACTCCTTTTCCGACTCTCTAGCACCTTCCCTCACCACACCCCTTCTCAACGAACAACTTATCTTTCGCAAATTATCAGAAACCATAGAATACTAACTTGGAAAACATTTCACAAACCTTAACAACAACCAACTAAGTCCAAATACATCCTAGTCTCTTATATCCCACTCTTTTCCATCATTGTAGATCCACATCTACTTCGGACAAACTCTTTCTCATACCTTTCTCTGAACAACTCAATCCACACCTGTTTATAAAAATTGTCCTCGACAACTTAGTATATAACTGCATCTTTTCTAATTCTCATATTTCAATTTCCAATATTCTCCAAATCCTTTTTCTCTACTTTCATTATAGACAAGAACATCCAAAGGTTACCATCTCGAAATTATCCAAGCCACATTGAAAGGCACCATTCATATTCCATACTTACCTTAGTACATACCAGTCACTACTAGCTTCTAAGCAATATTCATGACTATCTCATAGTTTCACATCATGCCTACTCTCTCGTTGGATTATCCTTCCAACGTTCCAATTCCACATTAATTAGACCACGAATTCATAAATTCCAGAAAAATAAATATTGCACACTTATTATTTTACCTTTGTCTTAATAGTCCAACACATACGGTGATACTTATATTTCCCTTGCTTCATCCCATAATTCCCGGTTCACCGTTTCAAACATCTATGAAACTATCCATACTCTGTCGTATCAACGTACACCATACTACTAAGGGACTAGCTCAACATCACTACATTGTGCAGACACCTGGTTATAATTAATTTCCATAAAAATTGTACCTTCAAAGTTTCGAAAACTCATCCACCTCTTATCATACTATGCCAAAATATAACTCAATACTTACTTCTTCAATCTCCATCCCACATCCTTCAAAGTAGTAAATTCATCCAACATGATCTGTCAACATCTAGTTTTTATTACCATATTCCTCTTACACTAGGCTTGCAAAATCCCAACTAACTCGAGGTCCTGGTAGATATGACAATCCAATTCACAACAACAACAATACTACCGATGAATTTCAGCTCACTATTGATCCTTTATCAATCAAATCCAATTTATTCCTATTGAAATTGTGAATTCTTATACTATTCACTAATCGACATGCAACTTCATATCCTCATCTTTTTATATCAATAACACCGAAGTTTTCCCAGAAGGCACCCTTGCTGCCACAATTCCTTAAAACAATACCTCTAATATATCCTTCAAAACACAATTATAATTTGTACTCTACAAACGGTCCATCGCTGTGACCTTATTCCCAATCAAATCATCTATGCAACCAAATCAGACATCAGAGTCCTCTCTCAAAAGTTCCTCTACGTACCCAGTAGATATAACGTTCAACTTTTCATAACTATCCATTCCCAATTCACTTCCTACTCACCGAGGAGCAACCATTAGTAATATCTAATCAACATAATCAATCCTTACATTCATCTCTTTTCCGGATACCGGAATCTACATCTACTCCTTTATACCACTAATAGCTCTGGCTCAACTCCAAATGGTCTACTGAACATACTATCTCGGCTGAAAGATATGTCTTTTGCATCCAACACAATTCCGCCTACTATTAACAAGGGATTGAGGGTGATCACTTCCTCAATTTGCCAATAGATAGCCGACAATCATGATGGCCATAAGCCACATTTTCCAACTTTAATAGCGTCTCTTTCATCTTGCGAACTAAGTTGTTTCACGAGTGAATCCTTAGTCAATGCCAACCTTAGCAACCTCTGCCACACCGCAATTCCAACACACCACAAGCCATCTCTCAGGAGAAGAAATAACTCCTCCCCCACTTATATTCAACAAACATCCGCAAACAAACAGCTATCAAACAAGCAAGTATCGATAGTGTTTCACACACACATCGCATACTCCGGGACAAACGACACGCGACAACCTGGCCGGACGGACCGACCTGCTCTGATACCAATTGTAACACCCACTTTTCCCATTTTCTAAAATAACATAAGTTTTCAGATAAATCAGAGTTTAATTAACAAGTGAGTAGCTACATTTTCAAACTCAACTAATAGTATAATCATTTATTAAAAACAGCGGAAATATCTTTTTATTCAACAATCGGCAATTCGCCAAATATCCACAAATTCATCAATCCACTTAATTTATAAGTTTCAACAAAATATGATACGTAACTATTACTAACAAGAATAATTAAATAACAAATATTCCCATTTCCCGTGTTACGTATCAGAGCGACTCCTAGGACTCGACCAAACAACTTGTACTCCGAGCATACTCAAGTACCTGAATCATCTGTACTTCCGAAGAAGCACAGACGCAACCAAACAACAAAGGGGTGAGAAAACAATTCAATATATTAATGGTGCAAATAACATCTTACAGGGTAGTCTCACCTCTATTCATCAAATACACATCATACATCATACAATTAATCAATATCTCAAATAGTTCATCAACACATATCATACATCATTAATTCAATCAATGCAAAGTGACTCAATGACACAATGCAAATGCGGTACCGACTCACAATAACGGTTCATCAAATAGAACCCCGAATGCATCGTTAACGTCTCCAATAAGACACGATCATCCCTGCAACCACGATTCTCAACGAATCCCGAATAATCACATCCACGACATGATTATTCCATCAAACGTATGCGCATGCAGACACAACAACGCATACCATATCATAACATACATGAACACATCATGCTTTACGATCCTCATGATCCTCATCAAAACATATATGTCATTTCATCATATAAATAACACTAAACACATAGTACACATCAACATAATTACACATGAATACAATCATGTCAACACGATCCTCATGATCTAACACATATCCCATCACGTGGGTCACATAGATAGTCCAACAATATCCATACACATTGTCAACACCATTAATATGGTTCACCATTAAGAGTCATGCAAAACAACCTAAGCACGTATATTCATACACGCTAATTACCAAATGTCATATCTTCTGAATTCCTCATTAATTACACTCTCGTTTATTCCCTATACATATATTCTAATACCATACGATCCTTCCGATCCTCACTGCTACCAACACTTACATCATGGGGCCTAAGCAAGACATATAATCAACTATGTTACCAATCATCACGATCCTCTTCGTTTATCACTATTCCTTCATATAATTATGCAAGACTTATAGTAAACATTTCCATCATCAACATCTTCTAATTGACATATTAATAAAGTTATAATATCCCCACTAATCACATAACACACATACTATATCTCAATACATATATCTCATGTTATTCACAATTATAACAATCTACATATTCATATAATTTAATTAAACACTTAGGATTTCTTATGCAACTAATCATCAAGTCCTGTATTTCACTATTAGAACATCCTCAAAGTCTTATTTCATTAATATAATCCTACGTTGGAAGAATGAGTCAAATCCACCTTAAAACGGCCGAAAAATTACATTTACAGGGGCCTAACACGGCCGCCCGTGTTGCCTGACACGGCCCGTGTCAGGTGGCCTGGGACACGCCCCTCAAAATCCACAAAAACTCATTTTCCAGAAGGACAACACGGCCGCCCGTGTTGTGGCACCTGTACCCCAAAAATTCAATTTTTCCAAAAGTCCCAATTTCTTCCCTCTTCCTCACATGCACGAATCCCAACCATTCTAAGTCAAATTTAACACTCAAGACCAACCAATTCACATGTTTATTATCCATTTATACATATAATATCAACTAGTTTTACTAATAAACTTTCCTAGATCAATTAAGGAATCTATGAGGTTTAATCCTCTTCTATGTTCATCATATTGTAAACACCCCAAATTTGCCTCACCCATTCACACCATGGCTTGTGATCATTTCATATGCATAAACTCAATCATAGCATCTCATATCACATTTTTGGTTCACTACATAGATTCAAAGTCATCTGCATCTAGGGTTTGTGAGCTGAGCAAACCAAGAGCTTCTTGAGCCACTCTAAAGGTCACCAATCACTTAAAAGGGGTCCATGTAGGTCCAAGCATCATTTTATATCCTCTCAAAGTCAAGAATGTCAAAAAATCACAAGAACTGAGAATGGCATGGAAGCAGAGCCAGGTTTGACTACACAGATGACCTAGAATTAGGATTTTGGTTTCAGAGGCCATAACTCCAAATTTTTTGGTCATTCTTGTTTCTATTGGTCTCTATATGGTATAGGGAGTATGCATATCAGTTTTCATGAAGAAATTCAATGGGGAAGTCATCTGATCAAGAGTTGACTTTTCAAGCAAGTCAGTGCAAAATCAGGGCATCTGAGGCCCCCAATGACCCAACCAAAGGGTGTTCATCATCATTTTGACTATGTATGATATTTATTTGATCATAGAAGAAGTTGGAAGTTCACAAAATTGAAGAATTTCAGGTCTTTTGCAAAGTTGACTTTTTGGGAAAGTTTGACTTTTAATGAAATTGCCATTTTGGGAAACTTTTTCAACCCTTGTTTTTTGATTCAAAAATGCTTCAAATAGAAAAACTTTGGTCATGAAAATTGTAGAATAGATCATTCCCTTTTCAAAAAGTACAAGAATATGACCTAATTCATTTTGAATCAAAAGTTATGGCTTGTCAAAGTTGGCTAAAATCACAAAATTTCAAAGTTTCTACCAAAGAGGCAAAGTTGCAAATTCACTTGTCAAGGCAAATTGAGCTATCAAATGGACTTCTAAACTTCACAACATGATCATACAACACCTAAAATTCAGAATGGGCCAAGAGATTACTCACTTTCATGACTTATGTAGCAAGATTTCTCAAAGGAAGCAAAAGTGAGACAAGTTGCAAAAACTCACTCAAGTGTGAATCCACTTGCTGGCTGATTCCACAAACAATCCAAGGGCTCTCCCCACATCTTGCTGCGCAGGACACACCTTTTGTCCTTGGCTAGCTAGTAGCCCATGTCTCTCTTACACAACTTTGACATTTTGGCAACTTGAGCCATACCTATCACAAAAGCACACATCAACTCATCTGACCTATCACAATAGTTTATGCAAACAAAAGGCAAGCAAAAGCACATAACAACACACTCTGATCTTGCCCATAGCCATAGTCATATAAATCTCCCCCATTTGCAAGAGCCTTCGAAACACTCAGCACAAGCCTCAAACACTCAAACCAACTTCACAAATCAACTCAACACACTTTCCTGATCACAAAGCACCCATCACCATTGCCTTAAACTCCCAGAATCACAAATACGATTTCCACCCCACCTTGAACAGAACTTCTGCCATCTCTCAAACCATCCATTATAAACTTCAAACAAGCATTGAAAGCTTCTCAAGGGGTCCAGTGGAGTTGATTGCAAGCAAGAAACCAGCCAGAAAGTGCCAGAAACCAAAGCTTCAGTTCAGGTAGCCATCTCAAACTTTTTTTCCAGAAACTCCATTTTAAGTTCTTAAATGCTTCTATGCACTCCCCTGATCATGGGGATGTGATTATTTTTGAAAATGGTTGAGAAACCAGCATGTATGAACTGTCTGAAATTTTTTGCCCTAAATGAGTTTTGCTTCGATTTGGCTGATTGATGAATGAAAAATGATGTTTGTTAGGGGGTTTCGATTCAGTATTGAATGGGGATGAGTTCTGGGCAGTTAGATTTCATTTTCATTGCGTGTAGAGAGAGTTAGAGTTTTGGGCTGGCCGGAGAAGACGACCGGAACAGTGTTCCGGTCGCCTGAAAGTCATTAGGGCATGTAATTAGGGTTTAATCATAATTAGGGGATTTTGAATGTCAGCCCTTGGATATGGCGCCAAGTCAATTCGCGCGCGTGTATGTTTGAATTCCAGCCATTGATCTTGCTGACTTTTCTATTTTTCAGTTTTATTTCATTTTTATTTCATTTAATTGCATTTGTTTTCTTCATTTTATAAAAAATAGCAAAACAATTTTAAAAATTCTGAAAATTTTTGTACAAACTTTTATTAATTTTCAGAAACCAAAAATATTTTTATTTTTATTTTTTGCATTTAAAAATATTTTTAAATCATTTAAAAGTTTATTTTTAATTAATTAATGAGAACTAATTAATTAAAAATACTTTTAGGTATTTAAAAATCACCAAAAAATTCATGAAACCTTTAAAATCATTTAGAAACATTGTCCAACCCTCAAACCAAATTTCTTTTTTGATGTTGATGCATTTTGACAATTTTTCATGGAATTAATTCTATTTCAAAGCATTATTTTGATCCAATGTTCAAAAATTCATTTCTGCCTAGTCTTTGAGAGTTGGACTTTGATTCTTTTTGCATTGTGTCTTGCATATCATGTAGTTTGTAGGATTAAATTGGCATGAATTGATCTTGCATTTTCATTTTGTTTGACATTTTTCTTGTCAAGGTACCCTAAAACCCTAGCAACCTTAAGAAATTCATAACTTTCACTAGGTTAAGAATTGGATCCCCTCCTTTGGGCAGTGAGTTTGTATAGGTTTAGGGTTCCTTTGAGTGCATTTTCAATTTTTTATCATGATGTTTGCTTCTGGTTTTGGTTTTTGTTTTGTACATTGATCATAAACCCTAATTTGGGCTTCCTTTTGCATACATCTTGCATTTGCTTGCATACCATGACTTGCCATGACATTTTATGCATCCATTTGATTCATTGAACATCTTAAGACATGTTAGAAGCATGTTTGATCATTGCATCTTTCATTTGCCATGTTGTATGTCATTTGCATTTCATAACTTTTCATGTATGATCATGGTTCTAAGTATGCTTCTCTTGCATCCATATGTTCATATGACCATCTTCATGCCTTGATCCATGTTTGCATCATCTCATAACATCATTATCATCACACATATGCTTCTGGCTTTGGTTTGCATCATGCCATTTCATCTCATTTTGCATTGCACTGCATTCCTTTCACTAACTTTTCAGGTGGTAAGTCACTTTGAGAAGTGAATTTGCCTTCACTTCTCACAATTTCCTTTCATCTCTTTTATGCATCCTTGCTGCATTTTGTTTTGTGTTTGAGATTGAGCTTGCTCTTTCTTCTTCATCTTACTTTCTTTCTTCAAGTGACTTGTCTTCTTAAATGAAGTAAGTTGCTTTGCTTCCTTTGCTCCTTTCATCTGCTTCCTGGTGGTTCCATTGAAGATTTCTCTTGTTAACCTCACAAACCTTAGGAACAACCAAGCATGACAATGATTAGGGTTTTGATTAGTCTCCCCTCTTAGTTTTACCTTTGTGTCTCATTGAGTCTTCTCTTCTCACCTCATAATCCAGGACTAAACCCTAAAGGCTTTAAGGCTTTGTGATTAAGCTTATGACTGCATCCTTCTATTAGGATGGAGTGTATAACTTTAATCCTAAGTGTTAAACCCTTAATGTGTTTAAATCCCCTAATCAACCCACTTAATAATCATCAAGGCATCAAGCTTGTAACTTGGGCCTTGCATTAGGGTTCTAATTCTTCCTTAATTGGTTAAGAAGGACTAACCCTAGTGTTAATGGACAAGTCCCCCTCAAGTTGTCTTACAAATCATAAAACTCACTTCATCATCTCATCATTAACTAAAATCCACTTAATAAAGGTTTTGTTTTGTCATGAGTCTAATCCCTAATCATGGATTAAGTTGAGGAGCTTTCCTCAGCTTAAACACTCTCATCTATTATCCTTCTATTAGGATGGTGTAATGAGTCTGTTTAATCCCTGACTATGGCTTAATCTCATTACTCAACACTAAAATAAAACAACAAAAACATCTAAATAATCACAAGTACGTTAATGATCTTAATCCTACATCATGGTTATTAAGTGTGAGAAGCTGACTTCACACTTAAGGTATTCTCATTACCCCTAATCAGAGGGAAGATGTGATGAGTTTACTAAATCCATTGGTTTAGGCTTAAGCTCATTAACTTATGACAAACTTCAAAAAGCAATAAAAGAATGAAAACTCAAAAACAAACAATAATCGTCTCCTCCGGGATTCTTTTCTCATCATCTTCACTCGCAATCGAGAACTTGCTTCTTCCGTCTAATGCAAGACAGTTTGCACCTGAGCCAGACAGGTCATACACTTGAGCATAGACAAGTAAGCAGTTCACAAGTCAATTCACCTTTCAGTCTCTTTGGGTCGAACTACGGTGTTCTGACTTCCTCATTGCACGAGAGGATACGTAGGCATAACTTAACAATTATCGAACAAAAGTCTCTGTATATTCCCCCTCTCGTCAGCATCATTCTCTTAGCCTCATGATCATGAGCATACTCTCATCCTTACACTGACACTGTATATATCACACCTTGCACTTCTTTTACACTGACACCTGTACACCTTTTCCAGCTCTCTTTATACACAAATTGCACTGACACTACCCCTTTAAACACAAATCTTTTAAGCGTGGATCCCGTCGAGTACGACGGACAATCTGGGTGCTAATACCTTCCCAGGTTGTAACCAACCCCCTTTCTCAGTCTCTCTGGTTCGCAACCGTCTTATCCATATCTTTCTAGGTTTATGCAGCATTACCTTTCCTCCGGGATAAAAATGCCTAGCTGGCGACTCTTTTCTTTTCCTGTGAGTTCACTCCTGTGTGTTCTCACACCCTCCTTTCGCCGACCGTTCGCGTCTGTACCTCATTTGAGCCCAGTCTCATTTGTCGGGAGCGACAGCTTGGCGACTCTGCTGGGGACCCTTATACTGCAACCAGGGCTTCTGGTTCTTTTTGTGGGTTCCTCCTAGCGCTTGTTTGATTTGTGTTTACTGGGGTGTTATGTTCTAATTGTGTTTGTATATGTATTTTATTGCTTTATGTACAATTTTGTTTATTGCTTTCTTTACAGCTTTACATATATCATACTGTCATACTGTGTTTGGCTGGATCTGGTTTTGTCTTGATGGGTGGGGTTCTATTGAGAGTTAAGGTCCTATACCTGGGACCTGAGTGACACCTAGGCTAGAGTGGTTCATGTTCTTTCCCATTCCATTTCGGTCTGGTGCGGGAATATGAAACACGGTTCAGATATGGGTTTCTTCTTGAGAACTCTGTGCTACAGATTTCCTGTAGTGCTAGGGCTATCTGGGAAGCCTGCTAAGTCTGGATGACCTTTAGTATTGACCTTCAGAAACTGAGGTGAATTAGAGGAGGATCTTTTATGGTTATTGTAAACACTGTACCTCCGGATTAGAAGTGTTTACACTTCTCATAACTGATCCAAGTCTGAGGATCCTTGTTTTAGAACACCACCTGTGAGGGGGTTGGACTATTTACAGGTTTGCAGGTACCCTTGACCTCAGCATACCTTGTTACTTTGTTTTGATTAAGAGTACTCCATTTTGGGACAGTTCTTGTGATTTTAACCCTGGACATGTGACTCTTTATTTGAGTCCCCCACCTTGGTTACTGGACTTATGAACCTCCATCTGGATTTCTTGAACATACATGGACTTATATCAAAGCAGTAATCAGATCCAGCTTGATCACGAACCCTTGCATATCATTTGCATACATCATCATTGCATCATTTAACATTTGCTTATTTGTTTTTCAGGGTGTCCATACTATATTTTGGCTTGGTTTTGACCCCTTTCATCTGCATAGACCTATCTGCTTCAGCTATCCTCATCAACTACTTGCTTCAGCTACTGTTGTCACCAGCATCTGCCTGCCAATGGCCCATCTTCAGTATTATTCTCCATCATCAGCATCTGTCTCAGCTCTTCTTCAGCAACATGGCACCCAAGAAGAGCAATATCTCCTACCATTTCTTTGAGCCTGAGTTAGCTGGCATCAGGAAGATCCAAACCCTGATTACTCCAGACCATATACCACTATTCAGAGAACATTATGGAGGCATCCTTGATGTGGTTATGGATTTGGACCCTTCCCAGAGGAGCTTGATTCATACTTGCCTGCAGTTCTATGATCCCCCTATGAGGTGCTTCACTTTTCAAGATTTTCAGTTGGGGCCTTTATTAGAGGAGTATTCATCATTGGTTGGTGTACCTGTCAGGGGTGGAGTCCCCTTCAACCCTGAGATGGCTTTTCCTGGTAATGAAGAGTTGGCCAAGGCACTACATTTGGAACCCTCTCTGATTGGACAGAACATGACTACCAAAGCTGGAATCTCTGGTCTACACTTGGATTTCTTGACTTCTCAGGCCATCCTGAAGGCCTCCTTGGGAGAATGGAAGGCAGTCTGTGCTTTGTTAGCCCTCAACATATATGGGGTTATACTTTTTGCAGACGAGCCTAAGTTTATTAGCAAGAATGCCATTCACCTTTTCATTCTGAGGAACCCAGTGCCCACCTTATTGGGAGATTTCTACTACTCTGTTCACCAAAGGAATGAAAAGCAAAGAGGAAGATTGGTGAGATGCTGTGCTCCCCTGTTCCATACCTGGCTTCTCAAACACTTGCCCAAGACTGACGCATTCTTGAATCCTCACCAGCAGAAGAACTGGGCTAGAAGACTCATTGCTTTGACCTCGGCTGACATCAGGTGGTGCACTCAGAGCACCAAGGGCAGGGACATCATTACTAGTTGTGGGCAGTTCCCCAATGTACCCCTGATAGGAGTGAAGGGTTGCATCAACTACAACCCTCTGCTATTCAAAAGACAATTGGGCTATGCATTGGTCCACCCTCCCAGAACACAAGACTTGGCTGAAACCCTTTATTGTGAGATTAAGCCTAATCTAGCTATTGTCAGGCAAGCATCTTGGGCTTGGGACAATGTCCAGACCAAGGGGATGGCTATTCTAGGGAGATGCAACAATGTGGCCTCAGCTCAGTACTATGAGTGGTCTCATGCCAGGGCACAAATTTCTGGGATGCCCTTCACCATTGAGGATGCACCTGGACCCTCCACAGCACCACCTCCTGCCACTGTCAGCCTAGAAGAGTTTGAGAAATTGAAAGAGAGGAATGAGAATCTGACTCAGGCTCTACAGAAGACCTTCTGGGAGAGGAGTGATGGTCGGCTGGACATTGAAAGGTTAGAAAAGCTAAAGGTGGAGCATCTGGCCAGAATTGAGAAGTCAGAGGATTACATCAAGAAGTCAAGGGCTGGAGAACAGATTTTGAAAAATGCCTGTAAGGAAGCTCAGTTTCAAAAAGCCAGGACTGATTTGTATCTGAAGGAGAGTCAAGCTAGGTGGGTCAGGATCACCGAAGCTCGTACTCAGGAAGATAAAAGGACTCATGACAAGATTGAGCAGTTGGAGGCTAGTGCAAAGGAGCAACAGGAAGCCCTGCTAGCAGCCCAGAAGGAGATCTCAGAGTTGAAGATTAGAGCCGGTGTGAAGAGGTCAAAGGACCAGAGTCGACACAAGAAGCTGACTGCAGCTGTTGCCACCAGGAATCTTCTTATCAGGAACCTCACAGAGCGTCCAGCTGATCCTGTGACTGAAGCACTTCTAAAGGAAGTTCAGGAGGATGAGTTTGGTCTTGATGTCTGACTTTTGCTTGTTGTTGCTTTCATTTCATTGTACTTTTCCTTTTTGTGTTGTATTTTGACCCCTCAGAGGGCATAAATTGTAAAAAAAACAAGCTATGTATCATTTACTTTTTGTAATATATGTGTTGGTTTATTTTGTCTGAGTTCTTTCAAGCAACATCAAAAGCATCTTCCTCGGGGGTCTGGAAAGGTCAAAACCAAGTGCCAAGCCGGATACCTTGGAAACAAATAAGCATACTGCATTGCATACTAACTTTTTATTTTATTTTGTAGGTTTTTGTTTGTTACTAACTCTGTTGTGGTTCAGGAACTATTGCTCGACGTCGGGTGTTCCCACTCAACCGTCCGCACAGATATCCTACCCGCAACAACCTTCCGGGTATACAGATGGACCAGGTACAACAGGATCTTACAGAGGCCAGGGCTCAAATGGCCAATGAGAGACTGGAAATGAGAAATCAGATGACACAATTTATGGAGGTGATGAATGGCTTAGCTCAGAGCCAAGAGAGATTAAGGGCTTTAGTAGAGAGGCAAACTCAGGAAGACCCCCATCTAGGGACTGGTGGGACAAGCAACAATGAGAGGGTTCAGCCTCATATCAACCTACCTGTATTTGTACCCCACCTTCATCCAGAGATCAACATCCCTGCTAATGCACAAGGGAATGCTACTGCAGGTAGAGTACTCCAAGAAGACCCCCAGGAAGATCAGTTCACAGTGATGGGAGCTGGGGATGAGGCATATGACAGAAGGCTAGATGAAATTGCTGAGAAATTAAGATCCCTGGAGTCTCAAAACTCCTTGGGTTTTGATGTTATGGACATGGGCTTAGTGGACGGGGTAAGGATTCCCCACAAATTTAAACCTCCGTGCTTTGAGAAGTACAACGGAACCTCCTGTCCACGAACCCACTTGCAATCTTTTTTGGGGAGGCTGAAGGCATATACCATGGATGAAAAGCTATGGATGTTTTATTTCGAAGATAGCTTAACAGGAGCTTCAAGGGAATGGTACTCTCATTTGACCAGAGCAACCATCAGATGTTGGAAGGACTTGGTTGAGGCCTTCATTAGACAATACCAGTATAATTTGGATATGGCTCCCAACATGACCCTCCTGATGGGAATGTCACAATCATCCAGAGAAAGCTTCTGGGAGTACGCCCAGAGGTGGAGACAGCTTGCTGCTGCTGTCCAGCTACCCATGTCGGAGAGGGAGATGGCCGACATGTTTATGAACACCCTCCAAGGGACATACATTGACAGGCTAGCTGCCTTTTCTTCTACCAGCTTTGCATATGTAGTTATAGCTGGAGAAAGAATTGAGAGCCTATTGAAGATGGGCAAAATTTCTGACAACGGTGCAAACTCTTCCAACAACCCAAGAAAGCCTTTTGTGGGCCCAAGAAGAACTGGTGAGACTAATGCTATCCATACCAGCAGGGGCAGACCCCAATATGTTCATAGATCTGTGGCAGCTGTCACCATTCCCGCTCCAATTCATCCACAACCGGCATACCAACCACAACAACAACCCCACTACCAGCAACCAGCTCAATATCCACCTCAGAGAAGTTATAACAACAACACCAGCAACAACAATCAGCAAAGACCGTTTCAACAGAGACCATCTCAGGCCAATAGGGTGATTGATCCGATCCCTATGCCTTATGCCGTATTATTGCCACAACTCCTGAAACTCAACCTGGTTGAGCTAAGGACATTGGCACCTCCAGATCCTGCCAGTCTGCCCAGAAATTATGACGCCAGCGCCAGATGTGCTTTTCACTCAAATGCACCTGGCCACAATACAGAGAAGTGCAGAGCTTTGCACATGAAAGTGCAGGATCTAGTGGATTCCAAAGCTCTAAACTTTGCACCCCCGCCAAATGTCAGTAAGAACCCTATGCCCAACCACGGTGGACCCAGAATCAATGCTATTGAAGAAGATAAGCCGTCTTACTTGATAACCAGTGTGGGGCAGATTCGGACACCCTTGGTAGAGATTAAAGCTCAACTCCTTGAATGTCAAATGTTCCCTGGATGTGAGCTAGGATGTGCTTATTGCAACATTTCAGTAAACGGGTGCGATAACTTGAGAAATGGCATAGATGGTCTCATCCAGAGTGGCCTACTTCAAATCACAACATCAATACCTACAAATCCAGCAATCTCCTTAACAACAATTCCCGAGTCTTCTACAACTGCAACAACAATTTTTCCAAACAACTCTTCAATCTCATCAACAAATGCTTCATCTGTCACTTCAACGGACCAAATATCAACAAACATCTCTTCTACAACTTCAGCACCCCTTCATTATGAATCTCCTACAACAGCAACACACATCCAGTCAACAGTATCTCCTACAACGTCAACAGCAAACAATGAAAATGTCTCAACGGTTACAATTTATTACGACCCTGCAAATAATTATGCCTACAACTCACAAAATGTCACTCCTGTCAGAGCACCGGTTACAATATACTATGATCCACATACTATCATGGTCCCTTTTGAAGCTGCTATCAGTCCAGTCACTATCACAGTGCCTAGGCCAGTTCCTTATGAAAGCAGTAATGCCATCCCTTGGCATTACGGCTCCGATCTATGCTGCGAAGGACAGAAAATCACTCTTGAATCATCAACTTCTTCACCACAAATAGACAATGTGGGGGGAGGCGGAGGCTTCACCCGAAGCGGACGTCTTTTTGCCCCGCAAATTCCAAGACCCAGTGCCGAAGCAGAAGCTGCTGCCAAGGCAAAAGGGAAGAGCCTGGTGCAAGAAGAACAAGTTGCTAAAGAAGCTTTGAAAACCCCTTTTGATCAAGAGGTTGATGAATTCATGAGAATCATCAAGAAAAGTGATTACAAGATAGTGGACCAGCTTCACCAGACACCTTCCAAGATCTCCATTTTATCATTGCTAATGTGCTTCGAGGCTCATCGGAATGCACTATTAAAAGTCTTGCACGCAGCTTATGTGCCAGAGGAGATTACCGTCAATCAGTTAGAGGCGGTGGTTGGAAATGTTAACTCTAGTAATGGACTAGGATTTACCAACACTGATTTGACTACGGAAGGCCGCGATCACAACAAGGCTTTGCACATTACCATGGAGTGTAAGGGTGCAGTTCTTTCCCATGTACTGGTAGACACAGGGTCATCCCTCAATGTCTTACCTAAAAAAGCCCTTGTGAAGCTGGAGTATGAAGGATTGGCATTACGCCCCAGTAACCTGGTAGTGAGAGCCTTTGACGGTTCTAAGAGATCAGTTCTGGGGGAAATTGAGTTGCCTATAACGATTGGCCCACAAACTTTCAAAACGACCTTCTTCGTGATGGACATTCAGCCGGCCTACAGCTGTTTGTTGGGTAGACCTTGGATTCATGTCGCTGGCGCAGTTACGTCTACCTTTCACCAGAAGTTAAAATTCGAGTGGGAGGGCCAAGTCGTTACTATTTGTGGAGAGGAAGATATCTTTGTTAGCCATCTGGCTACATACAAATATATTGAGATGGATGGGGAGATCCACGAAACTATGAGTCAAGGGTTTGAGGCCTTGAACATAAATGAAGCATCCGCTGTACCTGGAACCTCAATGATATCTTATCAGCAAGCCCGGAAGGTTGTTGAAGAAGGGACTGCCCAAGGTTGGGGCAAGTTGCTGCCCGTAGAGAAGAAGGAGGATAGATTTGGGTTGGGTTACAAACCAACTCAACAAGATCAAGCAGAGGTTGCTAAGAAGCCCAATTTTGTCAGTGGGGGGATGCTCACCCCCGATGCCGTGAACAACTTGGAAGACGAGGATGAAAGCGACCGCAACCTGGAGAGTTGGATCCGTCCAAAGATCCCGGGGAGCAGTATCTCAAACTGGTCTTCCCAGGAAATTATAAGAGTTACTCCTGCAGAGTAATTATTATTTCCTGTATTTTTAAGCATGCATCAAGTCTTGCATCTTGCCCAAGATGACAAGGCTCATTTTGTAATCGGGCCATCTGTAATTTTGTGCAACAAGATTAATCAATGAAATATCAGACATCTTTTGCAAATGAGTCTTTTTTTTCTTTTCCGCTCACTGTTTTTCCATTTTTCTTTTTGTACAAAAAATAAATGGCAATGTTTTCAAAATGATAACTTTATTTCACTCTTTCTAAACAAGATTAAAATCAAATCACTAAAATGAACAAACTGAACCCTTGCAGAGAGTGCCTTCCAGACCGCACCGACAACAGCACGGCTATGACTTCGTATGACTTTGACAATCCAATCAATCAAGCCGATGAAGGGGTTGAAGAAGAGTATGAGCTTCCTGAAGAGCTAGCCAGGTTGTTGAGACAAGAGGAGAGGGTTATCACTCCTCATCAGGAGGAGGTCGAAACGATTAATCTTGGTACAGATGAAGACGTGAAAGAGGTTAAGATCGGGGCCTGTTTACAAGACTCAGTAAAGAGACAACTGATTGACCTGCTTCGGGAATATGTGGATGTGTTCGCTTGGTCTTATCAAGATATGCCGGGTCTAGACACCGACATCGTCATGCACAAGCTGCCTTTAAGAGAAGATTGCCCGCCGGTTAAACAGAAACTGTGTCGTACTCGCCCTGACATGGCAATAAAAATCAAAGAAGAGGTACAAAAGCAGTGGGACGCCGGGTTCCTTGCTGTAACTAGCTATCCGCCGTGGGTTGCTAATATAGTACCTGTGCCTAAGAAGGACGAAAAAGTAAGAATGTGTGTTGACTACCGGGACCTGAACAGAGCCATCCCGAAAGATGACTTCCCATTACCTCACATCGATATATTGGTGGATAACACGGCTCAGTTCTCGGTGTTCTCCTTCATGGACGGATTTTCAGGATACAATCAGATCAAGATGTCACCTGAAGACATGGAGAAGACAACCTTCATCACACCTTGGGGCACGTTCTGTTACAAGGTGATGCCATTCGGACTGAAGAATGCTGGTGCAACATATCAACGGGCTATGGTGACGTTATTCCACGATATGATCCTTAAAGAAATCGAATGTTATGTGGATGACATGATTGCCAAGTCCCTCACTGAAGAAGACCACCTGGTAAATCTGCTGAAGCTATTCAAGCGTCTGAGGAAGTACCAACTGAAGTTGAACCCCAACAAGTGCACATTCGGGGTGCGATCCGGTAAGCTACTGGGATTTATTGTAAGTGAGAAAGGGATTGAGGTTGACCCTGATAAAGTCAAAGCTATTCAAGAAATGCCTGCACCAAAGACTGAGAAAGAAGTTCGGGGGTTCTTAGGTAGATTGAACTACATTTCACGGTTCATATCTCACCTTACAGCAACCTGTGAACCCCTGTTCAAGCTGCTAAGAAAAGAACAAACGGTCAGGTGGAACGAAGACTGCCAGAAAGCTTTTGACAAGATCAAGGAATACTTACAAGAGCCTCCAATCCTTATGCCTCCAGTTGAAGGAAGACCTCTAATAATGTATTTGACAGTATTAGAAGAGTCAATGGGGTGTGTGCTGGGCCAGCATGACGAGTCTGGTCGAAAAGAGTACGCAATATACTACCTAAGCAAAAAGTTTACCGACTGTGAACAACGTTATTCACTGCTCGAGAAAACTTGTTGTGCTTTAGCGTGGGCTGCTCGCCGACTAAGGCAGTATATGCTGACCCACACCACTTTGTTGATCTCAAAGATGGACCCAGTCAAGTACATATTTGTGAAGCCAGCACTTACCGGACGGGTTGCAAGATGGCAAATGATCCTCATGGAATATGACATCCAGTACACCTCTCAGAAAGCCATCAAGGGCAGTGTATTGTCTGAATATCTTGCTGAGCAACCTATTGATGATTACCAGCCTATGAGATTTAACTTCCCTGATGAAGACATCATGTTCATAAAAGCAAAAGATCATGAAGAGCCTGTTCACACTGAAGGGCCTGACCCGGAAGAAGAATGGACCATGATGTTTGATGGGGCTGTTAATATGAATGGTCGTGGTGTTGGTGCAGTACTCATTATGCCTAAAGGAGTTCACATGCCTTTCTCGGCAAAGCTTACCTTTAACTGCACTAACAACGAAGCTGAATATGAAGCCTGCATTATGGGTCTTGAGGAAGCCATTGACCTCAGGATCAAGATTTTAACTGTATTCGGAGATTCAGCTCTGGTAGTTAATCAGACCAACGGCAAATGGTACACGCACCAGGATCATCTGATACCTTACAGGGATTATACAAGGAGGTTATTGAATTTCTTTACAACAGTCAAGCTTGGGTACATCCCTCGGGACGAGAATCAGTTTGTAGATGCTCTGGCTACCATTTCATCCATGATCAAAGTTCAAGCTGCCAACTTTGTACCTCAAATTTCAGTGTCCAGACTTGACAGACCAGCATATGTGTTCGCAGTAGATGTTGTCAAAGATGATAAGCCTTGGTTCCATGATATTAAGTGCTTCTTGGAGGATCAGACATACCCACCTGGGGCATCTTCCAATGATAAGAAGACTTTAAGAAGGCTTGCTGGTAGTTTCTTCCTGAACACCGACGGTTCCCTGTACAAGAGAAACTTTGATATGGTACTCCTCAGATGCGTTGATAGAACAAAAGCAGACTTGTAGATGCACGAGGTGCACGAAGGGTCCTTTGGTACCCATGCAGGAGGGCATGCCATGGCTAAGAAATTGCTAAGATCAGGTTATTACTGGATCACGATGGATGCCGACTGTTGTGCCTATGCCAGAAAATGCCATAAATGCCAGATTTATGCGGATAAGGTGCATGTGCCTCCCAATCCTTTGAATGTGATGTCTTCACCCTGGCCCTTTGCCATGTGGGGCATTGATATGATTGGCAAGGTTGAACCAACTGCTTCAAACGGCCACAGATTCATCCTGGTAGCCATTGACTATTTCACCAAGTGGGTCGAAGCAGCTTCCTATGCAAACGTTACAAGGCAAGTGGTAGCCAAATTTCTGAAGAGAGATATCATCTGTCGATACGGAGTTCCCGAGCGAATCATTACTGATAATGGTTCCAATTTAAACAACAAAATGATGGCAGAGCTATGCCGGGACTTCAAGATCCAACACCACAATTCTTCTCCTTACAGGCCGAGGATGAATGGCGCTGTTGAGGCAGCTAATAAGAATATCAAGAAGATTGTGCAGAAGATGGTAGTCACTTACAAAGACTGGCATGAAATGTTACCATTTGCCTTGCATGGGCACCGTACGTCAATCAGAACATCCACTGGGGCAACACCGTTTCAGCTTGTGTATGGTATGGAAGCAGTCCTACCTGTTGAAGTTGAATTACCCTCCCTGCGGGTACTAATGGATGTTAAGTTGAACGAAGCAGAATGGGTCCGGTCCCGATACGAACAACTGAGTCTGATCGAAGAAAAGAGGTTGGCTGCTATTTGTCATGGGCAGTTGTATCAGAAAAGAATGAAGAAATCCTTCGATCAGAAAGTCAGGCTCCGAGAGTACCAAGTAGGGGATCTCGTGTTGAAAAGAATCCTTCCTCCTCATACAGACCACAGGGGCAAGTGGACTCCGAATTATGAAGGACCATTTGTAGTAAAGAAGGTTTTCTCGGGTGGAGCACTCATGCTCAGCACTATGGATGGTGAAGACTTCCCGTCCCTTGTGAATTCAGATGCAGTTAAAA
Organism: Lathyrus aphaca; assembly: GCA_963966055.1. Lineage (NCBI taxonomy): Eukaryota > Viridiplantae > Streptophyta > Magnoliopsida > Fabales > Fabaceae > Lathyrus > Lathyrus aphaca. Next base: position 459,389,081 of record OZ014522.1, on the reverse strand, counting down.
AATACTTCGCATAAAAATGACCCGCTGGACATAAAAATAGAATGTAAGTCCAGGCAAAAATAGGGCATCCCGGCGAGTCAAAAACAGAATAAAAGACTCGGGCAAAAATAAGGGAAAATAAACAAAAAAATGTACACCCGCTGAGTTGAAAAGCCGCATTGAACAACTCAGGCAAAAATGGGTATCCCGATGGATTGAAAACCCGAAAGGGCGATCCATGCAGAATAAGGGAATAAGCGAACAACTGCATACTGAATTCGTCTGTATCACTTACAACTTGGTAAGCTTCGAAAGGATCAAGCTTCTATCAGAACCAGCCTCCTTCAGAAAGCAAGACGAGAAGAACGTCAAATGTCATACGAGTCATAGCAAAAGGGAAGCTCATTGAAGCGTCGTCAACATTGCCAGCATTTTGTTTCCCAATTTGTAGCAATCTCCTCATTTTAGGAGATATGTTTCTTTGACTGTATCTTGCCAATTCAGGGCACATGAATTAATAAAATCAGACTTTCAGTCATGTTTCGTCTTGTACATTTTCATTTGCAAAGAATGTCTGATGTCTTTAAAAACGGATTGCATAAATATAGATGCTTATCTTCAAAAATGATATGTGCTTGCAGGAAATGTACTTACTCCCAGGAGTGTCTGAACTCTCATAGCGGGATCCAGTAAAGGATACCTCGGGATTACTTGTGCGTCCCTCTGTCTTTGCAGGATTGCAGGTATTCAAAAGCGCAACATGGGGCATGTAAGCTTCATCCCAGCAAGCTGGCAAATCAACACTCACTCAGTCTTAGCATTCAAGGTGCTTTCTCCCCTGCTGAATTGCCACTTGCTATTTCTCCCCAGCCGAGGTGCCAACCATTCTTCCTCCTCAGCTAAGTACAAAAGCCAGGGAATCGTCTCCCCACAGAGTTTAAGCCTCTATCCAGAGGAGCAACGCATGAAGGAATCGCAACAGAGTGACGAAAGTTTCTACAAACCCCAGCTGGGTCTCTCATTTACTGGAATAGGTCAATCATTGACCCATTTCCCCAAGCAGATGCATCTCATCAGATCTACCAATGATCTCATCCCCAGCTGGGATGTCCATTTCAAACAGATCAACCGGAAATCTTCGCAGCAACGGGATCCGAATCCCGGACCGTTATCTTTTCATAATCATGGCATTCGCATCATATTCACCCCACAAAGCGTAGCATTCCGTCTAATACGGAGCATTACGGCAAGAAATCAAACATATTGCATAATTATAAGCCATGTTTTGAATCAAATACTTGTGAATAATGACAAACCGTCAACAATATACAGAATGCTCACCAGATTCCCCAACAGAGAGCTAGGGCTAAAGCAGTTGCCTTACATTCAGAAATATCAGTACATACTCCTTGTGGCACCCTTCCGTGTCATTTCCCCAGCGGAAAGCCAAAGCATCCCCTTTTCACTCACAGATACTCATATATACAATTCCTTGACATCCGTCCATGTCATTTTCCCCAGCACAGTAACCTAAACACTTTGTATATCAGATATTTGTTTATACTATACCCTTCACCTTTTGACACTCGTCCGTGTCACTCTCCCCAGCAGGTTAAACACTCATCTATACAATACTCATACTTATTACCCTTATTTAACTTATACAGATACTCGTCCGTATCTTGTATACATTATTTATATCCCCACAGATTCAACACTAGTCCGTGTTCTTTGTTAACCAGTTGGTACTCGTCCGTACCATCATCTCAGAACATGCGTCAAGCGTTTGTTTTTACTTGATACTCGTCCGTATCATAGTCTTAAGGATGCTCGTCCGCATCTTTAATCCATACACTGTGTCAAACGCTCTTGTCTTCTTGAACATAGATACTCGTCTGTGTCTACTATTCCCCAGAAGAGTCCCCTCAGATTCAACACTCGTCCGTGTTCCTTGTTAACCAGTTGATACTTGTCCGTATCATCATCTCTGAACACGTGTCAGTATTTGTTTCTACCCGATACTCGTCCGTATCATAGTCTTAAGGATGCTCGTCCGCATCTTTAATCTATACACAACGTCAAAACACTTATACCTTTTATTTCCTGGATATAAACACCCGTCCGTGTTTACTATTCCCCAGTAGAGTAATTTCTATTGTTATCTGACATTCGTCCTATGTCATGATAAACCTTGAGAGCAGTCGTACCCTGCTAGGTGATCGTCCTTCACCTCTTGATGATCGTCCTTCATCATGCTCATCCGATGGCCGTCCCCATCGTTGACCTTTTCTATCCGACACTCGTCCTGTGTCGTGATATTCAGTGGTCGTCCCCTGCTAGGTGATCGTCCTTCACCTTTCTGATGATCGTCCTTCATCATTTTATCCGATGGCCGTCCCCATCGTTGATATTGTTATCTGACATTCATCCTATGTCGTGATAAACCTTGAGAGCAGCCATCCCCTGCTAGGTGATCGTCCTTCACCTCTTGATGATCGTCCTTCATCATGCTCGTCCGATGGCCGTCCCCATCGTTGACCTTTTATATCCGGCATTCGTCCTATGTCGCGATATTTTCGGCAGCCGTACCCTGCCAGGTGATCGTCCTTCACCTTAGATGACCGTCCCTCATCTTATCCCCAACAGAGCAGCCGTCCCCTGCTAGGTGATCGTCCTTCACCTTAGATGATCTTCCCTTATCATTCAGTTCATTTATTCTTTAACCCGATGGCCGTCCCCGTCGTGGTCCCTTTTCCTTTTCCTGATGATCGTCCTTCATCAGTTTAGCCCGATGGCCGTCCCCATCGTTGTTCACATTACCTTATGAACTTGATGGCCGTCCCCATCATTTTTCATTAATCCCCAGAGAATCTTATAGTTTTACTTGATGGCCGTCCCCATCATAATCCTTTTTTACCCCCAGCATGTCGGCCATCCCCGTCATTGCTCTTTCCCCAGCAGTCATCCTCTGCTCGACGGTCGTCCTCCGTCGCCCACACTTTACGATATACTTTGTTTTCTTCTACAATCTATATCCCTTTTCTTCTTCATTCTGTGAGTGCAAATTTTGGACTGTCTTTGGTATTCAACCACAAGTTATCTTGTTTGCCTGTTAAGCCGTTGCTTACATCCTGCACAGCTAACTCATGTTTGAATAGGGGCAGCTGTAAACACCCCAAATTTTCCCTCACCCATTCACACCATGGCTTGTGATCATTTCATATGCATAAACTCAATCATAGCATCTCATATCACATTTTTGGTTCACTACATAGATTCAAAGTCATCTGCATCTAGGGTTTGTGAGCTGAGCAAACCAAGAGCTTCTTAAGCCACTCCAAAGGTCATCAATCACTTCAAAGGGGTCCATGTAGGTCCAAGCATCATTTTATATCCTCTCAAAGTCAAGAATGTCAAAAAATCACAAGAACTGAGAATGGCATGGAAGCAGAGCCAGGTTTGACTGCACAGATGACCTAGAATTAGGGTTTTGGTTTCAGAGGCCATAACTCCAAATTTTTTGGTCATTCTTGTTTGTATTGGTCTCTATATGGTATAGGGAGTATGCATATCAATTTTCATGAAGAAATTCAATGGGGAAGTCATCTGATCAAGAGTTGACTTTTCAAGCAAGTCAGTGCAAAATCAGGGCATCTGAGGCCCCCAATGACCCAACCAAAGGGTGTTCATCATCATTTTGACTATGTATGATCTTTATTTGATCATAGAAGAAGTTGGAAGTTCACAAAATTGAAGAATTTCAGGTCTTTTGCAAAGTTGACTTTTTGGGAAAGTTTGACTTTTAATGAAATTGCCATTTTGGGAAACTTTTTCAACCCTTGCTTTTTGATTCAAAAATGCTTCAAATGGAAAAACTTTGGTCATGAAAATTGTAGAATAGATCATTCCCTTTTCAAAAAGTACAAGAACATGACCTAATTCATTTTGAATCAAAAGTTATGGCTTGTCAAAGTTGGCTAAAATCACAAAATTTCAAAGTTTCTACCAAAGAGGCAAAGTTGCAAATTCACTTGTCAAGGCAAATTGAGCTATCAAATGGACTTCTAAACTTCACAACATGATCATACAACACCTAAAATTCAGAATGGGCCAAGAGATTACTCACTTTCATGACTTATGTAGCAAGATTTCTCAAAGGAAGCAAAAGTGAGGCAAGTTGCAAAAACTCACTCAAGTGTGAATCCACTTGCTGGCTGATTCCACAAACAATCCAAGGGATCTCCCCACATCTTGCTGCGCAGGACACACCTTTTGTCCTTGGCTAGCTAGTAGCCCATGCCTCTCTTACACAACTTTGACATTTTGGCAACTTGAGCCATACCTATCACAAAAGCACACATCAACTCATCTGACCTATCACAATAGTTTATGCAAACAAAAGGCAAGCAAAAGCACATAACAACACACTCTGATCTTGCCCATAGCCATAGTCATCAAAATCTCCCCCATTTGCAAGAGCCTTCGAAACACTCAGCACAAGCCTCAAACACTCAAACCAACTTCACAAATCAACTCAACACACTTTCCTGATCACAAAGCACCCATCACCATTGCCTTAAACTCCCAGAATCACAAATACGATTTCCACCCCACCTTGAACAGAACTTCTGCCATCTCTCAAACCATCCATTATAAACTTCAAACAAGCATTGAAAGCTTCTCAAGGGGTCCAGTGGAGTTGATTGCAAGCAAGAAACCAGCCAGAAAGTGCCAGAAACCAAAGCTTCAGTTCAGGTAGCCATCTCAAACTTTTTTTCCAAAAACTCCATTTTAAGTTCTTAAATGCTTCTATGCACTCCCCTGATCATGGGGATGTGATTATTTTTGAAAATGGTTGAGAAACCAGCATGTATGAACTGTCTGAAATTTTTTGCCCTAAATGAGTTTTGCTTCGATTTGGCTGATTGATGAATGAAAAATGATGTTTGTTAGGGGGTTTCGATTCAGTGTTGAATGGGGATGAGTTCTGGGCAGTTAGATTTCATTTTCATTGCGTGTAGAGAGAGTTAGAGTTTTGGGCTGGTGTCGCTCCCGATAGATGGGACTGGCCCAAATAAAGGTACAGACGCGAACGGTCAGCAAGAGGGACAATGAGAACACACAGCCGTGAACTCACTGGAGATGAAAAGAGTCGCCAGCTAGGCATTTTTATCCTGGGGGAAAGGCAATGCTGCATAGACCTAGAAAGATATGGATAAGACGGTTGCGAACCAGAGAGACTGAGAAAGGGGGTTGGTTACAACCTGGGAAGGTATTAGCACCCAGATTGTCCGCCGTACTCGACGGGATCCACGCTTAAAAGATTTGTGTTTTAAAGGGGTAGTGTCAGTGCAATCTGTGTATAAGGAGGCAGGAAGAAAATGTACAGGTGTATGTGTAAAAGGAGTGTAAAGTGTGTAAATGATGTGTTAGTGTAGGAATGAGAATGAATTGCTCAAGATCATGAGGCTAAAAGAAAGATGCTGGAAAGAGGGGGGATATACAGAGACTTTTGTTCGATAACTGTTAAGTTATGCCTACGTATCCTCTCGTGCAATGAGGAAGTCAGAACACCGTAGTTCGACCCAAAAAGACTGAAAGGTAAATTGACTGATGAACTGCTTACTTGTCTATGCTCAAGTGTATGACTTGTCTGGCTCAGGTGCGAACTGTCTTGCATTAGACGGAAGAAGCAAGTTCTCGTTTATGAGTGAAGGTGATGAGAAAAGAATCCCGGAGGAGGCGATTATTGTTTGTTTTTGTGTTTTCAGTCTTTTATTGCTTTTGAAAGTTTGTCGTAAGTTAATGAGCTTAAGCCTAAACCAATGGATTTAGTAAACCCATCACATCTTCCCTCTGATTAGGGGTAATGAGAGTACCTTAAGTGTGAAGTCAGATTCTCACACTTAATCACCTTTGGTGTAGGATCAAGATCATTAACCTACTTGTGATTATTTAGATGTTTTTGGTGTTTTTGTTTAGTGTTGAGTAATGAGGTTAAGCCATAATCAAGGATTAAACAGACTCATTACACCATCCTAATAGAAGGATAATAGATGAGAATGTTTAAGCTGAGGAAGGCTCCTCAACTTAATCCATGATTAGGAATTAAACTCATGACAAAACAAGCCTTTGATTAAGTGGATTTTATTTAATGATATGATGATGAAGTGATTTTTAGGGTTTGTAAGACCACTTGAGGGGGACTTGTCCATTAACACTAGGGTTAGTCCTTCTTAACCAATTAAGGAAGAATTAGAACCCTAATGCAAGGCCCAAGTTACAAGTGTGATGTCTTGGTGATTATTAAGTGGATTGATTAAGGGAGTTAAACACGTTAAGGGTTTAACACTTAGGATTAAAGTTATACACTCCATCCTAATAGAAGGATGCAGGCATAAGCTTAATCACAAAGCCTTAAAACCTTTAGGGTTTAGTCCCTGATTATGAGATAAGAAGAGAAGACTCAAAAGAGACACAAAGGTGAAAACTAAGAGGGGAGACTAAACAAAACCCTAATCATTGTCATGCTTGGTTGTTCCTAAGGTTTGTGAGGTTTACAAGAGATAGCTTCAAAGGAACTACCAGGAAGCAGATGAAAGGAGCAAAGAGAATCAAAGTAACTTGCTTCATTTAAGAAGACAAGTCACTTGAGGAAAGAAGGTGAGAAGAAAAATAAAGAGCAAGCTCAATCACGAGATAAAATGCAGCAATGATGCATAAGAGAGATGAAAAGGAATTGTGAGAAGTGAAGGCAAATTCACTTCTCAAAGTTACTTACCACCTGAAAAGTTAGTGAAAGGAATGCAATGCAATGCAATGCAAAATGAGATGAAATGATATGATGCAAATCAAAACCAGAAGCATTTACATGATGTTAATGATGCTAAGAGATGATGCAAACACATGTCAAGATTTGTGAAATAAGTTCAGTTTTTCAGGATGTCCCAACAGATGTTGGGACATCTCAAGCAGAGTACAAGCAAATGAACTTAATTCAGAATGTCACACCAGATGTTGGGACATTGTTTCAGTTAATGAAATAAACTCAGTTTTTTCAGGATGTCCCAACAGATGTTGTGACATTATCAAACAGAGCATGAGCAAATGAACTTAATTCAGAATGTCACACCAGATGTTGGGACATTGTTTCAGTTAATGAAATAAACTCAGTTTTTTCAGGATGTCCCAACAGATGTTGTGACATTATCAAACAGAGCATGAGCAAATGAACTTAATTCAGAATGTCACACCAGATGTTGGGACATTGTTTCAGTTAATGAAATAAACTCAGTTTTTTCAGGATGTCCCAACAGATGTTGTGACATTATCAAACAGAGCATGAGCAAATGAACTTAATTCAGAATGTCACACCAGATGTTGGGACATTGTATCAGTTAATGAAATAAGCTCAGTTTTTTCAGGATGTCCCAACAGATGTTGTGACATTATCAAACAGAGCATGAGCAAATGAACTTAATTCAGAATGTCACACCAGATGTTGGGACATTGTATCAGTTAATGAAAAAAGTTCAGTTCTTTTTAGGATGTCCCAACAGATGTTGTGACATCTCAGACCTGCTACCAGAATTAATGACTAACAGAACTGAATAAATTAAGGAAAGTTACCTGGAATTAATTATGGAAGAATGAAACAGAATAAGGCGCATCCGTGCTGAGCTGGAGACCTTCGAAAGTGGGCTTTCAGAGCTTCCCTCTTGTGCAAATGATCTCCCTTTAATCCCTTGAGGCCAATGGAAACCTTAAATGAGGCTGAAAGTGGCTAGTTTTTTGTGGTTCAGTTCTGGTGTAACAGGAAATGCAGTTCTTGTGTGTTGTGTTTCAGATCATTGTAAGGGGTGGGATCTGTTCTATGGATGATTTTTGTGGTTTGTGTGTGAAGGAATTTTTTTTAATGTTTGAAGGCTGTGGAGAGAGTTTTTGAAGAGGAGAAGGTTCAGACCAGTTTTTTTTTGTATGTTGCAATGTGTGTATTCAGCTTGTGTATGGCTTGCTTTATGTTCCATAATGTTTGAGTAGGCTATGGAGCAGGTTTGTAGAGGTGGCTGATCACTATTCCAAAAGCATGGGAGAAATTGCAAAAAGTCATGGTTTGGTGTACTTGAAGCATGGGCTGTGTCAGAGATGGTTTCCTAACCTGTACTGCATCAGCTGAGTTCAAGGAAGGCCCTTGGATGGTTCATGAAAGGCTACTGCATTTGGATCATGAGCTAGAGGAGTTTTTGCAACTTGCCCACTTGTGACATTTCATGATTTTGGCTATGTGAATGTGAGAAGTCTTGCTGAATTGTTGGTGAGGCATGCTTCATTAGGTCATGGCCAAGTTTTGAAACCAGCTAGAGGTCAAACAAAACCTTTGAGAATCAGTTTGCAAGAAATCCCTCTTTGCACTTTCATGAAAAATGATTTATGGTCACTTGAAAATCAAAGCATAGAAATGGGAAATTCCTTAGGCCAAACTGAATTTCAGGTCATGCATTGTGTTTGTATGATTCTATGATCAAATAAAGATCATACACATTCAAAATGATGGGGAAAGCTGAAATTCTGGGATCAGGTTCGAGATGTCCCAACATCTGTTGGGACATCTGAAAAAACTGAACTTATTACATTAACTTACACAATGTCACAACATCTGGTGTGACATCCTGAAGTCTGAACTTCAACACTTCTTGTTTGATCAAATAAAGATCATATACACTCAAAATGATGAAGATCACCCCTTGGTTGGGTCAATGGGGGCCTCAGATGCCCTGATTTTGCACTGACTTGTCCAGAAAGTCAACTCTTGATCAGATGACTTCCCCATGGAATTTCTTCATGAAAATTGATATGCATACTCCCTATACCATATAGAGACCAATGGAAATAAGAATGACCAAAAAATTTGGAGTTATGGCCTCTGAAACCAAAACCCTAATTTCAAGTCAACTGTGCAGCCAAACTTGGCTCTGCATCCATACCAATCCCAGTTCTTGTGATTCTTTGGCATTTTTGACTTTGAGAGGATGTAATATGATGCTTGAACATACATGGACCCCTTTGAAGTGATTGATGACCTTTGGAGTGGCTCAAGAAGCTCTTGGATTGTTCAGATCACAAACCCTAGATGCAGATGACTTAGAAACTATGCAGTGAATCAAAAGTGAGATATGAGATGATATGATTGTGTTTATGCATATGAAATGATCACAAACCATGGTGTGAATGGGTGAGGGCAAATTTGGGGTGTTTACAGCTGGCCGGAGAAGACGACCGGAACAGTGTTCCGGTCGCCTAAAAGTCATTAGGGCATGTAATTAGGGTTTAATCATAATTAAGGGATTTTGAATGTCAGCCCTTGGATATGGCGCCAAGTCAATTCGCGCGCGTGTATGTTTGAATTCCAGCCATTGATCTTGCTGACTTTTCTATTTTTCAGTTTTATTTCATTTTTATTTCATTTTATTGCATTTGTTTTCTTCATTTTATAAAAAATAGCAAAACAATTTTAAAAATTCTGGAAATTTTTGTACAAACTTTTATTAATTTTCAGAAACCAAAAATATTTTTATTTTTATTTTTTGCATTTAAAAATATTTTTAAATCATTTAAAAGTTTATTTTTAATTAATTAATGAGAACTAATTAATTAAAAATACTTTTTATGTATTTAAAAATCACCAAAAAATTCATGAAACCTTTAAAATCATTTAGAAACATTGTCCAACCCTCAAACCAAATTTCTTTTTTGATGTTGATGCATTTTGACAATTTTTCATGGAATTAATTCTATTTCAAAGCATTATTTTGATCTAATGTTCAAAAATTCATTTCTGCCTAGTCTTTGAGAGTTGGACTTTGATTCTTTTTGCATTGTGTCTTGCATATCATGTAGTTTGTAGGATTAAATTGGCATGAATTGATCTTGCATTTTCATTTTGTTTGACATTTTTCTTGTCAAGGTACCCTAAAACCCTAGCAACCTTAAGAAATTCATAACTTTCACTAGGTTAAGAATTGGATCCCCTCCTTTGGGCAGTGAGTTTGTATAGGTTTAGGGTTCCTTTGAGTGCATTTTCAATTTTTTATCATGATGTTTGCTTCTGGTTTTGGTTTTTGTTTTGTACATTGATCATAAACCCTAATTTGGGCTTCCTTTTGCATACATCTTGCATTTGCTTGCATACCATGACTTGCCATGACATTTTATGCATCCATTTGATTCATTGAACATCTTAAGACATGTTAGAAGCATGTTTGATCATTGCATCTTTCATTTGCCATGTTGTATGTCATTTGCATTTCATAACTTTTCATGTATGATCATGGTTCTAAGTATGCTTCTCTTGCATCCATATGTTCATATGACCATCTTCATGCCTTGATCCATGTTTGCATCATCTCATAACATCATTATCATCACACATATGCTTCTGGCTTTGGTTTGCATCATGCCATTTCATCTCATTTTGCATTGCACTGCATTCCTTTCACTAACTTTTCAGGTGGTAAGTCACTTTGAGAAGTGAATTTGCCTTCACTTCTCACAATTTCCTTTCATCTCTTTTATGCATCCTTGCTGCATTTTGTTTTGTGTTTGAGATTGAGCTTGCTCTTTCTTCTTCATCTTACTTTCTTTCTTCAAGTGACTTGTCTTCTTAAATGAAGTAAGTTGCTTTGCTTCCTTTGCTCCTTTCATCTGCTTCCTGGTGGTTCCATTGAAGATTTCTCTTGTTAACCTCACAAACCTTAGGAACAACCAAGAATGACAATGATTAGGGTTTTGATTAGTCTCCCCTCTTAGTTTTACCTTTGTGTCTCATTGAGTCTTCTCTTCTCACCTCATAATCCAGGACTAAACCCTAAAGGCTTTAAGGCTTTGTGATTAAGCTTATGCCTGCATCCTTCTATTAGGATGGAGTGTATAACTTTAATCCTAAGTGTTAAACCCTTAATGTGTTTAAATCCCCTAATCAACCCACTTAATAATCATCAAGGCATCAAGCTTGTAACTTGGGCCTTGCATTAGGGTTCTAATTCTTCCTTAATTGGTTAAGAAGGACTAACCCTAGTGTTAATGGACAAGTCCCCCTCAAGTTGTCTTACAAATCATAAAACTCACTTCATCATCTCATCATTAACTAAAATCCACTTAATAAAGGTTTTGTTTTGTCATGAGTCTAATCCCTAATCATGGATTAAGTTGAGGAGCTTTCCTCAGCTTAAACACTCTCATCTATTATCCTTCTATTAGGATGGTGTAATGAGTCTGTTTAATCCCTGACTATGGCTTAATCTCATTACTCAACACTAAAATAAAACAACAAAAACATCTAAATAATCACAAGTACGTTAATGATCTTAATCCTACATCATGGTTATTAAGTGTGAGAAGCTGACTTCACACTTAAGGTATTCTCATTACCCCTAATCAGAGGGAAGATGTGATGAGTTTACTAAATCCATTGGTTTAGGCTTAAGCTCATTAACTTATGACAAACTTCAAAAAGCAATAAAAGAATGAAAACTCAAAAACAAACAATAATCGTCTCCTCCGGGATTCTTTTCTCATCATCTTGACTCGCAATCGAGAACTTGCTTCTTCCGTCTAATGCAAGACAGTTTGCACCTGAGCCAGACAGGTCATACACTTGAGCATAGACAAGTAAGCAGTTCACAAGTCAATTCACCTTTCAGTCTCTTTGGGTCGAACTACGGTGTTCTGACTTCCTCATTGCACGAGAGGATACGTAGGCATAACTTAACAGTTATCGAACAAAAGTCTCTGTATATTCCCCCTCTCGTCAGCATCATTCTCTTAGCCTCATGATCATGAGCATACTCTCATCCTTACACTGACACTGTATATATCACACCTTGCACTTCTTTTACACTGACACCTGTACACCTTTTCCAGCTCTCTTTATACACAAATTGCACTGACACTACCCCTTTAAACACAAATCTTTTAAGCGTGGATCCCGTCGAGTACGACGGACAATCTGGGTGCTAATACCTTCCCAGGTTGTAACCAACCCCCTTTCTCAGTCTCTCTGGTTCGCAACCGTCTTATCCATATCTTTCTAGGTTTATGCAGCATTACCTTTCCTCCGGGATAAAAATGCCTAGCTGGAGACTCTTTTCTTTTCCTGTGAGTTCACTCCTGTGTGTTCTCACACCCTCCTTTTGCCGACCGTTCGCGTCTGTACCTCATTTGAGCCCAGTCTCATTTGTCGGGAGCAACACATATCCCCCATAACCTTCATATGCCATTCCTCCCAATACCAAACTTATCATATAACTCAAATCACCACCATTCCACTTACAACAATCAAGCATATAACTCAATAATAATTTCACACAACCATAATCAGTCATCATAACATATATATACATCATATCACAATTTCATCATAATCAACAACATTAGATAATCCCTAGGGAGTAAGGAACTCCCAATTACCCTTCAATGTTAGGTCACCAATAAAGAACCCTTTCTCCCCCCTTACCTCGAATTTGACAAAATCCTTGCAAAGCCTTAATCTTGAAGCTTTACGATTCTTGATTTCCCTTCTCCTTTCCCTTTTTCTCTAGAGCCCTCTTTCCTTCGTCAAAATACGATAATGATAAAATGTATCGTGTTCTCCCCTTTTCATAACAGAATCAAATTACAACCTTGCCCCCCAATCCTCCAACTTATATTTTATTTAATTTATTAAATAACAATATAATAATAATACCACCTCATTATATTATCATTATTTAAATAAAATACCTCATCCACTTATTATTCAAAATACACCATCATACTCTTGATATTTATTTTATAAAAATACTTTATAAAATTGGGGCGTTACAAAACTCATAGTGAGCGTTAGCGTCATAGCCCTCAGGAATCTACCCCGGCTGCAGGGGCCGCAAAGTTCTCAACTGAATCATTTGTAACTGAAGGAGATTTTGTAGGAGTTGAGAATAGGACATTGGCAGAACCTCGAAATGTCTCTCAGCCATCCTAGGCCTTGGCTGATATCCCTGTCGGGGTCCTCTTTGATGTGGTTGAGGGGTCCTCTTTGCTGTGGTTGAGGTTGCTGAACCTGTTGCTGATTAGTAGGAGCAGAAATAGTGATGGGAGCTTCTTGGTGATAAGCGTTCTGATTCCCCTTCTATTCTGAGTATACACGGCCCCAAATTCTCCTTCACATCGCTTCACGAAAGGCTTTTTGATCCCGAAGATTGACGCTCCGCCGCTCTGAATCTTTCCTTGTTTCATCCAACTCTCGATTATCTCGCCCGTTAAGATGATATTTGAAAAACCACTAGAGGAACAGTCGGCCAGTCTCTCCATGAAATGCCCCGGGAGGGTATCCATGAATAGATCAACCATTTCCCTTTCCAGCAACGGGTGTTGAACTCTGGCTGCAACCTCGCTCCACCTATGCGCATAGTCCTTGAAACTTTCAGAGTTCTTTTGTGACAGGCTTTGTAGTTGAGTCCGGCTGGGAGCCATGTCGATATTATATTAATATTGCTTGAGGAAAGCCTCCCCAAGCTCCTTCCAATTACGGACAGAGTTCTTCTCCAGTTTCATGTACCACTCCAGTGAGTCCCCAGACAGGCTATCCTGGAAGTAGTACATCCAAAGCTTCTCTTCTTTGGTATGTGCAGCGATCTTGCAATAAAAGGCCTACAAGTGGGTCTTAGGGCAAGAGTTTCTGTTGTATTTGTCAAAAGCTGGAGGTCTGAACTTTGGAGGGATAACCACCCCTGAAACCAAGCCCATATCGGAAACGTCGATGTCGAGAGTATCTTTGGATTCTGCAGAACCCCAAATTTGCCCTCTTCATTTTAAGCATCATAATACACCATTTGCATCATAAGCATATCATATATATAGCATTATAGCATAGAAAAATAAAGCATGACAAGCATCAAGCCCTAGCATGAGGCATATGGCCATCTGGGGAGGTGTTGAAGGCCATTTAAGCCAAGGCAAGGGTTCCAATGGATTTGTGGGAGGCCTATGGTGAGTCTAGACTCCTTTGGCAAGGCCAAGTTCACTTGCAAAAGCTCAGAAGATTGCTTAATCATCACAAGTTTCAAGACAATGCAAGGCTCCTAAGCAGTGCAACCAAATTAGGGTTTTGGCTTCAAGGGCCTTAACCTCATAATTTTGGACAAATCTTTTGGGCAATGTTTTCTATATGATAAGAGGTTCCTACATGTCAATTTTCATGTAAAAATTCCAAGTGGAAGTCAGTCATTGCTTCAGTTACTTGCAGATGAAGCAGAAAGTCAACTGGGCCCAGAAAAAGTCAACTGTGCCATTCCAAAGGGTCCAACCCAATTTTTTTGGCCAAATGAGGTCTATTCAATGTTATAAGATGTTTGGTGAGCTTAAAGTTCAAGAATTTTGGTGGTTTGAGGGGTTTTGGCAAAAGTGCACAAAGTTGGTCATGGAAAAGTTAATATTTTTGGCTATTTTGACCTAAAACTTCACAAGGCCTTAACTTGATCAAAAAATCTTCAAATGGACCCAAAGTAAACATGAAAGTTTGAGAGTAAGGGCTGCCATTTTTAAAAAGTACAAGTACATTTTCATGGGATTTATGGTTTGAGAGATAGGGCCCTCGAAAATTTAGGTATTTTAGGGCAAATTTCCAAGTTTCAAGGCCAAGCCATTTGCACAAAGGCTCAAAAATGGATAGTTTGCTATGCTATGTCCAAAGTAAGTTTACACAATCAAAATGCATCCCATTTAGGTCATTTGGCTCAAAGAAAAGTGGAAAAATTCATGCACATGAAAAAGTTCCATAAAACTTGCATTTTACACTTGAATTTGCACAAGGCATGGCAATTGCGTGATAGCTTACATCCAAGGGCTGAAGTTGTTTGCTGGGAATCATTGGTGGGATGGTGAATGCACATGTAATAGAGGCCAGCAAATCATGAGCTTGGCATGCCTATGGCACACTTGGGCCAAAATTGCATTTTCACAAAAATCAGCTCTCTCTCACGTGCATTTGTTCTAACCCTTTTGCATTGCCATATATATTCCATAACAATCAGAATTAGGGTTAGAGGCAGCCAGAATACACACCCATTCTCTCATTCTCATCTTTTATGCAAAATTTCTCATTCTCCATAAACTCTTGCTACAAGAATTCATTCACAAAACTCTTGCTGGATTCTTAATCCTCATCACTCATAGATCATTTCCATACCATTTGTTTGGATTATTCTTCAAGAATCATCCATTTCTCATTTCTTGTGCACATTTGCATTTTGTGCCATAACTTTTGATTTAGGCAAGCTTTCTTCAATCCAAGACCACATTCATACTCCTCTCATCTCAAGGATCATTAAGCACCCATGGATCTAGATTTATAGTGAAGTTTGTTCAAGTGGCCATTTGAGAAGCTTTGAAGCACAAGGAAGCATATTGCTGGATTCACAAGTTTGCAAAGCCTTAGATGCATTTATTTTGCATCTAAGGGGATAAGGAGATCATTTGCCATCACTTTATACCATTCTTGACTTCAAATTTGGAACACCACCTTAGGTATGCTCAAATTTCGAATCTCATAGAAATGTGTTTGGTTGTGTGTTTTAGAATACTCATGTTGTGTTGGTTACAATGCTCTTTGTAGTTTGTAAAATGGTTGAGTATTCACAAAGTTATGGTGATTTAAAGTTTCATGGACAATTTTATTTTCATTCATATCTTGAGTTTTTTTGAGTTTTAATTCAATCCAAGCATGTATTCTTGTTTAATGATGTTAGATTATGTATTCTGGAGAGTTTCATGGCCGGCCGTGGCTTGGTTTGAGATTTCATGAAGTTAGGGTTAGGGTTTGGTTCATTAATGGTGGTTAGAGTTTAGGGTTTCTTAATGAAGAAGAAGGTGCAGCCCCCAGCGCTATCCACACCCCCCACGCAAGGCCCATGCTGTTTTTTGAACTAGCGTGTTTACTCTTTACACCCCCTTGGCCCATTTGCTTTATTTTTATTCTTTTTCTTTACCAATTTTATTTCATTTGCTTTTGATCCATTTTAAATGCTTCCTTAACTCTAAAAAATCCAAAAAAATTCATATACACTCCTTGATCCATCTAGTTTTTTATCATGATTTTTCCAGATTTTTATTTTCATCCCACGTGGCCAAATAAATTCAACATTGAGCATTTCTTTCTTGTGAACTCTCATAGACTAATCTTCCTTGTCCAATTTCTATTTTTCTAATCCTTTAAGATATGAACCCCATTCTTTTTGCATTCAAATCCTAAGACACTCTTCTATCTTCATGATTTATCTTGGAGTTTTCACAAATTTCCTTGCTGGACTTTGCTTGAGTTACTTGTGCCTTAATTTTCAAAACCTTAAATGGTGATACCTTGCATCCTTGAGCTTCATTGACCTAGTTTGGTGTTGTATTTTTGCAAACCCTTTTGGATTCTAATTTCTTTGTGTTTGGAGAGTACTTTGCTAGTTGGGTAGAACTTTTAAGTGCTTGGATCTTTTTCTTGGGTATTTTCTTCCTCACCTTGCCTTGTTTTGCATTCTTTGAGTCTTCTAGTCTCTTTTAAGTTTAGAAGGGCACTTGTGCCAACTTCTCTTCACCTTTTGGGGTCCTTTAGAGGTCTATGGTTGCTCCTGGTCTTAGGATAGGGTTTGAGTCTCCTTGAGTCTTGGTGTTGGGTCTCTTTTATGTGCTTTATTTCTTTAAGGGTTAATCATGCCTTCATTGCACTTGTTTCACTTCTAATCATCTCAATATAATTTTGTGTTGCTTTGCTTATCATCTTGTGAATTCTTTGCCATGCCTATATGCTTGTGTAGCTTCTGACTTGTTGGTTCATGCCTTGATTTTATGTTGTTACACTAACCTTGCAGGGGCCATGGTAAGTTTGAGATGTGGGAATTGAGTTCCACATCTCCATTTCTCATCTCTCCTCATACTGTTTATATGGAATAACATCTTCTTGTTGGGCTTAGGCCTTTCTCATCTCTCCTTTTATCTTCTTCTTCTCTTGAGATCCTTTTTAGGTTAGAAAGACCTCACAAACCCTAGGAACTCCATGCATGCTAACTTAGGATAGAAACTTCCCCCCTAGTTTTTCCTTTTGCTCCTTTGGTTCTCTTTCTCTTCTCATCTTCAAACTTAATTCTAATTCACTTAATAAAGGTTGAGTGCCTTCATGTGACATGAGACTTTGCTATGAGATACTTGCACGTGTTCCATTTCGGGGCGAGGTGTGAGTCATCACTCGTGGTAGATAGGTCTTAGCATGAGTGCCTCACAAAGAAAAAGTTAAAAGACACTTCTTAACCAAAAACCACAAAAATACTTAATAATGGTAATAGGCCAGTGTGCTTAAGCCTTCACCTGTGGGACTAGCTTTGGGGGTTTCCTCCATAGATAGGTGTGCCTCTTGCGCATTCCATTTCGGGATGATGTGAGACGTACACATCCCATCGAGTAAGACTTAGGTACACTTACCTATGCAAACTTTCATTCATAAAATCTTCATAAAAAAACACCAAACAAACAAAAAGCGTCTCTCCTTCGGGAATTCTTTTCTCACCTCATTCGCTCCGTACACGAACTTGCTCCTACATGTCACTTTGCAAGACGGTAACGCACTCGTCGTCCGAGCCTGCAACACCTGAGCATTGACATAGGCAGTTCAAGCCTTTAATTCACAAGCAATTTTCCTTTTGGTACCCCTAATTAGGGGAACTACGGCGTCTCTGATCCTCATTATCCTGATGAGGTACGTAGGCAGCGGGGTAGGGCCCGTTCGAGCACAATCTTTATTTTCCCTACATTTTTTCTCTTTGTTTCTTATTTCATTTCTTTTCCAGTTCCAGTTTCTTTTCATTTTCATTTCTTTGCTGCAGCTTTCATACCCTCACCCTTTGAAATAGTTTTCTTTTGCAAGCGTGGATCCCGTCGGGTACGGCGGACGATCTGGGTGCTAATACCTTCCCAGGTCGTAACCGACTCCCGAACTCAGTCTCTTTGGTTCGTAGGACCTGTGTCCTTCCTTTTCTTTCTTCTGGTTTGTGCAGCATTACCATTCCCTTTCTTCGGGATAAAAATGCCTGGTTGGTGACTCTATTCTTTTTCCGCGCCACTTTCGCGTTTGTACCAGGATGGAAATCCGGGGAGCGACACATTCCAAGGCCCTCACCTTCTTGGTCAACATTTGGAAGTCCTGATTGCTAGTTCTAGTACCCAATCGATATCTTTGTTGACCAAGGTGAACTGATCTTCCTGACGGTCCTACACATGGACGGGAGAAGGGCCACCAGTCTCCAGAGTCGGAGGTCCATCCCCTCTATTGTTGATTGGATTTCCTTGAGCATCCAAAGTATCTACAAGAGGATCTGTTTGTGGGGGATTAAACCTTTGCATAGCAGGCCTCATCTCTTGATGCCCCATAGCTATACCCTGCATCATTTTCATGAACTCCCCTATGCGGGTGCGAAGTTCGTTCAACTCAGGTTTGTACTGTATCTATGACGTGCCTTTGATTACGATGAGTAACATACCGGTGTAAAAATGCATATAAGTTAAATAACTCGGATAACCTGCAAAATAAAAAATGCAAATGATATGCATGCAATGTTGTGTTCATTTCATCCCTAAGGTATTTTACGTTCCCGTTCTGGTATTTGAGAACTCAAATAGCCTTTTCAGATTTAGGGAAGAAAACCCCGCATGACGTTCGGATAAGATGCTATTCGTGGAGAATTGGTGCTTATTACCTCCTGTCAATGTAAGAGATAACGACCAGAGATTCAAACCAAATCAAACAAATCATAAACTGAGATCTGAATATTACAACTTCCCCTAAGGGTGCCAATTCATACATCAAGATAATAAAAAAGCAAAGAAAAGAGGAATCCCACAACAAACCTATGGGTAATCCAGGTACAAGAATACGAGACTATACCCTAGGAAGCTCCATGTCTTACAGCCTCCAGCTAAGTCACTTGACAACCTGGAACAGCTGGGCAATGTCTGGATGATTCGACTCCTAGATGAGCTTCTGAATAAGAAGATCACTTAGATCAAAAAAAGCATGCAGTTTGTTGATATGTTGTAGGAATACCTCCTCCTTTTCTTTGCTAGGTCTCGACTCAGTCTTGACTTTCTTGACATCGTCCCGAATTTTCAGCTCTTCTACCTCTTTCCAAATGTCTTCAGCTGCTTGTTAACTCTTTGACATCTTCTGAAGTTAGTCTCTCTGTTGCTCGTGGGCTTTCTGGAGCAGCTCTCCCTGCTCAGCCTGAGTTTCCTGAAGGCCTTTGATCTTTAGCTTGTACTCGATCTCTACCTCCTTCTTCTTTCTCAGATTAACCTTCGACTTCTCTTGCCAAAGGGTCACATCTTCGTTGGCTTCGTTCAAGGCTTTCTTATCCTTCCGGCGCTGACTTGCCTTGTGGGTTTCAACCAAAATTCTCTTCTTGAAGTAGAGCTCTCGATCTTTGAAGTCCTACTGCTTGAGCCTGACTATCTTTTCAGCTTGACGAGCTCTCTCCTCTAGCTTCTGGTTCTAAATCATCAGCTTCTGACAAGAATTATTGGCCTCTTGATTTTCTGCTCTGAGATGTTGGACCAAAGCCTCTAGCTTTTGATAATCCTCCAATGGCACAGTAGCGGGAGGTGAAACTGGTGTAGAAAAACGGATTAGGGCTACTTGAGCTTTCTCCCTTATCCAAGCTTCGAACTCAAGAAACATTTGATTTTTGCTCTTGCCCATGCGCTCCATACCCTTCCTTTTGACAAGTTTCCAAGCTCCTGCAGCTTCTCGGACCAAGGGGAGATTATCCTTCATAGAGAAATAGAAGGTCTGAACTAGTTCTGATTCTTTGGGAACATTTTTGAGTGCATATCCCAATTATCATGTCAGGAGAATGGGGTTGTAATTGATGCCCCCAGCTACTCCTGAGAGTGGAACATTGGGATAACCCCTACAGTTAGAGATGAGATCTTTCCCTTTCAACTTCAAAGTGAACCACCTGATGTCCTTGGCAGACAACTTGCTTTGCTTATGGGCCCAAATCACCTTGGGATCAGTGAAAGCTTCTGTGATGGGTAGGTGCCTCATAAACCATCTATAGAATAAATGAGCACATCACCTAAGCGGACCACCCCGCTTCTTCTTGTTCTTGTAATGCACTGAATAATATAGATCACCCAGGAGAGTGGGTACCGAATTCTTCAACACAAATAAGTGAATGGCATTGATATCCAAGAACTTATCCATATCATCAAAAAGGATGATCCTGTAGATAGATAAGGCCAAAATAGCATAAACTGAATCCCACTGTTTTTCCACTGCAAGCTCTCCATCTCTTCTGACCAGAAACTCTAGAGAAAAGCCAAGTACCCCAGCCTTAGTAGCAATCAGATTATTAGATACCTCCGATGAGCTCAAATAAAGAGCTTTGGCAATGTCAAGATGAGTTGGTCTGGTCATCTCCAAATTAAAAGGAATATGATCTTTGAGAGACACCCCCAAAATCTCAGAATACTCTTCAAGAAGTGGGCCTAGCTGGAAGTCAGGAAATATGAAACATCTGTGCCGCAGATCATAGTACTGCAACAAAGCATGAATGGCACTCCTTTAAGAACTGTCCATATTAACTACCAGATTCAGAATGTCACCATAACTCTCTTTGAAGTATCCAAGATGACCCGTGGTAATGAGAAACACCATCTGATTAAGCAAATCCACTTTGGTATCAAAGAACTTGTAAAACACATTCCTCTTACAGACGTCCTCCATTTCTGAAGCAGAAGTATGACCGGGAACCAGGAGTAGTATGAACCCTGAGAATGAAAAAGAACACAATGATTAATGATGTCATGATGCTTATGCAATGCAAGGCATGTGATCAGTGACGTGTCTGTGATGTGAAGATCAAAATATCCCAGTGTCTGTGCAAGGTCACAATCACAACATCAATTCTCTGAACAAAAATCCCGGATCTCAGAACCAAGGAACCAAAGAACCAGATCATAATACTGAACAATACTGGAAAAGTGGGTATGTTGGAAGTTTTAGGGTTCCTTCAAACCTGTAAACCCCTCCCATCTCATGCGTGTGCTACTCAGGTCAACATCATGGACTCTCAAAGTTGAATAGCAATAATACATTCACCATTTATGAGAAATGGCTCATGACCAAATCAGGGAATCAGTTTGGCATTATGTACTACTCAGGGAGGTCTTAGTTGAGTCCAAGGAAACAAGCATCCCTCACAAGTCCCCATCTTCAAGCACTGAATCGAGAAACAATAGTACATTCATCCTGAAGGGTACAATACTATCGTCATATGAACAATTTTCCTTAACTGGATTCCTATGAGAGAACCAGGCCATCCTATGCGAGTTCCCTGTAGGCCCTCAAATGCGAGTGGGTTTGCCAACAAATATGGTCTGCCACTGTCATCACTGGAGATGGATGTTTCCACTAAGGTCCTCAATGATCGGTCACCAGATGTACATAACTATCACGATCGTACCCTAAAGTGGAGTAATCCCCACACAAAGTGGTTCCAAGACGGTCACAATTTGGGTGTGGAGCACATTGCCACTTATCATGGTGAGATACCATGGGAGTACAATGTTTGTCCATGTTAATCCTATGGTGTACTCAAGCTGGGTAGTTGGCTTATTTCACAGTAACTCCCACCCACAGAAAAAATGCAAACCAACACAGTCCAATATATATGATGCATGGAAAATAAATACTGAAAGATGTAAATAAATGTTGTAAAGTAAAAATTGTAAATAAAACAGTAAATAAACAAACAACAACACACAGATAAACACCCAAAGTAACAGAAACAAACAGGCGCTAGGTTTGACTCTTAAAGGGTAAACCAGAGATTCTGGGTTCATCCCTAGCAGAGTCGCCAGCTGTCGCTCCCGGAATTTTCATCCTAGTAAAAACGCGAAAGTGGCGCGGAAAAGGTAGAGTCACCATCTAGGCATTTTTATCCCAAATGAATGGGAAAGGTAATGTTGCACAAACCGAAGGAAGAAGGAAAAGACAAGGCCCTGCGAACCAAAGATCTGGGTACGGGAGTCGGTTATGACCTAGGAAGGTATTAGCACCCTAGACCATCTGTCGTACCCGACGGGATCCACGTCTGTTAGTCTATTTCAAAGGGTGAGAAATAAGATGCTGCTACACAAAACCGCTAACTGGAATGGAAGTGGGAATGAGAACTAGAAAAAAGAGAATGAAAAGAAAAGGAAAAATGTAGGGAAAATAAAGAGTACTTGAACGGGCCCTACCTTGCTGCCTACGTACCTCATCGGGAAAATGAGGATCAGAGTTGACGTAGTTCGCCTAACTAAGGCGGGAACTTGTTTGTGTTTTTTATGACTTAAACTGCTTATGCCTATGCTCAGGTGTTGCAGGCTCGTCTGATTTGAGTGCATTATCGTCTTGCAAAGAGACATGTCGAAGCGAGTTTGTTCGTTAAGAGTGAGTGAGGTGAGAAAAGAATTCGCGAAGGAAAAGATGAGTGTTGTTTGTTAACTGTCTTTTAAAGAAGTGTTTTCTGAAATTGTTGTTTGTGAACCTTCTCATACTAAGACTTGTTCATCGTGGTAGATGCATTACACCTCGCCCTGAAATGGGACGTGTATAAGTAACCCACGGCAAAGTCTCGCGGCGTACAAGAAGCTTGAACTTTATTAGGTGATTTTTTTACTTTTCTTTGAGATGAGAAAGAAAGCAAAGTGAACCAAAGGAAAAAGTCTAAGGGGAAGACTACTCCTAGTATTATCATGCATGGATGAACCTAGATTAGTGCAGTTTTCTAATCCTAATGAGAAAAGAAGAGAAGAATTAGAATCCAACTTGCTTCCTAAAGAAGCTAAGTTGATTCTAAGAAGGGAAAAGCCTAGAAAGCACAAGTGTGAAACGTAAAGCAAAAATGCAAGTTAAACGCGTAAAGAGGTAAAAAGAATAAGTTGTGAAGAACTTACCTCAACCTCCCTACAAAACAAGGGTTAGTATGATAAACATGATAAAAGGAATGGGGTAAATAAGTACCAAGCAAATCCTAATTCATCTAGGACCTAATCTAGACTCAATCATAAGTCTAAGAGACCTAAACGTTATGCAAAGCAAAAATCCAGTAGCTACTACAGCTCCTATAGCACAAACAACTACCAAATGCAAGACAAAATGCAAACAGCTTATTACAGCTAACAGTCAGCATGCAAAATAGGTGTAAAAAGTTAAAACAACATGAATGCAACATGTTTTTACAACACCTGTTTTAAAATGCAGCTCTGAAAACAATGCAGATTTGGATTTTTTTTCAAATGCATGAAAATGAGTTTGAATGCAAATCAAAGAGTGCAAAATATGCAAGATTATCCAATAAAAATGCAATGGGATTATTGAGACGAATGCAACATCAATCATGCACTTATGTGATGCAAGTTAATGGTTTATGTGATTCTTTTTAGATTATGCAATTTTTAATATGCACAAAAGTGGATCAAGATGTGTATGGATTCATGATGCAATGCAAAAACCAGAGGTATACACCTTCATTATTATGCTAGAAATGATGCTCAATAATGCAAACAATGGTCACAAAGTGTTATGACTATTATGCAACATTGATGCACAAAAACAAAAACTAACGAAACGTGTGTCGAAAGCTACCTAAATTATAGAATCATGCACCTAAAGTGGTCCTAAAAATTCCCTAAAATCATGATCTATCAAACTATGATGATTAAAAAATGAACTATGCAAGGACATGTCATGAAACAAGTTGATTTTTCAAAATCAAACAATGTTAACCGGTTAACGCCCTGGGTTAACTGGTTAACAGCTTCAAAAATCAAAATTCAGGGGCAAAATATAAGGTGTTAACCGGTTAACCCAGGGCGTTAGCCGGTTAACACTGAACAAAATGCAACAAACAACTATGAAATAAGAACTTTTAGCCATAAACCTACTTCCAAAGGTTCATATTACATTCATGAACATGCTAGAACGAAAATTCTACTCGAACCTAGTCTTCTAACACCTATTTGTATCAAGAACAAGCTACAAATGTAGCTACTAACAATCAAAATAAGAAAATCGCAAGCAAATTGTAACAACAATCAAGAACGCAAGCAATAATCAAAGAATGCCATACAGCGAGATGAAGTGAATAAATTAAAAGCTAAAAGAGGTTTCAGATTCACCAGCCTATAAAGCGGAGGCTTGCTTTGGTGATTTTTGCAAGTCGATCAATGCATGAATGAAGAGAATATTGGAGGCTTCAAACTTCGATCCGCGAGAATGCAAAATAAAAGCAATTTATGAAAATCTTAATAAACACTTGCAAAATCACTTCCAATAAGCTCAAATCAATCCAAAACAGCTTGCAACTTATCCAATAAGCTATGAAATTGATGCTTGAATGGAGGCTTAGCTTCAAACTCCTCAAGTTTCAATGTGAAACTTGAAGAAGCTTTTTTGAAGAAGCTTTAGTAATGGAGAAAAGTTGAGGAAACGTTTGAGAGAATTGAGAGAGATGAAGAGAAATTGAGAAAAATGGTGGAAATGAAGCCAAGCCCCTTTTTTGGAGTGAAGAAATTTTTTTATAGTGGTTAGGTTTGGAGTGAGGGTTAGGTTAGAATTTAGGCTTGGGTCCTAAGCTAAGGGTAGGAGTTAGTTAAAGTTGGTTAGGGTTTAGGGAATATTCCTTGGAAGGGTCTAGAATGTGGTAGAAGTTTCAAGTGAAGTGAAGTGAAAAATGAAGTGTGAAACAAGGTGGAAGAAATGAAGGAAGAAAGTGGAGGAAAAAGAGAAACCAACTAATTTTTTGAATTTTTTGTTCAAAATTTGCGCCTGTTAACCGGTTAACCCCATGCGTTAACCGGTTAACGGATAAAAAACTTGATTTTTTTTATTCCTTTGGTGGGTTAGCTTGGAAATGGACCGTGTTATTTTTGTGGTATTATTTTCCTTCTTGAGCTCCAAAGATTGGTAAGTATCACTTGATCACATACCTCATGCACATGCGAATGATGATGGTTTATTTTATTTATTTTTTGAATGCAATGCAGTATGAAAGGATATGCAAGATGACGAAGCATAAACCACTTGAGATTGGTAATAAATTAAGAGGG
Source organism: Lathyrus aphaca (assembly GCA_963966055.1). Lineage (NCBI taxonomy): Eukaryota > Viridiplantae > Streptophyta > Magnoliopsida > Fabales > Fabaceae > Lathyrus > Lathyrus aphaca. Next base: position 459,363,935 of record OZ014522.1, on the reverse strand, counting down.
CAAATTTTAGGGTATTACAACCTCCACCACCAGTTTTGAGAATTTGTAGCTTCTGACCACTTTGTTTTTCAACCTTCACCTTGAACTTCTGAAAATCATCAAACACCTTATTCTTAAACTTGATGAGAGCTACCCATGTCATTACTGTGAACTCATCCACAAAAGACATAAAATACTTGTTTCTTCCAAGTGAAGGTAATTCAAATGGTCCACATACATAAAATGCACTTCCCCCAAAGCATGTTTGCTATTGGGGCTACTTTTGATGCAAATAGAAATCTTGGTTTCTTGCCTTTCATGCATATCTCACATGAGTTATCAGGCTTCATAATATTTGGAATGCCATATACCAACTTCTTAGAATTTATATGCCCTAAGATTCTGAAGTTTAGATGCCCCAATCTCTTGTGCCATAACTCACTGTCACCTTCATTACCTCCAACACTAAGGCATTTAGTTTCATCTATTTCTACATTCACCTTGAATGTTCTGTTGCTTCCATGTTCGAACTACATAACCAGCTTATGATCAAAATTATACAACTTCAAGAGATTATCCTTCATAGTAACTGAGAAACCTTTATCAATTAGCTAACCTACGCTCATCAAATTGCTTTTCATACCAGGAACATACAAAACATCCTTGACCATAACAGTTTTTCCATTCTTCACTTTTACCTTAAGATTTCCCATTCCTTCAACATTCATATACTTATCATCAACACATATGATTTTTATCCTCTTTCTAGAGTCAAAATTTATCAACCATTGTTTATTTCTAGTTAAGTGATTTGAGAAGCTAGTGTCCATATACCACCATTTTACTAAATATCCACCATCATATTTATAATCCATAAATAACATAAGTTCTTCATCAGACTCTCCTCTTGTTAATTTTGCTTCTTCGGATTTCCTTTCCTTATTTGACCAATAGTCAGGGACAAAGTGGCCAAACTTCTTACATTAGTAACATTGAACCTTCGTCTTATCAAACTTCTCATTTCCCATCTGATGTTTCTTCACATTAGAGTTAGAGGCTTATGACTTCTGATAACCACCACCATGTCTCTTATTGATCTCTGACCAAGATTTCTTCTGATTCTTCTTACAAAAAAAAGCCTTCAGATCCTGCTCTACCTCTCTCTTAGAGGTTCTCTCAGTCAGGCGCAACTCTTGTGCCTCTAGACTACTTTGTAGCTCTTCATTTATGATGGTGCTCAAATCCTTAGAATGTTCAATTGCTCCAACAAGGTAATAAAACCGAGGAGTAAGTGATATCAATACCTTTTCAATGATCACTTGTTCATAGAGAGTCTCTCTACAAGATTTTATCTCATTTGTGATCAGGACCACTCTAGAGATGTAATCAGGTACCTCCTGATTGTTTTTCATGTTGAGATTCTCATAATTCTTACGTATACTCTTAAGCTTCACCTTATTCACTGATACATCACTATTGTGGAATCATACCAGTGTGTCTGTAGCAGTAAAATCATGAGTGTAAGCTATTAGTTAACTTGACTCAAAGTAAACAGAGTCGCCACCACACTTTTATTTTATTCCAAATGGAAAAGGAAGAAAGAGGATAGGTTACAAATTGGGAAGGGTTTACGCATCCAAAATGTTTGTGGTACTCCACGGGAGCCCTTTGAAATATTTATTGTTTTTGGTTTGAAAATAGTCTATTTAAAAGAGATTGAAGAGACGAGAAGAGAAATGTTTTTTAAGATTTTTGTGTTTGACGAGACGTTCGTCTCATGCCTACGTACCCAAGACATGCAATGTGAGATCAAAACCCCATAGTTCATGGTACAAATTGTGAAAAGTTAATATGTTGAGTTGATTTTAGAATGTAAAGATAAGTCGTCATTTTTAGCGAATACTTCCGCTAAAAAGAATGAATCATATCTAAACATGTGAAAATGGTTAAAAGAAAAAGTGCACGAGGGCACAAAAATATTGAATGAGTTTTTCATTTTTTAAGGTATCTTGAAAAAGGTTTTGATATGCTTATGTAGTTTAGTATTTATTAAGAAATGAAAACGGAAAAAGTAAAACCACTTGACCTAAGTCAAGGTTTGATTATGAAAGCGGTTTTAAGTTTGAAAATAAAGAATGTTTTTGAAAAGAGGGAGAAGCTTTGAAAATTTAAGAAGTGGGAAGAGATGAAGAGGCTATCCTAGGAAGTAAAGTAAGAGCTAAAGTAAGACCAACCGAACCATATGGTGAGCATTCTTCAAAGCAATAGGATTTCTTCTTCATAAACAAGTGAACCAAATCGGGCTAAAGTTTGCAATCCATCATAATTCAAGCAAAGGAATGATCCTAAAATCTAAGTCCAAAACTCCAAGTCCAATGCTAAGGATAGTAGCCATAGTCCAAAGTTAAAGTAACAAGTTTTTTAGATGTTTAATCCTTTATTAATATTTTTGTGTCCAAATGGACGAAAGAAAATGCACAAGAAATTGAATATAAACATGAACAATATGATGAATGATATAGTATAAAAAATGATAATAAATAGATAAGGGAGCGAGAAAGAATTAAAATGTTAGTATAGTAATAGTATAATAATATTTGCATAATAGTGGTATGGTGAACTTAATCAACCACAACCAAAAGAGTAACCAAAATCGAAAGGCAACCGAATCCGCTTAGTGTCTTACACTATAGTGATCAATCAAGGAAAATAGGACCGAATTCAATGAAGTTTGTAAGGAGATTGGGAGACCCAAAGCACCTACGCATCAAATATTCATAAGTCTAGGTTCTTAATGCAAAATGATCAATCACTTTGGGATTACGCGACCAACAAGAGGTCCGGTCCACGAAAGTGTAAGTATCCAATTGGATTTTTTATTTCGAATTCGGGAAAAGTTTCGGTCTATGTTAAGAAATCTCCGAGTAATTTACGAAGTAATTACCCTACAAATGAGGTCGGCCAACACCAATCAAGGTAAACGATATTTATGCTAATACATGTTAGAGAAATGATATAATGGATCATCCTCCGAAAACATGTCGCACGAAAAGAAAAAGTGGTAACGGTTTAATCTTAATCGAGATTTCACATTGATTTATCAAATGCAACCTATCACGATTCCAAAGTATGGAGAATGATCCAAATGATCATTCATCTAAAGATTTGAAATAATGAAGATTAAACATCTTCGAAAATCAATAATCGTCGAATCGGAGATCTCATCGACCAAAAGAAAAATAAGAGATAAAGAAGAAATATGGATCTCACATGAAATCCATAAAAAAAACAATTAAAAAAAATTTCTAAGTCTTTTTATAAAATCCTTGCAATTTTAAACAACAAAATAAAAGAAAAAGAATAGAAAAAGAAAAAAAACCAAGGGAGAGGGTATGGCGCAGCAGTCAGGAGTGTCTATAGCAAACTTAGATCCATTGCTTTTACAAGCCCAAACAAACATCTCAGCCACTAGGTTCTTTTTTTATAAAATTCAGAACGAAAAAAATGGACTAAGCCTCTTCTTCTCCAAAGCGCAGTTCTGTACCTTCTCTAATCAAAACGAAACACCGTTCCTTCTTCTTTTATCTGAGTCACTGAGATTGCTTGGGTTTGTGAAATTTATTTGGCAGGACGAAATTGGTGAATGATCGATGAAGGATTTGAAAAGATCTTGAATTAAAGGTGAATTGGGTTTGAAGATTGAACTGAAAGTGAAGGTTGCGATATTTGCGGTAGGTGTGAGTTTTGAATTTATGAGATTGAATGGATTTGAAGGTTTGAATTGGTGATGAAATTGAAGATGGAGAAATGGTTGAAGCTTTGTTCTGATTTTGACAGGGTAGTGAGAGGCTCTCAAAGCTTGAATTTAGAATGGGAGAATGGCTCAATTTGTAGAAGGAAGAAGCCGAATTCGGATTGTCGTTTTAAAGTGATGTGCAGCATTTTGGTCGTCATGATATCAACATGCTCAATTGTGTTTCATTCAGTTATGTGTTGTATTTTGGTTTCATGAAGAAAATACATGTTCTGAGTTTTGATTTCTATTCCCTGTGTTTCATACTTTTACTCACTGCATATTGGGCCTGAACGAGAAACATGATACTTGCTTGTGATGTATGCAACGCGTTTCTATTTGCAGCGTTTTACGTCAAGTACACCGCAACTTCAAAGTCGTTTTGAGGCTTGGTCCGTGCGAAGCTCATGTAGTAATAGCAGTTGCATTTTGAATGGGACTGATGCGTGTACAACTTGGTTTTTCGTGAATTCGGCTTGTGATGAAAGCTGCAAGCGTGTTCAGGTGTGTTTCTCATGTGCGGGTGGCTTCCCTTGGCTTCATGTGTATTTTCGGATTGCGCTAAATGTGATGTTTGGCTAGGAAAACGTGATGTCATAGAGTTGGGCTTGTTTTTTTATCAGCTAAAGGTTTTATTGAGTGGCTGGTAAATGGCGTCACGTGTGTACAACGTGTGTACGTAATGACATGATGAAGTATGGAAAGTTGGAGGCTAATACAGCTCGTGGACATTGGTTGTTTATTTTTTCAATTTTTTTATGACATGTGTTGTACCCCAAAATTTTCCCTCCCACATTAAAGATCATATATTTCAAGAGGTCTCTTAATAGTCACAAGATTTACAATTGGTCAAAAGGATTGAAGGTTTCACCAGACAAAGCCTCCTCTTGAACAATGGATCTAGAATTAGGGTTTTGAGTTTCCCCAAGAAAAGTGGACTTCCAAGGCCTCAAGCGGGCTGCATAACATCCTATATACCGTAAAGAATCCTCATGTCAAGTTTCAAAGCTTTCACAACAAGTTTGGCCAGTCAGATGCTTAGATACCCAAAAATCAGTTAACTTGGTCAATAAGTCAACTGTGGTAAACTCAAATTCAAACTTCAAGATTTTTGGTCAACATCAAGATTATAAGGTGAAATTCATCATTTGATCTAGGGTTGATAATGATTCATCAAGGAAACCCCAGAATCATCAAGAATCAGAAGTTGTTAAATTAGGGTTTTCATAGTAAAAGTCAACTGAGATTTGACCAACCATAACTTTCACATACTTCATCAAACAATTTCCCATCCAAAGCTCATTTTGAAGGAAATTCAATTCTCTACAACTTTGTGTCTCACAAGCCAAGTCCAAAAATGCTTCATTTGGAAGGTATGTGCCAAAACATTATAGGTCTTTTTGAAAGTCAACAAAAAGTCAACTTTTTTCAAAGCTCATAATTTGAAAATGGTAAGTGATATGGACATGTGATCAAAAGGGTTGTTTAAAGGACACTCTAATATTTCTAAAAAGTCCTAGAACACCCCCATGGCATTAAAATTGTGGAAGTTGTTCATTGTCAAAGTTGGGAAATTTTCAAGAGGTATATGAAGCAAAAAGGGTCTAAATTCAAGATTTTGTCAAATGGGCCCATAATATTGCAACCCAAACTTGAAGATGAAGTCATGCACGACCCAATGATCAATTATTCTGATTTTTATCATTTATTTTATATTATTTTGGATTTTAATTATTAAAATTCAATTTTAATAGAAATAAAATATGAAAATCAAATATTTGATCTCATACCTATTTTTGGATCAAAGAGTTTGCATTTAAGGTGTTTGGAAATCATTCAAAATTAGGAAAGACCAAAATAATTTGTGGATATTTGATTTTTTGGCAAAATTGGCAAGATAGTTTCTTCACATGCAAGTAACAACAAAGTTCACCCAAGGCCTAATTTCTTGGACCTAAATACACTATATGATCACAATAATATTGCAAGACTAGGGGACGAAAAATTCAGAGCACAAAACCACTTTCAAAACCACTTTCAAGGTTTTAAGCTATTTCCAAACGTTTTAAAGGTTCAAACATGTTCCTAGATGTTCATTAAACATATCCCAATCGTTCTCATCATCAAAATCATGGCCATTTGCATAAACCGAACTCACATGGTTCTTGGTTTTTTATTTTTCGATTCTAATTATTTATGCACTATTAATGAATTTTGATCTTATTTTGTTGTTTGTGATGATACATAGATCATTTCTGGATGAGTTCTTGAAGTTTTATGGTCGGAATCATAAAATGCCATTATTAGGGTTTTAAGCTCCAAATAGGGGTTTTATGATCTAAGCAATTTAAACAATTTTTAAGAACATAATTGAACTGTATATGATGTGGGGATCATGTTTGTATGACCAGTTTGACAAGATTTTGCAAGTTTCATGATGTTTGGAGAAACGTAGTTTTTCCTACGAAACCAAATTCGCAGGAAATTTTGTAGCTAAACTCGCAAGAGAAAACGCAGGTCTAAAGGTTGAAGGAGACCTCATCGTGCATGTTTTATATTTTGAAATTTTGATTTTCTTTTATATAATATTCTTGTTATTATGTTGACACAGGTAGACTGGTAGCTTGGTGGTAAGGCGCGCATGATATTAGCCTGAAGGCGTGGGATCGAATCCACCCTTTGGCATGTTATTTTATATAATTTTTTGAAATTATTTCACTTGTTTAATATATTATAATTTGTTGCCTGCATCTATCACAAGCACGCGCTTGTCCCAGTGGCAAAGGACTCAATGACAAGGCAAAAGGCGTGAGTTCAAACCCAGCCTTGGGACAAATTTTTTACTAACATGTTTTTTTTTAATTTTTATTATATAATAGGTATTTGTGATACCTATTCAGATGCATGTGTGCAGCCTAGTGGCTAGGTAGGAGATTGGCAAGGCAAAGGGCAAGGGTTCAATCCTCCCATATGGCATTTTTTTGCCAAATTGGTTATTTCTCTCCCTTTTCTTTAATTATCAAATTATATATTTTGTTTTAAATTAAAACTTTAATGTTTTTTTATTGATTTAAAACCTATTTTTAAAAACCTTTATCTTTTATAAATCTAAACTTTTTTTTATATAAAACCTTTTTTTGTAAAACCTTAATGTTTTTATAAACCTAAACCTATTTTTCATGAAACCTTATTTTTTTTTATATAAACCCTTAAAGTTTTTTTTTATTATAAAGTTTAACCCTAAAAACTTTTTTAATAAAGCTTAACCCTGATTTCACTCATTTTTATGTTATTCATTTATCATTCGCTTTATAATGTCAATGTTCCTCCAATGTAATAATTTAGGTTATTTTCTGCCTTATTATTTTGTAACTGCCCCAAAGCTTTGTAATAGCGTAGGATATTTACCTTCTGCCTTTTAAATTTCTGCCATTTATTTTATATTTATTTGTGTGGTTAGTAATCTAGGGCATGGAAATATTTAATTGAATAAATTGGACTTAGAAAATTAATATTCAAGATAAATATTTGAAAATGACACTCACACACGTAAGTCGATCATCCTACGATCGTCGTCTACATTTTTTAGGGTTTCCCCTCTTGGTTTCCTTAAATATGGTCAAGTCCCTCGAATGTGGGGGTGTCTTAAGCAATGTCCCTTCACAGATAAATCATCAAGTCCCTACAGATTCAATAGATCATAAGTCCCTTCGAAGTTGCCTACTGAATAATGATCTTATCCCTACAAATAAATGATGATAGCTTCTACAAACTGCTAAAGACACCCCTACAAGTTACCTTCATTGACCATACGACGACCCTACACTCGTCCCTTAACACATCCAAGGTAATGACTACTTACTCCTTAATAGTAAGGGCAGTCTTACCCTTGAAAGGAAATAGAAAAACATGAAAGACCAACTTAGGGTAGGTAGCACTTAATTACTTGCTCACTCTTTCAAAACTCTTTTCACACCCACTTTTAAAAACATTTTCAAACTAAATGCTTTGTATACATCCATATGAGGATCATTACAAACTTCTGAAAAATTTTCTAAACATACACTACACATTTTTTTTCAAACAAATTAAAGTGAGTTAAGTAACTAAGAGCCCATGGTTAAACATGGATATAAAGGGTGCTAATACCTTCCCTTTATATAACCTACCCCCCGAACTTAGAATTTTTAAAAAGATCTTTCCTGTTCTTTTATACCCTTTCCTATTGGATAAAATAAAAGTCGATGGCAACTCTTTCTATCCGCAACATAAATAAAAAGTCAATTCTCCCACCGTGTTACAGAACTGGCGACTCTGTTGGGGAGTACTTAGTAAATGAGGGGTTACCTTAGGAATTAAGATCACTTACTTGTTTGCTCTGTTTTCTTTATCTTTAAGGGTTTGTTGTGGGGTTACTGTGTGAAAGATCCTAATCTGGGTCTAGTGTACCTTAGGTAAGTGGCAATAGACCAAGGAAACTGTACGGCGTATACCGATATGGTTGATATGGTGGCCACAATTAGTGTGACTTCTTGGTTGGTGCTTATGTTCCTTAAGTAAGTTGAGGATTATATGAGGTTGCCATATATTGCAATTAACACTAACTACCCTTTAGAACCTTAATTGACCCAACTTGGCCTTTAGAAAGTAGTGATATAGCCGGCTTTGGAGAAGTCTAAAGTTGGTTGATACTCTATGTTACGCTCATTGAGATTCTAATCTTGGGAGATTTTGGTTGGCAAATCAGTTTCCTACTGAACAAAAACCCTTGAGAAGGATCAGTGATATTGAGATCCCTTAGAACCTGGTTACTTTTGTAGGACAGGATGAACCAACTAAACTTAAGGGGGAGGGTACTTTCCTTTAAACCTCATGTAAGCCTTTAAACCTAGGGCTATTGTGTGACTTGCTTGTGTGTGCCACATGTCTGTGATTGACCATAACATCATAACATCATGGCATCATAAGCATAGCATTCTCACTAACCATTTCAACGACCAAATGATTTATCTTTGTTCTTTGTTGCAGGTTATGGCTTCCATTCATAGGAACACTATCTGAATCAACTTTTTAGGGATACCTTCCAAGATTAAGGATTTGGTCTCAAAACTTCCTGAAAGCTCCCAGTTCATCAAGAAGCATGGTCATCTACTTGACTTGGTTACCTCAGGATTTGATGAGGATATGATCAGTATCCTGTTCCATTTCTTTGATCCTAAACATCATTGCTTCACATTCCCTGATTATTAGTTGGTTCCCACAATGGAAGAATTCTCCAAGCTACTTGGGGTACCTATCCTTGATCAGAAACCCTTCACAGGTTTAGAGAAGGAGCTTAAACCTGAAGTCATTGTTGCTGCCCTACATTTGAAGAAATCAGATATTGTCCTAGAAACAAGAAGTGGAGTTAAGGGTATTCTTGCCAGAGTATTGACAGAAAAAACTCAGTTGTTCTTGGACGTTATGAGTTACGATGCTTTTGAGGAGATTTTAGCTTTGCTGATTTATGGGCTGGTACTATTCCCTAATCTAGACCAGTTCATAGATGTACACGCCATCTACATATTTCTAACTCACAATCCAGTGCCTACATTACTTGGATATATCTTACACTATCTTCACACTCGTACTACGAAATCGAGAGGAACTCTGATGTGTTGCATACCTCTACTATCTAGGTGGTTTATTTCTCACCTTCCTCGGTCCGTGATGAAGAATGAAAAAGATTTGAGGTGGTATAAAAGGATAATGTCACTCTCGCATTCAGATATTCACTGGTATTCCCGATCTATGGAGAATGTCACTATCATTGACCGTTATGGAGAGTTCCCTAATGTGCCACTCCTTGGTATAAGAGGGGGCATTACTTACAACTCTTCTTTAGCTCTACGTTAGTTTGGTAATGCTCAGAGTAATGGTCATCATGACATGCTTATTCAGGGAATTGTGTTTGATTACATCAGCGATCTTCTAGGTTACCGTCAAAGGTTTATACGAGCTTGAAGTAACATGAATAAGGTTGATAGTAAGACTCTGGAACCAAAGTACTCCATTCTTATGGAACCTTATCTCAGATGGGTGCGGTCTCGTGCTCAGACTCTTATAATGCCATATCATGTTATTCTACCGGTTACTATGGAGCCTATTGCTGAAGGAGATGTTCCTTATACCATCCTTCATCCAGATATGCCCACTGATTTGGAAGAGCTGCAGAAGTCCTGGATCCGACTGAAGGAGCAAAGAGATACCTTTGAGGCTCAATTCAGGATTAGCCAAGAAAGAGTGTTGGAGCTGACAAAGCAACTTCACGAGGAGAAGAATCTCAACACATATCTCAACACCAATAGGAAGCGTCCATGGGAGACTTAATTCTCAGATGTTTATTTTCTTTGTAAATTTTGTTTGTTTTAATTTTTAAGCCCAAGGGGCAATATTATTTCAACCCTACTAATAAGATTTTTGTTTTTGTTTGTTTTAACAAATTTAAATCCCGCGGTCCTTGAAAACATTGCATATACATCTACATACCATATCATTGCATGACAAGTTTTCACAACAGGTTTCTCATCTTCTCGCTATTTATTTCAGCAGAAATGGATCTTGAACAATCTGTCAAAGATCTTCAGGCTCAAAATGCCCAATTCCAAGAGATGATCCTGAACTTGTCCAAGGGACAAGAAGAGTTGAAAGCACTCCTGACCAAGAAGAAGAAGATCAAAAAACCAGTTGGCTTCATCAATTTGGGAAGAAGATTCAGAGCTCCAATCAAGACAGATGATGAGGTTGAAAACCCTGGAAATAAAAATTCTACAGAAGAAGAAGGAAGTCCACATGGTACTGCTGTGAATTCTGATTATGAGGAGAATTATTATCATGATTCAACTGGTAATGAGAAATATAAGTTGCTGGAGGACCGTGTGAATGCTATGGAATTACAGAAGACTCCTGGGTTGGATTTTGAATATCTGAGTTTGATTTCTGGAGTTGTTATCCCTATTGGTTTCAAGGTTCCTACTTTTATGGTGTATAATGGTGTGTCATGTCCTAAGGTGAATCTGAGGTCTTATGTCCGAAGGATCCAGACACATACTGCTGACAGGAAGTTATGGATTCATTTCTTTCAAGAAAGTTTATCTGGAGCTCAACTGAATGGTACTATCAACTTGAGAGTATCAATATTCGTACTTGGCATGATCTTGTTGAGTCCTTATATAGGCAATATCAATATAAATCTGATTTAGCACCAACTCGCATGCAACTCCAAAGCATGTCTATGGGTTCTAAAGAACGTTTCAAGGAGTATGCCCAGAAGTGGAGAGATCTTGCAAGCAGATTTCAACCTCCTTTGTCTGATAGGGAATTGGTTTATAAGTTCATGAGTAAACTAATTGGCCCTTTATATAGTCATCTCATTGGAAGTTCATCATCTGGTTTCGCTGAGCTGATAATGACTGGAGAACGTGTGGAGAGTGGAATACGAAGTGGTAAGATACAAATGATTGCCTCTTCAAGTACTACCAAGAAGCCCTTTAATGGGAAGAAAGAATCTAATGCTATGTATGGCCAACAAGGTCGTAATAGAAACAACCAATACGTGGGAGAAGTCCTAATCTCCAATCCTGTACCTACACCACAAGATCAGCAAAATAGTCATCCTAAGCAAAATACTCATAGGAGGCAATTTACAAAGATCAATATGTAAGTGGATCAGGCTCTGTAGCACATGTTGAAGGGAGAATTGATTACTTTGAGGGATCCTCCTCAGAACCTCAATACTACCTCTCCTCTATTCAACCCCAATGCAAGATGTGCATATCACTCCAACTGCCTAGGCCATAATACTAATAACTGTTGGGCGTTGAAGAATAAGATCCAGGATATGATTGATGTTGGAGAAATTGATTTTGATCCTCCCGAGACTCCTAATGTGATTAATGCTCCTATGCCCAAGCATGAGAAGACCGTTAATGTTGTTGATAATGTTTCTTATGTTTCTACGGTGAATGATTTGACTAACCCTCTATCCATTATTAAGAAGAAGCTGCAGCAAGCCGGTTTATTTCCGGGTTGCAATGAAGATTGTTTTTACCGTGCCTCTCAACCCAATAACCGTTGGAAGCTCAAAGAAGTTATTCAACGTTTAATGGAAAACCGTACTATATTATTTGAGAAGACCCTTTATGTGGAGAGCTTATGTGAAGGCCTATCCCAAGATCTGAAGCTTGAAGATATTTCTGTGGTTACTAGTACTCCTGTGAATATCACCTCTAAGGGTCCTGTGAGGATTACCTCTAAAGGTCCTGTGAAGATTACTGCTGAGCCAAAGGTGGCTCCCCTGATTATTACTACTCCTGGTCCAATCATATATGCTTCTGACAAGGCTATCCCTTGGAATTATGATTTTGATGTCTATATCCATGGTATCAAGCAAGAGCCTCTAACTTATATACCTGCTGCAAATACTAATCCTAATATCGAAAATATTGTTGTGACTAGTAAGGTTACTATGATTGGAAATTTTTTCTCTCCAGAAGACACTTAAAAGAATGTTGTTGCTCCAATTCATACCTCCAACCCTAGGCCAAGTACTGAAGCTCGGGGCAAATGACCATTGATTAAGCCTGTTCATGTTGAAACCCCAGTTACTAAAGACCTCTATAAGTAGATGGATGAAGTATTGAAGATCATCCGCAAGAGTGATTATAATATTGTTGAACAGTTGGGCATATTCCCTCTAAGATCTCCATGATATCTCTGTTGCTGTGTTCTGAAGCCCATGCTAAGGCTTTAGTAAAATTCTTGAAGTCTGCTCATGTACCACATGAAATCTCCGTGGACCAGTTTGAAAATTGTGTTGCCAACCTGACTACTGATAATAGCTTGGGCTTTTCTGATGCTGATCTAACTCCTGCCAAAAGAAACCACAATAGAGCTCTGCATATCTCTATTGAGTGTAGGGGCACTTCTCTGTCTCATGTTTTGGGGGATAATGGTTCCTCTTTGAATGTGTTACCAAAGGATGTTCTGGACAAACTCAAATTTGAAGATATTATGCTAAGACCCAGTAACATGGTGGTGAAAGCCTTTGATGGATCAAGAAGAATGGTGCACGAAGAAGTTGATCTCCCAATAAAAGTGGGTTCTCAATACTTTGATTCTACATTCTATGTGATGGATATTCGTCCTTCCTATTCCTGTCTTCTTGGGCGTCCCTGGATACATGGGGCATGTGTTGTGACTTCCACATTACACCAAAAGCTGAAATATCCAATGAAGAGGAAGATTGTCATTGTTTATGGTGAGGAAGAGTATATGGTCAGTCATATAAACACTTTCAAGTATGTTGAGATGGATGGTGAATTTATTGAGACTCCTTGCCAAACATTTGAAGTGGTTCCTCAGGCTGTTCCTGCTGTTGAGTCTATTCCTGCTGCTGAGTCTATTCTTGCTGCTAAGTCTATCCATATTGCTACTAGAGTACCTCCTACAATGGCTTCTCTAAAAGATGTTAGAGCTGTAGTGGAAGAAGAATCTAAAAAGGTTGTTCGTCGTGCTTGTCGCTCCCGACAAATGAAATGGATCAGATGAAGGTACAGACGCGAACGGTCGGCGAAAGGGACAATGAGAACACACAGCTGTGAACTCACTGGAGATGAATAGAGTCGCCAGCTAGGCATTTTTATCCCGGAGGAAAGGCAATGCTGCATAGACCTAGAAAAAGATGGATAAGACGGTTGCGAACCAGAGAGACTGAGAAAGGGGGTTGGTTACAACCTGGGAAGGTATTAGCACCCAGATTGTCCGCCGTACTCGACGGGATCCACGCTTAAAAGATTTGTGTTTTAAATGGGTAGTGTCAGTGCAATTTGTGTATAAAGGAGCTGGAAAAGGATGTACAGGTGTCAGTGTAAAAGAAAGTGATGTGAAGTATGAAAGTGTCAGTGTAAGAGACAGGAATAAGATGCTCAAGATCATGAGGCTAAAGAATGAAGCTAGAAAGAGGGGGAATATACAGAGACTTTTGTTCGATAACTGTTAAGTTATGCCTACGTATCCTCTCGTGCAATGAGGAAGTCAGAACACCGTAGTTCGACCCAAAGAGACTGAAAGGTAAATTGACTTGATGAACTGCTTGCTTGTCTATGCTCAAGTGTATGACCTGTCTGGCTCAGGTGCTAACTGTCTTGCATTAGACGGAAGAAGCAAGTTCTCGATTGTGAGTGAATGAGATGAGAAAAGAATCCCGAAGGAGACGATTATTGTTTGTTTTTGAGTTTTCAGTCTTTTATTGCTTTTGAAAGTTTGTCATAAATTAATGAGTTTAAGCCTGAACCAATGGGTTAGTAAACTCATCACATCTTCCCTCTGATTAGGGGTAATGAGAGTACCTTAAGTGTGAAGTCAGATTCTCACACTTAATCACCTTTGGTGTAGGATTAAGATCATTAACCTACTTGTGATTATTTAGATGTTTTTGTTGTTTTTGTTTAGTGTTGAGTAATGAGGTTAAGCCATAATCAAGGATTAAACAGACTCATTACACCATCCTAATAGAAGGATAATAGATGAGAATGTTTAAGCTGAGGAAAGTTCCTCAACTTAATCCATGATTAGGGATTAAACTCATGACAAAACAAGCCTTTGATTAAGTGGATTTTATTTAATGATATGATGATGAAGTGGATTTTATAGTTTGTAAGACAACTTGAGGGGGACTTGTCCATTAACACTAGGGTTAGTCCTTCTTAACCAATTAAGGAAGAATTAGAACCCTAATGCAAGGCCCAAGTTACAAGTGTGATGTCTTGATACTTATTAAGTGAATTGATTAAGAGATTTAAACATATTAAGGGTTTAACACTTAGGATTAAAGTTATACACTCCATCCTAATAGAAGGATGCATGCATAAGCTTAATCACAAAGCCTTAAAGCCTTTAGGGTTTAGTCCCTGATTATGAGATGAGAAGAGAAGACTCAAAAGAGACACAAAGGTAAAACTAAGAAGGGAGACTAATCAAAACCCTAATTCATTGTCATGCTTGGTTGTCCCTAAAGTTTGTGAGGTTTATACAAGAACAATCTTCAAAGGAGCCACCAGGAAGCAGATGAACAGGATCAAGAGAAGCAAAGTGACTTGCTTCATTCAAGAAGTCAAGTCACTTGAAGAAAGAAAGTGGGAGGAACAAGAATGAGCAAGCTCAATCTCAAACACATACAAAAATGCAGCAATGGATGCAAGGGAGATGAAAAGAAAAGTTATGAGAAGTGAAGGCAAATTCACTTCTCAACCTCACTTACCACCTGAAATGTTAGAAAAGAAATGCAATGCAATGCCAAATGAGATGAAATGACATGATGAAAAACAAAACCAGAAGCATGTTGATGATGATAATGATGCTATGAAGATGTTACAAACATGAGGCAAGGCATGGAGATGTTCATACAAGATCATGGATGCAAGTGATGCAAGTTAAGGAGCATGAACTTTACATGAAAAGTTATGAAACATACATGGCAAACAAAATGGCAAATATGGGATGCAATGATCAAAGATGCTTTCTATATGTCTTATGATGTAAAATGAATCAAATGGAGGCATGGAATGGCATGGCAAGTCATGTTATGCAAGAGGATGCAAAAGGGATGCAAATGAAAGCCCAAATTAGGGTTCATGATCCATACATCAAACAAAAACCAAAAACAGAAGCAAACCCTAAGATAAAAAATGGAAAATGCCACACAAAGAAACCCTAACCCTATACTAAACCAAGGTCCAAAGGGGAGGTCTCAACTCTTAACCAATCTCAAGTTATGATTTTTCTAAGTTATTAGGGTTTTTAGGGCTTCTAAACAAAATAAATGCCAAACAAATTGAAAATGAGGAATCAAATCATGGCCATTTAATCCTAGAAACTACATGCTAAACACAATGCAATGCAAGAAGAATCAATGTCCAACTCTTCCTAGATATGCAGAAATGATTTTTTGAACTTATGATCAAAATAATGCACAAAAAATGACTTAATTCAATGGAAAATTCTCAAAATGCATCAAGATCAAAAAAGAAATTTGGTTTGAAGATTGGACAATGTTTCTAAATGTCTTAGAACATTTCATGAATTTTTTGGTGATTTTTAAATACCTAGAAGTATTTTTAATAAATTAATTTTCATTAATCAATTAAAAATAATCTTTTAAATATTTAAAAATACTTTTTTAATGGTAAAAATAAAAATGAAAATATTTTTGGGTCTTAAAAATTATTAGAACTCATGAGAAAAAGTTTCATAATTTTTAGACATTTTTTACTATTTTTAATAAATGGTGCAAATAAAATGAAAAGAAATTAAAATAAATTGAGGTAAATGGAAAGTATGCTCAATGAAGCGTCCAGATTGAATCTGGGCTTGGGAGGTTTGACCTGGCGCGCATCTGGACGGCCCAGGTTCAAACTTCCCTAAACTCAATTAATCAAATAATTAACATTTAATTAAATACGGATTAGGGCTAATGATCAGATCTCCACCACTCAATGCACGCGGGAAAAGAGAATCGCACGGCCTAAATTCAAACTTGCCCCTAAACCCTAATTAACTCATTAATTACTTTCAGGCTGCCGGAGAAGACTTCCGGTCGTCTTCTCCGGCCAGCATCTCCCCTGAAAATCCTCAAAACTCTAAAAACCTAACTAAAATGAAAACTAAGAATTGGGAAATGATCCCCACTCACTCACGAACCAAAACCCCATCTCAAAACAAATTTATATTTCATAACAAGGCTGAATCGAAGCAAGAAAGAATTAGGGCACGCAAGTTTCAGAGAGCAATTAAACTCTCATTTCATCACCATTTGCAAAACCAAAGACATATTCATGATCAGGAAGACACAAAGAACAAGTTTAGAACAAAAGAAATGATTTCTGGAAAAATATTTCTTGAGCTACCTGAGATTCGAAGCTTTCACTCTGATGACTTTCTGGCCACTTCCTTCAGTGCAATCCACTCTACTTGGTCCCCAGATGATGTTTGAATGCTTTGGAGAAGTTTATGTTGGCTGTGTGAAGAGTTTGAGCAGCTTCTGCTCAAGCTCAGTTGAGAATGTCAATGGTGATTCAGGCAGCTTCAGGCCAAGGTGAGAGGTTCTTTGTGGTCAGGGTGATGAATAAAGAAGGTCTATGGGGTTTGTTTTGATGTTTGTGAGCTGTGGTGAGAGTTTCGAAAGAAACTGCAACTTGAGGTGAAAATAGTGAAATGGGGTTATGGCTTGTTTCAGGCCTGGTTCTTGGTTGCTTTCTGCTCAATGAATCATGGTGAGTTGAGGTGTGAAAATAGTTTGGATGTTTTGTGGCTAGGCAGAGGGATTCGAAGCAAATTGCAAAATGGTGTGTTTTGGTGTATGTGAATGTATATGAGGTTTCAGCCTTGCTTCTTGAGTGTTATGGCCAGCATATGGAAAGTATATTTTAATCCCATAGGTCAGGGGATGTGACATGGCCTGCTGTGATAGGTAAGTCACCTTTTGCAAAATGTCAACTTCTTTGTAAGAGAAAGTATGGGCAGCTTCTAGGCTAGTACATGGGCTGTGTGATGCGCAGCAAGATGAGGGGAAAGGGCTAGCTTGGTTCAAGGGCCAATGCAGCAAGTGGGTGAGGTGATCATGATGATTTTGCAAGTTGCTTGCTTTTTGGTTCACATGTGATTTCCTTGTCCAACAAACCATAAACCATGAGAAACTTTGGTCCAATTCTGACTTTTATGACTTATAGAATGTTTGTGCCATGGTTTAAAATGAACTAGAGGTCTCAAATGGCATTGGTTCATGGTTTTGCAAAATTCTCATTTGGAGCATGCCTTAAAAATCAATGATTTTAGCCAACTTTGTCACACCATAACTTTTGATCCAAGAAGAGTTTGATCATGTTCTTGTACTTTTTGAAAAGGGAAAGATGAGATCTACAACTTTCATGACCAAAGTTTTTCCATTTGAAGCATTTTTGGATCAAGAATCAAGGCTTGAAAAATGACCTAAAATGAAGCATTCTTGAAAAGTCAACTATGCCCAAAAAGTCAACATTTGCAAAACTTCCAAATTCTTGATTGGGTCATTGGGGGCCTCAGATAAAGAAGAAAAGATCATATACACTCAAAATGATGAAGATCACCCATTGGTTGGGTCATTGGGGGCCTCAGATGCCCTGATTTTGCACTGACTTGTCCAGAAAGTCAACCTTTGATCAGATGACTTCCCCGTGGAATTTCTTCATGAAAATTGATATGCATACTCCCTATACCATATAGAGACCAATAGAAACAAGAATGACCAAAAAATTTGGAGTTATGGCCTCTGAAACCAAAACCCTAATTTTAGGTCAACTGTGCAGTCAAACTTGGCTCTGCATCCATTCAAACCCTAGTCCTTGTGATTCTTTGGAATTTTTGACTTTGAGAGGATGTAATATGATACTTGAACACATATGTACCCCTTTGAAGTGATTGGTTGCCTTTGGAGTGGCTCATGGGGCTCTTGGATTGCTCAGATCACAAACCCTAGGTGCAGATGACTTAGAAACTATGCAGTGAATCAAAAATGAAACATGAGGGGATATGATTGTATTTATGCATATGAAATGATCACAAGCCATGGTGTGAATGGGTGAGGGAAAATTTGGGGTGTTTACAGCTGCCCCTATTCAAACATGAGTTAGCTGTGCAGGATGTAAGCGACGGCTTAACAGGCGAACAAGATAACTTGTGGTTGAATACCAAAGACAGTCCAAAATTTGCACTCACAGAATGAAGAAGAAAAGGGATATAGATTGTAAAAGGAAAATAAAGTATATTACAAAGCGGGAAACAACGCAATGACGGGGACGGCCGACATGCTGGGGATAAAAGGTAAAGCCAAGACGGGGACGACCGACTAGCTGGGTAAAATCAAATTATGATGGGGACGGCCATCAGGATAAAGCTGTAAAATTTCTGGGAGTTAATGAAACATGACGGGGACGGCCATCAAGTTCATAAAGGAAAGTAACCAACGATGGGGACGGCCATCGGGCTAAAAAGGAAAAGGGACCACGACGGGGACGGCCATCGGGTTAAAGAATAAATGAAATAAACAGATGATGAGGTACGGTCATCAAAGGTGAAGGACGATCACCTAGCAGGGGACGGCTGCTCTGTTGGGAATAAAAGAAATATGATGGGGACGGCCATCAAAGGTGGAGGACGACCACCTGGCAGGGTACGGCTGCCGAAAATATCAACGATGGGGACGGCCATCGGATAAAAGGTCAACGATGGGGACGGCCATCGGACGAGCATGATGGAGGACGACCATCAAGAAGTGGAGGACGACCACTCAGCAGGGTACGGCTGCTCTCGAGGTTTCTCATGACATAGGACGAATGCCAGATAACCAAAGTCAACAATGGGGACGGCCATTGGATAAAAATGATGAAGGACGATCATCAAAAGGTGGAGGACGAACACATAGCAGGGGACGGCTGCTAAAATCAACGATGGGGACGGCCATTGGATGAGCATGATGGAGGACGACCATCAAGAAGTGGAGGACGACCACTCAGCAGGGTACGGCTGCTCTCAGGGTTTATCATAACACAGGACGAGTGTCAGATAAAAAGAAAATTGCTTTGTTGGCGATCTACTGGGGAGTGGTAAACACGGACGAGTGTTTACATCCAAGAAACAAAGGGTATGAGGGTTTAGATGTTAGTGTATAGATTAAAAATGCGGACAAGCATCCTTAAGACTATGATACGGACGAGTATCAGGTAGAAACAAACTGACACATGTTCGGAGATGATGATACGGACGGGTATCAACTGGTTAACAGAGAACACGGACGAGTGTGGAATCTGAAAGAACTCTCCTGGGGATAGTAGACACAGACGAGTATCTATATCCAAGAAGACACAAGTGTTTGACACGGTGTATGGATTAAAGATGCGGACGAGCACCCTTAAGACTATGATACGGACGAGTATCATGTAGAAACAAACATTAGACGCAATGTTCTGAGATGATGGTACGGACGAGTACCAACTGGTTAACAAAGAACAAAAACTACTGTTGAATCTGCGGGTATATGACTGGTATATACAAGATACGGACGAGTATCTGTATAAGTGTGACATGAGTAGTGAGCATTAGTATTGTACAGATGGATACTTTAGCTGCTGGGGAGAGTGACACGGACGAGTGCCAAAAGGAGAAAAGTATAATAAGTAAGTATATGGGTGATGAAAGTGTAAGCGACTGCGCTGGGGATATGGCACGGACGGGTATATAAGCATATGTGAGTACAAAAAGAATGTCTTTGGCTTTCTGCTGGGATATATCACGGACGGGTGTCAAAGGAGTATGTACTGATGTTTGGGAGTTGTGAGGCAACTGCTTTTGCTGGGAACTCTGGTGGGGATTTTTCTTCCGTATGTTGATGAACTGTAATCATTCACAGGTGTTGATTTATAACATGGCTTATGATTATGCTATGTATTTGATTTTTGCCGTAATGCTCCGTATTAGACGGAATGCTACGCTTTGTGGGTGAATATGATGCAAATGCTATGATTATGCAAAGAGGCACAAATCTGGGATTCGGATCCCGCTGCTGCAGAGATCCCTAGTTGATCTGTTTGAAATGGACATCCCAGCTGGGGAGGAGATCATTGGTAGATCTAACAAGATGATATTTGCTTGGGGATACGGGTCACTGATAGACCTATCCTAATAAAATGAGAGGCCCAGCTGGGGTTTGTAGAAGCTTTCTTCACTCTGTTGTGATCCTTTCCTGCGTTGCTCTTTTGAATAGAGGCTGAGGATCCTGTGGGGAGCTAAATCCCTGATTCCTGTATTTTACTGAGGAAGGAAGATTGGCACCTCGGCTGGGGAGAGTAATGAGAGGCCAACTCAGCTGGGGAGAAATGTTGGTAACTCAGCTGGGGAGAGAGCACCTTGAGTGCTAAAATTGAGTGTTGATTTGCCAGCTTGCTGGGACGTAACTTGCATGCCCCAGGTTGCGTTCTGGATACCTGCAATCCTGCAAAGATAAGGAAACGCACAAAAGGTCCCGAGGTATCCTTTACTGGGTTCCGTCATAGGAGTTAAGCATTCTCAAGAGTAAGTATATTCCCTGCAAGCATGTGTTCCTATTTTTAGTGAAAAGCATCTGTACTTATGCAATTAGTTTTAGAGACATCAGACATTCTTTGCAAACGAAATATGTACAAGACGAAACACGACTGAAAAATCTGATTTTATTAATTCTTGTGTCCTGAATAGGCAAGATACAGTCAAGGAAACAAATTTCCTAAAATAAGGAGATTGTTATAAATTTAGAAACAAAATGCTGGCGGTGTTGACGACGCTTTAAGGAGCTTCCTCTTCTGCTATGACTCGTATGATAATGACGTTCTTCTCGTCCTGCTTTCTGAAGAAGGCTGATTCTGATTGAAGCTTGATCCTTTTGAAGCTTTCCCAGCTGCAAGTGATACAGACGAATTCAGAATGCAGTTGTTCGCTTATTCCCTTATTTTGCATGGATCGCCCTTTCGGGTTTTCAATCCATCAGGATACCCATTTTTGCCTGAGCTGTCCGATGTGGCTTTTCAACTCAGCGGGTGTACATTTTTTCATTTATTTTCCCTTATTTTTGCCCGAGTCTTTTATTCTGTTTTTGACTCGCCGGGATGCCCTATTTTTGCCTGGACTTACATTCTGTTTTTATGTCCAGCGGGTCATTTTATGCGAAGTATTTTTTAACTGCATCTGAATTCACAGGGGACGGGAAATCTTCACCATCCATGGTGCTGAGCATCAGTGCTCCACCAGAGAAAACTTTCTTTACAACAAATGGTCCTTCATAATTCGGAGTCCATTTGCCCCTGTGGTCTGTATGAGGAGGGAGGATTCTTTTCAAAACAAGATCTCCTACTCGGTACTCTCGGTGCCTGACTTTCTAATCGAAGGCTTTCTTCATTCTTCTATGATATAACTGCCCATGACAGATTGCAGCCAATCTTTTCTCTTCGATCAGACTCAGTTGCTCGCATCGGGACCTAACCCATTCTGCTTCACTCAGTTTAACATCCATTAATACCCGTAACGAGGGTAATTCAACTTCAACAGGTAGGACTGCTTCCATACCATACACAAGTTGATACGGTGTTGCCCCAGTGGATGTCCTGATTGACGTGCGGTACCCATGCAAGGCAAACGGTAGCTTTTCATACCAGTCTTTGTAGGTGACTACCATCTTCTGCACAATCTTCTTAATATTCTTGTTTGCCGCCTCAACAGCGCCATTCATCTTTGGCCTGTAAGGAGAAGAATTGTGATGTTGGATCTTGAAGTCCCGGCATAATTCAGCCATCATCTTGTTGTTCAAGTTGGAACCATTATCAGTAATGATTCGCTCGGGCACTCCATATCGACAGATGATATCTCTCTTTAGGAATCGGGCTACCACTTGCCTTGTAACATTTGCATATGAGGCTGCTTCAACCCACTTGGTAAAATAATCAATGGCGACCAGGATGAATCTGTGGCCGTTCGAAGCAGTTGGCTCAATCTTGCCAATCATATCAATGCCCCACATGGCAAAGGGCCATGGTGAAGACATGATGTTCAAAGGATTGGGAGGCACATGCACCTTATCTGCGTAGATCTGGCATTTATGACATTTTCTGGCGTAGGCACAACAGTCTGCATCCATTGTAATCCAATAATAGCCTGATCTTAACAACTTCTTAGCCATGGCATGCCCTCCGGCATGGGTACCAAAGGAGCCTTCGTGCACTTCATGCATCAATAAATCTGCTTCTGTCTTGTCAACACATCTGAGGAGTACCATATCAAAGTTCCTTTTGTATAAAGACCCATCAGTGTTCAGAAAGAAACTACCAGCTAGCCTTCTCAAAGTCTTCTTATCATTGGAAGATGCCCCAGGTGGGTATGTTTGATCCTCCAAGAAGCATTTAATGTCATGGAACCAAGGCTTATCATCTTTGACAACATCTGTTGCAAACACATATGCTGGTCTTTCCAGTCTGGACACTGAAATCTGAGGTACGAAGTTAGAAGCTTGAACTTTGATCATGGATGAAATGGTAGCCAGAGCATCTGCAAATTGATTCTCGTCCCGAGGGATATACTCAAGTTTGACTGTTGTGAAGAAAGTCAATAACCTCCTTGTATAATCCCTGTAAGGTATCAGATGATCCTGGTGTGTATACCATTTTCCGTTGGTCTGATTGATTACCAAAGCTGTATCTCCGAATACGGTCAATGTCTTGATCCTGAGGTCAATGGCTTCCTCAAGACCCATAATGCAAGCTTCGTATTCAGCTTCGTTGTTAGTGCAGTTGAAAGTGAGTTTTGCCGAGAAAGGCATGTGAACTCCTTTAGGTGTAATGAGTACTGCACCAACACCACGACCATTCATGTTAACAGCCCCATCAAACATCATAGTCCATTCTTCTTCCGGGTCAGGCCCTTCAGTGTGAACAGGCTCTTCATGATCTTTTGCTTTTATGAACATGATGTCTTCATCAGGGAAGTCAAACCTCATAGGCTGGTAATCATCAATGGGTTGCTCCGCAAGATATTCAGATAGTACACTGCCCTTGATGGCTTTCTGAGAGGTGTACTGGATGTCGTATTCTGTGAGAATCATCTGCCATCTTGCAACCCGTCCGGTAAGAGCTGGCTTCTCGAAAATGTACTTAACTGGGTCCATTTTGGATATCAACAAAGTAGTGTGGGTCAACATATACTGTCTCAGTCGGCGAGCAGCCCACGCTAAAGCACAGCAAGTTTTCTCGAGCAGTGAATAACGTTGTTCACAGTCGGTAAACTTTTTGCTTAGGTAGTATATTGCATACTCTTTTCGACCAGACTCGTCATGCTGGCCCAGCACACACCCCATTGACTCTTCTAATACTGTCAAGTACATGATCAGAGGTCTTCCTTCAACTGGAGGCATAAGGATTGGAGGTTCTTGCAGATATTCCTTGATCTTGTCAAAAGCCTTTTGGCAGCCTTCATTCCACCTGACCGTTTGTTCTTTTCTCAGCAATTTGAACAAGGGTTCACAGGTTGCTGTAAGGTGAGATATGAACCGTGAAATGTAGTTCAATCGACCTAAGAAACCTCGAACCTCCTTCTCTGTCTTCGGTGCAGGCATCTCTTGAATAGCTTTGACTTTATCAGGGTCAACTTCAATCCCTTTCTCGCTCACAATAAAACCCAGCAGCTTACCAGACCGCACCCCGAATGTGCATTTGTTGGGGTTCAACTTCAGTTGGTACTTCCTCAGACGTTTGAATAACTTCAGTAGATTCACCAGGTGGTCTTCTTCGGTAAGGGACTTGGCAATCATGTCATCCACATAACACTCAATTTCCTTATGGATCATATCGTGGAATAATGTTACCATAGCCCGTTGATATGTCGCGCCGGCATTCTTGAGCCCAAATGGCATTACCTTGTAGCAGAACGTGCCCCAAGGTGTGATGAATGTTGTCTTCTCCATGTCTTCAGGTGACATCTTGATCTGGTTGTATCCTGAAAATCCATCCATGAAGGAAAATACCGAGAACTGAGCCGTATTATCCACCAATACATCAATGTGAGGTAAAGGGAAATCATCTTTCGGGCTAGCTCTGTTCAGGTCCCGGTAGTCAACACACATTCTTACTTTGCCGTCCTTCTTAGGCACAGGTACTATATTAGCAACCCACGGCGGATAGCTAGTTACAGCAAGGAAACCGGCGTCCCATTGCTTTTGTACCTCTTCTTTGATTTTCATTGCCATGTCCGGACGAGTACGGCGCAGCTTCTGTTTAACTGGCGGGCATTCTTCTCTCAGAGGCAGCTTGTGCACAACAATATCGGTATCCAACCCTGGCATATCCTGGTACGACCAAGCAAACACATCTACATACTCTTGAAGCAGGTCTATCAGTTGTCTCTTCACTGAGTCTTGCAGGCAGGCCCCGATTCTAACTTCTTTCACGTCTTCATCTGTACCAAGATTGATCACTTCAACCTCCTCCTGGTGAGGAGTAATAACCTTTTCCTCTTGTCTTAACAACCTGGCTAGCTCTTCAGGAAGCTCATATTCTTCTTCAACCCCTTCATCAGCTTGATTGATTGGATTGTCAAAGTCATACGAAGTCATAGCCGTGCTGTTGTCGGTGCTGTCTGGAAGGCACTCTCTGCAAGGGTTAAGTTGTTCATTTTAGTGATCTGATTTTAGTCTTATTTAGAAAGGTGAAATGAAGTTGTCATTTTGAAAACACCGCCATTTATTTTTTTGTACAAAAAGAAAAATGGAAAAAACAGTGAACGAAAAGAAAAAGACTCGTTTGCAAAAAGATGTCTGATATTTCATTAATTAATCTTGTTTGCACAAAAAGTACAGATGGCCCGATTACAAAATGAGTCTTGTCATCTTGGGCAAGATGCAAGACTTTGATGCATGCTTATAAAAATACAGGAAATAATAATTACTCTGCATGAGTAACTCTTATAATTTCCTGGGAAGACCAGTTTGAGATACTGCTCCCCGGGATCTTTGGACGAATCCAGCTTTCCAGGTTGCGCTCCTCTTCCAGCTCGTCTTCCAGAAAGTTGATAGCATCAGGGGTAAGCATCCCCCCACTCACAAAGTTGGGCTCTTTCGCAGCCGCTGCTTGATCTTGTTGAGTTGGTTTGTAACCCAACCCAAATCTGTCTTCTTTCTTCTCCACCAGTAGTAGCTTGCCCCAGCCTTGGGCAGTTCCTTCCTCAACAACCTTCCGGGCTTGTTGGTATGATGATATTGAAGTACCAGACACAGCAGATGTTTCATTCACATTCAAGGCTTCAAACCCCTGGCTCATTGTTTCATGGATCTCTCCATCCATTTCAATGTACTTATAGGTTGCCAGGTGGCTGACAAAAATGTCCTCTTCTCCACAGATTGTAACGATCTGACCCTCCCACTCATATTTTAACTTCTGGTGAAGGGTGGAGGTCACGGCGCCAGCGGCGTGAATCCATGGCCTACCCAATAAACAGCTGTAGGCGGGCTGTATATCCATCACGTAGAAGATAGTTTTAAAGGTCTGCGGGCCAATCGTTACGGGCAGCTCAATCTCTCCCAGAACCGATCTCTTTGAGCCATCAAAAGCCCTTACCACCAGGTTGCTGGGTCTCAATGCCAATCCGTCGTACTCTAGCTTCACCAAAGCCTTTTTAGGTAGGACATTAAGGGATGACCCTGTGTCTACCAGGACATGGGAAAGGACAGCACCTTTGCATTCCATGGTTATGTGCAAGGCTTTATTATGGTTGCGGCCTTCCGTTGTCAAATCAGTATTGGTAAACCCTAGTCCGTGACTAGCATTAACATTTCCAACTACTGCTTCCAGCTGATTGACAGTGATCTCTTCAGGCACGTAAGCTGCGTGCAAGACTTTGAGTAGTGCATTCCGATGGGCTTCGGAGCACATGAGCAATGATAGGATTGAGATCTTGGAAGGCGTCTGATGAAGCTGATCCACTATTTTATAATCACTCCTTTTGATGATTCGCATGAACTCATCAACCTCTTGATCGAATGGTGTCTTCAAAGCTTCCCTAACAGCTTGATCTTCCTGCACAGGGCTCTTCCCTTTTGCCTTGGCAGCAGCTTCTGCTTCGGCTGTGGGTCTCTGAATTTGTGGAGCGAAAAGACGTCCGCTTCGAGTGAAGCCTCCGCCTCCGCCCACATTGTCAATTTGTAGTGCAGGGGTTGATGATTCAAAGGTGATTCTTTGTCCTTCACAGTACAAGTCAGAGCCGTAATGCCAGGGGATGGCATTACTGCTTTCATAAGGTACGGGTCCAGGCACCGTGATGGTGACCGGACTGATTGCAGCTGTTGAAGGAATTGTAATAGTCTGAGGATCATAATAGATTGTCACTGGTGCCCTGGTGGGAGCAGCACTTTCTGAATTGTAGGAAGAGTTGTTTTCAGGATCGTAGAATATGGTGACAGTTGAGACATCTTCATGATTTGTTGCTGGTGTTGTAGGAGCCAATGGTGGAAGGATGGATGTTGTTGTTGTAGGAGGTTCAAAATGGAGTGATGCTGAAGTTGTAGAAGGAACACTTGTTGACATCTGGTCAGTTGAAATGACAGATGAAGTACTTGTTGATGAAAGTGAAGAATCGTCAGGAACAATGGATGCTGCAGTTGTAGGAGGTTCTGAAACCGTTGCTGATGAGATTGCTGGATTTGTTGGGAATGATGTGGTGATCTGAAACTGGCCACTCTGAATAAGGCCATCTATGCCATTCCTCAAATTATCGCACCCATTTACCGAGATATTACAGTAAGCACAACCCAATTCACACCCTGGGAACATCTGACATTCCAAGAGCTGAGCCTTGATTTCCACCAACGGTGTCCTGATCTGTCCCACACTGGTTATTAAATAAGACAGCTTGTCTTCTTCAATAGCGTTAATTCTAGGACCACCGTGATTCGGCATCGGGTTCTTATTGACATTGGGTGGTGGTGCGAAATTCAAAGCCTTGGAGTCTACCAGGTCTTGTACCTTCATATGCAGAGCCCTGCATTTTTCTGTACTGTGACCAGGTGCGTTTGAATGAAAAGCACACCTAGCATTGGAGTCATAGTTCCTTGGTAGACTGTTGGGATCCGGAGGTGCCAACGTTCTTAGCTCAACCAGGTTGAGTTTCAGAAGCTGTGGCAGCAAGGTAGCATATGGCATTGGGATCGGATCGATCACTCTGTTAGCTTGAGATGGCCTTTGCTGAAATGGCCTTTGTTGACTGTTGTTGTTGGTGTTGCTGTTGTTGTAATTCCTTGGAGGATACTGATTCTGCTGATGGTACTGAGGTTGTGGCTGATAATTTTGTTGAGGAGGTTGATAGACTGGCTGAGGATGAGCTGGAGCAGGGATGGTGACTGCTGCTATTGACCTTTGAACATATTGGGGCCTGCCCCTGTTGGTGTGGATGGCATTGGTCTCGCCAGTTCTTCTCGGGCCTGCAAAAGGCTTTCTTGCACTACTGGACGAGCTGGCACCATTGTCGGAAATCTTGCCCATTTTTAACAGGCTTTCGATTCTCTCCCCAGCTATGACAACATCTGCGAAGCTAGTGGAAGAGAAAGCAGCCAACCTGTCAATATAGGTTCCCTGAAGGGTGTTCATAAACATGTCTGCCATTTCCCTTTCAGACATAGGTGGCTGAACAGCAGCGGCCAATTGCCTCCATCTCTGGGCATATTCTCGAAAACTCTCCCTTGAAGACTGTGACATTCCCATTAGGAGAGTCCTGTTGGGTGCCATGTCTAAATTGTACTGATACTGTCTGATGAAGGCCTCTTCCAAGTCCTTCCAGCATCTAATAGTTGCTCTTGTTAGGTGAGAGTACCATTCTCTTGATGCTCCAGTCAAGCTATCTTCAAAATAGAACATCCACAATTTCTCGTCCATGGTATAAGCTTTTAATCTCCCGAGAAAAGATTGTAGATGGGTTCGAGGACAAGAAGTCCCATTATACTTTTCAAAACATGGAGGCTTGAACTTATGGGGGATCCTGACCCCGTCTACCAAGCCCATGTCCATGACGTCGAAGCCCAAAGAGTTTTGAGATTCTAAGGACCTCAATTTCTCAGCTATCTCTTCCAACCTTCTATCATAAGCTTCTTCCCCAGCACCCATTACTGTGAATTGGTCCTCCTGAGGATCTTCTTGAAGTACCCTGGCTGCAGTGGCAGTTCCTTGAACATTTGCTGGAATATTGACCTCAGGATGGAGGTGTGGCCCAAAGACAGGGGGTTAACATGAGGTTGTACCCTTTCATTGTTACTGGTGTCGGCAGTCCCTATATGTGGATCTTCTTGATTCTGCCTTTCCACCATGGCCCTCAATCTTTCCTGGCTCTGAGCCATGTTGTTCATAACTTCCATAAACTGAGTCATTTGATTCCTCATTTCTAGCCTTTCATTTGCCATTTGATTCCTGACCTTAGTAAGGTCCTGCTGCATCTGATCCATCTGAATTCCCGGAAGGTTGTTTCGGGTTGGATAACGGTGCGGACGGTTGAGGGGAAATACCCGGCGCCTAGCAATAGTTCCTGAGATATCACAACAGAGGTTAGCAACAACAAAACAAAAACCTGCAAAACAAACAAAAGGGTTAGCATGCAATGCAGTTATGCTTATTTGTTCTCAAGGTATCCGGTTTGGCCTTCAGTTTTGACCCTTCCAGACTCTTGAAGATGCTGTTGTTGTTGCTTGAAGAAAACTCAGAATAAGCAAACTAACACCAATATATTACAGAAGGTGAAATAATACAACTTGTTCATTTTACAACACAAGCCCTCTAAGGGGTCAAAATACAGTACAAAATAAAAGTACATGGAAAGAAAGCAACAACAAGCAAATGGTCAAACACCAAGACCAAACTCATCCTCACGAACTTCCTTGAGAAGTGCTTCGGTCACAGGATCAGCCGGACGCTCCGTGAGATTCCTGATGAGGAGATTCCGGGTCGTAACAGCTGCTGTTAGCTTCTTGTGCTGAGTTTGGTCCTTTGACCTCTTCACCCCTGCTTTGACCTTCAGCTCTGATATCTCCCTCTGGGCTGCTGCCAGGGCTTCTTGTTGTTCTTTTGCACTAGCTTCCAGTTGCTCCATCTTGTCTTGAACTCTCTTGTCCTCTAGAGTACGAGCCTCGGTGATCCTGACCCACCGGGCTTGGCTCTCCTTCAAATACAAATCTGTCCTTGTTCTCTGGAACTGGGCTTCTTTACACGCATTCTTCAGGATTTGTTCACCAGCTTTAGACTTTTTGATGTAATCCCCAGACTTTTCAATCTTAGTCAAATGCTCCACTCTCAACTTCTCCAATCTCTCAATCTCCCTCATACCTTCACTCCTCTCACGGAGGGTCTTCTGCAAAGCCTGGGTTAGCTTCTCATTTCTTTCTTTCAAACTCTCATACTCCTCCAAACTGATAGTGGCAGGGGGTGGTGCTGAAGATGACTCATGCATTTCTTCTATGGTAAAGGGCATTCCAGAGAATTGGGCCCTGGCACGGGACCACTCATAGTATTATGCTGATGCCACATTGTTGCACTTCCCCAGAATGGTTACTCCCTTGGTTTGAACATTATCCCAGGCCCAGGCAGCCTGCCTAACAACAGTCAAATTAATCTTGTTCTCACAATAAAGAGTCTCCACCAAGTCTTGTGCCTTAGGAGTATGGACCAGTGCATAGCCCAGTTGCCTTCTGAACAGCAGAGGGTTGTAATTAATACTACCCTTAACTCCTACTAGGGGCACATTGGGAAAATGCCCACAGCTGGTGATGATATCCCTGCCCTTGGTGCTCTGAGTGCACCATCTAATATCAGCTGAAGTTAGAGCAGTGAGTCTCTTAGCCCAGTTGCTTTGCTGATGAGGGTTTAAAAATGCATCTGTCCTGGGTAGATGCTTGAGAAGCCAAGTGTGGAACAATGGAGCACAACACCTTACTAATCTTCCCCTCTGCTTTTCATTCCTTTGATGCACTGAATAGTAGAGGTCCCCCAATAAAGTTGGCACTGGGTTCTTCAAGATGAACAGATGGATTGCATTCTTGCTAATGAATCGAGGCTCATCTGCAAACAATACAATTCCATATATACTCAAGGCCAACAAGGCACAAACAACTTTCCACTCTCCTAGAGAAGCTTTCAGGGTAGCTTGAGAGATCAAGAAATCCAGATGAAAGCCAGGGATCCCAGCTTTAGAGGTCATATGCTGCTCAATCAGGACAGGTTCCAGATGCAAAGCCTTTGCTACTTCTCCATTGCTGGGAAAGACCATCTCAGGGTTGAAAGGGATTCCAGCCCTGATAGGCAAACCAACCAATGATGAGTATTCTTCTAATAGAGGGCCCAACTGAAAGTCTTGGAAAGTGAAACATCTCAGTGGGGGATCATAGAACTGAATGCAGGTGTGGATCAGGCTTCTCTGTGATGGGTCCAGATCCATAACCATATCAAGTATATCTCCATAACTTTCCCTGAACAATGGTATGTGATCTGGAGTGATCAGGGTTTGAATCCTCCTGATGTCTGATAGCTCTGGCTGGAAAAAGTGATAGGTGATGTTGCTCTTTTTAGGAGCCATGATGCTGAGACTGAATAGAGACAGGTGCTGATGATGGCACTGAAGAGGTGGGCCACTGACTGGCTGGTGCAGGTGGTAACTGAAGCAGATAGCTGATGAAGACAAGTCAAAACTGAAGATGGGGTCAAAACCAAAACCAAATGAAGATGGACACCCTGAAACAAATAAGCAAATGTCAATATGATGCAATGATTATGTATGCAAATGAAATGCAAGGGTCTGTGACTGAGCTGGATCTGATCAAAATGCCCTGATATAAGTCCATGTGTGTAAGAAATCCAGATGGAGGTCTATAAATCCAGTAACCAGGGTGGGGGACTCAAATAAAGAGCCACATGTCCAGGGTTTAGAATCACAAGAACTGTCCAACATGGAGTATTCTTAACAAACCAAAGTAACAGGGTATTCTGAGGTCAAGGTACCTGCAAACCTGTAAACAGCCCAACCCCCCTCACAGGTGGTGTTCTAAAACAAGGATCCTCAGACTTGGATCAGTTATGAGAAGTGTAAACACTTCTAACCCGGAGGTACAGTGTTTACAATAACCATAACAATTCCTCCTCTAATTCACCTCAGTTTCTGAAGGTCAATACTAAAAGGTCATCCAGACTTAGCAGGCTTCCCAGATAGCCCTAGCATTGCAGGAAATATGCAACACAGAGTTCTCAAAAAGAAACCCACATCTGAACCGTGTTTCATATTCCCGCACCAGACCGAAATGGAATGGGAAAGAATATGATTCACTCTAGCCTAGGTGTCACTCAGGTCCCAGGTATAGGACCTTAACTCTCAATGAATCACCCACCCACAAAAAACCAGATCCAGCCAGCAGTACAGTATGACAATATGATACAATGCAAAAGCAATAAAGAAAGCAGTAAACAACTGTACATAAGGCAAAAATAAATACAAAGATACAAACACAAATAAGCACATAACACCCCAGTAAACACAAATCAATCAAGCGCTAGGAGGAACCCACAAAAAGAACCAGAAGCCCTGGTTGCAGTATAAGTCATCCCCAGCAGAGTCGCCAAGCTGTCGCTCCCGACAAATGAAATGGATCAGATGAAGGTACAGACGCGAACGGTCGGCGAAAGGGACAATGAGAACACACAGCCGTGAACTCACTGGACATGAATAGAGTCGCCAGCTAGGCATTTTTATCCCGGAGGAAAGGCAATGCTGCATAGACCTAGAAAAAGATGGATAAGACGGTTGCGAACCAGAGAGACTAAGAAAGGGGGTTGGTTACAACCTGGGAAGGTATTAGCACCCAGATTGTCCGCCGTACTCGACGGGATCCACGCTTAAAAGATTTGTGTTTTAAAGGGGTAGTGTCAGTGCAATTTGTGTATAAAGGAGCTGGAAAAGGATGTACAGGTGTCAGTGTAAAAGAAAGTGATGTGAAGTATGAAAGTGTCAGTGTAAGAGACAGGAATAAGATGCTCAAGATAATGAGGCTAAAGAATGAAGCTAGAAAGAGGGGGAATATATAGAGACTTTTGTTCGATAACTGTTAAGTTATGCCTACGTATCCTCTCGTGCAATGAGGAAGTCAGAACACCGTAGTTCGACCCAAAGAGACTGAAAGGTAAATTGACTTGATGAACTGCTTGCTTGTCTATGCTCAAGTGTATGACCTGTCTGGCTCAGGTGCTAACTGTCTTGCATTAGACGGAAGAAGCAAGTTCTCGATTGTGAGTGAATGAGATGAGAAAAGAATCCCGAAGGAGACGATTATTGTTTGTTTTTGAGTTTTCAGTCTTTTATTGCTTTTGAAAGTTTGTCATAAATTAATGAGTTTAAGCCTGAACCAATGGGTTAGTAAACTCATCACATCTTCCCTCTGATTAGGGGTAATGAGAGTACCTTAAGTGTGAAGTCAGATTCTCACACTTAATCACCTTTGGTGTAGGATTAAGATCATTAACCTACTTGTGATTATTTAGATGTTTTTGTTGTTTTTGTTTAGTGTTGAGTAATGAGGTTAAGCCATAATCAAGGATTAAACAGACTCATTACACCATCCTAATAGAAGGATAATAGATGAGAATGTTTAAGCTGAGGAAAGTTCCTCAACTTAATCCATGATTAGGGATTAAACTCATGACAAAACAAGCCTTTGATTAAGTGGATTTTATTTAATGATATGATGATGAAGTGGATTTTATAGTTTGTAAGACAACTTGAGGGGGACTTGTCCATTAACACTAGGGTTAGTCCTTCTTAACCAATTAAGGAAGAATTAGAACCCTAATGCAAGGCCCAAGTTACAAGTGTGATGTCTTGATACTTATTAAGTGAATTGATTAAGAGATTTAAACACATTAAGGGTTTAACACTTAGGATTAAAGTTATACACTCCATCCTAATAGAAGGATGCAGGCATAAGCTTAATCACAAAGCCTTAAAGCCTTTAGGGTTTAGTCCCTGATTATGAGATGAGAAGAGAAGACTCAAAAGAGACACAAAGGTAAAACTAAGAAGGGAGACTAATCAAAACCCTAATTCATTGTCATGCTTGGTTGTCCCTAAAGTTTGTGAGGTTTATACAAGAACAATCTTCAAAGGAGCCACCAGGAAGCAGATGAACAGGATCAAGAGAAGCAAAGTGACTTGCTTCATTCAAGAAGTCAAGTCACTTGAAGAAAGAAAGTGGGAGGAACAAGAATGAGCAAGCTCAATCTCAAACACATACAAAAATGCAGCAATGGATGCAAGGGAGATGAAAAGAAAAGTTATGAGAAGTGAAGGCAAATTCACTTCTCAACCTCACTTACCACCTGAAATGTTAGAAAAGAAATGCAATGCAATGCCAAATGAGATGAAATGACATGATGAAAAACAAAACCAGAAGCATGTTGATGATGATAATGATGCTATGAAGATGTTACAAACATGAGGCAAGGCATGGAGATGTTCATACAAGATCATGGATGCAAGTGATGCAAGTTAAGGAGCATGAACTTTACATGAAAAGTTATGAAACATACATGGCAAACAAAATGGCAAATATGGGATGCAATGATCAAAGATGCTTTCTATATGTCTTATGATGTCAAATGAATCAAATGGAGGCATGGAATGGCATGGCAAGTCATGTTATGCAAGAGGATGCAAAAGGGATGCAAATGAAAGCCCAAATTAGGGTTCATGATCCATACATCAAACAAAAACCAAAAACAGAAGCAAACCCTAAGATAAAAAATGGAAAATGCCACACAAAGAAACCCTAACCCTATACTAAACCAAGGTCCAAATGGGAGGTCTCAACTCTTAACCAATCTCAAGTTATGATTTTTCTAAGTTATTAGGGTTTTTAGGGCTTCTAAACAAAAGAAATGCCAAACAAATTGAAAATGAGGAATCAAATCATGGCCATTTAATCCTAGAAACTACATGCTAAACACAATGCAATGCAAGAAGAATCAATGTCCAACTCTTCCTAGATAGGCAGAAATGATTTTTTGAACTTATGATCAAAATAATGCACAAAAAATGACTTAATTCAATGGAAAATTCTCAAAATGCATCAAGATCAAAAAAGAAATTTGGTTTGAAGATTGGACAATGTTTCTAAATGTCTTAGAACATTTCATGAATTTTTTGGTGATTTTTAAATACCTAGAAGTATTTTTAATAAATTAATTTTCATTAATCAATTAAAAATAATCTTTTAAATATTTAAAAATACTTTTTTAATGGTAAAAAATAAAAATGAAAATATTTTTGGGTCTTAAAAATTATTAGAACTCATGAGAAAAAGTTTCATAATTTTTAGACATTTTTTACTATTTTTAATAAATGGTGCAAATAAAATGAAAAGAAATTAAAATAAATTGAGGTAAATGGAAAGTATGCTCAATGAAGCGTCCAGATTGAATCTGGGCTTGGGAGGTTTGACCTGGCGCGCATCTGGACGGCCCAGGTTCAAACTTCCCTAAACTCAATTAATCAAATAATTAACATTTAATTAAATACGGATTAGGGCTAATGATCAGATCTCCACCACTCAATGCACGCGGGAAAAGAGAATCGCACGGCCTAAATTCAAACTTGCCCCTAAACCCTAATTAACTCATTAATTACTTTCAGGCTGCCGGAGAAGACTTTCGGTCGTCTTCTCCGGCCAGCATCTCCCCTGAAAAACCTCAAAACTCTAAAAACCTAACTAAAATGAAAACTAAGAATTGGGAAATGATCCCCACTCACTCACGAACCAAAACCCCATCTCAAAACAAATTTATATTTCATAACAAGGCTGAATCGAAGCAAGAAAGAATTAGGGCACGCAAGTTTCAGAGAGCAATTAAACTCTCATTTCATCACCATTTGCAAAACCAAAGACATATTCATGATCAGGAAGACACAAAGAACAAGTTTAGAACAAAAGAAATGATTTCTGGAAAAATATTTCTTGAGCTACCTGAGATTCGAAGCTTTCACTCTGATGACTTTCTGGCCACTTCCTTCAGTGCAATCCACTCTACTTGGTCCCCAGATGATGTTTGAATGCTTTGGAGAAGTTTATGTTGGTTGTGTGAAGAGTTTGAGCAGCTTCTGCTCAAGCTCAGTTGAGAATGTCAATGGTGATTCAGGCAGCTTCAGGCCAAGGTGAGAGGTTCTTTGTGGTCAGGGTGATGAATAAAGAAGGTCTATGGGGTTTGTTTTGATGTTTGTGAGCTGTGGTGAGAGTTTTGAAAGAAACTGCAACTTGAGGTGAAAATGGTGAAATGGGGTTATGGCTTGTTTCAGGCCTGGTTCTTGGTTGCTTTCTGCTCAATGAATCATGGTGAGTTGAGGTGTGAAAATAGTTTGGATGTTTTGTGGCTAGGCAGAGGGATTCGAAGCAAATTGCAAAATGGTGTGTTTTGGTGTATGTGAATGTATATGAGGTTTCAGCCTTGCTTCTTGAGTGTTATGGCCAGCATATGGAAAGTATATTTTAATCCCATAGGTCAGGGGATGTGACATGGCCTGCTGTGATAGGTAAGTCACCTTTTGCAAAATGTCAACTTCTTTGTAAGAGAAAGTATGGGCAGCTTCTAGGCTAGTACATGGGCTGTGTGATGCGCAGCAAGATGAGGGGAAAGGGCTAGCTTGGTTCAAGGGCCAATGCAGCAAGTGGGTGAGGTGATCATGATGATTTTGCAAGTTGCTTGCTTTTTGGTTCACATGTGATTTCCTTGTCCAACAAACCATAAACCATGAGAAACTTTGGTCCAATTCTGACTTTTATGACTTATAGAATGTTTGTGCCATGGTTTAAAATGAACTAGAGGTCTCAAATGGCATTGGTTCATGGTTTTGCAAAATTCTCATTTGGAGCATGCCTTAAAAATCAATGATTTTAGCCAACTTTGTCAC
This sequence comes from Lathyrus aphaca, assembly GCA_963966055.1. Lineage (NCBI taxonomy): Eukaryota > Viridiplantae > Streptophyta > Magnoliopsida > Fabales > Fabaceae > Lathyrus > Lathyrus aphaca. The sequence continues at coordinate 459,327,598 of OZ014522.1, read as the reverse complement.
ACCATAACTTTTGATCCAAGAAGAGTTTGATCATGTTCTTGTACTTTTTGAAAAGGGAAAGATGAGATCTACAACTTTCATGACCAAAGTTTTTCCATTTGAAGCATTTTTGGATCAAGAATCAAGGCTTGAAAAATGACCTAAAATGAAGCATTCTTGAAAAGTCAACTATGCCCAAAAAGTCAACATTTGCAAAACTTCCAAATTCTTGATTTTTATGAACTTCAACCTTCTTCCATGATCAAATAAAGATCATATACACTCAAAATGATGAAGATCACCCATTGGTTGGGTCATTGGGGGCCTCAGATGCCCTGATTTTGCACTGACTTGTCCAGAAAGTCAACCTTTGATCAGATGACTTCCCCATGGAATTTCTTCATGAAAATTTATATGCATACTCCCTATACCATATAGAGACCAATAGAAACAAGAATGACCAAAAAATTTGGAGTTATGGCCTCTGAAACCAAAACCCTAATTTTAGGTCAACTGTGCAGTCAAACTTGGCTCTGCATCCATTCAAACCCTAGTCCTTGTGATTCTTTGGAATTTTTGACTTTGAGAGGATGTAATATGATACTTGAACACATATGGACCCCTTTTAAGTGATTGGTTGCCTTTGGAGTGGCTCATGGGGCTCTTGGATTGCTCAGATCACAAACCCTAGGTGCAGATGACTTAGAAACTATGCAGTGAATCAAAAATGAAACATGAGGGGATATGATTGTATTTATGCATATGAAATGATCACAAGCCATGGTGTGAATGGGTGAGGGCAAATTTGGGGTGTTTACAGTGCTCATGCAATTCATATCACCAACAAATGAATTCATAAGGATCAAGTCAATGTTGTGGAAGATTCTGATGAAGACTATAACTTGGATAGCTGGGTCTTTCCTACCATTGGCAGTATGCTCAATAATTGGAAAGTTGAAGATATTATTTCTATCTCCTTTAGCCAGGAGTAAATACTATTACTGTGTTTCTTATTTTTAAGTTTGTAATTTCGAACAATTAGACTTTTAAGCCTTGTGCCTTACCAAGGGAAAATGGTATGCTTGTTAGGGATGTCATTTCATTTGCATATCTTCATTCAGTAAAATCAATGGGCATTTTTGCTTTCGTAAATATTGCGCTCTTTATCTTTCTTTTATTTTTTCTTTATCAAAAGCTATGTGTTCTTACACACACCCACGTCACTAAAATGCAGATCCTCATCCACTATGGATTTTGTTGATAACAATTCTGTTATTGCCAATTATAACTTCGAGAATCCGATCTATCAAGCCGAGGATGGAAATGAGGAAGATTGTGAAGTTCCTATAGAGTTTGCTAGGTTGTTACAGAAAAAAGAGAAAGTTATAAAGCCACATGAAGAACCAATTGAAGTTGTGAATCTGGGAACTGGGAAAGACAGGAAATAGGTCAAGATAGGGGCTGGATTAGAAGACGGTGTTAAGAAAAAGTTGATTCAGATGTGACATGACTATATGGATATCTTTGCTTGGTCTTAAGAGGATATGTCGGGACTTGATACTGATATTGTGGCACCATCTGCCAATGAAGGAAGGATGTCGTCCAATAAAGCAGAAGGTTCGTCGTATGCGTCCTGAAATGTCAGAAAAGGTTAAAGCAGAAGTGATGAAACAATTTGATGCAGGGTTCCTAGCTGTTACTTCCTATCCTCAGTGGGTTGCAAATGTGGTACTGGTTCCTATGAAAGATGGTAAAGTATGCATGTGTATGGATTACAGGGATTTGAACAAAGCCAGCCCCAAAGATGATTTTCCTCTTCCACATATTGATGTTCTGGTAAACAATACTGCTCAACATAAGGTATTCTCTTTTATGGATGATTTCTCTGGTTATAATCAGATTAAGATGGCGCCTGAAGATATGGAGAAGACTACGTTTGTCACACTGTGGGGCACCTTTTGTTATAAAGTAATACCATTTGGTTTAAAGAACGATGGAGCAACATATCAACATGCTATGGTAGATTTGTTCCATGATATGCTTCACCATGAGATAGAGGTATATGTTGATGATATGATAGCCATATCCCAGACTGAAAAAGAACATCTTGATCACCTGCATAAGTTGTTTGAGAGGTTAAAGAAGTACAAGTTGAGATTGAATCCAAATAAATGTACCTTTGGAGTAAGAGCTGGTAAGATTTTGGGTTTCGTTGTCAGTGGTAAAGGTATTGAAGTTGACCTAACAAAGGTAAAAGCTATACAAGAAATGCCCGCTCCCCGTACTGAGAAAGAAGTCAGAGGGTTCTTGGGATGACTAAATTGCATTGCAAGATTTATTTTCCAATTAACCGCTACTTGTGAGCCAATCTTCAGGTTGTTGAAGAAAGATCAAGTAATGGAATGGAATGACGAATTCCATGTAGCTTTTGATGAGATCAAGAAGCACCTCTAGGAACCTCCAATATTGATGCCACCAGTTGAAGGAAGACCCTTTATCATGTACCTGACAGTATTGGACAATTCAATAGGGTGTGTGTTGGGGCAACATGATGAGTCTAGTCGAAAAGATCAAGCAATATACTACCTTAGCAAAACGTTTACTGGCTATGAAATAAGTTATTCACTGCTCGAGAAAACGTGTTGCGTTTTGGCTTGGGCTGCTCGCCGACTAAGACAGTATATGTTGACTCATACCACTTTATTGATTTCAAAGATGGATCCTATTAAGTACATATTTGAGAAACATGCTCTCTCCGAACGAATAGCAAGATGGAAAATGATTTTGACAGAATACGATATCCAGTATACTACTTAGAAAGCAATTAAAGGAAGTGTGGTAGCTGATCATTTGGCTCATCAAGAAGTGGATAACTATCAGTCTATGAACTTTGAGTTTTCAGATGAAGATATTATGATTGTTGCTAAAGAACCTAGACAATATGAAGAACTTGAAAAGGGATCCCGATGGAGTATGGTTTTTGATAGAACTTCTAATGCGCTTGGTAATGGTGTTGGTGTTGTGATTATCTCTCCAGAGGGTTGCTATACACCATTGACTTCTAGACTTTGTTTTGATTGTACCAACAATATGGCTGAATATGAAGCATGTATTATGGGTATCAAGGCTGACATTGAGATGATGATCCAGTTTTTGAATGTGTACGGAGATTCAGCCTTGGTAGTTAGTTAGGTTAAAGGAGAATGGGACACAAAACATCCAAATATCATTCCTTATAGAGAACATATGTTGTCTTTAATTCCATACTTTGAAGAGATTACTTTTGGACATATCCCACGAGAAGAGAATCAGTTGGCAGATGCATTAGCCACTATGGCATCTATGTTTGAAATTAGTTGGGATAATGAAGCACCCAAAATTACTATTGATCGGTTAAATGAACCAGCGTACTGTTATGAGGTTGATACTGAAGGGGTGGAAGAGAAACCTTGGTTCCATGAAGTGAAAAGATATCTCGAAGCTCAGGAATATCCTGAAGGGGCATCTATTAATGACAAGAAGTTTCTGAGGATATTTTCTACCAAGTTTTTCCTGAGTAATGGAATTTTGTACAAGCACAATCACGATTTGACTTTGCTTTGTTGTGTGGATAAGAAGGAAGCAATATAGATTATGAAAGACATGCATTATGGGATCTTTGGCACTCATTCTAGTGGATATATAATGGCTAAGAAGATTTTGAGAGCAGGTTACTATTGGTCTACCATGGAAGTTGATTGGTATCAGCACTCCAAGACTTGTCATAAGTGCCAGATCTATACTGACAAAGTACATATACCTCAAGTTCCATTGAATGTTCTGAGTGCTCACTGGCCTTTTGCCATGTGGGGAATTGATATGATTGGTGAGATTAAGCCTACCGCTTCCAATGGACATCGTTTCATTCTTGTAGCCACTGATTACTTTACGAAGTGGGTAAAGGCAACCTCGTTTGCTTCTGTTACCAAGAATGTTGTGGCTCGATTCATCAAACATAATCTTATATGTAGGTTTGGCATCCCCGAAAGGATTATCACATATAATGGTACTAATCTTAACAATACTGTGATTACTGACCTCTGCATGCAGTTCAAGATTAAGCATCACAATTCTTCTCCATATCAACCGAAGATGAATGGCGCAGTGGAAGCCGCCAATAAGAATATTAAAAAGATCTTGCAGAAGATGACTGTTATGTATAAAGATTGGCATGAGATGTTACCATTTTATCTTCATGGTTATCGTACCACAATACGTACTTCAACTGGGGTAACCCCATTTTCTCTTGTCTATGGTATGGAAGCAGTTTTACCCATTAAAGTCCATATTCCTTCCCTGAGAATTATGAAGGATGCAGACTTAGATGAAGATGAATGGGTTCAGACTCGACTTGACCAGATAAACTTGATTGATGAGAAGAGGCTGACAGTTATTTGTCATGGTAAGATGTATCAGAAGCATATGATCAAAGCCTTTAATAAGAAAGTCAAACAACAAGTATATCGGGTTGGAGACTTGGTAATCAAGCGTATCATATTACCACACGGTGATCCTATGGGCAAATGACTCCCACATATGAAGGGCCATTTGTAGTCAAGAGGGTATTTTCTGGAGGTGTCATGATGCTTACTACTATGGATGGTGAAGACTTCCCACCGTCTGTGAATGCAAACATAGTTAAAAAATACTACGCATAAAAAGAGACCCGCTAGGTTGACTGACCTAGGAAAAAATAAGGGCATCCCGGCGAACCAAAAGGGTTCGGGAAAAAATTAGGGATATATATATATATATATATATATAATTTTGTACACCCGGTAAGTCGAAAACCCGAAAGGGAGGCTTGGGCAAAAAAGGGTATCCCAGTGGATTGAAAACCTGAAAGGGTAATCCAGGCAAAAGTTAGGGATTAAAGTGTATGACTATTTCTTGTTGGATCACTCATGTAACCTCAACTAGTTGTACTACCTATATCAAGTTCAAACAGGTGCAGATCAATCCAATCGTTTCTATTCCGACAACAAGGGATGAGATACTTGAAGATAATGGCAATAACAGAGTTGAAACTCAATAGTATCATTTACACATAGCTATTTTTCCTTGTTTTTTTTACTTCTTTTTTAAAAAAAATTACGACGAATTCCTCTTACTAGGATTTCCGTATCCTCGTTCAAACTTGCCTGTTTATAGGCCACTTTCTAAATAAATAAAATCCTATTTTCGAATTCAGGTTTACTTTTCCCTTTTTACTTAAGCAAAAAAATCCTTTGATTATGTTTGAATGTATATATGCTTTTGAATATGATTGATGTTTACCAGAAATTCATAAAATATAATAATAGTATTTATTAAGGACGATCGGAGGTAAGAATCCAACGAATCTTTGTCGGTTCATTGTAACATCCTGAATTTTAATGATTATTTATTTATTATATTAATTGATTAATTGTGTGATTTTGTGTCTAATTGAATTAATTAATTTAATTTAATTATTCGATATAATTTAAGAGACTTGCTATTTCTATACCAAAAAGCAACACACCGTATTTACACCGTCTAAACTACATTATGCTTATATGTTTGGTTTTGTCAGTGAAAAGTGAAATATAATTATTAAATATTATAAAATAAACAAAATCGTATAAATATACGGTGTACGTGTATAACAATCAGTGTAGGGTTAATATTTCTCATAATTAATTATTTGATTTATTTGGTTTATTGGAAATAATTTAATTATTTGTTTAAATTGAATTATTTAATTTATTAGATTTATTTAATTTAATGGAATGAAATGGATTTAGTAATTTTGATTAATTGGGTTATTTTGAGAGTGTGAGTAGTAAGTTAGTAAGTGTGGATTAAAATAGAAAGCCCAATAAGAGAATAAAATGTTTATGAGTTAATTGTTAGGGTTAGAAGAGATAGAAGTTGGAAAGGGGAAAAAGAGGCAAAGAGAGAGATGTAGAAAAAGAGGAGAAAACTCAAGAACAAAATTCAAGAATCCAAAAGAAAAATCAAGGTAAGGGTGAGATTTCATTAAATTAATTGGAATTGTTGGATAATATAGAATAGGTAGGAATGTGATTAGGGTAAAATCTCAAATTTTCATGAATTTAGAATTTTTAGATTTTACTAAAAATCTTTGATTTAATTTGTGTTATTTGATTATATTTGGAGTTGTGTTGTGGTAAATTATGGAGACCCAATTGTAATTGGAAGAAAACTAATTGTGATAGAAAGTAGGAAATTGCAAATAGTAGCATATAACCCATTTCTTTTAACAATTAAACATGAAATGTGATACTTTTCCCAGGAAGCTTTTAATTAGCCGCAAGATACATTAATTTCTTGTAACCACTTATTTGGATTATGGAAATGTGTAATAGTTACTGAGGTAAATATATCTATATATTTTAGGCTTGATCCTGTAGCAAGATGTGGTAGATAGTGTATTTAAACAGAACATATATCATATGGAACAACACAAATATGAATTGTGTAGTAACCAATTAGTGAAAAACAAAATGTTACTGTAGTAACCGCATGGCACTAAGAAAAAGTGGTGGTTACTTAGTAAATGAACCACATGTTTAAGTAGAATATGCTAGCAGTACCTATGTTTGAATGCTTTGGGATAAAATAAGAGAATGTGATTTAATGATAGAAAATAGTTTGGTCGGTGATCATGCGATGGAGACAGAGTAGTTTTACTAGGATAATTATAGTACATTTGATAAGGAAATGATGTCATTAAATTATTTAAAGTAGAGTATCAATTAATAATAGTGAGATTTTAATTATATAGTATTCTACATGTTAAAACAGGATATTAGGAAGAGTTTATAATTATAACCAAATATTATCATATATAATAGTAATTAAGTATTAATCTTTGGGTTTATTTATTAAACTACATGATGTGCCCTATAAGTTAATTTCAGTATATTCAGATTTGAATGATAAGTCTAAACTTCTACTAAGGCCCTTTTCTCATTTTTAGTTTATTTTAGTGATAAACTCTCTCATTAGATGCCTTTTTGTGGTTTTGAATTCACTCTTACTTACATCATTGGAATAATCAATGGATAGAGTTGTTGGGATCTTATTCCTTAAATTAGAATAGTAACATTTTAATTAAAATAAATGGCCTAGCAAAAGTCATGAATGCATGTGTTTGAATTTCAAAAGAATCGAGAACAAAAATTAATGGATGATAATTGGCTTGATTCTTTGTGTATTATTTGCTCCTTACTGATTTTAATTATACTCTTAATAATTGTTTTAGTGATTATTTTAGTGATTATTTTGGTGATTAATATAATGATTATTTCGATGGATCAATTATTATATATTTAATCAGTATCGTGTGGTTTGCAAATTGAGATTGAATTGTGTTGATATCTTGCGGTTTATTTGCTAAGTGTGGTGACAATGTTCAAGTAATGAATATTGTGATTTGAAAATGTGTTGTATGTGCAATTGTGTGATAATTCGAGTGCGATGGATTATTGAGATATGCATGAATATTAAGATTAGAGAACATTCTTAATTGCATATTGTTGTTGTAATTGCACATGTATCATTTGTTGTCAAGAGACAATATTTGCTAGTTCTGTGGGAGCTAATGACTTGTCCCAAATCTAGAGGACGGGTTTAAAAGCTTAGAGAACGAGCTTTTGTGAGTTATCGGTCTAGAGGACGAACCTAGTTTAATGTAAAAACCGAAAAATGATAACGAGAGTTTGGTACCACATACATGAGTTGCATTTGAGTCTTGCATCGAGTATCATTGTGTCTATGGTTACAATATGAGATTATGTGTAATATATGAATTGTTGAAATGGTGAAATTGTGGATTGTAAGTATATACTTGTGCATAGTATGACTACTTGAGTGATATTTTGTTGATGAAACTTTTGAAGTGTGATAATAATTGTGATTATGCTTGTATGCCTTAAATTATATATTATCTTATGATTTAGATAATTATATGAATTCTCACCCTTCTATTGGAATGATGTTTTATACGACATCGCTCAGGTATCGAGGAGTAGATTTGCTTCTAGCGCAAGGTATTCGTTGGAGTAGTTGGCTTAGCTGCTTATTAATTTTGGGTTTTGAGTCGTGCTTTGGTCATGTAACATTGGGAAAATGTTTGATTCATGTTTGAGAGATACAATTGTATACTCTATTTATTTTATTAATTTGATTTGAATTTTACGGTGAAGTGGCTTTTATGCCTAAGTTGATTTAATGAATGAAGTTTATTTGAGACTTGAATATTTTCAGATTCTTAATGAAAGTGATTCCGCTGTAACATGCTTATGTGAAGTGATATGAAAATCATGAATTTATTTCAAATGTTATTGAGCATGACATGTGAGTGTATGATTGTTTTGAATTATGTGTGACACCCTTAGTTGAGATGCATGAAAAAATTACTCTGATAATTTTTATATTTTTCGTGGGGGTTAGAAGGGTATTCAAGTAATATCTTGTACTTCCAACTCTACGAAGTCTTCAGATAGATTTCTTTCAAGTCTGATATCCTCCGAAGAATTGATACTTGGCCAGATGAGTCTCCCGAGGGAATGTCCATCTCTTTTATCATCAGTAAGGGTATTCAGGAGTTTAATCCTTCAATAAGAAGTACGACGAACAAAAATTGGAGGTTCTAAGTACGGTATTCCAAAATAAGACGGGAACGGAGTCTTTATATTCCTGCGCAACGAATCGGGATTTATTTTCCCCAACTAGCAGCTATTACATGAAGGTACTCATGAGCTTAAACTACATAATTCATACATACATCATTTACATCATATCATACGCATACAACATTCTTATTTATGATAAGGATATCATCTTGCAAAGTATTATATACATCATGACATTGCATAGAACTAACCTTGTTTTTCAGGTTAATTCTCCAGCAGACAAACGTCATCAACAACTTATTCTTGGGCTGCTATATTCCCCAAAGGATTACTTCAAACAATATCTTGGATTGCTCTATCCTCCAGGAGTACATATAAATAATATCTTGGACTTCTCTATCCTTCAGGAGTACATATAACAAAATCTTGGATTGATCTATCCTCCAGGAATACATATATCCATCTTGGGCTGCTACATCCCTCAAGATTACATCCATTAAACGTCTTGGGCTGCTATATCCCCCAGGGCCACAAAAACCAATATCTTAGGCAGTTACATCTCCTGAGATTACATCTATATCCATCTTGGGCTGCTATATCCTCCCAAGGGATATCTCAAACAATATTTTAGGCTACTATAAACCCCTAGGATAACATCTTGGGCTTCTTTATCCTCTAGGACCACACCAAACAACCTCTTGGACTACTACATCCCCCAAAATTACATCAATTTATGTTTTGGACTACTTTATCCTCCAAGAGGTATATCTGAAAAACATTTTTATTCTGAATGGCATCTTTAAGCCCATTCAAGCAATACAACCAACCAACAACATTATTTTGCGCACCAGCGAGTGCAAATTTTTGGGCTTTAGTGTTCAATCCTCGTCAACCTTCAAGTCACGAATGGTGTACATGTCAATCTTACTCCTCAGGTTTTAGAAAATTGAACAGGGGCAACTGTTGTACCCCAAAATTTTCCCTCCCACATTCAAGATCATATATTTCAATAAGTTTCTTAATAGTCAAAAGATTTACAATTGATCAAAAGGATTGAAGGTTTCACCAGACAAAGTCTCCTCCTGAACAATGGATCTAAAACTAGGGTTTTGAGTTTCTCCAAGCAAAGTGGACTTCCAAGGCCTCAAGCGGACTTCATAACATCCTATATACCTTAAATAATCCTCATGTCAAGTTTAAAGCTTTCCCAAAAAGTTTGGCCAGTCATATGCTTAGATACCCAAAAATCAGTTAACTTGGTCAATAAGTCAACTGTGGTCAACTCAAATTCAAACTTCAAGATTTTTGGTCAACATCAATATTATGAGGTGAAATTCATCATTTGATCAACGGTTGATCATGATTCATCAAGGAAACCCCAGAATCATCAAGAATCAGAAGTTGCTAAATTAAGGTTTCCATATTAAAAGTCAACTAAACTTTGACCAGCCATAACTTTCACATACTTCATCAAAAAATTTCCCATCCAAAGCTAATTTTGAAGGAAATTCAATTCTCTACAACTTTGTGTCTCACAAGCCAAGTCCAAAAATACTTCATTTGGAAGGTATGAGCCAAAACATTATAGGTCTTTTTAAAAGTCAACAAAAAGTCAACTTTTCCAAAGCTCATAATTTGAAAATGGTAAGTGATATGGACATGGGACCAAAAGGGTTGATTAGAGGACACTAAGCTTTCTAAAAAGTCCTAGAACACCTCCATGACATTAAAATTAAGGAAGTTTTGCATTGTCAAAGTTGACAAATTTTCAAGAGGTATATGAAGCAAAAAGGGTATAAATTCAAGATTTTGTCAAATGGGCCCATAATATTGCAACCCAAACATGAAGATGAAGTCATGCATGACCCAACGATCAATTATTCTGATTTTTATCATTTATTTTATATTATTTTAGATTTTAATTATTAAAATTCAAGTTTAATAGAAATAAAATATGAAATTCAAATATTTGATCTCATACCTATTTTTGGACCAAAGAGTTTGCATTTAAGGTGATTGAAAATCATTCAAACAATTTAAACAATTTTTAAGAACATAATTGAACAAATTGCCATTATTAGGGTTTTAAGCTCCAAATTGGGGTTTTATGATCAAAGAAATTTAAACAATTTTTAAGAATATAATTGAACTGTATATGATGTGGGGATCATGTTTGTATGATCAGTTTGACAAGATTTTGCAAGTTTCATGATGTTTGGAGAAACGTAGTTTTTCCTACGAAACCAAATTCGCAGGAAATGTTGTAGCTAAACTCGCAGGAAAAAATGCAGGTCTAGAGGTTGAAGGAGACCTTAGTGCGCGTTTTCTATTTTCAAAATTTGATTTTCTTTTATATAATATTCTTGTTATTATGTTGACACAGGTAAACTGGTGGCTTGGTGGTAAGGTGCACATGATTTTAGCGTGAAGGTGTGAGATCGAATCCACCCTTTGGCGTGTTTTTTTTATTTAATGAATTATTCCACTTGTTTAATATATTATGATTTGTTGCCAGCATCTATCACAAGCGCACACTTGTCCAAGTGGCAAAGGACTCAATGGCAAGCCAAATGGCGTGGGTTCAAACCCAGCTTTGGGACAGATTTTTTACTATCATGTTTTATTTTTATTTTTATTATATAATAGGTATTTGTGATACCTATTGAGAGGCAGACGCATAGCCTAGTGGCAAGGTAGGATATTGCCAAGGCAAAGGGCAAGGGTTTAATCCTCCCCTATGGTATTTTTTGCCTAATTGGTTATTTCTCTCCCTTTTCTTTAATTATCAAATTATATATTTTTGTTTAAATTAAAACCTAAAATGTTTTTTTTATTTATTTAAAATCTATTTTTTAAAAACCTTTTTCTTTTAAAAATCTAAACTTTTTTTTATATAAAACTTTTTTTTGTAAAACCTTAATGTTTTTATAAACCTAAACCTATTTTTCATGAAACCTTATTTTTTATATAAAACCTTAAAGTTTTTTTTTACTATAATGTTTAACCCTAAAAACTATTTTAATAAACCTTAACCCTGATTTCACTCATTTTTATGTTATTCATTTATCATTCTCTTTATAATGTCAATGTTCCTCCAATGTAATAATTGAGGTTATTTTCTACCTTATTATTTTGTAACTGTCCCAAAGCTTTGTAATAGCGTAGGATATTTACCTTCTGCCTTTTAAATTTCTGCCATTTATTTTATATTTATTTATGTGGTTAGTAATCTAGGGCGTGGAAAGATTTAATTGAATAAATTGGACTTAGAAAATTAATATTCAAAATAAATATTTGAAAATGACACTCACACACGTAAGTCGATCGTCCTACGATCGTCGTCTGCACTTTCTAGGATTTCCCCTCTTGGTTGCCTTAAATATGGTCAAGTCCCTCGAATGTGGGGGTGTCTTAAGCAAAGTCCCTTCACAGATAAATCATCAAGTCCCTACAGATTCAAAAGATCATAAGTCCCTTCGAGGTTGCCTACGAAATAATGATCATGTCCTTACGAATAAATGATGATAGTTCATACAAATTGCTAAAGACACCCCTACAAGTTGCCTTCATTGACCATACGATGACCCTACGCCTGTCCCTTAACACATCCAAGGTAATGACTACTTACTCCTTAATAGTAAGGGCAATCTTACCCTTTAAAGGAAATAGAAAAACATGAAAGACCAACTTAGGGTAGGTAGCACTTAATTACTTGCTCACTCTTTCAAAACTCTTTTCACACCCCACTTTTAAAAACATTTTTCAAACTAAATGCTTTGTATATATCCATACGAGGATCATTACAGACTTCTGAAATTTTTTCTAAACACACACTACACATTTTTTTCAAACAAATTAAAGTGAGCTAAGTAACTAAGAGCCCATGGATAATCATGGATATAAAGGGTGCTAATACCTTCCATTTATATAACCTACCCCTCGAACTTAGAATTTAAAAAAAAGGTATTTCATGTTCTTTTATACCCTTTCCTATTGGATAAAATAAAAGTCGGTGGAGACTCTTACTATTTGCAACATAAATAAAAAGTTAGTTCTCTCACCGTGTTACAATATTGAATTAAAGAAAAAAACATGGGCTTCAAAAAACATATGGGCTTAAAAAGAGATGGACTTAAAATAAATGGCTAGAATATAAACATTTTAAATGGATAAAGAAAAAAAATTGAATAGAAGTTGGATTTAATTGGATAAAAAATGATTTTTGGATAATGAAATAGAATTTGGAATTTTTATGAATTGAATTTATATGGTAATGGAAAATGAATAATCGGTATGAATAAAAAATGAATAGACATGGATAATGGTTGTAAGAAAATGAGTGTTTAATCGAAAATGGATAATGGATATGAAATATTGATTTTCTACAAGCCACTTGATAATAATGGATTCAACCAATTTTGCATCACTGAACAACTTGAAACTGAGATATAGCCCCCAACTTCAATTATTTATGAATCTCCAATCAAATTTGTTTGAATCGATCTCTGGGAAAATAAATCTGCAGATGCACACCACTGAACCTATGATCATAATAAGCCTGAACTTCTGAACCCAAACCACTGCTCGATAAACTGATGAACTTCAGCACATGACAACTTGAATTTTGAACATGCACTGTCTGAGAAATAAACCACTGGCACAAATAACTTGCAGTTAAAACAATCTTTTGATAGTTTGACCAAGATTAGGTCAAACGTCCATCTGAATTGAATCATAACTGAACAACCATATTTAAATTGAAATCACTGCCGTGTCTTTGAAAACCTGCACACAGAGAAGAAGAAGAAGCAAACTGCGACATATTTTTGTATTTTGGTTAGAAGTTAGTAAATATAAACAAATAAAGGTGGGTAAAAACATGGTGATCCCCTGTGAGGTATAAACCTGTAACTAAAAAAGGATAAACGAACCAGTGCGTGATCTTGTTTGTATGCAAGATGTAGATGAAATGCGAAAAATCTTAGGATAAAAAATTAGGGTATGACTGTGTCATACGCAATGTTCATCAACATTGAATCAACAATATTCTCAAACATATTCACATTCACACATTGATGGATATAAAATAGAGATTTCTGATCCTTCTTCCTCAACTCTCTATACGTGTTCCTTTGTGCTTCAGTTACGTCTACTGCAAATGTTGCGTAACCCTTATTGACCAAATCAAGAACATATTGAGTACCAAATAAAACATGTATCTGAATCATCCACCAATTCTATTTCTTCCATCAAAGACTAGAAGCTTTGTGTTCAAGTTATTGTTTCCACCTTTCATCTTCTATCTTGTGCAAGAATTCACTTAGATCTTACCAATCACTCGTGTTTCCTAATCCCACAAAATCAAGAAATCTGATTCTATTCCAATTCTGATCGTAAATTCAACGCGAATTCAAGAAACTAAATCAATCACACACACCTCACGTACACTTGTGTTTCCCTTGGTGTGTCTCGTGGATCAGAACCAGAACTCTATAAACAAGATAATATAGTTCATGTGACACAAGAAATATAAAAAAGAAAGTAAACAAAAACAATGAAAAACAAAGGAAAAAATTACAAAGAAAAGTAACAACCAGGGAACAATTAAAAAAAACTCCAATTCAAGCACCCATTTTCGAAAGCACCACTCAACAAAGAGCACACCTATATCTTAGACTGACTTCCCCATCATCGATAAAAGAGAGAGCCCGTAAGTAAAACCAAAACCAATACACACACCTGGAGTGGTACCGAACTCTTAAACCACTAATATTTATACACAAGATAGGATTCTTAAACCAACCAGAGAGAGACTATTACAAAAAATCCATACAACCACGGTTGGAAAAGGGATACCAAATGACTGACCGTCCGTTGTGAAGTAAGGGGTGATTGTATGTCATGTGCTTTCTATCACGGTCGTGACACCGTGATAGTAAGGCTAGAAGAATGCTACCTACCATAACGGTTAATCCTGTTAACTGTTGTGATATATACATTTATGAAAATATGATTTATCATAGTTAAAATAAATAACCATTGTTGAAAGTACCAGTGTTTATCATAAAATATGTAGATTTAATTTTTTCAATAAACCTCACAATAACATAACAACCATTCGAATTTATGAAATATATTATCTAAAAATTAAACTATTCTTGAAAACCAACTTACACAAACCATTGTTTTCCAAATTACATGTGTCTCATAGTTCATTTCATGTTCTTTAACATATAGAATGTGGTTCAATGGTCTGAGTCCTTCATGCCATAAATTTCTTCTATTCTAGTTTAATTTGAATAATATAAATAAATTGTTGTTAGTCAAATTAAAATATAAAGGAAGATATGGATGTGATGAAGGATTCAGGTCATTGAGCCACATCCTATATGTAAGGGAACATGAGATGAACGATAAGACAAATGTAATTCGGAAAACATTGATTAATATAAGTTGGTTTTCAAATACAACTTAATTTTTCAGATTATAAGTTTCTATGCTAATTTAAATGAAATGTATTTTCAGCGAAGGTTTAGTGAAACAAACAATCTACATATGATATAATAAACTCAACTTCATACAATAACGTACAACAACACAATATATTATATAATATTTTAAGAATTTAAAGAACAAAACATTGTTATGTCACAAGAAGTTTATTTCTAGTAACTTAGCATTATTTTTTTCATGTTCTTAACACATTAATCAACAACAACAACATATAACAACATTTATCAACAACACAACAACAAACAAAAACATCAACATACAATAGCATACAACAATAATATACAACAACACAAGATATTATGTAATGTTTAAAGAACACACATTTTTTTAATCATGGATCTGGAACAAATTATGAATTTCATCTAGCTTATGAAGCTATGAAGAAGAAGTACAAGGTGAATGGAGTTAATACAATAGTTTCATACTTCTTATATTTTTTTCATAGCTACACACACCATCTGTATCATAGCCAATGTATGCGCTTTGTTAAAGTGGTGAAGACGAATCTGAAAAAAATGAGAACATCGAGCAAATAAAAAAAATTAGAACCAATTTTTAACAAGAGATATAAACGAAATCGAAGCATAAGTTTAATGAATGAACCCGATATATGATTAAAGAGAATCATAACGATTGACGAAGAAGAATCTGAAAGTTGAAGTATCACTACAACAAACAAGACCTTAGAAAACCCTTTTTTTCACTTAGAGAACGCTTTAAAGCGCTGTCTAAACCTCCGCTGCTAAAGGTTTAGACAACGTTTTTTTAAATCTTAAAAGTGTTGTCTAAGGTACCCTTAGACAGCGCTTTTAGGAATACCTTAGACAACGCTTTTGGTGTAAGTGCTGTCTAATCCCCTCCTATTTTAATTTTTTTAGGTATACCTTAGACAACACTTTTGGTGAAAGCGCTGTCTAATCCCCTCCTATTTTAATTTTTTTAGGTATACCTTAGATAGCGCTTTTGGAAAGCGCTGTCTAAGCTCCCCCCTTAGACAGCGCTTTTTGTGTAAAGCACTATCTAAGGTATACGAAAATTTTTGAATAATTTTTTTGAAACCACTTTTTTTACCAGAATTTTGACCTGTTTTCACAAATTATATATCAATTTATGCACCAACATTATAAATCCAAAATTGGCAATTCAAACCAATATATATATATATATATATATATATATATATATATATATATATATATATATATATATATATATATATATATATATATATATATATATATATATACCAATTCAAACCATTTTGGCCTATTATAATTACAAGTCATTGCATTTTACTACAAATGTACATATTATAATTACACATATCTAATACATCCAAAGCATTGCTTCAAATATACATAGGTCCTGAAACAACACAAAGATTGTAATTCAATTAATAAACAATATTATAAAAATTACAACGTTACACATATTTAAATTCTCATCAATTAAAGTAAGAGTACAATATTATACCTCATATAACACCTAACTCTATAATGAATTGACACAATTCCTCTTTGATTTCGTCCACTTGATCTTTTGTATAATATGCACACTTGAATTCATCAAAGTACTACATAATAATATAACATAGTTTGATTTAATTTCAACTATTTAATTATATGAGAGATATGTGTAAATATTAAAATAACTCATAAGTTAGAAATACATACATCAGTGGGAATCTCTAATCGGCCCAAAACAAGAGTATCTCGCATAAACCTCAACATGAAATATTCGTAATCTATTTGATTACGTTGCTTAGGACACTACCGATGAAAAGAAAATATGGATAAATCCTAAGTTTTATCAAGTATCATCACTAATATAAATAAAAAATATGATAATTAATAATATACCGCCACTTTTATCCATGCAATGCTGTTGGCTCTCCTCTTTGGTGTTTGGATATCTCGTTGGGCTCGAAAAGCTTGTAGGATGCTAATAAAATAAAAATGAAGTAATTAGAACAATTCACATAAATTAATAAATACACTAGAAAATTTAAAACAATCTCACTTACGTGTCAATTGTGTCCTTCATATCCGGGTATGTTGTCCAATCATTTTCTAACGAGTTAAGATAATAAACGATTTCTCTGATAGGGTTGATTGCGAGCAACAACCAATGTCCACTATATGATTAAACAAATGTTAGATGTAAATTTTCTACACGACGTCAAAATACAAAATAATTATAATAGATGAATTTAGAATGAAATTCTAACCCGATATTAAACGGTATAAAGAACAACTTCTCCGCATCTTTGTTGGCCATGAGGATCCTGAGAACGTACTCCGTCACGTTATCCGGTCTACTTAAGATTAAATTTAAGTTGAAGAACGCGGGTGCTAAGACTCCAAATGCTACGTCCAATCCATTGGGGCGCATCAATTTGTCATACAAAAACCTTAAATAAAAACATCATTAACATTAGACGCCTCATTTGAAACATAAAGTAAATAAGTTGTTCAATTAATATAACAAAGTAGACCAGATTTACCTGATATATGTGTCGCTCCCGGGATTTTCATCCTAGTACAAACGCGAAAGTGGCACGGAAAAGGTAGAGTCGCCAGCTAGACATTTTTATCCCGAATGAATGGGAAAGGTAATGTTGCACAAACCTGAGGAAGAAGGAAAGGACAAGGCCTTGCGAACCAAAGATCTGAGTTCGGGAGTCGGTTACGACCTGGGAAGGTATTAGCATCCCAGATCGTCCGTCGTACCCGACGGGATCCACGCTTGCTTGTTTGTTTCAAAGGGTGAGAAATAATATGATGCTGAACAAATGAACCGCTAACTGGAAATGGAATGAGAAATGAAAGGAATTGAATTAAGAAAATGGAAAGAAAGGGGGAAATGTAGGGAAAATAAAGAATGTGCTCGAACGGGCCCTACCCCGTTGCCTACGTACCTCATCGGGATAATGAGGATCAGAGTCGACGTAGTTCGCCTAACTAAGGCGGGAACTATTTGTTTGTGTTTTTTATGCTGGAACTGCGTATGTCTATGCTCAGGTGTTGCAGGCTCGTCTGGTACGAGTGCGTTTACCGTCTTGCATGCGAGACAAGTGGTTGCGAGTTCGCGTTGTGAGTGAATGAGATGAGAAGAGAAGTTCCCGCAGGATAGTCGCTTGTTATTTGTTTTTTTGTCTTTTAAGAGAAGTATTTTGAATTTGTTTGTGAACTGTCTTGTACTAAGACCTATCCATCGCGGGAAGCGTTTACACCTCGCCCCGAAACAGGACGCGTATAAACACTCTGCAACAAAGTCTCGTGTCATACAAGATTGTTCGGTTTATCCTTAGATGTTTTATTATTTTCTTCATGAGATGAGAAAGAAAGACTCAAGTTGCAAAAGGTAAAAACTAAGGGACTAAGACTCAATCCTAATTTTGTTTATTTATTTACAAGAGGTCCTATGGTTAATGAAGTTTTCTAATCCTAAGAAAAAAAAGGACTAAACTACTAGAATTCAACTTACTTCCTAAGGAAGTTAAGTTGATTCTAAGAACAATGGGGAAACCTATTCAAGTAAAAACAAAAAATAAGACAAAGCATTAAAATTGAATATAAGAATAAAATTCTAAACAACAATTAAAGGCATGAAAAATAGTCCTATTTATTTATTCTAATCCTAATTAAAATGAAACTTAAGCCTAAATTCTAAATCAAAGTCAAGCCTAATATTTTCCTTCTAAACATCTAAATTTAAACTAACCCAAATCTATATTAAATTCTAAGACTAAATTTAAACTAAACCATATTTTTATTGGACTTTATTTTCATGGCCTAAACTAATGGGAAATACACATAACAAAGCCTAAGAACTAATATTCTAAAAATATCTAAACTTCTGGAAATATCATGAAAATTAAACCATAGGGACCTAAGATTACCTATAACATTGTACTAAAAGGAATCCTAAAAAATCCTATTTTTTACATGCCTAAAAATTGCTTATTTTCAGCTATGAATTAATTACTAATTTCTAAGGAATTAAGCCTCTAAACCTAAGATAAAATGGTCTAAAAAATCCACAAAAATTATTCTAAGTACTATTATGGGTCTTCTAACTACAGTAAAAAGAATGGGCTAAAAAAGTTACTGGAAGTTACCAAAATAAAATGAACAAACTCAAGTACAATTAAAGGAAATTCAATAAAAGCTAATTAAAAGAAAAATCAAAATTAAATCGAAAAATAGCCAAAATTCAAAAAGTAAAAATATCAAAAATTTCTAAATTGAATTATAGACCTACTAGAATTTTTATAGAATTTTTCTATGACTTTTACTATTTTTATTAAATAAATTCTAAACTCTATTAAACTAGAATTAAAATCTAAAAGAAATAAGGAGGGGGTGAGTTTAGTAGTTTCTTTAGTTATTTTTAAATACTGGGCCTGAAAAAAGGGCGTGAATAGCAATGCGTTTAGGCCCAGATTCGCAGAAATGAGAGGGGGTACGGAAAGGAAAATTTATATTCATTTTCTGTTATGGGCTTTAGAATGGGGTGAGAATAGCAAAACGTCACTTAACGAATTTCTTGAAGAATTAATGAAAAATTTAATTAAAATTAATGCCAGAATCTCTTAATTGTTTTCAATCTTTTCTATAATCCTCCAAGGCATTTTTAATTCTCCTTTTATGATTCATAAATACAATTTAAAACAAAGAAACAAATTAAAAAATACAAAGAAACAATTAAAGGGTGAATACAGAAACAAAAAAAAAGGGAAAGAATCATGAACCCTAATCTTCTTCTCCTCACTATCCTGCGCCGCCGCCCCTCCATCTTCTCCATCTTTTCTTCTTCGTTTCCCTCTCCTTCGGCTTCTATTTCATCCATTCACCGCCGCCCTCTTCTCGTTCCGGCCATAAACCTCCCCTCTTCTCTACCTCACCTCCATTAACCCTAACCCCTTAACATCAACCTCACCCTCAATTAACAGTTTCACACGAAACTTTCACGAAACCAAATCGGTGTTTAAGATATTAACAACAACATACATCAACAATCACGTTTAAAAGACTTGGATTTCGCACCTTCGATTGACGGAAGCAAAGATATTACGGTGAGGATGCTGCCGCGAAGACGAACGAACAGTTATGGAGGTGATGCTTCCACTTGGTTCGAACAAATGAGATAATACTCAGCTGTGATCCGAATGCTCGAAGATTCCCTTCGCCGCGACCTCTTGACGGCTCCGCGAAAATGATGGAAGATTGACGTGCGCTGGTGAAAGTTTTGAAGAAGATGACGGCGCTTGAAGGTGATACTGCTATGATGGTGATCGAAAACACTGCGTTTCACGGTATGTTCTTCTTTGATTTTCTATGCGATTCGTAATCTCAGCCTTAGTGTTTATTCAGTTACCTCTCTTTTGATTCAACTTGCTCTTTTCCCATGGTTGATGATAGTTGCAGGGTGACGAATACGCAACACGAGATAAAGAATGAGGCTGAGTAAAGCTGTTGTGGATGGGAGAGAATGAAGGCGGTCAAGTTTGAAGAAATTCTCTTGTGAATTCTGTTGGGTGGCCGAGACCTTTTTTGACAATTTTTTTTCTGAATTTCAACTAGGTTTATTTTCTTAAACTTTTCTGCTATATCAGCTCACTTTACCTGATTATCTTCTTCGATTCTTTTTTTTTTATAAATATTTGCTGTTTATGGAACTGTTTTGAATTACTTCCAATTGGTAGTGACAAAACTTGTGAACTTGATTCCCATTACTAGTGTATGCAGCTAACGAAGACGGAAAATGTTCGAGATAGATTTTGCCGAATAAATGAAGACAGTTTTCTCTTAGTTATGGCTCTTCCTCCCAACTTATTTCGGTTATCTTTTCTTCTCATTTCGTGATTATCTCTGCGTTATTGCTATAATTTATTGAATATGATGAATGCAGGATTCTCATCGAAAACGAGGCTGCGAATTGAGGACCGATAATGAAAATGGATGAGGATACAATTCAAGTCAGTATGATGCTTCTGCGAACCTCCATTGATTAACTCAGTTACGGCTGCGTCACGAGAAAGTGGTTATGTTCCTATCAACATCTCGCACCAAACGAAGCTGTTTTGAAGTTGCTTCAGGTTTGACGATGATGATCGCAACTTCACATTTCGGGTATCGAATCGTCGTCAGTGTCGATATGCGGATATGACATATTAGTTGAAACAGAACCTTTGAATCAATGCGATGATTTCTGCGTTCTATTGCAAGTTTTTTCAGTTATCACAATTGAAGGTATTGTTGAATGTGAACGAGTCTCTGAAACTTTCATGTGATCTCTTGTTGCGATCTTGAAATTGTCGATATATGAATCATGCAGGTGTTAATTTAATGAAGCTCGGATGGCGAGAAGCCGTTTGAAGAAAATTACAGAGAGATGTTCTACATCTGTTGTCATAGCCGCGGATGAACCCGACCCAGTTTCAGCAACTTCAGGCTCATAGTTTCCTTCATTGGCATCATCGGTATTGCAGGAAATGGAGGTAAAAAGTGGAAGGGTGGCCAATGATTCTGGTGTCAACGGAAGTCCGCGCCTCTCGATCTCATTCCTATAAGAATAGAAACATTGGATTCCAAAATATAATGTCCAGACCTTGTAAAAGTAGTCCTTTTTATTTTGGTCAAGTGTTGCATAAGCAGCAGCCACAAAATATAGCGCTGCATATCCCACAAAGGGATTCTTTGTTTCACTTGTGGAACCAAATTGTATTGCAAGATTTTTGAATGCTTAATTTATACAAAGCTTCTTTGGATAACTAAGGAGAACTTAATCTAACATCAGTCCAAGCCCAGGCCCAAGCATCAGGTCTAGTTTCAGGGTAAATGGGTTTAACAATAGCATAACAACGAGCATTAGTACTGAGAACAAGTCCTGCAGTGGGTCTTTCTTTGACTGATAGAACTATTATTGCCTTTAATCCAACAATATTAACTGATATCTCAGCTAAAACCAATCACGATATTAGAATTCTGATGAGGATTCATCCTGAGTTATAAGGGAACAAACCACCCTAAGATCACGGGCCATGATGAAACTTGAATGAAAATGGATGGCCATTTGACTTTGACAATTGAACATGTGTTTTTTTTTTTTTGCAACTAGACTTTAAAAAAAGAGATTCAAAATGGGTTATGGGCAACATAAATGGAAGGGTGAATAAAAGAAACTAACAATGCACTGATGGAAACATATTGAAGTAAAAAGATGAAAACGAAGTGGGATAATCAAGAGTGGTTCATAACAACGAGAACAAAGCAATGGATGAAATCCTGATTTTAACTCGAAGCCTATTTTGAATTCTCTCCACAAGCACATGAACATGACCCCTCCTGAACCACTGCATAATTTTCCGGATAAACCACACCCTTTTCGAATCGCCTGAAGCATGATATGACCATTCAACCAGATGAACCACTGATAAATAGAAGACTCCAACCAAACTTCATACAAAATACTGCTCGATAACCTGATGAATCTCAACACACGGCAACTTGAACTCTGAATATGCATCGTTTAAGAAACAGACCAGTGGTCCAAAATAATCTTGCAATTGCAGTGATCTTTGGATAGTTTGACCAAGATTAGGTCAAACTCCCATCTGAATCGAAACACCACTGAACAACCGTATTTGAAGTGGAATCGTTGTCCAACGAATATTCTCCATCAATCCCTGACAGACACAGATAAGGTACAAAACCCTAATTTCCCTGGGCCCCGATCACATGCCTTATAAATCCATGAAATGCACTATTATGATATTAATGAGAAATGCAGATGAATGCGAAACGATAAGCCAGTAAAGGGGATAAATATGAGGGCAAATTTTTAGGTATTACAGCTGCCCCTATTCAATCATCTGCGAACCTGAACGAATAATTGCAATGGCTTTTATACGTTCAAGGTGTGGAGTGATTGAATACTCGAATAAAACCTGAAAATTTGCACACTAAGGGTAACAGAAATGCCATCTGCCCACTTATTTACTTATGTATTTTTTGATTTTGACCTCTGAATAGGTAGCAGGGAAAGAACCAGGTGGAAATATGCTGGGAAGAATTCCATCCTCGAATGACAACTCACACGGGATCCTCGGATCCAATACTAAAAACCATCCTCGAATAGAAACACGATAGTATACCGGCCGCAGGCGATAACCATCAACAACAAAGACTGACCTCGGACAGACTTTGCAAAAGAGACAAACTGACCTCGATCAATAAGCTCAAAAAGTGAACTACTATCCTCGAATAATAGCCACACAAAACAAAACAAGACCAACCGCAGAAGGACTTGAAGAAAAGAAATGCCATCCTCGAATGAAAAGTAAAAAGATCCTCGGATCTAACACGAAACCATCCTCGAATGGAGACGCAAAGGTATACCGGCCGCAGGCGGTAACCAAACACAAAGCTGACCTCAGACAGACTTTGCAAAAGAGACAAACTGACCTCGATCAATAAGCTCAAAAAATGAACTACTATCCTCGAATAATAGCCACAAACAAGACCAACCGCAGAAGGACTTGAAGAAAAGATATGCCATCCTCGAATGACAAATCAAAAGATCCTCGGATATAACACGAAACCATCCTCGAATGGAGACGCAAAGGTATACCAGCCTCGACTGATAACCAAACACAAAGCTGACCTCAGACAGACTTTGCAAAAGAGACAAACTGACCTCGATCAATAAGCTCAAAAAATGAACTACTATCCTCGAATAATAGCCACAAACTAGACCAACCGCAGAAGGACTTGAAGAAAAGAGATGCCATCCTCGAATGACAAATCAAAAGATCCTCGGATCTAACACGAAACCATCCTCGAATGGAGACGCAAAGGTATACCAGCCTCGACTGATAACCAAACACAAAGCTGACCTCAGACAGACTTTGCAAAAGAGACAAACTGACCTCGATCAATAAACTCAAAAAATGAACTACTATCCTCGAATAATAGCCACAAACAAGACCAACCACAGAAGGACTTGAAGAAAAGAAATGCCATCCTCGAATGACAAATCAAAAGATCCTCGGATCTAACACGAAACCATCCTCGAATGGAGACGCAAAGGTATACCAGCCTCGACTGATAACCAAACACAAAGCTGACCTCAGACAGACTTTGCAAAAGAGACAAACTGACCTCGATCAATAAGCTCAAAAAGTGAACTACCATCCTCGGATAATAGCCACAACGACAAGACCAACCTCGGAAGGACTTGAAGAAAAGAAATGTCATCCTCGAATGACAAATCAAAAGATCCTCGGATCTAACACGAAACCATCCTCGAATGGAGACGCAAAGGTATACCGGCCGCAGGCGGTAACCAGAAACAAAGAAAAAAGGACAAGATGGAACGGGATCGTTGTACATAAACGAGAGCCCAAGCAAACATGACCATTGTACAAAACGGGAACCTGCGACGCGACTGCTGTACCAAACAAGACGCGGAATAAATGACTAACATTGACTTGAAAAGACAAGGATGTCATAAAAATGATGTTGGTATCCTTTGTGTGGAGTACTTCAGGTTGAGAAGATGTTCGTAGTATACCTCAAAACTGGCCCATGCTGGCACGCATATGTTTGGACTTATGGCGTAATGCTCCATGACGATGGAAATGCTGCGCTTTGGAGGATGCAGATGTAATGATGATTATGCATATGCAAATGCAAAGAGATCTTCTGACAAGAAGACTGCAGGTATCCCAGACGGCTTGGCTGGGGAGAAACTGATGATCACTGCGTTGATCTGGTTCATCCTGATAAGGAGGAAACAACTCTGCGGGAAAAACTGTTAATAATTCACTGGCTCTGAACAGCCGCTACTGCCAAAAATAAATTGGACTTTGAGATTGGAGTGCCAAGACCCTGCTGGAGATGGACCCTTCTTGAACTCTGGTGGGGAAGTGAAAACCCCCTGGCTTGACTGAGAGCCAAAGGCATGATATTGCTGAGGAAGCAACTGCTGGGGAGGCAAAACACTCCTTATACTGCTGGGAATTGCCCCTGTCTGAAGGGAAACTTCTGCCTTGGGATGGAACCCGCCTCTTGCTACCTTGCTAAGAGGAATTTCAACTTCCACATGTCTGGGGATGATTGGAGACACTCTGGGAGACTCCTGTTTCTGTTCAAACAAAAAAGAATACCCCTCCTGGATAATAGTTGTTAGCTTTGTTAGCACACCAGTACCTGTACCTGCATGAACACAATCGATAGTACCTGCAACATAGAGAGTTAGTTTGGGACCTACTTGCCCCAGGCTCATAGCATGAATCATTGTCTGGGCATTTCGGCACCCTTTCAGAGTTGTAT
This sequence comes from Lathyrus aphaca, assembly GCA_963966055.1. Taxonomy (NCBI): domain Eukaryota; kingdom Viridiplantae; phylum Streptophyta; class Magnoliopsida; order Fabales; family Fabaceae; genus Lathyrus; species Lathyrus aphaca. Next base: position 459,302,109 of record OZ014522.1, on the reverse strand, counting down.
TAAATGTTTCGTAACACAATGCAAGTTACCATTTGCTAGACGTTTTCACAATCAAGCAATGCTAGATGAAAAAAAAGCAAAAACAAAGAAGCAAAATAGTCAATTGACTGAAGTTGAATTCTTATTGATTCGGAAAGGTGGCCCTGAATAGGCAATACAAAGGAAGCAGTTCCCTGGAATGAGGGAACAACTAAAAAGAAAAAATAAACTATCCTATTGGCAATGTGAGAAGTGAAACTCATCAAGTCTCAACCCAGTTATGACTCGTATGTCTTCAAGACGCTCCGCTCGCTCTGCCTCTTGAGAAAAAGTAAGTGAACTGATCTTCAACCCTTAGGATAGCCTCAACTGTAGGTAGGTCATGGATCTCGAAGATTGCAGTCGTTTGTGTTAATCCCTCTTTTGCGTGGATCGCCCTTTCAGGTTTTCAATCCACCGGGATACCCTTTTTTGCCTGAGTTGTCTGATGTGGCTTTTCAACTCAGCGGGTGTACATTTTTTTTCAAGATTTCCCTAACTTTTGCCCGAGCCTTTTATTCTGTTTTTGGCTCGCCGGGATGCCCATTTTTTCCTGGATCTTTATTCTGTTTTTATCCAGCGGGTCCTTTTTACACGAAGTATTTTCTTACTGCATCTGCGTTGACAGGGGATTGGAAGTCTTCTCCGTCCATGGTTGTCAGCATTAAGGCTCCGCCTGAGAAAACCTTCTTAACCACGAACGGTCCTTCATAGTTGGGTGTCCACTTGCCCCTGTGATCGTTGAGAGGAGGAAGAATCCTTTTCAACACTAAATCTCCTGGCGTGTACCTTTGTGGTCGCACCTTCTTGTCAAAAGCCTGCTTCATTCGTCGCTGATACAACTTTCCATGGCATACAGCTGCTAGACGCTTCTCTTCAATGAGGCTCAATTGATTATATCTGGATCGGAGCCACTCAGCTTCATCTAGCTTGATGTCCATCATCAACCTCAACGAGGGGATTTCCACTTCGATTGGTAAGACTGCCTCCATACCATACACCAATGAGAATGGATTTGCCCCAGTTGAAGTGCGTACTGATGTTCTGTACCCATGCAACGCGAATGGTAACATCTCATGCCAGTATTTGTACGTCACAACCATCTTCTGCACAATCTTCTTGATGTTTTTATTAGCCGCCTCGACAACGCCATTCTGTAAACACCCCAAATTTTCCCTCACCCATTCACACCTTGGCTTATGATCATTTCATATGCATAAACACAATCATATCATCTCATATCTCATTTTTGATTCACTGCATAGATTCAAAGTCATCTGCACCTAGGGTTTGTGATCTGAGCAATCCAAGAGCTTCTTGAGCCACTCCAAAGGCCATCAATCACTTCAAAGGGGTTCATGTGTGTTCTTGTATCTTATTACATCCTCTCAAAGTCAAAAATGCCAAAGAATCACAAGAACTGGGATTGGTGTGGATGCAGAGCCAAGTTTGACTGCACAGATGACCTAAAATTAGGGTTTTGGTTTCAGAGGCCATAACTCCAAATTTTTTGGTCATTCTTGTTTCCATTGGTCTCTATATGGTATAGGGAGTATGCATATCAATTTTCATGAAGAAATTCCATGGGGAAGTCATCTGATCAAGAGTTGACTTTTCAGACAAGTCAATGCAAAATCAGGGCATCTGAGGCCCCCAATGACCCAACCAAGGGGTGATCTTCATCATTTTGAGTGTATATGATCTTTATTTTATCATAGAAGAAGTTGAAAGTTCACAAAATTCAAGAATTTGAAGTTTTTGCAAAGTTGACTTTTTTGGGCATAGTTGACTTTTAGAGAATATGTCATTTTAGGTCACTTTTCAAACCTTACTTTTTGATCCAAAAATGCTCCAAATGGAAAAACTTTGGTCATGAAAGTTGGAGAATACATTTTTCCATTTTCAAAAAGTACAAGAACATGACCTAATTCATTTTGGATCAAAAGTTATGGTTTGTCAAAGTTGGCAAAAATCACTAATTTTCAAGTTATGCTTCAAATGGGAAACTTGCAATTTCATGTACCAAGCATTCTTGTGACTTCTAATTGACATCAAACCATTACACAAGCATCATGTAAGTCCTAAAGTTCAGATTGGACCAAGATTTCCTCATGTTTTATGGCTTGTGGAACAAGAAAGTTTCATATGAACCAAAAGAGAACAAGTTGCAAAATCATCATCACACTTCCATCCACTTGCTGCATTGGCTATTGAACCTTTCTAGCTTCACTCACACACCATGCTGCGCCAGCCCCCATGCTTGTACTAGCCTAGAACCAAGCCCATGCCTCTCTTACAACAAAGTGGACTTTTTGCAAAAGTGGACATCCCAATCACAACAGGCCAGGTCACATCATCTGACCAATTGGAATTGTTTATACTATCCATTTGCAAGCTAAACATAACATCAAGCCAGCCTGAAGCAAGCCCTAGCACAGCATACACAAACTCACCCTCACTTGCATTTTCCTTCGAATCTGTTTCCACAGCTCCCAAACACAAAAACAAACTTCATAGGTCAACTCAACTCATCTCCCTGGTCACAAAGAAACCATCATCACAGCCTGAAACCTTCAGAATCCCAAACACGATTCCTGCCCTTCATTGAACAGAACTTGTTCAAACTTCAGAACCAGCCATCATAAACTCTTTCCAAGCATTGAAAGCTTCTTAGGAGGTCAAGTGGAGTGGATTGCAAGCAGGAAACTAGCCAAAAGGTGCCAGAGATCAAAGCTCCAGTTCAGGTGAGCTTCATGAACATTTTTTCCAGGAGCTCATTTTTAAGTTCTTAAATGGTTCTCTATGTCCCACTGATCATGATGGTATGTTTGGTTTCGAAAATCATTGAGTTTTGAGCATGTATGGTGTTCCTGAAAGTTTTTGACCTAAACCCCTTTTGCTTCGATTCAGCTTTGTTGTGTAAAATAAATGTGTTTTGGCTTTTGATTCTTGCTCTATGATGATTGGGGATGAATTCTGGGCAAGAAAATTAGGTTTTAGTGAGCTAGGGTGAAAGTTGGCATTTTTCAGGGAGGGTGCTGGCCGGAGAAGACGACCGGAAGTCTTCTCCGGCCACCTGAAAGTCATTAACTCTTAATTAGGGTTAGGGCACCAGGTTTGAATGTGAGCCAATGGATTGTGTTTCCCGCGCGCAATTGGAGGGCCTGGATCATTTCATTAGGATTTAATTGTGGATTAATATTTAATTAATTAGAATTAAGGAAGTTTGAATCTGGGCCGTCCAGATGCGCGCCCAGTCAAACCTTGTGAAGCCCAGAATCAATCTCAGCCTCTCCTTCTGATTACTTCCATTTATTTTCATTTTTATTTCATTTTTCTTTCATTTAATTTGCATAATTTATTTAAAATAGTAAAAATTGTCTAAAAATTATGAAACTTTTTCTCAAGAATTTCATTAATTTTTATGACACAAAAATATTTTTGTTTTCATTTTTTACATTAAAAAAGTATTTTTAAATATTTAAAAGATTATTTTTAATTGATTAATGAAAATTAATTTATTAAAAATACTTTTAGGTATTTAAAAATCACCAAAAAATTCATGAAATGTTCTAAGACATTTAGAAACATTGTCCAACCTTCAAACCAAATTTATTTTTTGATCTTGATGCATTTTAAGAATTTCTCATTGAATTAAAATCATTTTGTGCATTATTTTGATCCAAAGTTCAAAAAATCATTTCTGCCTATCCATGAAGAGTTGGACATTGATTCTTTTTGCATTGCATTGTGTTTAGCATGTAGTTTGTGAGATTAAATGGCCATGATTGGATCTTTCATTTTCAATTTGTTTGACATTTCTTTTGTTTGGAAACCCTAAAACCCTAAAAAACTTGTGAAAATCATAACTTGAAATTGGTTAAGAGTTGAAACCTCTCCTTTGGGCATTGGTTTAGTATAGGAATAGGGGTCCTTTGAGTGGCATTTTCAATTTTTATCTTAGGGTTTGCTTCTGATTTTGATTTTTGTTTGTTGCATTGATCATAAACCCTAATTTGGGTTACCATATGCATCCATCTTGCATTCTCTTGCATAACATGACTTGCCATGACATTCCATGCTTCCATGTGATTCATTTGACATCATAAGACATATTGAAAGCATGTTTGATCATTGCATCATGTATTTGCCATGTTGTATGTCATGTGCACTTCATAACTTTTCATGTGTGTTTTTGGTTCTTAACTTGCTTCATTTGCATTCATGAACTTGTATGATCATTTCCATGTGCTGCCTCATGTTTGTAGTATCTCATAGCATCATTAGCATCATGTAAATGCTTCTGGTTTTGTTTCTCATCATGTCATCTCATCCCATTTTGCATTGCATTGCATTTCTTTTCTATCCTTTCAGGTGGTAAGTGACTTTGAGAAGTGGATTTGCCTTCACTTCTCATACTTTCTTCTCATCTCTCTCTTGCATCCATGCTGCATTTTTATATGTGTTTGAGTTTGAGCTTGCTCATTCTTCTTCTTCCCACTTTCTTTCTTCAAGTGACTTGACTTCTTGAATGAAGCAAGTTGCTTTGCTTCTCTTGATCCTTTCATCTGCTTCCTGGTGGTTCCTTTGAAGATCTTCTCTTGAAAACCTCACAAACCTTAGGAACAACCAGGCATGACAATGATTAGGGTTTTGATTAGTCTCCCCTCTTAGTTTCACCTTTGTGTCTCTTTTGAGTCTTCTCTTCTCATCTCATAATCAGGGACTAAACCCTAAAGGCTTTAAGGCTTTGTGATTAAGTTTATGCCTGCATCCTTCTCTTAGGATGGAGTGTATAACTTTAATCCTAAGTGTTAAACCCTTAATGTGTTTAAATCTCTTAATCAATCCATCTAATAATCATCAAGACATCACACTTGTAACTTGGGCCTTGCATTAGGGTTCTATTTCTTCCTTAATTGGTTAAGAAGGACTAACCCTAGTGTTAATGGACAAGTCCCCCTCAAGTTTGTCTTACAAACCCTAAAAAACACTTCATCATCATACCATTAAATAAAATCCACTTAATAAAGGCTTGTTTTGTCATGAGTTTAATCCCTAATCATGGATTAAGTTGAGGAGCCTTCCTCAGCTTAAACATTCTCATCTATTATCCTTCTATTAGGATGGTGTAATGAGTCTGTTTAATCCCTGATTACGGCTTAACCTCATTACTCAACACTAAACAAAAACACCAAAAACACCTAAATAATCACAAGTAGGTTAATGATCTTAATCCTGTATCAAAGGTGATTAAGTGTGAGAATCTGACTTCACACTTAAGGTATTCTCATTACCCCTAATCAGAGGGAAGATGTGATGAGTTTACTAAATCCATTGGTTTAGGCTTAAGCTGATTAACTTATGACAAACTTTCAAAAGCAATAAAAGACTGAAAACTCAAAAACAAACAATAATCGTCTCCTCCGGGATTCTTTTCTCATCTCATTCACTCACAACCGAGGACTTGCTTCTTCCGTCTAATGCAAGACAGTTTGCATCTGTGCCAGACAGATCATACACTTGAGCATAGGCAAGTAAGCAGTTCACAAGTCAATTCACCTTTCAGTCTCTTTGGGTCGAACTACGGTGTTCTGACTTCCTCATTGCACGAGAGGATACGTAGGCATAACTTAACTGTTATCGAACAAAAGTCTCTGTATATTCCCCCTCCTTCCAGCATTATTCTTTGAGCCTCATTATCATGAGCATTTCACTCTTTGTTCCTACACTGACACATCATTCATACACATCACATTTCTTTACACTGACGCCTGTACATTCTTTTCCAGCTATTGTATACACAAATTGCACTGACACTACCCCTTTAAAACACAAATCTTTCAAGCGTGGATCCCGTCGAGTACGACGGACAATCTGGGTGCTAATACCTTCCCAGGTTGTAACCAACCCCCTTTCTCAGTCTCTCTGGTTCGCAACCGTCTTATCCATCTCTTTCTAGGTCTATGCAGCATTGCCTTTCCTCCGGGATAAAAATGCCTAGCTGGCGACTCTATTCATTCTCCAGTGAGTTCACGGCTGTGTGTTCTCATTGTCCCTCTCGCCGACCGTTCGCGTCTGTACCTTTATCTGGGCCTTGTCCCACTTATCGGGAGCGACAGCTTGGCGACTCTGCTGGGGACCCTTATATTGCAACCAGGGCTTCTGGTTCTTTTTGTGGGTTCCTCCTAGCGCTTGATTGATTTGTGTTTACTGGGGTGTTATGTGTTTATTTGTGTTTATATATGTTTTATTTTTGCTTTATGTACAGTTGTTTATCTGCTTTCTTTACTGCTTTACATATATCATACTGTCATGCTGTCTGGCTGGATCTGGTTTTGCTTTGGTGGGTGGGTGTTCCATTGAGAGTTAAGGTCCTATACCTGGGACCTGAGTGACACCTAGGCTAGAGTGAATCATATTCTTTCCCATTCCATCTTGGTCTGGTGCGGGAATATGAAACACGGTTCAGATATGGGTTTCTTCTTGAGAACTCTGTGTTGCAGATTTCCTGCAATGCTAGGGCTATCTGGGAAGCCTGCTAAGTCTGGATGACCTTTTAGTATTGACCTTCAGAAACTGAGGTGAGTTAGAGGAGGAACTTTTATGGTTATTGTAAACACTGTACCTCCGGGTTAGAAGTGTTTACACTTCTCATAACTGATCCAAGTCTGAGGATCCTTGTTTTAGAACACCACCTGTGAGAGGGTTGGGCTGTTTACAGGTTTGCAGGTACCTTGACCTCAGAACACCCTGTTACTTTGACTTGATTAAGAATACTTCATGTTGGAATAGTTCTTGTGATTCTAAAACCCTGGGCATGTGGCTCTTTATTTGAGCCCCCCACCTTGGTTACTGGATTTATAGACCTCCATCTGGATTTCTTGAACATACTTGGACCTATATCAAGGCATTTGATCAGATCCAGCTCAGTCACAAACCCTTGCATATCATTTGCATACATACTCATTGCATCATATTGACATTTGCTTATTTGTGTTTCAGGGTATCCACTTTCATCTTTGGTTTTGGTTTTGACCCCATCTTCAGTATTTGACCCATCTTCATCAGCATCTGCTTTAGTTATCAGCTATCTATTCCAGTCACCTGCACCAGCCAATCAGTGGCCCATTCTTCAGTGTTATCATCAGCACCTGTCTCTACTCATCTTCAGCATCATGGCTCCTAAAAAGAGCAACATCACCTACCACTTCTTCCAGCCAGAGCTATCTGACATCAGGAGGATTCAGACCCTGATCACTCCAGATCACATACCATTGTTCAGGGAACACTATGGAGATATACTTGATATGGTCATGGATCTGGATCCTTCACAGAGAAGCCTGATCCATACTTGCATTCAGTTTTATGATCCCCCACTGAGATGTTTCACTTTTCAGGACTTTCAGCTGGGCCCCTTATTGGAAGAATACTCATCATTAATTGGTATACCTATCAGAGGTGGAGTCCCTTTCAACCCTGAGATGGTCTTTCCTGGTAATGGAGAAGTAGCAAAGGCTTTGCATCTGGAACCTGTTCTGATTGAGCAGCATATGACTTCTAAAGCTGGAATCCCTGGCTTTCATCTGGATTTCTTGATCTCTCAAGCTACCCTGAAAGCTTCTCTAGGAGAGTGGAAAGCTGTCTGTGCTTTATTGGCCTTGAGTATATATGGAATTGTGTTGTTTGCAGATGAGCCTCGATTCATTAGCAAGAATGCAATCCATCTTTTCATCTTGAAGAACCCAGTGCCCACTTTATTGGGGGACCTCTACTACTCGGTGCATCAGAGGAATGAAAAGCAGAGAGGAAGATTAGTGAGGTGTTGTGCTCCATTATTCCATACTTGGCTTCTCAGGCATCTACCCAGGACAGATGCATTTTTGAATCCTCATCAGCAGAGAAACTGGGCTAAGAGACTCACTGCTCTAACTTCAGCCGATATCAGGTGGTGCACCCAAAGCACCAAAGGCAGGGATGTCATCACCAGCTGTGGGCATTTTCCCAATGTGCCCCTAATAGGAGTTAAGGGTAGTATTAATTACAACCCTCTGCTGTTTAGAAGACAACTGGGCTATGCACTGGTCCACACTCCTAAGGCACAGGACTTGGTTGAGACTCTTTATTGTGAGAACAAGCCTAATCTGGCTATTGTTAGGCAGGCTGCCTGGGCCTGGGATAATGTTCAAACCAAGGGAGTAACCATTTTGGGGAAGTGCAACAATGTGGCATCAGCACAATATTATGAGTGGTCCCATGCCAGGGCTCAATTCTCTGGAATGCCCTTTACCATGGAGGATATGCCTGGACCATCCTCAGCACCACCCCCTGCCACTGTCAGTTTGGAAGAGTTTGAGAGCTTGAAAGAAAGAAATGAGAAGTTGACTCAGGCTTTGCAGAAGACCCTCCGGGAGAGGAGTGATGGCAGGTTGGATATTGAAAGGCTAGAGAAGCTGAGAGTGGAGCATCTGGCTAAAATTGAGAAGTCTGGGGATTATATCAAGAAGTCTAAAGCTGGAGAACAAATTCTGAAGAATGCTTGCAAGGAAGCCCAGTTCCAGAGAGCAAGGACAGACTTGTATCTGAAGGAGAGTCAGGCTAGGTGGGTCAGGATCACCGAAGCTCGTACTCTGGAGGACAAGAGAGTTCAAGACAAGATAGAGCAACTGGAAGCTAGTGCAAAAGAACAGCAGGAAGCCCTGGCAGCAGCCCAGAGGGAGATATCAGAGCTGAAGATCAAAGCTGGAGTGAAGAGGTCAAAGGACCAAAGTCAGCACAAGAAGCTAACAGCAGCTGTTACAACCCGGAATCTCCTAATCAGGAATCTCACGGAGCGTCCAGCTGATCCTGTGACCGAAGCACTTCTCAAGGAAGTTCGGGAGGATGAGTTTGGTCTTGGTGTTTGACCATTTGTTTGTTGTTGCTTTCATTCCATGTACTTTTATTTTCCTGTAATGTATTTTGACCCCTCAGAGGGCTTGTATTTGTAAACAAACTATGTACCATTTTGCTTTTGTAATATATGTATTAGTTTGTTCCATCCGAGTGTCATTTCGAAAGCAACGTCAACAACGTCTTCAAGGGTCTGGAAGGGTCAAAACTGAATGCCAAGCCGGATACCTTGAAAACAAATAAGCATACTGCATTGCATGCTAACCCTTTGTTTGTTTTGTAGGTATTTGTTTTTATTGTTGCTAACTCTGTTGTGATGTTCATGAATTATTGCTCGGCGCTGGGTATTTCCCCTCAACCGTCCGCACCGTTATCCAACCCGTAACAGTCTCCCGGGCATACAAATGGATCAAATGCAGCAGGACCTTACGGAGGTCAGGAACCAAATGACCAACGAGAGGTTGGAAATGAGGAACCAGATGACTCAGTTTATGGAAGTGATGAACAACTTGGCTCAGAGCCAGGAAAGATTGAGGGCCATGGTGGAAAGGCAGAATCAAGAAGATCCACATATAGGAACTGCTGGCACAAGCAATAACGAGAGGGTCCAACCTCATGTCAATCCCCCTGTATTTGGACCCCACCTCCATCCTGAGGTCAACATCCCTGCAAATGTTCAAGGGACTGCCACTGCAGCCAGGGTACTGCAAGAAGACCCCCAAGAGGATCAATTCACAGTAATGGGTGCTGGGGAAGAAGCCTATGATAGAAGGCTGGATGAGATAGCTGAGAAATTAAGGTCCTTAGAGTCTCAAAACTCTTTGGGTTTCGACGTCATGGACATGGGCTTGGTAGACGGGGTCAGGATTCCCCATAAGTTCAAGCCTCCTTGTTTTGAAAAATATAACGGGACTTCATGCCCCCGGACTCATTTACAATCATTTCTGGGGAGGCTGCAGGCCTATACTATGGATGAGAAGCTCTGGATGTTCTATTTCGAAGACAGCTTGACAGGAGCTTCAAGGGAATGGTATTCCCATCTGACAAGAGCAACTATTAGATGCTGGAAGGACCTGGCAGAGGCCTTCATCAGACAGTATCAGTACAACTTAGATATGGCACCCAACAGGACCCTCCTAATGGGAATGTCACAGTCGTCAAGGGAAAGTTTCCGAGAATATGCCCAGAGATGGAGGCAATTGGCTGCCGCTGTTCAGCCACCTATGTCTGAGAGGGAAATGGCAGATATGTTTATGAACACCCTTCAGGGAACCTACATTGACAGGCTGGCTGCTTTCTCTTCCACTAGCTTTGCAGATGTTGTCATAGCCGGGGAGAGAATTGAAAGCTTGTTAAAAATGTGCAAGATATCTGACAACGGTGCCAGCTCGTCCAGTAGTACAAGGAAGCCTTTTGCAGGCCCAAGAAGAACTGGCGAGACCAATGCCATCCACACCAACAGGGGCAGACCCCAGTATGTTCACAGGTCTGTGGTAGCAGTCACCATTCCCGCTCCAGCTCATCCTCAACCAGTTTATCAACCTCCGCAACAAAACTATCAGCAACAACCTCAGTACCATCAACAAAATCAGTATCCTCCGAGAAATTACAACAACAACAACACCAACAACAACAACCAGCAAAGGCCATTCCAACAGAGGCCTTCTCAAGCCAACAGGGTGATCGATCCGATCCCTATGCCGTATGCTACATTGCTGCCACAACTCCTGAAACTCAACCTAGTTGAGCTAAGGACATTGGCACCTCCAGATCCCAACAGTCTACCCAGGAATTATGATTCCAACGCCAGATGTGCCTTCCACTCAAATGCACCTGGCCACAGTACAGAAAAGTGCAGAGCTTTGCACATGAAGGTACAAGACCTGGTAGATTCAAAAGCTCTGAATTTTGCACCACCACCTAATGTCAATAAGAACCCCATGCCGAACCACGGTGGTCCCAGGATTAACGCTATTGAAGAAGACAAGCCGTCTTATTTAATAACCAGTGTGGGTCAGATCCGGACACCGTTGGTAGAAATTAAGGCTCAGCTCCTCGAATGTCAAATGTTCCCGGGGTGTGAGTTGGGGTGTGCTTACTGCAATATTTCAGTCAATGGGTGCGATAACCTGAGGAATGGCATAGATGGTCTCATTCAGAGTGGCCAGCTTCAGATCACTACATCATTTCCTACAAATCCAGCAATCTCATCAGCAATAACTCCAGAACCTCCTACAACTGCAACAACCATTGTTCCTGACAATTCTTCGGCTTCATCAACAAGTACTTCATCTGTCATTTCAACTGACCAGATATCAACAAATGTTCCTTCTACAACTCCAGCACCACTCCATTTTGAAACTCCTACAACAACAACATCCATCCTTCCACCAATGTCTCCTACAACATCAGCAACAAATCACGAAGACGTCTCAACTGTCACAATATTTTATGATCCTGAAAACAACTCTGCCTACAACTCAGAAAGTGCTGCTCCCATCAGAGCACCGGTCACAATTTATTATGATCCACAGACTATCACAATTCCTTCCGCAGCTGCAGTCAGTCCAGTCACTATCACGGTGCCTGGACCAGTACCTTATGAAAGCAGCAATGCCATCCCGTGGCATTATGGCTCTGACCTGTACTGTGAAGGACAAAGAATCACTTTTGAATCATCAACCCCTGCACCACAAATTGACAATGTGGGAGGAGGCGGAGGCTTCACTCGAAGCGGACGTCTTTTCGCTCCACAAATTCAGAGACCAACTGCCGAAGCAGAAGCTGCTGCTAAAGCAAAAGGAAAAAGCTTGGTGCAGGAAGAGCAGACTGTTAAAGAAACTTTGAAAACACCCTTCGATCAAGAGGTTGATGAGTTCATGCGAATCATCAAAAAGAGTGACTATAAAGTAGTGGATCAGCTTCATCAGACGCCTTCCAAGATCTCAATCCTATCATTGCTTATGTGCTCCGAAGCCCATCGGAATGCACTACTCAAAGTCTTGCACGTAGCTTACGTGCCTGAAGAGATCACTGTCAATCAGCTGGAAGCTGTAGTTGGAAATGTTAATGCTAGTCATGGACTAGGGTTCACCAACACTGATTTGACCACGGAAGGTCGCAACCATAACAAGGCCTTGCACATAACCATGGAATGTAAAGGTGTTGTCCTTTCTCATGTGCTGGTAGACACGGGGTCATCCCTCAATTTCTTACCTAAGAAGGCCCTGGTGAAGCTAGAATATGATGGATTGGCGTTGAGACCCAACAACCTGGTGGTGAGAGCCTTTGATGGTTCAAGGAGATCGGTTCTGGGAGAAATTGAATTGCCCATAACGATTGGCCCGCAGACTTTCAAAACGACCTTCTACGTGATGGATATACAGCCTGCCTACAGCTGTCTATTGGGTAGGCCATGGATTCACGCCGCTGGCGCCGTGACCTCTACCCTTCACCAGAAGTTAAAATACGAGTGGGAGGGTCAAATCGTTACAATCTGTGGAGAGGAGGATATTTTTGTCAGCCACCTGGCTACCTATAAGTATATTGAGATGGATGGGGAGATCCATGAAACAATGAGCCAAGGTTTCGAGGCCTTGAACATCAATGAAACATCTGTTGTGCCTGGTACTTCAATATCATCATACCAATAAGCCCGGAAGGTTGTTGAGGGAGGAAACGCCCAAGGCTGGGGAAAACTGTTATCGGTGGAGAAGAAAGAGGATAGATTTGGGTTGGGTTACAAACCAACTCAACAAGATCAAGCAGAGGCTGCAAAGGAGCCCAACTTTGTGAGTGGGGGGATGCTCAACCCTGATGCTGTCAACTGTTTGGAAGACGAGCTGGAAGAAGAACGCAACCTGGAAAGCTGGATTCGTCCAAAGGTCCCGGGGAGCAGTATCTCAAACTGGTCTTCCCAGGAAATTATAAGAGTTACTCATGCAGAGTAATTATTATTTCCTGTATTTTTATAAGCATGCATCAAAGTCTTGCAACTTGCCCAAGATGACAAGACTCATTTTGTAATCGGGCCATCTGTACTTTTTGTGCAACAAGATTAATCAATGAAATATCAGACATCTTTTTGCAAACGAGTCTTTTTCTTTTCCGCTCACTGTTTTTCCATTTTTCTTTTTGTACAAAAAATAAATGGCAGTGTTTTCAAAATGACAACTTTATTTCACTTTTCTAAAACAAGATTAAAATCAAATCACTAAAATGAACCAACTGAACCCTTGCAGAGTGTGCCTTCCAGACAGCACCGACAACAGCACGGCTATGACTTCGTATGACTTTGACAATCCGATCAATCAAGCCGATGAAGGGGTTGAAGAAAAGTATGAGCTTCCTGAAGAGCTAGCCAGGTTGTTGAGACAAGAGGAGAAGGTTATTACTCCTCACCAGGAGGAGGTTGAAGTGATTAATCTTGGTACAGATGAAGACGTGAAAGAGGTTAAAATCGGGGCCTGCCTACAAGACTCAGTGAAGAGACAACTGATTGACCTGCTACAAGAATATGTGGACGTGTTCGCTTGGTCTTATCAAGATATGCCAGGGTTGGATACCGACATTGTTGTGCACAAGCTGCCTTTGAGAGAAGAATGCCCGCCGGTTAAACAGAAACTGCGCCGTACTCGCCCAGACATGGCAATGAAAATCAAAGAAGAGGTACAAAAGCAATGGGACGCCGGGTTCCTTGCTGTAACCAGCTATCCGCCGTGGGTCGCTAATATAGTACCTGTGCCTAAGAAAGACGGCAAAGTAAGAATGTGTGTTGATTACCGGGATCTGAACAGAGCCAGCCCGAAAGATGACTTCCCATTACCTCACATTGATGTATTGGTGGATAACACGGCTCAGTTCTCGGTATTCTCCTTCATGGATGGATTTTCAGGATACAATCAGATTAAAATGTCACCTGAAGACATGGAGAAGACAACCTTCATCACACCCTGGGGCACGTTCTGCTACAAGGTAATGCCATTTGGGCTCAAGAATGCCGGTGCGACATATCAACGGGCAATGGTGACATTATTCCACGATATGATTCATAAAGAAATAGAATGTTATGTGGATGACATGATTACCAAGTCCCTTACTGAAGAAGACCACCTGGTGAATCTACTGAAGTTATTCAAGCGCCTGAGGAAGTACCAATTAAAGCTGAACCCCAACAAGTGCACATTCGGGGTGCGATCTGGTAAGCTGCTGGGTTTTATTGTAAGCGAGAAAGGGATTGAAGTTGACCCTGATAAAGTCAAAGCCATCCAAGAGATGCCTGCACCGAAAACAGAGAAAGAAGTTCGAGGGTTCTTAGGTCGATTGAACTACATCTCACGGTTCATATCTCACCTTACGGCTACCTGTGAACCCTTGTTCAAGTTGTTAAGAAAAGAACAGACGGTCAGGTGGAATGAAGACTGCCAGAAGGCTTTTGACAAGATCAAAGAATACTTACAAGAACCTCCAATCCTTATGCCGCCAGTTGAAGGAAGACCTCTAATAATGTACTTGACAGTATTAGAAGAGTCGATGGGGTGTGTGTTGGGCCAGCATGACGAGTCTGGTCGAAAAGAGTATGCAATATACTACCTAAGCAAAAAGTTTACCGACTGTGAACAACGTTATTCACTGCTCGAGAAAACTTGCTGTGCTTTAGCGTGGGCTGCTCGCCGACTGAGACAGTATATGTTGACCCACACTACTTTGTTGATATCAAAAATGGACCCAGTCAAGTACATTTTCGAGAAGCCAGCTCTTACCGGACGGGTTGCAAGATGGCAGATGATTCTCACAGAATATGACATCCAATACACATCTCAGAAGGCCATCAAGGGCAGTGTATTGTCTGAATATCTTGCTGAGCAACCTATCGATGATTACCAGCCTATGAGATTTGACTTCCCTGATGAAGACATCATGTTCATAAAAGCCAAAGATCATGAAGAGCCTGTTCACACTGAAGGGCCTGACCCGGAAGAAGAATGGACTATGATGTTTGATGGGGCTGTTAACATGAATGGTCGTGGTGTTGGTGCAGTACTCATTACACCTAAAGGAGTTCACATGCCTTTCTCTGCAAAACTCACTTTCAACTGCACTAACAACGAAGCTGAATACGAAGCTTGCATTATGGGTCTTGAGGAAGCCATTGACCTCAGGATCAAGACATTGACCGTATTCGGAGATTCAGCTTTGGTAATCAATCAAACCAACGGCAAATGGTACACACACCAGGATCATCTGATACCTTACAGGGATTATACAAGGAGGTTACTGACTTTCTTTACAACGGTCAAGCTTGAGTATATCCCTCGGGACGAGAATCAGTTCGCAGATGCTCTTGCTACCATTTCATCCATGATCAAAGTCCAAACTGCTAACTTTGTACCTCAAATTTCAGTGTCCAGACTTGACAGACCAGCATATGTATTCGCAGCAGATATTGTTAAAGATAATAAGCCTTGGTTCCATGACATTAAATGCTTCTTGGAGGATCAAACATACCCACCTGGGGCATCATCCAATGATAAGAAGACTTTGAGAAGGCTTGCTGGAAGTTTCTTTCTGAACACTGATGGTTCCCTATACAAAAGGAACTTTGATATGGTACTCCTCAGATGCGTTGATAAGACAGAAGCAGATTTGTTAATGCATGAAGTGCACGAAGGATCCTTTGGTACCCACGCAGGAGGGCATGCAATGGCCAAGAAATTGCTAAGATCAGGTTATTACTGGATCACAATGGATGCCGACTGTTGTGCCTACGCCAGAAAATGCCATAAATGCCAGATTTATGCAGACAAGGTGCATGTGCCTCCCAACCCTTTGAACGTGATGTCTTCACCCTGGCCCTTTGCCATGTGGGGCATCGACATGATTGGCAAGATTGAGCCAACTGCTTCAAATGGCCACAGATTCATCCTGGTTGCCATTGATTATTTCACCAAGTGGGTTGAAGCAGCGTCCTATGCCAATGTTACAAGGCAAGTGGTAGCCAGATTTCTGAAGAGAGATATCATCTGTCGGTATGGAGTGCCCGAGCGAATCATTAGTGATAATGGTTCCAATTTAAACAACAAGATGATGGCAGAGCTGTGCCGGGACTTCAAGATTCAGCATCACAATTCTTCTCCTTACAGGCCAAAGATGAATGGCGCTGTTGAGGCAGCAAATAAGAATATCAAGAAGATTGTGCAGAAGATGGTAGTCACTTACAAAGACTGGCATGAAATGCTACCGTTCGCCTTGCACGGGTACTGCACGTCAATCAGGACATCCACTGGGGCAACACCGTATCAACTTGTGTATGGTATGGAAGCAGTCCTACCAGTTGAAGTTGAATTACCCTCTCTACGGGTACTGATGGATGTTAAACTGAGTGAAGCAGAGTGGGTCCGATCCCGATACGAGCAACTGAGTCTGATTGAAGAGAAAAGATTGGCTGCAATCTGTCATGGGCAGTTGTATCAGAAAAGGATGAAGAAAGCCTTCGATCAGAAAGTCAGGCACCGAGAGTACCAAGTGGGAGATCTTGTGCTGAAAAGAATCCTCCCTCCTCATACAGACCACAGGGGCAAATGGACTCCAAACTATGAAGGACCACTTGTGGTAAAGAAAGTTTTCTCTGGTGGAGCACTGATGCTCAGCACCATGGATGGTGAAGACTTCCCGTCCCCTGTGAATTCAGATGCAGTTAAAAAATACTTCGCGTAAAATGACCCGCTGGACACAAAAACAGAATGTAAGTCCAAGCAAAAATAGGGCATCCCGGCGAGTCAAAAAACAGAATAAAAGACTCGGGCAAAAATAAGGGAAAATAAATGAAAAATGTACACCCGCTGAGTTGAAAAGCCGCATTGGACAACTCAGGCAAAAATGGGTATCCCGATGGATTGAAAACCCGGAAGGGCGATCCATGCAAAATAAGGGAATAAGCGAACAACTGTATTCTGAGTTCGTCTGTATCATCTACAACTTGGTAAGCTTCGAAAAGATCAAGCTTCAATCAGAATCAACATTCTTCAAAAAGCAAGATGAGAAGAACGTCAAAAGTCATACGGGTCATAGTGAAGAGGAAGCTCCTCAAAGCGTCATCAACACTGCCAACATTTTGTTTCTCAATTTGTAACAATCTCCTCATTTCAGGGGATATGTTCCTTTGACTGTATCTCGCCAATTCAGGGTATATGAATTAATAAAATCAGATTTTCAGTCATGTCTCATTTTGTACATTTTATTTGCAAAAAATGTCTGATGTCTTAAAAGAAAAAACTGATTGCATAAGAATACAGGTGCTTATCTTCAAATAAAAACATGCTTGTAGGAAATATTCTTACTCTCAGAAGTATCTAAACTCCTATGACGGAATCCAGTAAAGGATACCTCGGGGTTATCTTGTGCGTTTCTCTATCTTTTTCAGGATTGCAGGTATCCAGAGCGCAACTTGGGGCGTGAAAACTTTATCCCAGCAAGCTGGCAAATCCACACTCAATTTAGCACCCGAAGTGCTCTCTCCCCAGGTGAGTTGCCTTTCATGACTCCTCCCCACTGAGTTGGCCATTTATTACTTATCCCCATCAGAATGGGCAGGTATCACAGGAGATGCCCATATCCCTGGCTGAGTCAAGAAGCTACCGTAACAGAACTTCTAGGGAGGTCTTTCAGTGATTCCTCTCTTTCTCCCCAGCCGAGTTGCCATTTCATCCTCAGCCGGAGTACAAAAGTCAGGGAACCATCCCCCCACAGAGTTCCAGCCTCTATCCAGAAGAGCAACGCACGAAGGAATCACAACAGAGTGAAGAAAGCTTCTACAAACCCCATCTGGGTCTCTCATTTATAAGGATAGGTCTATCAATGACTCATATCCCCAAGCAGATATCATCTCATCAGATCTACCAATGATCTCATCCCCAGCTGGGATGTCCATTTCAAACGGATCGATCGAAGATCTTCGCAGCAACAGGATCCGGATCCCGGTTTGGTATCTTTGCACAATCATAGCATTTGCATCATATTCACCCACAAAGCTTAGCATTCCGTCTAACACGGAGCATTACGGCAAAAATCCAACATATAGCATAATCATAAGCCATGTTTTGAATCAGCGCTTGTGAATAACGACAGTTCATCAACGTACAGAAACATCCCCACCAGAGTCCCCAGCAAAAGCAGCTGCTTCACAATCCACAAACACCAGTATATACTCATTTTAACACCCGTCCGTGTCATACCCCAGAAGAAAGCCAAAGGCATCCTCTTTGCACTCACATATACCTACATGCACAATCCTTTGGCACCCGTCCGTGTCATATCCCCAGCACGGTTACCTACACTTTGTATATCAAATACTTGGTCATATTACACCCTTCTCCTTTTGACACTCGTCCGTGTCACCCTCCCCAGCAGATAAACACTCATCTATACGATGCTCATACTCACTACTCATGTTACACTCATACAGATACTCGTCCGTATCTTGTATATACCTTATATATCCCCTCAGATTCAACACTAGTCCTTGTTCTTTGTTAACTCGTTGGTACTCGTCCGTACCATCATCTCAGAACATGCGTCTAAAGTTTGTTTCTACATGATACTCGTCCGTATCATAGTCTTAGGGATGCTCGTCCGCGTCTTTAATCCATACACTGTGTCAAACACTCTTGACTTCTTGAATATAAACACTCGTCTGTGTCTATCATTCCCCAGAAGAGTCCCTTCAGATTCAACACTCGTCCGTGTTCTCTGTTAACCAGTTGATACTCGTCCGTATCATCATCTTTGAACACACGCTAGTATTTGTTTCTACCCGATACTCGTCCGTATCGTAGTCTTAGGGATGCTCGTCCGCATCTTTAATCTATACACAACATCTAAACACTTATACCTTCTGTTTCTTGGATGTAAATAATCGTCTGTGTTTACTATTCCCCAGTACATCACCAACTAACAAATTTCTTTTATCTAACACTCGTCCTGTGTTATGATAAAACCTGAGAGCAGCCGTCCCCTGCTAGGTGGTCGTCCTCCACCTCTTGATGGTCGTCCTCCATCATGCTCATCCGATGGCCGTCCCCATCGTTGATATTTTCGGCAGCCGCACCCTGCCAGGTGGTCGTCCTCCACCTTTGATGGCCGTCCCCATCATAATTCCTTAACCCCAACAGAGCAGCCGTCCCCTGCTAGGTGATCGTCCTTCACCTTTGATGGCCGTACCCCATCATCTGTTTATTTCATTTATTCTTTAACCCGATGGCCGTCCCCGTCGTGGTCCCTTTTCTTTTAGCCCGATGGCCGTCCCCATCGTTGGTTACTTTGCTTTGTGAACTTGATGGCCGTCCCCGTCATGTTTCATGGATCCCCAGAGAATTTTACAACTTTATCTTGATGGCCGTCCCCATCATAATTTCTTATTTTTCTCAGCTAGTCGGCCGTCCCCGTCTTGGCTTTACCTTTTTATCCCCAGCGTGTCGGCCGTCCCCGTCATTGCTTTATTTCCCACACTTTACTATACACTTCATTTCCTTTTACAATCTATATCCCTTTTCTTCTTCATTCTGTGAGTGCAAATTTTGGACTGTCTTTAGTATTCAACCACAAGTTATCTTGTTTGCCTGCTAAGCCGTTGCTTACATCCTGCACAGCTAACTCATGTTTGAATAGGGGCAGCTGTAAACACCCCAAATTTGCCCTCACCCATTCACACCTTGGCTTATGATCATTTCATATGCATAAACACAATCATATCATCTCATATCTCATTTTTGATTCACTGCATAGATTCAAAGTCATCTGCACCTAGGGTTTGTGATCTGAGCAATCCAAGAGCTTCTTGAGCCACTCCAAAGGCCATAAATCACTTCAAAGGGGTTCATGTGTGTTCTTGTATCTTATTACATCCTCTCAAAGTCAAAAATGCCAAAGAATCACAAGAACTGGGATTGGTGTGGATGCAGAGCCAAGTTTGACTGCACAGATGACCTAAAATTAGGGTTTTGGTTTCAGAGGCCATAACTCCAAATTTTTTGGTCATTCTTGTTTCCATTGGTCTCTATATGGTATAGGGAGTATGCATATCAATTTTCATGAAGAAATTCCATGGGGAAGTCATCTGATCAAGAGTTGACTTTTCAGACAAGTCAATGCAAAATCAGGGCATCTGAGGCCCCCAATGACCCAACCAAGGGGTGATCTTCATCATTTTGAGTGTATATGATCTTTATTTGATCATAGAAGAAGTTGGAAGTTCACAAAATTCAAGAATTTGAAGTTTTTGCAAAGTTGACTTTTTTGGGCATAGTTGACTTTTAGAGAATATGTCATTTTAGGTCACTTTTCAAACCTTACTTTTTGATCCAAAAATGCTCCAAATGGAAAAACTTTGGTCATGAAAGTTGGAGAATACATTTTTCCATTTTCAAAAAGTACAAGAACATGACCTAATTCATTTTGGATCAAAAGTTATGGTTTGTCAAAGTTGGCAAAAATCACTAATTTTCAAGTTATGCTTCAAATGGGAAACTTGCAATTTCATGTACCAAGCATTCTTGTGACTTCTAATTGACATCAAACCATTACACAAGCATCATGTAAGTCCTAAAGTTCAGATTGGACCAAGATTTCCTCATGTTTTATGGCTTGTGGAACAAGAAAGTTTCATATGAACCAAAAGAGAACAAGTTGCAAAATCATCATCACACTTCCATCCACTTGCTGCATTGGCTATTGAACCTTTCTAGCTTCACTCACACACCATGCTGCGCCAGCCCCCATGCTTGTACTAGCCTAGAACCAAGCCCATGCCTCTCTTACAACAAAGTGGACTTTTTGCAAAAGTGGACATCCCAATCACAGCAGGCCAGGTCACATCATCTGACCAATTGGAATTGTTTATACTATCCATTTGCAAGCTAAACATAACATCAAGCCAGCCTGAAGCAAGCCCTAGCACAGCATACACAAACTCACCCTCACTTGCATTTTCCTTCGAATCTGTTTCCACAGCTCCCAAACACAAAAACAAACTTCATAGGTCAACTCAACTCATCTCCCTGGTCACAAAGAAACCATCATCACAGCCTGAAACCTTCAGAATCCCAAACACGATTCCTTCCCTTCATTGAACAGAACTTGTTCAAACTTCAGAACCAGCCATCATAAACTCTTTCCAAGCATTGAAAGCTTCTTAGGAGGTCAAGTGGAGTGGATTGCAAGCAGGAAACTAGCCAAAAGGTGCCAGAGATCAAAGCTCCAGTTCAGGTGAGCTTCATGAACATTTTTTCCAGGAGCTCATTTTTAAGTTCTTAAATGGTTCTCTATGTCCCACTGAACATGATGGTATGTTTGGTTTCGAAAATCATTGAGTTTTGAGCATGTATGGTGTTCCTGAAAGTTTTTGACCTAAACCCCTTTTGCTTCGATTCAGCTTTGTTGTGTAAAATAAATGTGTTTTGGCTTTTGATTCTTGCTCTATGATGATTGGGGATGAATTCTGGGCAAGAAAATTAGGTTTTAGTGAGCTAGGGTGAAAGTTGGCATTTTTCAGGGAGGGTGCTGGCCGGAGAAGACGACCGGAAGTCTTCTCCGGCCACCTGAAAGTCATTAACTCTTAATTAGGGTTAGGGCACCAGGTTTGAATGTGAGCCAATGGATTGTGTTTCCCGCGCGCAATTGGAGGGCCTGGATCATTTCATTAGGATTTAATTGTGGATTAATATTTAATTAATTAGAATTAAGGAAGTTTGAATCTGGGCCGTCCAGATGCGCGCCCAGTCAAACCTTGTGAAGCCCAGAATCAATCTCAGCCTCTCCTTCTGATTACTTCCATTTATTTTCATTTTTATTTCATTTTTCTTTCATTTAATTTGCATAATTTATTTAAAATAGTAAAAATTGTCTAAAAATTATGAAACTTTTTCTCAAGAATTTCATTAATTTTTATGACACAAAAATATTTTTGTTTTCATTTTTTACATTAAAAAAGTATTTTTAAATATTTAAAAGATTATTTTTAATTGATTAATGAAAATTAATTTATTAAAAATACTTTCAGGTATTTAAAAATCACCAAAAAATTCATGAAATGTTCTAAGACATTTAGAAACATTGTCCAACCTTCAAACCAAATTTATTTTTTGATCTTGATGCATTTTAAGAATTTCTCATTGAATTAAAATCATTTTGTGCATTATTTTGATCCAAAGTTCAAAAAATCATTTCTGCCTATCCATGAAGAGTTGGACATTGATTCTTTTTGCATTGCATTGTGTTTAGCATGTAGTTTGTGAGATTAAATGGCCATGATTGGATCTTTCATTTTCAATTTTTTTGACATTTCTTTTGTTTGGAAACCCTAAAACCCTAAAAGACTTGTGAAAATCATAACTTGAAATTGGTTAAGAGTTGAAACCTCTCCTTTGGGCATTGGTTTAGTATAGGAATAGGGGTCCTTTGAGTGGCATTTTCAATTTTTATCTTAGGGTTTGCTTCTGATTTTGATTTTTGTTTGTTGCATTGATCATAAACCCTAATTTGGGTTACCATATGCATCCATCTTGCATTCTCTTGCATAACATGACTTGCCATGACATTCCATGCTTCCATGTGATTAATTTGACATCATAAGACATATTGAAAGCATGTTTGATCATTGCATCATGTATTTGCCATGTTGTATGTCATGTGCACTTCATAACTTTTCATGTGTG
This sequence comes from Lathyrus aphaca, assembly GCA_963966055.1. NCBI lineage: Eukaryota > Viridiplantae > Streptophyta > Magnoliopsida > Fabales > Fabaceae > Lathyrus > Lathyrus aphaca. The sequence continues at coordinate 459,279,490 of OZ014522.1, read as the reverse complement.
TTTTTGGTTCTTAACTTGCTTCATTTGCATTCATGAACTTGTATGATCATTTCCATGTGCTGCCTCATGTTTGTAGTATCTCATAGCATCATTAGCATCATGTAAATGCTTCTGGTTTTGTTTCTCATCATGTCATCTCATCCCATTTTGCATTGCATTGCATTTCTTTTCTAACCTTTCAGGTGGTAAGTGACTTTGAGAAGTGGATTTGCCTTCACTTCTCATACTTTCTTCTCATCTCTCTCTTGCATCCATGCTGCATTTTTATATGTGTTTGAGTTTGAGCTTGCTCATTCTTCTTCTTCCCACTTTCTTTCTTCAAGTGACTTGACTTCTTGAATGAAGCAAGTTGCTTTGCTTCTCTTGATCCTTTCATCTGCTTCCTGGTGGTTCCTTTGAAGATCTTCTCTTGAAAACCTCACAAACCTTAGGAACAACCAGGCATGACAATGATTAGGGTTTTGATTAGTCTCCCCTCTTAGTTTCACCTTTGTGTCTCTTTTGAGTCTTCTCTTCTCATCTCATAATCAGGGACTAAACCCTAAAGGCTTTAAGGCTTTGTGATTAAGTTTATGCCTGCATCCTTCTCTTAGGATGGAGTGTATAACTTTAATCCTAAGTGTTAAACCCTTAATGTGTTTAAATCTCTTAATCAATCCATCTAATAATCATCAAGACATCACACTTGTAACTTGGGCCTTGCATTAGGGTTCTATTTCTTCCTTAATTGGTTAAGAAGGACTAACCCTAGTGTTAATGGACAAGTCCCCCTCAAGTTTGTCTTACAAACCCTAAAAAACACTTCATCATCATACCATTAAATAAAATCCACTTAATAAAGGCTTGTTTTGTCATGAGTTTAATCCCTAATCATGGATTAAGTTGAGGAGCCTTCCTCAGCTTAAACATTCTCATCTATTATCCTTCTATTAGGATGGTGTAATGAGTCTGTTTAATCCCTGATTACGGCTTAACCTCATTACTCAACACTAAACAAAAACACCAAAAACACCTAAATAATCACAAGTAGGTTAATGATCTTAATCCTGTATCAAAGGTGATTAAGTGTGAAAATCTGACTTCGCACTTAAGGTATTCTCATTACCCCTAATCAGAGGGAAGATGTGATGAGTTTACTAAATCCATTGGTTTAGGCTTAAGCTCATTAACTTATGACAAACTTTCAAAAGCAATAAAAGACTGAAAACTCAAAAACAAACAATAATCGTCTCCTCCGGGATTCTTTTCTCATCTCATTCACTCACAACCGAGGACTTGCTTATTCCGTCTAATGCAAGACAGTTTGCATCTGTGCCAAACAGATCATACACTTGAGCATAGGCAAGTAATCAGTTCACAAGTCAATTCACCTTTCAGTCTCTTTGGGTCGAACTACGGTGTTCTGACTTCCTCATTGCACGAGAGGATACGTAGGCATAACTTAACTGTTATCGAACAAAAGTCTCTGTATATTCCCCCTCCTTCCAGCATTATTCTTTGAGCCTCATTATCATGAGCATTTCACTCTTTGTTCCTACACTGACACATCATTCATACACATCACATTTCTTTACACTGACGCCTGTACATTCTTTTCCAGCTATTGTATACACAAATTGCACTGACACTACTCCTTTAAAACACAAATCTTTCAAGCGTGGATCCCGTCGAGTACTGTCGCTCCCGATAAATGGGACTGGCCCAAATAAAGGTACAGACGCGAACGGTCGGCGAGAGGGACAATGAGAACACACAGCAGTGAACTCACTGGAGATGAAAAGAGTCGCCAGCTAGGCATTTTTATCCCGGAGGAAAGGCAATGCTGCATAGACCTAGAAAGACATGGATAAGACGGTTGCGAACCAGAGAGACTGAGAAAGGGGGTTGGTTACAACCTGGGAAGGTATTAGCACCCAGATTGTCCGTCGTACTCGACGGGATCCACGCTTAAAGGATTTGTGTTTTAAAGGGGTAGTGTCAGTGCAATTTGTGTATCAAAAGAGCTGGAAAAAATGCAAGTGTCTGTATAAAAGAAAAGTGAAGTGTATAAATGAAGTGCCATTGTAGGAACAGGAGTGAAATGCTCAAGAAAATGAGGCTAAAGAATAAAGCTGGAAAGAGGGGGAATATACAGAGACTTTTGTTCGATAACTGTTAAGTTATGCCTACGTATCCTCTCGTGCAATGAGGAAGTCAGAACACCGTAGTTCGACCCAAAGAGACTGATAGATGAATTGACTGATGAACTGCTTGCTTGTCTATGCTCAAGTGTATGACCTGTCTGGCTCAGGTGCTAACTGTCTTGCATTAGACGGAAGAAGCAAGTTCTCGGTTGTGAGTGAATGAGATGAGAAAAGAATCCCGGAGGAGACGATTATTGTTTGTTTTTGAGTTTTCAGTCTTTTATTGCTTTTGAAAGTTTGTCATAAGTTAATGAGCTTAAGCCTAAACCAATGGATTTAGTAAACTCATCACATCTTCCCTCTGATTAGGGGTAATGAGAATACCTTAAGTGTGAAGTCAGATTCTCACACTTAATCACCTTTTGATGAAGAGTTAAGATCATTAACCTACTTGTGATTATTTAGATGTTTTTGGTGTTTTTGTTTAGTGTTGAGTAATGAGGTTAAACCATAATCAGGGATTAAACAGACTCATTATACCATCCTAATAGAAGGATAATAGATGAGAATGTTTAAGCTGAGGAAAGCTCCTCAACTTAATCCATGATTAGGGATTAAACTCATGACAAAACAAGCCTTTGATTAAGTGGATTTTATTTAATGGTATGATGATGAAGTGATTTTTATGATTTGTAAGACAACTTGAGGGGGACTTGTCCATTAACACTAGGGTTAGTCCTTCTTAACCATTTAAGGAAGAATTAGAACCCTAATGCAAGGCCCAAGTTACAAGTGTGATGTCTTGATGATTATTATGTGAATTGATTAAGAGATTTAAACACATTAAGGGTTTAACACTTAGGATTAAAGTTATACACTCCATCCTAATAGAAGGATGCAGGCATAAGCTTAATCACAAAGCCTTAAAGCCTTTAGGGTTTAGTCCCTGATTATGAGATGAGAAGAGAAGACTCAAAGAAGACACAAAGGCAAAACTAAGAGGGGAGACTAATCAAAACCCTAATCATTGTCATGCTTGGTTGTTCCTAAGGTTTGTGAGGTTAAACAAGAAAGATCTCCAATGGAACCACCAGGAATCAGATGAAAGGATCAAGAGAAGCAAAGTGACTTGCTTCATTCAAGAAGTCAAGTCACTTGAAGAAAGAAAGTAAGAAGAACAAGAATGAGCAAGCTCAATCTCATACACAAACAAAAATGCAGCAAGGATGCATAAAAGAGATGAAGAGAAGTTATGAGAAGTGAAGGCAAATTCACTTCTCAAAGCCACTTACCACCTGAAAAGTTAGAAAAGAAAATGCAATGCAATGCAAAATGAGATGAAATGGTATGATGAAAAACAAAACCAGAAGCACATACATGATGTTAATGATGCTATGAGATGTTACAAACATGAGGCAGCACATGGAAATGATCATACAAACCTATGGATGCAAATGAAGCAAGTTAAGAAGCATGAACATACATGAAAAGTTATGAGGTGCATATGGCATACAACATGACAAATGCAAGATGCAATGATCAAACATGCTTTCAATATGTCTTATGATGTCAAATGAATCAAATGGGGGCACAAAATGCTATGGCAAGTCAAGGTATGGATGCAAATGCAAGACGAATGTAAAAGGAAGCCAAAAGCAAACATCAAGATAAAAAGATGAAAATGCATTCAAAAGAACCCTAAACCTATACAAATTCACTGCCCAAAGGAGGGGATCCAATTCTTAATTTTTTTCAAAAAGGTCACATTTTGCACTTAACTTCCAATGGTGGAGGTTATGTGTTATTTCTGGCTTTTTTGAAAATGGTCCTTTTTTGCACTTAACTTCCAATGGTGGAAGTTAAGTGTTTTTTCTGGCTTTTTCAAAATGGTCCTTTTTTGCACTTAACTTCCAATGGTGGAAGTTAAGTGTTTTTTCTGGCTTTTTCAAAATGGTCCTTTTTTGCACTTAACTTCCAATGGTGGAAGTTAAGTGTTTTTTCTGGCTTTTTCAAAATGGTCCTTTTTTGCACTTAACTTCCAATGGTGGAAGTTATGTGTTTTTTCTGGCTTTTTCAAAATGGTCCTTTTTTGCACTTAACTTCCAATGGTGGAAGTTAAGTGTTTTTTCTGGCTTTTTCAAAATGGTCCTTTTTTGCACTTAACTTCCAATGGTGGAAGTTAAGTGTTTTTTCTGGCTTTTTCAAAATGGTCCTTTTTTGCACTTAACTTCCAATGGTGGAAGTTAAGTGTTTTTTCTGGCTTTTTCAAAATGGTCCTTTTTTGCACTTAACTTCCAATGGTGGAAGTTAAGTGTTTTTTCTGGCTTTTTCAAAATGGTCCTTTTTTGCACTTAACTTCCAATGGTGGAAGTCAAGTGTTTTTTCTGGCTTTTTTTCAAAATGGTCCTTTTTATGTTCTTAAACCACAAACATGAATCAATCACAAGCATGAATCAATCACAAGATCAATGTATCAACAACAAGATTCGAGCAAAATCAAGAACACTACAAAAACTTCAAAACATGCACAAACACTCATTTCTCAACCATTTTCAGTATTTCAAAGCTTAACATGATGAGTGAAACAAAATCTATCATTCTATAACAAGAGATTACATTTCTATAAAAAAAATGTTCTTGATGATACCTGAACTGGAGCTTTGAACTGTGGAACTTTCTGGCCTCAAACTTGGTGCAATCCCTCTCCTTTGAACACCTTGATGATGAAATGAAGCTTGGATAACTTTGAGAATGGTTGGTTATGACTGTTTTGCTCTGGTGTAGCAGAAATGAAGGCCTTGGTGTGTGATGTTTCAAGCTGTTTTAGGGGGTGATTCTTGTTCTAAGGGTGATTTGTGACTTGTTGGTGGAAGAAAAAAGTGGAGTTTTCTTGGCTGTGTGAAGAAAAATTCAGAGAAGGAGTTTTGGGACAGAACTTGTGCAAGTTAGATTGTGTGTGTTTCTATGCCAAATGAGCTGCTATATCACTCCCATAAAGTTTGAGTAGGCTGTGGAGCAGGTTAGTAGAGGCTGCTAATCACTATTCCAAGAGCATGGGAGAAATTGCAAAAAGTCATGGTTAGGTGTACTTGAGGCATGGGCTGTGGCAGAGCTGATTTTCTGGCTTGTACTGCATCAGCTGAGTTCAAGGATGACTCTTGGATCAATTGATGTGAGCTGTAATGGATGAAGGGTGAGATCTCACATGTTTTGCAATTTTGCAACTTGTTGCACTTTGTGACTTTTGGCCATGAACATGTGACATCTCTTAAGAAATATGCAGCAAAATGCATCACATAATGTTGTTATGACACTTTGATAATGATTAGAGACCAAACAAAACCAAAGGAAACCTTCTTGCAAGACTTCCCTCTTTGTGATTTTCATGAAAAATGGCTTATGATACTTGGACATCAAGGCATGAAAATGAGAAATTTCTTGGGCCAATCTGAATTTTAGGCATTGCATTGTGTTTGTATGAAGATTAGAAGTCACTTTGAAGTCATCTTTGGCCTTGGCATGAGGTTTTGCAACTTTCCCTCTTGTGCAAAAAGTGAAATTTCAATGATTTTTCCCAACTTTGCAAAGCCATAACTTTTGATCCAAAATGAATTAGAAAAAGTTCTTGTACTTTTTGAAAAGGGAATGATCCAATCTACAACTTTCATGACCAAAGTTTTCTCATTTGAAGCATTTTTGAATCAATAAGAGGAGGTTGAAAAACTTTCCCAAAACAGCAAGTTTACATTATAAGTCACTTTCCAAGAAAGGCAACTTTGCAAATGTATTGAACTTATAACATCTTCTATGACCAAATAAAGATCATACACATTCAAAATGATGGAGAAACCCCTTTGGTTGGGTGATTGGGGGCCTCAGATGCCCTGATTTTGCACTGACTTGTACAAGAAGTCACCTCTTGATCAGATGCCTTCCCCATGGAATTTCTTCATGAAACTTGATATGCATGATCCTCATAACATATAGAGACCAATGGAAACAAGAATGACCAAAAAATTTGGAGTTATGGGCTTCTTTTCAAAAATGTCCCTTTTTGCACTTAACTTCCAATGGTGGAAGTTAAGTGTTATTTGTGACCTTTTTCAAAAATGTCCCTTTTTGCACTTAACTTCCAATGGTGGAAGTTAAGTGTTATTTGTGACCTTTTTCAAAAATGTCCCTTTTTGCACTTAACTTCCAATGGTGGAAGTTAAGTGTTATTTGTGCAGTCAAACCCGGCTCTGCTTCCATGCCATTCTCAGTTCTTGTGACTCTTTGACATTCTTGACTTTGAGAGGATATAATATGATGCTTGAACATACATGGACCTCTTTGAAGTGATTGATGACCTTTGGAGTGGCCCAAGAAGCTCTTGGATTGCTCAGATCACAAACCCTAGGTGCAGATGACTTTGAATCAATGCAGTGAATCAAAAATGTGACATGAGATGCTATGATTGAGTTTATGCATATGAAATGATCACAAGCCATGGTGTGAATGGGTGAGGGCAAATTTGGGGTGTTTACAGCTGCCCCTATTCAAACATGAGTTAGCTGTGCAGGATGTAAGCAACGGCTTAACAGGCAAACAAGATAACTTGTGGTTGAATATCAAAGACAGTCCAAAATTTGCACTCACAGAATGAAGAAGAAAAGGGATATAGATTGTAAAAGAAAATAAAGTATATTGTAAAGTGTGGGCGACGGAGGACGACCGTCTAGCAGAGGACGACTGCTGGGTAAAGAGCAATGACGGGGACGACCGACATGCTGGGAAAAGTGTGTGAAGTAAAGCGATGACGGGGACGGCCGACATGCTGGGGATAAAAAGGTATTATGATGGGGACGGCCATCAAGATAAAGTTGTAAGATTCTCTGGGGATTGGTGAAACATGACGGGGACGGCCATCAAGTTCATAAAGTAAAGTAACCAACAATGGGGACGGCCATCGGGCTAAAAAGAAAAGGAAAAAGGGACCACGACGGGGACGGCCATCGGGTTAAAGAATAAATGAAATAAACAGATGATGAGGTACGGTCATCAAAGGTGAAGGACGATCACCTAGCAGGGGGCGGCTGCTCTGTTGGGGATAAGATGAGGGACGGTCATCTAAGGTGAAGGACGATCACCTGGCAGGGTACGGCTGCCGAAAATATCGCGACATAGGACGAATGCCGGATAGAAAAGGTCAACGATGGGGACGGCCATCGGACGAGCATGATGGAGGACGACCATCAAGAGGTGGAGGACGACCACCTAGCAGGGGACGGCTGCTCTCAAGGTTTATCATGACATAGGACGAATGTCAGATAACCAAAAATCAACAATGGGGACGGCCATTGGATAAAATGATGAAGGACGATCATCAAGAGGTGGAGGACGACCACCTAGCAGGGGACGGCTGCTAAATATCAACGATGGGGACGGCCATCGGATGAGCATGATGGAGGACGACCATCAAGAGGTGGAGGACGACCACCTAGCAGGGTACGGCTGCTCTCAGGGTTTATCACGACACAGGACGAATGTCAGATAAAGGAAAACTTGCTTTGTTGGCGATCTACTAGGGAATAGTAAACACGGACGAGTGTTTATATCCAAGAAACAAAAGGTATAAGTGTTTAGATGTTGTGTATAGATTAGAGATGCGGACGAGCATCCTTAAGACTATGATACAGACGAGTATCAGGTAGAAACAAAAACTGACACGTGTTCAGAGATGATGATACGGACGAGTATCAACGGGTTAACAGAGAACACGGACGAGTGTTGATTCTGAGGGGACTCTTCTGGGGAATATTAGACACAGACGAGTGTCTATATTCATGAAGACAAAAGTGTTTGACACGGTGTATGGATTAAAGATGCGGACGAGCATCCTTAAGACTATGATACGGACGAGTACCAGGTAGAAACGAACGCTGACACATGTTCTGGGATGATGGTACGGACGAGTACCAACTGGTTAACAGAGAACACGGACGAGTGTCGAATCTGTGGGGATATAAATGGTATATACAAGATACGGACGAGTATCTGTACAAGGGTGAGTGGTGTATAGATGTGTGTTTAACTGCTGGGGAGAGTGACACGGACGAGTGTCAAAAGGAGAAAAGTATAGTATGAACTGAGTATCTGATGTACAAAGTGTTTAAGTAACTGTGCTGGGGAGACGACACGGACGGGTGTCAAGGAAAGGAAAGTATAATATAAACAAGTATCTGATATACAAAGTATTTAGATTACTGTGCTGGGGAAAGTGACATGGACGGATGTCAAGAAAGTTATGTATATATATATATATATATATATATATATATATATATATATATATATATATGTATCTGTGAGTGCAAAGGGGACGCTTTGGCTTTCTGCTGGGGATATGACACGGACGGGTGCCACAAGGAGTATATGCTGATGTTTGGGAGTGTAAGGCAACTGTTTTAGCTTTAACTCTCCGCTGGGGAATCTGGGGAGCATTCTGTATACTGTTGACGGGTTGAAAGCTTTTAACTCTGATGGGAACGAAGTGTTGGCAACCTGATGCTTGTTGGAGAGGTTTTCACTGGAGGAAAGACGACTCTGCGTGAGGTATACTTCGTTTAACTGCTTTGAACATCTGCTGAGGATCTGATCATCCTGCTCTGACTCCACTGGGGAGAATTTCTTCTTGCTCTGCTGGGGAAATCCCTTGGAAATGAGAATCCCGATGACTCTATGGGGAAGATCATCTTTAGACTTGGCTAGGGAAGATCCTTGATCACACAATCCTGTTGAGGAGGGAATTCTGATAATTCTAACTTGGTGGGGAAGCAAGGCCTTCAGCTTCCTGTTGGGAAAACTTCGCTGTGGAAAGATAAGTCCGCTTGGGGACGAGAACGATTCAATTAGCCTTAAAGTTCTGCTGGGGATATCGTCTGCTCTAACTCAGCTGGGGATGTCAACCTTCATGGTTGAGAAAAAGATTTGGCAATGCTCTGCTGAGGAGAGACTTTGTTGGAGAATTAGAGATCGAAATAAGCCAAATTAAGCCCCATGTATAGCATGACGACTGTGCTGGGAAGATATGCCAATGAAAATTGGCTTTGACTGAATGCGAATAACCAACTCCTCATGAGTGAATCTTGTCGGCTGAAAGAAGATCTTTATGCTCGGGGAAGAAATAAACTTCCAATGCCCTGCTGGTAAAATAAATACCAGACATTCCCTGAGAATTAACACAGTGCTTCAAACTTCTGAGCTTCAACAAAAGCATTACTGATCATCCTGAGTGAACCATCATTCCCTTAACTCCTCAATTATACCATACTGCATCATCCATAAAAAGATCGTCTTCAGAGGATTTTACAGAAGACTTGGCATCCAGAATTGCCCCAGTGTCTTCAAACTCTCGCAGAAATTCAACAAGTCTTGAGATAACTGCCCCAGATTACGTCTTGAAACGATTCTTGCCCCACATCAGAGCTAAAACAGAAACCATGCGGTATGACGATGCAATGCAAATGATGTACAATGCAGACGTATGCTCATAGCCAAAGATATGAAACAAGGATGGTTGGGCGCTAGGGCCAGGTTGATAGATATATATTTTTTGGTTGCCAAGCAATTGGACTTTTGAAGGTGAATTACCAGACGAGAACTGGTTAAAGATTCGCCTACTAGACGAGAACTGATGGGCAAAGAATAGGTCGTCAGACGAGAACTGACTACTTGGGGTTCATTGTCAAACGAGAATTGACTCTGAAAAAGAATGACTACCAGACGAGAACTGGCGTCCAAAAGGTTAATGAAAAGGTGGCCAGACGAGAACTGGTTGAAAGATTCGCCTACCAGACGAGAACTGGTATTTGAAGTTGGTTTGCCAGACGAGAACTGGACTTTGGGTTTGTCTGCCAGACGAGGACTAGACTTTGAAAAGTTTTGCCAGACGAGAACTGGACTTTGAACGGTTTTCCAGACGAGAACTGGGCTTTGAAAAGGCTTGCCAGACGAGAACTGGACTTTGAAAGGTTGATAAGTTGGGGTTACGAGGCCCTGGATGTGAGATCTGATGTTTGAGGGGTTGTGACCAATGCAAATATGATGCATATGCTCTATATGCTCGAGCGAAGCGACATGAATAACGTATGCAAATGATTTATGCAATGATTATGAAAAGCTAGAAAAACTCCCAAGGATGGGGAAAAAAGTCATAGGTGACAAGGCTTCTGGTTGAGAAGGGTGACAAAGGCGACGGTGGGTAGCATGATTTCCCGACACTCGTCTTGAACTCGGAGATCACTGATATAACTTGCTCTGTGTAGCTAAATTTGCCCCTGCTTGGTAAGTCTCTGAACATACTACCTCTGATTATCCAATTCCTGGAATAGCAGACCTGGATGCTCGAGGAGAATTGCATCTAGTGAACTCTGGAAGTGTCCTGCCCCGGTATGAGCGTGAAAGCGACTTGACTCATTCTGACTGAGCATCGGAAGCATTGACCCTTGGACAACAGAAATTTCGGGTGGCCTGCCCCTGTTTGGCAGATTCAGCTCTGATCAACTGACTTTGAATGACGTTCCTCGATCAACTGATGCTTGGGAACTCTCTTTACCCTGACAGATTCCTTGGTCAACAAAACCACTGGATAACATGCCCCTGATTCATAGGCTGACAAGATGCTCTTGATTATGGTCATCATTGTTGAATGATCAAGTTCCCTCGTGATTGCTCTTTGTAGGAACTTTCCTGGTGTCACAGACTGACTTGCAATTAAAACTGTTCATTTACAAATGGCAATTTTAATGCAGTACACATGCAAGTTTTTTTGAAAATTTATTTATTTTGATGTTATGACAGTGTGCGATGAATGGACGATTAGTCCAAACGTAGTGTTGAGTTAGTAAATCGTTAGGAGTCAGTTTACGCAACCTCGTCGTAGTATGCTTTCAGAATTGAACCTGATTCAATTAGGACTTTCAAGGGTTATAACGTGGTATGGTTCACGGTTTTAGAAAGAAGGATTTATGGTTCAAAGTTTATTTGTGCCCACCCATTCTCCTTGATGTTCTCCGGTCCTATATTCAGCTAATTCGACTTAAGCGCTCGCTTCTCACAAGGGTTTTGTAATGATTGAGGAACCAATGACGTTGATGGTTTACACACCAATGAGGTTTCTTGGAGTAACGGTCACCCCTTCTGACCTTGTGTCTGGTCACACGACTTTGTTCTTATGGAATATTTTTTTCAGATTTTTTATTCCCTAACTTTTGCCTGGACTGGTTCTCTTTTTTTTTGAATTTTTCGATTTTGAAGTCCAGCGGGATGCCCTAACTTTTGCCTAAGTCATATGTTTTCACACATTTTTTCGACTTAGCGGGCTTTATTTCTTTTTTTTCTCTTTGATTTTTGTTGAACAAATCGTGTGACACTGACTTATCATGACTTGCTGAAAGGGTTGACTTCCTCATTCCTTTGTTGGTGAGGGATAACCATTGTGGTTTCACGTCCCTTGACCTCTTGAGGTGTAATGAATAAAGGTAATGCACATTCCTTTGGAAATTTGAACTCTCAGTCAAATTGACTGATGACTACCCTGCCCCGGGTTAAATGTGAGGGTTTTTTCATTTAGAAAAGAAAACTCCTACTTCAAGGCTCAAAGGGGTTGACGAGGGTCTATCTCCCTTATATCTCCGGTGTTTGGGAATTGAAACAATGCCTGTACATCGTCAGCAGGTTCTACTCTGAAAGCATACCTTCAACAGTTATGGGTATTCAGTTGTCATCATCCTCCCTCAAACCTGCTAAACAACAGTGAAATAAATGGGAGGTATATGGATGCAATTTTTTTTGTTTTTCCGTTTTTCAATGCAAGTAAAGAAAAATGAGCGAATGCGACATAATTGATTCAAAAGTGCAAGATCACTACATTAACATTACCATTTAAAATAACAATGCTTAAAAGACAAGTAGCTGCTAACAGGAAAGAAACTACAATGCAAATGATAAAAGGATACAGTGATCACCAACTCTGATGACAATTTGTCCGAGCCACTGAATCAGGAGACGCTTCTTCCGAAGTCTTTGAACTCAATCAGGCGAGAGGTTGACGTGCACAACCAAGCTTCCTTCTGGAAAGGAGATGTAGCCCTTGTCGATCAATTGTTGTACTTTGGCTTGAAAAGCTTTGCAATCTTCAGTTGAATGCCCCATTGATCCACCATGATACCCGCACTGCTCATGAGGATTGTACCCTGGGGGGTACGGCCCTGGTAGCGGCTTGAGAGGCTTAGGAACCACCAAAGAGCTCTGAACTAGATGTGGCAAGAGTTCACTGTATGCCATGGGGACTGGATGAAGAGGAGCAATCCTTCTTTCCAGATTGTTACGAGGCCTAGGCTGGCTCTGAAGTTGATTCTGAGGTCTTCGACCATGAGCTTGCAGATTTGGACGAGGAGGAGCCCAGGGTTTCTGACACGGTGTTCTGAGCATTGCCGAATGCCCGTAAGAGTAATCAGATTCAGGAAAAGATGATCTCCGAGAGGATGTTGGTCTAGAATATTCGATATTTGCCCTGACTGCACTGACGTCATCCCATTCTTCCTCTTGGGAGCTAACAACAGACTCACCTTCACTAGCTGGGATATTCGAAAAGTCCTGGATCTTTCCACTTTTGAGCAAGCTCTCAATGCGTACTCCAATTATCATCAAATCAGAGAAGATTGTCATCCCAATGCTACTCAATCTTTCCAAGTATGGACCCTGCAAGGTGCCCACGAACAGGTCAATTAATTCTCTGTCTGAAAGTGGTGGTTGCACTTGGGCTGCCAATTCTCTCCACCGTTGTGCATATTCTCTGAAAGGTTCACCACTCCTCTGGGATAGGCTCTGCAAGTGCGTGCGATTGGGCGCCATGTCCATATTGTACTGGTATTGCTTTACGAAAGCTCTGGATAAATCATTCCAAGATCGGATATGACTGCTTTCCAAATCCATGTACCAACTTAAAGATGCCTCACTTAAACTGTCGTGAAAACAGTGAATCATCACCTTATCATTGCAGGCATGAGAAGTCATTTTTCTACAGAACATCACCAAATGACGCTTCGGGCAACTGACACCAGTGTATTTCTCGAACTTCGGAGTTTTGAAATCTGGAGGAATGACAAGACCAGGCACCATACACAGGGTTAGAGCATCAAAACCGAAGGCATCAGGATCCGCTAAGGCTTTGAGTCGCTCGTCCAACACACGAAACCTTTCAGCAGGATCAATAGCTTGTGGATCCTTGGTTTTCACAAGAGGGATTGCCCCTTGGAAGTCTGGCATAGGGAAGGCAAAACTCTGATAATCTGAAGAATCAGAAGAAGATGAAGGTCCACCTCGAACAACAGATGGTTCAGGTATATTATGATTCACGATCGGGGTCTGTACAGGCTGAGCTTGAGTAAGGTAGTTCACTTGTGGAAGATCTTCATCATGAGAAAGACCATACAACGGATTGGTCATTGAAGTGAAACCTGGTGGAAACTCAACATTCTGACAGTTGCTCTCTGACATAGCTACTGACGGCTTTCAAACTGACCCTTTACCTCTTGACACTGCTCAATCTTCCTTCAAACACTGTCGTCTTCCAACAGTTAACACTTGTTCAAACTGAGTACCGGGAAATCAACTGGCTGTCCATGGACAAAAGAGGAAGGATGAGCTCTCTGGAGGAGGAAAATGCAATGCAGATGCAAATGCAAAATGCAATATGATGATGCAAAAGATGCAAAGACATGGGATCACAGCTGGAAACTGCCTGGAATCTGGGATACTGAACCAAGAATCGAGTGTCTGTAACCACAAGATCTCTATATAGTAACCCGAAATAGTAACTGAAAACCAGAGGTCAATAACTTCAGGATCATAGTGACCGGATCAAACAATTGTACTGGTAATGAGGGTATGTTGAGGTCAAAGGGTTCCTGTAAACCTGTAAACAGCCCAACCCCCTCACAGGTAGTGTTCTAAAACAAGGATCCTCAGACTTGGATCAGTTATGAGAAGTGTAAACACTTCCAACCCGGAGGTACAGTGTTTACAATAACCATAAAAAATCCTCCTCTAATTCACCTCAGTTTCTGAAGGTCAATATTAAAGGTCATCCAGACTTAGCAGGCTTCCCAGATAGCCCTAGCACTACAGGAAATCTGCAGCACAGAGTTCTCAAGAAGAGACCCATATCTGAACCGTGTTTCATATTCCCGCACCAGACCGAAATGGAATGGGAAAGAACATGAACCACTCTAGCCTAGGTGTCACTCAGGTCCCAGGTATAGGACCTTAACTCTCAGTATAACCCCCACCCACCAAAACAGAAACAACAGATCCAGCCAGAATAGTATGACAGTATGATGTATGTAAAGCTATAAAGAAAGCAATAAATAACTGTACATAAAGCAAAAATAAAACATATATAAACACAAATAAACACATAACACCCCAGTAAACACAAATCAATCAAGCGCTAGGAGGAACCCACAAAAAGAACCAGAAGCCCTGGTTACAGTATAAGGGTCCCCAGCAGAGTCGCCAAGCTGTCGCTCCCGATAAATGGGACTGGCCCAAATAAAGGTACAGACGCGAACGGTCGGCGAGAGGGACAATGAGAACACACAGCAGTGAACTCACTGGAGATGAAAAGAGTCGCCAGCTAGGCATTTTTATCCCGGAGGAAAGGCAATGCTGCATAGACCTAGAAAGACATGGATAAGACGGTTGCGAACCAGAGAGACTGAGAAAGGGGGTTGGTTACAACCTGGGAAGGTATTAGCACCCAGATTGTCCGTCGTACTCGACGGGATCCACGCTTAAAGGATTTGTGTTTTAAAGGGGTAGTGTCAGTGCAATTTGTGTATCAAAAGAGCTGGAAAAAATGCAAGTGTCTGTATAAAAGAAAAGTGAAGTGTATAAATGAAGTGCCATTGTAGGAACAGGAGTGAAATGCTCAAGAAAATGAGGCTAAAGAATAAAGCTGGAAAGAGGGGGAATATACAGAGACTTTTGTTCGATAACTGTTAAGTTATGCCTACGTATCCTCTCGTGCAATGAGGAAGTCAGAACACCGTAGTTCGA
The DNA here is from genome assembly GCA_963966055.1 of Lathyrus aphaca. Lineage (NCBI taxonomy): Eukaryota > Viridiplantae > Streptophyta > Magnoliopsida > Fabales > Fabaceae > Lathyrus > Lathyrus aphaca. Next base: position 459,264,266 of record OZ014522.1, on the reverse strand, counting down.
CCCAAAGAGACTGATAGATGAATTGACTGATGAACTGCTTGCTTGTCTATGCTCAAGTGTATGACCTGTCTGGCTCAGGTGCTAACTGTCTTGCATTAGACGGAAGAAGCAAGTTCTCGGTTGTGAGTGAATGAGATGAGAAAAGAATCCCGGAGGAGACGATTATTGTTTGTTTTTGAGTTTTCAGTCTTTTATTGCTTTTGAAAGTTTGTCATAAGTTAATGAGCTTAAGCCTAAACCAATGGATTTAGTAAACTCATCACATCTTCCCTCTGATTAGGGGTAATGAGAATACCTTAAGTGTGAAGTCAGATTCTCACACTTAATCACCTTTTGATGTAGAGTTAAGATCATTAACCTACTTGTGATTATTTAGATGTTTTTGGTGTTTTTGTTTAGTGTTGAGTAATGAGGTTAAGCCATAATCAGGGATTAAACAGACTCATTATACCATCCTAATAGAAGGATAATAGATGAGAATGTTTAAGCTGAGGAAAGCTCCTCAACTTAATCCATGATTAGGGATTAAACTCATGACAAAACAAGCCTTTGATTAAGTGGATTTTATTTAATGGTATGATGATGAAGTGATTTTTATGATTTGTAAGACAACTTGAGGGGGACTTGTCCATTAACACTAGGGTTAGTCCTTCTTAACCATTTAAGGAAGAATTAGAACCCTAATGCAAGGCCCAAGTTACAAGTGTGATGTCTTGATGATTATTATGTGAATTGATTAAGAGATTTAAACACATTAAGGGTTTAACACTTAGGATTAAAGTTATACACTCCATCCTAATAGAAGGATGCAGGCATAAGCTTAATCACAAAGCCTTAAAGCCTTTAGGGTTTAGTCCCTGATTATGAGATGAGAAGAGAAGACTCAAAGAAGACACAAAGGCAAAACTAAGAGGGGAGACTAATCAAAACCCTAATCATTGTCATGCTTGGTTGTTCCTAAGGTTTGTGAGGTTAAACAAGAAAGATCTCCAATGGAACCACCAGGAATCAGATGAAAGGATCAAGAGAAGCAAAGTGAGTTGCTTCATTCAAGAAGTCAAGTCACTTGAAGAAAGAAAGTAAGAAGAACAAGAATGAGCAAGCTCAATCTCATACAGAAACAAAAATGCAGCAAGGATGCATAAAAGAGATGAAGAGAAGTTATGAGAAGTGAAGGCAAATTCACTTCTCAAAGCCACTTACCACCTGAAAAGTTAGAAAAGAAAATGCAATGCAATGCAAAATGAGATGAAATGGTATGATGAAAAACAAAACCAGAAGCACATACATGATGTTAATGATGCTATGAGATGTTACAAACATGAGGCAGCACTTGGAAATGATCATACAAACCTATGGATGCAAATGAAGCAAGTTAAGAAGCATGAACATACATGAAAAGTTATGAGGTGCATATGGCATACAACATGACAAATGCAAGATGCAATGATCAAACATGCTTTCAATATGTCTTATGATGTCAAATGAATCAAATGGGGGCACAAAATGCTATGGCAAGTCAAGGTATGGATGCAAATGCAAGACGAATGTAAAAGGAAGCCAAAAGCAAACATCAAGATAAAAAGATGAAAATGCATTCAAAAGAACCCTAAACCTATACAAATTCACTGCCCAAAGGAGGGGATCCAATTCTTAATTTTTTTCAAAAAGGTCACATTTTGCACTTAACTTCCAATGGTGGAGGTTATGTGTTATTTCTGGCTTTTTTGAAAATGGTCCTTTTTTGCACTTAACTTCCAATGGTGGAAGTTAAGTGTTTTTTCTGGCTTTTTCAAAATGGTCCTTTTTTGCACTTAACTTCCAATGGTGGAAGTTAAGTGTTTTTTCTGGCTTTTTCAAAATGGTCCTTTTTTGCACTTAACTTCCAATGGTGGAAGTTAAGTGTTTTTTCTGGCTTTTTCAAAATGGTCCTTTTTTGCACTTAACTTCCAATGGTGGAAGTTATGTGTTTTTTCTGGCTTTTTCAAAATGGTCCTTTTTTGCACTTAACTTCCAATGGTGGAAGTTAAGTGTTTTTTCTGGCTTTTTCAAAATGGTCCTTTTTTGCACTTAACTTCCAATGGTGGAAGTTAAGTGTTTTTTCTGGCTTTTTCAAAATGGTCCTTTTTTGCACTTAACTTCCAATGGTGGAAGTTAAGTGTTTTTTCTGGCTTTTTCAAAATGGTCCTTTTTTGCACTTAACTTCCAATGGTGGAAGTTAAGTGTTTTTTCTGGCTTTTTCAAAATGGTCCTTTTTTGCACTTAACTTCCAATGGTGGAAGTCAAGTGTTTTTTCTGGCTTTTTTTCAAAATGGTCCTTTTTATGTTCTTAAACCACAAACATGAATCAATCACAAGCATGAATCAATCACAAGATCAATGTATCAACAACAAGATTCGAGCAAAATCAAGAACACTACAAAAACTTCAAAACATGCACAAACACTCATTTCTCAACCATTTTCAGTATTTCAAAGCTTAACATGATGAGTGAAACAAAATCTATCATTCTATAACAAGAGATTACATTTCTATAAAAAAAATGTTCTTGATGATACCTGAACTGGAGCTTTGAACTGTGGAACTTTCTGGCCTCAAACTTGGTGCAATCCCTCTCCTTTGAACACCTTGATGATGAAATGAAGCTTGGATAACTTTGAGAATGGTTGGTTATGACTGTTTTGCTCTGGTGTAGCAGAAATGAAGGCCTTGGTGTGTGATGTTTCAAGCTGTTTTAGGGGGTGATTCTTGTTCTAAGGGTGATTTGTGACTTGTTGGTGGAAGAAAAAAGTGGAGTTTTCTTGGCTGTGTGAAGAAAAATTCAGAGAAGGAGTTTTGGGACAGAACTTGTGCAAGTTAGATTGTGTGTGTTTCTATGCCAAATGAGCTGCTATATCACTCCCATAAAGTTTGAGTAGGCTGTGGAGCAGGTTAGTAGAGGCTGCTAATCACTATTCCAAGAGCATGGGAGAAATTGCAAAAAGTCATGGTTAGGTGTACTTGAGGCATGGGCTGTGGCAGAGCTGATTTTCTGGCTTGTACTGCATCAGCTGAGTTCAAGGATGACTCTTGGATCAATTGATGTGAGCTGTAATGGATGAAGGGTGAGATCTCACATGTTTTGCAATTTTGCAACTTGTTGCACTTTGTGACTTTTGGCCATGAACATGTGACATCTCTTAAGAAATATGCAGCAAAATGCATCACATAATGTTGTTATGACACTTTGATAATGATTAGAGACCAAACAAAACCAAAGGAAACCTTCTTGCAAGACTTCCCTCTTTGTGATTTTCATGAAAAATGGCTTATGATACTTGGACATCAAGGCATGAAAATGAGAAATTTCTTGGGCCAATCTGAATTTTAGGCATTGCATTGTGTTTGTATGAAGATTAGAAGTCACTTTGAAGTCATCTTTGGCCTTGGCATGAGGTTTTGCAACTTTCCCTCTTGTGCAAAAAGTGAAATTTCAATGATTTTTCCCAACTTTGCAAAGCCATAACTTTTGATCCAAAATGAATTAGAAAAAGTTCTTGTACTTTTTGAAAAGGGAATGATCCAATCTACAACTTTCATGACCAAAGTTTTCTCATTTGAAGCATTTTTGAATCAATAAGAGGAGGTTGAAAAACTTTCCCAAAACAACAAGTTTACATTATAAGTCACTTTCCAAGAAAGGCAACTTTGCAAATGTCTTGAACTTATAACATCTTCTATGACCAAATAAAGATCATACACATTCAAAATGATGGAGAAACCCCTTTGGTTGGGTGATTGGGGGCCTCAGATGCCCTGATTTTGCACTGACTTGTACAAGAAGTCACCTCTTGATCAGATGCCTTCCCCATGGAATTTCTTCATGAAACTTGATATGCATGATCCTCATAACATATAGAGACCAATGGAAACAAGAATGACCAAAAAATTTGGAGTTATGGGCTTCTTTTCAAAAATGTCCCTTTTTGCACTTAACTTCCAATGGTGGAAGTTAAGTGTTATTTGTGACCTTTTTCAAAAATGTCCCTTTTTGCACTTAACTTCCAATGGTGGAAGTTAAGTGTTATTTGTGACCTTTTTCAAAAATGTCCCTTTTTGCACTTAACTTCCAATGGTGGAAGTTAAGTGTTATTTGTGCAGTCAAACCCGGCTCTGCTTCCATGCCATTCTCAGTTCTTGTGACTCTTTGACATTCTTGACTTTGAGAGGATATAATATGATGCTTGAACATACATGGACCTCTTTGAAGTGATTGATGACCTTTGGAGTGGCCCAAGAAGCTCTTGGATTGCTCAGATCACAAACCCTAGGTGCAGATGACTTTGAATCAATGCAGTGAATCAAAAATGTGACATGAGATGCTATGATTGAGTTTATGCATATGAAATGATCACAAGCCATGGTGTGAATGGGTGAGGGCAAATTTGGGGTGTTTACAAGTACGATGGACAATCTGGGTGCTAATACCTTCCCAGGTTGTAACCAACCCCCTTTCTCAGTCTCTCTGGTTCGCAACCGTCTTATCCATCTCTTTCTAGGTCTATGCAGCATTGCCTTTCCTCCGGGATAAAAATGCCTAGCTGGCGACTCTATTCATTCTCCAGTGAGTTCACGGCTGTGTGTTCTCATTGTCCCTCTCGCCGACCGTTCGCGTCTGTACCTTTATCTGGGCCTTGTCCCACTTATCGGGAGCGACACATTCATCTTCGGACGATATGGAGAAGAGTTGTGGTGTTCTATTTTGAAGTCTTGACACAAGTCGGCCATCATCTTGTTGTTGAGATTAGAACCACTATCAGTAATGATCCTTTCAGGAACTCCATACCAGCAGATGATGTCTCGCTTAATAAATCGGGCGACCACTTGCTTAGTGACATTGGTATAGGATGCCGCTTCAACCCACTTCGTGAAATAATCAATAGCAACTAGGATGAAGCGATGACCATTAGAAGCTGTTGGCTCAATCTTGCCAATCATATCGATGCCCCACATAGCGAACGGCCATGGTGAAGACATGACACTCAACGGATTCAGAGGCACATGGACCTTGTCGGCATAAATTTGACACTTATGGCATTTGCGGGAGTACTTACAGCAATCAGATTCCATGGTAATCCAATAGTATCCCGATCTCAACAATTTCTTGGCCATGGCATGTCCTCCAGCATGGGTACCAAAGGAGCCTTCGTGAACCTCCTGCATTAACAAGTCTGCTTCGTGCCTATCCACGCATCTAAGCAGCACCATATCGAAGTTCCGTTTGTACAACACACCATCTTGATTCAAGAAGAAACCTCCTGCCAGTCTTCTAAGGGTCTTCTTATCCTTACTAGATGCCCCAGCCGGGTATTCTTGAGCCTTCAGGAATTGTTTGATGTCATGGTACCAAGGCTTGTTATCTTCACCATCACCAACTGCAAAGACATAAGCAGGTCTTTCAAGCCGGGAGATCGAAATTCGAGGCACGAAATTCTCTTGACAAACTTTAATCATGGACGACAGAGTTGTTAGAGCATCAGCGAACTGGTTTTCGTCTCTACGAACATAGCTCAGCTTGACTTTGGTAACGAAAGTTAACAGCCTCCTGACATAATCTCTGTAAGGAATCAAACGAGCTTGATGAACCAGCCATTTGCCATTGACTTGATTTACCACCAAAGCAGAATCTCCGAAGATCTCAAGGTTCTTGACTCGCAAGTCTATTGCCTCTTCAATCCCCATGATACAAGCTTCATACTCCGCCTCATTGTTAGTGCATTCGAAGGTCAACCGAGCGGCTAAAGGTGTGTGGACCCCTTCTGGCGAGATAATAACAGCACCTACTCCACTCACATTCATGTTTATAGCCCCGTCAAACATCAACTTCCATCTGGATTCAGGGTCGGGCCCCTCCTCCGGAAGTGGTTCTTCGTAGTCTTTAGACTTGAGGAACATGATGTCCTCATCCGGAAACTCAAACCTCATGGGTTGATAATCATCGATCGGCTGCTGGGCCAAGTATTCTGACAAAACACTCCCTTTGATCGCTTTTTGTGAAGTGTATTGTATGTCATACTCCGTTAGTATCATTTGCCAACGGGCCACTCTTCCTGTCAAAGCCGGCTTCTCAAAAATGTATTTCACAGGATCCATCTTGGAAATTAAGAGAGTAGTGTGAGTCAGCATGTACTGTCTTAGTCGGCGAGCAGCCCATGCCAAAGCGCAGCAAGTTTTCTCGAGTAGTGAGTATCGCGTCTCACAATCGGTAAACTTTTTGCTAAGGTAATAAATGGCGTGCTCTTTTCGACCAGACTCGTCCTGATGACCCAGCACACATCCCATCAATCCTTCAAGCACAGTAAGATACATAATCAGAGGTCTCCCTGGCACTAGAGGCATAAAAATTGGTGGTTCTAACAGGTATTCTTTGATTCGGTCGAAGGCTTGCTGGCAGTCTTCGTTCCATTTAATGGCTTGATTCTTCCTCAGAAGCTTAAAGATGGGCTCGCACGTGGCCGTTAGGTGAGAAATAAACCGTGCAATGTAGTTTAGTCTCCCTAAGAAGCCACGCACTTGCTTTTCAGTCTTCGGCTCAGGCATTTCTTGGATAGCTTTAACCTTAGCCAGATCAACCTCAATTCCTCGTTCACTAACAATGAAGCCGAGTAACTTTCCAGAACGAACCTCGAAGGTACACTTATTCGGATTCAACCTCAATCTGAACTTTCAAAGCCTGTCAAACAATTTTGCTAGGTTAACCAAGTGCTCTTCCTCTGTCTGGAATTTTGCTATCATGTCATCAACATAAACCTCAATTTCATGGTGGATCATGTCGTGAAACAACGTCACCATTGCCCGTTGATAGTTAGCTCCTGCATTCTTTAAACCAAATGGCATGACCTTATAACAAAAGGTTCCCCAAGGAGTGATGAAAGTTGTCTTTTCCATGTCCTCGGGAGCCATCTTGATCTGATTATAGCCTGAGAATCCGTCCATGAAGGAGAACACGGAAAACTGAGCAGTATTATCGACAAGTACATCTATGTGAGGTAGAGGGAAGTCATCTTTGGGGCTAGCCCTATTCAAATCCCTGTAGTCCACACACATCCTGACTTTGCCATCTTTCTTGGGAACCGGCACAATGTTAGCAACCCACGGAGGATAACTGGTCACGGCCAAGAAGCCAGCATCAAACTGTTTTTGCACTTCTTCTTTTATTTTAATTGCCATGTCTGGACGTGTGCGCCTCAACTTCTGCTTTACCGGAGGACAATCTGCTCTGAGAGGTAGCTTGTGTACCACAATGTCAGTGTCTAAACCAGGCATATCTTGGTAGGACCATGCGAAGACGTCAACATATTCTCGAAGCATAGCAATCAAACGAGTCTTGACAGATTCTTCTAATGCAGCTCCTATCTTGACTTCTTTCTTGTCTTCTTCAGTACCCAGGTTTATTACTTCAACATCTTCTTCGTGCGGCTGAATCATCTTCTCCTCCTGTTTAAGCAGTCTGGCCAATTCTTCGGGTAGATCAAAATCCTCTTCACCTTCCTCAGCGGCTTGATAAATTGGATTGTCGAAGTCATACTTATCCATAACAGGATCGTCATTGATAAGATCCGATGACGAGCACCTGCATGAATGGTGATTCATGCAAGGCTTTAGCAACAACTTGAGAAAATGAGAAACATTGCCATTTTAAAACTTTTCTTTCTTTTTGAAAAACAAAAGTAAAAAACGAAAGACAGAGAACACCATGAATGAATGTGAAACGTCAATTTTATTTATGATTGTGTTAATGAACAAATGAACCATTACAAAGAGTCATTATGCCTCGGGCAAGACATAATGCTTTAATACAGGAAAAACAGAAACAAAACAATATTACTCTTCGAAAGAGGTGACCGAAATAAGCCTTTCTGATTTCCATTTGCTAAGCTGAGTTTCTGGAGCGGCAGGCCTGATCCATTCATCTAGGTCACAATCACTATCGACAGTGTCATCCTGCACAACACTGATGTTTCCGTAGTCTACCACTCCCGCGCTTGTGAAAGTGACCGGGCTCTGACAACCTTTAGCACTTGGTTCAGACGAAGATCTTCCAGGGTGATAGCCAATCCCGAACATGTCTTTCTTCTCTGGCACTTCTACCGGACTGCCCCAGCCTTCTCGTATTCCAGATTCTACTAGTTCAAGCGCTTGTTTATAAGAGGCTATGGAAACCCCCTTCTTCGGTACTTCAGGAGAAGTTGCCACTGCGGATGCTTGCTCAGACTTCAAGGGCTCAAAAGCCTGACATGGGGTCTCAACTATTTCGCCATTCATCTCCACATATTTGAATGAAGCTAGATGACTAACAAAGATATCTTCTTCCCCACTGACAGTCACAATTTGACCTTCCCAGACAAACTTTAACTTCTGATGGAGTGTAGACGATACTGCTCCTGCCGAATGTATCCAAGGTCTCCCAAGTAAACAACTATATGCAGGTTGGATATCCATCACGTAGAACATGGTATTGAATATCTGTGGACCTACCTTGATGGGTAATTCCACCTCTCCGAACACCGATCTTCTCGACCCATCAAATGCTCGAACTACTAGATATCTGTGAAACCCAATCTGTGACTGGCGTTGACACTGGACACCACCGCTTCTAACTGATTTACAGAAATATCCTGAGGCACATATGCCTTGTTCAGAATATTTAGGAGAGCTTTCCTGTGAGAGTCAGAACACATGAGCAAGGACAAGATGGAGATCTTCGACGGCGTCTGTTGCAGATGGTCCACAATCTTGTAGTCACTCTTCTTGATGATCCTCAGGAATTCTTCAGCTTCTTTATCAAAGGTGAGATCCGGATCCGTTGATGGCGTTAGATCATTGACAATTACTGGTTACTTCCCTCTTGCTCTAGCTTGGGCTTCGGCAGTATCTCTGGGTGGTATCACATTGTTTCTCAGTGTTTCCGGCGTAAACAACCTTCCACTTCTAGTAAAACCCCCTACTCCAACATTTTCTACTTGAGCTGGGGTTATACTAGTCGTGGCCAACTCTTGCCTCTGGCCGTTGCAGTACACTTCACCTCCATAATTCCAAGGAACAGCTCTGTCGCTTTGGTACATTATCGGTCCAGCAGTGGTAATGGTTATTGGTGCCACTCTGGCCCGTGAAGGAACTTGAGATGGATAATAAAAGATAGTTACTGTGGAGACTTCACTTTCTTTTACAATCTTGTCAAACTGCAGCACTCCTTCATCAATCATGCCTTGGATTCCGGCCTTCAACCGCTTACAACCGTTTGTAGCTTCAGCACATTCCAGACAACCTTCCTCGCATCCAGGGAAAATACCTTTCTTCAACAAGCAAACCTTGATAGCAACCAATGAAGTCTGCAAGTCATCAACATCACCCACCAAATTCAGGTTCTCCCTTTCATCAATTGCCCCAACCGTACCCCTGTGTGGAGGCATGGGGTTCTGAAGCACATTAGGAGAATGAGCAAAATTAATTGCTTTAGTGTCCAGTAAGTCCTGAACAACATGCTTCAATGCTTTGCAGTTCTCGGTGGTATGGTCGGGAGCTCCGGAATGAAATTCACATCTAGCATTTAAGTCGTATCCCTCGGGAATTTGGCCTGGTTTCGGAGGTTGCAAGGTTCGGAGCTGAATCATTTGAAGCTGTAGGAGATTCTTCAAAAGCTGGGAGTAAGACATCGGTGGAGCTTCAAAATGTCTATCCTTCGGCCTCTGAGGGTAGTATGGGCGAGGGGCTCTTGGATGATACCTGTCGCTCCCCGGATTTCTATCCTGGTACAAACGCGAAAGTGGCACGGAAAAAGAATAGAGTCGCCAGCCAGGCATTTTTATCCCGAAGGAACGGGAATGGTAATGCTGCACAAACCAGAAGAAAGAAGAGGAAGGACACGGGTCCTACGAACCAAAGAGACTGAGTTCGGGAGTCGGTTACGACCTGGGAAGGTGTTAGCACCCAAATCGTCCGCCGTACCCGACGGGATCCACGCTTGCAAAAGAAACTGTTTCAGAGGGTGAGGGGATGAAAGCTGCTGCAAAAGGAAAGAAAATGAACTGGAAAAGAAACTGAAGAAAGGAAATGAATAAGAAAACAAAGAGAAAAAAAATGTAGGGAAAATAAAGATTGTGCTCGAACGGGCCCTACCCCGCTGCCTACGTACCTCATCAGGATAATGAGGATCAGAGACGTCGTAGTTCCCCTAACTAGGGGTACTAAAAGGAAATTGCTTGTGAATTAAAGGCTTGAACTGCCTATGTCAATGCTCAGGTGTTGCAGACTCGGACGGCGAGTGCGTTACCGTCTTGCAAAGTGACAAGTAGGAGCAAGTTCACGTAAGGAGTGAATGAGATGAGAAAAGAATTCCCGAAGGAGAGACGTTTATTGTTTGTTTGTGTTTTTTAGAGGCTTTTATGAGTGTGTCACAAGGAAGTGAACTCAAGCTCTCATCAATGGAATGTGCACTTGTCACTACATTCCAAGATGGAATAATAGAACAAGCACACTCAAGTAAGGAGAAGATCCCCAAAACTTGAACCCAAAGATTAGGGCCTAAGCTCACTAACCTGCTTAATTATTAAGTGCTTTTGGTTATTTACAGATGAAGAAGTGTTTTTTAGGCTTTTCTTTTATGAAGAAGATACCTTGATCAGACTTGTGCATCACAAGGTAAACTTGTACTATCCCAAGATGGGAAGACTACAAGCATACCTCATGGGATAAGGCTATGGACCAAGACATCACTTCAAACTTATTAAGATGCTTTTTAAGAGATATGAGATGAGAAGAGAAGAAGAACAAAAGGATCATAAAGGTAAAAGCTAACGGGAAAAGTCTAATCCTAATATTCACATGCTCGGATGGTCCTAGGTTAGTGAGGCTTCAACTATCCTAAAGAAGAAGGAGATAAGAAAAGAAGAAGGAGAAAGAAGAAGAACCATGGTGACCTAAGCACACCTCAAGTTAAGAAAGAATAAAAGAAGATGAAGAAGAAGTTGAGATGAAAAAGAAATAAGTAAGGAGAGGAGAAACGCAATATGGAGTAATCGAACAATGCATAAACAGAGCCTACACCAGTAGGACTTCCAGATGCAGCAGCATGCTCCTAACATGGTATCAGGACTAGAATGATGTGCGAAAAATAATAATTCCAATAGTACCTGACGGAGAAGGTCCGTTGCCTCTTCAAAACGCGAAAGAAACTCAAGAAGTATGTCAAGTCCAAAGTGAATTCAACAGTCAATCGCAATTGCCAAATATCAGGGTATCAGATCAAAGTCAAGGGTAAGTATCCATCATCCAGAATTAAAGTCGAGAATTGGTCCGTGCAAAATCAAAGTCTAAGTCCAATTGGTGTCTAGAGGTCTCATTAGTCTTGAAAAAGATATGGAACAACTAGTCACTAGGTCATCCACATTTTATCCTTCACCGAGAAACCTATAAAACATCCAATAAAAAACTAAAACCAAAAATTAGACAAAATCTTATAAAAACAAAATTAAATGAGATTAAAATCTAAACTATATTAAGATTAATAATTGAAATTGAAACAAAATTAATTGTGATTAAAATCTAAACTATATTAAGATTAATAACAAAACAAAAATCCTAAAAATAAACCCTAAACCTTTTATAAATATTAACTAAAAAAAAAGTATATAGAAATATAATTACAAATAACCAATTTAAAAAAAGTAGAAAAATCTAAATACATTTAAAGAAGTTCTGGAATTAAATGAAAAACAGAAAAGGAGGGAGGCTGGTGCCAAAACGGGGCTTGTGATCAAAAGAACAATCTCCATGGGCCCAGTTGCTGGCCCAACAGCATGACAGCAGCAGGAGGGAGAGACCGCAGGCAATGGGAGTGCAGTGGTGCTGAAATGAAAAATGCCACCAAGCTTCTGAAATGAAATACAAATTAAGCATGCAAATAGTATAGAATAACAGAACAATTAATATAAATAAATAAAGAAAAATAAAATCAAAACAACACAATCCCAATCCTTATCCTCTTTAGCGCACAAAAACTCAGAAAAAAAAGGAGAGGAACGAGTCTTCTCCTCTTCTGAAACTAAATCGCGGCGGCGGTGCCACCAACAACACATGTTGCGATCTCCACCGTCGGCCTTCATTCGTCGTCGCGGTGGCTCTCTCCTTGCTTTGCAGTTCGCGCGGGGCTCTCTCAAGTCTCTCTCCGATTCCCACTCGAGAATACAGCGGAACCATATGACTTCATTCCGGCATTCTCAGACGCGATTCACGGTGGTGGTGTGAGATTTCACAGTTTGTTTCGATCCGCTTCGAACTGCTTTGATCTCTCTTTCTTTGTTCTGGATTGTCTTGTCGTTTGTTGAAGACGGTGAGTAAGGTCGAAGAGTTGTCTGGGGACAACGAATCCGGATGTGAATGAGGTTGGTGTTAAAGGCTTGCGTGTAGTCTTCGGTTTCTCAGGTTCTTCGCATTCTCAACTTAGATTCGTGCGATTTCCTCTTCCACTTATGATTTGGTTTTGAAATCACTCCACTCTTTTCATCTCAGATCTTCTTCTTTTTCTTTTGATTTCTGCGATTGTGTTGTTGTTGATTTGATGCAGAGGTTTGCGAAGAAGGGGTTTCAGGTTGTGAGGTTGAAGGATGCCGTTGCTCGGTTTGTTCGCCGAAAAGGTGACGAGGAGAAAATGTTATTATTGTTGGGTGGACTGTCAAATGAAGGAGGAAATTGGTGTTGTTATTTTGGTTGTTGTTTGTGGTTGATGGAGGGAAGGTAGAAAACAAAGGTTTTGGTTTATATGCGTGAGGTGATTCATGTTGAGCAGGTGATGGTTTACGGTTGTTGCTCAAAGAGTCTGTTGGTTTGTATTGTTTGAGAGGGTTTATGAAGGTTGTTTTATGGAGTGTTGCTGTTGTTGTTTGGAATTGATGGCGTGGTGATTGAAGGTTTTTTTTACGGAGAGATGAAGAATGTGAGGTGATGGTGGTGGTAAGGTTTGTGGAGGAGAGGCTGAAGGTTAGTGTTATGGATTGTAGGGATTATTGTGCAGAGAGTGAAGAGTTTGGGGTGTTTGTTATGGCTGAAGAACAAAGAAGAAGATGGTGGTTCTGATTGTTAGAGATGAAAACAATGTTGTTGTTTCTATTTTGTGTGTGAGTTGAGGAATTAATGAGTGATATTTTTGTGTGCTTACAGTGAGTGAGAGGTAGCAAGATGAAAGAAGAGTTTGTTGAGAATTTTATTATGCAGAATGATTGAAGATGGATTTGTTGTGAAGAGGATGAGAGAAAAAACAAAATGTTGTCCGCTCATATTTGTGTGTGTGGCCTGCCTATTATGTTGCTGTGTGTCTGCTATGAGTGTATGGAAATTGGTGCGTAGGGGAGTGGGAAATAAATAAGAGTGGGTGTGCGTGAAGTTCCGCATGTGATGTTGGGAGAGAGAGGAAAAATATGCCGTGGGAAGTAAGTGATATTGAGAGTATATGGCTGCTAAAAGAAATCTTTTTTTTCTTGCTTTTTCAAGGGATCCGTGTGATGGATTTTACATGCTAGGTCAAAACTTTGTTTCTATCTTTGCTTAATGGACCTTGGTGTTTCATGGCTTTATTTCTTGTAATCACTTTGACTGATTTTTTTTAAAATGTAATGGACATTATCACGGGCTTTTGCTGAATTTTGGACTATAAATAATAGTCTCCATAAATGATGATAATGATGGACAAAGAAATTAAATGAATGGCCTTCTAATAATATATAAATTCGAATAACAAATGAAATTAGTCATGATAAAATTATCTTGAAGTTGAGCGGCGATGATTAGAACGAATCCCCAAAACTCACATTTGAAACCAAACTGAATCGATTCTTGAGAAACAAAGTGAATCTTGATGAACTAGAGTTTTCACTGTGGATCAAAGGAATAACCTTAAAATTAAGGAATCATGACTTGAAAACCTCCATTACACAAAACTCTGACTGAAAAATGAACACAACTTTCCACTGAACAACTTGTAGCTGAAACAAACAACCATCTGTATTAATCATCTTCTGAATCCGTGGTCAAATAAGTCTTGAATCACCTTAAATCTGTCAGAATCAACCTCTTGGAAAATAAATCCATAGATGGTCCACTAATGAACAAACGAACAGACAAATTGGCCCAAAACTTCTCATAAACCACAACTAGATGACCTGACGAACTCATCACACCACAACTTGACTTTGAGCACTCACTGCCTGAGAAATAACCCTAAACTTGGAACCAAAGCTTCTGAGATATCGAGACAGAAAAAACAGGCTGAGATGCTGAGAGTACGAGAGTAGCCTTATGACCTGATGAAGCAGAAAACCATGGTGACGAGCCAAATGAATCGGTGAATAGTTTTCAGACTTGAAATCCTTATCAGGGAAATAAACCCTAATTCCTCAGAAGATACGATCCCATGTCTTAGGAGCTTATGCAAATGGTATGCAAAATGTGTATGAATGCAAAACGAAAAGCAGAAAAAGAAAGAAAATCAGAGGGAAAATTTAAGGCGTCTACAATACCCTTGTGAGCATTGCGGCTGTGGAGGCTGGACCTGCTGTTGAACGGGCGGAGTTGAAATAGTGACAGGGGCCACTTGCTGATAATATCCTTGGTTAATCACTCCCCTCTATGCGTACACTGCACCTGTTTCTCCTTCCCTCCTTTTCACAAAGGGTTTCCCCTGATTGAGCCAGCTTTCAATTCTTTCTCCAGTCAAGATAATGTCCGAGAAACCACTTGAGGAACAACCAGCCAGCCTCACCATGAAATGCCCTGGGAGGGTATTCAGGAAAATGTCGACCATCTCTCTCTCCAATAAAGGTGGCTGCACTCGGGCGGCTACCTCGCGCCACCTCTGTGCATAATCTTTGAAGCTCTCCGAGCTCCTCTGCGTCAAGCTCTGAAGCTGAGTGCGGCTGGGTGCCATGTCAATGTTGTACTGATATTGCCTGAGGAAGGCTTCTCCCAAATCCTTCCAGCTTCTAATGGAGCTCCTCTCCAGCTTCATGTACCACTCCAAGGACCCTCCGGAGAGACTATCCTGGAAGTAGTACATCCAGAGTTTTTCATCTCGCGTGTGGGCCGCGATCTTCCGGTAGAAGGCCTGCAGGTGAGTTTTCGGGCAGGAGCTGCCGTTGTATTTATCAAAAGCTGGTGGTCTGAATTTGTGTGGAATGACCACCCCAGGTACTAAACCCATGTCCGACACGTCAATCCCCAAAGTGTCTCTACACTCGAGGGCCTTGACCTTCTCCGCAAGCACCAAGAAGTCATTAAGATTTCCATCACCGCCGAAACCAATGTCATTGTTGAAATACTGGAATTGGTCCTCTTGCCTGTCGTGCACAGGAACAAATGTTGCCATAGCTGGATCTGGAACATGAGGTCCACCTGGGCCGTTGTTGGCGTTGGGAGGAGCCCCTAGCCCGCCGGAAGTGGTTGCCTGAGTATTAGTATTAGGAGGAGTTAACCCTTAAATTGCATTTCTCGGCTCTTGTTGCCCCTGGGCCATCCCTTGCATCAGGGTCATAAATTCTGCCATCTTGGTACGAACTTCATTGAGCTCTGTCTGCATAGCGTCCATTGCGGTTCTTTGATTGCTGCGGGTCGCGTACCGATGAGGGATATCTTGTCAGAGGTACCGGGTCTTGGAGGCTCTCGCAATCTTTGCCTGAAACACAGATAAATTAAGCATCCCGAAGAAAAACCTGCAAAGACAAAGACAAAATGCAAATGATGCGTATGCAATGCAATGTGTTCCTTTTATTCCCAAGACTTTTCCCGTTTCCGGTCCTGGAATTAAGAAGATAAGAATTGGGAAGAAGACCCAAGTAATATTCAAATATAATGACGGTTGTGGAGACTTGGTGCTCATTACCCCGTGTCGGTGCAACAAATAACGAACAAGAAATTCAGAACAAATCAATCATATAAACTGGAGTTTGAAAATACAAAGTCCCCGAAGGGTGCCAATCACAATAACAACACAAGTACATCGAATATAAGGAATCCCACAACAAGCCTGTGGGTAATTGTCGCTCCCACCAGATGAGGCCGGGTCAAATGGGGTACAGACGCGAACGGTCGGCGAGAGGGGATGCGAGGACACACAGGAGTGAACTCACAGGGAATGAAAAGAGTCTCCAGCTAGGCATTTTTATCTCGGAGGAAAGGCAATGCTGCATATACCTAGAAAAAATATGGATAAGACGGTTGCGAACCAGAGAGACTGAGAAAGGGGGTTGGTTACAACCTGGGAAGGTATTAGCACCCAGATTGTCCGTCGTACTCGACGGGATCCACGCTTAAAAGATTTGTGTTTCAAAGGGGTAGTGTCAGTGCAATTTGTGTATAAAAGAGCTGGAAGACAAAATGTACAGGTGTCTGTGTAAAAGAAGTGCAAAGTGTAATATATACAGTGTCAGTGTAAGGACAAGAGTATGCTCAAGATCATGAGGCTTAAAAGAATGAAACTGAAAGGAGGGGGGATATACAGATACTTTTGTTCGATAACCGTTAAGTTATGCCTACGTATCCTCTCGTGCAATGAGGAAGTCAGAACACCGTAGTTCGACCCAAAGAGACTGAAAGATGAATTGACTGATGAACTGCTTACTTGTCTATGCTCAAGTGTATGACCTGTCTGGCTCAGGTGCAAACTGTCTTGCATTAGACGGAAGAAGCAAGTTCTCGTTTGTGAGTGAATGAGATGAGAAAAGAATCCCGAAGGAGACGATTATTGCTTGTTTTTGTGTTTTCAGTCTTTTATTGCTTTTGAGAATTTGTCATAAGTTAATGAGCTTAAGCCTAAACCAATGGATTTAGTAAACTCATCGCATCTTCCCTCTGATTAGGGGTAATGAGAGTACCTTAAGTGTGAAGTCAGCTTCTCACACTTAATTACCTTTGATGTAGGATTAAGATCATTAACCTACTTGTGATTATTTAGATGTTTTTGTTGTTTTTGTTTAGTGTTAAGTAATGAGGTTAAGCCATAATCAAGGACTAAACAGACTCATTACACCATCCTAATAGAAGGATAATAGATGAGAATGTTTAAGCTGAGGAAAACTCCTCAACTTAATCCATGATTAGGGATTAAACTCATGACAAAACAAAGCCTTTATTAAGTGGATTTTAGTTAATGATAAGATGATGAAGTGATTTTTATGGTTTGTAAGACAACTTGAGTGGGACTTGTCCATTAACACTAGGGTTAGTCCTTCTTAACCAATTAAGGAAGAATTAGAACCCTAATGCAAGGCCCAAGTTACAAGCTTGATGTCTTGATGATTATTGAGTGAATTGATTAAAGGATTTAAACACATTAAGGGTTTAACACTTAGGATTAAAGTTATACACTCCATCCTAATAGAAGGATGCAGGCATAAGCTTAATCACAAAGCCTTAAAGCCTTTAGGGTCTATTCCCTGATTATGAGGTGAGAAAAGAAGACTCAAAGAGACACAAAGGTAAAACTAAGTGGGGAGACTAATCAAAACCCTAATCATTGTCATGCTTGGTTGTTCCTAAGGTTTGTGAGGTTAACAAGAGAAATCTTCAATGGAACCACCAGGAAGCAGATGAAAGGATCAGGAGAAGCAAAGTAACTTGCTTCATTTAAAAAGACAAGTCACTTGAGGAAAGAAAGTAAGAAGAAGAAGAAAGAGCAAGCTCAATCTCAAACACAAAGTAAAATGCAGCAATGATGCATAAGAGAGATGGAAAGAAATTGTGAGAAGTGAAGGCAAATTCACTTCTCAAAGTAACTTACCACCTGAAAAGTTAGTGAAAGAAATGCAATGCAATGCAAAATGAGATGAAATGGCATGATGCAAATCAAAATCAGAAGCATGTGTGAGATGATAATGATGCTATGAGATGATGCAAACATGAAACAAAGCATGGGGATGATCATACAAACTTAAGGATGCAAATGAAGCAAGTTAAGAACCATGATCATACATGAAAAGTTATGAAGTGAAAATGGCATACAACATGGCAAGTGCAAGATGTGATGATCAAGCATGCCTCTAATATGTCTTAAGATGTCTAATGAAGCAAATGGAAGCACAAAATGCTATGGCAAGACATGGTATGAATGCAAATACAAGATGAATGCAAAAGGAAGCCCAAATTAGGGTTTATGATCAATGCATGAAACAAAATTCAAAACCAGAAGCAAACATCATGATAAAAAATTGAAAATGCTCTCAAAGTAACCCCAACCCTACAAAAACTCACTGCCCAAAGGAGGGGTTCTAACTCTTAACCTAATTAGGGTTATGAATTTCCTAAGTTTTTTAGGGTTTTAGGGTACCTTAACAAGAAAAAAATGCCAAACAAATTGAAACTTAAAGATCAAATCATGCCAATTTAATCTCACAAACTACATGCTAAACAAAATGCAATGCAAAAAGAATCAAAGTCCAACTCTCAATGGTTAGGCAGAAATGATTTTTTGAAGTTTAGATCAAAATAATGCCTTGAAATGATTTTAATTCCATGAAAAATTCTCAAAAGACATCAAGATCAAAAAAGAAATTTGGTTTGAGGGTTGGACAATGTTTCTAAATGATTATGAAGGTTTCATGAATTTTTTGGTGATTTTTAAATACCTAAAAGTATTTTTAATTAATTAATTTTCATTAATTAATTAAAAATAAACTTTTAAATGATTTAAAAATATTTTTGAATGCAAAAAATAAAAATAAAAATGTTTTTGGTTTCTGAAAATTAATAAAAGTGTGTACAAAAATTTTCAGAATTTTTGAATAATTTTTGCTATTTTAAAATAAATGGACAAAAGAAATATAAAACAAATGAATTAAAATTAAAGAAAATGAAAAGTATTCCAATCCAAAGGCTGACATTCTAATCTGGGAGAAAGGGCTTGACTGCGCGCGTGAATCAAGGGTCAGGATCATTTCTGGCTTAATTAATTTAATTATGATTTATTAAATTAATTAAAACAGGTTAGGGTTTAATGACTCAATCTGGACCACACGATTCTTAAACTAATCCGCATCCGATGGCTGTAAACGCATCTGGAAAATTAATTAGGGTTAGGGCTAATGACTTTCAGGTGACCGGAGGGAAGCTCCGGTCATCTTCTCCGGCGGGTTGAAAACCCTAAATCATGCTACAGGCCACCATTCACCAAATTGAAAGCAGGGAAATGATCCTCTATCCAAACCCCATTCAAATCACCCTTCAAACAACATTTATCATTCAAAAACAGAGAGAATCGAATCAAACAAGTTTCACGGGTGAAGTTTCAGAGTATCAATACATCCTCATTTTTCACTCATTTTCAATTTCAAACACATCATTATGATCAGCACAACATACACTTTCATATTATAACAAGAAAAACAAGTTCTGTGAGAAAGTGTTCTTGGCCATACCTGAGCTGGAAAGCTTCAATGGTGAGCTTCCAGAACCTCCCACTTGTGAAAATGAACTCCCTTGGCCCCTCTGAACTCAATGGAATGCCTCAAAGCTCTTGTGGATGGCTAATTTGAGAGTTTGAGTTCTGGTATGGCAAATTTCACAGTCAGGATTTGTAGGGTTTCAAGCTGCTTCAATGGTGGATTCTGGTTCTCTTGAGTGTGTATGATTTGTTGGTGAAGAGAAATTGAGTGTTTGATGGCTGTAGAGAGAGATTCGAAGAAGAGGAGTTTTTTGACAGATTTTGTGAGGGCTGTGTTGTGTGTTGTTTCAATGGCCAATGAGTTGCTATAACACTCCCATGATGTGTGAGTAGCCTGTGGAGCAGGTCAGTAGGGGTGGCTGATCACTATTCCAAGAGTACGGGGGTTTTGGCCAAAAAGTCAAGTTGATTTGTACTTACAGCATGGGCTATGGCAGCAGCAGTCTAAGGGCATGTCTTGCTTCAGCTTGAGTCAAGGATGACCCTTGGATTGCTTGTGAAAGTCTGCAGCATTTGGATCATGAGTTGTGAGAGATTTTGCAACTTGCCCACTTGTGTTATCTCATGATTTTGGCTATGTAAAAGTGAGAACTCTTGCTGAATTTTTGATGTGGAATGCCTCACTAGATCATGACAATGCATAGAAACCAATTAGTGATCACATAACTCCTTTGAGAATGATTTTGCCAAAAATCCCTCTTTGCATCTTCATGAAAATGACTTATGGATCAAGGCACAAAATGAGAAATTCCTTGGGCCAATTCTAATTTTATGTCATGTGTAGCATTGGTATGATGATTAGAGATCATGTTGAAGTCACATAAAGGCTTGCCATGAGAAATTGCAAGTTTTCCATTTGGTGCAAAAGTGAATTTTTAATGATTTTGCTCAACTTTGCAAGGCCATAACTTTTGATCCAAAATGAATTAGGTCATGTTCTTGTACTTTTTGAAAAGGGAATGATCTATTCTACAACTTTCATGACCAAAGTTTTTCCATTTGAAGCTTTTTTGAATCAAAAAGTAAAGGTTGAAAAAGTTGCCTAAAATGACAATTTCATTAAAAGTCAAACTTGCCCAAAAAGTCAACTTTGCAAAAGCTTTGAAATTCTTCAATTTTGTAAAATTCCAACATATTCCATGATCAAATAAAGATCATATACAATCAAAATGATGAAGAACACCCCTTGGTTGGGTCATTGGGGGCCTCAGATGCCCTGATTTTGCACTGACTTGCTTGAAAAGTCAACTCTTTATCAGATGACTTCCCCATGGAATTTCTTCATGAAAATTGATATGCATACTCCCTATACCATATAGAGACCAATAGAAACAAGAATGACCAAAAAAATTGGAGTTATGGCCTTTGAAACCAAAACCCTAATTCTAGGTCATCTGTGCAGTTAAACCTGGCTCTGCATCCATACCATTCTCAGTTCTTGTGATTCTTTGACATTCTTGACTTTGAGAGGATATAATATGATGCTTGAACACACATAGACCCCTTTGAAGTGATTGATGACCTTTGGAGTGGCTCAAGAAGCTCTTGGATTACTCAGATCACAAACCCTAGATGCAGATGACCTTGAACCAATGCAGTGAATCAAAAATGAGGTATGAGATGCTTTGATTGAGTTTATGCATATGAAGTGATCACAAGCCATGGTGTGAATGGGTGAGGGCAAATTTGGGGTGTTTACAGTAATCCAAGTACAATAGCATGAAATTAAACCCTAGGGAACTCTATATCTTGCAATCTCCAGCTAAGGCGTTTGACGTTCTGGAACAGCTGAACTACATCTGGATGACCAGGCTCTTGGATGAGTCTCTGGATGAGGAGGTCCCTTGTATCATAAGAAGCGTGTAACTCTTCAATCTGCTGTAGGAATGTTGCCTCATTCTCTTCGCTTTGACTCGACTCGGCCTTTGACCTCTTCACATCAGCTTTCAACTTCAAGTCTTCAATTTCCCTTTGAGCTTCCTTCAAGGCTTGTTGACTTTCTGCTAAGCGTTGGAGACGGCCCTTCTCTTGATTATAAGCCTTCCTGAGGAGTTCATTCTACCCATCCAAAGAATCCTGAAGACTTTTGATTTCCAGCTCGTGCTTGGCGTCTAACTCCTTTTGCTTCTTCAAATGATCGGCCCATTTTTCTTGCCACAAAGTAACAGCTGCATTGGCTTCACTCAGATCTTTCTTCTCTCTTCGGCGCTGGGCCGTCCTGTGAGTCTCAGCTAACCCCTTTTTTCTGAAGTAAAGCTCTCTATCTTCAAAGTCCTTCTGCTTGAGACGAACTGCTTCTTCGGCTTGTACAGCTCTATCTTCTAACTGACGATTTTGAATCATCAACTTTTGACAAGAATTATGAGCCTCTTGATTCTCAACCCTAAGCTGCTTGACCAAAGCTTCTAACTTCTGATAATCCTCCAAAGGCACCGTGGTAGGTGGTGGTAATGGTGCAGAGAAAGGGATTATAGTCACTTGGGCTTTTTCTCTTACCCACGCTTCAAACTCGGGAAACATTTGGTTATTGCTCCTGCCCAGTCAATCTATACCCTTTCTAATAACCATTTTCCAAGCACCTGCAACCTCCCGCACCAATGGGAGATTATCCTTCATAGAAAAATAAAAGGTCTGATCCAACTCTGAATCCTTAGGAACATTCTTCAAAGCATATCCTAATTGTCTTCTCAAGAGTATGGGGTTGTAGTTAATGCACCCAGCTACTCCTAAGAGGGGAACATTAGGATACTTTCCACAGCTGGAAATAAGCTCTTTCCCTTTTAACCTTAAAGTGAACCATCTGATATCTTTGGTAGTCAACGTGTTGAGCTTTTGCGACCAGATTACTTTGGGATCCGTGAACACTCCAGTAATAGGGATGTGCCTCATAAACCATGTGTAGAACAACTGAGCACAACATCACCAAGCCGCCTCGTCTCTTCTCATTCCTATAGTGCACTGAATAGTACAAGTCACCTAGGAGAGTAGGTACCGGATTCTTCAACACAAACAAATGAATAGCATTTATGTCCACAAACTTGTCCATATCAGCAAACAAAACTATCCCATACACAGATAATGCCAAGATGGCGCAAACTGAATCCCACTGCTTTTCCATGGCACATTCTTCAGCTCTTCTGACCAGAAACTCTAAGGGAAAACCAAGCACCCCAGCCTTGGTAGCAACCAGATTAGCAGATACTTCCGATGGGCTCAAATAAAGAGCCTTAGCAATGTCGGCGTGAGTCGGCCTTGTCATTTCTGAATTGAATGGAATCTGATCTGGGATCGGTAGTCTTAGAATCTCAACATACTCTTCTAGCAGTGGACCTAGCTGGAAATCTGGAAATGTGAAACATCGGAGTCTAGGATCATAGTACTGTAGCAAGGTATGAATGGCACTCTTCTGCGAACTATCCAAGCTGAACACCATGTCCAAAATATCACCATATTGCTGTTTGAAGAAATCCAAATGACCCGGGGTAATGAGAGACACCATCTGCTTGAGCAAGTCCACCTTGGTATCAAAAAACTTGTAGAAAATATTCTTCTTTCTGACGTCTTCCATTCTGAAGCAAAGATATGACCAGGAACCGGGAGTAATGCAAACCCTGAGAATAAAAGAAACACAAATGATTAATGATGATATGATGCTTATGCAAGGCAAGGCATGTGATCAGTGAAGTGTCTGTGATGTGCCAATCAAATAATCAGGTGTCGGTGCAAGGTCCATATATCACAATAATCATCCCTCTGATCCGGGATCCATATCTTAAGAACAGAAATCCAGATCACAAAACTGAACCAAAGGCAAAGCGGGTATGCTGAAGGTATTAGGGTCCCTGCAACCTGTAAACCCCTCCCAATCTCACGGGTGTGCTACTCGGGTCAACATCACAAACTCCCAAAGCCGAATAGCAATAATACGTTCACCATTTCTGAGAAATGGCTCATGACCAAATCAGGGAATCAGTTTAGCATTATGTACTACGCAGGGAGGTCTCAGTTGAGTCTGGAAAAACAAGCATCCCTCACAAGTCTCCAGCTTCAAGCACTGAATCGAGAAACAATAGTACATTCATCCTGAAGGGTACAATACTATCGTCATACGAACAGTTTGCTTTAACTGAATTCCTATGAGAGAACCAGGCCATCCTATGCGAGTTCCCAATGGACCCTCGGATGCGAGTGGGTTTGCCAACAAATGTGGTCTGCCACTGTCATCACTGGAGAGGGGTGTTCCCATTAAGGTCCTCGAAGATCGGTCACCAGATGCACATAACTATCAAGGTCGTACCCTGAAGTGAGGTAATCCCCACACAGGATAGTTCCAAGACGGTCGCAATCTGGGTGTGGAACACATCGCCACCCATCATGGTGAGATACCATAAGAGTACAATGTATGTCCACGCTAATCCTATGGTGCACTCAAGCCGGGTATTTGGCTTATCTCACAGTAACTCCCATCCCACAGAAAAAATGAAAACCAGCACAGCCAGACAGTCCAGTATAATATGATGCATGGAAAATAAAATACTGAAAGCGGTAAATAAATGCAATAAAGTAAAATTGTAAATAAAAACTGTAAATGAAAACAATAAAGCTAAACTAAAACACACAGCAAAAAACAGATAAACACCCAAAGAAACGAAACCAAATACGCGCTAGGATTGACTCTACAAGGGAAACCGGAAGAATCAGGTTAGTCCCCAGCAGAGTCGCCAGCTGTCGCTCCCGGGATTTTCATCCTAGTACAAACGCGAAAGTGGCGTGGAAAAGGTAGAGTCGCCAGCCAGACATTTTTATCCCGAATGAATGGGAAAGGTAATGTTGCACAAACCTGAGGAAGAAGGAAAGGACAAGGCCTTGCGAACCAAAGATCTGAGTTCGGGAGTCGGTTACGACCTGGGAAGGTATTAGCACCCCAGATCGTCCGTCGTACCCGACGGGATCCACGCTTGCTTGTTTGTTTCAAAGGGTGAGAAATAATATGTTGCTGAACAAATGAACCGCTAACTGGAAATGGAATGAGAAATGAAAGGAATTGGAATAAGAAAATGGAAAGAAAGGGGGAAATGTAGGGAAAATAAAGAATGTTCTCTAACGGGCCCTACCCCGCTGCCTACGTACCTCATCGGGATAATGAGGATCAGAGTCGACGTAGTTCGCCTAACTAAGGCAGGAACTATTTTTTTGTGTTTTTTATGCTGGAACTGCGTATGTCTATGCTCAGGTGTTGCAGGCTCGTCTGGTACGAGTGCGTTTACCGTCTTGCATGCGAGACAAGTCGTTGCGAGTTCGCGTTGTGAGTGAATGAGATGAGAAGTGATGTTCCCGCAGGATAGTCGCTTGTTATTTGTTTTTTTGTCTTTTAAGATAAGTATTTTGAATTTGTTTGTGAACTGTCTTGTACTAAGACCTATCCATCGCGGGAAGCGTTTACACCTCGCCCCGAAACAGGATGCGTATAAACACTCCGCAACAAAGTCTCGTGTCGTACAAGATTGTTCGGTTTATCCTTAGATGTTTTATTATTTTCTTCATGAGATGAGAAAGAAAGACTCAAGTTGCAAAAGGTAAAAACTAAGGGACTAAGACTCAATCCTAATTTTTTTTATTTATTTACAAGAGGTCCTATGGTTAATGAAGTTTTCTAATCCTAAGAAAAAAAAGGACTAAACTACTAGAATTCAACTTACTTCCTAAGGAAGTTAAGTTGATTCTAAGAACAATGGGGAAACCTATTCAAGTAAAAACAAAAAATAAGACAAAGCATTAAAATTGAATATAAGAATAAAATTCTAAACAACAATTAAAGGCATGAAAAATAGTCCTATTTATTTATTCTAATCCTAATTAAAATGAAACTTAAGCCTAAATTCTAAATCAAAGTCAAGCCTAATATTTTCCTTCTAAACATCTAAATTTAAACTAACCCAAGTCTATATTAAATTCTAAGACTAAATTTAAACTAAACCATATTTTTATTGGACTTTATTTTCATGGCCTAAACTAATGGGAAATACACATAACAAAGCCTAAGAACTAATATTCTAAAAATATCTAAACTTCTG
This sequence comes from Lathyrus aphaca, assembly GCA_963966055.1. Taxonomy (NCBI): domain Eukaryota; kingdom Viridiplantae; phylum Streptophyta; class Magnoliopsida; order Fabales; family Fabaceae; genus Lathyrus; species Lathyrus aphaca. The sequence continues at coordinate 459,238,727 of OZ014522.1, read as the reverse complement.
GAAAAATCATGAAAATTAAACCATAGGGACCTAAGATTACCTATAACATTGTACTAAAAGGAATCCTAAAAAATCCTATTTTTTACATGCCTAAAAATTGCTTATTTTCAGCTATGAATTAATTACTAATTTCTAAGGAATTAAGCCTCTAAACCTAAGATAAAATAGTCTAAAAAATCCACAAAAATTATTCTAAGTACTATTATGGGTCTTCTAACTACAGTAAAAAGAATGGGCTAAAAAAGTTACTGGAAGTTACCAAAATAAAATGAACAAACTCAAGTACAATTAAAGGAAATTCAATAAAAGCTAATTAAATGAAAAATCAAAATTAAATCGAAAAATAGCCAAAATTCAAAAAGTAAAAATATCAAAAATTTCTAAATTGAATTATAGACCTACTAGAATTTTTATAGAATTTTCCTATGACTTTTACTATTTTTATTAAATAAATTCTAAACTCTATTAAACTAGAATTAAAATCTAAAAGAAATAAGGAGGGGGTGAGTTTAGTAGTTTCTTTAGTTATTTTTAAATACTGGGCCTGAAAAGAGGGCGTGAATAGCAATGCGTTTAGGCCCAGATTCGCAGAAATGAGAGGGGGTACGGAAAGGAAAATTTATATTCATTTTCTGTTATGGGCTTTAGAATGGGGTGAGAATAGCAAAACGTCACTTAACGAATTTCTTGAAGAATTAATGAAAAATTTAATTAAAATTAATGCCAGAATCTCTTAATTGTTTTCAATCTTTTCTATAATCCTCCAAGACGTTTTTAATTCTCCTTTTATGATTCATAAATACAATTTAAAACAAAGAAACAAATTAAAAAATACAAAGAAACAATTAAAGGGTGAATACAGAAACAAAAAAAAAGGGAAAGAATCATGAACCCTAATCTTCTTCTCCTCACTATCCTGCGCCGCCGCCCCTCCATCTTCTCCATCTTTTCTTCTTCGTTTCCCTCTCCTTCGGCTTCTATTTCATCCATTCACCGCCGCCCTCTTCTCGTTCCGGCCATAAACCTCCCCTCTTCTCTACCTCACCTCCATTAACCCTAACCCCTTAACATCAACCTCACCCTCAATTAACAGTTTCACACGAAACTTTCACGAAACCAAATCGGTGTTTAAGAGATTAACAACAACATACATCAACAATCACGTTTAAAAGACTTGGATTTCGCACCTTCGATTGACGGAAGCAAAGATATTGCGGTGAGGATGCTGCCGCAAAGACGAACGAACAGTTATGGAGGTGATGCTTCCACTTGGTTCGAACAAATGTGACAATACTCAGCTGCGATCCGAATGCTCGAAGCTTCCCTTCGCCGCGACCTCTTGACGGCTCCGCGAAAATGATGGAAGATTGACGTGCGCTGGTGAAAGTTTTGAAGAAGATGATGGCGCTTGAAGGTGATACTGCTATGATGGTGATCGAAAACACTGCGTTTCACGGTATGTTCTTCTTTGATTTTCTATGTGATTCGTAATCTCAGCCTTAGTGTTTATTCAGTTACCTCTCTTTTGATTCAACTTGCTCTTTTCCCATGGTTGATGATAGTTGCAGGGTGACGAATACGCAGCAGGAGATAAAGAATGAGGCTGAGTAAAGCTGTTGTGGATGGGAGAGAATGAAGACTGGATGGAGGATTGTAAAAGGGTAAAGTGGTGAAGAATCAGAAATGAAGTTGAAGAAACAGATTGAATATGGTTTGGGCGAAAATGAAGGAGAGGGTTGAAGAATCTTGAGGAAATGGTTGAAAGGTTCTAAAAAATTGTGGAAGAAGCTGATTGAATGAGAAGCTATTGATTTATAGACGATGCTCACAGAAGATTCTGGAAGCTTCAGGTAATAATTCGGTTATGGTTCTGTTATAAAGTTAGAATTCAGTTATAAAATTAGGATTGGTTATGAGTTAGTTACTGATTCTGTTATGATTAGTTGGACTATGATTGTCTGTAATTTCTGTTGTGGATTGATTTTGGTTTCTTTCGGTTTTGATTCTGTTATGAACTGGTTGAAAACATGTTAGTTAGTTACGAACTCTGCTAGGAAGCTAGAAACTAATTTTTGTTAGGGATTTTTTTTGAGTTTATTATGGCTGATTTTTGATCAGATTTCTTTTGTTGCTGTAGATACAGAATGGTAATTCATTGCAAGGCGGTCAAGTTTGAAGAAATTCTCTTGTGAATTCTGCTGGGTGGCCGGGACCTTTTTTGACAATTTTTTTCTGAATTTCAACTAGGTTTATTTTCTTATACTTTTCTGCTATATCAGCTCACTTTACCTGATTATCTTCTTAGATTCTTTTTTTTTGATAAATATTTGCTGTTTATGGAACTGTTTTGAATTACTTCCAATTGGTAGTGACAAAACTTGTGAACTTGATTCCCATTACTAGTGTATGCAGCTAACGAAGACGGAAAATGTTCGAGATAGATTTTGCCGAATAAATGAAGACAGTTTTCTCTTAGTTATGGCTCTTCCTCCCAACTTATTTCGGTTATCTTTTCTTCTCATTTCGTGACTATCTCTGCGTTATTGCTATAATTTATTGAATATGATGAATGCAGGATTCTCATCGAAAATGAGGCTGCGAATTGAGGACCGATAATGAAAATGGATGAGGATACAATTCAAGTCAGTATGATGCTTCTGCGAACCTCCATTGATTAACTCAGTTACGGCTGCGTCACGAGAAAGTGGTTATGTTCCTATCAACATCTCGCACCAAACGAAGCTGTTTTGAAGTTGCTTCAGGTTTGACGATGATGATCGCAACTTCACATTTCGGGTATCGAATCGTCGTCAGTGTCGATATGCGGATATGACATATTAGTTGAAACTGAACCTTTGAATCAATGCGATGATTTCTGCGTTCTATTGCAAGTTTTTTCAGTTATCACAATTGAAGGTATTGTTGAATGTGAACGAGTCTCTGAAACTTTCATGTGATCTCTTGTTGCGATCTTGACATTGTCGATATATGAATCATGCAGATGTTAATTTAATGAAGCTCGGTTGGCGAGAAGCCATTTGAAGAAAATTACAGAGAGATGTTCTACATCTGTTGTCATAGCTGCGGATGAACCCGACCCAGATTCAGCAACTTCAGGCTCATAGTTTCCTTCATTGGCATCATCAGTATTGCAGGAAATGGAGGTAAAAAGTGGAAGGGTGGCCAATGATTCTGGTGTCAACGGAAGTCTGTGCCTCTCGATCTCATTCCTATAAGAATAGAAACATTGGATTCCAAAATGTAATGTCCAGACCTTGTAAAAGTAGTCCTTTTTATTTTGGTCAAGTGTTGCATAAGCAGCAGCCACAAAATATAGCGCTGCATATCCCACAAAGGGATTCTTTGTTTCACTTGTGGAACCAAATTGTATTGCAAGTTTTTTGAATGCTTAATTTATACAAAGCTTCTTTGGATAACTAAGGAGAACTTAATCTAACATCAGTCCAAGCCCAGGCCCAAGCATCAGGTCTAGTTTCAGGGTAAATGGGTTTAACAATAGCATAACAACGGGCATTAGTACTGAGAACAAGTCCTGCAGTGGGTCTTTCTTTGACTGATAGAACTATTATTGCCTTTAATCCAACAATATTAACTGATATCTCAGCTAAAACCAATCACGATATTAGAATTCTGATGAGGATTCATCCTGAGTTATAAGGGAACAAACCACCCTAAGATCACGGGCCATGATGAAACTTGAATGAAAATGGATGGGCATTTGACTTTGACAATTGAACATGTGTTGTTTTTATTTTTTTGCAACTAGACTTTAAAAAAAGCGATTCAAAATGGGTTATGGGAAACATAAATGGAAGGGTGAATAAAAGAAACTAACAATGCACTGATGGAAACATATTGAAGTAAAAAGATGAAAACGGAGTGGGATAATCAAGAGTGGTTCATAACAACGAGAACAAAGCAATGGATGAAATCCTGATTTTAACTCGAAGCCTATTTTGAATTCTCTCCACAAGCCCATGAACATGACCCCTCCTGAACCACTGCATAATTTTCCGGATAAACCACACCCTTTTCGAATCGCCTGAAGCATGATATGACCATTCAACCAGATGAACCACTGATAGACAGAAGACTCCAACCAAACTTCATACAAAATACTGCTCGATAACCTGATGAATCTCAACACACGGCAACCTGAACTCTGAATATGCATCGTTTAAGAAACAGTCCAGTGGTCCAAAATAATCTTGCAATTGCAGTGATCTTTGGATAGTTTGACCAAGATTAGGTCAAACTCCCATCTGAATCGAAACACCACTGAACAACCGTATTTGAAGTGGAATCGTTGTCCAACGAATATTCTCCATCAATCCTTGACAGACACAGATAAGGTACAAAACCCTAATTTCCCTGGGCCCTGATCACATGCCTTATAAATCCATGAAATGCACTATTATGATATTAATGAGAAATGCAGATGAATGCGAAACGATAAGCCAGTAAAGGGGATAAATATGAGGGCAAATTTTTAGGTATTACAATATGTACTGATAACACTGATGCTAATTTCTTCACGACCAAAAACTTGCATGAAGTCTTCATTACCAATCATTTGTTCGTAATCAAAGCCGAAAATACCTTCCTCCATATGCACAAGACGAACACCTCTGGTCGGTATATCTGTCATATCTAGAAATGTTTGGAGGCACAACCTATATTTGGTGGTAGGATTTTTCTTGGCTAAAGTCTTCTTAGCACCAGCCTTTTTTTGTTGTGCGGAGGCGTTGCTAACCTCCTTTTTTTGTTGTGCATAGGCGTTGCTAACCTCCTTTTTTTTGTTGTGCGGAGACGTTACTAACCTCCTTTTTTTGTTGTGCGGAGACGTTGATCATATAAATAGTTAGATGAAATTAATAATTTAACAACTTCCATGCATATATGTCATATAATTGTATTGTACCTGTTTTTTTTGAAACCATAGACTCGGTATGCCGCAGAATAGCATTATCTTTTAATTTGGATCTTGTGGGAGTCTATTTAACATAACCAAGTAAAAAATGTACGTAAAATGCGCGTAAAACCTTTGAATATACACATTAAGGTTAACAAAGGTTTTAGGCATACCTCATATCCTACGCTAATGAGGTTGGTCGGCCAAGCAACAAACGAACCTACTGCTTCGTCCATCGTTGTTGCATCCGAACCATTGTTAGGATATGGTAATGATGCATTCAGCTCAACTGCAATATCAACTGATACTTTTAAACATCCAACAGGGAGCTCTCTAGTGTGAAGTAATACTCCGCTAATGTTATTTACTTTTCTTTTGCCAAACATCCGATAATATGGTGACGATAAATAGAGCTGACAATGGGAAATGCCCTAAAACCAATAATAAAATGAAATTGTTAATGTGTATATATGTCAAATACATAATTTAAGAAAATAGTTCAATTTAAGACAGTTATATGTAATTACCTCTGGAATGTTCGGATGAAAGGTACAATTGATACTATCTTTGTCCAAACCATCTTTGAAACATGTTGAGGCGCTAGCCTCTCTTTCTCTCCTTAATGCATCAAGCTCAGCTTGCATTGCTTCCAATTTTGCATGAAGTTCCCGATTACTAGGATCCTTTTCTTTTTTAATACTCAGGGAGGTCGGAGTGACTCCAAATCCCTTACCCCTCACCCGGCCAGAATACTCACGGTCATCTAATGCCCGACTAAGTATGCTCCTAGTATCATCTGGAGGTAAAGACTAAGATAGCGCCTCCTGAAAATTAGATGAATATCGTATACTTGTCAAATATTTGTTTATAAAGTTTTTATTTAATTAAAGAAAAAATTTTATACTTACACATTTCTCGTATACTTGTAAAACATCTTCTTTAGGAACTCTAAATTTGCCCACACGGGCTTCCTTCCACAAAACATGTGCAGGAATAGATGTTTTAGAACTTTTCTTCTTCTGCAGCTACACATTAAGTCATACAATATGATCAAATAAAACTAAAATATGATGAATAAATATGTTATCGCAATTTATAAATACTTATCATGGATTGTTCTATGCGTCCATATCCAACACGTCCTTTTCGGTACGGATATGCAGGACTTGATGCTCTTTCCCGATTTGTGGCACTTAGTCTTTTAAATATCGGGTCCTGTCGTTTGGATTTGAAGGCTTCCCATTCTTCTGCTGATATCAAACTTTCATATTTTTTAGGAAGCTCTACATCAACATAATTATCATCCGCATCCTTAAGGAACTTGGATGATAAAAATGTTCTAAACCCTCGTAAGAGCTTTCCGGCCAATTTCATACAAAAACCTCTTCTTTCTTCTTTAATGTTAAAACACCACTAAGAAAAACATACAGACTGTGCGTTAGTACAGGTAATTGAAAAAACATAATTGATTCGCATAATTAAAGACATACTTTATCTCACTCCAAAATCTTTCTTTGGAGTCATTCAGATCTTTGTTTCTCCAATCATCACAAGTAATAGGAACTTCATTTCTTACTAGTGCACCAATGAAACTAGTTAAGGTGTGCCCATTAGGTTCTATAAGCTGCCCCTGATGGCTCCAATGCACATCTAGAATGATGCCTCGAGATCTACCATTGACCACTCTTCTCATAACCGTTATACCTCTTCGAATCTCTTCTTCAGCTGATACTTTTTTACTACCTCCTTCATGTGTCGAATGATCATCATGTGGGTTATCATCATTAGTGGCCATGTCTAACCTGTAATAAAGAAACCAAGGAGGATCAAATATAACTTATAATCAAAGAAATTGAAAACAAAAAAAATAAAGAAACCATGCATGATCAAATATAACTTATAATCAAAGCAATTGAAAACAAAAAAAATAAAGAAACCATGTATGATCAAATATAACTTATAATCAAAGCAATTGAAAACAAAAAAATAAAGAAACCATGCATGATCAAATATAACTTATAATCAAAGCAATTGAAATAAAAAAAAATAAAGAAACCATGCATGATCAAATATAACTTATAATCAAGAAACCAATGATATAATTGCATAATTTACCTCTTTCACTAACATCTCTTTGTTAGAACAATTCTGGTTCTAAACCTCTAAGAGTTTTGATGATAACAATTATTATTATGCAAGAATAGAAGTTCTAATACATACTGAAAATAACTTTCTTTGTTATATGTGTAGAAGTTGTAGAAAAGGAAGTTATTGAAAGGAAGACGTGCTTAATTAGAATAAACATTGCGCCCTATATAGAAGATACATTTATTGAAGAATCCATCATTAAAGACGTGATTTATTGGCTGTGTATCAAGATTTAATTCTCTCTGATTTATGTCTAGAAGATGATGATTCTCATATTAAAGGCATTAATTAAATAATATATCAATTAATGGTGAAGACAAGTATCTCTCGTTTTGGAAGGAATTTATGATAATAATTTATATCCAAAACAGGCTCAAGTTGTTCCCAACGGTCACTTTATTCAAGCCTATATAAAGGAATGATTTTGAAGATTGAAAGTTGCGCTGACGAATTACTTTTTCATATATCATATTATTGCGCCAAAACTTTCTAACAATCAAAAGCTTATTAGAAGCATACTAGTTACATTATTGTTTATTATAAAAGTGATTTTCCTTGAGTGACTAGTTAGTCAGTAGACTCAAGAAGACTTTGACAGTAGGTCATTGTGATTATATTTAAATATTGAATAGTGGATTAAGACCTCAGTGATAGAGGCAAAATCACCTTGGCGGGTGGACTGGATGTAGTTTGAGTTCAAACGAACCAGGATAAATCAACTTGTCATAGAAGTTATTTTTAAGTTGTTAAGAAAACCCAATTCCAACCCCCCTTCCTTGTGTTTTACGCCCCTTCAATTGGCATCAGAGCGCTAGGTTCTGAGAAATACACTTAACCGTGTCAGTAAAAGATCCAGAAGTTAAAACACATGGCAGACGCTGGCAACAACAACAATGACTACCAAAATGACAAGATCAATGCAAAACCTCTGGTGTTCAATGGTGACAACTTTGACTACTGGAAGGATGTTCTGGAAAGTTTCTTTCTAGCTCTGGATGGAGATCTTTGGGACATGGTGACAGATGGATACACTCATCCTGTTGGAGCAGATGGTTAGAAGATTGAAAGGAAAACTATGACAGCTCAACAGAAGAAGGAGTTAAGAAATCATCACAAAGCTTGAACCATACTTCTGAGTGCTATCTCATATACAGAATATGAGAAAATTACAAACAGAGACTCAGCCAAACACATGTTTGATTCCCCGAGGATGACACATGAAGGCAACACTCAAGTCAAGGAGACAAAAGCTCTGGCTCTCATCCAAAAGTATGAAGCATTCAAAATGGAAGAAGATGAGACAATTGAAAAAATGTTCTCAAGGTTCCAAATTCTGGTAGTTGGACTGAAAGTTCTGGACAAAGGCTACTCAACAGCAGATCATGTAAAGAAGATCATCAGAAGCTTGCCAAAGGCTTGGAGGCCCATGGTCACTGCTCTAAAGCTATCAAAAAATCTGAACGAAATATCTTTAGAAGAACTGATCAGCTCCTTGAGAAGTCATGAGATAGAACTAGAAGAAGATGAACCCCAGAAGAAAGGTAAGTTTGTAGCTCTTAAATCATTCTAAAGCTTTACAGGCAGAAGAAGAAGAAAGTTATGGATGCTCATCAGAAGAAGATGAACTATCTCTTCTATCCAGAAGAGTCCAACAACTCTGGAAGCATCGTCAGAAGAAGTTCAGAAATACCAGAAGAACAAGCAATCACTCTGAAGCAACATCTGGCCACAGGAAACCCAGAAGCAAAGAAGTAGTGTGCTATGAGTGCAAAGAACCAGGACATTACAAGAGTGAATGTCCAAAGCTCGAGAAAGAGAAACCCAAAAAGAAATGCAATAGAGAAAAGAAAAAGAGTCTCATGGCAACATGGGATGATTCCGAATCATCTGAAGCAGAGTCGGATTCAGAAGATGAACATGCTAACATTGCACTAATGGCAAAAATACCAGAAGATGATCACTCATCAGAATCAGAATCAGACTCAGACACAGAAGAGGTATTCTCTAAACTTTCTAGATCTGAATTAGAAGATAGCCTCTCAGAAATTCTTGAAAAATATCAGAAGCTTCAATTCAAATACAAAGACATGAAACAAAGTCTGGTATCTGAATTAGAAGAAGTTATAAAACTAAAAATAGAAAACTCTGAGCTGAAAGAAAATATTTTTGAATGCAAAAACTCTCTTGAAAAACTTAAAGCTCAGAAGGAATCTGAATTAGAAGATCTACTCAATTCTGATAGTATCATAAATCAATATGACTATAGTTTTCAAAAATTTCTAACTAAAAGCATAGATAGAAGCAAAATTGCATCTATGATCTATGGAGTTAGCAGAAATGATAGAAGAGGCATATGCTATGTGAAAACTAAAGAAGAGGAAACTCTGAAGTTTAAAAAGATTGATGACGTTGTAATAAAAGTTAATACTCCTCTAAGTTCTCATTTTACCTATGGTCATAATCATGACCTAATATATACTAGTGAGTCATCTTGTTCCACAAGTTCTGATTTGAAACCTAAAATAAATCAGAAGATTGTGAAAACTAACAAACAAGGACCCAAAAAAATATGGGTACCCAAAGATAAGATTGTGTATGTTGCAGATGTCTTTAACAGCAAAACTGAAACACCAATCCTGGTACCTGGATTCTGGATGCTCACGACACATGACGGGAAGAAAGCATATGTTCCAAAATCTTGAATTAAAAGCTGGAGGCCACGTAGGTTTTGGAGGCAACCAAAAAGGAAAAATAATTGGCTCTGGAACTATTGGTAATGGAAATCTTCCCTCTATCTCTAATGTTCTATTGGTAGAAGGATTAATGCATAATCTATTATCCATAAGTCAATTAAGTGATAATGGCTATGACATAATCTTCAATCAAAAGTTCTGTAAAGCTGTTAGTCAGAAAGATGGAACAATCCTCTTCAGTGGAAAGACAAAGAACAACATATATAAAATAAAACTTTCTGAATTAAAAAATCAGAATGTAAAATGTCTAATGTCTGTGGAAACTGAACAATGGGTCTGGCACAGAAGATTGGGACATGTTAATATGAGAAGATTATCTCAACTTAACAAACTCAATCTGGTTAGAGGACTTCCAAACTTGAAGTTCAACTCAGAAGCTCTGTGTGAAGCATGTCAGAAAGGCAAATTTTCAAAACCTGTCTTTAAAGCTAAAAATGTTGTATCTTCCTCTAGACCATTAGAACTTCTGCACATTGACTTGTTTGGACCAGTGAAAACTGCTTCAGTCAGTGGCAAGAAGTATGGATTGGTGATCGTAGATGACTTCAACAGATGGACATGGGTAAAGTTCCTTAGACACAAGGATGAGTCAATTGATGTATTCTCTAACTTCTGCAAACAAGTTCAAAATGAAAAAGAGTTTAGAATTGTTAAAGTCAGAAGTGATCATGGTGGAGAATTTGAAAACAAAAAATTAGAATCATTCTTTAATGAAAATGGCATCTCTCATGACTTTTCTTGTCCTAGAACTCCACAACAAAATGGGGTTGTAGAACGTAAGAATAGAACATTGCAAGAGATGGCCGGAACCATGATCAATGAGACTAACATGGCTAAACATTTTTGGGCAGAAGCAGTAAATACAACATGCTATATACAGAATAGAATCTCTATAAGACCTATTCTTGAAAAGACTCCTTATGAATTGTGGAAGAACAGAAAGCCCAACATTTCATATTTTCATCCTTTTGGGTGCAAGTGTTTTATTCTGAATACTAATGATCCTCTGAATAAGTTTGACTCTAAGGCACATAAGTGTTATATGTTAGGATACTCTGAACGTTCAAAGGGATACATAGTGAAATTCTAGGATCAGGTACGTGATGTCGAATGAGATGTTTAAACACTTGAAGACTTAAACAGAACTTAAAGTGCAGGTAAATTTAAACAACACAGGAAATTGTTAACCCAGTTCAGTGTATCTCCACACTTACATCTGGGGGCTACCAAGCCAGGAAGGAAATCCAATATAAGTAATATTAATTCTAGACTTAAATCACTCAGTTTAATCTTTCACTTAATATCTACCCAAGACAATTTCTACCTAAGACACAACTTAGATATGAGTATCAACTCACTCCCCCTCAATCACACAGTGATATATTACAAGTTTAATAAAATTGAAGTCACACTTCAAACAAAACAGCTTGATCTTACTTCACAGTTTCAATCAAGTCACAATACACTTTTGCTTAAAAGCTCATAAAGTGTTACACATATAAAACCTGCTATTACAACACAAACACCCTATTTAGTCTTCTTGATTTCATACTCTATTCTGAGAGTTTCTGTTGCTTAAATAGATGCTTGGATTTTGGGCTTTCTGTAGGTTATCCAATCCTGATACGCATGCTGTTATCACCTTGAATTAGGGTTTGTTACTTCCTTGATTCTAGGTGAGTCAGTTCTTCTGTTTATACTGAAACCATATAACCAATCTCCCTACAGATGCGCCTTCTACTTTTTTATCCATTCACAAACAATTCCAGATAAATTCCCTGAATTTTCTCAGTTCTGTTAAGCATTATTTAATTCTGGTAGCAGGTTTGAGATGTCACAACATCTGGTGTGACATCCTGAAAACTGAACTTACTTCATTAACTTATACAATGTCACAACATCTGGCGTGACATCCTGAATTAAGTTCATTAACTTATAATCTGTTTGATAATGTCACAACATCTGGTGTGACATCCTGAACTAAGTTCAACACTTCTTGTTGGTCAAAAGTTCTGCCAATTCTAAACATCTACAAACTCCCCCTTTGGCTAATTTTTGGCTAACACAATCTTCTGGTTTTATCAGAGTGCAGCAGAGTTTCATTTATCAGAGTGCAGTAGTTCTTTTCTGTTGAGTCATGTGTGAGTTTACTCCCCCTCAAGCCTGTATGTGATCTGACTTGTTCAACAGAAATTTTTCATTAACAACAACTTAGTTCAGAGGCAGACATTAAACAGACAAAAGACATTTTTCATTAATCAGTTGCAGTAGACATTGTTGTTGTTCAGTTCTCTTCTCCCCCTTGTGTAAACACCCCAAATTTGCCCTCACCCATTCACACCATGGCTTATGATCATTTCATATGCATAAACACAATTAAGCATCTCACACCTCATTTTTGATTCACTGCATTGGTTCAAAGTCATCTGCATCTAGGGTTTGTGATCTGAGCAATCCAAGAGCTTCTTGAGCCACTCCAAAGGCCATCAATCACTTCAAAGGGTTCCATGTGAGTTCAAGTATCATATTATATCCTCTCAAAGTCAAGAATGTCAAAGAATCACAAGAACTGAGAATGGTATGGAAGCAGAGCCAGGCTTGACTACACAGGTGACCTAAAATTAGGGTTTTGGTTTCAAAGGCCATAACTCCAAATTTTTTGGTCATTATTGTTTCCATTGGTCTCTATATGGTATAGGTAGTATGCATATCAATTTTCATGAAGAAATTCCATGGGGAAGTCATCTTATCAAAAGTTGACTTTTCAAGCAAGTCAGTGCAAAATCAGGGCATCTGAGGCCCCCAATGACCCAACCAAAGGGCATTCTTCATCATTTTGATTGTATATGATCTTTATTTGATCATGGAAGATGTTGTAAGATCACAAAATTCAAGAATTTCAAGTTTTTGCAAAGTTGACCTTTTTTGGCAAGTTTGACTTTTAATGAAATTGCCATTTTAGGCAACTTTTTCAACCTTTACTTTTTGATTCAAAAAAGCTTCAAATGAAAAAACTTTGGTCATGAAAGTTGTAGAATAGATCTTTCCCTTTTCAAAAAGTACAAGAACATGACCTAATTCATTTTGGATCAAAAGTTATGGCTTGTCAAAGTTGGCAAAAATCACTAAATTTCAAAGTTTCTACCAAAGAGGTATTTTGCAAAATGACTTGATCAAGTGTTCTAAAGCTATCAAATGCACTTCTAATCCACACAACATGATCATGTGACATCTAAAGTTCAGAATGGACCAAAGAATTACACGTTTTTATGGTTTATGGAACAAGATTTTTCATAAGAGGCAAAAGTGAACCAAGTTGCAAAACTCATCATAGCTTCTCATCCACTTGCTGGCTAGCTTGCTGATCAATCCTAGGCCTTTCCTCACATCATGCTGCGCAGGACATGCCTTTTGTACTCAGCTAGCAAGTAGCCCATGCCCTTCTTACACAACTTTGACATTTTGGCAAAAGCACCCATACCAATCAATAAAGCACATGTCACTTCTTCTGACCAATGGCATTTGTTTATACAAAGAAAATGCAAGCCAAACACAACAAGAAGCAAGCCTGAAACACACAACAAGACAGTTTAAACACCCCAAATTTGCCCTCACCCATTCACACCATGGCTTGTGATCATTTCATATGCATAAACACAATCATAACATCTCATACCACATTTTTGATTCACTGCATTGGTTCTAAGTCATCTGTATCTAGGGTTTGTGACCTGAGCAATCCAAGAGCTTCTTGAGCCACTCCAAAGGTAAATAATCACTTCAAAGGGGTCCAAGTGTGTTCTTATATCATATTACATCCTCTCAAAGTCAAGAATGCCAAAGGATCACAAGAACTGGGATTGGTGTGAAGGCAGAGCCAAGTTTGACTGCACAGTTGACCTAAAATTAGGGTTTTGGTTTCAGAGGCCATAACTCCATTTTTTTTGGTCATTCTTGTTTCTATTGGTCTCTATATGGTATAGGGAGTATGCATATCAAGTTTCATGAAGAAATTCCATGGGGAAGTCATCTGATCAAGGGTTGACTTTCTGGATAAGTCAGTGCAAAATCAGGGCATCTGAGGCCCCCAATGGCCCAACCAAGGGGTGATCTTCATCATTTTGAGTGTATATGATCTTTATTTGATCATGGAAGAAGGTTGAAGTTCATAAAATTCAAGAATTACAAGTTTTTGCAAAGTTGACTTTTTAGGGCATGGTTGACTTTTAATGAAATGTCATTTTATGCAACTTTTTCAACCCTTACTTTTTGATCCAAAAATGCTTCAAATGGAAAAATTTTGGTCATGAAAGTTGTAGATTAGATCTTTCCCTTTTCAAAAAGTACAAGAACATGACCTAATTCATTTTGGATCAAAAGTTATGGTGTGTTAAAGTTGGCAAAAATCACTAATTTTCAAGTTATGCACCAATTGAGAGATTTGCAAAATCTTGTACCAAGGCAAATTGTGACTTCTAATTGACATCAAACCATTACACAAGCATCATGTAAGTCCTAAAGTTCATATTGAACCAAGAGTTCTTCATGTTCCATGCCTTTGGAGCAAGATATTTTCATGAGAAAGCGAAGGCAAGCAAGTTGCAAAACTCATGATCACATCTCACCCACTTGTTGCCTTGGTTGCTGAACCACACTAGCCTTTCCCCTCACCATGCTGCGCCAGCCCACACACTTGTACTAGCCTAGAGCACAGCCCATGCCCTCCTTACACCAAAGTTGACATTTTGCAAAAGGCACCATACCAATCAATAAAGGGCAGGTCACATCATCTGACCAATGGGAGTTTTTTATGTGGATCAAATGCTAGCTAAACATAACAAGAGGCAAGGCAAAAAACAGAACACAACTCACTTTCACATTTTCACTCCATAGAGCAAAAGCATTCGAATCTCTCTCCACAAGTCATAAACACATAAGTAAACTTCATAAACCTTTTCAACATCCCTCCCTGATCAAAAAGCACCCTTCAAAGCAACCCAAAGCTCTAAGAATCAGAAACACGATTCTTACACCATCCTGAACAGAACTTGCTCCAACCTTCAAACCAGCCACCACAAACTCTTTCCAAGCATTGAAAGCTTCTCAGGAGGTCAAGTGGAGTTGATTGCAAGCAAGAAACCAGTCAGAAAGTGCCAGGAGTCAAAGCTTCGATTCAGGTAGCCTTGGAAATTCATTTTTCCAGAACTCCCTTTTCTTATTTCTAAAATGATCCTTATGTTCCCCTGAGTGCATTGAACCTTTTACTTTTGAAAATGATTGAGTTTTGAGGTTGTATGCTTGATTTGAAAGTTTGCCCGAAAATCTGTTCTTGCTTGTTTCTCTTGATTCAGTGAAAATAAATGTGGTTTAAGTTAGGGTTTAGGTTTAATGATGTTCAAGGATGAAATCTGGAGAGTTTGGTGATGATTTGATGCGTATTCAGTGAGATAGTGGTTTTGACTTGCCGGAGAAGACGACCGGAACAGTGTTCCGGTCGCCTGAAAGTCATTAGGGTTTGTTTAATTAGGGTTAAGTGTAATTAAGCCAGTTTGAATGTAGGCCGTCCAGATGCGCTCCTAGTCAACTCCCGCGCGTGTGACTTTGAATTCAGGCCCTTGGATCTGCTGACTTCTCCAATAATTCATTTATTTTCATTTTATTTTTCATGTTAATCCATTTGTTTTCTATAATTTATTAAAAATAGTAAAATCTTTCAAAAAATTCTGAAATTTTTTGTATGAACTTTCATTTAATTTCAGAACACAAAAATATTTTTATTTTCATTTTTAGCATTAAAAAAGTATTTTTAAATATTTAAAAGTTTATTTTTAATTGATTAATGAAAATTAATTTATTAAAAATACTTTTAGGTATTTAAAAATCACCAAAAAATTCATGAAATGTTTTAAGACATTTAGAAACATTGTCCAACCTTCAAACCAAATTTATTTTTTGATCTTGATGCATTTTAAGAATTTTTCATTGAATTAAAATCATTTTTATGCATTATTTTGATCCAAACTTCAAAAAATCATTTCTGCCTATCCATGAAGAGTTGGACATTGATTCTTTTTGCATTGCATTGTGTTTAGCATGTAGTTTGTAAGATTAAATGGCCATAATTTGATCTTTCATTTTCAATTTGTTTGATAATTTTCTTGTTTAGGAACCCTAAAACCCTAGAAAACTTGTGAAAATCATAACTTGAAATTGATTAAGAGTTGAGACCTCTCCTTTGGGCAGTGGGTTAGTATAGGATTAGGGGTCCTTTGAGGGTATTTTCAATTTTTTATAATGTTGTTTGCTTCTGGTTTTGATTTTTGTTTGTTGCATTGTTCATAAACCCTAATATGGGCTTCCATATGCATCCATCTTGCATCTTCTTGCACAACATGACTTGCCATGACATTCCATGCTTCCATTTGATTCATTTAACATCATAAGACATATTGTAAGCATGTTTGATCATTGCACATTGCATTTGTCATGTTGTATGCCATATGCATCTCATAACTCTTCATGTATATTCTTGGTTCTTAACTTGCTTCATTTGCATTCATAAGCTTGCATGATCATCCACATGTTTTGTTTCTGGTTTGTAGCATCTCATAGCATCATTAACATCACATACATGCTTCTGGTTTTGATTTACATCATATCATTTCATCTCACTTTGCATTGCATTGCATTTCTTTTCTAACCTTTCAGGTGGTAAGTGATTTTGAGAAGTGAATTTGCCTTCACTTCTCATACCTTCTCTTCATCTCTCTCTTACATCCATTGCTGCATTTTTGTTTGTGTTTGAGTTTGAGCTTGCTCATTCTTCTTCTTCTCACCTTCTTTCTTCAAGTGACTTGACTTCTTGAATGAAGCAAGTTACTTTGCTTCTCTTGATCCTTCCATCTACTTCCTGGTGGTTCCATTGAAGACTTCTCTTGTAAACCTCACAAACCTTAGGAACAACCAAGCATGACAATGATTAGGGTTTTGATTAGTCTCCCCTCTTAGTTTTACCTTTGTGTCTCTTTTGAGTCTTCTCCTCTCATCTCATAATCAGGGACTAAACCCTAAAGGCTTTAAGGCTTTGTGATTGAGCTTATGCCTGCATCCTTATCTTAGGATGGAGTGTATAACTTTAATCCTAAGTGTTAAACCCTTAATGTGTTTAAATCCTTTAATCAATTCACATAATAATCATCAAGACATCACACTTGTAACTTGGGCCTTGCATTAGGGTTCTAATTCTTCCTTAATTGGTTAAGAAGGACTAACCCTAGTGTTAATGGACAAGTCCCCCTCAAGTTGTCTTACAAATCATAAAAATCACTTCATCATCATATCATTAAATAAAATCCATCTAATAAAGGCTTGTTTGGTCATGAGTTTAATCCCTAATCATGGATTAAGTTGAGGAGCTTTCCTCAGCTTAAACATTCTCATCTATTATCCTTCTATTAGGATGGTGTAATGAGTATGTTAAATCCCTGATTATGGCTTAACCTCATTACTTAACACTAAACAAAAACACCAAAAACATCTAATTAATCACAAGTAGGTTAATGATCTTAATCCTATACCAAAGGTGATTAAGTGTGAGAATCTGACTTCACACTTAAGGTACTCTCATTACCCCTAATCAGAGGGAAGATGTGATGAGTTTACTAACCTATTGGTTTAGGCTTAAGCTCATTAACTTATGACAAACCCTCAAAAGCAATAAAATACTGAAAACACAAAAACAAACAATAATCGTCTCCTCCGGGATTCTCTTCTCATCACCTTCACTCACAAACGAGAACTTGCTTCTTCCGTCTAATGCAAGACAGTTTGCATCTGTGCCAGACAGATCATACACTTGAGCATTGACAAGCAGGCAGTTCACAAGTCAATTTATCTTTCAGTCTCTTTGGGTCGAACTACGATGTTCTGACTTCCTCATTGCACGAGAGGATACGTAGGCATAACTTAACAGTTATCGAACAAAAGTCTTTGTATATTCCCCCTCTTCCAGCATCATTCTTTAGCCTCATTATCATGAGCAGTTCATCTTTGTTCATACACTGACACTCCACTTATACACTTCACTTCTTTTACACTGACACCTGTACATTTTGTTTTCCAGCTCTTTTACACACAAATTGCACTGACACTACCCCTTTAAAACACAAATTTTTCAAGCGTGGATCCCGTCGAGTACGGCGGACAATCTGGGTGCTAATACCTTCCCAGGTTGTAACCAACCCCCTTTCTCAGTCTCTCTGGTTCGCAACCGTCTTATCCATCTTTTCCTAGGTCTATGCAGCATTGCCTTTCCTCCGGGATAAAAATGCCTAGCTGGCGACTCTATTCATCTCCAGTGAGTTCACGGCTGTGTGTTCTCATTGTCCCTTTCGCCGACCGTTCGCGTCTGTACCCTATCTGACCTAGCTTCATTTAGTGGGAGCGACAGCTTGGCGACTCTGCTGGGGACCTTTACTGCAACCAGGGCTTCTGGTTCTTTTTGTGGGTTCCTCCTAGCGCTTGATTGATTTGTGTTTACTGGGGTGTTATGTGCTTATTTGTGTTTATATTTGTATTTATTTTGCTTTATGTACAGTTGTTTTACTGCTTTCTTTACTGCTTTACATATATCATACTGTCATGCTGTCTGGCTGGATCTGGTTTTGCTTTGGTGGGTGGGTGTTCCGTTGAGAGTTGAGGTCCTATACCTGGGACCTGAGTGACACCTAGGCTAGAGTGAATCATATTCTTTCCCATTCCATCTCGGTCTGGTGCGGGAATATGAAACGCGGTTCAGATATGGGTTTCTTCTTGAGAACTCTGTGTTGCAGATTTCCTGCAATGCTAGGGCTATCTGGGAAGCCTGCTAAGTCTGGATGACCTTTTAGTATTGACCTTCAGAAACTTAGGTGAATTAGAGGAGGAACTTTTATGGTTATTGTAAACACTGTACCTCCGGGTTGGAAGTGTTTACACTTCTCATAACTGATCCAAGTCTGAGGATCCTTGTTCTAGAACACCACCTGTGAGGGGGTTGGGCTGTTTACAGGTTTGCAGGTACCCTTGGCCTCAGCATACCCTGTTACTTTGATTTGATTAAGAATACTCCATGTTGGAACAGTTATTGTGATTCTAAACCCTGGACATGTGGCTCTTTATTTGAGCCCCCCACCTTGGTTACTGGATTTATAGACCTCCATCTGGAATTCTTGCACATACTTGGACCTGTATCAGGGCATTTGATCAGATCCAGCTCAGTCACAAACCCTTGCATATCATTTGCATACATAATCATTGCATCATTTTGACATTTGCTTATTTGTGTTTCAGGGTATCTACCTTCATTTTTGGCTCAGGTTTTGACCCTATCTTCTGTATTGACCTATCTTCATCGGCATCTACTTCAGTCACCTGCACCAGCCAATCAGTGGCCCATTTCTTCAGTGTTATCATCAGCACCAGTCTCTACTCATCTTCAACAACATGGCTCCTAAAAAGAGTAACATCACCTACCACTTCTTCCAGCCAGAGCTAGTTGACATCAGGAGGATTCAGACCCTGATCACTCCAGACCATATACCACTGTTCAGGGAACACTATGGAGATATACTTAATGTGGTTATGGATCTGGACCCTTCACAGAGAAGCCTGATCCACACCTGCCTTCAGTTTTATGATCCCCCACTGAGATGTTTCACTTTTCAGGACTTTCAGCTGGGCCCTTTATTGGAGGAATACTCATCATTAGTTGGTATGCCTATCAGGGGTGGAGTCCCTTTCAACCCTGAGATGGTCTTTCCTGGTAATGAAGAGGTGGCAAAGGCCTTACATCTGGAATCAGTTTTGATTGAGCAGCATATGACTTCTAAGGCTGGAATCCCTGGCCTGCATCTGGATTTCTTGATCTCTCAAGCTACCCTGAAAGCTTCTTTGGGAGAGTGGAAAGCAGTCTGTGCTTTGCTGGCCCTGAGCATATATGGGATTATATTATTTGCAGATGAGCCTCGATTCATTAGCAAGAATGCAATCCATCTCTTCATCCTTAAGAACCCAGTGCCCACTTTATTGGGGGATCTCTACTACTCAGTGCATCAGAGGAATGAAAAGCAGAGGGGAAGATTAGTGAGGTGCTGTGCTCCTTTGTTCCACACTTGGCTTCTCAAGCATTTGCCCAGGACAGATGCATTTTTGAACCCTCATCAGCAGAGAAACTGGGCTAGAAGACTCACTGCTCTAACTTCAGCCGATATCAGGTGGTGCACTCAAAGCACAAAAGGCAGGGATATCATCACCAGCTGTGGGCATTTTCCCAATGTGCCCCTAATAGGAGTTAAGGGTAGTATTAATTACAACCCTCTGCTGTTCAAAAGACAATTGGGCTATGCACTGGTCCACACTCCTAAGGCACAAGACTTGGTTGAGACCCTTTATTGTGAGAACAAGCCTAATCTGGCTGTTGTTAGGCAGGCAGCCTGGGCCTGGGATAATGTTCAAACTAAGGGAGTAACCATTCTGGGGAAGTGCAATAATGTGGCATCAGCACAATATTATGAGTGGTCCTATGCCAGGGCTCAATTCTCTGGAATGCCCTTTACCATGGAGGATATGCCTGGACCATCCTCGGCACCACCCCCTGCCACTGTCAGTTTGGAGGAGTTTGAGAGCTTGAAAGAAAGAAATGAGAAGTTGACTCAGGCCTTGTAGAAGACCCTCCGGGAGAGGAGTGATGGTAGGATGGACATTGAGAAGCTAGAGAAGTTGAAAGTAGAGCATCTGGCTAGAATTGAGAGGTCTGAGGATTATATCAAGAAGTCTAGGGCTGGGGAACAAATTCTGAAGAATGCTTGCAAGGAAGCCCAGTTCCAGAAGGCCATGACAGACTTGTATCTGAAGGAGAGTCAGGCTAGGTGGGTCAGGATCACCGAGGCCCGTACTCTGGAGGATAAGAGGGTCCAAGATAAGATAAAGTAACTGGAAGCTAGTGCAAAAGAGCAGCAGGAAGCCCTGGCAGCAGCCCAGAGGGAGATATCAGAACTGAAGATCAAAGCTGGAGTGAAGAGGTCAAAAGACCAAAGTCAGCACAAGAAGCTAACCGCAGCTGTTACGACCCGGAATCTCCTCATCTGGAATCTCACGGAGCGACCAGCTGATCCTGTGACCAAAGTACTTCTCAAGGAAGTTCGGGAGGATGAGTTTGGTCTTGGTGTTTGACCATTTGCTTGTTGTTGCTTTCATTCCATGTACTTTTAATTTTTTTCTTGTGATGTATTTTGGCCCCTCAGAGGGTTTGTATTTGTAATCAAACTATGTACCATTTGTTTTTTGTAATATATGTACCAGTTTGTTCCATCCGAGTTTACTTCGAAAGCAATATCAACAAGCATCTTCAAGGGTCTGGAAGGGTCAAAACTGAATGCCAAGCCGGATACCTTGAAAACAAATAAGCATACTGCATTGCATGCTAACCCTTTGTTTGTTTTGTAGGTTTCTGTTTTATTGTTGCTAACTCTGTTGTGATGTTCAGGAACTATTGCTCGACCCCGGGTATTTCCCCTCAACCGTCTGCACCGCTATCCAACCCGTAACAACCTTCCGGGCATACAAATGGATCAGGTACAGCAGGACCTTGCAGAGGTTAGAAATCAAATGGCAAACGAAAGATTGGAAATGAGAACGCAGATGACGCAGTTTATGGAAGTTATGAATAACATGGCTCAGAGCCAGGAAAGATTGAGAGCCATGGTGGAAAGGCAAAATCAAGAAGATCCGCATGTAGGGACTGCTGGCACAAGTAACAACGAGAGGGTCCAACCTCATGTCAACCCCCCTGCATTTGGCCCCCACCTCCACCCAGAGGTCAATATTCCTGCTAATGTTCAAGGGACTGCCACTGCCGGTAGGGTACTGCAAGAAGACCCCCAGGAGGATCAGTTCACAGTAATGGGTGCTGGGGAAGAAGCTTATGACAGAAGGCTGGAGGAGATAGCTGAGAAATTAAGGTCCTTGGAGTCTCAAAACTCTTTGGGCTTTGATGTTATGGACATGGGCTTGGTAGACGGGGTCAGGATTCCCCATAAGTTCAAGCCTCCTTGTTTTGAAAAATACAACGGGACTTCATGCCCCCGGACCCATTTGCAATCATTTCTGGGGAGGCTGAAGGCCTACACCATGGACGAGAAGCTCTGGATGTTCTATTTCGAGGATAGCTTGACGGGAGCTTCAAGAGAATGGTACTCTCATCTGACGAGAGCAACTATCAGGTGTTGGAAGGACCTGGCAGAGGCCTTTATCAGAGAGTATCAGTACAATTTAGACATGGCACCCAACAGGACCCTCCTAATGGGAATGTCACAGTCTTCAAGGGAAAGTTTCCGAGAATATGCCCAGAGATGGAGGCAATTGGCTGCTGCTGTTCAGCCACCTATGTCTGAGAGGGAAATGGCAGATATGTTTATGAACACCCTCCAGGGAACATATATTGACAGGCTAGCCGCTTTCTCTTCCACTAGCTTCGCAGATGTTGTCATAGCTGGGGAAAGAATTGAGAGCCTGTTAAAGATGGGCAAGATTTCCGACAACGGTGCCAGCTCGTCCAGCAATACAAGGAAGCCTTTCGCAGGCCCAAGAAGAACTGGCGAGACCAATGCCATCCACACCAACAGGGGCAGACCCCAATATGTTCACAGGTCTGTGGCAGCAGTCACCATTCCCGCTCCAGCTCATCCTCAACCAGCTTATCAACCTCCGCAGCAAAACTATCAGCAACAACCTCAGTACCATCAACAAACTCAGTATCCTCCAAGAAACTACAACAACACCAACAACAACAACCAGCAAAGGCCATTCCAACAGAGGCCCTCTCAAGCCAATAGGGTGATCGATCCGATCCCTATGCCATATGCTACATTGCTGCCATAACTCCTGAAACTCAACCTAGTTGAGCTAAGGACGTTGGCACCTCCAGATCCTAATAGTCTACCCAGGAATTATGACTCCAACGCCAGATGTGCTTTTAACTCAAATGCACCTGGCCACAATACAGAAAAGTGCAGAGCCTTGCACATGAAGGTACAAGACCTGATAGACTCTAAGGCCCTGAATTTCGCACCACCACCCAATGTCAATAAGAACCCAATGCCAAACCACGGTGGTCCCAGAATTAACGCTATTGAAGAAGACAAGCCGTCTTATTTAATAACCAGTGTGAGTCAGATCCGGACACCGTTGGTAGAAATTAAGGCTCAGTTCCTCGAATGTCAAATGTTCCCGGGGTGTGAGTTAGGGTGTGCATACTGCAATATTTCGGTAAATGGGTGCGATAACTTGAGGAATGGCATAGATGGCCTTATTCAGAGTGGCCAACTTCAAATCACCACATCATTTCCTACAAATCCAGCAATCTCATCAGCAACAATTCCAGTATCTCCTACAACTGCAACAACCATTGTTCCCGACAATTCTTCTGCTTCATCAACAAGTGCTTCATCTGTCATTTCAACTGACCAGATATCAACAAGTGTTCCTTCTACAACTCCAGCACCACTCCACTTTGAATCTCCTACAACAACAACACCCATCCTTCCAACAATGTCTCCTACAACATCAGCAACAAACAATGAAGATGTCTCAAACGTTACAATCTATTACGATCCAGAAAATAACTCTGCTTACAATTCACAAAGTGCTGCTCCCATCAGAGCACCAGTCACGATATATTACGATCCACAGACTATCACAACTCCTTCCGCAGCTGCAGTCAGTCCAGTCACTATCACGGTGCCTGGACCGGTACCTTATGAAAGCAGTAATGCCATCCCCTGGCATTACGGCTCTGACCTGTACTGCGAAGGACAAAAAATCACTTTTGAATCATCAACCCCTGCACCACAAGTAGACAATGTGGGAGGAGGCGGAGGCTTCACCCGAAGCGGACGTCTCTTTGCTCCACAAACTCAAAGACCCACTGCCGAAGCAGAAGCTGCTGCCAAGGCAAAAGGGAAAGGCTTGGTGCAGGAAGAGCAGACTGTTAAAGAGGCTTTGAAAACACCCTTTGATCAGGAGGTTGATGAGTTCATGCGAATCATCAAGAAAAGTGATTACAAAATAGTGGATCAGCTTCATCAGACGCCTTCCAAGATCTCAATCCTATCATTGCTTATGTGCTCCGAAGCCCATCGGAACGCACTACTCAAAGTGTTGCACGCAGCTTATGTGCCTGAAGAGATCACCGTCAATCAGTTGGAAGCTGTAGTTGGAAATGTTAATGCTAGTCATGGAATAGGGTTCACCAACACTGACTTGACTACGGAAGGCCGCAACCATAACAAGGCTTTGCACATAACCATGGAATGTAAGGGTGCAGTCCTTTCCCATGTGCTGGTAGACACGGGGTCATCCCTCAATGTCTTACCTAAAAAAGCCCTGGTGAAGCTAGAATATGATGGAATGGCGTTGCGTCCCAGCAACCTGGTGGTGAGAGCCTTTGATGGTTCAAAGAGATCGGTTCTGGGAGAGATTGAGTTGCCCATAACGATTGGCCCGCAAACTTTCAAAACGACCTTCTACGTGATGGATATACAGCCTACCTACAGCTGTCTATTGGGTAGGCCATGGATTCACGCCGCTGGCGCCGTGACCTCAACCCTTCACCAGAAGTTAAAATTCGAGTGGGAGGGTCAAGTCGTTACAATCTGTGGAGAGGAGGATATTTTTGTCAGCCACCTGGCTACCTATAAATACATTGAGATGGATGGGGAGATCCATGAAACAATGATTCAGGGGTTCGAGGCCTTGAACGTGAATGAAACTTCTGCTGTACCTGGAACTTCAATGACATCATACCAACAAGCCCAGAAGGTTGTTGAGGAAGGAACTGCCCAAGGCTGGGGCAAACTGCTACCGGTGGAGAAGAAAGAGGATAGATTTGGGTTGGGTTACAAACCAACTCAACAAGATCAAGCAGAGGCTGCTAAAGAGCCCAACTTTGTGAGTGGGGGGATGCTCACCCCTGATGCTGTCAACAATTTGGAAGACGAGCTGGAAGAAGAACGCAACCTGGAAAGCTGGATTCGTCCAAAGATCCCGGGGAGCAGTATCTCGAACTGGTCTTCCCAGGAAATTATAAGAGTTACTCATGCAGAGTAATTATTATTTCCTGTATTTTTTATAGCATGCATCAAAGTCTTGCATCTTGCCCAAGATGACAAGACTCATTTTGTAATCGGGCCATCTGTACTTTTTGTGCAACAAGATTAATCAATGAAATATCAGACATCTTTTTGCAAATGAGTCTTTTTTTCTTTTCCGCTCACTGTTTTTCCATTTTTCTTTTTGTACAAAAAAATAAATGGCAGTGTTTTCAAAATGACAACTTTATTTCACTTTTCTAAAACAAGATTAAAATCAAATCACTAAAATGAACAAACTGAACCCTTGCAGAGAGTGCCTTCCGGACAGCACCGACAACAGCACGGCTATGACTTCGTATGACTTTGACAATCCAATCAATCAAGCTGATGAAGGGGTTGAAGAAGAATATGAGCTTCCTGAAGAGCTAGCCAGGTTGTTAAGACAAGAGGAAAAGGTTATTACTCCTCACCAGGAGGAGGTTGAAGTGATCAATCTTGGTACATATGAAGATGTGAAAGAAGTTAAAATCGGGGCCTGCCTACAAGACTCAGTGAAGAGACAACTGATTGACCTGCTCCAAGAGTATGTGGAAGTGTTTGCTTGGTCTTACCAAGATATGCCAGGGTTGGACACCGACATTGTGGTACACAAGCTGCCTTTAAGAGAAGAATGCCCGCCGGTTAAACAGAAACTGCGCCGTACTCGTCCAGACATGGCAATGAAAATCAAGGAGGAGGTACAAAAGCAATGGGACGTCGGGTTCCTTGCTGTGACTAGCTATCCGCCGTGGGTTGCTAATATCGTACCTGTGCCTAAGAAAGACGGCAAAGTAAGAATGTGTGTTGACTACCGGGATCTGAACAGAGCCAGCCCGAAAGATGACTTCCCTTTACCTCACATTAATGTACTGGTTTATAATACGGCTCAGTTCTCGGTATTCTCCTTCATGGACGGATTTTCGGGATACAATCAGATTAAAATGTCACCTGGAGACATGGAGAAGACAACCTTCATCACACCCTGGGGCACGTTCTGCTACAAGGTAATGCCATTTGGGCTAAAGAATGTCGGTGCAACGTATCAACGGGCTATGGTAACATTATTCCACGATATGATTCATAAAGAGATAGAATGTTATGTGGATGACATGATCGCCAAGTCCCTTACTGAAGAAGATCATCTGGTAAATCTGCTAAAGTTGTTCAAGCGTCTGAGGAAGTATCAACTGAAGTTGAACCCCAACAAATGCACATTTGGGGTGCGATCTGGTAAGCTGCTGGGATTTATTGTAAGCGAGAAAGGGATTGAAGTTGACCCTGATAAAGTCAAAGCTATTCAAGAGATGCCTGCACCGAAGACAGAGAAAGAAGTTCGAGGGTTCTTAGGTCGATTGAACTACATTTCACGGTTCATATCTCACCTTACAGCGACCTGTGAGCCTTTGTTCAAACTGCTAAGAAAAGAACAGACGGTCAGGTGGAACGAAGACTGCCAGAAAGCTTTTGACAAGATCAAGGAATACTTACAAGAACCTTCAATCCTTATGCCTCCAGTTGAAGGAAGACCTCTGATCATGTACTTGACAGTATTAGAAGAGTCAATGGGGTGTGTGCTGGGCCAGCATGACGAGTCTGGTCGAAAAGAGTATGCAATATACTACCTAAGCAAAAAGTTTACCGACTGTGAACAACGTTATTCACTGCTCGAGAAAACTTGCTGTGCTTTAGCGTGGGCTGCTCGCCGACTGAGACAGTATATGCTGACCCACACTACTTTGTTGATCTCAAAGATGGATCCAGTCAAGTACATATTCGAGAAGCCAGCACTTACCGGACGGGTTGCAAGATGGCAAATGATCCTTACAGAATATGACATCCAGTACACTTCTCAGAAAGCCATCAAGGGCAGTGTATTGTCTGAATATCTTGCTGAGCAACCCATTGATGATTACCAGCCGATGAGATTTGACTTCCCTGATGAAGACATCATGTTCATAAAAGCAAAAGATCATGAAGAGCCTGTTCACACTGAAGGGCCTGACCCGGAAGAAGAATGGACTACGATGTTTGATGGGGCTGTTAACATGAACGGTCGTGGTGTTGGTGCAGTACTCATTACACCTAAAGGAGTTCACATGCCTTTTTCGGCAAAACTCACTTTCAACTGCACTAACAACGAAGCTGAATACGAAGCTTGCATTATGGGTCTTGAGGAAGCCATTGACCTCAGGATCAAGACGTTGACCGTATTCGGAGATTCAGCTTTGGTAATCAATCAGACCAACGGCAAATGGTACACTCACCAGGATCATCTGATACCTTACAGGGACTATACAAGGAGGTTATTGACTTTCTTTACAACAGTCAAGCTTGAGTATATCCCTCGGGACGAGAATCAGTTTGCAGATGCTCTGGCTACCATTTCGTCCATGATCAAAGTTCAGGCTGCCAACTTCGTACCTCAGATCTCAGTGTCCAGACTGGACAGACCAGCATATGTGTTCGCAGCAGATGTTGTCAAAGATGATAAGCCTTGGTTCCATGACATTAAGTGCTTCTTGGAGGACCAAACATACCCACCTGGGGCATCTTCCAGTGATAAGAAGACTTTGAGAAGGCTTGCTGGTAGTTTCTTCTTGAACACTAATGGTTCCCTATACAAAAGAAACTTTGATATGGTACTCCTCAGATGCGTCGACAAGACAGAAGCAGATTTGTTAATGCATGAAGTGCACGAAGGATCCTTTGGTACCCATACAGGAGGGCATGCCATGGCTAAGAAGTTGTTGAGATCAGGCTATTATTGGATCACAATGGATGCCGACTATTGTGCCTACGCCAGAAAATGCCATAAATGCCAGATCTATGAAGATAAGGTGCATGTGCCTCCCAATCCTCTGAATGTGATGTCTTCACCCTGGCCCTTCGCTATGTGGGGCATTGACATGATTGGTAAGATTGAGCCAACTGCTTCGAATGGCCACAGATTTATCCTGGTTGCCATTGACTATTTCACAAAGTGGGTTGAAGCAGCCTCCTATGCGAATGTTACAAGACAAGTGGTAGCCAGATTTCTGAAGAGAGATATCATCTGTCGATATGGAGTTCCCGAGCGAATCATTACTGATAATGGTTCCAATCTAAACAACAAAATGATGGCAGAGCTGTGCCGGGACTTCAAAATTCAACACCACAATTCTTCTCCTTACAGGCCAAAGATGAATGGCGTTGTTGAGGCAGCTAATAAGAATATCAAGAAGATTGTGCAGAAGATGGTAGTCACTTACAAAGACTGGTACGAAATGCTACCGTTCGCCTTGCATGGGTACCGCACGTCAATCAGGACATCCACTGGGGCAACACCGTATCAGCTTGTCTATGGTATGGAAGCAGTCCTACCGGTCGAAGTTGAATTACCCTCCCTACGGGTATTGATGGATGTTAAACTGAGTGAAGCAGAATGGGTTCGAGCCCGATACGAACAACTAAGTCTGATCGAAGAGAAAAGATTGGCTGCAATCTGTCATGGACAGTTGTATCAGAAAAGAATGGAGAAAGCCTTCGATCAGAAAGTCAGGCACCGGGAGTACCAAGTAGGAGATCTTGTGCTGAAAAGAATCCTCCCTCCTCATACAGACCACAGGGGCAAATGGACTCCAAATTATGAAGGACCATTTGTGGTAAAGAAGGCTTTTTCCGGTGGAGCACTGATGCTCAGTACCATGGATGGTGAAGACTTCCCGTCCCCTGTAAATTCAGATGCAGGTAAAAAATACTTCGCATAAAATGACCCGCTGGACACAAAAACAAAATGTAAGTCCAGGCAAAAATAGGGCATCCCGGCGAGTCAAAAACAGAATAAAAGACTCGGGCAAAAATAAGGGAAAATAGACAAAAAAAATGTACACCCGCTGAGCTGAAAAGCCGCATTGGACAGCTCAGGCAAAAATGGGTATCCCGATGGATTGAAAACCCGAAAGGGCGATCCATGCAAAATGAGGGAATGAGCGAACAACTGCATTCTGAATTCGTCTGTATCGTTTACAACTTGGTAAGCTTTGAAAAGATCAAGCTTCAATCAGAATCAACATTCTTCAGAAAGCAAGATGAGAAGAACGTCAAAAGTCATACGAGTCATAGTAAAGGGGAAGCTCCTTAAAGCGTCATCAACATTGCCAGCATTTTGTTTCTCAATTTGTAACAATCCCCTCATTCCAGGGGATATGTTTCTCCGACTGTATCTCGCCAATTCAGGGCATATGAATTAATAAAAATCAGATTTTCAGTCATGTCTCGTTTTGTACATTTTTATTTTATTTGCAAAAAATGTCTGATGTCTAAAAGAAAAACCAATTGCATAAAATACAGATGTTTATCTTCAAATAAAAACATGCTTGCAGGAAATATGCTTACTCTCAGAAGTATCTAAACTCCTATGACGGAATCCAGCATAGGATACCTCGGGATCACTTGTGCGTTTCTCTATCTTTTCAGGATTGCAGGAATCCGGAGCGCAACTTGGGGCATGCAAGCTTCATCCCAGCAAGCTGACAAATCGACACTCAGCGTTCAAAGTGCTTTCTCCCCAGCTGAGTTGCCACTTATTACTTATCCCCGTCAGAGTTGTCAGGTATCACAGAAAGCGCCCATATCCCCGGCTGAGTCAAGGATCCTCTTCAACAGAATCTCTAGGGAGGTCTTCCAGTGATCTCTCTTTCTCCCTAGCCAAGTTGCCTTTTCATCCTCAGCCAAGTACAAAAGTCAAGGAGCCATCTCCCCACAGAGTTTCAGCCTCTATCCAGAAGAGCAACGCATGAAGGATCACAACAGAGTGAAGAAAGCTTCTACAAACCCCAGCTGGGTCTCTCATTTATAAGGACAGGTCTATCAGTGACCCGAATCCCCAAGCAGATATCATATCATCAGATCTACCAATGATCTCACCCCCAGCTGGGATGGCCATTTCAAGCAGATCGACCAGAGATCTTCGCAGCGGCGGGACCCGGATCCCGGTTTTGGAATCTTTGCATAATCATAGCATTCACATCATGTTCACCCATAAAGCGTAGCATTTCGTTTTAACACGGAGCATTACGGCAAAAATCAAACATATAGCATATTCATAAGCCATGTTTTAAGCCAACACTTGTAATGACAATCCATCAATATACAGAATACTTCCCCCGTATCCCCAGCGGAGTTCCCCCAGCAAAAGCAGTTGCTTCAAAATCACAAATATCAGTATATACTCCTTGTGGCACCCGTCCGTGTCATTTCCCCAGCAGAAAGCCAAAGACGTCCTCTTTGCACTCACGTACACTCACATATGACAATCCTTTGACACCCGTCCGTGTCATATCCCCAGCGCAGTCATCTACACTTTGTATATCAGATACTTGTTTATACTACACTCTTCTCCTTTCGACACTCGTCTGTGTCGCATTCCCTGGCAGTTAAATACTCATCTGTATACCAATCAGATGCTCATCCGTATCTTGCATATATCCCCTCAGAGTCAGCACTCGTCCGTGTTCTCTGTTAACTAGTTGATACTCGTCCGTATCATCATCTCTGAACACGTGTCGGTATTTGTTTCTACCTGATACTCGTCCGTATCATAGTCTTAAGGATGCTCGTCCGCATCTTTAATCTATACACAATACCAAATACTTATACCTTTTGTTTCTTGGATATAAACACTCGTCCGTGTTTACTACTCCCCAGTAGATCGCTAACAAAGCAATTTTCTTTTTTATCTGGCACTCGTCCTGTGTCATGATAACCCTGAGAGCAGCCGTACCCTGCTAGGTGGTCGTCCTCCACCTCTTGATGGTCGTCCTCCATCATGCTCATCCGATGGCCGTCCCCATCGTTGATATTTAGCAGCCGTCCCCTGCTAGGTGGTCGTCCCCACCTTCTGATGATCGTCCTTCATCATTTTATCCAATGGCCGTCCCCATTGTTGATTTTGGTTATCTGGCACTCGTCCTGTGTGTCGCTCCCCGGGATTTCCATCCTGGTACAACGCGAAAGTGGCGCGGAAAAAAGAATAGAGTCGCCAGCCAGGCATTTTTATCCCGAAAGAATGGGAATGGTAATGCTGCACAAACCAGAAGAAAGAAGAGGAAGGACACAGGTCCTACGAACCAAAGAGACTGAGTTCGGGAGTCGGTTACGACCTAGGAAGGTATTAGCACCCAGATCGTCCGCCGTACCCGACGGGATCCACGCTTGCAAAAGAAACTGTTTCAAAGGGTGAGGGGATGAAAACTGCAGCAAAAGAAAAGAAATGAAATGGAAAAGAAACTGAGAAAAGAATTGAATAAGAAAGCAAAGAGAAAAAATGTAGGGAAAATAAAGATTGTGCTCGAACGGGCCCTACCCCGCTGCCTACGTACCTCATCAGGATAATGAGGATCAGAGACGCCGTAGTTCCCCTAACTAGGGGTACTAAAAGGAAATTGCTTGTGAATTAAAGGCTTGAACTGCCTATGTCAATGCTCAGGTGTTGCAGGCTCGGACGACGAGTGCGTTACCGTCTTGCAAAGCGACAAGTAGGAGCAAGTTCGCGGATGGAGCGAATGAGGTGAGAAAAGAATTCCCGAAGGAAAGACGCTTATTATTGAAGGTGCGCAAAACACAAGGAAGGGGGGTTGGAATTGGGTTTTCTGGAATAAATAAAATTAACTTCTAATGACACGTTTAATTTATCCTAGTTCGTTTGAACTCAAACTACATCCAGTCCACCCGCCAAGGTGATTTTGCCTCTACTGAGGTCTTAATCCACTATTCAATAAGAATACACACAAAGACCTATAGTCAATGTCTTCTTGAGTCTTCTGACTAAACTTAGTCACTCAAGGAAAAAGATAATTATTACAATAATAAAGACGTAACTTAGAATGCTTCTAGATAAGCAGGTATCACTAAGTGATAGTTACAATAATAAGTACAAGATAAAATGATTTGCTTGAATATATGATGTACGTTGTATAGCGTTGCGTTCTTCTTGATTTCTTCAAATGATGTCCTTTATATAGTTTATGATAAAGTAGCCGTTGGAGACATCTTGAATCAAATTAGGATATACTTTAATACCTTAATTTCTTTCCATAAGAAGAGATACTTATCTTTGTATATTAAAGAAAATATTCTTTAATTAAAGTCTTTTAATAAGGATACCAGCATCTTCTAAGCGGAAATCAGAGATAATAAATAAGATATGCGCAGCCAATAAATATGTAATTTAATGCTGGATTCTTCTATAAAAGTATCTTCTATAAAGGTTCTCCTTAGCTTGTACGGATTACTTAGATAAGATTTACTTCTACAAAAGAAGAAGTATATTCATTAGAACTTCTAATATGAAAGGCTTTGTTATCATCAAAACACTTAGAGGTTCAGAACCATATTTGTTCTAACAATCTCCCCCTTTTTGATGATGACAAAACATTTTAATTTAGGAGAATAAAGTTTAATGAATTTAAGTGAACTCCCTTAAATTAGAAGAAAACTTCTTTCAGATGTTCTATGATTCTTAGCTCCCCCTGAGTTGATTACTTGACCTGTTTCTTTTCATAGTGACAACTCAAATAATTTTGTTAGAATATGTAAGAGGCAGATTTTGGTAAAACTGCTATGAATCAGAATCATTTACGTTTCTCCCCCTTTTTGTCATAATCAAAAAGATATAGAGCAAGAAAACATTAAAACAAAACCAATAGAGTGAGATTAAAAGTAGACGCAACAAGCATAGAGGTTCAAGCAGTTAAGCAAAATTAGAAGATAAAATAACAAAATAGATGAACTGTTAGGGTTTAGGGTTTTTTAAAAAATGAGAGAGCACAAGAGACTGAGAAAATTTAGAGAGAGTAAGATGCGGGTAAAATTTGAAAATGAGAAAGACACTTGACATTTATAGAAAAAAATTAAAGCAATTAATTAATTGAGAAATTAGTGGAAAAAAATTAATTTTGAAAACATAATGATTAACAACATTAAATGCGCTGACATGGGGTAAAGCGTAAACGATTCTGGAACAGTTACCCAAGAGATTTTCTTGCCTTTTTGGTGTCAAACCTAGCCGTATCAGATTCCAGAATCTCAACAGTGATCCTTCTGAGCGAACAGTTGCCAAGGCACGTTCTGTCACTCTTTAGAATTTGGACACGTGTTTTGATTCTGATGGAAGTCCTTAGAGCTTTGTTGACAGTTGTTTGATATGAAGATCTGCAAGTTAATCCTTTGAACAGAAGTTCTAAGAGTAAAATAATTAGAGCATAGAATCTTCTGAGATAATCATATAGAAGATAAATATCAGAACTTCTAGAGGTAAAACATATGATTAAAGCATTTTCACTCTGGACATAACTTCATGCTAAGGTTAGTTAGAATGAAATTAAATCTATCTTCAGAAAGGGGTTTAGTAAAAATATCAGCCCATTGGTGATTTGTGTCTATAAATTTTAACATTAAAATTCCCTTCTGAGTATAGTCCCTAATGAAGTGATGTTTAACTTCTATGTGTTTAGCTCTAGAATGTAAAATTGGATTTTTAGAGAGACAAATAGCAGACGTATTGTCACAGAGGATTGGAATGTTACTCTCATAGATATTGAAATCTTCAAGCTGATTTTTCATCCAGAGCATCTGAGTACTGCATCCAGCTGCTGCAATGTATTCAGCTTCTGCAGTTGATAATGCTATGGTTGGTTGTCTTTTGCTAGACCAAGTGATTAGATTGTCTCCTAGAAATTGACAACTTCCAGAGGTACTTTTTCTTTCTGTTCTATCTCCAGCAAAGTCAGCGTCACAATATCCTACAAGTTTATACTTTTCTGATCTTCTGTAATACAGACCAAGATTAGTAGTACCTTTCAGATATCTAAAGATTCTCTTAACTGTTGTTAAGTGAGTTTCTATAGGATCTGATTGGAATCTAGCACATAAACATACACTGTATAGAATGTCTGGTCTAGAAGCAGTTAGATAGAGAAGAGATCCAATCATACCTCTGTAGAGCTTCTGATCTACTTTCTTACTTACCTCTTCTTTCTCCAGGATACAAGTAGGATGCATGGGAGTTTTGGATATTGAACTTTCTGATAAATCAAATTTCTTCAGAAGTTCTTTTACATATTTTCTTTGATGGATATATGTTCCTTCTGATGTTTGATTTATTTGAATTCCCAGAAAGAACTTTAATTCTCCCATCATGCTCATTTCAAATTCTGCCTGCATAGATTTTGCAAATTCCTTTCCCAGGGCACTTTTAGTAGAACCAAAAATTATATCATCTACATAAATTTGACATATCAGAAGATCATTTTTAATGTTTTTACTGAAAAGAGTTGTATCCACTTTCCCTCTGATGAATTTATTTTCCAGAAGAAAATTACTGAATCTTTCATACCAAGCTCTGGGAGCTTGTTTTAAACCATATAATGATTTTTTGAGTTTGTAAACATGTTCTGGAAATTTTGTATTTTCAAAACCAGGGAGTTGGTGTACATACACTTATTCATCAATATAACCATTTAAAAATGCACTTTTGACATCCATTTGATATAGAATGATATTATGATTTACAGCAAATGATATTAGAAGTCTTATTGATTCTAACCTGGCGACTGGTGCATAGGTTTCTGTGTAGTCAATCCCTTCTTGTTGACTATAACCTTGTGCAACCAGTCTTGCTTTGTTTTTGACAACTTCTCCTTGCTCATTGAGTTTGTTTCTGAATACCCATTTGGTGCCAATGATGTTGAATTCTCCAGGTCTAGGAACTAGATCCCACACATCATTTCTGGTGAATTGATTTAGTTCTTCTTGCATAGCCAGAATCCAATCAATTTCTGATAGAGCTTCTTCCACAGAAGATGGTTCAATCAGAGAGACAAGTCCTAGTAGCGTCTCTTCAGAGTTTTTGAATGAGGATCTTGTTCTGATTGGTTCATCTTTCTTTCCCAAGATTTTATCTTCTGGGTGATTAATATTGCTTCTGGATAGCTTCTTCTGGATGGGTTCTTCAGATGTTGATGGCGCAGTTGTATTGTTTTGAACTTTAGAGGATTGATCTTTAGAAGTTCTGTTTGTAGAGATTTCTACTTCTATATCTGCAGTAAATTCATTCTGCTTTGGTTTTTCAGAACCAAGCTTATCATCAAATCTGACATGAATAGATTCTATCACAATACGTGTTTCTGTATTGTATACTCTGTATCCCTTAGAGCGTTCAGAGTATCCTAACATATAACACTTTTGTGCCTTAGAATCAAACTTATTCAGAGTATCAAGAGTATTTAACATAAAACAAATACATCCAAAAGGATGAAAATAAGAAATGTTGGGCTTTCTGTTCTTCCACAATTCATAAGGAGTCTTTTCAAGAATAGGTCTTATAGAGATTCTATTCTGAATGTAACATGTTGTATTTACTGCTTCTGCCCAAAAATGTTTAGCCATATTAGTCTCATTGATCATGGTTCTGGCCATCTCTTGTAAAGTTCTATTTTTACGTTCTACAACCCCATTTTGTTGTGGAGTTCTAGGACAAGAAAAATCATGAGAGATGCCATTTTCATTAAAAAATGATTCTAATTGTTTATTTTCAAATTCTCCACCATGATCACTTCTGACTTTTATGATCTTTGATTCTTTTTCATTTTGAACTTGTTTGCAGAAGTTAGAAAATACAGCAATTGACTCATCCTTGTGTCTAAGAAACTTTACCCATGTCCATCTGCTGAAGTCATCTACGATCACCAATCCATACTTCTTGCCACTGACAGAAGCAGTTTTCACTGGTCCAAATAAGTCAATGTGCAGAAGTTCTAATGGTCTAGAGGAAGATACAACATTTTTAGCTTTGAATCCAGTTTTTGAAAATTTGCCTTTCTGACATGCTTCACATAGAGCTTCTGTGTTGAACTTCAAATTTGGAAGTCCTCTGACTAGATTGAGTTTGTTAAGTTGAGATAATCTTCTCATATTAACATGTCCCAATCTTCTGTGCCAGACCCATTGCTCAGTTTCCACAGACATTAGACATTTTACATTTTGAATTTTTAATTCTGAAAGCTTTATTTTATAAATGTTGTTCTTTCTCTTTCCACTAAAGAGGATTGTTCCATCTTTCTGACTAACAGCTTTACAGAACTTTTGATTAAAGATTATGTCATAGCCATTATCACTTAATTGACTTATGGATAATAAATTATGCATTAATCCTTCTACAAGTAGAACATTAGATATAGAAGGAAGATTTCCATTACCAATAGTTCCGGAGCCAATAATTCTTCCTTTTTGATTGCCTCCAAAACCTACGTGGCCTCC
The DNA here is from genome assembly GCA_963966055.1 of Lathyrus aphaca. Classification (NCBI taxonomy): domain Eukaryota; kingdom Viridiplantae; phylum Streptophyta; class Magnoliopsida; order Fabales; family Fabaceae; genus Lathyrus; species Lathyrus aphaca. The sequence continues at coordinate 459,202,431 of OZ014522.1, read as the reverse complement.
ATCTTTTAATTCAAGACTTTGGAACATATGCTTTCTTCCCGTCATGTGACGTGAGCATCCAGAGTCCAGGTACCATGATTGGTGTTTCAGTTTTGCTGTTAAAGATATCTGCAACATACACAATTTTATCCTTGAGTACCCATATTCTTCTGGGTCCTTGTTTGTTAGGTTTTACAAACTTCTGATTTATTTTAGGTTTTAAATCAGAACTTGTAGAGCAAGATGACTCACTAGTGTATATAAGATCATGATTATGACTGTAGGTGAAATGAGAACTTAGAGGAGTATTAGTATTTATGACAATGTCATCAATATTTTTTAATTTCAGAGTTTCTTTATTTTTCACATAGCCTATGCCTCTTCTTTCATTTCTGCTAACACCATAGATCATAGAAGCAATCTTACTTCTATCTAAGCTTTTAGTAAGAAATTGTTGAAAACTATAATCATATTGTTTTATGATATTATCAGAATTGATTAGATCTTCTAATTCAGATTTCTTCTGAGCTTTGAGCTTCTCAAAAGAGTTTTTACATTCAAAGAGATTTTCTTTCAGCTCAGAGTTTTCTGTTTTCAGTTTTCTAACATCTTCTAATTCAGATACTAGACTTTGTTTAATGTCTTTGTATTTGAATTGAAGCTTCTGATATTTTTCAAGAATTTCTGAAAGACTAGCTTCTAACTGAGATCTAGAGAATTTAGAAAATACCTCTTCTGAATCTGATTCTAACTCTGATTCTGATGAGTGATCATCTTCTGGTATATTTGCCATTAATGCAATATTAGCTTGTTCATCTTCAGAATCTGACTCTGCTTCAGATGATTCAGAATCATCCCATGTTGCCATGAGACTCTTTTTCTTTTTTCTGCTGAATTTGTTTCTGGGTTTGTCTTTCTGAAGTTTTGGACATTCACTTTTATAGTGTCCTGGTTCTTTGCATTCGTAGCACACAACTTCTTTGCTTCTGGGTTTCTTGTGACTGGATGTTGATTCAGAGTAATTGTTTGATCTTCTGGTATTTCTGAACTTCTTCTGACGATGCTTCCAGAGTTGTTGAACTCTTCTTGACAGGAGAGATAATTCATCTTCTTCTGATGAGCATCCAGAGCTTTCTTCTTCTTCTGCCTGTAAAGCTTTAGAAACATGTTTGTTAGATTTAAGAGCTACAGACTTACCTTTCTTCTGGGGCTCATCTTCTTCTAATTCAATCTCATGACTTCTCAAGGAGCTGATCAGTTCTTCTAAGGAAATTTCATTCAGGTTTTTTGATAATTTTAAAGCAGTGACCATGGGTCTCCAGGCTTTTGGTAAACTTCTGATGATTTTCTTCACATGATCTGCTGTTGAGTAGCCTTTGTCCAGAACTTTTAGTCCAGCAACCAGAATTTGGAACCTTGAAAACATTTTTTCAATGGTTTCATCTTCTTCCATCTTGAAAGCTTCATACTTCTGGATGAGAGCTAGAGCTTTGGTCTCCTTGACTTGAGAGTTGCCTTCATGTGTCATCCTTAGAGAATCAAACATGTGTTTGGCTGAATCCCTGTTTGTGATCTTCTCATATTCTGTGTACGAGATGGCACTTAGAAGTATGGTCCTAGCTTTGTGATGATTTCTGAATTCCTTCTTCTGTTGAACTGTCATATTTTTTCTTTCAATCTTCTGACCATCTTCTCCAACAGGATGAATATATCTATCTGTCACCATGTCCCAGAGATCTCCATCTAGAGCTAGAAAGAAACTCTCTAGAACATCCTTCCAGTAGTCAAAATTGTCACCATTGAACATTGGTGGTTTAGCATTGATCTTGTCATTCTGATAGTCATTGTTAATTCCAGTTTCTGCCATGTGTTTATCTTCTAGATCTTTTACTGACACGGTTAAGTGTAATACTCAGAACCTAGCGCTCTGATACCAATTGAAGGTGCGCAAAACACAAGGAAGGGGGGTTGGAATTGGGTTTTCTGGAATAAATAAAATTAACTTCTAATGACACGTTTAATTTATCCTGGTTCGTTTGAACTCAAACTACATCCAGTCCACCCGCCAAGGTGATTTTGCCTCTACTGAGGTCTTAATCCACTATTCAATAAGAATACACACAAAGACCTATAGTCAATGTCTTCTTGAGTCTTCTGACTAAACTTAGTCACTCAAGGAAAAAGATAATTATTACAATAATAAAGACGTAACTTAGAATGCTTCTAGATAAGCAGGTATCACTAAGTGATAGTTACAATAATAAGTACAAGATAAAATGATTTGCTTAAATATATGATGTACGTTGTATAGCGTTGCGTTCTTCTTGATTTCTTCAAATGATGTCCTTTATATAGTTTATGATAAAGTAGCCGTTGGAGACATCTTGAATCAAATTAGGATATACTTTAATACCTTAATTTATTTCCATAAGAAGAGATACTTGTCTTTGTATATTAAAGAAAATATTCTTTAATTAAAGTCTTTTAATAAGGATACCAGCATCTTCTAAGCGGAAATCAGAGATAATAAATAAGATATGTGCAGCCAATAAATATGTAATTTAATGCTGGATTCTTCTATAAAAGTATCTTCTATAAAGGTTCTCCTTAGCTTGTACGGATTACTTAGATAAGATTTACTTCTACAAAAGAAGAAGTATATTCATTAGAACTTCTAATATGAAAGGCTTTGTTATCATCAAAACACTTAGAGGTTCAGAACCATATTTGTTCTAACAATTATTTGTTTGTTTTTTTTTAGAAGCTTTTATGAGTGGAGTTTGCATAGGCAAGTGTACCTAAGTCTTAATGGAATGCGCAAGAGGCACACCTATCTATGGGGGAAATCCCCAAAGCTAGTCCCACAAGTGAAGGCTTAAGCACACTGGCCTATTACCATTATTAAGTGTTTTTGTGGTTTTTGGTTAAGAAGTGTCTTTTAACGCTTTCTTTGTGAGGTACTCATGCTAAGACCTATCTACCACGAGTGATGACTCACACCTCGCCCCGAAATGGAACGCGTGCAAGCATCTCATAGCAAAGTCTCATGTCACATGAAAGCACCCAACCTTTATTAAGTGAATTAGAATTAAGTTTGAAGATGAGAAGAGAAAGAGAACCAAAGGAGCAAAAGGAAAAACTAGGGGGAAGTTTTTATCCTAAGTTAGCATGCATGGAGTTCCTAGGGTTTGTGAGGTCTTTCTAACCTAAAAATTATCTCAAGAGAAGAAGAAGAAGATAAAAGGAGAGATGAGAAAGGCCTAAGCCCAACAAGAAGATGTTAGTCCATATAAACAAAATGAGAAGAGATGAGAAATGGAGATGTGGAACTCAATTCCCACATCTCAAACTTACCATAGCCCCTGCAAGGTTAGTGTAACAACATAAAACCAAGGCATGAACCAATCAAGTCAGAAGCTACACAAGCATATAGGCATGGCAAAGAGTTCACAAGATGATAAGCAAAGCAACACAAGATCATATTGAGATGATTGGAAGTGAAACAAGTGCAATGAAGGCATGCTTAACACTTAAAGAAATAAAGCACATAAAAGAGACCCAACACCAAGACTCAAGGAGACTCAAACCCTATCCTAAGACCAGGAGCAACCCTAGACCTCTAAAGGACCCCAAAAGATGAGGAGAAGTTGGCACAAGTGCCCTTCTAAACTTAAAAGAGACTATAAGACTCAAAGTATGCAAAACAAGGCAAGGTGAGGAAGAAAATACCCAAGAAAAAGATCAAAGCACCTAAAAAATCTACCCAACCAGAAAAGTACTCTCCAAACACAAAGAAATGAGAATCCAAAAGGGTTTGCAAAAATACAGCACCAAACTAGGTCAATGAAGCTCAAGGATGCAAGGTATCACCATTTAGGGTTTTGGAAATTAAGGCACAAGTAACTCAAGCAAAGTACAGCAAGGAAATTTGTGAAAAATCCAAGATAAATCATGAAGATAGTAGAGTGTCTTAGGATTTTAATGCAAAAAGAATGGGGTTCATAGCTTAAAGGATGAGAAAAATAGAAATTGGACAAGGCAGATTGGTCTATGAGAGTCCACAAGAAAGCAATGCTCAATGTTGAATTTATTTGGCCACGTGGGATGAAAATAAAAATCTGGAAAAATTATGATAAAAAACTAGATGAATCAAGGAGTGCATATGAATTTTTTTGGATTTTTTAGAGTTAAGGAAATATTTAAAATGGATCAAAAGCAAATGGAATAAAATTGGTAAAGAAAAAGAATAAAAATAAAGCAAATGGGCCAAGGGGGTGCAAGAAGTAAACACGTTAGTTCAAAAAACAGCATGGGCCTTGCGTGGGGGGTGTGGATAGCGCTGGGGGGCTGAACCTTCTTCTTCATGAAGAAACCCTAAACTCTAACCACCATTAATGAACCAAACCCTAACCCTAACTTCATGAAATCTCAAACCAAGCCACGGCCGGCCATGAAACTCTCCAGAATACATAATCTAACATCACTAAACACAAATACATGCTTGGATTGGATTAAAACTCAAAGAAACTCAAGATATGAATGAAAATAAAATTGTCCATGAAACTTTAAATCACCATAACTTTGTGAATACTCAACCATTTCACAAACTACATAGAGCATTGTAACCACCACAACATGAGGATTCTAAAACACACAACCAAATACATTTCTATGAGATTCGAAATTTGAGCATACCTAAGGTGGTGTTCCAAATTTGAAGTCAAGAATGGTATAAAGTGATGGCAAATGATCTCCTTATCCCCTTAGATGCAAAATAAATGCATCTAAGGCTTTGCAAACTTGTAAATCCAGCAATGTGCTTCCTTGTGCTTCAAAGCTTCTCAAATGGCCACTTGAACAAACTTCACTATAAATCTAGATCCATGGGTGCTTAATGATCCTTGAGATGAGAGGAGTATGAATGTGGTCTTGGATTGAAGAAAGCTTGCCTAGATCAAAAGTTATGGCACAAAATGCAAATGTGCACAAGAAATGAGAAATGGATGATTCTTGAAGAATAATCCAAACAAATGGTATGGAAATGATCTATGAGTGATGAGGATTAAGAATCCAGCAAGAGTTTTGTGAATGGATTCTTGTAGCAAGAGTTTGTGGAGAATAAGCAATTTTGCATAAAAGATGAGAATGAGAGAATGAGTGTGTAATCTGGCTGCCTCTAACCCTAATTCTGATTGTTATGGAATATATATGGCAATGCAAAAGGGTTAGAACAAATGCACGTGAGAGAGGGCTGATTTTTGTGAAAATGCAATTTTGGCCCAAGTGTGCCATAAGCATGCCAAGCTCATGATTTGCTGGCCTCTCTTGCATGTGCATTCACCATCCCACCAATGATTCCCAGCAAACAACTTCAGCCCTTGGATGCAAGCTATCACACAATGGTCATGCCTTATGCAAATTCAAGTGTAAAATGCAAGTTTTATGGAACTTTTTCATGTGCATGAATTTTTCCACTTTTCTTTGAGCCAAATGACCTAAATGGGATGCATTTTGGTTGTGTAAACTTACTTTGGCCATAGAATAGCAAACTATCCATTTTTGAGCCTTTGTGCAAATGGCTTGGCCTTGAAACTTGGAAATTTGCCCTAAAATACCTAAATTTTCGGGGGCCATATCTCTCAAACCATAAATCCCATGAAAATGTACTTGTACTTTTTAAAAATGTCAGCCCTTACTCTCCAACTTTCATGTTTGGGTTGGGTCCATTTGAAGATTTTTTGATCAAGTTAAGGCCTTGTGAAGTTTTAGGTCAAAATAGCCAAAAATATTAACTTTTCCATGACCAACTTTGTGCACTTTTGCCAAAACCCCTCAAACCACCAAAATTCTTGTACTTTAAGCTCACCCAACATCTTATAACATTGAATATACCTCATTTGGCCAAAAAAATTGGGTTAGACCCCTTGGAATGGCACAGTTGACTTTTTCTGGGCCCAGTTGACTTTCTACTTCATCTGCAAGTAACTGAGGCAATGACTGACTTCCACTTGGAATTTTTCCATGAAAATTGACATGTAGGAACCTATTATCATATAGAAAACATTGCCTAAAAGAGTTGGCCAAAATTATGAGGTTAAGGCTCTTGAAGCCAAAACCCTAATTTGGTTGCACTGCTTAGGAGCCTTGCATTGTCTTAAAACTTGTGATGATTAAGCAATCTTCTGAGCTTTTGCAAGTGAACTTGGCCTTGCCAAAGGAGTCTAGACTCATCATAGGCCTCCCACAAATCCATTGGAACCCTTGTCTTGGCTTAGATGGCCTTCAACACCTCCCCAGATGGCCATATGCCTCATGCTAGGGCTTGATGCTTGTCATGCTTTATTTTCCTATGTTATAATGCTATATATATGATATGCTTATGATGAAAATAGTGTATTATGATGCATAAAATGAAGAGAGCAAATTTGAGGTTCTACACTGTGTCATGACAAACCTTGAGAGCAGCCGTCCCCTGCTAGGTGGTCGTCCTCCACCTCTTGATGGTCGTCCTCCATCATGTTCGTCCGATGGCCGTCCCCATCGTTGACCTTTTATCCGGCATTCGTCCTATGTCGCGATATCTTCGGCAGCCGTACCCTGCCAGGTGGTCGTCCTCCACCTTAGATGACCGTCCCTCATCTTATCCCCAACAGAGCAGCCGTCCCCTGCTAGGTGATCGTCCTTCACCTTTGATGGTCGTACCCCATCATCTGTTTATTTCATTTATTCTTTAACCCGATGGCCGTCCCCGTCGTGGTCCCTTTTCTTTTTTAGCCCGATGGCCGTCCCCATCGTTGGTTACTTTACTTTATGAACTTGATGGCTGTCCCCGTCATGTTTCATTAATCCCCAGAGAATTTTACAGTTTTATCTTGATGGCCGTCCCCATCATAATTCTTTTATCCCCAGCATGTCGGCCGTCCCCGTCATTGCTCTTTACCCAGCAGTCGTCCTCTGCTCGACGGTCGTCCTCCGTCGCCCACACTTTACAATATACTTTACAATCTATATCCCTTTTCTTCTTCATTCTGTGAGTGCAAATTTTGGACTGTCTTTGGTATTCAACCACAAGTTATCTTGTTCGCCTGTTAAGCCGTTGCTTACAACCTGCACAGCTAACTCATGTTTGAATAGGGGCAGCTGTAAACACCCCAAATTTGCCCTCACCCATTCACACCATGGCTTGTGATCATTTCATATGCATAAACACAATCATAACATCTCATACCACATTTTTGATTCACTGCATTGGTTCTAAGTCATCTGCATCTAGGGTTTGTGACCTGAGCAATCCAAGAGCTTCTTGAGCCACTCCAAAGGTCAATAATCACTTCAAAGGGGTCCAAGTGTGTTCTTATATCATATTACATCCTCTAAAAGTCAAGAATGCCAAAGGATCACAAGAACTGGGATTGGTGTGAAGGCAGAGCCAAGTTTGACTACACAGTTGACCTAAAATTAGGGTTTTGGTTTCAGAGGCCATAACTCCATTTTTTTTGGTCATTATTGTTTCTATTGGTCTATATATGGTATAGGGAGTATGCATATCAAGTTTCATGAAGAAATTCCATGGGGAAGTCATCTGATCAAGGGTTGACTTTCTGGACAAGTCAGTGCAAAATCAGGGCATCTGAGGCCCCCAATGGCCCAACCAAGGGGTGATCTTCATCATTTTGAGTGTATATGATCTTTATTTGATCATGGAAGAATGTTGAAGTTCATAAAATTCAATAATTACAAGTTTTTGCAAAGTTGACTTTTTAGGGCATGGTTGACTTTTAATGAAATGTCATTTTATGCAACTTTTTCAACCCTTACTTTTTGAACCAAAAATGCTTCAAATGGAAAAACTTTGGTCATGAAAGTTGTAGATTAGATCTTTCCCTTTTCAAAAAGTATAATAACATGACCTAATTCATTTTGGATCAAAAGTTATGGTGTGTTAAAGTTGGCAAAAATCACTAATTTTCAAGTTATGCACCAATTGAGAGATTTGCAAAATCTTGTACCAAGGCAAATTGTGACTTCTAATTGACATCAAACCATTACACAAGCATCATGTAAGTCCTAAAGTTCAGATTGAACCAAGAGTTCCTCATGTTCCATGCCTTTGGAGCAAGATATTTTCATGAGAAAGCAAAGGCAAGCAAGTTGCAAAACTCATGATCACATCTCACCCACTTGTTGCCTTGGTTGCTGAACCACACTAGCCTTTCCCCTCACCATGCTGCGCCAGCCTACACACTTGTACTAGCCTAGAGCACAGCCCATGCCCTCCTTACACCAAAGTTGACATTTTGCAAAAGGCACCATACCAATCAATAAAGGGCAGGTCACATCATCTGACCAATGGGTGTTTTTTATGTGGATCAAATGCTAGCTAAACATAACAAGAGGCAAGGCAAAAAACAGAACACAACTCACTTTCACATTTTCACTCCATAGAGCAAAAGCATTTGAATCTCTCTCCACAAGTCATAAACACATAAGTAAACTTCATAAACCTTTTCAACATCCCTCCCTGATCAAAAAGCACCCTTCAAAGCAACCCAAAGCTCAAAGAATCAGAAACACGATTCTTACACCATCCTGAACAGAACTTGCTCCAACCTTCAAACCAGCCACCACAAACTCTTTCCAAGCATTGAAAGCTTCTCAGGAGGTCAAGTGGAGTTGATTGCAAGCAAGAAACCAGTCAGAAAGTGCCAGGAGTCAAAGCTTCGATTCAGGTAGCCTTGGAAATTCATTTTTCCAGAACTCCCTTTTCTTGTTTCTAAAATGATCCTTATGTTCCCCTGAGTGCATTGAACCTTTTACTTTTGAAAATGATTGAGTTTAGAGGTTGTATGCTTGATCTGAAAGTTTGCCCGAAAATTTGTTCTTGCTTGTTTCTCTTGATTCAGTGAAAATAAATGTGGTTTAAGTTAGGGTTTTGGTTTAATGATGTTCAAGGATGAAATCTGGAGAGTTTGGTGATGATTTGATGCGTATTCAGTGAGATAGTGGTTTTGACTTGCCGGAGAAGACGACCGGAACAGTGTTCCGGTCGCCTGAAAGTCATTAGGGTTTGTTTAATTAGGGTTAAGTGTAATTAAGCCAGTTTGAATGTAGGCCATCCAGATGCGCGCCTAGTCAACTCCCGCGCGTGTGACTTTGAATTCAGGCCCTTGGATCTGCTGACTTCTCCAATAATTCATTTATTTTCATTTTATTTTTCATGTTAATCCATTTGTTTTCTATAATTTATTAAAAATAGTAAAATCTTTCAAAAAATTCTGAAATTTTTTGTATGAATTTTCATTTAATTTCAAAACACAAAAATATTTTTATTTTCATTTTTAGCATTAAAAAAGTATTTTTAAATATTTAAAAGTTTATTTTTAATTGATTAATGAAAATTAATTTATTAAAAATACTTTTAGGTATTTAAAAATCACCAAAAAATTCATGAAATGTTTTAAGACATTTAGAAACATTGTCCAACCTTCAAACCAAATTTATTTTTTGATCTTGATGCATTTTAAGAATTTTTCATTGAATTAAAATCATTTTTATGCATTATTTTGATCCAAACTTCAAAAAATCATTTCTGCCTATCCATGAAGAGTTGGACATTGATTCTTTTTGCATTGCATTGTGTTTAGCATGTAGTTTGTAATATTAAATGGCCATGATTTTATCCTTCATTTTCAATTTGTTTGATAATTTTCTTGTTTAGGAACCCTAAAACCCTAGAAAACTTGTGAAAATCATAACTTGAAATTGATTAAGAGTTGAGACCTCTCCTTTGGGCAGTGGGTTAGTATAGGATTAGGGGTCCTTTTAGGGTATTTTCAATTTTTAATAATGTTGTTTGCTTCTGGTTTTGATTTTTGTTTGTTGCATTGTTCATAAACCCTAATATGGGCTTCCATATGCATCCATCTTGCATCTTCTTGCACAACATGACTTGCCATGACATTCCATGCTTCCATTTGATTCATTTAACATCATAAGACATCTTGTAAGCATGTTTGATCATTGCACATTGCATTTGTCATGTTTTATGCCATATGCATCTCATAACTCTTCATGTATATTCTTGGTTCTTAACTTGCTTCATTTGCATTCATAAGCTTGCATGATCATCCACATGTTTTGTTTCTGGTTTGTAGCATCTCATAGCATCATTAACATCACATACATGCTTCTGGTTTTGATTTACATCATATCATTTCATCTCACTTTGCATTGCATTGCATTTCTTTTCTAACCTTTCAGGTGGTAAGTGATTTTGAGAAGTGAATTTGCCTTCACTTCTCATACCTTCTCTTCATCTCTCTCTTACATCCATTGCTGCATTTTTGTTTGTGTTTGAGTTTGAGCTTGCTCATTCTTCTTCTTCTCACCTTCTTTCTTCAAGTGACTTGACTTCTTGAATGAAGCAAGTTACTTTGCTTCTCTTGATCCTTCCATCTGCTTCCTGGTGGTTCCATTGAAGACTTCTCTTGTAAACCTCACAAACCTTAGGAACAACCAAGCATGACAATGATTAGGGTTTTGATTAGTCTCCCCTCTTAGTTTTACCTTTGTGTCTCTTTTGAGTCTTCTCCTCTCATCTCATAATCAGGGACTAAACCCTAAAGGCTTTAAGGCTTTGTGATTGAGCTTATGCCTGCATCCTTATCTTAGGATGGAGTGTATAACTTTAATCCTAAGTGTTAAACCCTTAATGTGTTTAAATCCTTTAATCAATTCACATAATAATCATCAAGACATCACACTTGTAACTTGGGCCTTGCATTAGGGTTCTAATTCTTCCTTAATTGGTTAAGAAGGACTAACCCTAGTGTTAATGGACAAGTCCCCCTCAAGTTGTCTTACAAATCATAAAAATCACTTCATCATCATATCATTAAATAAAATCCATCTAATAAAGGCTTGTTTGGTCATGAGTTTAATCCCTAATCATGGATTAAGTTGAGGAGCTTTCCTCAGCTTAAACATTCTCATCTATTATCCTTCTATTAGGATGGTGTAATGAGTCTGTTAAATCCCTGATTATGGCTTAACCTCATTACTTAACACTAAACAAAAACACCAAAAACATCTAATTAATCACAAGTAGGTTAATGATCTTAATCCTATACCAAAGGTGATTAAGTGTGAGAATCTGACTTCACACTTAAGGTACTCTCATTACCCCTAATCAGAGGGAAGATGTGATGAGTTTACTAACCTATTGGTTTAGGCTTAAGCTCATTAACTTATGACAAACCCTCAAAAGCAATAAAAGACTGAAAACACAAAAACAAACAATAATCGTCTCCTCCGGGATTCTCTTCTCATCACCTTCACTCACAAACGAGAACTTGCTTCTTCCGTCTAATGCAAGACAGTTTGCATCTGTGCCAGACAGATCATACACTTGAGCATTGACAAGCAGGCAGTTCACAAGTCAATTTATCTTTCAGTCTCTTTGGGTCGAACTACGATGTTCTGACTTCCTCATTGCACGAGAGGATACGTAGGCATAACTTAACAGTTATCAAACAAAAGTCTCTGTATATTCCCCCTCTTCCAGCATCATTCTTTAGCCTCATTATCATGAGCAGTTCATTTTTGTTCATACACTGACACTCCACTTATACACTTCACTTCTTTTACACTGACACCTGTACATTTTGTTTTCCAGCTCTTTTACACACAAATTGCACTGACACTACCCCTTTAAAACACAAATTTTTCAAGCGTGGATCCCGTCGAGTACGGCGGACAATCTGGGTGCTAATACCTTCCCAGGTTGTAACCAACCCCCTTTCTCAGTCTCTCTGGTTCGCAACCGTCTTATCCATCTTTTCCTAGGTCTATGCAGCATTGCCTTTCCTCCGGGATAAAAATGCCTAGCTGGCGACTCTATTCATCTCTAGTGAGTTCACGGCTGTGTGTTCTCATTGTCCCTTTCGCCGACCGTTCGCGTCTGTACCCTATCTGACCTAGCTTCATTTAGTGGGAGCGACAGACAGCATTCTCATTTTCCACCCTTTGGGCAAAAGCTTTCGAAAATCATCACACAACTCACAAACACACAAACTAACTTCATAAACCAACTCAACACATCTTCCTGGTCACAAAGTACCCTTCAAAACAGCCTGAAACTCAAAGAATCAAAAACACGATCATCACACCACCTTGAACAGAACTTCTGCAAACTCTCAAACCAGCCCAAATAAATTTGCTCCAAGCCTTTCAGAAGCACAAGGGAAGTCATAGGAGTGATTTTGCACAAGAAAGGAGGCCATAAAGTTCCAAACTGAAAAGCTTCAAACTCAGGTAGCTTCATGAACTTTTTTTCCAGAACGTGTATTTTTAGTTTCTAAATGAATCTACATGCTTTCCTGATCATGAATATATGATTGTTTTTGAAAATGGTTGAGAAACCAGGGTGTATGCAATGTCTGAAACTTTTGCCCTAAAAACTGTTTGGCTTCGATTCGTTTGATTGATGAAGAATAAATGAGATTTGAGTGGGGGTTTTGATTCAGGGGGATGTGGGGATGATTTCTGGGCTTTTAGTTTTCGTTTTAGTGAGGTTTTGAGGATTTTGGAAATTTTCAGGTGGGGTTCCCACCGGAGAAGACGACCGGAGGTCTTCTCCGGCCACCTGAAAATAATTAGGGTTAACCCCTGTCATTAATTGTAGTTTGAATTTTGAGCGTTGGATGAGTTGACTTAGTCCACTCCCGCGCGTGCTCAATGGTTCAGATCTCTCCACTTAACCCTAATTCAGTTTAATTAGCTTAATTAATTAGGGTTAATTTGAATTTCCCAGAAGCAATCTTGGCCTTCCAATCTCGCACGAAGTCTTTCCCTCCACTCCAAGTTTAAACCCTGGCCTTAGATTGCGCTGACTTCCCATTTAATTTCATTTTATTTTTATTTAATTTCATTTGTTTTCTCATATTTATTTAAAATAGTAAAACAATTTTAAAAATTCTGAAATTTTTTGTACAAACTTTTATTTAATTTCAGAAACCAAAAATATTTTTATTTTTATTTTTTTGCATTAAAAATATTTTTAATCATTTAAAAATACTTTTAGGTATTTAAAAATCACCAAAAAATTCATGAAACCTTCATAATCATTTAGAAACATTGTCCAACCCTCAAACCAAATTTCTTTTTTGATCTTGATGTCTTTTGAGAATTTTTCATGGAATTAAAATCATTTCAAGGCATTATTTTGATCCAAACTTCAAAAAATCATTTCTGCCTAACCATTGAGATTTGGACTTTGATTCTTCTTGCATTGCATTGTGTTTAGCATGTAGTTTGTGAGATTAAATTGGTTTGATTTGATCTTTCATTTTCCATTTGTTTGACATTTTTCTTGTTAAGGTACCTTAAAACCCTAGAAAACTTAGAAAATTCATAGCCCTAATTAGGTTAAGAGTTGGAACCTCTCCTTTGGGCAGTGAGTTAGTATAGGATTAGGGTCAATTTGAGTGCATTTTCAATTTTTTATCTTGCTGTTTGCTTCTGATTTTGGTTTTGGTTTGATGCATTGATCATAAACCCTAATTTGGGCTTCCTTTTGCATTCATCTTGTATTTGCATTCATACCTTGACTTGCCATAGCATTTTGTGCATCCATTTGATTCATTAGACATCTTAAGACATATTGAAAGCATGTTTGATCATTGCATCATGTGTTTGCCATGTTGTATGTCATTTGCATATCATAACTTTTCATGTGTGTTCATGGTTCTAAATTTGCTCCATTTGCATCCATTTGTCCATATGATCATCCTAATGCCTTGATTCATGTTTGCATCATCTCATAGCATCATTATCATCTCATATATGCTTCTGGTTTTGATTTGCATCATGTCATTTCATTCCATTTTGCATTGCATTGCATCTTTCTCACTAACTTTTCAGGTGGTAAGTTACTTTGAGAAGTGAATTTTCCTTCACTTCTCACAACTTCTTTTCATCTCTTTCATGCATCCTTGCTGCATTTTACTTTGTGTTTGAGATTGAGCTTGCTCATTCTTCTTCTTCTCACTTTCTTCCTTCAAGTGACTTGACTTCTTAAATGAAGCAAGTTACTTTGCTTCTCCTGATCCTTTCATCTGCTTCCTGGTGGTTCCTCTGAAGATTTCTCTTGTTAACCTCACAAACCTTAGGAACAACCAAGCATGACAATGATTAGGGTTTTGATTAGTCTCACCTCTTAGTTTTGCCTTTGTGTCTCCTTGAGTCTTCTCTCCTCATCTCATAATCAGGGACTAAACCCTAAAGGCTTTAAGGCTTTGTGATTAAGCTTATACATGCATCCTTCTATTAGGATGGAGTGTATAACTTTAATCCTAAGTGTTAAACCCTTAATGTGTTTAAATCTTTTAATCAATTCATCTTAATAATCATCAAGACATCACACTTGTAACTTGGGCCTTGCATTAGGGTTCTAATTCTTCCTTAACTGGTTAAGAAGGACTAACCCTAGTGTTAATGGACAAGTCCCCCTCAAGTTGTCTTACAAACCCTAAAAATCACTTCATTATCATATCATTAACTAAAATCCATCTAATAAAGGCTTTGTTTTGTCATGCGTTTAATCCCTAATCATGGATTAAGTTGAGGAGCTTTCCTCAGCTTAAACATTCTCATCTATTATCCTTCTATTAGGATGGTGTAATGAGTCTGTTTAATCCCTGATTATGGCTTAATCTCATTACTCAACACTAAACAAAAACAACAAAAACATCTAAATAATCACAAGTTGGTTAATGATCTTAATCCTACACCATGGTGATTAAGTGTGAGATGCTGACTTCACACTTAAGGTATTCTCATTACCCCTAATCAGAGGGAAGATGTGATGAGTTTACTAAATCCATTGGTTTAGGCTTAAGCTCATTTTCTTATGACAAACTTTCAAAAGCAATAAAAGACTGAAAATACAAAAACAAACAATAATCGTCTCCTTCGGGATTCTTTTCTCATCACCTTCATTCATAAACGAGAACTTGCTTCTTCCGTCTAATGCAAGACAGTTTGCACCTGAGCCAGACAGGTCATACACTTGATCATAGGCAAGTAAGCAGTCCATCACAAGTCAATTTATCTTTCAGTCTCTTTGGGTCGAACTACGGTGTTCTGACTTCCTCATTGCACGAGAGGATACGTAGGCATAACTTAACATTTATCGAACAAAAGTCTCTGTATATTCCCCCTCTTTCCAGCTTTATTCTTTTAGCCTCATATTCTTGAGCATTTCATTCTTGCCCCTGCACTGACACATCATTTATACACTTCACACTTCCTTTACACTGACACCTGTACATTTTGTTTTCCAGCCCTTTTATACACAAATTGCACTGACACTACCCCTTTAAAACACTAATCTTTTAAGCATGGATCCCGTCGAGTACGGAGGACAATCTGGGTGCTAATACCTTCCCAGGTTGTAACCAACCCCCTTTCTCAGTCTCTCTGGTTCGCAACCGTCTTATCCATCTTTTTCTAGGTCTATGCAGCATTACCTTTCCTCTGGGATAAAAATGCCTAGCTGGCGACTCTATTCATTCCCTGTGAGTTCACTCCTGTGTGTTCTCGCACCTCCTTTCGCCGACCGTTCGCGTCTGTACCATATTTGAGCCCAGTCTCATCTTTTGGGAGCGACAGCTTGGCGACTCTGCTGGGGACCCTTATACTGTGACCAGGGCTTCTGGTTCTTTTTGTGGGTTCCTCCTAGCGCTTGATTGATTTGTGTTTACTGGGGTGTTATGTGCTATTTGTGCTTGTATTTGTATTTATTTTTGCTTTATGTACAGTTATTTTATTGCTTTCTTTATAGCTTTACATATATCATACTGTCATACTGTGCTGGCTGGATCTGTTTTATTGCTTTGGTGGGTGGGTGTTCTATTGAGAGTTGAGGTCCTATACCTGGGACCTGAGTGACACCTAGGCTAGAGTGGTTCATGTTCTTTCCCATTCCATTTCGGTCTGGTGCGGGAATATGAAACACGGTTCAGATATGGGTTTCTTCTTGAGAACTCTGTGCTGCAGATTTCCTGTAGTGCTAGGGCTATCTGAGAAGCCTGCTAAGTCTGGATGACCTTTAGTATTGACCTTCAGAAACTGAGGTGAATTAGAGGAGGATCTTTTATGGTTATTGTAAACACTGTACCTTCGGGTTGGAAGTGTTTACACTTCTCATAAATGATCCAAGTCTGAGGACCCTTGTTTTAGAACATCACCTGTGAGGGGGTTGGGCTGTTTACAGGTTTGCAGGTACCCTTGACTTCAGCATACCCTGTTACTTTGTTTTGATTAAGAATACTCCATGTTGGAACAGTTCTTGTGATTTTTAACCCTGGACATGTGACTCTTTATTTGAGTCCCCCACCTTGGTTACTGGACTTATGAACCTCCATCTGGATTTCTTGAACATACATGGACTTATATCAGAGCACTTGATCAGATCCAGCTCAGTCACAAACCCTTGCATATCATTTGCATACATCATCATTGCATCATTTTAACATTATCTTATTTGTTTTTCAGGGTATCCATACTTTATTTTGGCTTGGTTTTGACCTCATCATCAGCATAGACCTATCTTCATCAGTATCTATTTCAGCTATCAACTACCTGCTTCAGTCACCAGTCTCAGCCTGTCAGTGGCCCATCATCAGTATCATTCTCCATCATCAGCACCTGTCTCAACTCTTCTTCAACAACATGGCACCTAAGAAGAGTAATATCTCCTACCATTTCTTTCAGCCTGAGTTAGCTGACATCAGGAGGATTCAGACCCTGATTACTCCAGACCATATACCACTATTCAGAGTACACTATGGAGGCATACTTGATGTGGTTGTGGATTTGGACCCTTCACAGAGGAGCCTGATTCATACTTGCCTGCAGTTCTATGATCCCCCTCTGAGGTGTTTCACTTTTCAGGATTTTCAGTTGGGACCTTTATTAGAGGAGTATTCATCATTGGTTGGTGTACCTATCAGGAGTGGAGTCCCCTTCAACCCTGAGATGGCTTTTCCAAGTAATGAAGAAGTGGCAAGGGCATTGCATCTGGAACCAGTTCTGATTGGGCAGAATATGACTACCAAGGCTGGAATCTCTGGCCTACATTTGGATTTCTTGACTTCTCAGGCCATCCTGAAGGCCTCCTTGGGAGAGTGGAAGGCAGTTTGTGCTTTATTGGCCCTTAGCATATATGGGGTCATATTATTTGCAGATGAGCCTAAGTTCATTAGCAAGAATGCAATCCATCTTTTCATCCTGAGGAACCCAGTGCCCACCTTACTGGGAGATTTCTACTACTCTGTCCACCAGAGAAATGAAAAGCAGAGGGGAAGATTAGTGAGGTGTTGTGCTCCTTTGTTCCATGCTTGGCTGCTCAAACATTTGCTAAAGACTGATGCATTTCTGAATCCTCATCAGCAGAGGAACTGGGCTAGAAGACTCACTGCTTTAACTTCAGCTGATATCAGATGGTGCACTCAAAGCACAAAAGGCAGGGACATCATTACCAGTTGTGGGCAGTTTCCCAATGTACCCCTGATAGGAGTTAAGGGTTGTATCAACTACAACCCTCTGCTATTCAAAAGACAATTGGGCTATGCATTGGTCCACACTCCTAAGGCACAAGACGTGGCTGAGACTCTTTACTGTGAGATTAAGCCTAATCTGGCTATTGTCAGGCAAGCATCCTGGGCTTGGGACAATGTCCAGACTAAAGGAGTAACCATTCTGGGAAAATGCAACAATGTGGCCTCAGCACAGTACTATGAGTGGTCCCATGCCAGGGCTCAAGTTTCTGGGATGCCCTTCACCATGGAAGATATACCTGGACCATCCTCAGCACCACCTCCTATCACTGTCAGCTTAGAGGAGTTTGAGAATTTGAAGGAGAGAAATGAGAAGTTGACTCAGGCTCTGCAGAAGACCCTCTGGGAGAGGAGTGATGGTCGGCTGGACATTGAGAGGTTAGAAAAGTTGAAGGTGTAACATCTAGCCAGGATTGAGAAGTCAGAAGACTACATCAAGAAGTCCAGGGCTGGGGAGCAGATCTTGAAGAATGCCTGCAAGGAAGCTCAGTTCCAGAAGGCCAGGACTGATTTGTATTTGAAAGAGAGTCAAGCTAGGTGGGTCAGGATCACCGAAGCTCGTACTCTGGAAGATAAGAGGACTCAGGATAAGATTGAGCAGTTGGAAGCTAGTGCAAAGAAGCAATAGGAAGCCCTGCTAGCAGCCCAGAGAGAGATCTCAGAGTTGAAGATTAGAGCTGGTGTGAAGAGGTCAAAGGACCAGAGTCAACACAAGAAGCTAGCTGCAGCTGTTACTACCAGGAATCTCCTTATCAGGAACCTTACAGAGCGTCCAGCTGATCCTGTGACTGAAGCACTTCTCAAGGAAGTTCAGGAGGATGAGTTTGGTCTTGGTGTCTGACTTTTGCTTGTTGTTGCTTTCATTTCATGTACTTTTATTTTCTTATGTTGTATTTTGACCCCTCAGAGGGCATGATTTGTAAGAAACAAACTATGTATCATTTGCTTTTTGTAATATATGTATCAGTTTGTTCCATCTGAGTTTCTTTCAAGCAACATCAACAGCATCTTCAAGGGTCTGGAAAGGTCAAAACCAAGTGCCAAGCCGGATACCTTGGAAACAAATAAGCATACTGCATTGCATGCTAACCTTTGTTTGTTTTGTAGGTTTGTTTTGTTTTTGTTACTAACTCTGTTGTGACTTCAGGAACTATTGCTCAACGTCGGGTGTTCCCACTCAACCGTCCACACAGATATCCAACCCGCAACAACCTTCCGGGTATACAGATGGACCAGGTACAACAGGACCTTACAGAGGTCAGGAACCAAATGGCCAATGAGAGATTGGAAATGAGGGCTCGGATGACACAATTTATGGAGGTGATGAATAATATGGCTCAGAGCCAAGAGAGATTAAGAGCAATGGTAGAGAGGCAGAATCAGGAAGACCCCCATCTAGGGACTGCTGGGACAAGCAACAATGAGAGGGTTCAGCCTCATATCAACCCACCTGTATTTGGACCCCACCTTCATCCAGAGATCAATATCCCTGCTAATGTTCAAGGGAATGCTACCACAGGCAGAATGCTGCAAGAAGACCCCCAGGAAGATCAGTTCACAGTGATGGGAGCTGGGGAGGAGGCCTATGACAGAAGGCTGGATGAAATTGCTGAAAAATTAAGGTCCTTGGAGTCTCAGAACTCTTTGGGTTTTGATGTTATGGACATGGGCTTAGTGGACGGGGTCAGGATTCCCCATAAGTTTAAACCACCGTGCTTTGAGAAGTACAACGGGACTTCCTGCCCACGGACCCACTTGCAATCCTTTCTGGGAAGGTTGAAGGCGTACACCATGGACGAGAAGCTATGGATGTTTTATTTTGAGGATAGCTTGACGGGAGCTTCAAGGGAATGGTACTCTCATCTGACCAGAGCAACCATCAGGTGTTGGAAGGACTTGGCAGAGGCCTTCATTAGACAATACCAGTATAATTTGGATATGGCACCCAACAGGACCCTCCTGATGGGAATGTCACAGTCATCCAGGGAAAGCTTTCGAGAGTACGCCCAGAGGTGGAGACAGCTTGCTGCTGCTGTCCAGCCACCCATGTCAGAGAGGGAGATGGCTGATATGTTTATGAACACCCTCCAAGGGACATACATTGATAGGCTAGCTGCCTTTTCTTCTACCAGCTTTGCAGATGTCGTTATAGCTGGAGAAAGAATTGAGAGTCTATTAAAGATGGGCAAAATTTCTGACAACGGTGCCAGCTCATCCAGCAACACAAGAAAGCCTTTTGTGGGCCCAAGAAGAACTGGTGAGACCAATGCTATCCATGCCAGCAGGGGCAGACCCCAATATGTTCATAGGTCTGTGGCAGCAGTCACCATCCCCGCTCCAATTCATCCACAACCAGCTTATCAACCACAGCAACAGAATTATCAGCAACAAACTCAGTATCCTCCTCAGAGAAATTACAACAACACCAACAACAACAATCAGCAAAGACCGTTTCAACAGAGACCATCTCAGGCCAATAGGGTGATTGATCCGATCCCTATGCCTTATGCCACATTATTGCCACAACTCCTGAAACTCAACCTGGTTGAGCTAAGGACATTGGCACCTCCAGATCCTGCCAGTTTGCCTAGAAATTATGACGCCAGCGCCAGATGTGCTTTTCATTCGAATGCACCTGGCCATAGTACAGAGAAGTGCAGAGCTTTGCACATGAAGGTACAGGACTTGGTAGATTCTAAGGCTCTAAACTTTGCACCACCACCGAATGTTAACAAGAACCCTATGCCAAACCATGGTGGCCCCAGAATCAATGCTATTGAAGAAGACAAGCCGTCTTACTTGATAACCAGTGTGGGTCAGATTCGGACACCCTTGGTAGAGATCAAAGCTCAACTCCTTGAATGTCAAATGTTCCCTGGATGCGAGCTAGGGTGTGCTTATTGCAACATTTCAGTGAATGGATGTGATAACTTTTAGAGATGGCATAGATGGTCTCATCCAGAGTGGCCTGCTTCAAATCACAACATCAATACCTACAAATCCGGCAATCTCCTTAACAACAGTTCCCGAGTCTTCTACAACTGCAACAACCATTGTTCCAAACAACTCTTCAATCTCATCAACAAATATTTCATCTGTTACTTCAACGGACCAAATATCAGCAAACATCCCTTCTACAACTTCAGCACCCCTTCATTCAGAATCTCCTACAACAACAACACCCATCCAGTCAACAATGTCTCCTACAACATCAACAGCAAACAATGAAGATGTCTCAACTGTTACAATTTATTATGATCCTGAAAATGATTCTGCCTACAACTCACAAAATGCCACTCCTATCAGAGCACCAGTCACAATATACTATGATCCACATACTATCATGGTCCCTTCTGCAACTGCAATCAGTCCAGTCACCATCACAGTGCCTGGGCCAGTACCTTATGAAAGCAGTAATGCCATCCCTTGGCATTACGGCTCTGATCTATACTGCGAAGGACAGAAAATCACTCTCGAATCATCAACTTCTTCACCACAAATAGACAATGTGGGAGGAGGCGGAGGCTTCACTCGAAGCGGACGTCTCTTTGCCCCACAAATTCCAAGACCCAGTGCCAAAGCAGAAGCTGCTGCCAAGGCAAAAGGGAAGAGCATGGTGCAAGAAGAGCAGGCTGCTAAAGAAGTTTTGAAAACCCCTTTCGATCAAGAAGTTGATGAATTCATGAGAATCATCAAGAAAAGTGATTACAAAATAGTGGACCAGCTTCACCAGACGCCTTCCAAGATCTCCATTTTATCATTATTAATGTGCTCCGAGGCTCACCGGAACGCACTACTAAAAGTCTTGCACGCAGCTTATGTGCCAGAAGAGATCACCGTCAATCAGTTGGAAGCCGTGGTTGGGAATGTTAATGCTAGTAATGGACTAGGATTTACCAACACTGATTTGACTACGGAAGGCCGCAATCACAACAAGGCTTTGCACATTACCATTGAGTGTAAGGGTGCAGTTCTTTCCCATGTACTGGTAGACACGGGGTCATCCCTCAATGTCTTACCTAAAAAAGCCCTTGTGAAGCTGGAGTATGAAGGATTGGCATTGCGTCCCAGCAACTTGGTAGTAAGAGCCTTTGACGGTTCTAAGAGATCAGTTCTGGGAGAAATTGAGTTGCCTATAACGATTGGCCCACAAACTTTCAAAACGACCTTCTACGTGATGGACATTCAGCCTACCTACAGCTGTTTGTTGGGTAGACCATGGATTCATGCCGCTGGCGCAGTTACGTCTACCCTTCACCAGAAGTTGAAATTCGAGTGGGAGGGCCAAGTCGTTACCATTTGTGGAGAGGAAGATATTTTTGTTAGCCATCTGGCTACCTACAAATACATTGAGATGGATGGGGAGATCCACGAAACGATGAGTCAAGGGTTTGAGGCCTTGAACATAAATGAAACATCTGTTGTACCTGGAACCTCAATGACATCTTATCAACAAGCCCGGAAGGTTGTTGAAGAAGGGACTGCCCAAGGCTGGGGCAAGTTGCTGCCCGTAGAAAAGAAGGAGGATAGATTTGGGTTGGGTTACAAACCAACTCAACAAGATCAAGCAGAGGCTGCTAAGAAGCCCAATTTTGTTAGTGGGGGGATGCTCACCCCTGATGCTATCAACAATTTGGAAGACGAGGAGGAAAGCGACTGCAACCTGGAAAGTTGGATCCATCCAAAGATCCCGGGGAGCAGTATCTCAAACTGGTCTTCCCAGGAAATTATAAGAGTTACTCCTGCAGAGTAATTATTATTTCCTGTATTTTTATAGCATGCATCAAGTCTTGCATATTGCCCAAGATGACAAGACTCATTTTTTAATCGGTCCATCTGTAATTTTTGTGCAACAAGATTAATCAATGAAACATCAGACACCTTTTGCAAACGAGTCTTTTCCTTTTCCGCTCACTGTTTTTTTCCATTTTTCTTTTTGTACAAAAAAAAATAAATGGCAATGTTTTCAAAATGACAACTTTATTTCACTTTTCTAAACAAGATTAAAATCAATCACTAAAATGAACAAACTGAACCCTTGCAGAGAGTGCCTTCCAGACTGCACCGACAACAACACGGCTATGACTTCGTATGACTTTGACAATCCAATCAATCAAGCTGATGAAGGGGTTGAAGAAGATTATGAGCTTCCTGAAGAGCTAGCCAGATTGTTGAGACAAGAGGAAAAGGTTATCACTGCTCATCAGGAGGAGGTCGAAACGATTAATCTTGGTACAGACGAAGACGTGAAAGAAGTTAAAATCGGGGCCTGCTTACAAGACTCAGTGAAGAGACAACTGATTGACCTGCTTCAAGAGTATGTGGATGTGTTTGCTTGGTCTTATCAAGATATGCCAGGTTTGGACACCGACATTGTTGTGCACAAGCTGCCTTTAAAAGAAGACTGCCCACCGGTTAAATAGAAATTGCGCCGCACTCGCCCAGACATGGCAATGAAAATCAAAGAAGAGGTACAAAAGCAATGGGACGCCGGGTTCCTTGCTGTAACTAGCTATCCACCGTGGGTTGCTAATATTGTGCCTGTGCCTAAGAAAGATGGCAAAGTAAGGATGTGTGTTGACTACCGGGATCTGAACAGAGCCAGCCCGAAGGATGATTTCCCATTACCTCACATTGATGTATTGGTGGATAATACGGCTCAGTTCTCGGTATTCTCCTTCATGGACGGATTTTCAGGATACAATCAGATCAAGATGTCGCTTGAAGACATGGAGAAGACAACCTTCATCACACCCTGGGGCACGTTCTGTTACAAAGTGATGCCTTTCGGGCTGAAGAATGCTGGTGCAACATATCAACGGGCTATGGTGACATTATTCCACGATATGATACATAAAGAAATCGAATGTTATGTGGATGATATGATTGCCAAGTCCCTCACTGAAGAAGACCACCTGGTAAATCTGCTAAAGCTATTCAAGCGCCTGAGGAAGTACCAACTGAAGTTGAACCCCAACAAGTGCACATTCGGGGTGCGATCTGGTAAGCTGCTGGGTTTTATTGTGAGCGAGAAAGGGATTGAAGTTGACCCTGATAAAGTCAAAGCCATTCAAGAAATGCCTGCACCGAAGTTTGAAAAAGAAGTTCGAGGGTTTCTAGGTAGATTGAACCACATCTCAAGGTTCATATCTCACCTTACAGCAACCTGCGAACCCTTGTTCAAACTGCTGAGAAAAGAACAAACGGTCAGTTGGAACGAAGACTGCCAAAAGGCTTTTGACAAGATCAAGGAATACTTACAAGAGCCTCCAATCCTTATGCCTCCAGTTGAAGGAAGACCTCTAATCATGTACTTGACAGTATTAGAAGAATCAATGGGGTGTGTGTTGGGCCAGCATGACGAGTCTGGTCGAAAAGAGTATGCAATATACTACCTAAGAAAAAAGTTTACCGACTGTGAACAACGTTATTCACTGCTCGAGAAAACTTGTTGTGCTTTAGCGTGGGCTGCTCGCCGACTGAGACAGTATATGTTGACCCACACTACCTTGTTGATCTCAAAAATGGATCCAGTCAAATATATATTTGAGAAGCCAGCGCTTACTGGACGGGTTGCGAGATGGAAAATGATCCTCACAGAATATGACATCCAGTACACCTCTCAGAAAGCCATCAAGGGCAGTGTATTGTCTGAATATCTTGCTGAGCAACCTATTGATGATTACCAGCCTATGAGATTTGACTTCCCTGATGAAGACATCATGTTCATAAAAGCAAAATATCATGAAGAGCCTGTTCACACTGAAGGGCCCGACCCGGAAGAAGGATGGACTATGATGTTTGATGGGGCTGTTAACATGAATGGTCGTGGTGTTGGTGCAGTACTCATTACACCTAAAGGAGTTCACATGCCTTTCTCGGCAAAACTCACCTTTAACTGCACTAACAACGAAGCTGGATACGAAGCTTGCATTATGGGTCTTGAGGAATCCATTGACCTCAGGATCAAGACGTTGACTGTATTCGGAGATTCAGCTCTGGTAATCAATCAAACCAACGGCAAATGGTATACACACCAAGATCATCTGATACCTTACAGGGATTATACAAGGAGGTTATTGACTTTCTTTACAACAGTCAAGCTTGAGTATATCCCTCGGGACGAGAATCAGTTTGCAGATGCTCTGGCTACCATTTCATCCATGATCAAAGTTCAAGCTGCCAACTTTGTACCTCAAATTTCAGTGTTCAGACTTGACAGACCAGCATATGTGTTCGCAACAGATGTTGTTAAAGATAATAAGCCTTGATTCCATGACATTAAGTGCTTCTTAGAGGATCAAACATACCCACCTGGGGCATCATCCAATGATAAGAAGACATTAAGAAGGCTTACTGGTAGTTTCTTTCTGAACACCGATGGTTCCCTCTACAAGAGAAACTTTGATATGGTACTCCTCAGATGCGTCGACAGGACGGAAGCAGATTTGTTAATGCATGAAGTGCACGAAGGATCCTTTGGTACCCATGCTGGAGGACATGCAATGGCCAAGAAGTTGCTAAGATCAGGCTATTACTGGATCACAATGGATGCCGACTGTTGTGCCTATGCCAGAAAATGCCATAAATGCCAGATTTATGCGGATAAGGTGCATGTGCCTCCCAATCCTCTGAATGTGATGTCTTCACCCTGGCCCTTTGCTATGTGGGGCATTGACATGATTGGAAAAATTGAACTGACTGCTTCAAATGGCCACAGATTCATCCTGGTTGCCATTGACTATTTCACCAAGTGGGTCGAAGCAGCTTCCTATGCAAACGTTACAAGACAAGTGGTAGCCAGATTTCTGAAGAGAGATATCATCTGTCGATACGGAGTTCCCGAGCGAATCATTACTGATAATGGTTCCAACTTAAACAATAAAATGATGGCAGAGCTATGTCGGGACTTCAAGATCCAGCACAACAATTCTTCTCCTTACAGGCCAAAGATGAACGGTGCTGTTGAGGCAACTAATAAGAATATCAAGAAGATTGTGCAGAAGATGGTAGTTACGTACAAAGACTGGCATGAGATGCTACCGTTTGCCTTGCATGGGTACCGCACGTCAATCAGAACATCCACTGGGGCAACACCGTATCAGCTTGTGTATGGTATGGAGGCAGTCCTACCTGTTGAAGTTGAACTACCCTCTCTACGGGTACTGATGGATGTTAAGTTGAACGAAGCAGAATGGGTCCGGTCCCGATACGAACAACTGAGTCTGATTGAAGAGAAGAGATTGGCTGCAATCTGTCATGGGCAGTTATATCAGAAAAGAATGAAGAAAGCCTTTGATCAGAAAGTCAGGCACCGAGAGTACCAAGTAGGAGATCTTGTGCTGAAGAGAATCCTCCCTCCTCATACAGACAACAGGGGCAAGTGGACTCCGAATTATGAAGGACCATTTGTAGTAAAGAAAGTTTTCTCCGGTGGAGCGCTGATGCTCAGCACTATGGATGGCGAAGACTTCCCGTCCCCTGTGAATTCAGATGCAGTTAAAAGATACTTCGCATAAAAATGACCCGCTGGACACAAAAACAGAATGTAAGTCCAGGCAAAAATAGGGCATCCCGGCGAGTCAAAAACAGAATAAAAGACTCGGGCAAAAATAAGGGAAAATAAACAAAAAAACGTATACCCGCTGAGTTGAAAAGCCGTATTAGACAACTCAGGCAAAAATGGGTATCCCGATGGATTGAAAACCCGAAAGGGCGGTCCATGCAAAATAAGGGAATAAGCGAATAACTGCATTCTGAATTCGTCTGTATCACCTACAACTTGGTAAGCTTTGAAGGGATCAAGCCTCTTTCATAATCAGCCTTCTTCAGAAAGCAAGACGAGAAGAACGTCAAAAGTCATACGAGTCATAGCAGTAGGGAAGCTCCTTGAAGCGTCGACGACATTGCCAGCCTTTTGTTTCTCATTTTGTAACAATCTCCTCATTTCAGGGGATTTGTTTCTTTGACTGTATCTCGCCAATTCAGGGCACATGAATTAATAAAATCAGATTTTCAGTCATGTTTTCGTCTTGTACATTTTCATTTGCAAAGAATGTCTGATGTCTTAAGAAAAACTGATTGCACGAATACAGATGCTTTTCTTCTAAAAAAAAAAAAAAACAAAAAAAAACAAAAAAAAAACACATGCTCGCAGGAAATATACTTACTCTCAGAAGTGTCTAACTCCTATGACAGAATCCAGTAAAGGATACCTCGGGATTATTTGTGCGTTTCCCTATCTTTGCAGGATTGCAGGTATCCAAAACGCAACATGGGGCATGTAAGCTTCATCTCAGCAAGCTGGCAAATCAACACTCACTCAAAGTACTTTCTCCCCAGCTGAGTTGCCACTTGTCACTTCTCCCAGCTGAGGTACCAATCATTCTTCCTCAGCCAAGTACAAAAGCCAGGGAACCACTTCCCCACAGAGCTTCAGCCTCTATCCAGAAGAGCAGCGCATGAAGGGATCACAACAGAGTGAAGAAAGCTTCTACAAACCCCAGCTGGGTCTCTCATTTATTGGAATAGGTCTATCATGGACCCATTCCCCAAGCAGATATCATCTCATCAGATCTACCAATGATCTCCTCCCCAGCTGGGATGTCCATTCCAAACCAGATCGGCCAGAGATCTTCACAGCAACGGGATCCGAATCCCAGATTGGTATCCTTGCATAATCATAGCATTCACATCATATTCACCCACAAAGCGTAGCATTCCGTCTAATACGGAGCATTACGGCAAAAATCCAACATATTGCATAATCATAAGCCATATTCTGAATCAAACACTTGTGAATATTGACAATCCGTCAACGATATACAGAATGCTCCCCCAGGATCCCCAGCGGAGAACTAAAGCTAAAACAGTTGCCTTGCATTCACAAACACCAGTATACACTCTTAGTGGCACTCGTCCGTGTCATATCCCCAGTAAAAGACCAAAGCGTCCCCTTTGCACTCACAAATACTCATATATATAACTTTCTTGACATCCGTCCATGTCACCTTCCCCTGCACAGTAATATAAACACTTTGTATATCGGATACTTGTTTATACCATACTCTTCACCTTTTGACACTCGTCCGTGTCACTCTCCCCAGCAGATGAACACTCATCTATACATCACTCATACTTACCCTTATGCAGATGCTCGTCCGTATCTTTTATATACTACTTATATTCCTGCAGATTCAGCACTAGTCCATGTTCTCTGTTAACCAGTTGATACTCGTCTGTATCATCATCTTTGAACATGTGTCGGTTTTTGTTTCTACCCGATACTCGTCCGTATCATAGTCTTAAGGATGCTCGTCCGCACCTTTAATCTATAACACAATATCAAAACACTTATACCTTTATTTCTTGAATATAAACACTCGTCCGTGTTTACTATTCCCCAGTAGATCGCCAGCAAAGCAATTTCTTTTTTATCTGACATTCGTCCTATGTCATGATAAACTTTAAGAGCAGCCGTCCCCTGCTAGGTGGTCGTCCTCCACCTCTTGATGACCGTCCTTCATCATGCTCATCCGATGGCCGTCCCCATCG
This sequence comes from Lathyrus aphaca, assembly GCA_963966055.1. Taxonomy (NCBI): domain Eukaryota; kingdom Viridiplantae; phylum Streptophyta; class Magnoliopsida; order Fabales; family Fabaceae; genus Lathyrus; species Lathyrus aphaca. The sequence continues at coordinate 459,174,280 of OZ014522.1, read as the reverse complement.
TTGATCTTCTATCCGACATTCGTCCTATGTCGTGATTTTTAGCAGCCGTCCCCTGCTAGGTGGTCGTCCTCCACCTTTTGATGGTCGTCCTCCATCATTTTATCCAATGGCCGTCCCCATTGTTGATTTCGGTTATCTGGCATTCGTCCTATGTCATGATAAACCTTGAGAGCAGCCGTCCCCTGCTAGGTGGTCGTCCTCCACCTCTTGATGGTCTTCCTCCATCATGCTCATCCGATGCCCGTCCCCATCGTTGACCTTTTCTATCCGGCATTCGTCCTATGTCGCGATATTTTCGACAGCCGTACCCTGCCAGGTGGTCGTCCTCCACCTTAGATGATCGTCCCTCATCTTATCCCCAACAGAGCAGCCGTCCCCTGCTAGGTGATCGTTCTTCACCTTTGATGACCGTACCTCATCATCTGTTTATTTCATTTATTCTTTAACCCGATGGTCGTCCCCGTCGTGGTCCCTTTTACTTTCCCTGATGATCGTCCTTCATCAGTTTAGCCCGATGGCCGTCCCCATCGTTGATTACTTTACTTTATGAACTTGATGGCCGTCCCCGTCATGTTTTCACTAATCCCTTGTTACAGCTTTGCTTGATGGCCGTCCCCATCATAATTCTTTTTATCCCCAGCATGTCGGCCGTCCCCGTCATTGCTTCATTTCCCGCACTTTTCCCAGCATGTCGGTCGTCCCCGTCATTGCTCTTTACCCAACAGTCATCCTCTGCTCGACGGTCGTCCTCCGTCGCCCACACTTTACAATATACTTTACTTTCTTTTACAATCTATATCCCTTTTCTTCTTCATTTTGTGAGTGCAAATTTTGGACTGTCTTTGGTATTCAACCACAAGTTATCTTGTTTGCCTGTTAAGCCGTTGCTTACATCCTGCACAGCTAACTCATGTTTGAATAGGGGCAGCTGTAAACACCCCAAATTTGCCCTCACCCATTCACACCATGGCTTATGATCATTTCATATGCATAAACACAATTAAGCATCTCACACCTTATTTTTGATTCACTGCATTGGTTCAAAGTCATCCGCATCTAGGGTTTGTGATCTGAGCAATCCAAGAGCTTCTTGAGCCACTCCAAAGGCCATCAATCACTTCAAAGGGGTCCATGTGTGTTCAAGTATCATATTATATCCTCTCAAAGTCAAGAATGTCAAAGAATCACAAGAACTGAGAATGGTATGGAAGCAGAGCCAGGCTTGACTACACAGGTGACCTAAAATTAGGGTTTTGGTTTCAAAGGCCATAACTCCAAATTTTTTGTTCATTCTTGTTTCCATTGGTCTCTATATGGTATAGGTAGTATGCATATCAATTTTCATGAAGAAATTCCATGGGGAAGTCATCTGATCAAAAGTTGACTTTTCAAGCAAGTCAGTGCAAAATCAGGGCATCTGAGGCCCCCAATGACCCAACCAAAGGGCATTCTTCATCATTTTGATTGTATATGATCTTTATTTGATCATGGAAGATGTTGGAAGATCACAAAATTCAAGAATTTCAAGTTTTTGCAAAGTTGACCTTTTTTGGCAAGTTTGACTTTTAATGAAATTGCCATTTTAGGCAACTTTTTCAACCTTTACTTTTTGATTCAAAAAAGCTTCAAATGAAAAAACTTTGGTCATGAAAGTTGTAGAATAGATCTTTCCCTTTTCAAAAAGTACAAAAACATGACCTAATTCATTTTGGATCAAAAGTTATGGCTTATCAAAGTTGGCAAAAATCACTAAATTTCAAAGTTTCTACCAAAGAGGTATTTTGCAAAATGACTTGATCAAGTGTTCTAAAGCTATCAAATGCCCTTCTAATCCACAAAACATGATCATGTGACATCTAAAGTTCAGAATGGACAAAAGAATTACACGTTTTTATGGTTTATGGAACAAGATTTTTCATAAGAGGCAAAAGTGAACCAAGTTGCCAAACTCATCATAGCTTCTCATCCACTTGCTGGCTAGCTTGCTGATCAATCCTAGGCCTTTCCTCACATCATGCTGCGCAGGACATGCCTTTTGTACTCAGCTAGCAAGTATCCCATTCCCTTCTTACACAACTTTGACATTTTGGCAAAAGCACCCATACCAATCAATAAAGCACATGTCACTTCTTCTGACCAATGGCATTTGTTTATACAAAGAAAATGCAAGCCAAACACAACAAGAAGCAAGCCTGAAACACACAACAAGACAGCATTCTCATTTTCCACCCTTTGGGCAAAAGCTTTCGAAAATCATCACACAACTCACAAACACACAAACTAACTTCATAAACCAACTCAACACATCTTCCTGGTCACAAAGTACCCTTCAAAACAGCCTGAAACTCAAAGAATCAAAAACACGATCATCACACCACCTTGAACAGAACTTCTGCAAACTCTCAAACCAGCCCAAATAAATTTGCTCCAAGCCTTTCAGAAGCACAAGGGAAGTCATAGGAGTGATTTTGCACAAGAAAGGAGGCCAGAAAGTTCCAAACTGAAAAGCTTCAAACTCAGGTAGCTTCATGAACTTTTTTTCCAGAACGTGTATTTTTAGTTTCTAAATGAATCTACATGCTTTCCTGATCATGAATATATGATTGTTTTTGAAAATGGTTGAGAAACCAGGGTGTATGCAATGTCTGAAACTTTTGCCCTAAAAACTGTTTGGCTTCGATTCGTTTGATTGATGAAGAATAAATGAGATTTGAGTGGGGGTTTTGATTCAGGGGGATGTGGGGATGATTTCTGGGCTTTTAGTTTTTGTTTTAGTGAGGTTTTGAGGATTTTGGAAATTTTCAGGTGGGGTTCCCACCGGAGAAGACGACCGGAGGTCTTCTCCGGCCACCTGAAAATAATTAGGGTTAACCCCTGTCATTAATTGTAGTTTGAATTTTGAGCGTTGGATGAGTTGACTTAGTCCACTCCCGCGCGTGCTCAATGGTTCAGATCTCTCCACTTAACCCTAATTCAGTTTAATTAGCTTAATTAATTAGGGTTAATTTGAATTTCCCAGAAGCAATCCTGGCCTTCCAATCTCGCGCGAAGTCTTTCCCTCCACTCCAAGTTTAAACCCTGGCCTTAGATTGCGCTGACTTCCCATTTAATTTCATTTTCTTTTTATTTAATTTCATTTGTTTTCTCATATTTATTTAAAATAGTAAAACAATTTTAAAAATTCTGAAATTTTTTGTACAAACTTTTATTTAATTTCAGAAACCAAAAATATTTTTATTTTTATTTTTTTGCATTAAAAATATTTTTAATCATTTAAAAGTTTATTTTTAATTAATTAATGGGAATTAATTAATTAAAAATACTTTTAGGTATTTAAAAATCACCAAAAAATTCATGAAACCTTCATAATCATTTAGAAACATTGTCCAACCCTCAAACCAAATTTCATTTTTGATCTTGATGTCTTTTGAGAATTTTTCATGGAATTAAAATCATTTCAAGGCATTATTTTGATCCAAACTTCAAAAAATCATTTCTGCCTAACCATTGAGAGTTGGACTTTGATTCTTCTTGCATTGCATTGTGTTTAGCATGTAGTTTGTGAGATTAAATTGGTTTGATTTGATCTTTCATTTTCCATTTGTTTGGAATTTTTCTTGTTAAGGTACCTTAAAACCCTAGAAAACTTAGAAAATTCATAGCCCTAATTAGGTTAAGAGTTGGAACCTCTCCTTTGGGCAGTGAGTTAGTATAGGATTAGAGTCCCTTTGAGTGCATTTTCAATTTTTTATCTTGCTGTTTGCTTCTGATTTTGGTTTTGGTTTGATGCATTGATCATAAACCCTAATTTGGGCTTCCTTTTGCATTTATCTTGTATTTGCATTCATACCTTGACTTGCCATAGCATTTTGTGCATCCATTTGATTCATTAGACATCTTAAGACATATTGAAAGCATGTTTGATCATTGCATCATGTGTTTGCCATGTTGTATGTCATTTGCATATCATAACTTTTCATGTGTGTTCATGGTTCTAAATTTGCTCCATTTGCATCCATTTGTCCATATGATCATCCTAATGCCTTGATTCATGTTTGCATCATCTCATAGCATCATTATCATCTCATATATGCTTCTGGTTTTGATTTGCATCATGTCATTTCATTCCATTTTGCATTGCATTGCATCTTTCTCACTAACTTTTCAGGTGGTAAGTTACTTTGAGAAGTGAATTTGCCTTCACTTCTCACAACTTCTTTTCATCTCTTTCATGCATCCTTGCTGCATTTTACTTTGTGTTTGAGATTGAGCTTGCTCATTCTTCTTCTTCTCACTTTCTTCCTTCAAGTGACTTGACTTCTTAAATGAAGCAAGTTACTTTGCTTCTCCTGATCCTTTCATCTGCTTCCTGGTGGTTCCTCTGAAGATTTCTCTTGTTAACCTCACAAACCTTAGGAACAACCAAGCATGACAATGATTAGGGTTTTGATTAGTCTCCCCTCTTAGTTTTGCCTTTGTGTTTCCTTGAGTCTTCTCTCCTCATCTCATAATCAGGGACTAAACCCTAAAGGCTTTAAGGCTTTGTGATTAAGCTTATGCCTGCATCCTTCTATTAGGATGGAGTGTATAACTTTAATCCTAAGTGTTAAACCCTTAATGTGTTTAAATCTTTTAATCAATTCATCTTAATAATCATCAAGACATCACACTTGTAACTTGGGCCTTGCATTAGGGTTCTAATTCTTCCTTAACTGGTTAAGAAGGACTAACCCTAGTGTTAATGGACAAGTCCCCCTCAAGTTGTCTTACAAACCCTAAAAATCACTTCATTATCATATCATTAACTAAAATCCATCTAATAAAGGCTTTGTTTTGTCATGAGTTTAATCCCTAATCATGGATTAAGTTGAGGAGCTTTCCTCAGCTTAAACATTCTCATCTATTATCCTTCTATTAGGATGGTGTAATGAGTCTGTTTAATCCCTGATTATGGCTTAATCTCATTACTCAACACTAAACAAAAACAACAAAAACATCTAAATAATCACAAGTAGGTTAATGATCTTAATCCTACACCATGGTGATTAAGTGTGAGATGCTGACTTCACACTTAAGGTATTCTCATTACCCCTAATCAGAGGGAAGATGTGATGAGTTTACTAAATCCATTGGTTTAGGCTTAAGCTCATTTTCTTATGACAAACTTTCAAAAGCAATAAAAGACTGAAAATACAAAAACAAACAATAATCGTCTCCTTCGGGATTCTTTTCTCATCACCTTCATTCATAAACGAGAACTTGCTTCTTCCGTCTAATGCAAGACAGTTTGCACCTGAGCCAGACAGGTCATACACTTGAGCATAGGCAAGTAAGCAGTCCATCAGTCAATTCATCTTTCAGTCTCTTTGGGTCGAACTACGGTGTTCTGACTTCCTCATTGCACGAGAGGATACGTAGGCATAACTTAACAGTTATCGAACAAAAGTCTCTGTATATTCCCCCTCTTTCCAGCTTTATTCTTTTAGCCTCATATTCTTGAGCATTTCATTCTTGCCCCTGCACTGACACATCATTTATACACTTCACACTTCCTTTACACTGACACCTGTACATTTTGTTTTCCAGCCCTTTTATACACAAATTGCACTGACACTACCCCTTTAAAACATAAATCTTTTAAGCGTGGATCCCGTCGAGTACGGCGGACAATCTGGGTGCTAATACCTTCCCAGGTTGTAACCAACCCCCTTTCTCAGTCTCTCTGGTTCGCAACCGTCTTATCCATCTTTTTCTAGGTCTATGCAGCATTACCTTTCCTCCGGGATAAAAATGCCTAGCTGGCGACTCTATTCATTCCCTGTGAGTTCACTCCTGTGTGTTCTCGCACCTCCTTTCGCCGATCGTTCGCGTCTGTACCATATTTGAGCCCAGTCTCATCTTTTGGGAGCGACACCTTGTTAGACATAAATTGGGGCCAAATTTTACATAGTCAGAGAGAAAAACAAAATTACAAAAACCAAAATACAATTCTGAAGCAGACAGTACACATCCCTCACACGCATTTTTCACTCAGAATCTTCATATTCAGTGTCTTCTTCCTCTTCAGATTCATCATCAGACTTAGCAGCTTCACCCTCTTCCAACTCCAGCCTTTGAATGACTTCCTCCAGCTTCTTCTTCCTGGCATCCAGCTCTTTGCAAGTGTTCTTTAGCTCTGCAATCAAGGTAGCTTTGGATATGGGAGATTTTGCTTTTGAAGGTCCTGCAGATGTCCCAGTGGGAGCTTCAACATCAGCTGCATGATGGCTTAAGAACAGCTTGTAGTGGAAGGCCATAGGGCTTTCTCTTTTGCAGATTGAATCCTTCTCAGTGAGGATACCTGGATACTAGCTGAGGATAATTCCACATAGCAGAGATGGAAAGGCAATAGGCAGCTTTGTTGCAGATGTCCCAGCATGCTTCAGTGTTTAATCAAATATGTAAGCCCCAAAGTCCAGCTTTGTTTGGGTGCCCACAGCATAAATGAATCTGCCCAATCCAGTTGCTATTGAAGAGGTATGATTGGTAGGAACCCAGTTTACAGTACCAATCCTATGCAGCATTGCATACTTTCTTGTTAGCAAGCTAACAGAAAGTTTGCCCTTGACTAGCCAAGTCTTGACTTGATTAGCAGTGATGACCTTGCAAATCTGATTGTCTGTCTTCCCCAGCTCATTAGGTCCATCAGATTCTCTCCCTAAGTAATGATTGATAACCCTAGGAGAGAATTCCACACATCTCCCTCTTACATAGACTTTTCTGAATTCATCTGACTTACCATCAGCACAATCTTCTTGCAGGTTGACAATGAACTCCTTGACTAGCAGCTCATAGCATGGTGAAAAGTTTGAAACTGTTTTAAATAAACCAGCAGATGAAATTAGGTCTATTACCTCAGTGCACTCAAGTGCATTGCTGCCCAGGTCTCTTTCAAGTGCCACCCTTCTTTGGTAGACAAATTTCCATCTGCTCACACTTGACACATGATGGAATGATATATTATCCAGAGGAGCTTCTGGAACAGCAGATGAAGTCCTTGAAGGTGCTGGTTTCTTCTTTGGTTGGGATGTTGGGACATCCTCTTCAACATCTGAATCTGGTGGAGTAACAGCTTTCCTCTTTTGTGTATTTACTTTGCTCCATTGTTTGGTAGGTCCAAATTACACTTTGGCCTTGTCTTTCTTTGGAGTAGGCTGTTTCTTTTCAGGAGTTGCATGTCCTGCAGTCTTCTTTTCTTTCCTTAACCTTAGCCTTTTGGCTATGCTAGGGTCCACAGAAGCAATGATCTCTGTGTCAGAGTCATTATCTATGCCTTCAACAGGAGGAGGTTGGGTAGTCTCCTCTTCAGCAGGTGAATCAACAGAAGCTTGGTCATCAGTGGCTTCATCAACATCATCAGTTGAGGCCTTGTTCTGGTCCTCAGATGTTTCAACATCTATTGGGACATCCTGTTGAGCAGGAGTGTCCTCTTCAGCCTGATTGATCTGTTCTTCTTGTGGAGCTGGCATGGTGTTCAGAGGGATAGAGATACCACTCACAACTCTTTGTTCAGATAGAATCCTGTTCACAAGATTCTTAATAGAGGCATCCACATATTCAGAGGCTTTGGGGGTGGTGTTTGAGGATGAAGGAACCCCTTTGCTTTTGCTGAACACAGGTTCCTTTGCTCTTCTCACATTTGGAGTTCTAGGCTTTTGAGCAAGAGGAACACTTCCTCTGATTTCGTCCATGGGAGTAGTATCCATTGGAACCATGGAGATTGGGGTTGCATGCACCACATCTTCTTGGTTGAGGTTTTCATCTGTGAGGTTAGGGTTTTGATTTTGAGACATTTTCGAATGTGGTGGAAGAAGAGTTTAAGTTTGATTGATTTTGATGAGCTCTGAAAATCAGCTATAGCATGCAATTTGTTTTGAGAAGATGATGAGAAGATGAATATCTGAGAGTAAGCTGGAGCTTTTATAAAAGCCGTTACTTGGAGATTTTTAAAGAGTGGAATATACAGAGTTTTTGACCAGACTGGTGTTGCCATCTGGTGATCATGCCACACGATGTCATAGGACATGTTGGCACTTCTCCATAACTGCTATATTTCACATAAGCAGATTCCCAATTTACCCCTTAGGTTTTCAAATTGGGTAGCATCCAAAGCTTTAGTAAATATATCAGCCAATTGCAGATCTGTGGCTACTTGTTCTAATGAGATCACCTTCTCTTCCACAAGATCTCTGATGAAATGATGCCTGATATCAATGTGCTTGGTCCTGCTGTATTGGATATGATTATTTGATATGTTAATAGCACTTAAATTGTCACAGTACAATGTCATGACATCTTGTGGGACATTGTATTCTGTGAGCATTTGCTTCATCCAAACCAACTGTGAACAACTGCTACCAGCTGCAATATATTCAGCTTTAGCAGTGGATAAGGATACACAATTTTGTTTCTTACTGAACCAAGAAATCAAATTGTTTCCTAGAAAGAAGCATCCTCCTGATGTGCTCTTTCTGTCATCAGCACTTCCAGCCCAATCAGCATCATAAAAGCCAATGAGAATTGGTTCACATCCATGGGAGTACATTATGCCATAGTCACAAGTACCATTGACATATTTCAGAATTCTCTTAACCTGGTTTAGATGGCTAACTTTTGGATCAGCTTGATATCTTGCACATACACCTACTGCAAAGGCTATGTTTGGTCTGCTAGCAGTCAGATATAATAGACTTCCAATCATGCTTCTGTATAATCTTTGGTCCACCTTTTCACCCTTGTCATCCTTTGTCAGCTTTAAATGAGTGGGGGCAGGTGTTCTTTTGTGGCTTGCACTGTCCATCCCAAACTTCTTGACAGTGTTCTTTGCATACTTGCTTTGGGATATGAACATGGAGTCTTCCATTTGCTTGATTTGCAGTCCAAGAAAGTAGGTTAGTTCTCCTACTAGGCTCATCTCAAATTCAGATTCCATTTGAGTGACAAAATGTTTAACCATCCTGTCTGACATCCCACCAAAGACTATGTCATCTACATATATTTGAGCAATCATGACATTTCCTTCTTCATCCTTCACAAACAAGGTTTTATCTATTCCACATTTCCTGTATCCTTGTTTTGTGAGAAAAGTAGTCAGCCTTTCATACCATGCTCTTGGAGCTTGCTTCATACCATAAAGAGCCTTCCTTAGTTTGTATACATGATCTGGACAGCTTGGATCAACAAATCCCTTAGGCTGCTCCACATATACCTCTTCATTAAGATATCCATTTAGAAAGGCACTTTTCACATCCATTTGAAATAGCTTGAACTTCAGGATACAAGCAATTCCTAAAAGTAGTCTTATTTATTCAAGCCTTGCTACTGGTGCAAAGGTTTCATCCAAGTCTACTCCCTCAATTTGTGTGTATCCTTGAGCTACAAGTCTAGCTTTGTTCTTTGTAACAACTCCCTGCTCATTTGACTTGTTTTTATACACCCATTTAGTGCCAATCACATTTATGTCATCGGGTCTAGGAACAAGATCCCACACTTCATTCCTTGTGAACTGGCCTAATTCTTCTTGCATAGCACAAATCCAGTACTCATCATTAAGAGCTTCCTTGATGTTCTTAGGTTCTATTTTTGAAACAAAACAAGAACCTGAAATCACCTCTTTTGATTTAGTGCTTACACCACTGTTGGGATCACCAATTATCAAATCTTTAGGATGATCCTTCTGAATTCTGATGGAGGGAGGTTTGCTGGATTGGTCTGTCCTTGCCTCAGTTAGATTGAAGTCAGGATGATCACTCTTTATTTCAGCTTCAGTCTGACTTTCAGCAGATGTTCCAACATCATCTGCAACATCTGCAGGGACATCATCAATGATCACATTTATTGACTCCATTATAACCTGGGTTCTGGAGTTAAATACTCTATAGGCTCTTCTATTTATGGAGTATCCAAGGAAAATCCCTTCATCACTTTTAGGATCCATCTTTCTTCTTTGCTCCCTATCAGCCAGAATGTAACAATTACTTCCAAACACATGAAAGTACTTAATTGTAGGTTTTCTGCCCTTCCAGACTTCATAGATGGTTGACAAGGTTCCTTTCCTTAGAGTGACTCTATTATGAATGTAACAAGTTGTGTTCATAGCTTCAGCCCAGAAGTACAATGGTAACATTTTAGCATGGATCATAGCTCTTGCTGATTCTTGGATAGTTCTGTTCTTCCTCTCAACAATCCCATTCTGTTGAGGTGTGATAGGTGAAGAATACTCATGATTGATTCCTTCTGAAGAACAGAAATCTGAGAATTTTTTATTCTCAAACTCCTTTCCATGGTCACTTCTTATTTTGACCACACAGCTTGCTTTTTCTCTTTGTATTCTTTGGCACAAATCTTTGAATACATCAAACACATCAGACTTTTCTTTAATAAAGTTTATCCATGTATACCTTGAAAAGTCATCAACCACCACATAGGCATACCTTTTTCCACCAAGGCTCTCAACCTGCATTGGTCCCATAAGATCCATATGCAATAATTCCAAAACTTTGGAAGTTGTCAGATGTTGGAGCTTTGGATGGGACATCTTGGTTTGCTTGCCTATTTGACATTCACCACATACTTTGCCTTCTTCAATCTCCAGTTTAGGAATACCTCTCACAGCCTCCATAGATATGATTTTCTTTATTCCTCTGAGATGAAGATGACCCAGTCTTTGGTGCCATAGCTTCACTTCTTCTTCTTTGGCTAAGGAACAAGTTGAAGTGAGACTAAAATATTGAGGTTCCCACATATAACAGTTGTCTTTAGATCTGGCTCCTCTCATGACAACCTTCTGTTCTTTATCAGACACTATGCATTCAGTTTTGGTAAAGTTTACACTGTAACCTTGATCACATAATTGACTTATGCTGATCAAGTTAGCAGTCAATCCTTTTACCAGCAGCACATCATCTAGTCTTGGAACATCTGGACAGTCCAAGGTCCCAACTCCCTTGATTTCTCCTTTAGCTCCATCTCCAAAGGTTACATATCTGGATGAATGTGACTTTAAGTCTACCAGCAGATTCTTCAATCCAGTCATGTGTCTTGAGCATCCACTGTCAAAGTACCAGTCTTCTTTAGCTGATACTCTTAGAGATGTATGAGCTATATATGCAACACCCTTCTTTGACCATTTTTGCTTGTAGTGAGGTTTTCTTTGATGTCTCTACCCTGTGTAGTGACCATTTTTAGAGCTCCAAGGTTGTTTGTTGAACTTGTTCTTGGGCATATAGCTTTGATCAGCATGAATACTAGCTTTAGGTACCCATACTTTCTTGATGACCTCTGTCTTCTGCTTAGGGGGTTGCTGATATCTTTGATTTTGATGTCCATGCAACACTTTCTTGGTAACCTCTATCTTCTGCTTAGGGGGTTGTTGATACATCTGATTTGGATATCCATGCAACTTGTAGCAATGAGGTTTGATGTGACCAAACCTTCCACAATGATGACATCTCCATCTTTGATACTTCTTCTTCATCATGTTCTTTTCATGATGTTGGGACATCTGTTGGGACATCTTGTTTGACTTTATGGGATTTGAAGTAGTTTTGCTGGTGCTAGTCTCAACCTTTTGAGCTTTATTAAATCCCAGTCCAGTTCTATCCCCTGAATGCTTATTATTGTTGAGAATGACATCCAGTGTGTTTGAGCTACTGTTCAGCATTCTAACAGATTTGGACATGTGTTCCAATTTGGAGTTGAGAAGACTTACTTCACTTTTTAAAGTGTCAATGATTTCTAGATTACTTGTCTTTTCAACCTTTAATGCCTCAATCTGCTTCTTCTGTTTTACATTCTCCATGCATACTTCAGTGCTCCTTTTACACAGCTCTCTGTATGATTCTTCTAGCTCTTCAAAAGTCATCTCCTCATCACTGGATCCACTTTCAGATTCACATACTCCAGCTAGAGCAGTGATGTGCTTTGCCGATTCTTCTTCTGAATCACATCCTGAGTCTTCATCAGACCAGGTCACAGAGAGACCTTTCTTCTGCTACTTTAGATAGGTAGGGCATTCATTTCTTATGTGTCCATATCCTTCACATCCATGACATTTAATCCCTTTTTCTTGATTTGTCTTTTCATCATAACTTGACCTTCTATTAGCATCATAAGGTCTTTTATTCTCAGAAGAGTTTGAGTTTCTTCCAATTGGTCTGGACCTGCCATCCATTCTTCTGAGAATCTTGTTGAATTGTCTTCCAAGCATAGCAATTGTTTCTGATAAATTTTCTTCAGGTTCTGATTCATAATTTTCTTCTTCTTTATCAGTATTTGACACCAAGGCTATGCTTTTGTTCTTCTTGACAATTGTATCATTCATTCCCATCTCAAATGTTTGAAGGGAACCAATGAGTTCTTCAACCTTCATTGTGCATATGTCTTGAGCTTCTTCTATTGCTGTAACCTTCATGTCAAATCTTTTTGGCAAAGATCTGAGAATCTTTCTTACCAGCTTTTCATCACTCATCTTTTCTCCCAAAGCACCAGAAGTATTAGCTATTTCCAAGATGTTCATGTAAAACTCATGAATTGTCTCATCTTCCTCCATTCTCAAGTTTTCAAACTTGGTGGTGAAAAGTTGAAGTCTTGACATCTTCACCTTTGATGTTCCTTCATGAGTTGTTTTTGAGAGTGTCCCAAACATCTTTGGCCAGCTCACAGTGATGCACAAGTCTGAATATGTTCCTATCAATGCCATTGAATAAGGCATTTAAGGCCTTGGAATTTCCAAGTTCTGAATCTTCTTCCTCCTTGCTCCATTCTTCTTCAGGTTTCAACACTTTTGCTCCATCCTTGTTGTCTTGGACAGGGTGCTCCCATCCTTTGTTGATTGCTTTCCAAGCCCTATTATCAAGTGATTTTAAGAATGCTACCATTCTTGGCTTCCAGTAGTCATAGTTTGATCCATCCAGTATAGGTGATCTATTCACAGACACTACATCTCTGTCCATGTTCCCAAAATTTGCAGTCCCTAGATCTCACCCAGTTAAACAGGTAGGGTGCCTGCTCTGATGCCAATTGAAATTCTGGGATCAGGTACGTGATGTCGAATGAGATGTTTAAACACTTGAAGACTTAAACAGAACTTAAAGTGCAGGTAAATTTAAACAACACAGGAAATTGTTAACCCAGTTCAGTGTATCTCCACACTTACATCTGGGGGCTACTAAGCCAGGAAGGAAATCCAATATAAGTAATATTAATTCTAGACTTAAACCACTCAGTTTAATCTTTCACTTAATATCTACCCAAGGCTATTTCTACCTAAGACACAACTTAGATATGAGTATCAACTCACTCCCCCTCAATCACACAGTGATATATTACAAGTTTAATAAAATTGAAGTCACACTTCAAACAAAACAGCTTGATCTTACTTCACAGTTTCAATCAAGTCACAATACACTTTTGCTTAAAAGCTCATAAAGTGTTACACATATAAAACCTGCTATTACAACACAAACACCCTATTTAGTCTTCTTGATTTCATACTCTATTCTGAGAGTTTCTGTTGCTTAAATAGATGCTTGGATTTTGGGCTTTCTGTAGGTTATCCAATCCTGATACGCATGTTGTTATCACCTTGAATTAGGGTTTGTTACTTCCTTGATTCTAGGTGAGTCAGTTCTTCTGTTTATACTGAAACCATATAACCAATCTCCCTACAGATGCGCCTTCTACTGTTTTATCCATTCACAAACAATTCCAGATAAATTCCCTGAATTTTCTCAGTTCTGTTAAGCATTATTTAATTCTGGTAGCAGGTTTGAGATGTCACAACATCTAGTGTGACATCCTGAAAACTGAACTTACTTCATTAACTTATACAATGTCACAACATCTGATGTGACATCCTGAATTAAGTTCATTAACTTATACTCTGTTTGATAATGTCACAACATCTGGTGTGACATCCTGAACTAAGTTCAACACTTCTTGTTGGTCAAAAATTCTGCCAATTCTAAACATCTACACATAGTATACAACACAAAAACATGAATAGTCATAGAGTCTATTTATGTCAGATTTGATGATAAGCTTGGTTCTGAAAAACCAAAGCAGAATGAATCTCTTGCGGATATAGAAGTTGAAATCACTACAAACAGAACATCTGAAGAACAATCACCTACAGAACAAAACAAGACAATCACTCCAACAAGCTCTGAAGAACCCACTCAGAAGAAACTATCCAGAAGCAAGCTGAATCACCCAGAAGACAAAATCTTGGGAAAGAAGGATGAACCAATCAGAACAAGATCATCATTCAGAAACTATGAAGAATCTCTAATGGGACTAGTCTCCCTGATTGAAGCAACTTCTGTAGAAGAAGCTCTCTCAGAAAACGATTGGATTCTGGCTATGCAAGATGAACTTAATCAATTCACCAGAAATGATGCATGGGATCTAGTTCCTAGGCCCAGAGGATTCATCATCATTGGCACCAAGTGGGTATTCAGAAACAAGCTAAATAAGCAAGGAGAAGTTGTCAGAAACAAAGCACGACTGGTTGCACAAGGTTATAGTCAACAGGAAGGAATTGACTACACAGAAACCTATGCCCCAGTCGCCAGGTTAGAATCTATTAGACTTCTAATTTCATTTGCTGTAAACCATAATATCATTCTATATCAAATGGATGTCAAGAGTACATTTTTAAATGGTTATATTAATGAAGAAGTGTATGTGCACCAACCCCCTGGTTTTGAAAATACAAAATTTCCAGAACATGTCTTCAAACTCAAAAAATCTTTATATGGTCTGAAGCAAGCTCCCAGAGCTTGGTATGAAAGACTAAGAAATTTTCTTCTGGAAAATGATTTCATCAGAGGGAAAGTGGATACAACACTCTTCAGTAAAAACATTAAAAATGACATTCTGATATGCCAAATTTATGTAGACGATATAATATTTGGTTCTACTAAAAGTGCTATGGGAAAGGAGTTTGCTAAGTCTATGCAGGCAGAATTTGAAATGAGCATGATGGGAGAATTAAAGTTCTTTCTGGGAATCCAAATCAATCAAACATCAGAAGGAACATATATTCATCAAAGCAAATATGTCAAAGAACTTCTGAAGAAATTTGATTTATCAGAAAGTACCATCTCTAAAACTCCTATGCATCCTACATGTATTCTGGAGAAAGAAGAGGTAAGTAAGAAAGTAGATCAGAAAATCTACAGAGGTATGATTGGCTCTCTCCTCTATCTAACTGCTTCTAGACCAGATATTCTATACAGTGTTTGTTTATGTGCTAGATTCCAATCAGATCCTAGAGAAACTTACTTAACAGCAGTTAAGAGAACTTTTAGGTATCTGAAAGGTACTACTAATCTTAGTCTATGCTACAAAAGATCCAAAGATTACAAACTTGTAGGATACTATGATGTTGATTTTGCTGGAGACAGAACAGAAAGAAAAAGTACTTCTAGAAGTTGTCAATTTCTGGGAGATAATATAATTTCTTGGTCTAGAAAAAGGCAGTCAACCATAGCATTATCAACTGCAGAAGCTGAATACATTGCAGCAGCTGGATGCAGTACTCAGATGCTCTGGATGAAAAATCAGCTTGAGGATTTCAATATTTATGAGAGTAACATTCCCATCCTCTGTGATAATAATTCTGCTATCTGTCTCTCTAAAAATCCAATTTTACACTCTAGATCTAAACACATAGAAGTTAAACATCATTTCATTAGGGACTATACTCAGAAGGGAATCTTAATTTTAAAATTCATAGACACAAATCACCAATGGGCTGACATTTTTACAAAACCCCTTCCTGAAGATAGATTTAATTTCATTCTAACCAACCTTAGTATGAAATTATGTCCAGAATGAAAATGCTTTAATTGTATGTTTTTATCTCTTAGAAGTTCTGAACTAAAATCTCTGTTTTATTATTTCAGAAGTTATAATTTCTTTTATTCTAACTGTTTAATTCTGAGAACTTCTGTTCAAGAGAATAACATGCAGATCTTTACATCAACACGTGTCAACAAAGCTCTAAGGAATCCTATCAGAATCGGAATACGTGTCAAAACTCTGAAAAAGTGACAGAACATGCAATTGGACAACTGTCCTCTACAGAAGGACACCTGTTCAAATTCTGGGAAACTGAAAAGGCTGACTTGACACAATAGAGGCAAAAATCTTTTTGGTAACTGTTCCAAGATCTTTACGCCTTCCCTTTTGTCAGCTGCATTTATTACTTTCCAATCATTATGTTTTTTAAATTAAAATTTTCCACTAATTGCTCGTTGTCTTAAATGAAATTTTTTCCATATATAAACACTCTTTTACATTCACTTTTCACTTTTACCATCATCGTTCTTTTACTCTCTTTTTTTTCACCTTCATCTATTCTTCTTCTCTGAAACTTTTTAGAAACCCTAAACCCTCATCTTAGTAACTATGTCTTCCACCTCTCAACCACCAAAGGATTCATCAACAGATGTACTACATGTTTCTCCAGTGAAAACTCTTCTCACACCCACTGAAAAGCTTGAAGTCTTGTGTGAACTGTTCGTGGACTTTGCTAGTTTGAAAGAGAACGGTTTCGATTTGCTTCCCGCCGTCAAAGCTCAAGGCTGGGAAAAATACTTTGATCGCCTTATGGGACCAGTCTTCCCCAAGCTGGTTAAAGAATTCTGGGTTTTTGCAAGCGCCACAAATTCTCACGTTACTTCTTATGTTTTGGGGAAGAGAATAATCATCTCAGAAGACCATATTGCAAGACTTATTGAATCTGATGGAAACGGGATAAAGTGCAGTGAGATGGATAAACTATCAGACACAAAACTGATAGCAAATAAAATTTTCACAAATGGGAAACCCTCTAACAAAATTAAGGATCTGAAGGATCATCTCAGAATATGGGCTAAGATCATCCTTGGTAGCATTTGTCATAATAAAGCAACCAACTCCCCTGACTACATCAACATGGACCAACAGTTCTTGCTTTATTTCATTGCCAAGAAGAAGAAGGTAAACCTAGCCCATTCATTATTCAATCATCTGAAGAACAGTGTCAAAGAAACAAGAGAAGGAGAAAAGACCAAGAGGGACTGGATACCTCTAGAACGCTTAATTTCTGATATCCTCAATGAAAACAAATTGGTGGATTATCTGATTGAAGCTAAGCAGGTAGAACTTCTAGAACCTGATGCTGGAAAGCCCCTCAATGCTAAGAATCTCAAGAAAATGAAATTTATCACCTCTATCAAGAAGGACCCAATCTTGTACTCCAGGGAGGTTATCACAACAAGGAAGATTCATCTACAGAACTTCCCATTATTTTCTGCTGACACACCTCCAGAGGTTGTGGTCAGATATTTAGAATCTTGCAAACAAGATGGTGTGGATCCCATGTTCAACCCAGAGGAACTCAAACAACCAGCTCCAGAAGTTGTATTAAAAAGGAGCAAGAAAAGGAAAGATGGGGAAGGAACTTCTCAGAAGGTTTCTAAAACGATCGAAAATACAGGTAACACTTCTTCCTCTACTTCTGATTTCGTTTATGTGGTAGAAGCAGTAAAAGTGGTCATGTCTGAACCAACTTCTTCTGACCAACCTCCTTCTGACCCAATTCCTTCTGAACCCATCCCACCTTTTGTACCCATAACTGTTTCTAACCAAGTTCCCTCTATGATACCCACAAATTCTGTTGTTTCCTCTATCTTAACTTCACTAAATCCACCTGAACATGAAACTCATCAACCAAAAACTCTATCTGATTTTGATATACCCATTGATCCAACACCACTCTCTGATATAGACCGTTCCCAATTCGTTGAAACACACACTGATCTCCAAAACGTTCTTTCTGATATTGACGCATTCCAACCTCCTGAATCCCAACAAATTCCACCTATTCAAACTTTTAAAACAAACCCACCTAGCAATTTCCATCCTCTGAATGCTGATGTCCATGCACTAGTTTTTGACCTCTCACCCATTAGAGAAAGCTCTCTGTCCTCTTATGAATCAACCCCACCAAACTCACCAACATTCATAACAATACCAGACACACCTCTAGAAGAATCTGAGCCAGAAAATCCTCTTAGAACATCCATTAACATAGAAGCTCTCCAAAAACTATCTTCTGTTTCCAACAAAACTGCCATTCCGGCCTCAAAACCAAAACCAACCAAAACAGACATTGATGCATTACTGCTTTCCTTTAAAGCAGAAATGAAAATCAAGTTAGAGGATCTGAAAGTTGCTTTCTTAGAGCTTCCTAATCCAGCAGCTTCTGATTTTCTTTGGGCTACATTGAGAAAATGGTTCAATGTTGAGACCAAAAGGCTGAAGGATATCTGCTATGATATCGCTCATCAGAACTTCTGTGAATACCTCAAAGCAGTCGTCTCCAACATTGAAAATAACAAGCCATTACTTTTGGATAACAAACCCTGGACTGAACCAGAACCTCTGGATTCATACTCTGAACTTCAGATGGTTTTAGTTCCTTCTGATGAAGCTCAGGAAGTTGACTCTGTTCCACCACCATCAACTGAAGCAAATTTTGGAAATCAAGCTGCTACAACAACTGAAGAACCTCTACCAACATCTCTTGTGCTGAAGACTCTAGAAGAATTGAAAAAGGAGAATGAAATGGTCAAGCAAAGATTGGACAAACAGGATGAAACTAATGCTGAACTGAAGACTATGATTGGCAAGCAAGTGGAATCTTCTTCTGAAATCAAGTCTCTTTTGGAAGCATTAGTTACTAAGATGAATCCCCTACCTTGATTTTCTGTTAACCTTTAGTTTTATCTTCTAATAATCTTATATGTTTAATTACTACTGTTTGTTTCTTTTTGGCTATGCCCCTGATTAATGAAGACTTATTTCGTTTTGCTTCTTCACTCTTTTTGTTTTTCCTTCTGCATCTTTACTTTTTGATTATGGCAAAAAGGGGGAGAAATGTAGAAGATTTTGATCTATAGCAGTTATCAAGATTAACCTCTAACATATATATTCTAATAAAATTGTTTTAGTTGTGATTCTAAAATAGAAACAGGTCAAGTAACCAACTCAGGGGGAGCTAAAGCTGATAAAACTTTTGAAGGATAAAACTTCTGAAGGAACCTCTAATGGAAATCTCTGAATTAAATTAACCAAAGGGAGTTCTTCTAATCCTATTAAACTCTATTCTTAAAATCTAAATAAATGTTTTGTCATCATCAAAAAGGGGGAGATTGTTAGAACAATTCTGGTTCTAAACCTCTAAGAGTTTTGATGATAACAATTATTATTATGCAAGAATAGAAGTTCTAATACATACTGAAAATAACTTTCTTTGTTATATGTGTAGAAGTTGTAGAAAAGGAAGTTATTGAAAGGAAGACGTGCTTAATTAGAAGAAACATTGCGCCCTATATAGAAGATACATTTATTGAAGAATCCATCATTAAAGACGTGATTTATTGGCTGCGTATCAAGATTTAATTCTCTCTGATTTATGTCTAGAAGATGATGATTCTCATATTAAAGGCATTAATTAAATAATATATCAATTAATGGTGAAGACAAGTATCTCTCGTTTTGGAAGGAATTTATGATAATAATTTATATCCAAAACAGGCTCAAGTTGTTCCCAACGGTCACTTTATTCAAGCCTATATAAAGGAATGATTTTGAAGATTGAAAGTTGCGCTGACGAATTACTTTTTCATATATCATATTATTGTGCCAAAACTTTGTAACAATCAAAAGCTTATTAGAAGCATACTAGTTACATTATTGTTTATTATAAAAGTGATTTTCCTTGAGTGAATAGTTAGTCAGTAGACTCAAGAAGACTTTGACAGTAGGTCATTGTGATTGTATCTAAATATTGAATAGTGGATTAAGACCTCAGTGATAGAGGCAAAATCACCTTGGCTGGATGTAGTTTGAGTTCAAACGAACCAGTATAAATCAACTTGTCATAGAAGTTATTTTTAAGCTGTTAAGAAAACCCAATTCCAACCCCCCTTCCTTGTGTTTTACGCCCCTTCACTCTTTCTTTTCTTTGTTGGAATATTAATCACTTGTTTCTTAGCAATGCGTACGGATGAATTGATCCAAATTCCCTCATTATGATCGTTTCTTATATATGACTCATCCGATATAAGATCCTCATCTTCATCATTTCTATTCAACTCATTATGTCTAATGTATGACTCATTCTCAACATCAATATCACATTGATCGACACCTCTATCATCAACCACTTTGTTAGAGAAAAGCATTATAGACCATTTTGTACTCGTCGGGTCATTCACATAGAACACTTGTTTAGCTTGAGATGCTAGAATAAAAGGTTCATCTTTGTACCCCACCATAGTAAGATCAACTTGCAAAAATCCAGACTTATCCATTCGTATGCCGCTACTATTTACCCACTTGCAACCAAAGATGGGAATCTAAAACTTCTCGTAATCAAACACCCAAATGTGCTCAATAACTCCAAAATATGACAAAATTGCACATTTGGGGTTTAAGTCCTTCATACTTGATATATGCATCGCTTAAGCTAGCACGGTGACACCACTATTTTGTATAGTACTCTTATCATCTTGTTCTTTGGTATAAAATGTGTATCCATTAATTGAGTATGTGTTATGAGAAAACACATGCAAACTTAGACCATATACCAAACATCTCAACCTTTCTGTTACCGAAGAAGGATCTGAAGAGCGCTTCGAATAAATATGATCCTTTAACCATTGTATGAAACTTTGATTGTGCTCTCTAACTATCCAATTTTCATTTCTGTTCGGATTTAACCTTCAGAGTACATCCTTGTGCATTTCAACATAGGGCTCAACCTCATTATCATTGTGCAGAACATACAAATGAACTTTATCCCGTTCATCCCTTGATACTGTCACAATTTTATTTCCAATTAATTTTTTACCTTCCATTTTTTCGAAAATCTGAACTTTGGGGAGTCCAATCGATTGAACGTTAGACAAATATTCAGTACAAAACTCAACAACTTCTTCAACAATGTATCGTTCAACAATACAACCCTCTGGTCGACTTCGGGATTTCACGTACCCTTTTAATATTTTCATCCGGTAGCATTTCTCTCATAAGGGCCAACAACTCTGTGAAACTTTTATCCGACCATCCATTGTCCGCCTTTAAGTTGTACAACTTTAATACCGCAGACAGTCTTGAGAATTTAGTGCAACCTTTGTACAACGGTTTCTCTGCATCGCTTACCACCTCTCAAACATTTCAGGACAATCATGAAGATCTTCTTCAAGTGCTTCTACAATCTCTTCAACTCGATCACAATCGTATGTTTCCGTGTCTTTGTCGTATGAAGCATAGGTTGTATTACTTTTTCCACTCGGTTCAACATTCTCGTTAATTTTCTCACCATGAAATATCCAACACTGATAACTTTGATCAATTCCATGCCTCAGTAAATGCGATTTCAATCCATCTGCGTCAACCTTACCAATATAACAACAACGCAAGCAAGGACAATGCATTCGTCTGGGGTTTTCAGCGTCTTGAACAACAAACTTAACGAATTCCGCAACCCCATTCTCGCACTCTTTGGTCATTCGATCGACACAGATCCATGTTTTATCTATGGTTTTCCTACTTATGACAAAAACCTGTGAAAATGATTTTAATATTTCATCTCAACTAAATGAACCAAATTATGACAAAAAGATAACACATATATATATATATATATATATATATATATATATATATATATATATATATATATATATATATATATATATATATATATATATATATATATAGGTAACTATTACTTTTAGTGTAACTATTACTTTTTGGTTGACTGATGATGAGGTTTATATGTACACCATGTTGACATTTTTTATGTGAACCGAACACGTATATATAGTAATGTTTGTGTGACAAATATGTTGTCATTATTTGGAAAATGACATTTTTTTTAATATTAATAATTTCATATAGAATAGTGTAACTATATACAATGTCACAGGTTTTGAAATTAATATCTCTTGTGGTAGGTTTAGTATGAATCTATTACTTATATATACGTGTTATTCTTTAAAATATTTGTACAATACAACTTTTGTGGTAACTATTACTTTTTGAAATTAAATTTGTTATCTTTTGTGGTAGGTTTAGTATGAATCTTCACCTATATTAATATCTTTATAATATATTATTTATAATGTATTTGGCAATACTCTATAATGTATGAATCTTCACCAATATCTTTATATTAATAGAGTATGAATCTTCACTTGTGGTAGGTTTAGTATGAATCTTCACCTATAATGTATTCTTCACCTAGTAATCACTTCTACCACAAGTCAACTATATACAAAAAGTGCTTAAACTCATAAGCACTTCTACCACAAGTCAACTATATACAAAAAGTGCTTAAACTAATAAGCATTTCTACCACAAGTCAACTATATACAAAAAGTGCTTTAACTTATAAGCATTTCTACCACAAGTCAAATATATACAAAAAGTGCTTAAACTCATAAGCACTTCTACAACAAAGCTTAAACTACAACAATGTCAAATAAATACATAATGAGCTTAAACTAAACATAATGAGCTTAAACTAAATGTCAAATAAATACAAAAAGTGCTTAACTCATAAGAACATAGATTGAAAGAAGAGATGAAACTTACCAAGAAATGTGGTGGAGACGGTGGAGGACGACGGTTGTACGACGGAGGACGACAGTGGACTTCACGGAGGTAGAATGTGGTGGACAATGGTGGAGGACGACTGTTGAAGCTCGTTAGGGCGAAAATGGCGATTTTTGTTCGTCGTTCGCAGAAGAGAGGGAAAGGAAGAAATGAAAATAGAAACTGTATATTTTTAATATAATTAGACCTTAGACAACGCTTTTGTTAAAACTGCTTTCTAAGGTAAGCGTTGTCTAAGCCCCCCCCTTAGACAACGCTTTTGGTTTTAATTTTTTTTAAAATTGAAAGACTTTAGACAATGCTTTTGAAAAAGCGCTGTCTAAGGCCTACCTTTAAAAGCGTTTTCTAAAAGCGATGTCTAAGCCCTACCTTAGAAAGCGCTTTTTCAAAAGCGCTGTCTAAGGTAGGACTTTTAACAGCGCTTTTTTTAAATTTTTTTTTTGAACAGTTTTCGTGTTTGCTTTTAATTTTATCCTTAGACAACGCTTTCTTTATAAAGAGATGTCTAAGGTGTGCTGTTAAATGTCAATTTTGGCATAGTGTATGTTTAAAGAGTGACACTGATGTTAGGGTTATGTTATGAGAGAGACAATTGAAATATGTTAGGATTTTCATTTGAGAAAAACAGTTGATGAACGATAGATACTTTCAATTGTATAGAAAAAAATATCACATTTCATCATGGTTAAAAAGAAAAACGGTTATGAAACCTTACAGAAAAGTATCACATTTCATCACGGTTCCTTAATAAGATAGTGGTTAAATATATTTCTATTTTTTATTTATTTATGAACGCAATGGTGAGAGAGTTATTCATTATTATTATTGTTATTCTTCATCATTGATGATATTGTTGTTTTTATTTTTGTTGACTTTTACTTTTTTTTTTAAAACAATAATAATATATAAACAAAAAATAATAGTACATAAAAAATAATTTCATTAAAAGACCCAAAAGGGAAGAGTACATAATAATTTCATTACATAATTTTGTCTATGTCTGAACAATATCCCCTAGCAGCAAATGAATCTTCATAATCTATGACTCTCTCCTCACTACCTTCGTCAGAATCATAGTAAAAAATCTTCCTCAAAACATTTTTTTTCTTCTTCTTCTTCTTCTTCTTCTTCTTGGTCTTCCTAACCCCATTGTATCCTTGACAACAGCCGTTCCAGATGGTTGGACCTCCTTAGTTGACTGTTGATCATGGTGTTGTATTGTGTTGACTTCAGTTGAGACATTTATGTTAGTATTCTTAGATGGAGAACTCATGTTGCTATATAAAGTTAAGAAGAATCTATAGTTTTAAAGAAGTGAAATTGATTATATAAAAATGTGCATTTATAGAAGATGTTGAAGATGAAATATATGATGATTTAATACTTGCAATGATTACTTATAATGATATATATTCTTGAATGACATTGTGATTGTCTTGAAAAATGAAGAAAATTTTCAATCATCATTATAGTTAGGAAGAACGTTTTTATCTTTTGGGAAGAACAAAAGTTGTACAGATGATATTACAATAGTTTCATATTAAATTCTTGAATAAATAATTTTGAAAAATAAAAAAAAAAACGTAGTTGGCAGGATTTGAACCTTGTACCACTCACTTTATCACCACGGTTGATATCATCAACCGTGATTAAATAACTTTAAAAAAATCATAAGGCGCATCCAGTATCAGATATTATAATGGTGGATGACGTAACTGTAATAATATTATGTTACTGAATATTTATTTTGTAGTTGTGTGTGTGTGTGTGAGAGAGAGAGAGTTTGGTGATAACCGGCTAAGAAACTAGTTCCAAGTCAAAATAATTACTTTTATCCTCCACATCTTTCACGTTTGTTGATGAACCAGCACAAATCAAATGGTCTACACCACACATTGTCTAATCATAGCAAAACTCTCTTAACCTTACCCTTAACTCCTAAAGATAAAAAGAGATGAAAAAAGTTCTAAGATCTCTAAGAAGAGCCATTAACACCCCTAACTACTTAAAAACAATATACCAAAAACTGAAAGTTAAGTTAGGTATAAACAAATGTGAGGTAGATTCAAGAAAATCCCCACACAAAATACAAAAAAGTACCCATGGGATCTACTATGATATTTTGTTTGAACATATTATCCTTATCCAAGATCTCCCCCATAAGAGGTCTGAAGACCCAACCTTACCTCCCTAATAAATCCTTTCTTAAACATATTGGAAGAATCATCTTTCTTGGATCAAAGAAGAGACATTCCTTTTCACAAAGAAGAAACATAACACAACCTCGAAGTCATAACCCCACGCAAGGAAGAGACATCATAACGATCATACATAATATCATACCAAAGGCCAGAGGCATCATGAATAAGTCTCCGCCTCTATTTGGCTAAGATGGCTAAATTAACAAGACATAGCTCTCTAATGCCCATGCCACTTCCTTATTATATTTACATACATTAGACCAGTTCACCCAAAATATTTGGACTCTACTTTCATACCTCCCTAAATAAACCTTTTATGGATCCTGAAAAAGATATTCCAAACTTTTACAGACTTTTTTCAGAAAAAGACACGAAGAAGACAAGTATATCATTGATAATATAGGTAAAAATAAAAACTCTTCCCCCATGCTAACATACATATGATTTCAAGAATTAGTCTCTTACGCATCAGTTTAACTAGAAGTTCCCACGCAAAATTCAATCGAGGGTTGGATCCCACTAGAAACACCATATATGAGAACAATGAAGAAAGTCATCTACTAACTCTATATAAGATGGATCAATGTTAATCCAAATCAAACTACTCTTATGAAAATAAACCTAAGGTCATAAACTAGCTTAAACCCCCTTAGAATAGATTTTATGGCGCTTGGATTCTCGGTTGAAGGATCAACTAAGATTAAGATATCATCTTTGGATTTATGTGTTTGCAGGTATCAAAACTGCAACAACATGTTGATTTGGTTTTGATGCTAACAACGCTCTTTAGAGAAGTCTTCATCAATCTTGTTTTTTAAGGCTATGTATGTTTAAGTGATTGTGCATGACAAAATGTTGTTCAACTGTTCAAGTATTGGTGTTTAACAAGTTGTTGATCAAGTGGTTGTGATTAATATTGTCTAAGTGATGGTTCTTGATAAGGTATTGATAAAGTGATGGTGTTTGGTATGTTGTTTAAGTGATGGTACTTGACAAGTTGTTGATCAAATGATGGTATATACTAATTAAATTTAATAAATGAATAAATGTAAAGAACAATTCGACACTATAAAATATTTCTTAGAAAAAAAATACTCATAATGATATATACTAATTAATTTGAGAATACTGTACATAATCGCAACGTTTAAATTTAAATTATTTGTTTTGGATTGGATATCACATTTAATTTTGAGAGGGAACAACGTCCAATTGATGAATCAGGAATGAATTAAAAAAACTAAATTAGAGAAAAACTTTGAGAGTTAGTCACTGTCAGGATGGAGGGTGGCTGTACATAGAGAACTCTAGATGAGAATGTCTTTGCTGACAGTAAGGCACCACTGAATGGACATAACATAAATGAGTGTTGTGTTTTTGTTCATTTTAAGTTTTTTTGGTTGGTACATACATTTTGGTCCCTACTCCATACTATCTATAAGTACCGATTATGGTGAATATAATGATAGAACTGAGTGATGTTAAGTGGTAAGCAACCATGCATTTCATGACAAGAATATTGATATCTTAACCATGGTTTTAATGGTTTTAAATTGTGGTTGTGGCTGCGGTATTGAGATTGTGGTCACTGTGTATGCTGCGATGCTTACTGCTGCTGTTGCAGTGTGAGTTTTTACAGGGAGGTAATTGAAATTGAGTTTTTCATTACATTAAGTTGAGTTTTAGGATTCTAATATTTTGATTTTTAATGAAAAAACATTATTGAAATTGTCTAATGTGGTTCCTAATATAGTCGGAGACGTAATTTTAAAATCACACCGAAATTGTGGTCCGATGCAGTTACAGAGACAACCATATCTGCTATATTGCAGGTGCAATTACAGTTAAATTACGGTTACGGACCGCAATTTAAAACCATGATTTTACTTGTAGTAGTTGTAAAATAATATATAAGTTTTGTAGAATAACATCTGTGATATAATATGCATGTAAATAAACTGTTCACTCGTGAAGGATGAACAGAGTTTTCCAAGAATATTGTCTTTAGATACTGGTAAATTAAACGGAGTTTTTCAATAATATTGATTGTGTTGTGATTTGTTTATTGTAGTATATTCTGTATTGCCATGTGTCTTATGTGTCCGTGCTTTTCTATCTACTGTTTAGGCCTTTCATTATCCCATTTTAAATATATTAGACTTCGATTTAGGTATTTCATTGGAAAATATGCCATATTTCTCAAGTGATTGACCATAATAATGCCTTGAAATTCCTCGGAGCTACATACATAACTAAGATACCAAAAATTCATCGGATCTACAATGAAATGGAAATCCATCCGTATCGAATATGGATATATAGTAAACTTCTCCCTGACCGGAGTGTACATACATATGAATTTTTCAAAGATGTCGAAGAGTTTATAAACTTTGCTTGTCAGAAGAAAGAGTACTTGAAGGATTGTTGTGTAATAAGATGTTCGTGTAAGTTGTGCAAAAATAAGAACCACCTCATCCAAAATGAGGAAAACTTTCATATTCACCAACATGGTTTACACCGGAATATTGGAATTGGACCTGCCATGGAGAGATAATCTCTCACATCAGTGATAGTGACGATGATGATATAGATATGGTTGCGCCTTGTAATAGTAGTCAACAACGGAGTTACGAACATGTTCATAGGTAACAAGACATGGTGTTTGATTGTGTCAGTTTTAATCGCGAGCAACATTTTATACAACAAGAAGAGGAACCTCCAAATATGAAAGCAAAATCATTTTATGATATGTTGAATTCAACTCAACAACCATTGTGGTCGGGATGTAAAAACACAATTGGATTATCTATTGCTATTAAGATGTTGAATTTAAAATCTAAACACAATATGTCACATGCATGTTACGATGACATGATCAAGTTTATGAAGAAATCAAGCCACCCAGAGAATGTAATTCCCTCTAACTTTAGGGGAAAAAAACTTGTGGTTGTACTCGGTTTATAAAGAGTAAAGATAGATTATTGCGTTGGTGGGTGTATGTTGTATCACAAAGAGGACATAAATTTGAAAGAGTGAAAATTTTGCAATGAGCCTCGATACAAAACTTGTATTTTGCGTAAGCGTAAGTGAAACTCTAAAGATGTTCCTCGCAAGAGATTTCATTACTTGCCTTTAATCCCTTACCTTCAAAGATTATATGCTTCGGTTAGATCTGTAGAGCATATGAGGTAGCACTATGAAAATCATAAGGAATAAGGTGTGTTGTGTCATCCTTCAGATGGGGAAGCTTGGAAACACTTTGACCAAGTATATCCTGCATTTTCTCCGGGACCTCGAAATGTTAGACTTGGTTTACGTGCTGATAACTTCACCCCTTTTAGCCAATCTGCAAAACCATATTCTTGTTGGCCAGTAATTATCACACCATATAACCTACCTCTTGACCTATGTATGATGATGCCTTATATGTTCTTAACCTTGATCATTCCAGGTTCAGATAATCCAAAAGGTAAAGTTGACGTGTACTTGCAATCGTTGATAGACGAATTGCAACAATTGTGGAGTGATGGTGTAGTGACATGTGATGCATCAGAGAGGAAAAATTTTCCTATACGTTTATGTTTGTGTTATATTTAGTTAGATACATCATCTTGATTATAAGACTAAAAGACCTACTTAGAAATAAGTTGTTCTGAGGAGAATTTGCATCATTTGTATATTTTGAAGTTGTGGACATGTTGGTCACATGAAGTGTTTTTTTATTTTATAAGATACAAAGTCCTAGTTAAGTGAAGTATATCCTAGTGTATTTTTTTCTTCTATTAGGAGTGGTGTCCTTTTTTGTTGGATCTGGCTGTTTTTTCATTACAATTTGTTATTAGAGCAATAAAAACAGGCATTAAAAGTTGTTTATTTAATTTGTTGTTTATAGTACCTAGTTGGGTATCGTGAACAACATGCAACTAGATCATCAGATCTCAGAATTAAGCTCATTGGTTGTCATGTTATGTCACATGCTCACTGAATTTTTTGTTTGATTCTTTTTTATTTAAGTTCTTATTGAGAAATATCAGTACGAAAGAATATTGATGATTAGACTATGACTATGATTTTGTTTGCAATCTTCAAATTTTGATTAGCCTCTTCAGGATATTATTTTTGTTATTATGTTACTGCTATCATTTTTTGTTACTAATATTATTTTGATGTTGAAATCTTACTTTTTAGGTTTTGCATTCCCTTAAATTCTTGCAAGATGAAGTCACTTAAAAAGGTCAAGAAGAAGACTTATGGAAAAGGTTATCTATCTACTCATCATGAAGTCATCCAACTCAACCTATTCCTCATCTTATTCAACCTCAACTCACTCAATCTCAACCCTACCCTATTCATCATCTCATTTAACCTCGACTCACTCAATATTAAACTCAAACTCAAGCTCAACCCCAACCTATTCCTCATATCATTTGACCTTAACCCACTCAATATCAAACTCAACCTCGACCCACTTAATATCAAACTCAACCTTAACCCCAACATATTCCTCATCTCACTCAACCTCAACTCACCCAATATCAAATTCAACCTTAACCCCAACCTATTCGACATCCAAGTCGACCTCAACTCACTCAATTCCGACCACAACCCCAACCTATTCCATATCCAATTCAACCTTAAATCACTCAACCATCGTCTAGATCTATATCTCAATCCCATCACTCTTAATGAAGGTGAGAAAAATACAAGAAACGGGGGTTTGAATTGGGTTTTAAAAAAAGCTCTTTACTAACTCAAAAACAAAGCTTAGGAAATGAACAATGAGAGAGACACATTGAAATTTATACTAGTTCACTTGAAAAAATCAAAAGTTAATTCAATTCACACGCCAAAGTGATTTCGCCTTATACCCAAGGTCTCAATCCACTATAATCAACTGATTACAAATACACTATCAACTGCTGATGACTAATAACCACAAAGACAAATAGTTTATGTCTTCTCAAGGATTCCGACCTAACTGGTCCCTTAAGGTATTACAAACAAATAGTTTGAATCAAGAATGTCTTTACAAAATTGCTTCTACAAAAGCAAATATAAACAGATAAAGTACAAAATTTACTTAAAGAAAAATGTGCACGATATTTCTAGCTTTTTCATGTAGAAAAAAATCTTGTAAAATTTGGCATTTTTCTTCAAGTCTTCAAGTCTTTATATAACCAAGAGAAAAGATCAGTTGGAGGGAAAATCTAGAATCTTCATGAGTGGGATGGTGACTTGAATAATCGTTAATAGTAGGGGATAAAAATCGTACAACATAAATGTTCTTACTCCACGAAATCCACGTAGTGGAAGGAATGTTTTGATTTGTATTGTGTACTGTTATTCCCACGTAAAAACCTTAACCTTATCTTCTTATTCTTCATAAGCTTATGAGTAAAGTGTTATTTGAAGCATGAGTAGAAGAGTTGATTTACTTGAGTTCATAATTTTCAATCATCAATTAGAAACTTGATTGCATCAACATCTAACTTGAGATCTTCAAAATATTTAGAACCTTCAGCAAGATACTTCAATCATCAATCAGAAACTTGATCGCATAAACATCTGACTTAAGATCTTCAAAATATTTAAAACCTTCAGCATGATACTTCAATCATCAACCAGAAACTTAATCACATCAATATCTGACTTAAGATCTTCTGAATCTTCAGAAGTAAATGATCAAAGTCACATTTAGAAGTAGAAAATAGGAGATCATTGCAGCATCAACAAAATGTTTTCCCTGAAGCTTCTCAATTGTGAGTTAGAGCATAAGCTATTTAGACCAAATAATTCAGAAACTTATAACGTTACATGTTACATAATCAGGATCAAACATCTTTGTTAAAGCTACACAATAACAAACCGTTAGGGTACCAAAATTGTTCACACATAAATACTAACTTGTTATCATCAAAACTTAAAGGTATAGATGCATAACCAAATCTTGTTCTAACAATCTCCTCCTTTTTAATGATGACAAAATAATGTATTTTGATTAAAAAAATTGTACAGTAATCACCTAAGACCATATCAGAAAGAAGCACAAAGCTCCCTCTGTGATGAACAATCCCAAAAGGATAATCATAGTGAAAGAACACTTCCATGATTAACACTTTTGTCGAACCAGAAGAATTTCTTTTTAGAATCTGGTTTTCCTTCAGAGGTTTCTTAGAATCAATCAGAATATTGGTGTTACCTCTTTTAGGATCAAGCGCTTACCACTAGGCTATCAGAGCAATTGCTGCTAGACACTTCTGATAAACTTGCTTCAGAATCCTGATTGGGCTTTACAAACTCGTGATCTGAGAACTTTAGGAGTTTTTGATATTTCATGATTCTTCCTGAAAAATAGCTAACATAATATTTTTCAAGCAAAAAGGTTAGCATAAACAATATGAATGTTTCAGTTTGATTCATGAGTATATGTATATCAATATCAATACATTTCTCCCCCTTTTTGTCAGCAATCAAAAAGATAAACAATAAAATGTGATGGTTTCAAGGCCAGCCATAGGAGTTATCTTTATGCACAACATTTATTCTTCATAGGAAATTCGGATGACATGTCTAAGTGAACTATCACAAAGTTCCTGATTTGAATAACAAATTGTGCTAGAAGTAACAGTGATAGAACATGTTTGGGTTTAAGAGTTTGAGACTAGATGTATTATGAATCATATTAATGTTTCTTCCTCAGTCAGAAGTAAATACCAAATGAACAAAACAACAACAAAAAAAATTTTATTCGAAGTAGGGAGGATACAAACAAGACGCAAAGACACAATACGGCAGGAACTAATCAAGACAACAAGATTGACATCAACTAGGAAATAATAGAAATGATAATCCCCAAAGAGAAACTGGGCCAATATGTTGAAGAAGAATACATGTGTGTAATGTCACAACAATGGAAGCAAACTATGAAGATACTGTAAGTTGAAGCTTGAAGAAGATATGAAAAGAAGCCTTTGTGGCTCAAAAAAAAGTTGAAATTGTTGTATGTATTTGTGTACAAAGATGCAATATGCTAACACCATGTGAAACTAGTCAAGTGAGATATCAATAAGTGAAGCATAATAACTTAGTTGATCTTGATGGTTAAATTGGAAGACATATTATATGCTCAAGAAAGGAGTACATCAGAAAGAAGCTTAAAGATCATGAAAATAAGTCATAGTGCTCATCATGAAAGCTTCTAAGAAATATAGAACTAATGTGCTTTATAACCTCTTAGATATTTATCATTAGATAGTTTTCTATTAGAAAGCAAGGATATGATGCTCACATCTTGTTAGAAACACTTAGGTGTTCATGTACTTCATTTGTGTAATTAGCTTACTAGAAGCATTAAGTGTACACGTGAAAATCCTTTGTTGAAAGGTGGCATAAATCCTTGTTGAAGTTAGCTTGAAAATCCTCTGTGTAAAGGTGGCGTAAATCCTTGTGAAACTATCTTGAGAAAATCCTTGTGTTAAGGTAGTCGGAAACCTTGTATAAGGGGATGACTCCTCAAGTGGCTATTTATAAAGTCTGGATACTTGAGAGGGCCAAGGTGTTCCTAACGACTTGGAGGTTTATTCCTTAAGAGGCTATTGAGAGCCAGGATTCTCAAGAAGGTAATAGATGATATCCATTGTGGTTGTAATCATTGATAATTATTGGATTAAGTCCTTTTGAGAAGGAAAATCACCTTGGTGGGTGGACTGGAGTAACTTTGTTAATAGTGAACCAGGACAAAAATAATTGTATCATTTATTTTTATATCATTGTTAGATATATCTTACTTATTCCATAAAAGGGGACAAAATGTGAAACCCAATTCAACTCCCCTCCCCCTTTTCTTGTATTTCTCAACCTTTAGTATCCCACATAATCTTCACTTGGATATCAAACTTTGCAGAAGTTGATCTTCATACATGATGCAAAACCATGGTCCAAGGTGCCAATCCAAAATCTATTTTGCAAATGCTCGAAGATCCCTTTTTCCATAAAACTTGGCTATGAAGCAAGTAAGTTAGCGCTACATATCAGATGTAAGTGGAGTGTTGAGAGGAAAAGCCAAAAATCAAGTTATACCAAAAGCATGGCTATGTTGTACTTATGCTAACCACTTTTTATTTTTCACATTATCCATCATACAAAGCCGTTATATTGTACATGCATTCATAATGCCACACTTCAGATTATTTTATCTATAAATAGAAACCTTATCAGATCATTCAAAACACACAAAATAATCATCTTTAAACCCATAATACCATTTCTCTAAAAATCACATTGTTTTCAAAGTGTCATAACTTTAAACTTGGCATTTTTGAAACCAACACTACTACGTAAAACCCATTTAACAATGGTTGGGAAAGATATATAATCATGTGGGCCCGTGCATTGTTATGTATAATGTGATTGTATATATGATACTTACAATCACGACCTAGTAACCGTTGTAATAAACTGGAAAGCATGCGCCATATAACAACGGGTAATCCAAAAGACCGTTGTGATAAAACTAATGATCCTAGGTTGGATTCCCAACTGTACCATTTTGATTTTTTTTTATCTGAACAATGCATGATATATTATAATGTTTATGATATATAACCGCTGTTACATTTTCTTCAGAATTAAGAAATATTATCCTGCTTTTATAATTAATCCCATTTTTTAACCTGTATTATTGTTCACCATATCAAAACAAAAAATAAAACTCACATTTGTGATAAAGTTGTCATAATAATATTAATTGGATCATATTCATAATATCACATAATTATATCATATTCAATTATATCAGAACAAACATCCTACAACTTATCAGAAGAAACAACCTACGGTTTACACATTACATAACATCACATAATTGTAACTTGGTGTTTTGGTTTATTGTCTCTTTGTGTCTTGACTCTAAAGACCTATGATTCAAATAATTATACTTGTTAGTAAATATACTTAGAAACTATAACATATAATTAATATATTATGAATAAAGAATAAATTATGTACTTGTTAATTTTCCCATACGCCTTCTTCATGATCGGTTCGAATAACATGAACGACATCTTCATCAACTTCATCATATGAGGTAAGAGCTTGTGTTGTGTAAGAAGGTATGGATGGAATATCAAGACTTTCATCACTAAGAGGAATGTGTTTTCCTTGGAGAACGATTGACCATTTCCCTGATATTTATGATGGGTCGGTAATATAAAAAACGTGTTTTGCTTGAGAAGTCATGATGAATGGTTCAGTCATAAAAGATGTATTGCCAAGGTCGACCTGGGTGAATCTTAAGTCATCAATGTGTACACCATTACTATTACTGGGAATCCACTTGCATTTAAATAATTCCACTTTGAAAATAACATGATCAATCTCCCAAATCTCATCAATGACACCATAAATCGCGATAGTTGACAATATAAGATTCTTATCTTTCGAACTAGATAAATACATCGTTTCAGCTTCAACTATAACCCCATTGTTTTTTATTGTACTACGATCATCGTTTGATTTTGTATAAAAGGTATAATGACCAATGTCGTATGCAGTCCAAGTAATGACACAAAATTTTGGCTCGTGCACAACCATTTAAGTATCTTGGATGCACTACAATCATTAGACACACTTTTATTAAACAAATCTATGAATTTCTTATTATGCTCTATCAACAACAACTTGTCACTCATTCAGGGATATTTTTCCTCAAAAGTATTTTGTGGGTATCTATGAAAGGTTAACATTCATCTTTGTTATTTAATATATATAAATGTGCTTGACTAACTACATCTCGATCCATTGACTTAACATTTACCTTGAATACCTCTTATGTCTGTGTCAGCATGACGAGACTTTGGAATTCCTATAGAATCTGTGTCCGACAAATAGTTTGTACAAAACTCAACAACTTCTTCTGTGATGTACCTTTCAACAATCGAAGCTTCCGGTCAGTGATGATTCTTCGTATATCCTTTTAAAGATCTTCATATATCTCTCTATTGGATAAATCCACCTTAAATAAATTGGACCACAAATTATGATTTCTCTGACTAGATGAACAAGTGAACCATAATGTCAAAAAATGATGGAGGAAAAGACATCTCCAATTGACTCAAGATTATGGAAGCCTCATCTTCTAATTCATCTATTTTTTTTTAAATCAAGAAATTTAATACATATGGAATTGAAGAATAAGCATAATCTCGTTATAGTTACTCTCATATTTTTTGGTAGGATCCCACAGACAGCCACTAGTAGAAGTTGTTGGATCATTTCATGACAATCATGAGATTTTAAACAAATTAACTTGGGATCTTTCATTGATACAAGTTTCTTGATATTTGATGAGTAACCTTGCGGAACTCCAATACCTTGCAACACTCACATAAATGTTTCTTTTCCTTTTTAGATAGAGTGTGACATGCTGGAGGCAAATAAGTTCTTTTTCCTTTCTCTATTGGAGCCAGCTAGTTTTGTATACCAATCTTCTCCATATAAAGACAATAAGTATTAATATCTTTAGTCTTGCCTGGAATGTTTATAAGTGTTCCAATCAAACTATCACATACATTTTTCTCCATGTGCATCACATCAAGACAATGTCTAACATCAAGACTTGACCAATATGGAATATCAAAGAAGATAGACCTCTTTTTCCATATATTTTTTTGCAAATGTACTTTTTTTCTTTTTTCTCTTCCCAAAGACATTATTAATGTGTTCATGTTGTTGATAAACTTCATCCCCGATTAAAGGTTCATGAGCCTCATCAAACTTTTGCTCTCCATTAAAAGCCTTTTTCAATCTACGATAAGGATGACCGGGTTATAGAAATTTTCGATGCCCAAGATAAACGTTTTTTTTTTCAAACTCAAGTTGGTGATAATAAGTATCATCTTCACATATAGGACACACTCTATTTCCTTTGACACTATATCCAGCCAAGTTACCGTAAGCAGGAAAGTCGTTGATTGTGCAACATAACATTGCATGCATCTTAAACTTTTCCCTAGAATATGCATCAACAACTTCAACGCCTTCATCCCACATGAGTCGTAAATCATCAATTAATGAACTTAGATATACATCTATATCGTTTCCAAGTTGTCATGGTCCAGAAATCATCATATTTAATAGTATATACTTGCGCTTCATGCAGAATCAAGAAGATAGGTTGTAAATAGTGAGAAGAACAGACCATGAAGTATGATTAGTGCTCAGATTACCAAAGGGGTTCATTCCATCAGTGTTAAGCCCTAAGGTTTCTTGGCTCAACTCTAAAATCCGGAAACAACAAATCAAGTTTCTTCCACTTCAAAGAATCAGCTACATGTTGAATGTTTCCATCACAAGTCCTTTCATCTGCATGCCATCTAAGATTCTTCATGTCATTCGAATTAGTAAAAAGTATCTTAAATTGTGAAATTATTGGAAAGTACCATAACAATTTACCACGAAGATGTTTCCTACTAACATTGTCATAATCATTGTCATCACCATTGTTGGCCTTTGGATTGTAATGCGACACACCATATTTCAGACATTGATACAAGTCTTCATACTATTTCCAGTATAATATGTAATCATTAGGGAGAACATGTATTTTTATATACTCCAGATCCATTGGACACAATATCTTCTCGGCCTCATAGCAACGATCTAACAATTTGTTATCTTACGGTAACATTTTCTTTAACAATTCAAGTAATTTCATGAAATTTTTATCCAACCATCCATTTTTTACCTTCAGATTAAACAAATTTAACACCATCGACAATCGTGTAAAATTTGTCCATCCCTTATATAAAGGGGGTGTCTTTATCACAACATAAAGTATCATAAATATGAGCATTCTTAAAAGAAGATTCCCCAATATCACGAAACATATCATCTAGTTGACCTTCCATATATTCATCTTCATCCATTCTTTGACTTTATGACGTCCGAATTTCCTCTTTATCCACATCACCATGCCATGTCCATATTATATAATTTTGACATATACCATCATAACAAAGGTGATGAAATATTTATTTCTTTGTACCCTTTTTTATATTCGCGCAAACAACAAAAGGACACTAAAAGATACCAATATTGTCAAGAAGATGTTTATCAGTGTATTCAAGGAATTCAAGAACTTTGTTCTCAAAAACCGGACCTAGTCTATCAGCTTTCATCCAAGTACGATCCATAATAACTTCTAAAATTTATACATGTATAATATGAATGACACACCAAAATCTAATCCAAAAACTTAAGCATACGCATATGCAAATATAAACCTAAAGCAAAAAAGGAATGAAGATGTTAAAGAATACCATACTTCAAAGTTGGAGAATCTTATGCACGTAAGTAATGAAGATGTTGAAGAGTGTCGTACTTCGAATCTGAAGAATCAAATGAACGAAGAGGGTGAATATTTGAGCATATACAACATAAACCAATAAAAAGGAACAAAGATGTTGAAGAATACCATACTTCGAAGCTGAAGAATCAAATGAACAAAGAGGGTGAAGATTTGAGCTCCAAATGAATGGATATGAATAGGGTAAAGATTATGCCACCGTTTTCGTCTCTGGCTCGCTTGTTCGCCTAGGGCATCTTATAAAAGAAATACATAATCAGTTTTGTTTTAATTTATTAGTAAACCCTTTAAATCGCGGTTAGACAATCCAACTGTAGTGGAATTCTAAGTCCTATAACAACGGTTGGTTTACTTAACCATTGTAAAATCATTCACAATTTATCTTTTAAATAATTGACTTGAGTGACACACGCTTAATGTAATCTTAAAATGGAAAAAATGTAGTTGCTGAGAATCAAAGCTTGTTACACATCATTTATTAATACAGTTTTTTAAGACAACCATCATTAAGTTATTGTTTATAAATCCAGCTAAACACTGGCCGCGTAAATTTTAACCTATTACAATAGTGTATATGAATTCATTGTAAACCTGGCATTGTTGTTTGCGTTTTTTATAGTAGTGCAGTCAGTTTTCATCCATTCTAAGCATTCAATGACCTTCCATACACCTAATAGAAGTTGTCCAAACACTTATGTAAGATCATAATCATCATCTTCTAAACTCCATTTTCCATCTGCATGTGGATTTTGTCAGAGATTTTGAGGAAGTTTCAAAGCAAACCCGACATTACAATAGCTTCCTGAAGGTTTAGTGGAGCTAACTCCATCATCATTCATCATCTGGAAGTTCATTTAAAGTAGTATTGGACTCACTCCAATAGGTAGTTTTCCTTGATCTCGAAGTCACTGTTAAGAGCATCATTTTCATTCATTTAAGTTGTCAAACTACTTGCCATTATGTAGTGATTGATACCCATATGCATATTGATTTTAACCTATCATGTATGGAATTTCATGTTGAATTTTAGTTTTAGGGTTATTGTTGTTGTTTGATTGATTGTGTGCAATATGTTGAAAATAAATTCAACTAAATAATTACCATTGAATTCCTCATTAAATTTCCAGTAAGTTTTCTTTTTTACACTTCCTAATTTGGTGGAGAAACAAGGATTTTGTATTTTGATGTTATTGATGTCGTGAGGTTGAAGATGACAATTGAGGATGGCGCGGAACTCATTTTAAGAAAATGTGTTATAATATTATTTATTGAATGCATTTAATATCTTGAAGCATCATATATCATTCATTGTTTGGACCTTACTATTACTAGGTAGCTCCTGGCCCAATGGTATTCCTTTTGGCTTGCAAGTAGGGTTGTTCACGGTTCAGTTCCGTGAGAAAACCAAACCAAACCAAACTGAACCATGGTAAAAGTTTACTTGAGCTGAACCGAATCGTTTAAATTTACTCAAAACCGAATCGAACCAAAATAATTGGTTTGGTATATCATTTAGTAATTTTGAACTGTATCGAACCATTAGAAGACAAATTTTACCGAATCGAACCATTTATTAAAGAATCGAGCCATTAAACTATTTTTCAAATATTTTTTTAAAATAATTGAAACTTATTTTTAGTATTTTTCATTTTCAGTTTTGGTTTGGTTCGATTTCAGTTTCGGTTCAATTCGATTATAGTTTCGGTTCGGTTCTAGAAGTGTTTTATGCAATATGGTTTGGTTCACTAACCAAACATAATGGTTCGGTAATTTTAACTTCAGTTCAGTTCGGCTCGACGGTTCCGTTCAGTTTATGGATTTTTTGAACAGCCCTACCTGCAAGTCCAAGGGCATGAGTTCAAGTCCCATATGAAGCATTCCCTTTCTTTTTACTATTTGTTTCCTTATTTCTTTTTCATTTCTTTTTTTTTATCTTCTTTTAATTTTAGCTTAATTTGTTATTTCTTTTTTATTTTATTTTTTATCATCATTAATATTTTATAAAACACCAAAAATAATTTATTTTAATCAAAGTCTTGATTTTATTTTATTTTAGCATATTAATTGAAGAAACCAAAAATATGTTTATTTATTTAATTTATTTTAATTTTTTTTCCCTTTGAAATTTTGTGATTGATTTCTTGTATGATCATCTTGTTGCCATGATTATCTTGATTCCATGTTGTCCTAATGTGCTTACTAGCATACCTCAAATTTGTCCTACCCGTATAATTTTACTTTCATTTGTTTATGTTTACTAATCATTATGCAAAATCACAAAAATATGAGTTTGTTGTTTCATTTGTCTCATGAATAAGCTCAGATTGTAAAATTGACTACAAAGGCTTAAGCAAGGCAATCAAAGCTGGTGTGTGTGAGGTGATGATTAAAATTCCAGTGATGTCAGCCTAATCATGGTCAAACAAGGAGGATTCTCCATTGGCAAAATTTTAGATTGTACTAAGTCCAGTGTTTCAAGAGTGATGGTTATCATAATCCAATACATTCATCAGTCAGGGCTTAGACAATGTGCTTTAAGTCCACGTCTTATGTTGTAATCCTTTGATTTTGAGGTGCTTCTTGCTCATAAAGGAAATTTTGGGTGCAACTTATGTCATTGGACAAATTTTAAGATTACGTCCGAAAAGTTGTGTGTTTAGTCAAATTAAATTTTGGATCCAAGTTTGAATGAGTTACGTAACCGATGGATAACTTTGCATTAAGGCAAGGCACAATCAATATTGGATAAGGGTGCATATTCAATCTAAGTTATGTTAGGAAACTGTGTCAATGTAACATGACTTTGTGGTAATCAAATCCTCAAGTTTCCTCAAAATCATGATTTAATGGTTAGTAAATAAAATCAAAGTTGTTTCAATTTGATCCAAAGCAATGATCATGTTCCAATTTAAGAGATTTCAAGAGTTTTTATTTGAAAGCCATGATGTACAAGGCAAAGATTTGTTTCAAGTTTGTTTCAAGAATTCTTCAAGCCATGGTTAGCCCTAGTTAAAGTTTCAAGCCCATGCTACAAGGTATTAAGAAGAAAATTCAACAAAAAAATAAATACAAAGTCTTATGCCAAGTTACAAGGCCTATCCTACAATCTTTGTGATCAAAAGATACAAGGCAAATCCTAATATCTAAAGGATTAAAGTATTGTTTCTAGGAGGAAAATGCAAACTCTGAATTTATTTGTTGTTCTTTCATGCCTTTAGCCATCACCTTGATGCCAATACATTATTATATCACCAATCATCCAAGCCTTGAAGTCCTTCTCTCTTTGTTCAAAACTTGTCCAAATTTCCTTGTGCAAAATTCTCCAAATGGCCTATCCTTCTTCAATCATCATGCCGAGTTCATACTACATCCAATTGCTACATGCCCAAATCACCCTCATCATGCCATGTCCTTCGAGCCTCGTTCAGCCAACATCATGTCAAATTGCTTTTTTCCAAGTCCCACCAAGCTTCATAGCCTTTATACATGCAGAATAAAAAGCCACATTAAGCATTGAAGAGGAAGTGAAAGGATTCAGAAATTGTACAAGCCAAAAACAAATCACACTGATAATAAAAGTGACAGCGGTAAAAGGAAGAGATATCACAGTTTTATATCCACTGAGTTTGTTTTTATAGTAGTAAAAATAAACAACACTCCACGATTTATCAAGCAAGGCAATAACATAGAGGTACCACACCAAGTTTCTAGATACAATCCAAATCATACTAGACAAAAACAAATTCCACCAATGGTCCCCACACCATCTCACAACAAATTCGTTTGTAACGGTACTCACACAACTCACAAAAATCTCACACGATTATTCCCTCAACCTCACACGTACGAGCCTCTCAATATCTCATATAAGAAGGCCAATAATTGGCATAGAAAGAGGTACCTACATACAGAAACCCTAAAAAATGGCACAGAGTCACCACTACAAAAACCCTAATCAATAAAAGCTCTGAATCAAAAAATTACTCAGAGTTTCACACTGAAACTCTGAGATAATTTGTGTTAAACCTTAATTATTTCAATACAATAAACAACACACATAGAAAGGTTTCAGAAGAGGATTTCAAGTAACAGCATAACAACAACGCAATACAAAAGAATAAGAAGATGATAAGTCGTAAAAGGAAAGAAAAAAGAGAAGAAGTCACCTGAACCCGGTCTACAAGAGGTAGTTTCTGAATTTAAACATTGTGCCTAATTTTGTATTTCTCTCTGATCTGTGTATCTTGTTGTTGTTGTTGTTTCGCTGGGTTTTGGGGCATCTTGAACCTTTATTTTTGTTTTGGAAAACCTTCGATCCAGGCGTTTGAAGGAATTTTTGAGAAATCCAACACCAGATTTGGATAGAGGAGAGGAAGTTGAGAGGGGTTTGTGTTAGTTATTTTTAAAACATGGTGAGGTTTGTCAGAGAAGACGGCAGTGACCATCGTGTGTCACCGCCTTCTCCGGCGGCCTTTTAGGGTTTTGGTGAGAAGTTGCATAGTAAATTTTGTGTGTGTGTGTGAGAGAGAGAGAGAGAGAGACATTAAGAGGAGTTTATGTTTTCTTAAAGAAAATGAAGGTTCCATTCCTTGTTTTGATCCTTTTAAAAACTCATTGCCATGTTGCCTGTCTATTGTTGGTTGGTTGAGAAGGCTGATGACACTTGTCACTAGTTGTGGTTGATTTTGTGATTCCATGTGTGTTCCTCTGTATGCCTACCACATACCTGATGCGTGTTTTTCGCAAGTGTACGAACACGTCAGAGTAATATAAAAGATTTTCGAATCCATAGAGACCAAGTGTCAATCTATCGTACCTGTTGTTATGGTGTGTATCTAAGGCAACTAAATATAAGGGTTTTAATAAGGGTGCAATGGTAAATAAAATGATAATTTTAAATAATAAATAAAAGACTGGCTCGAATGTAATTCACGTAATCAATGATAATCCAGTACTTGCTAATGGAACTACTTATGGGCAATGTTTTCTCCTTTGAAAAGAACTAATTTAACAGGAACTGTCGCTTTCGCGTATTCAGAACCGAGTTGTACTCTCTAATCAACCCCTCCTATTGTCACGGATAAAAAGGTGCGTACTGCGTTAGAGTAGTAAACTTATTTTTAAGAAATGTAGTATCTTAACAAAGTTTAAAAGTATTTTAACCTGAACTTCTTAGCAAAAAGAGGTTTCTTATGAACCAGACTCTAAACTTCATAACGCGTCCGAAAATCGTTTTAAAATCTCTTTTCTTTTTAATCTAAAAACTCCTAATGAACTAGACAAAGCGCTTTTGGCTGTTTTTGAAATAGTTAAAACAATTAGATTGAAAGATAAAATAGCCCTTAAGTGTTTCCACGAACAATTATACAGATTACTGGTTTAATTACGATCCTTACATCCTAACCTTTATGGAATTAGTTAGACATGATAAAGTAAAGGTTCTTTTTATAATTTTTCATAAAAGTAATTTAGTGCGAGTGCGGAAAGTAAAGGAATTTAGTGCGAGTACGGAAAATAAATTAATTTAGTGCGAGTGCGGAAAGTAAATGAATTTAGTGCGAGTGCGGATAATAAACGAAAGTAAAGCGAGTGCGGGAAATAAACGAAATAAAGTGCGAGTGCGGATAATAAAGAAAGTAAAGCAGTGCGAGAAATAAATAAAAGTAAAGCAATGCAGAAAAGTAAAATACTAACTGGAATTAAAATGGCGGCAGGATTAACTTCCTCCAGAGTGCTCCAAAACTCGATCACACAGACAGATTATAGACTCGATCACTCAATTGCAGAAACACCCCGATGTGGAATGGTAACTGCTTTAAAACTGATATATGCCTAGAGAAATCTAAGTTTGGATGAAGAAAAACGAAAAACTAAAGTCATATTTATAGGAAAACTAAAAGCGGGAAATGACCAGGACGCCCCTCCACTAAAAAGTGGAGGGAACTGTATTTTTGCCTTGTGGCGCCCGCCACAGGCCTATGGCGCCCGCCATAGTACTCATAGGGAATGGAAGAGTGGGGATCGTTGGTCTTGGCAGTTGTGGAGTGGTCTTGAGA
Source organism: Lathyrus aphaca (assembly GCA_963966055.1). Classification (NCBI taxonomy): domain Eukaryota; kingdom Viridiplantae; phylum Streptophyta; class Magnoliopsida; order Fabales; family Fabaceae; genus Lathyrus; species Lathyrus aphaca. The sequence continues at coordinate 459,130,946 of OZ014522.1, read as the reverse complement.
CGTGGCCACGTCATGGCTAACCCCATGGCGCCCGCCACAGTGTGTGCCGTAAGTGCAAAACGCTGAATTTCTAGGTTTTCGTCCGTTTCCACTCCTTTTTCGCTCCTTTTCTCGATTCAAGCCCCGATTACAATAAAAATCTGAAAACAAAAGAAAACAAAGTAATAACATAACAAAATAACAATAAAAGCTAAGAATGCATGCGAAATCGGAGTCAGAAATACGGTGAAATTTAGTGTGATCAAATTCTCTCACACTTAAACCTTTGTTGTCCTCAAGCAAACATTAAAGCTCAAGAAAATATGGTGTCAACATGTGTCTTTGGGCTAAAGGGCTTCTAAGTTCAAGTCAGGATGCAGTGACAGGTACTAACTAAGTGAACCAAGGGTACCATAGTAACACAACACAAACTTCAATCCTATATTAACCACTCCATGTCATCCCACAATACCTAGGCCTATCTTCTCATCTTTTTGTGTCTTTTTCATTCAGGCGCAATCACATTAAGCCCGTTATCCGTACATGCTTCATAGTAGAGTGACCGGTTAGTGATTCTGATCCATAACATAAGGTTTATGGCACATAAGCATGTGTAAACCTGTTTTTATTTCGCCTAAATGTAGCTGTGGGGGATCGGATTGTAATCCGCCCTACCAAGTTCAGTGTCAGATACCTCTGAACCAACTAACAATAGGTGACTTGCAATTTTTTTCTTTTTGTGGCAAAAAAATTTTTTCTTCTCTTTTTTTCGGTTTAAATGACTTTGTGAGGGTCACCTATACCAGAGTTTGCCTTTTTTTCTTTTTTATTAGCACTGGATCATTCACTTATGTTCATCGACCCCCTACGTAGAGCATGCTTAGGCCGGAGCTGACTACAAGGATAAACTACTTAGGACAATTTTTTAAATGATAATAAAGGCCATGGTGGTGGGGTTTAGGAGTGATTCCTATATTCAAGAGGTCTATGGTGCTAAAATGGTGCTGATGTTTCAAAAAGATGACCTAAGTCACCACATCCTAATCTAAACCTGTCTCAAAGCCCAAAAAACATGTGAAACAACATTATTTTCTTTCTAAAATTTTTCTGGTGAGGCTAAGGAAATGGGAAAAAATGAAGATGTACTAAAAATACACTATACTGGTGACTCGTCAGATTCATGCATTATCTAAGAAAATTAAACTAAATAACTTACTGAAAAGGGAAATAACTGAAAGGAAATAATACTAAAAAGGGAAATGACAGAAAGCAATAAAAATCCCCTCCCACACTTAAATCGGACATTGTCCCCAATGTTTCGAAATAAGATAAGGGGGGTAACCTGAGAAAGACTACTGAGGAGGAGCACTGGTGCCCTCGCCGTCCTGCTGTGATGGTCTGGAACGACGGGATCTACTACGATGCTGGTCCCTCCGGTCGAGTCGTGCTGATAAAGCAGCCTGAGCACCCCAGACCTCTCGAAGGTTACCTAAGATGGAACCTTGAGTGGCCTCTACAAGATGGTAGTGCCGGTGGTTTAACTCTCTCTGACGGTTCTGCTCTAATGAGATATCGTTCAAGGTACGGCAGACGTTGCTATAAGCACGATCCGAAACCAATCGCGATTGTTGCATGAAGCTCATGTTGTCCGTCAGTTGTTGAGAAATAGTAGAGAGAAGGCCGTCACGCCTTTCTTCTCTAGCTGTCATATCACGCCACATCTCCTCCGTGACATAGAATCTAGGAGTAGCACCTGCAACAGGGTTAGAGGAAGATGGTGCGGTGTGTGACTGTGAAGGACGATGGGGGGACATGTGAGGGATGGGAGACTGCTCTCTCCGATCATACTCTTCATCAGTGTCATGTGCCTCCCCATCGGGAATATTAGGAGGAAGTGGACCCAAAACACGTGGAGCATTCAGATCATAGGTCTAGTTCCTTTCATCACGTACATCAGTACGTCTACTGCATGGTAAAGCAACATATGGGATAGCTACCCCATGAACCATCAACTCATAACCACCTTCTCTCCTCGTTCGGCATAATTTCATGTCTTTCAGAAATTTTAAATTAATTGTGCGAGGAGGTAGTGGTTCAAGTGTAGCTATCTCATCGTTCAGGCCAAGAGCCCGAGCAATAGACGTAACAAGCCCTCCAAAAACAATCGGTCTTGTTTTATTAGTAAGTAAAGCCATGTGTGCAAGCATAAACGGGACCGGATTGATATGGGTTCTAGTGAGGCATCCTTGCAAAAATAGGAGTTCTCTAGCATTTACCTTGTTTGGACTTTCCCGGCCAAAAATAGTACATGCCAGAAGATATCTAAAAACTCTTATGGCCGGGTTGTGAATGGTCGACGCAAGTATCCATTCAAAAGAATTAATTGAAGTACTTGAAAGCCTTTTTCCAGAAGGTAAATACCTCGGCCGACCATTCCGCATCCAAAGGTGCCTCACAAATCGCACCTTCCCTATGAGGGATTCCTAACAAGCCTGCTAGCTCGTTGGTACTGAATCATATTCAATTCCAAACAATCTAAAAATAACAGTACCGACAGTGCTAGTAGTGTTAGGACTGACAGTGTATATCAAAGAACTCAAAAACTCAATTGTCAGTCTCTCATAGGTAGGTTCCTGATTAATGAAAATATTATGCAAGCCTAGAAATTCTATTAAATTAAAAACACTATGATAAATACCCAAAGCATACAGACAGTTATCGTCGACGTACCTAGTCGAGAGAATTTCTCGACTCTGAAGCCTCTGAATAATTTTTCGTTGCCTATCACCCGACCTTCCATCACGAAGAAGAAATCCATTGAACTCCATTGTTGATTGCTCCTTAGGAAGTGAAAATGGTAGAAAAATGGTTTATGAGGGGAATGATAAAGTTTTGATTTTTATGGTTTGTGGTGGATGAAAATGAAAATGGATGTTGGATATGTTTTATGGATGGAGGGTATTTTGGAAATGGGGGAGCTTTAATGGGGTTCAAGGAGGTTTTTGAAAGTTGCAAAAATGGGTTTTTGGAGAAGAAAGGTGTGAAAATGGAGGAAAATGAAGTTCAGCCCCGAAATAGGGGTGAACGCCATGGCGCCCGCCATGGGCTTGTGGCGCCCGCCACAAGGCTATTTCCTGGGCCTTGGATTTTTTAAATCCTCCTTTTGGGCCTTCCTTGCACCTTTGGTCTTCGGGGGGTCTGGATAACGTTTTCTTCTTCTTTTCAAGGCATGAGGCTTGCATATTTTTTTTTGTGAAGACAAAAATGAAAATATTGTTGTCTTATATTTTTTTTTCTTTGCACAACAAAAATAAAATAATTAAAAATCAAAAAGAAAAAATCGACATTAGTGCATAATATGTATATATAAGATGAATTCAAAGTACATGAAAATATAATAGATGCGATAATGTAATATATGTCTGGGGATGCGATAAATAAAATAAAGCATAAAAAAGGAAATTAAATACTAGGGTAGCATCGTCAGTGTAGAATGAATCATGTGGTAGGCTTCTTCTCCTGGCTTGATCCACGAATCTCAGCTATCTCCCTCCGAAGCTCTTCAATCTCCTGATATAGAGCATCGGCCTCTGAGGCATGAGTGAGATCAGAAACCTAAATCTGTAATTCCAAGTCCGCTACTTCCTGCTTGAGCAGGGCAGTCTCCTTACGGAGCTCATAAATCTGTGTTTGTAGATCAGGCAGCTGCAGAGACATATTGTTAGACATAACAGTGATTCAGGGAGTAAGAGGTGTAGGAGTGTACTCAGCGGCGGGAGGCGATTTCGGCTCTTCGACAGTCTCTCCATAACCCTCTAGAGCATTACTCCAATTGGCAGGATCATGGACACTGGTCATCAGCGGGTCTGGTAATGTAAAGTAGTGTATCGCTTTGTCGTCGATCAGTAATCTAAACATGTTGGGCTCAAAAGAAGCCCTCCTCATCAGTCCTCTGTCAAGACAAAAATCAACATCCAGGGTGGTGTAGCAGCAGAAGGTCCTGAGGTGTAATAATTTGCGGGACAAACCCAATGCAGTAGCTATCTGTGTAACAATCCCACCGACATGTATGATGCCTACGGATGATCTGGCAACACTAGCAAGGCCCTTCAACAAAAAGTTGCCACAAGCAACTGAGCGAGACTGAGTCGCACAAAACAGTAGGAAAATCTCCTCTTCACTTAGCAGGGTCTCTGTATCTGGCAAACCTAGGAAAGAATGTGCTAGAATCATCTGGAAGTACCTTAACGCAGGGTTGTGGATTACCTGAGAAAACTGAGTGGAAGGATCTTGGCTTCCTCCACCTGATATTTTATACCAAAACCTTTCCACTTCTCTGCTCATAAAATACCCCATCGGTGTCTCTAGAATAGCATCAAGAGTAGTCTGGAAACCTAGTAAATCACCAAACTCTTTGTGAGAGAAGGAGTAGTCAATCCCGAACAACCTAAAAACAACGAGTCCATCGGGTCTAGCCCAAGGGTCATGATGAAACGAGCTGAGGAACTCAAGAGTCAAGTTCCTATAAGTGTTGTTCCTATCGTCAAACTGGTCCCACTAGAGTTGATGGCATAAGAATCTGACGCTTGGCTCTATCCCCAAGGCATCCATGCAGTCATGGTCAGGGTACCTGGTAGGAGCCATAAGGCGTCTCATGTGGACATAGTAACGCTCTCTCTGTGCGTCGTCTTTAAAGGCCACGTGCATGTCATCAGGGTTCTGCATTTTGTACAAGGTTAGCAAACAAGTCCTGAAAGCACATAAAACATTCAATCGTTAGTCCTGACATAATAACAAAATAAACAAATTAAAATAAAGTAAAAATAAATAAAAAGTACATAAATAAGAAAAACCATGGGTTGCCTCCCATGCAACTCTTGTTTAACGTCATTAGCTCGACGACCGTTTTTTAAACATCATTGGAAGGATATGGTGGATCACTCAGAGTATGGCAGGTGTATGTTGTTGGAATGTCACCTCCTTCGTAGGGCTTCAACCTCTGTCCATTGACGATGAACGGTTTACATGTTTGGTTCTTGATTTCAACAGCACCGGATCTTAGGATCTTAGATACTTCGAAAGGGCCAGTCCATCTCGAACGAAGCTTCCCTGGAAAAAGTCGTAACCTAGAATCGAATAGGAGAACAGGATCGCCTATTTTGAAGTCTCTTCTTATGATTCTTTTGTCATGCCAAGCTTTTGTTCTTTCTTTGTATATGATGGCATTTTCGTAGGCGGATTGTCTGAGCTCTTCTAATTTATGGATATCAAGGATACGTTTCTCACCAGCAGTCAAGTAATCCAGATTCAAAGTTTTGATGGCCCAGTAGGCCTTATGCTCCAATTCAAAAGGTAAGTGACATGATTTTCCATAGACCAGTTGATAAGGGGTTGTTCCTATAGGAGTTTTGAAAGCGGTTCTATAGGCCCATAATGCTTCTTGAAGTTTCTGCGACCAATCTTTTCTAGATATAGAGACAGTCTTCTCAAGAATTTGTTTGATCTCTCTATTAGATACTTCCACTTGTCCATTGGTCTGTGGGTGGTATGGTGTTGCTACTCTATGCTTAACTCCATACTTACTTAAAAGTTTATCAAATATTCTCGATATGAAGTGTGATCCTCCATCACTTATGACTAAACGGGGGGTTCCAAACCTGGGAAATATATAGTTTTTGAATAATTTGATGACTACTCTGGTGTCGTTTGTGGGTGCGGCGATAGCTTCAATCCATTTAGACTCGTAGTCAACGGCTACTAAGATGTACTGATTTCCAAAAGATGGTGGGAACGGTCCCATAAAGTCTATACCCCATACGTCGAAGAGTTCTACTTCTTGGATATTTCTTAACGGCATTTCATTACGTCTTGAAATATTTCCTGTGCGTTGGCATCTGTCACAATTTACAATGAAAGCATGGACATCACGCCACATAGTAGGCCAGAATAGGCCAGCTTGAAGAATCTTGGCGTAGGTCTTAGATGTGCTTGCATGTCCACCATAGGGTGTAGAGTGACAATGCTCAATTATATTAGTTACCTCTTCTCCTAGAACACAACGGCGGAAAATGCCATCTTTACCTCTCTTGAAAAGAAACGGTTCGTCCCAATAGAAGTTTCTCACATCACTGTAGAACTTCTTCTTCCGATGGTAGTTTAGATCAGGGGGTATGATGTCAGCTGCTAGATAATTAACAAAGTCTGCATACCAAGGTACATTGCTTATAACTAAGGATTTATGAAAACGCTCATGAGGGTCTGGGTTATCATCTTCAATAGTTTCTAGTTGGGCTATCAGTCTATCATAGGCAAAATCGTCATTTATGGGTACTGAGTCAGGTTTCAGGTATTCTAGCCTAGATAGGTGATCAGCTACCACATTATCAGTGCCTTTCTTATCACGGATATCCAAATCAAACTCTTGCAGTAATAGAATCCATCGAAGTAACCTAGGTTTGGCATCCTTTTTACTTAGTAAGTAACGAATGGCAGCATGGTCGGTATAAACTATAATCTTGGCTCCTACTAGATAAGATCTAAATTTGTCTATTGCGAAAACTACAGCTAGGAGCTCTTTTTCGGTTGTTGCGTAGTTGAGCTGTGCAGCGTCTAGGGTTCTACTGGCATAATAAATTACGTGTAACTTTTTGTCTTTTCTCTGACCTAGAACGGCTCCAACAGCATAATCACTGGCGTCACATATTATCTCAAACGGTTCTAACCAATCAGGGGGTTTCATTATGGGTGCTGAAATCAGAGCTTGCTTCAGAAGATTAAATGCTTCAGTACATTTTTCATCGAAGATGAATTCAACATCTTTCATTAAAAGACCAGTTAAGGGTTTTGTTATTTTGGAGAAATCCTTGATAAATTGTCGGTAAAATCCGGCATGTCCAAGAAAACTTCTTATCTCACTGATAGTCTTCGGCGGTTTTAGATTCTCTATGACTTCTATTTTTGCTTTATCTACCTCTATACCTTTTTCGGAAACTATATGTCCTTAAACAATCCCTTCGGTGACCATGAAATGACATTTTTCCCAATTTAGCACAAGGTTTACTTCCACACATCTTTCCAGGATTTTCTCAGGGTTGATAAGACAATTTTTGAAATCAGATCCACAAACTGAGAAATCGTCCATAAATACTTCCATGATTCCATCTAAATAGTCTGCAAAGATAGACATCATGCAGCGTTGGAAAGTGGCAGGAGCATTACAAAGTCCAAAAGGCATTCTTCTATAGGCAAAAGTTCCAACTGGGCATGTAAAGGTAGTTTTTTCTTGATCTTCGGGGTGAATAGATATTTGGAAGAATCCTGAATATCCATCTAGGTAACAAAAGTAAGAGTGTCTGGCTAGGCGCTCCAACATTTGGTCTATGAATGGTAATGGGAAATGGTCCTTCCTAGTTGCTTTATTTAATTTTCTATAATCTATGCACATACGCCAACCTCCATCGGTTCTTTTTGCTATAGGTTCACCCTTCTCGTTTTGCACGACTGTGATGCCTCCCTTTTTAGGTACTACATGCACAGGACTCACCCATTTACTGTCCGAGATCTGATATATTATACCTGCCTCTAGTAACTTAAGAACTTCAGTCTTAACTACAATACTCATTATAGGATTTATTCTTCGTTGGTGTTCTCTGGAAGGTTTTGAATCTTCTTCAAGCAAAATACGATGCATGCATACGGATGGGCTTATTCCTTTTAGATCAGAGATCTTATATCCTAAGGCTGAGAGGTACCTACGTAAAACATCTAACAATTGATCGGTTTCTTCTTGGTTTAAGGTAGCACTGACTATAACTGGACGGTTCATATCTTCATCGAGAAATTCATATCTCAGGTTTTTAGGCAGTTCCTTAAGTTTTACGGTCGGTTTCATAGTGCAAGGCATAGGATCTGGGGTAAGAGATAAACATTTGTGAAGGTTATCATCAATGTAGGGTCTTTTATAATTGTCATCTTCCAAAATAAGGGTTGATGGCAATTTTATAGATTCAGTTTCTTCTTCTTGTTCTAATTCCCTAATGCATTCTTCGATGATATCTAAGGCATAACAAGCATCTCCTATCACAGGTGCCATAAGAAATTTTGAGAGTATAAATTCTATCTTCTCTTCACCTACCTCAAAAGTTAGTTTCCCTTTTTTAACATCTATTACGGCTCCAGCAGTCGATAAGAACGGTCTACCTAGGAGGATTGGTATGTCGTCATCTTCTTTAATGTCCATGACAACAAAATCAGTAGGTATAAACAGCTGACCTATCCTAACAGGGACGTCTTTAAGTATGCCTATAGGGTATTTAACGGATCTATCGGCTAATTGAAGTGACATCTTAGTAGGTTGTAATTATCCTAAGTTTAATCTCTCATAAACTGCTAAAGGCATTAAGCTCACACTAGCTCCTAAGTCTAGAAAAGCTTTTTCGATGACATGATTCCCCAAAATACAAGGAATGGAAAAATTTCCGGGATCTTTATCTTTCTTTGCTAACCTATTTTCGGAAATAGAATTACATTCCACGGGTTTTGGATCTTCAAGTCTACGTTTATTTGTAAGTATGTCTTTGAGAAACTTAGCGTAAGAAGGTATTTGGGTGATGGCTTCTGTAAAGGGGATTTCTACGTGAAGTTTTTCTATAACCTTAACGAATTTTTGATATTGATTATCGATTTGGGTTTTCTTTAATCTTTGAGGGTAAGGTATTGGTGGTTTGTATGGCGGTGGTGGTACATAGTTTTTATTTTTAGGTTCTTCTCTTTTTTCTTGACTTTCCGGGGTTTCAGACTGCTCTGGTTCCTTCTCCTCATTCCTCTCAGAAGTTTCGGGCTCACTTAATCTAGGGTTAGAAGGTTCTTTATAAGCGGTTCCACTTCATAGAGTAATGGCATTTGCTTTCCCTTTCGGGTTTTGTTGAGGTTGTCCAGGGAACTGTCCTCCAGGTGTAGCCTGTGGGGCTTGGTTTAACGCTACCTGAGAGATCTGGGTTTCAAGCATCTTATTATGAGTAATAATTTGATCAACCTTGGTTCCTAACTGGGTAATTAGTTCGTTAACATGGACGTTTTGGTTCATGAACTCTTTGTTTTGTTGTGTTTGAGCAGCGATAAATTTTTTTACAACTTCATCAAAGCTCGGACTTGGTGGTACAGGTTGCATAGGTTGATTTGTCTTGGGGCTTGGTAACCTTGTTGTCTCGGAGGTGCGGTATTTTGAATAGGGTTATTATTTTTGTAGGAGAAGTTTGGGTGATTCCTCCATCCAAGGTTATATGTGTTTGAAAATGGGTTCCCTTGGGTATAGTTCACTTGCTCAGTGTTGGTCTCATTCAACAGATTGCATTCGGCGGATTGGTGTCCTTGCGTTCCACATATCTCACAATTCGGCGAAACTGCGGCAACAATATTCGGAGTTGTATACATATGTTCGACTTTAAGGGCCAACACGTCCATTTTAGCCTGCATCATGTCTATAGAGCTTAGCTCATGTATTCCTCCTTGGGCTTCCTTCTTTTCCACTGTCGCTCGTTCTACTCCCCATGATTGATGGTTTTGGGCCATATCCTCGATAAGGGCACTAGCTTCAGGGTAAGGTTTGTTCATCAGTGCGCCACCAGCGGCAGCGTCGATGGTCATCTTAGTGTTATAATGAAGTCCATTATAAAAGGTTTGAATGATTAGCCAATTCTCTAAGCCATGATGAGGGCATGCTCTCAATAGTTCTTTAGATCTCTCCCAGGCTTCGAACAACGACTCTCCTTGGTGTTGGGTAAATCTAGTTATTAGGTTTCGAAGAAGAGCGGTCTTACTTGGGGGAAAATATCTAGAAAGGAAAACTTTCCTAAGGTCATCCCAAGTTGTTATTGAATTGGGTGGAAGGGAATCTAACCATGATAGAGCTTTATCTCTGAGGGAAAAGGGAAATAATCTTAAGCGTATTGCCTCAGGAGAAGCTCCATTGGTTTTAAAGGTGTCTGCTAACTGAAGAAAGTTTTTTAAATGTTGGTTCGGGTTATCAGTAGCGAGACCTGCGAATTGTCTCTGTTGCACTAATTGCAGCAGGGATGGTTTAAGTTCAAAATTATTGGCTGGGATAGCGGGGTTTACTATACTGGAACTAGGTTCCTCGTTTGATGGTTGGGCGAAGTCCTTAAGAGGTCTTCGGTTTTGATCTTCGGCCATAGCTCTCCTATTCCTATGGAAAAACAAACGTGCGCGAGCGTAACGTTCAGGTTCAGCTAGAGGGTCTACTAGACTTCCGGCACTGCGAGTCTTTCGCATTGACCGGTGGGTAACAACCTTAGTCTAAACGATATAACTACAAGGTAATGAAATTTGACGAAATTGGTCCCCGGCAACGGCGCCAAAAACTTGATGCGTGTTTTTCGCAAGTGTACGAACACGTCAGAGTAATATAAAAGATTGTCGAATCCACAGAGACCAAGTGTCAATCTATCGTACCTGTTGTTATGGTATGTATCTAAGGCAACTAAATATAAGGGTTTTAATAAGGGTGCAATGGTAAATAAAATGATAATTTTAAATAATAAATAAAAGACAGGCTCGAATGTAATTCACGTAATCAATGATAATCCAGTACTTGCTAATGGAACTACTTATGGGCAATGTTTTCTCCTTTGAAAAGAACTAATTTAACAGGAACTGTCGCTTTCGCGTATTCAGAACCGAGTTGTACTCTCTAATCAACTCCTCCTATTGTCACGGATAAAAAGGTGCGTACTGTGTTAGAGTAGTAAACCTATTTTTAAGAAATGTAGTATCTTAACAAAGTTGAAAAGTATTTTAACCTGAACTTCTTAGCAAAAAGAGGTTTCTTATGAACCAGACTCTAAACTTCATAACGCGTCCGAAAATCGTTTTAAAATCTCTTTTCTTTTTAATCTAAAAACTCCTAATGAACTAGACAAAGCGCTTTTGGCTGTTTTTGAAATAGTTAAAAACAATTAGATTGAAAGATAAAATAGCCCTTAAGTGTTTCCACGAACAATTATACGGATTACTGGTTTAATTACGATCCTTACATCCTAACCTTTATGGAATTAGTTAGACATGATAAAGTAAAGGTTCTTTTTATAATTTTCCATAAAAGTAATTTAGTGCGAGTGCGAAAAGTAAAGGAATTTAGTGCGAGTGCGAAAAATAAAGTAATTTAGTGCGAGTGCGGAAAGTAAATGAATTTAGTGCGAGTGCGGATAATAAACGAAAGTAAAGCGAGTGCGGGAAATAAATGAAATAAAGTGCGAGTGCGGATAATAAAGAAAGTAAAGCAGTGCGAGAAATAAATAAAAGTAAAGCAATGCAGAAAAGTAAAATACGAACTGGAATTAAAATGGCGGCAGGATTAACTTCCTCAAGAGTGCTCCAAAACTCGATCACACAGACAGATTACAGACTCGATCACTCGATTGCAGAAACACCCCGATGTGGAATGGTAACTGCTTTAAAACTGATATATGCCTAGAGAAATCTAAGTTTGGATGAAGAAAAACGAAAAACTAAAGTCCTATTTATAGGAAAACTAAAAGCGGGAAATGACCAGGACGCCCCTCCACTAAAAAGTGGAGGGAACTGTATTTTTGCCTTGTGGCGCCCGCCACAGGCCTATGGCGCCCGCCATAGTACTCATAGGGAATGGAAGAGTGGGGATCGTGGGTCTTGGCAGTTGTGGAGTGGTCTTGAGACGTGGCCACGTCATGGCTAACCCCATGGCGCCCGCCACGGTGGGTGCCGTAAGTGCAAAACGCTGAATTTCTAGGTTTTCGTCCATTTCCACTCCTTTTTCGCTCCTTTTCTCGATTCAAGCCCCGATTACAATAAAAACCTGAAAACAAAAGAAAACAAAGTAATAACATAACAAAATAACAATAAAAGCTAAGAATGCATGCGAAATCGGAGTCAGAAATACGGTGAAATTTAGTGTGATCAGTACCCTCTATGATTACCATTTGATCTGAGTCAGTATAATGATCATACGCTTCTGATGCTTTCCCCGAGGTCAACTCAGTTGATCAGAGTCCATGGAAGACTCTCTCTTGCCAGCATGGGCTTAGTCTTCCTTGGCTTGGCATTTTCTATTCACACTCCCTCTTTTACAGATTTACCCAACCCATTAACTCTTTTTCTTATTTATTTTATTTTTATTTTATTTTCTTTATTTAAAAATCTAAAAAAAACAAAGAAAACTTTTTTTATTAATTATATTAAATAATTTAGGTTAGTTTAATTAATTATTTAATTAATTAATTTTATTAAATAATTTTATTTAATTAATTAATTAATTTCTCTTTAACATTCAAAAACTAAAAAAAAAATTTCTTAATTAGTTATTTTCCAAATTTTAATTCATTACTTTTGATTAATTTCTAGTTTGAATTTCAACAACCAAAAACAAATTCCCCGGAGGGTTACAAGTCAATACATGAACAAAAAGAAAAATAAAGTAAGACTCATAAAACAAGCCTGTAGGTAGTCTAGATACGAATATCAATAAACTAAAACTCTAGGCTAAAGGAAAGACCCCAGGTTCTTCTTTTGCAGCTATTACCTCTGTCCGGCTCTTCTTCACGTCTGCTCTCAGCATAAGCTCTGAAATCTCTTTCATTGCCTCCTCCAAGGCTATCTGGCTCTGTACCAATTGTTGAGTCTTTTCCCTTCGTATTTTGTGAACTTGTTCTACTTCTTCTTTCTTGAAGTCCATCTGTACCTCGAAAAACTCTTCCTTTTCTTTGTACTTCTTCTGCTCTTGTTCCCTTTGGCCCTGTAACCAAGCAATGGACTGGCGAGCTTATTTAAGAGTCTTCAAAGTCTTCTTACGCTCTGCTTCTCTTTTTGATTCCATTAGACCCAATCTCTGAAAATGAGCTTCTCTTCCAGCAAACTCCTTTTCTTTAGCTTCTAAGGTGACCTGCATCCTCTGTAGCTTTTCCTCCACTTCATTCTTAGCACGATTGGTAAGGTGGTACAAGTTAACCATTTCAGCATTCTCTACCCGGACCTCGTGCAACTGAGCTTCCAACTTCTTATACTCTTCAAGAGAAACAGTGTTCTGACATGGCACTTATTTGGGATACAAAGGAGCTTCCACTGAAAATGGCATGAGCAATTCCTCTACCCACCTCTGCAACCATGTAGCAAAAGGAGGATATGTCCTGGGATCCACCCTTCCAAAATCCTTTTTTCCTTTCTTCACCCTGTGAGCCCAAGCCTGAGATGCTTGTATGACTAACTCTTTGTTTCCTTCCACTCGAAAAGTACAAAGACTCAGCTAATTCTTCCATACTTGGTGGATCCCTCAGAGGATAGCCAAATTGTTTCCTGGCTAAGAGTGGTTGGTAACTGATCACACCCTTTCTCCCTAGCAAAGGCACATTAGAAAAACTCCCACAACTAACCAATAACTCCTTTCCTAACAAATCCATGTTATAACCCCGAGCTATATCCTCATAATTTAGTCCCATTAATCTCCTAGACCACCTTCATTCATCCCTTATTTCTTTGAAAGGGCCTGACTTTGGTAATTGCTTAGCGAACCAATCAGAAAATAATGGAGCACAACAACTCACTGGTCCACCTCTTCCTTTCTCATTCCGGTAATGAACATTGTAGTAGAAATCTCCCAACAAGGTTGGTACAGGGTTACCTTTAGCAAAAATGGAGATCACCTCCAAACTCACAAACTCCTTTTCTCCCGGGAAAAGACTAGATCCATATACCATCAGGGCCACCACAACACCAAAATCTCCCCAATTACTCTCTTTGGCATACTCTTCAGCTTCTGGTATAAGCACATCCTAGGGAAGTCCTCTGCCCTCACTATCCTTCAAAGCTTTCTTGACCTTAGCAGTTGGCATACGACAGACTCTGGATATGTCTTCTTCCTTGAGAACTATCTCTGATCCATAGTAAGGCAAAGTATCTCTGCCAGGAATACCCAAAATACTAGCAATCTCCTCCAAGGTAGGAGCCAAGATATAATCTGGAAATACAAAACACCGCAACAAGGGATCATAGAACTGAAGCAAAGTGTGCAAGCTATCCTTCTGGTCTGCAGTAGGTTTATCCATGTACTTCAAAATATGACCATACCTCTTTTTGAAGTTCCCTAAAACTTGATCATTCATCAGCCCTGCTAGTCTCTGAACACTCTTGACTTCTGGTTGGAGAAAAGTGTAATGGACATTTTTCTTTCTTGTAACCTTCTTAACTTCTGCCATCTGGAAAGCTTACAATTACCATAACTGGGTGCTAAACATTAAACAAAACCTAAAAATGGAAACACAAATAGTTAATGCGAGTATGATGCGATGCAAATGCAATGCAGGCATATGATCAATCTGGAACCATCTGGATACTGGATATTAGGACCCCAAGTGACTAAAAACCAAGATTCTCTGAACCATAACCCTCTGATAGGAACCCTCAGAACCAATAGATCAAGAAATCCAGAACCATAGTAACCGGATCAGAACACATAAGATTGCACTGGTAATGAGGGTATGTTGAGGTCATGGGCTCCTACAAACCTGTAAACCCCTCCCAATCTCACGGGTATGCTCCGGGTTAAACATCACGGACTCTCAAAGCTGAATAATAATAATACGTTCACCATCTCCGAGGAATGGCTCATGACCAAATCAGGGAATCGGTTTGGCATTATGTACTGCTCAGGGAGGCCTCAGTTGAGTCCGGGAAAACAAGGTCATCCTATGTGAGTTCCAGGTGGGCCCTCGGGTGTGAATGGGTTTGCCACACAATATGGTCTGCCACTGTCACCACTAAAGAGGGATGTTTCCACAAGGTTCTCAATGATCGGTCCCCAGCTGCACATAACTATCAAGGTCATGAAATGAAAGAGGAAGATCCCCAAATCAAAACATTTCCAAGACAGTCGCAAATCTGGGCGTGGAACTCACTACTACCCCCATGACAAGATCTCATGAGGCCAAAGTGGAACCACTCTAAGTCCTAAGGTGCACTCGAGCCTTGGTAATGAGCTCATCTCACAGTAACAATATCATCCAAGTCCCACCAAACAGAAAAAATCCAGTCTAGACAGTCCAGTACATATATGATGCATGAAAATAAATACTGAAAACTGTAAATAAAGCTGTAAATAAAATTGTAAATAAACAACAATAAAATACACACAACAACAAACAATCAACACCCAAAGAAATAGAAACACGCAAGCGCTAGGAGAGACTCTCAAGGGAACCAGAGATACTCTGGTTAGGAAGTCCCCAACAGAGTCGCCATCTGTCGCTCCCCGGATTTCCATCCTGGTACAAACGCAAAAGTGGCACGGAAAGAGGTAGAGTCGCCAGCCAGGCATTTTTATCCCGAAGGAACGGGAATGGTAATGCTGCACAAACTAGAAGAAAAGAAAAGGAAGGACATGGGTCCTGCGAACCAAAGAGACTGAGTTCGGGAGTCGGTTACGACCTGGGAAGGTATTAGCACCCCGGATCGTCCGCCGTACCCGACGGGATCCACGCTTGCAAAAGAACAATTTCAAAGGGTGAAGAAATGAAAGCTGCTGCAAAGAAAATGAACTGAACTGGATAAAAGAAACGAAAAGGGAACTGAAAAAGAAATGAAAAGGAAAAAATGTAGGGAAAATAAAGATTGTGCTCGAACGGGCCCTACCCCGCTGCCTACGTACCTCATTTGGACAATGAGGATCAGAGTCGTCGTAGTTCCCCTAACTAGGGGTGGAAAAGATTGCTTGTGAATTAAGGCTTGAACTGCCTATGTCAATGCTCAGGTGTTGCAGGCTTGGACGACGAGTGTGTTACCGTCTTGCAAAATGACAAGTAGGAGCAAGTTCGTACGATGAGAGTGAAGGTGATGAGAACAGAAGTCCCGAAGGAGAGACGCTTATTGTTTGTTCAGTGTTTTTTATGATTTTTTATGAGTGTGTCATAAGGAAGTGAACTCAAGCTCTTTTCCATGGAATGTGTACTTGCTACTACATTCCAAGATGGAATAATAGAACAAGCACACTCAAGTAAGGAGAAGATCCCCAAAACTTGGTTCCAGAGATTAGGGCCTAAGCTCACTAACTCATTGAATTTATTAAGTGTTTTTGTAATTTTTGTGAAAAAGTCTTTTATGATTTTCTTTACAAAGGTGGTCTCATGATCAGACTTGTGCATCATGCTAGACAAGCTTGTACTATCCTAAGATGGGAAGACTACAAGTGCCCCATGGAATAAGTCCATACACACAAGGCTACCTCAATCATTATTAAGTGTTTTTTAGGTTTTGGTTTTGAGATGAGAAGAGAAGAGAACCAAAGATCTTGAAGGTAAAAGTCTAATGAGGGGACTGACAAATCCTAATGTTAACATGCAAGGGATTCCTAAGGTTAGTGTGGCTTACTATCCTAAAGAAGGAAGAGATAAGGAAGGAAGGAGGAGAATAAAGAAGGGAAGAAGATAGAAAGGATGGCCTAAGCTCATCAAACACAAATAAGAAAACATCATGAAAAGAGAAGAGATAAGAATTGGAGATGTGGGAATCTCATCCACACCTCTCACTTACTAGAGCCCCTGAAATGGTTAAAAGCATAAAAAGGTAACATGCAAATAAAACCAAATGAAACACAAGATGAGCATAAGATCAAGCCAAGACCGTACAACCAGAATAGAGACTTCAATTACAAGTGTCAAGATCAAACATACAACACAACAATGAGAAATGGATTAAATAGTTCAACATAAAGCATTACAGATTATCATGACAAAACAAAACAATTATGAGATAACACAAAGCATACAAAGCAAACAAACATCACACACTTCAAGACCAGAACCCTAACATGTCAAGAATGTGCCTAAGAATCACAAGAGATTAAGAATAGAAGCATACAAACTTAAACAATATCAACATGAGAAACAAATAAGCATAAGAAGTGAGGTGAACATGTACATAAGTGAATGAACTTCAAAGGCAAGCAACCACAAAATTTCTCAAAGTACAAACATCAATCAGAGACCAGAGGGGTATCCTCATCCTAAAAGGGCTCTAAACAACCTAAGGGAGTTGGCACAAGTGCCCTTCTAACCTAAGGACCAAACATATGACCAAAAAGGATGCAAAAGGAGAGAAGCAAACAATAAAATTCAAATTAAATCAAGAATTCATCCAAAAATTCCACAAATTTGCACAAAGGTTCTTCAAACATCTAATATTAGCATGCCAAAAGAAATAGGATCAAAATCAGAAGCTAAGTAGGTCAAATATGTGCCTAAACATGGATTAGGGTTATGAAACTTCACACACAAGTTAGGGATCAAAAATAATCAAGCAAACTTCTAAAAATCAGAAGAAAAATCACCAATAAACTACATTTCAATGTGAATCCAGTGCAAAAAGAATCAATTCAAAATTCCCAAGGATGATCAAGATATAAATTCTACAAGTCAGTATGTGTTTAAAATGAAATAAAAACAATTAATAAAAGCAACAATTAATTCTAGCATTGAAAATGAAAATAAATGGAAAATAATAATATCAAAAATTAAAGAAAACTCAAAATAACATTTATGAATTGTTTTGGAATTTTTAAGAACTTCTTACTATTTCTAAAAATTGAAAATCAAACTGAAAATAATATAAGAAGCCAATGGACCAGGGGTGCAATTAGTAACTATTTCAGTTTAATTAAAATGGGCCTAGAAGAGGGAGGGGTGCGAATAGTAGACAAAGCCCAATGGATTCAGCGTATATGCATATTATCTATCATGGAAATTCAATTAATCGGGAAAAAATAGAAACCATCAGATCAAAGCAACGCATAGGATCAAGTCAACATTGTCAGCCAGTCAACCAAAGCAAACAAGATGCGTGTGTGTACATGATAGTTGTGGTGAGGTGCAGCACACAAAGATTTATTCAGATTAAAACATAAAACAAAATCACGTGCAGGAGATGGTGTGTTTTTAATGCGCTGGCATTGTGTCATCCGTCCAGATGAGAGATCCAAGGGTTGAAACATCATCTTCTTCATTCAACCATTTCCAGAATCCGGTGACCAGGGCCCTAGCTCCGGCACCGGAAAATTCAAACTCAAGAAAAAAACGTCAAAGAAATGAATCAAACTTTCCAGATCAAACAATTCAAGCATGCTGAATTCAAAAATGAGCTTAGATTTCACATTAGATTAACACACAGACCGGATCGAAGAAAAACAAAAACATACATCAAACTTTGAATCCATATATTTCACTCAATAATCAACAAAAATCAAATCCAAAGAGCTCAGTGTAACCAGCACAACACATAGATCACAAAGCATACTTAAAAACACACATCCGGATCCACAAATTCAATGAGTTACCTGAACTTGCAGAGCTTGAAATAGGTCAAGAGAAAGCTTCCAAGGATGCAGATCAACTCCCCTGAGCCTCTTCTTGCAAAATAAATGGCTGCTTCAGGTTCCTTACACCTCAGAGAGAAAGAATGTGCAAAGATTTTGAGAAATCAGTGAGTGTATGAAGTGATTCGATGAGAAATGCAAATTGTGCAAAACCTTAAGAATGAGAGGATCAGTGAGCATGAGGCTGCATTCTTCTCATAAATGATTTATATATGGTGTATGTAGTGTGCTGATTAGGGTTTGCATTGAGTGGTGGCAGAATTCGTGTGAGAGGGATCCTTTTGCAAAATATGCATGAACTTGGCAATGATGTAAATTGCTCGTGCAATCCTCTCTCCTTGTACACATGTTGCTCTCATTTTATCCTTTGATTATCTTTGAATCAATCCTGGCCCTTGGATATAAGCTGATCATGCTTTGTGAATATTTTTGCATTTTTGCACTTAGTGAAATATCTTGCATTCCATACACGATTCTTGAACTTTCTCTTGGGCCAAATATGTTTCATGCCAAGCCTTATGATATTAGAATCTCAATTTGTCCACAAGTTGGCTTGAAAATGACTTAGGTGAGTTTTTTCAAATGGTGTAAACTTGGAAATGTGACAAAACCCTAAAAATGGATGAATTTCGATTGGCCATAACTTTTGATTCATGAAGGCTATGAAAATGCACTTGTACTTTCTGAAAATGGATGAACATACCCTACAACTTTCATGTTTATTGGAAATTCATTTGAGATCATTTTCATCATGAAAGAGGGCTTTGAAAATTAGGGCAAAAGTTGCCAAAAATGGAAACTTCTAAAACAAGCCATATGCCAAAAATGGAAAGTTCTTCAAAACCCCTTGATTCTTGATCCTTGACTTTGCCAAACCTCTTCTAAGGTCTTAAGGACATCCCTTGACTTGAAAAATGGGGTTGGACCCCTTGAATGCTCACAGTTGACTTTTAAAATGCACAATTGACCAATTTCTTCTCATGCAAGCAACTGATGAAATGACTGCCTTTCACAAGGAATTTTCTCACCAAATTTCATCCATAGGAACCTCTTATCATATGAAAGACTTTTCCCACATGAAATGGCCAAAGTCACAAAGAATTCCTGCTTGAAAGTGAAACCCTAATTTGGGAACCATTGTGTAGGAGCTTGCCCTAGCTTGGATTCTCTGATGATCTCCCAACCTTTTGGGCTCTTGTAAAGGATCTTGAACTTGTGAATGTCACGAAGAATCTTCATGGGACTTGGACAAGTCTACTTGGCCTCTTGCTACAGCTTGTAATGCCTCAAATTCACCAATAGTTGATCATATGCCCAATGTTAGAACATGAGAATGTTATGCTCTATTTTTCTATGCAAAGATGCCAAGGACATGACATGCTTATGATGATTATGATATGATGATGATGCTTAAAAAGAAGAGGGCAAATTTGGGGTGTTACACCAGGAAAACCCATCATGAATGAAGTTACAGAACAATAAAATCAGACTCTTAAGAACGTGGTAAGAAGTATGATTAGTCATTCTTCTCTACTAGAGTCATTTTATATACTTAATAGAGTACCTAGTAAAGTAGTAGCTAAGACCCCTTATAAGATTTGGACTAGGAAAAGTCTAGCATTAGACACCTGCACATCTGGAGATGTTCAGGTGAAGCGAGGCCTTATAGGCCTCATGAAGGTAAGTTAGATGAAAAGACAATTAGCTGCTATTTTATTGGATATGTGAATGCTCTTATAGGTAAAAGTTTTACAATCCCATCACTAGAACAATTTTTGAAATGGAAATGCAAGATTCCTTGAGGATGTAGAGTTTGGAGGAGAAGGAAACATAAGGAGTGTTGTCTTTGATGAAAACATTGTTTCTCACAATGATCAAGTCTTTGTACCTATCTTTGTTCCAGAAACAAATCCTAAAATAAACAATGATGTTATTCCTAACATCCCTCAAGAATAAGACAATATTGAGTTTCTTCCTTAAGCACCACCTATATTTCAAACTCAACAGCCTCAAGAGCCACCATTAAGAAGATTTACTAGAGAGAGGAAGAGTGCAATTTCAGATGATTATGTTGTATTTCTTCAGGAACGTGAGGATGGCATTGGTTTGACTAAGGAAGATCCTATCAAGTTTAGTCAAGCTACGTGGAGTCCAAACTCTCTTAAGTGGGTTGATGCCATGAAGGATGAGATGAAGTTGATGGATTACAATGATGTTTGGGATCTTGTTAAATTACCTAAAGGAAAGAAACCCATTGGTTGTAAATGGATATTTAAAACCAAAAGGGATTCAAAGGGTAACATTGAGAGATATAAAGCTCATCTTGTCGCAAAAGGCTTTACTCAAAAGGAATGAATTTATTATAAAGAGACTTTCTCTCCAGTTTCTTTGAAGGAATATCTTAGGATTATGATGGCATTGGAATCTCATTTTGATTTAGAGTTGCATCAAGTGGATGTAAATACTGGGTTTCTAAATGGAAAAATTGAAGAGACAATATATATGGTGCAACCAAAAAACTTTGTGTTAGGAGACCCAAAGTCTATGGTTTGCAAACTCAATAAATACATATATGGCCTTAAACAGGCTTCCCATCAATGTTATTACGAGGCTAATCTGGTTGACAACTCTGTATACCAAAAGTTCAGTGGGAGTAATTTTTTTTCTTGGTACTATATGTAGATGATGTCCTTTGTCTTAGGAATTCAAATACTTAGAGACATTCTCGAGGTATTTTAGGATTGTCACAAAGGAGCTATATTGATACAGTTCTGGATAGATTCTCCATGAAAGATAGTAAACTAGGAGACACACATGTTGATAAAAGAGACAAGTTTTGTCTCAAACGGTTCCCCATTATTGATCTTGAATAGGAAGAGATGCATAAGGTTCCATATGCTTCAGCTGTGGGAAGTCTTATGTATGCTCAAGTTTGCACTCATCCTGACTTAGCATTCATTGTAGGAGTTCTTGGAAGATATCTAAGAAATCCTGGTATGCAGCATTGGATAACAGTAAAATGTGCAATGCGCTACCTGAAGAAACAATAGATTTTGTTCTCACTTATCGAAAGTCAGATAACTTGGAGATCACTGGGTATTCTAACTCAGATTTTTCCTGATGCCCGGATAACAGATGTTCCAACTCTGGTTACATCTTTCTCTTGGATGGAGGAGCTGTCACATGGAAGTCTTTCAAACAGACTTTAGTGGCTCCCTCCATCATGGAAGCAGATTTGTGGCTTGCTTTGAGGCATCAAATCACGTAATTTGGCTGCGAAACTTTGTCACAAGTGTCGCTCCCAGGATTTTCATCATAGTACAAACGCAAAAGTGGAGCGAAAAAGGTAGAGTCTCCAGCCAGGCATTTTATCCCAAATGAATGGGAAAGGTAATGATGCACAAACCCAAGACAAAAGGAAATGACAACGTCCTGTGAACCAAAGATACTGGGTTCGGGAGTCGGTTACGAACTGGGAAGGTATTAGCACCCCAGATCGTCTGTCATACCCGACGGGATCCACATTTGTTTGTCTGTTTCAAAGGGTAAGAAATAAGATGCTACTGAACAAAACCTCTAACTGGAACTGGAATGAGAAAGGGAACTGGAAAAGAGAACGAAAAGAAAGGGGGAAATGTAGGGAAAATAAATAATGTGCTCGAACGGGCCCTACCCCGCTGCCTATGTACCTAATCGGGAATATGAGGATCAGAGTCGACGTAGTTCGCCTAACTAAGGCAGAAATTATTTATTCGTGTTTTTTAGAGCTAAACTGCGTATGTCTATGCTCAGGTGTTGCAGACTCGTCTAGTACGAGTCTGTTACCGTCTTACAAATGAGACAAGTCGTCGCAAGTTTGCATAATGAGTGTGTGAGGTGAGAAAAGAATTCCCGAAGGAAAAGACGAGTGTTGTTTGTTTACTGTCTTTTAAAGAAGTGCTTTCTGAGATTGTTTGTGAAATATTCCCATACTAAGACTTGTTCATCATGGTAGATGTCTTGCACCTCGCCCTGAAATGGGACGTGTATAAGTAACCCGCGGCAAAGTTTCATGGCGTACGAGAAGATCAACCTTTATTAGGTGTTTTTTACTTTTCTTTGAGATGGGAAAGAAAGCAAAGCGAACCAAAGGTAAAAGTCTAAAGGGAGACTAATAATCCTAAGTATTGTCATGCATGGATGAACCTAGGTTAGTGTAGTTTTCTAATCCTAATGAGAAAAGGAAAATAAGAGGGAATTAGAAATCAACTTACTTCCTAAAGAAGCTAAGTCATTTCTAAAGGGGGAAAGCCTAACAAGCACAAGTATGAAATGTAAGGCAAAAATGCAAATTAAACGCATAAAGAAGTAAAAAGAATAAGTTGTGAAGCACTTACCTCAACCTCCCTAAAAAACAAAGGTTAGTATTGCATATACTCAAAATAATAAGGCAAACCAGTACCAAACAATTCTTAAGGAATCTGGGACCTAAACTAGACTCAATCTTAAGTCTAAGGGTGCTAAACTATGCAAAGCCAAAAATCCAACAACTACTACAACTTACTAATGCACAATCAGCTATGAAATGCAATGCATCACACAAACAGCTTATTAAATCTAACAAACAGTATGCATAATAGGTATAAAAAGTGTGAAAGCACAATAATCAGCATAGATTTAACAGCTCATGCTTCAAAATACAGCTATGGAAAACAAGGCAGATTTGAATATTTTCATTTATGCACACAATGAATGACAAATAATGAACAAATATAACATAACATTATTAAATGGAATAAAAATGCATGTCATAACATGGATATGAATATGATTATTTGCAATGGTTTATTCATGAAATAATGCACATAAAGTAACAAGAACAACAATTATGCAATTTCAAGACTTGTACAAATAAGCAAAAACATGGATTGTGAACATGTATCACTGTAACACGGTGGGAGAACTGACTTTTAGTCATGTTGCGGATAGCAAGAGTCGCCACCGACTTTTATTTTATCCAAAAGCAAAGGGCATAAAAGAACAGGAAAGACCTTAAAAAGATTTTGAGTTCGGGGGGTAGGTTATACAAAGGGAAGGTGTTAGCACCCTTTATATCCATGGTTATCCATGGGCTCTTAGTTACTTAGCTCACTTTGAATTGTTTTAAGAAAGGTGTAGTGTGTGATTAGAAAATTTCTAAGTACTTTGTAATGATCCTCGTATGGATGTATACAAAGACTTGTTTTTGAAAATTTGTTTGAAAAGTGAAGTGTAAAAAGTATTTTGGAATGTGTGAGCAAGTAATTAAGAGGAACCTACCCTATATTAAGTCTTTACTGTTCTTTATGTCTTTTCAAGGGTAAGACTATCCCTATTATTAAGGAATAGGTAGTCATTACCTTGGATGTTAAAGGACATGTATAGGGACATCTGGATACAGGCAACTGCAAGGTGTCTTTAGCAACTCGTAGGGACTTATCATCTTTTATTCGAAGGGACAAGATCATTTATCGTAGGCAACCTCGAAGGGACTTGATATTTTAAATCTGTAGGGACTTGATGATATTTATGAAGGGACTTTGCTTAAGACACCTTACTTGACCTTTTGAAATAGGCAACATGAGAGGTAACCCTAGAAAGTGCAAGACGGCGATCAAAGATCGACTTATGTGTGTGAGTGTTCATATTCAAATATTTATCTTTTAAAGTTAATTATTCTAAGTTAATTTTAATTACAAGTACGTTATTCACACCCTATAATTACTAACCATGCAGTTGATATATTTACAATAAAAATAAAGCCAAGATATAAACCTAAACTATTACAAAGCTTCGGGACAATTACAATATAATCGAGAAATATGATAACGATAAATAATAATAAATAAGTAACCATAATCAATAATAATAACAATTAAGATAAAAGTTAGAAAATAAAAATAAGAGAAAATAAAAAAATTAGCAAAATAATTTAATATTAGAAAAGATTTTAAATATTTAATAAAGAAAATAGGTTTTAATGATAATAAATAAATACTAGATTATTCACATATTAAACAAATAATAATTAATTAATTATAATTTATGAAAATATTAAGTTAAATTTTAAAAGTTAATAAAAATTAGGGTTAGGGTTAGGGT
This sequence comes from Lathyrus aphaca, assembly GCA_963966055.1. NCBI lineage: Eukaryota > Viridiplantae > Streptophyta > Magnoliopsida > Fabales > Fabaceae > Lathyrus > Lathyrus aphaca. The sequence continues at coordinate 459,106,438 of OZ014522.1, read as the reverse complement.
TAGAAAAAATTAGGGTTAGGGTTAGAATCATGAAAATTATGGTATTAATTATTAATTTACAAAATAATCAATTTATTTACAAAATATATATAATATTAATAATATAAACATATAATGAAATAAATATAAATAATTTGATTTTTGGAAAATAAAGTTTGAATTTTAAAAGTATGAATTTTTAGTATAAGAAATAAAATAAACATTTATTTTAAAATTGGTTATTTAAAAAAAATTAATTAAGTAAATATAATATAAATAATAAAACAAAATAATGAAAAATAACATACCTGGGGCTGGGATTCGAACCCAGGCCCTAGGCTTCCCACACACAAGACCAACAACATCACCACCAGGCCAAGCACGCGCTGGTGTTAGCATCAGGGATTCAATTCCTTTCGTTGTCAATCTGCAAAAATCAAAATAAAATGCAAAAGCAAAATGGCCTGGGGGGAATCGAACCCAGGACCATTAGATTCACAAGCAAACACACAAACCAGCTGAGCCACATGGGGCGCGTTCAACATAGATTCAACAAGAAATCCTTTTATTTTAAAACAAATTTTTGAATATGATTTTGGCGCCAACAAGCTTCATCTTCAACCTATTACCTGCGAATTTTCTTTCAAATCTTCCTGCGAATTTACCTACACTTGAAACCTGCCAATCTCATATCATCATCAATATGTAACGATTCATCAAATTGATCACCTGGTTATGATCCATAAACATCATACAGTTCATTTACAGCTTTAAAATTAATTTATAATGTCTCAATCGAAGAACCCTAATTTTGGCTCAAGAACCCTAACAATGGCAACTTTCGGTTTAGGTCCTCATTCTCCAATCTTTTTGCGCAGAAACCATCTAAACATCACAACTAACACAAATATACGATTAGAATTCACTATCATTGCATAAATAATCGTAATCGGAAAAAATAAGAACAAGAGCATTATGGATTCGGTTTATGCTATATGTCATGATTTGAATGTTGTAAATGTTTCAAATAGGTTCAGTGATCATCAAGGAACATGTTGCAACCTTCAAAACCTCTTGGTATAGCCTCTAAGTCAAAAACCGAATCTCACTTTTTGGATGAAAATTTGAAGTTTGATGAATGTTCTTGGAGGCAGGATTTCGTCCCCTTTTCATTGGCTTGTGTTGTATACTTATAATAGGAGCAAATTAGGTCAAAAAAACAATCCCCACTTTGGACTTTTGGATAGTTTGATCATGAAGAAAGATATGGTTCAAATATTGAAAAAAATCTAATATCTCCTTGCTATTTTTTGTTGATCTGATTTTATATGATTCCAATCATCTTTAATTGAATTTTAAGGATTTCTAGAAGAAGAATCATGTCCAAATATTGATTTTTATATTTTATTTAAATTTAATTTGACTTTTAATGGATTAAATCAAAATAAATAATAAATAAATCAGAATTTGGTTGCTTTTGGTCGTGCTAGAGGTCCTTGTATGGATTGGATCACAACATTGCAAGTCCATTTGGAGAAATTTGGTTTTAAGGCCTTATTTGCTTCATAAACCTCCCAAACATTTCCCAACTTTGCAAAGGCATATCTCCCTCAATTTTAAGGCTATTAAGGTGTTCTTGGACATTTTGGAAAGCTTAAAGAGTCATCTAAAAAACCTCTTTGGTCTCATGTGGATATCTTTTACCATTTTCAAGTTATGCCCTTTGGAAGATGTTGACTTTTTGTTGACTTTTGAAATAACCTATAATGTCTTAGCTCATACCTTCCAAATGCAGCATTTTTAGGCTTGGCTTGTGATACACAAAGTTGTAGAGAATTCAATTTCATTCAAAATGAGCTTTGGATGGGAAATTCTTGATGAAGCATGTGAAAGTTATGGCTAGTCAAAGTTCAGTTGACTTTTCCTGTGAAAACCCTAATTTAAAAACTCCTGATTCTTGATGATCTGAAATCTCCTTGATGAATCATGATCAAACCTTGATCAAATGATGAATTTTACTTCATATACTTTATGTTGGCAAAACATCATGAAGTTTGACTTTGGTTTGACCACAGTTGACCTCAGTTTGACTTTTTAACCACTTTGACTGATTTTTGCATATCTGATCATCTGACTGAGCAAACCTTTTGGGAAAGCCTTGAAACTTGACATAGGGATTATTGATGAAATATAAGATTCTATGAAGCTCACTTGAGGCCTTGGAAGTCCATTTATCTTGGTGAAATCCAAAACCTTAGTTTAGGGTGCATTGCTTATGAGGAGGCTTTGTCTGAAGGGATTGTCAAACTTTCTGACTAATTGTGAACCTTGTGAACCTCTTGAGATACCTTGTGAATATTGTGAGCCTATTGAGATACCTTTTGAATTTTGTGAACCTTGTGAACCTCTTGGGACACCTTAGTACACAATGTCTTGTCTAGGTGAGGGCAAATTTTGGGGTGCAACAGCTGCCCCTGTTCAATTTTCTGAAACCTGAGGGGTTAGATTGGCATATGTGCCATTCGTGACCTGGAAGGTTGAAGGATATTGAACACAAAAGCCCAAAATTTTGCCCTCGCCGGTGCGTAAAGTAACACTGCTGATTGATTGTATATGCTTGAGTGGGCTTGAAGATGCCACTTGGAGGAACTGGAGATGGGCTTATAGATGTCATCCATAATATCAGTAAGATGATAGTTTTCCTGTAACATGGTTTGAGTTGAATGTCAGCACTATATCTTCATATAGATCGTCTCTACATTATCTCTGGGCGAAAAGAATATCCTTTTTTAGGTGTCAGTACTTAGATCTTCGTATTGATCGGCTTTGAACCATCTTTAGGAACATACTTTAATTTAAGCATCAGAATCAAATCTTCGTGGCGATCTTTTTCTGAATTTCTTTTGGTAATATCTTGGGCTAAGTACAAGATCTTCGTATTGATCATTTATGTACCATCCCACAGATAAACGGTTGCATAGACCATTAGAAATAAATCTTCGTAGCGATTATCTCTTCTGGAAATATCCCGGATTAGGTAATAGATCCAAGGGCAAAAGAATATCAGGATTAAATCTTCGTGACGATTATATCCCTTGGAAATATCCTGGATTAAGCACCAGATCTTCGTATAGATCATTTACATACCCCTCCAAGGACAACTTGAGTATTGGTCATCAGAAATGAATCTTCGTAGTGATTATCTCTGAATTAAGTATCAGCACTAGACCTTCGTATAGATCGTCTCTGAACTGTTTTGAGTTGTTGATAGTATTTATCTACCTGTAACTATCCTGAAAAGAAAAAGGTTAGCTTATGCAATATGTATGCATGTATGGCATGATGTACCTAAGTAAATGTATTATGTATCATGGATGTGTATGCTGTGATATGATGTAAATGATGTATGTATGAATCATGCAGCCTGAAGCGTCTTGGTATCTTTGTATAACAACTGCTGGCTAGGGAAAATAAATCTCGGTTCGTTGCTGAGGAATATGAGGAGTTCGTTCCCGTCTTGTTTGATAATATAGTACTTATAACCTCCCGTCTTTGTTCGTCGTGCTTATTGTTGAAGGAATAAGTTCTTGAGTATCCTGACTGAGGATAAAAGAGATGGACATAAATCCAAGGGGAGATGTTACTTGAAGTATCTATAAAGATAGTTTTATTCTGCTGGGGATTTTTGATTATTCTGTGGGGATGAACCAGCGAAGCTTCGTTGAATTCCTACCGTCGTTCGTCCTTAGTAAATACTATTACTGCATTTTATGCATTTCTGGTAAACATCAATCATATTCAAAAGCATACATACATTCAAATACAACCAATGGACATTTTCGCTTAAGTAAACAGGGTAAAAGTAAATCTGGATTCAAAGACGAGATTTTATTTATTTTTAGAAAGTAGCCTATACATAGGTAAGTTTGTACAAGGAGACAGAAATCCTAGTAAGAGGAATTTGTCGTAAAAGTTTTACAAAACAAGGAAACAGCTATGTGAGAAACAATCCTATTGAGTTCCAATTCTACTATTGCCATTATCTTCAAGTATCTCATCCTTTGCTGTTGAGACGGAAACGATTGGATTGATCTTTATCTGCTTGTACTTGATTTAGGTAGCATCAACAGTTAGAGTTACATGGGTGATCCAACGAGACATAGTCATACGCTTTAATCCCTAACTTTTTCCTGGATTTCCTTTTCAGGTTCTCAATCCACCGGGATACCCTTTTTTGCCCAAGCCGCCCTTTCAGGTTTTCGAATTGCCGGGTGTCCATTTTTTATATATATATATCCTAATTTTTGCCCGAACCCTTTTGGTTCGCCGGGATGCCCTTATTTTTGCCTAGGCCAGTCAACCTAACGGGTCTCTTTTTAGGCGTAGTATTTTTTAACTATGTCTGCGTTTACAGGCTGTGGGAAGTCTTCACCATCCATAATAGTAAGCATCATGGCACCTCCTGAGAATACCCTTTTGACTACAAATGGTCCTTCATATGTAGGAGTCCACTTGCCCCTATGATCACCATGTGGTAGTATGATATGCTTGATTACCAAATCACCAGCCTGATATACCTTTTGCTTAACCTTCTATTAAAAGCTTTGATCATCCGTTTCTGGTACATCTGACCATGACACACAGCTTCCAGCCTTTTCTCATCAATCAAATTTATCTGGTCAAGTCGAGTCTGAATCCATTCATCTTCATCCAAGCCTGCATCCTTCATAATCCTTAAGGAGGGGATCTGAACTTCAATGGGCAGAACTGCTTCCATACCATAGACTAAGGAGAATGGGGTTGCCCTGTTGAAGTACATATTGTAGTACGATAACCATGAAGAGCAAATGGTAACATCTCGTGCCAATCCTTATACGTAACAGTCATCTTCTGTAGAATTTTCTTAATGTTCTTATTAGCAGCTTCTACTGCCCCATTCATTTTTCGACGATACGGAGAAGAATTGTGATGCTTAATCTTGAATTGCGTGCAGAGATTAGTAATCATAATGTTGTTCAGATTAGAGCCATTGTCTGTGATAATCTTCTCAGGAATGCCATACCTACATATGAGATTATTCTTAATGAATCGAGCCATAACATTCTTAGTAACAGATGCAAATGAAGTTGCCTCTACCCACTTTGTAAAGTAATCAATAGCAACCAGGATGAAACGATGCCCATTAGCAGCAGTAGGCTTGATCTCACCAATCATATCAATGCCCCACATGGAAAAAGGCCAAGGAGCAGTCAACACATTCAATGGAACTGGAGGTATATGCACTTTATCAACATAAATCTGACACTTGTGACATGCTTTGGAATGTTGATAACAATCAGCTTCCATGGTAGACCAATGGTAACTTGCTCTCAATATCTTTTTTGCAATGGTATGACCACTAGAATGAGTGCCAAAGATCCCATCATGCATGTCTTCCATAATTTCTGTTGCTTCCTTCTTATCCACACAACGAAGCAAAGTCGAACATGATTGCGCTTGTATAAAATTCCATTACTCAAAAAGAACTTAGCAGAAAACCTCCTCAGAAACTTCTTATCTTTGGCAGATGCCCCTTCAGGGAACTCCTGAGCTTCAAGATATCTTTTCACTTCATAGAACCAAGGCTTTTCCTCTCCTCCTTCAGTGTCAATTTCATTTCAGTATGCAGGCTTCTCAGATTTATCAATAGTGATCTTGGGAGCTTCATCATCCCAGCTAATCTCAAACATAGATTCCATGGTGGCTAGTGCATCTGCCAACTGATTCTCTCCTCGTGGAATATGTCCAAAGGTAATCTCTTCAAAATATGGGATCAAAGACAACACATGCTCTCTGTAAGGAATGAGATTTTCATGTTTGGTATCCCAATATCCTTTAATCTAACTAACTACCAGGGTTGAATCCCCATATACGTCCAGGAACTGAATCTTCATCTCAATGGCAGCTTTGATACCCATGATACATGCCTCATACTCAACCATATTATTAGTACAATAGAAACAAAGTCTTGCAGTAATTGGGGTATGAAAACCTTCAGGGGAAATAATCACAACACCAACACCATTACCAAGCGCATTAGAAGCTCCATCAAAAACCATAGTCCATCGGGATCCTTGTTCAGGTCCGTCATATTGTCCAGGTTCTTTGGTATTAATCATAATGTCTTCATCCAGGAACTCAAAATTCATAGATTGATAATCATCCACTGCTTGATAAGCCAAATGATCATCTACTACACTACCCTTAATGGCCTTCTGAGTGGTGTACTGTATATCATATTCTGTTAAAATCATTTTCCATCTCACTATTCATTCGGAGAGAGCATGTTTCTCGAATATGTACTTGATTGGGTCCATCTTTGAAATCAACAAGGTAGTATGAGTCAACATATACTGTCTTAGTCGGCGAGCAGCCCATGCCAAAGCGCAGCAAGTTTTCTCGAGCAGTAAGTATCTTGTTTCACAGTCGGTAAACTTTTTGCTAAGGTAGTATATTGCCTGCTCTTTTCGACATGACTCGTCATGTTGCCCCAACACACACCCCATTGAGTTGTCTAATACTGTTAGGTACATAATCAAGGGTCTTCCATCAACTGGTGGCATCAAGATTGGAGGTTCTAGAAGATATCTCTTGATTTCATCAAAGGCTATCTGGCACTCATCATTCCATTCCATCACCTGATCTTTCTTCAACAACTTGAAGATTGGCTCACAGGTAGCAGTTAACTGGGAAATAAATCTTGCAATGTAATTCAGTCGTCCCAAGAAACCTCTAACTTCCTTCTCAGTACGGGGAGCAGGCATCTCTTGTATAGCTTTTACTTTTGCAAGATCCACTTCAATACCTTTTCCACTGACGATGAAACCCAAGAGTTTACCAGATCTAACTCCAAAAGTACACTTATTTGGGTTCAATCTGAGCTTGTATTTCTTCAACCTTTCAAACAGCCTATGCAGATGATCAAGTTGTTGTTCTTCATTCTGGGACCTGGATATCATATCATCCACATACACCTCTATCTCATGATGAATCATATCGTGAAACAAAGCCACCATAGCACGCTGATATGTTTCCCCGGCGTTCTTCAAACCAAATGGCATCACCTTATAACAAAAGGTGCCCCATTGTGTAACAAATGTAGTCTTCTCCATATCTTCAGGTGCCATCTTAATTTGATTGTAACCAGAGAAACCATCCATGAAAGAGAATACCTTATGTTGAGCAGTGTTGTCTACCAGAACATCAATATGAGGAAGTGGAAAGTCATCTTTAGGGCTAGCCTTGTTCAAATCCCTGTAATCTACACACATACGTACCTTACCCTCATTCTTAGGTACTGGTACCACATTTGCAACCCAGTGAGGATAAGAAGTCACAACTAAGAACCCAACATCAAATTGTTTCATCACCTCTGCTTTAATCTTTTCTGACATTTCAGGATGCATGCGACGAACCTTCTGCTTCTTTGGACGACAATCTTCTTTTACCGGTAAACGGTGAACCACAATGTCTGTATCCAACCCTGGCATATCTTCATAAGACCAGGCAAAAATCTCCACGTAATCACGTAACATCTGAATTAGTTTGTTCTTAACATCATCCTCTAACTCAGCTCCTATCTTGACCTCTTTCCTGTTTCCTTCAGTTCCCAGATTCACAACTTCGATTGGCTCTTCATGTGGCTGTATAACTTTCTCTTCTTGTTGTAACAACCTAGCAAGCTCTACAGGTACTTCACAATCTTCCTCCTTTCCATCTTCAGCTTGATAGATCAGATTCTCGAAATTATAATTGGCAATAGTAAAACTGTTATCAACAGGATCCAGAGTGGATGAGGATCTGCATTTTAGTGATGTGGGTGTGTGTAAGAACACATAACTGATAAAACAAAGATAAAAAATAAAATAAAGACAAGGAGCACGATATTTACGAAAACGAAACATCCATTGATTTTTATTGAATGAAGTATGCAAATGAAATGACATCTCGAAACAAGCATACCATTGTGCCCCGGGTAAGACACAAGGCTTAAAAGTTTAATTGTTTGAAATTACAAACTTAAAATAAAAACACAGTAATAGTATTTACTCCTGACTAAAGGAGATTGGAATAATGTCTTCGGTCTTCCAATTGTTGAGCCCATCACCCATGGTAGGAAAGATCCAATCATCCAAGTTGTAGTCTTCATTATAGTCACCCACAACATTGATTTGATCTCTTATGACCCCTTGATTGGTGATACGAATAGCACGAGCACGACGAACAGCCTTCTGAGATTCTACAGTGAAACCCAAACCAAACTTGTCAGACTTGTAAGGAATGTTGGGAAGCTGACGCCAAATAGCAGAACCACCTTTTGCAACCACAGCCTTAGCATCCTTGAGGGAGGCCATTGCAGGAGGTATATTAGTAACCATAGGAACTCTTTCAGAAGCAAGAACAGACTGAGAAACAGGATCAGAGTAGGGAACAACTTCAAATGTTTGACACGGTGTTTCAACCATTTCACCCTCCATTTCTACATACTTGAAAGTGTTCACGTGGCTAACCATGTACTCTTCTTCACCATAAACAGTGACAATTTTGCTCTTCACTGGGTATTTCAACTTCTGATGCAAGGTGGAAGTCACAACACCTGCCCCATGAATCCAGGGGCGTCCAAGCAAGCAAGAATACGTAGGACGAATATCCATTAAATAGAAAGTAGAATTGAAAACTTGAGAGCCTACTTTGATCGGGAGGTCTACTTCTCCATGTACCACTCTTCTTGAGCCATCAAAGGCCCTCACCACTACGTCAATCGGCCTTAACACAACATCTTCAGGATTGAGCTTGACTAGAACCTCTTTAGGGAGAACATTTAATGAAGAACCATTGTCCACCAGTATATGAGACAAGGTAGTGCCTTTACATTCAATGGAGATATGCAGAGCTCTGTTATGGTTTCTCTTGGCAGGAGTCAAATCAGCGACAGAAAAGCCCAACCCATTATCACTAGTCAGATGTGCAACACAATTCTCAAATTGATCCACAGAAATCTCATTTGGCACATGAGCAGTCTTCAGGAACTTGATTAAGGCTTTAGCATGAGCCTCAGAACACAGCAGTAAAGATAACATGGAAATTTTGGAGGGAGTATGCCCCAATTGGTCAACAATATCATAATCACTCTTGCAAATGATCTTCAGCACTTCTTCCATCTGTTTAGAAAGATTTTCAGCAGTCGGTGCCTCAGCTTGTACAGGTTCAACCACAGGACATTTGCCCCGAGCATCAGTATTTGGCTCAGAAGTGGAAGTAGTAGTTGGAGTAACTGCACTTTTGGAGGTAGCCTGAGGAGAGAAGATTCTTCCACTTCTGGTGATCTTACTAGATCCAGCAATATTATCAACATCAAGATTATCATCAGTAATAGGTGTATCAGCCAGAGGTTCTTGTTTGACACCATGGATGTAAACATCGGAACCATAATTCCAGGGTATAGCTTTATCAAAAGTATAAGGAACAGGGTCAGGCGTGGTAATAATCATGGGAGCCACCCTAATTTCAGCAACAGTCTTCACAAGGCCTTCAGCAGTAATCCTGACAGGACCTTTAGGAGTGATCTTGACAGGACCTTTGGAGGTAATCTTCACTGGTACTATATCAACCATGGCTACATCTTCAATCTTTGTACTTCGAGTCAAATGTTCACACATACTTTCAACAGAAGGAGTCTTCTCAAACAATATAGTGTAATTGTCCATGAGGCGTTGAATGCCATCCTTTAGCTTCCAGCAACTATCGGGTTTATAGGCACAGTAAAAATAGTCTTCATTGCAACCTGGAAAGAATCCAGCCTGTACCAGTTTCTTCTTGATAATGGATAAGGGAGTAGTCACATCTTCTACTGAGGAAGCATAGGAAACTTCATCCACAGCATTAACAGTCTTCTCATGGTTGGGCATAGGAGCAGTAATCACATTTGGGGTCCCAGGAGGGTCAAATTCAATTTCCCCAGCTTCAATCATGTCTTGAATCTTGTTTTTCAACACCCAGCAGTTGTTGGTGTCATGTCCCGGACTATTAGAATGATAATCACATCTTGCATTAGGATTGTATCGAGGAGAGGATGTATTAGGATTCTGAGGAGGATCCCTTAAAGTAATAAGTTCCCCTTTCAACATGTGTTGCAAGGCTTGGGCCAGTGACATGTTGATCTTGGTGAACTGTCTTCTAGGTTTCTGTTGATTGTTTTGTTGTGGCTCTGGTGCTGCAGGAGTAGGATTAGAGATGTGAACTACTCCCACAAATTGGTGACTCTTGTTACGACTATGTTGACCATACACAACATTAGACTCTTTATTCCCACTAGGGGGCTTCTTTGCAGTGCTTGATGAAGAGGCACCCATTTGTATATTACCACTTCTTATACCACTTTCCACACGTTCTCCAGTCATTATCAGCTCAATGAAACCAGATGACGAGCTTCCAATGAGGTGACTATAGAAAGGACCATTCAGTGTACTCATAAACATATCCACCAGCTCTCTATCAGTCAGAGGAGGTTGAACCCTGCCAGCCAGGTCTCTCCATTTCTGGGCATACTCCTTGAAACTCTCTTTAGCACCCATATACATGCTTTGGAGTTGCATGCGAGTTGGTGCTAAATCAACATTATATTGGTATTTCCTATAGAAGGCCTCAGCAAGATCATTCCAATCACGAATATTAACACTTTCCAATTGATAGTACCATTCCAATTGAGCTCCAGACAAGCTCTCTTGGAAGAAGTGAATCCATAACTTCTTATCAGCAGTATGTGGTTGAATCCTCCAGACATAGGATCTTAAATGCAGCTTGGGACATGAGACACCATCATACACTACAAAAACAGGAACCTTGAAACCAATAGGTATAACCACTCCAGATACTAAACTCAGATCTTAAAAAACAAGCCCAAAAGATTTTTGTAATTCCATGGCATTCATTCTGTCTACCAGCATCTTGTACTTCTCTTCACTAGCAGGATCATGATAATAGTTTGCCTCAGAATCAGAATCTCCCACAGTATTATGGAGACTACCTCCCTCTTTCTCAGAATTCTCAGACTCAAAATCCTCAATCTGTTCCTTTGTCTTGATAGGGCCTCTGAATCTTCTTCCCAGGTTGATAAGGCCTCCTGATTTTCTAGTTTTCTTCTTCTTCTTAGCCAGCAGTTGTCGCTCCCGATAAATGGGAATGACCCAAATAAAGGTACAGACGCGAACGGTCGGCGAAAGGGACAATGAGAACACACAGCCGTGAACTCACTGGAAAAAGAAAAGAGTCGCCAGCTAGGCATTTTTATCCCGGAGGAAAGGCAATGCTGCATAGACCTAGAAAAAGATGGATAAGACGGTTGCGAACCAGAGAGACTGAGAAAGTGGGTTGGTTACAACCTGGGAAGGTATTAGCACCCAGATTGTCCGTCGTACTCGACGGGATCCACGCTTGAAAGATTGGTGTTTTAAAGGGGTAGTGTCAGTGCAGTTTGTGTATAAATGAGCTGGAAAAGGATGTACAGGTGTTAGTGTAAAAGGAGTGTGAAGTGTATAAATGATGTGTCAGTGTAAGAATGAGAATGAATTGCTCATGATAATGAGGCTAAGAGAAAGATGCTGGAAGAGGGGGAATATACAGAGACTTTTGTTCGATAACTGTTAAGTTATGCCTACGTATCCTCTCGTGCAATGAGGAAGTCAGAACACCGTAGTTCGACCCAAAGAGACTGAAAGATGAATTGACTTGTGAACTGCTTACTTGCCTATGCTCAAGTGTATGATCTGTCTGGCACAGATGCAAACTGTCTTGCATTAGACGGAAGAAGCAAGTTCTCGTTTATGAGTGAATGAGATGAGAAAAGAATCCCGAAGGAGACGATTATTGCTTGTTTTGTGTTTTCAGTCTTTTATTGCTTTTTGAAGTTGGTCATAAGTTAATGAGCTTAAGCCTAAGCCAATGGATTTAGTGAACTCATCACATCTTCCCTCTGATTAGGGGTAATGAGAATACCTTAAGTGTGAAGTCAGCTTCTCACACTTAATCACCTTTGATGCAGGATTAAGATCATTAACCTACTTGTGATTATTTAGATGTTTTTGGTGTTTTTGTTTAGTGTTGAGTAATGAGGTTAAGCCATAATCAGGGATTAAACAGACTCATTACACCATCCTAATAGAAGGATAATAGATGAGAATGTTTAAGCTGAGGAAAGCTCCTCAACTTAATCCATGATTAGGGATTAAACTCATGACAAAACAAAGCCTTTATTAGATGGATTTTAGTTAATGATATGATGATGAAGTGAATTTTAGGGTTTGTAAGACAACCTGAGGGGGACTTGTCCATTAACACTAGGGTTAGTCCTTCTTAACCAATTAAGGAAGAATTAAAACCCTAATGCAAGGCCCAAGTTACAAGTGTGATGTCTTGATACTTATTAAGTGAATTGGTTAAAAGAGTTAAACACATTAAGGGTTTAACACTTAGGATTAAAGTTATACACTCCATCCTAAGAGAAGGATGCGGGCATAAGCTTAATCACAAAGCCTTAAAGCCTTTAGGGTTTAGTCCCTGATTATGAGATAAGAAGAGATGACTCAAAGGAGACACAAAGGTAAAACTAAGATGGGAGACTAATCAAAACCCTAATCATTGTCATGCTTGGTTGTACCTAAGGTTTGTGAAGTTTTCAAGAGATATCTTCAATGGAACCACCAGGAAGCAGATGAAAGGATCAAGAGAAGCAAAGCAACTTGCTTCATTCAAGAAGTCAAGTCACTTGAAGAAAGAAGGTGGGGAGAGGAAGAATGAGCAAGCTCAAACTCAAACACAAAGAAAAATGCAGCAATGGATGCAAGAGAGATGAAAAGAAAAGTTATGAGAAGTGAAGGCAAATTCACTTCTCAAAGTCACTTACCACCTGAAAGGTTAGAAAAGAAATGCAATGCAATGCAAAATGAGATGAAATGGTATGATGAGAAACAAAACCAGAAGCATATACATGATGCTAATGATGCTATGAGATGCTACAAACATGAGGCAACATATGGAAATGATCATACAAGTTCATGAATGCAAATGAAGCAAGTTAGGAAACATGAGCATACATGACAAGTTATGAAGTGCACATGGCATACAACATGGCAAACACATGATGCAATGATCAAACATACTTTCAATATGTCTTATGATGTCAAATGAATCAAATGGAAGCATGGAATGTCATGGCAAGTCATGTTATGCAAGAGAATGCAAGATGGATGCATATGGAAGCCCAAATTAGGGTTTATGAACAATACATCAAACAAAACCCAAAATCAGAAGCAAACCCTAAGATAAAAAATTGAAAATGCCACACAAAGGACCCCTAATCCTATACTAACTCACTTCCCAAAGGAGAAGCTTCAACTCCTAACCTAACTCAAGATATGAATTTCACAAGTTTTTAGGGTTTTTAGGGTTTCCAAACAAAAGAAATGTCAAACAATTTGAAAATGCAAGATCAAATCATGGCCATTTTATATCAAAAACTACATGCTAAACATAATGCAATGCAAGAAGAATCAATGTCCAACTCCTCATGAATAGGCAGAAATGATTTTTTGAACTATGGATCAAATTAATGCACAAAAATGATTTTAATTCAATGAAAAATTCTCAAAATGCATCAAGATCAAAAAACGAAATTTGGTTTGAAGGTTGGACAATGTTTCTAAATGTCTTAGAACATTTCATGAATTTTTTGGTGATTTTTAAATACCTAAAAGTATTTTTAATAAATTAATTTCCATTAATCAATTAAAAATAAACTTTTAAATATTTAAACATACTTTTTTAATGCTAAAAATAAAAATGAAAATATTTTTGTGTCCTAAAAATTAATAAAACTCTTGAGAAAAAGTTTTATAATTTTTAGACAATTTTTACTATTTTAAATAAATTGTGCAAATAAAATGAAAAGAAATGAAATAAAAATAAAGAAAAAGGAAAAGTCAACAGAATGGAAGGCAGGGATTGAGTCTGGATTTAAAAGGGTTGACCACGCGCGTGAATGGAGGGTCCAGATGGCTTCTGATCAAATTAGTTTAATTATAATTAATTAAATTAAATAAAGTGGATTAGGGCTAATTGAGTGAATCCAGGCCACACATGCGCGCGGGAGGTCAACAAGTCAAAGGATCCTACGCTCCACATTCAAATGAAATTAATTACAGGGATTAAACCCTAATGATTTTCAGGTGGCCGGAGAAGACCTCCGGTCGTCTTCTCCGGTGGGAAGCCCACCTGAAAATCCCTAAAACTCTCAAAACCTAACTAAAACGAAATCTAAAAATATGGAAATGATTCCCACTCACTCACGAACCAAAACCCCCAATCAAAACATATTTATTCTTCCTGGAATGGCTGAATCGAAACAAACAAGAACTAGGGCAAAAAAGTTTCAGGAAGCAATTAAATTCTCATTTCATCACCATTTTCAAAACTAAGAGCACCAGGACAATCAGTGAAGCATGGAGAACAAGTTTAGAACTTAAAAATCCATTTCTGGAAAAAAAGTTCTTGAGCTACCTGAGATTCGAAGCTTTCACTCCAGCAACTTTCTGACCTCTCCTCCTTGTGAAATCCACTCCTTATGACCTCTTGATGATGCTTGAATGCTTTGGAGAAGTTTATGCTGGCTAGATGAAGAGTTTGAACAGCTTCTGCTCAAGCTCAGTTGAAAATGGCAATGGTGATTCAGGCTGTTTCTGGCAATGGTGAAGGGTTGTTTGTGGTTAGGATGATGAGTGGAGAAGGTTTGTAGAGTTTGTTTAAGTGTTTGTGAGCTGTGGAGTGAGTTTCGAAAGAAACTGCAAGTTGGAGTGAAAATGGAGAAGTGGTGTTCTTGCTTGATTCAGGCTTGGTTCTTTGTTGGTTTTGGCTTAATGAGGCATGGTGAGTTGAGTAGTGGAACTTGTTTTAATGTTTTTGAACTAGGCAGAGAGATTCGAAGAAAAAATGCAAATGGGGTGAGTTTTGTGTATGTGATGCTATGGCCTGTTTCAGCTTGGCTTGGTGTTATGTTTGGCTAGCAAATGGAAAGTATAAACAATCCCAATTGGCCAGATGATGTGACATGGCCTGCTGTGATTGGGATGTTTGCTTTTGCCAAAAGTCAACTTTTTTGTAAGAGAGGTATGGCTTGAGTTCTAGCTTGGTACAATGGCTAAGGATGGCGCAGCATGGTGTGGTGAGAGGCTAGCATGGTTCAGCATCCAATGTTGCAAGTGGTAGGAGGAGTGATCATGAGTTTTGCAAGTTGGTCATCTTTGGAACCTTCATGAAAATGCCTTGTTACACAAACCATGAACATGTGATCTTTTGGTCCAAATCTGATTTTTAGGACTTATGTGATGTTTGTGCATTGGTTTGATGTCAACTAGAAGTTACAAACAGCCTTGGTTCATGATTTTGCAAATTTCTCATTTAGTGCACATCTTGAAAATCAATGATTTTTGGCAACTTTGTCACACCATAACTTTTGATCCAAAATGAATTAGATCTTGTTCTTGTACTTTTTGAAAAGGGAAAAATGTATTCTACAACTTTCATGACCAAAGTTTTTCCATTTGGAGCTTTTTTGGATCAAAAATCAAGGCTTGAAAAATGACCTAAAATGACATATTCTTGAAAAGTCAACTATGCCCAAAAAAGTCAACTTTGCAAAATCTTCAAATTATTGATTTTTGTGAACTTCAAACTTCTTCCATGATCAAATAAAGATCATATAAACTCAAAATGATGAAGATCACCCCTTGGTTGGGTCATTGGGGGCCTCAGATGCCCTGATTTTACACTGACTTGCTTGAAAAGTCAACTCTTGATCAGATGACTTCCCCATGGAATTTCTTCATGAAAATTGATATGCATACTCCCTATACCATATAGAGACCAATAGAAACAAGAATGACCAAAAAATTTGGAGTTATGGCCTCTGAAACCAAAACCCTAATTTTAGGTCAACTGTGCAGTCAAACTTGGCTCTGCATCCACACCAATCCCAGTTCTTGTGATTCTTTGGAATTCTTGACTTTGAGAGGATGTAATATGATACTTGAACACACATGGATCCCTTTAAAGTGATTGATGGCCTTTGGAGTGGCTCAGGAGGCTCTTGGATTGCTCAGATCACAAACCCTAGGTGCAGATGACTTAGAATCTATGCAGTGAATCAAAAATGAGATATGAGGTGATATGATTGTGTTTATGCATATGAAATGATCACAAGCCATGGTGTGAATGGGTGAGGGCAAATTTGGGGTGTTTACAGCTGCCCCTATTCAAACATGAGTTAGCTGTGCAGGTTGTAGGCTTAACAGGCAAACAAGATAACTTGTGGTTGAATACCAAAGACAGACCAAAATTTGCACTCACAGAATGAAGAAGAAAAGGGATATAGATTGTAAAGGAAAATAAAGTATATTGTACGGTGTGGGCGACGGAGGACGACCGTTGAGCAGAGGATGACTGCTGGGTAAAGAGCGATGACGGGGACGGCCGACATGCCGGGGATAAAAGGTGAAGCCAAGACGGGGACGACCGACTAGCTGGGAAAACGTAAGAAATTATGATGGGGACGGCCATCAAGGTAAGGTTGTAAAATTCTCTGGGGATTGGTGAAACATGACAGGGACGGCCATCAAGTTCATAAAGCAAAGTAACCAACGATGGGGACGGCCATCGGGCTAAAAGAAAAGGGACCACGACGGGGACGGCCATCGGGTTAAAGAATAAATGAAATAAACAGATGATGGGGTACGACCATCAAAAGTGAAGGACGATCACCTAGCAGGGGACGGCTGCTCTGTTGGGGAAATAAAGGAATCATGATGGGGACGACCATCAAAGGTGGAGGACGACCACCTGGCAGGGTACGGCTGCCGAAAATATCAACGATGGGGACGGCCATCGGATAAAAGGTCAACGATGGGGACGGCCATCGGATGAGCATGATGGAGGACGACCATCAAGAGGTGGAGGACGACCACCTAGCAGGGGACGGCTGCTCTCAGGGTTTAACATGACATAGGACGAATGCCAGATAACCAAAATCAACAATGGGGACGGCCATTGGATAAAATGATGAAGGACAATCATCAACGGGTGGAGGACGACCACCTAGCAGGGGGCGGCTGCTAAAATATCAACGATGGGGACGGCCATCGGATAAAAGGTCAACGATGGGGACGGCCATCGGATGAGCATGATGGAGGACGACCATCAAGAGGTGGAGGACGACCACCTAGCAGGGGACGGCTGCTCTCAGGGTTTTATCATAACACAGGACGAGTGTTAGATAAAAGGAAATATGCTTTGTTGACAATCTGCTGGGGAGTAGTGAACACGGACGAGCGTTTATATCCAAGAAACAAAAGGTATAAGTGTTTAGATGTTGTGTATAGATTAGAGGTGCGGACGAGCATCCCTAAGACTACGATACGGACGAGTATCGGGTAGAAACAAATACTGACACGTGTTCAGAGATGATGATACGGACGAGTATCAACTGGTTAACAAGGAACACGGACGAGTGCTGAATCTGAAGGGACTCTTCTGGGGAATAGTAGATACAGACGAGTATCTATATTCAAGAAGACAGGAGTGTTTGACACAGTGTATGGATTAAAGATGCGGACGAGCATCCTTAAGACTATGATACGGACGAGTATCATGTAGAAACAAACTCTCGACGCATGTTCTGAGATGATGGCACGGACGAGTACCAGCGAGTTAACAAAGAACAAGGACCAAATTCGAATCTGTGGGGATATATAAGTATATACAAGATACGGACGAGTATCCGTATAGGTAGTATGAGTATATATGGATGAGTGTTTATCTGCTGGGGAAGGTGACACGGACGAGTGTCAAGAGAGAAAAGTATAATATGAACAAGTATCTGATACATAAAGTGTAGGCGACTGCGCTGGGGATATGACACGGACGGGTGTCAAGGAATTATATATACAAGTAGGTGAGTGCAAGGATGATGTCTTGGGCTTTCTGCTGGTGATTCGACACGGACGGGTGTCAGGAAGTATCTGTAATACGGGTGGTGTTGTTTGTAAAGAGCGTTCAGGTGACTTTACTGGGGAAAGATGGCACGGACGGGTGTCAACATGGGTATATACTGGTGTTTGTGACTGTGAGACAACTGCTTTTGCTGGGGACCCTGGTGGGGATTTTTTCTGTACGTTGACGAACTGTCATCATTCACAAGTGCTGATTCAAAACATGGCTTATGATTATGCTATGTGTTGGATTTTTGCCGTAATGCTCCATGCTAAAACGGAATTCTACGCTTTGTGGGTGAATATGATGAGAATGCTATGATTGCAGAGATACCAAACCGGGATCCGGGTCCCGTTGCTGCGAAGATCTCCGATCGATCCGCTTGAAAATGGACATCCCAGCTGGGGATGAGATCATTGGTAGATCTGATAAGATGATATTTGCTTAGGGGTATAGGTCATTGGTAGACCTATCCTAATAAATGAGAGACCCAACTGGGGTTTGTAGAAGCTTTCTTCACTCTGTTGTGATCTCCTTTGTGCTGCTCTTCTGGATAGAGGTTGGAACTCTGTGGGGAGATAGCTCTCTGACTTTTGAGTTCGGGTGATGAGGGGGATAAGTAATAAGTGGCCGACTCAGCTGGGAGGAGTCATGAAAGGCAACTCAGCTGGGGAGAGAGCACTTCGGGTGCTAAAATTGAGTGTGGATTTGCCAGCTTGCTGGGATAAAGTTTTCATGCCCCAAGTCGCGTTCTGAACATTTGCAATCCTGAAAAAGATAGAGAAACGCACAAGATAATCCCGAGGTATCCCTTGCTGGATTCCGTCATAGGAGTCTAGATACCTCTGAGAGTAAGCATATTTCCTGCAAGCACGTTTTTATTTGAAGATAAGCATCTATATCCTTATGCAATCAGTTTTTCCTTTTAAGACATCAGACATTTTTGCAAATAAAATGTACAAAACGAGTCATGACTGAAAATCTAATCTTATTAATTCGTATGCCCTGAATTGGCGAGATACAGTCAAAGGAACATATCCCCTGAAATGAGGAGATTGTTACAAATTGAGAAACAAAATGCTGGCAGTGTTGATGACGCTTTGAGGAGCTTCCTCTTCACTATGACTCGTATGACTTTTGACGTTCTTCTCATCTTGCTTTTTGAAGAATGTTGATTCTGATTGAAGCTTGATCTTTTCGAAACTTCCCAAGTTGTAGATGATACAGACGAATTCAGAATGCAGTTGTTCGCTTATTCCCTTATTTTGCATGGATCGCCCTTTCGGGTTTTCAATCCATCGGGATACCCATTTTTGCCTGAGTCGTCCAATGCGGCTTTTCAACTCAGCGGGTGTACATTTTGGTCTATTTTCCCTTATTTTTGCCCGAGTCTTTTATTCTGTTTTTGACTCGCCGGGATGCCCTATTTTTGCCTGGACTTACATTCTGTTTTTATGTCCAGCGGGTCATTTTTATGCGAAGTATTTTTTAACTGCATCTGAATTCACAGGGGACGGGAAATCTTCACCATCCATGGTGCTGAGCATCAGTGCTCCACCAGAGAAAACTTTCTTCACTACAAATGGTCCTTCGTAATTTGGAGTCCATTTGCCCCTGTGGTCTGTATGAGGAGGGAGGATTCTTTTCAGCACAAGATCCCCAACTGGTACTCTCGGTGTCTGACTTTCTGATCGAAGGCTCTCTTCATTCTCTTCTAATACAACTGTCCATGACAGATTGCAGCCAATCTTTTCTCTTCGATCAGACTCAGTTGTTCGTAACGGGCCCGAACCCATTCTGCTTCACTCAGTTTAACATCCATTAGTACCCGTAGAGAGGGTAATTCAACTTCAACAGGTAGGACTGCTTCCATAGCATAAACAAGCTGATACGGTGTTGCCCCAGTGGATGTCCTGATTGACGTGCGGTACCCATGCAAAGCAAATGGTAGCATTTCATGCCAGTCTTTGTAAGTGACTACCATCTTCTGCACAATCTTCTTGATATTCTTATTTGCTGCCTCAACAGCGCCATTCATCTTTGGCCTGTAAGGAGAAGAATTGTGATGTTGAATTTTGAAGTCCCGGCATAGCTCAGCCATCATTTTGTTGTTTAAGTTGGAACCATTATCAGTAATGATTCGCTCGGGAACTCCATATCGACAGATGATATCTCTCTTCAGAAATCTGGCTACCACTTGTCTTGTAACATTGGCATAGGAAGCTGCTTCGACCCACTTGGTGAAATAATCAATGGCAACCAGGATGAATCTGTGGCCATTCGAAGCAGTTGGCTCGATCTTGCCAATCATATCAATGCCCCACATGGCAAAGGGCCATGGTGAAGACATGATGTTCAGAGGATTGGGAGGCACATGCACCTTATCTGCATAAATCTGGCATTTATGGCATTTTCTGGCGTAGGCACAACAGTCTGCGTCCATTGTGATCCAGTAATAACCTGATCTTAGCAATTTCTTGGCCATTGCATGCCCTCCTGCATGGGTACCAAAGGATCCTTCGTGCACTTCATGCATCAACAAATCTGCTTCTGTCTTATCAACACATCTGAGGAGTACCATATCAAAGTTCCTTTTGTATAAAGACCCATCAGCGTTCAGAAAGAAACTACCAGCAAGCCTTCTCAAAGTCTTCTTATCGTTGGAAGATGCCCCAGGTGGGTATGTTTGATCCTCCAAGAAGCACTTAATGTCGTGAAACCAAGGCTTATCATCTTTGACAACATCTGCTGCGAACACATATGCTGGTCTGTCAAGTCTGGACACTGAAATCTGAGGTACAAAGTTGGTAGTCTGAACTTTGATCATGGACGAAATGGTAGCCAGAGCATCTGCAAACTGATTCTCATCCCGAGGGATATACTCAAGCTTGACTGTTGTGAAGAAAGTCAATAACCTCCTTGTATAGTCCCTGTAAGGTATCAGATGATCCTGGTGGGTGTACCATTTGCCGTTGGTTTGATTGATTACCAAAGCTGAATCTCCGAATACGGTCAATGTCTTGATCCTGAGGTCAATGGCTTCCTCAAGACCCATGATGCAAGCTTCGTATTCAGCTTCGTTGTTAGTGCAGTTGAAAGTGAGCTTTGCCGAGAAAGGCATGTGAACTCCTTTAGGTGTAATGAGTACTGCACCAACACCACGACCGTTCATGTTAACAGCCCCATCAAACATCATAGTCCATTCTTCTTCCGGGTCAGGCCCTTCAGTGTGAACAGGCTCTTCATGATCTTTTGCTTTTATGAACATGATGTCTTCATCAGGGAAGTCAAACCTCATAGGCTGGTAATCGTCAATGGGTTGCTCAGCAAGATATTCAGACAATACACTGCCCTTGATGGCTTTCTGAGAGGTGTACTGGATGTCATATTCTGTAAGAATCATTTGCCATCTTGCAACCCGTCCGGTAAGAGCTGGCTTCTCAAATATGTACTTAACTGGGTCCATTTTTGAGATCAACAAAGTAGTGTGGGTCAACATATACTGTCTCAGTCGGCGAGCAGCCCACGCTAAAGCACATCAAGTTTTCTCGAGCAGTGAATAACGTTGTTCACAGTCGGTAAACTTTTTGCTTAGGTAGTATATTGCATACTCTTTTTGACCAGACTCGTCATGCTGGCCCAACACACACCCCATCGACTCTTCTAATACTGTCAGGTACATTATCAGAGGTCTTCCTTCAACTGGAGGCATAAGGATTGGAGGTTCTTGTAAGTATTCTTTGATCTTGTCAAAAGCCTTCTGGCAGTCTTCATTCCACCTGACCGTTTGTTCTTTTCTCAACAATTTGAACAAGGGTTCACAGGTTGCTGTGAGGTGAGATATGAACCTTGAAATGTAGTTCAATCTGCCTAAGAACCCTCGAACTTCTTTCTCTGTTTTCGGTGCAGGCATCTCTTGGATGGCTTTGACTTTATCAGGGTCAACTTCAATCCCTTTCTCGCTCACAATAAATCCCAGCAGCTTGCCGGACCGCACCCCGAATGTGCATTTGTTGGGGTTCAACTTCAGTTGGTACTTCCTCAGACGCTTGAATAGCTTCAGCAGATTTACCAGGTGATCTTCTTCAGTAAGGGACTTGGCAATCATGTCATCCACATAACATTCGATTTCCTTATGGATCATATCGTGGAATAACGTTACCATAGCCCGTTGATATGTTGCACCGGCATTCTTGAGCCCAAACGGCATTACCTTGTAGCAGAACGTGCCCCAGGGTGTGATGAAGGTCGTCTTCTCCATGTCTTCAGGTGACATTTTAATCTGATTGTATCCTGAAAATCCATCCATGCAGGAGAATACCGAGAACTGAGCCGTGTTATCCACCAATACATCAATGTGAGGTAATGGTAAATCATCCTTCGGGCTGGCTCTGTTCAGATCCCGATAGTCAACACACATTCTTACTTTGCCGTCTTTCTTCGGCACAGGTACTATATTAGCAACCCACGGCGGATAGCTAGTCACAGCAAGGAACCCGGCGTCCCATTGCTTTTGTACCTCTTCCTTGATTTTCATCGCCATGTCGGGGCGAGTACGGCGCAGCTTCTGTTTGACCGGTGGGCATTCTTCTCTTAAAGGCAGCTTGTGCACAACAATATCGGTGTCCAACCCTGGCATATCTTGATAAGACCAAGCAAACACATCCACATATTCTTGAAGCAGGTCAATCAGTTGTCTCTTCACTGAGTCTTGCAGGCAGGCTCCGATTTTAACCTCTTTCACGTCTTCATCTGTACCAAGATTGATCACTTCAACCTCCTCCTGGTGAGGAGTAATAACCTTTTCTTCTTGTCTCAACAACCTGGCTAGCTCTTCAGGAAGCTCATACTCTTCTTTAACCCCTTCATCAGCTTGATTGATTGGATTGTCAAAGTCATACGAAGTCATAGCCGTGCTGTTGTCGGTGCTGTCTGGAAGGCACTCTCTGCAAGGGTTCAGTTGGTTCATTTTAGTGATTTGATTTTAATCTTGCTTAGAAAAGTGAAATAAAGTTATCATTTTGAAAACACTGCCATTTATTTTTTGTACAAAAAGAAAAATGGAAAAACAGTGAGCGGAAAAGAAAAAAGACTCATTTGCAAAAAGATGTCTGATATTTCATTGATTAATCTTGTTTGCACAAAAAGTACAGATGGCCCGATTACAAAATGAGTCTTGTCATCTTGGGCAAGATGCAAGACTTTGATGCATGCTTAAAAATACAGGAAATAATAATTACTCTGCATGAGTAACTCTTATAATTTCCTGGGAAGACCAGTTTGAGATACTGCTCCCCGGGATCTTTGGACGAATCCAGCTTTCTAGGTTGCGTTCTTCTTCCAGCTTGTCTTCCAAACAGTTGACAGCATCAGGGGTGAGCATCCCCCCACTCACAAAGTTGGGTTCTTTCGCAGCCTCTGCTTGAGTTGGTTTGTAACCCAACCCAAATCTGTCCTCTTTCTTCTCCACCGATAGCAGTTTGCCCCAGCCTTGGGTGTTTCCTCCCTCAACAACCTTCCGGGCTTGTTGGTATGATGATATTGAAGTACCAGGCACAGCAGATGTTTCATTGATGTTCAAGGCCTCGAAACCTTGACTCATTGTTTCATGGATCTCCCCGTCCATCTCAATATACTTATAGGTAGCCAGGTGGCTGACAAAAATATCCTCCTCTCCACATATTGTAACGATTTGACCCTCCCACTCATATTTTAACTTCTGGTGAAGGGTAGAGGTCACGGCGCCAACGGCGTGAATCCATGGCCTACCCAATAGACAGCTGTAGGCAGGCTGTATATCCATCACGTAGAAGGTAGTTTTGAAGGTCTGCGGGCCAATCGTTATGGGCAACTCAATCTCTCCCAGAACCGATCTCTTTGAACCATCAAAGGCTCTCACCACCAGGTTGCTGGGTTTCAACGCCAATCCGTCATATTCTAGCTTCACCAGGGCCTTCTTAGGTAAGACATTGAGGGATGACCCCGTGTCTACCAGCACATGGGAAAGGACGGCACCTTTACATTCCATGGTTATGTGCAAGGCTTTGTTATGGTTGCGGCCTTCCGTAGTCAAATCAGTATTGGTGAACCCTAGTCCGTGACTAGCATTGACATTTCCAACTACAGCTTCCAGCTGATTGACAGTGATCTCTTCAGGCACATAAGCTGCGTGCAAGACTTTGAGTAGTGCATTCCGATGGGCTTCGGAGCACATAAGCAATGATAGGATTGAGATCTTGGAAGGTGTTTGATGAAGCTGATCCACTACTTTATAATCACTCTTTTTGATGATTCGCATGAACTCATCAACCTCTTGATCGAAGGGTGTCTTGAAGGCTTCTTTAACAGTCTGCTCTTCCTGCACCAAGCTTTTTCCTTTTGCCTTGGCAGCAGCTTCTGCTTCGGCAGTGGGTCTCTGAATTTGTGGAGCGAAAAGACGTCCGCTTCGAGTGAAGCCTCCGCCTCCTCCCACATTGTCAATTTGTGGTGCAGGGGTTGATGATTCAAAAGTGATTCTTTGTCCTTCGCAGTACAGGTCGGAGCCGTAATGCCAGGGGATAGCATTACTACTTTCATAGGGTACTGGTCCAGGCACCGTGATAGTGACTGGGCTGACTGCAGCTGCGGAAGGAATTGTGATAGTCTGTGGATCGTAATAAATTGTGACGGGTGCTCTGATGGGAGCAGCACCTTCTGAATTGTAGGCAGAGTTGTTTTCAGGATCATAAAATATTGTGACAGTTGAGACATCTTCATGATTTGTTGCTGGTGTTGTAGGAGACATTGGTGGAAGGATGGATGTTGTTGTTGTAGGAGTTTCAAAATGGAGTGGTGCTGGAGTTGTAGAAGAAAAATTTATTGATAACTGATCAGTTGAGATGATAGATGAAGTACTTGTTGATGACACTGAAGAATTGTCAGGAACAATGGTTGTTGCAGTTGTAGGAGGTTCTGGAGCTGTTGCTGATGAGATTGCTGGATTTGTAGGAAATGATGTGGTGATCTGAAGTTGGCCACTCTGAATGAGACCGTCTATTCCATTCCTCAGGTTATCGCACCCATTGACTGAGATATTGCAGTAAGCACACCCCAACTCACACCCCGGGAACATTTGACATTCGAGGAGTTGAGCCTTAATTTCTACCAACGGTGTCCGGATCTGACCCACACTGGTTATTAAATAAGACGGCTTGTCTTCTTCAATAGCGTTAATTCTGGGACCACCGTGGTTTGGCATGGGGTTCTTATTGACATTGGGTGGTGGTGCGAAATTCAGAGCTTTCGAGTCTACCAGGTCTTGTACCTTCATGTGCAGGGCTCTGCACTTTTCTGTACTGTGGCCAGGTGCGTTGGAATGAAAAGCACACCTAGCGTTGGAGTCATAATTCCTGGGTAGACTGTTGGGATCTGGAGGTGCCAACGTCCTTAACTCAACTAGGTTGAGTTTCAGGAGTTGTGGCAGCAATGTAGCATATGGCATAGGGATCGGATCGATTACCCTGTTGGCTTGAGAAGGCCTCTGTTGGAAAGGCCTTTGCTGGTTATTGTTGTTGGTGTTGTTGTTGTTGTAATTTCTCGGAGGATACTGATTCTGTTGATGGTACTGAGGTTGTGGCTGATAGTTTTGTTGCGGAGGTTGATAAACTGGTTGAGGATGAGCTGGAGCAGGAATGGTGACTGCTGCCACTGATCTGTGAACATATTGGGGCCTGCCCCTGTTGGTGTGAATGGCATTGGTCTCGCCAGTTCTTCTTGGGCCTGCAAAAGGCTTCCTTGTACTACTGGACGAGCTTGCACCATTGTCAGAAATCTTACCCATCTTCAATAGGCTTTCAATTCTCTCCCCGGCTATGACAACATCTGCAAAGCTAGTGGAAGAGAAAGCAGCCAGCCTGTCAATATATGTTCCCTGAAGGGTGTTCATAAACATGTCTGCCATTTCCCTTTCAGACATAGGTGGCTGGACAGCAGCAGCCAATTGCCTCCATCTCTGGGCATATTCTCGGAAACTTTCCCTTGACGACTGTGACATTCCCATTAGGAGGGTCCTGTTGGGTGCCATATCTAAGTTGTACTGATACTGTCTGATGAAGGCCTCTGCCAGGTCCTTCCAGCATCTAATAGTTGCCCTTGTCAAGTGAGAGTACCATTCTCTTGAAGCTCCTGTCAAGCTGTCTTCGAAATAGAACATCCAGAGTTTCTCATCCATAGTATAGGCCTTCAGCCTTCCCAGAAATGACTGTAAATGAGTCCGGGGGCATGAAGTCCCGTTGTATTTTTCAAAACAAGGAGGCTTAAACTTATGGGGGATCCTGACCCCGTCTACCAAGCCCATGTCCATGACGTCGAAACCCAAAGAGTTTTGAGACTCTAAGGATCTTAACTTCTCAGCTATCTCATCCAGCCTTCTATCATAAGCTTCTTCCCCAGCACCCATTACTGTGAATTGATCCTCCTGGGGGTCTTCTTGAAGTACCCTGGCTGCAGTGGCAGTCCCTTGAACATTTGCAGGGATGTTGACCTCAGGATGGAGGTGTGGTCCAAATACAGGGGGGTTAACATGAGGTTGGACCCTTTCATTGTTGCTAGTGCCGGCAGTCCCTATATGTGGATCTTCTTGATTTTGCCTTTCCACCATGGCCCTCAATCTTTCCTGGCTCTGAGCCATGTTATTCATTACTTCCATAAACTGCGTCATTTGATTCCTCATTTCTAGCCTTTCGTTTTCCATTTGATTTCTGACCTCAGTGAGGTCCTGCTGCATCTGATCCATTTGAATGCCCGGAAGATTGCTACGGGTCGGATAACGGTGAAGACGGTTGAGGGGAAATACTCGGCGCCGAGCAATAGTTCCTGAGCATCACAACAGAGTTAGTGGCAATAAAACAAAAACCTACAAAAAAAACGAAAGGGTTAGCATGCAATGCAGTTATGCTTATTTGTTCTCAAGGTATCCGGTTTGGCATTCAGTTTTGACCCTTCCAGACCCTTGAAGATGCTGTTGATGTTGCTTTCGAAGTGAAACTCGGATGGAACAAACTAATACATATATTACAAAAGCAAAATGGTACACAGTTTGTTTTACAAATACAAGCCCTCTGAGGGGTCAAAATACATTACAGGAAAATAAAAGTACATGGAAGGAAAGCAACAACAAACAAATGGTCAAACACCAAGACCAAACTCATCCTCACGAACTTCCTTGAGAAGTGCTTCGGTCACAGGATCAGCCGGGCGCTCTGTGAGATTCCTGATGAGGAGGTTCCTGGTCGTAACAGCTGCTGTCAACCTCTTGTGCTGACTTTGGTCCTTTGACCTCTTCACTCCAGCTTTGATCTTCAGCTCTGATATCTCCCTCTGGGCTGCTGCCAGGGCTTCTTGCTGTTCTTTTGCACTAGCTTCCAGTTGCTCTATCTTGTCTTGAACTCTTTTGTCTTCTAGAGTACGAGCCTCGGTGATCCTGACCCACCGAGCTTGACTCTCCTTCAGATACAAGTCTGTCCTTGCTCTCTGGAACTGGGCTTCTTTGCAAGCATTCTTCAGAATTTGTTCTCCAGCTTTAGACTTTTTGATATAATCCCCAGACTTCTCAATCTTAACCAGATGCTCCACCCTCAACTTCTCCAATCTCTCAACCTCCCTCATACCATCACTCCTCTCCCGGAGGGTCTTCTGCAAAGCTTGAGATAACTTCTCATTTCTTTCCTTCAAGCTCTCAAACTCCTCCAAACTGATAGTGGCAGGGGGTGGTGCTGAAGATGATTCAGGCATATCTTCTATAGTAAAGGGCATCCCAGAGTATTGAGCCCTGGCATGGGACCAATCATAGTATTGTGTTGATGCCACATTGCTGCACTTCCCCAGAATGGTTACTCCCTTGGTTTGAACATTATCCCAGGCCCAGGCTGCCTGCCTAACAGTAGCCAGATTAATCTTGTTCTCACAATAAAGAGTCTCAACCAAGTCCTGTGCCTTAGGAGTGTGGACCAGTGCATAGCCCAGTTGTCTTCTGAACAGCAGAGGGTTGTAATTAATACTACCCTTAACTCCTATTAGGGGCACATTAGGAAAATGCCCACAGCTGGTGATGATATCCCTACCCTTGGTGCTTTGAGTACACCATCTGATATCGGCTGAAGTTAGAGCAGTGAGTCTCTTAGCCCAGTTGCTCTGCTGATGAGGATTCAAAAATGCATTTGTCCTGGGCAGATGCCTGAGAAGCCAAATATGGAATAAGGGAGCACAACACCTCACTAATCTTCCCCTCTGCTTTTCATTCCTCTGATGCACTGAATAGTAGAGATCCCCCAATAAAGTGGGCACTGGGTTCTTCAAGATGAACAGATGGATTGCATTCTTGCTAATGAATCGAGGCTCATCTGCAAACAACACAATTCCATATATGCTCGAAGCCAACAAGGCACAAACAGCTTTCCACTCTCCTAAAGAAGCTTTCAGGGTAGCTTGAGAAATCAAGAAATCCAGATGGAAACCAGGAATCCCAGCTTTAGAAGTCATATGCTGCTCAACCAGAACAGGTTCCAAATGCAGAGCCTTTGCTACTTCTCCATTACCAGGAAAGACCATCTCAGGGTTGAAAGGGATTCCACCCCTGATAGGCAAACCAACCAATGATGAGTATTCTTCTAATAGAGGGCCTAGCTGAAAGTCCTGAAAAGTGAAGCATCTCAATGGGGGATCATAGAACTGAATGCAAGTGTGGATCAGGCTTCTCTGTGAAGGGTCCAGATCCATAACCATATCAATTATATCCCCATAGTGTTCCCTGAACAATGGTATGTGATCTGGAGTGATCAGGGTCTGAATCCTCCTGATGTCAGATAACTCTGGCTGGAAGAAGTGATAGGTGATGTTGCTCTTTTTAGGAGCCATGATGCTGAAGATGAGTGGTGACAGGTGCTGATGATAACACTGAAGAAGGGGCCACTGATTGGCTGGTGCTGATGACTGAAGTAGATAGCTGAAGCAACTGCTGATGAAGATAGGTCAGTACTGAAGATGGGGTCAAAACCAAAACCAAGGATGAGGATGGATACCCTGAAACACAAACAAGCAAATGTCAATATGATGCAATGTTTATGTATGCAAATGATATGCAAGGGTCTGTGACTGAGCTGGATCTGATCAAAATGCTCTGATATAGGTCCAAGTATGTTCAAGAATTCCAGATGGAGGTCTATAAATCCAGTAACCAAGGTGGGGGACTCAAATAAAGAGCCACATGTCCAGGGTTTTTAGAATCACAAGAACTGTTCCAACATGGAGTATTCTTAATCAAGTCAAAGTAACAGGGTATTCTGAGGTTAAGGTACCTGCAAACCTGTAAACAGCCCAACCCCCTCACAGGTGGTGTTCTAAAACAAGGATCCTCAGACTTGGATCAGTTATGAGAAGTGTAAACACTTCTAACCCGGAGGTACAGTGTTTACAATAACCATAAAAGTTCCTCCTCTAATTCACCTCAGTTTCTGAAGGTCAATACTAAAGGTCATCCAGACTTAGCAGGCTTCCCAGATAGCCCTAGCATTGCAGGAAATCTGCAACACAGAGTTCTCAAGAAGAAACCCATATCTGAACCGTGTTTCATATTCCCGCACCAGACCGAGATGGAATGGGAAAGAATATGATTCACTCTAGCCTAGGTGTCACTCAGGTCCCAGGTATAGGACCTTAACTCTCAATAGAACCCCACCCACCAAAGCAAAACCAGATCCAGCCAGACAGCATGACAGTATGATATATGAAAAACTGTAAAGAAAGCAATAAATAAAGCTGTACAAAATAAATACAAATAAGCACATAACACCCCAGTAAACACAAATCAAACAAGCGCTAGGAGGAACCCACAAAAAGAACCAGAAGCCCTGGTTGCAATATAAGGGTCCCCAGCAGAGTCGCCAAGCTGTCGCTCCCGATAAATGGGAATGGCCCAAATAAAGGTACAGACGCGAACGGTCGGCGAAAGGGACAATGAGAACACACAGCCGTGAACTCACTGGAAAAAGAAAAGAGTCGCCAGCTAGGCATTTTTATCCCGGAGGAAAGGCAATGCTGCATAGACCTAGAAAAAGATGGATAAGACGGTTGCGAACCAGAGAGACTGAGAAAGGGGGTTGGTTACAACCTGGGAAGGTATTAGCACCCAGATTGTCCGTCGTACTCGACGGGATCCACGCTTGAAAGATTGGTGTTTTAAAGGGGTAGTGTCAGTGCAGTTTGTGAATAAATGAGCTGGAAAAGGATGTACAGGTGTCAGTGTAAAAGGAGTGTGAAGTGTATAAATGATGTGTCAGTGTAAGAATGAGAATGAATTGCTCATGATAATGAGGCTAAGAGAAAGATGCTGGAAGAGGGGGAATATACAGAGACTTTTGTTCGATAACTGTTAAGTTATGCCTACGTATCCTCTCGTGCAATGAGGAAGTCAGAACACCGTAGTTCAACCCAAAGAGACTGAAAGATGAATTGACTTGTGAACTGCTTACTTGCCTATGCTCAAGTGTATGATCTGTCTGGCACAGATGCAAACTGTCTTGCATTAGATTGAAGAAGCAAGTTCTCGTTTATGAGTGAATGAGATGAGAAAAGAATCCCGAAGGAGACGATTATTGCTTGTTTCGTGTTTTCAGTCTTTTATTGCTTTTTGAAGTTGGTCATAAGTTAATGAGCTTAAGCCTAAGCCAATGGATTTAGTGAACTCATCACATCTTCCCTCTGATTAGGGGTAATGAGAATACCTTAAGTGTGAAGTCAGCTTCTCACACTTAATCACCTTTGATGCAGGATTAAGATCATTAACCTACTTGTGATTATTTAGATGTTTTTGGTGTTTTTGTTTAGTGTTGAGTAATGAGGTTAAGCCATAATCAGGGATTAAACAGACTCATTACACCATCCTAATAGAAGGATAATAGATGAGAATGTTTAAGCTGAGGAAAGCTCCTCAACTTAATCCATGATTAGGGATTAAACTCATGACAAAACAAAGCCTTTATTAGATGGATTTTAGTTAATGATATGATGATGAAGTGAATTTTAGGGTTTGTAAGACAACCTGAGGGGGACTTGTCCATTAACACTAGGGTTAGTCCTTCTTAACCAATTAAGGAAGAATTAGAACCCTAATGCAAGGCCCAAGTTACAAGTGTGATGTCTTGATACTTATTAAGTGAATTGGTTAAAAGAGTTAAACACATTAAGGGTTTAACACTTAGGATTAAAGTTATACACTCCATCCTAAGAGAAGGATGCGGGCATAAGCTTAATCACAAAGCCTTAAAGCCTTTAGGGTTTAGTCCCTGATTATGAGATAAGAAGAGATGACTCAAAGGAGACACAAAGGTAAAACTAAGAGGGGAGACTAATCAAAACCCTAATCATTGTCATGCTTGGTTGTTCCTAAGGTTTGTGAAGTTTTCAAGAGATATCTTCAATGGAACCACCAGGAAGCAGATGAAAGGATCAAGAGAAGCAAAGCAACTTGCTTCATTCAAGAAGTCAAGTCACTTGAAGAAAGAAGGTGGGGAGAGGAAGAATGAGCAAGCTCAAACTCAAACACAAAGAAAAATGCAGCAATGGATGCAAGAGAGATGAAAAGAAAAGTTATGAGAAGTGAAGGCAAATTCACTTCTCAAAGTCACTTACCACCTGAAAGGTTAGAAAAGAAATGCAATGCAATGCAAAATGAGATGAAATGGTATGATGAGAAACAAAACCAGAAGCATATACATGATGCTAATGATGCTATGAGATGCTACAAACATGAGGCAACATATGGAAATGATCATACAAGTTCATGAATGCAAATGAAGCAAGTTAGGAAACATGAGCATACATGACAAGTTATGAAGTGCACATGGCATACAACATGGAAAACACATGATGCAATGATCAAACATGCTTTCAATATGTCTTATGATGTCAAATTAATCAAATGGAAGCATGGAATGTCATGGCAAGTCATGTTATGCAAGAGAATGCAAGATGGATGCATATGGAAGCCCAAATTAGGGTTTATGAACAATACATCAAACAAAACCCAAAATCAGAAGCAAACCCTAAGATAAAAAATTGAAAATGCCACACAAAGGACCCCTAATCCTGTACTAACTCACTTCCCAAAGGATAAGCTTCAACTCCTAACCTAACTCAAGATATGAATTTCACAAGTTTTTAGGGTTTTTAGGGTTTCCAAACAAAAGAAATGTCAAACAATTTGAAAATGCAAGATCAAATCATGGCCATTTTATCTCAAAAACTACATGCTAAACATAATGCAATGCAAGAAGAATCAATGTCCAACTCCTCATGAATAGGCAGAAATGATTTTTTGAACTATGGATCAAATTAATGCACAAAAATGATTTTAATTCAATGAAAAATTCTCAAAATGCATCAAGATCAAAAAAAGAAATTTGGTTTGAAGGTTGGACAATGTTTCTAAATGTCTTAGAACATTTCATGAATTTTTTGGTGATTTTTAAATACCTAAAAGTATTTTTAATAAATTAATTTCCATTAATCAATTAAAAATAAACTTTTAAATATTTAAACATACTTTTTTAATGCTAAAAATAAAAATGAAAATATTTTTGTGTCCTAAAAATTAATAAAACTCTTGAGAAAAAGTTTCATAATTTTTAGACAATTTTTACTATTTTAAATAAATTGTGCAAATAAAATGAAAAGAAATGAAATAAAAATAAAGAAAAAGGAAAAGTCAACAGAATGGAAGGCAGGGATTGAGTCTGGATTTAAAAGGGTTGACCACGCGCGTGAATGGAGGGTCCAGATGGCTTCTGATCAAATTAGTTTAATTATAATTAATTAAATTAAATAAAGTGGATTAGGGCTAATTGAGTGAATCCAGGCCACACATGCGCGCGGGAGGTCAACAAGTCAAAGGATCCTACGCTCCACATTCAAATGAAATTAATTACAGGGATTAAACCCTAATGATTTTCAGGTGGTGTAAACACCCCAAATTTGCCCTCACCCATTCACACCATGGCTTGTGATCATTTCATATGCATAAACACAATCATATCACCTCATATTACATTTTTGATTCACTGCATAGATTCAAGGTCATCTGCATCTAGGGTTTGTGATCTGAGCAATCCAAGAGCCTCTTGAGCCACTCCAAAGGTCACCAATCACCTCAAAGAGATCCATGTGTGTTCAAGTATCATATTACATCCCCTCAAAGTCAAGATTTCCAAAGAATCACAAGAACTGGGATTGGTATGGATGCAGAGCCAAGTTTGACTGCACAGTTGACCTAAAATTAGGGTTTTGGTTTCAGAGGCCATAACCTCAAATTTTTTTGGTCATTCTTGTTTCCATTGGTCTCTATATGGTATAGGGAGTATGCATATCAAGTTTCATGAAGAAATTCCATGGGGAAGTCATCTGATCAAGGGTTGACTTTCTAGACAAGTCAGTGTAAAATCAGGGCATCTGAGGCCCCCAATGACCTAACCAATGGGTGATCTTCATCATTTTGAGTGTATATGATCTTTATTTGATCATGGAAGAAGGTTGAAGTCCACAAAAATCAAGAATTTGGAGTTTTTGCAAATGTTGACTTTTTGGGCATAGTTGACTTTTCAAGAATATGTCATTTTAGGTCATTTTTCAAGCCTTGATTCTTGATCCAAAAATGCTTCAAATGGAAAAACTTTGGTCATGAAAGTTGTAGAATACATCTTTCCCTTTTCAAAAAGTACAAGAACATGATCAGATTCTTCTTGGATCAAAAGTTATGGTGTGACAAAGTTGGCAAAAATCATTGATTTTCAAGGCATGCCCCAAATGTGAATTTTGCAAAATCATGAACCAAGGCTGTTTGTAACTTCTAGTTGACATCAAACCAATGTACAAACATTCTATGTGACATAAAAATCAGAATTGAACCAAGAGATCACATGTTCATGGTTTGTATGGCAAGACTTTTTCATGAAGTTTCAAAAGTGATCAACTTGCAAAACTCATGATCACACTTCACCAACTAGTTGCCTTGGCTGCTGAACCTTCCTAGCATCACACACACATCATGCTGCGCAGCCCATGCCTCTTGTACCAAGCTATAGCTCAAGCCATGCCTTCCTTACACAAAGTGGACTTTTTGGCAAAAGTGAACTTACCAATCAATAAAGGCCAGGTCACATCATCTGACCTATAGGATTATTTTATACTATCCAAATGCAGGCCATTTCATATACCAAGCCAAGCTGAAACACTCCACAACATCACATACACAAAAACACCTCACTTTGCAAAAACTCTTCGAATCTGCCTCCACAAACTTCAAACATCCAAACCATTTTCACCAATCATCTCACCATGTTCCATTGAGTAGAAACCAACAAAGAACCAGGCCTGAAACAAGCTATAACATCACTTCACCATTTTCATTCCAACTTGCAGTTTCTTTCGAAACTCACTCCACAGTTCATAAACATCCAAACAAACTCCACAAACCTTCTCCACTCATCATCTGGACCACAAAGAACCACTCACATTGGCCTAAAACTGCCTGCATCACCATTGCCATTTTCAACTGAGCTTGAGCAGAAGCTGTTCAAACTCTTCATCTAGCCAGCATAAACTTCTCCAAAGCATTCAAGCATCATCAAGAGGTCATAAGGAATGGATTTCACCAAAGGAGGAGGTCAGAAACTTGCTGGAGTGAAAGCTTCGAATCTCAGGTAGCTCAAGAACTTTTTTTCCAGAAATG
Source organism: Lathyrus aphaca (assembly GCA_963966055.1). Classification (NCBI taxonomy): domain Eukaryota; kingdom Viridiplantae; phylum Streptophyta; class Magnoliopsida; order Fabales; family Fabaceae; genus Lathyrus; species Lathyrus aphaca. The sequence goes on along the minus strand of OZ014522.1, from coordinate 459,071,625 downwards.
GATTTTTAAGTTCTAAACTTGTTCTATATGTCTTCCTGATCATGAATATGCCTTTAGTTTTGAAAATGGTGATGAAATGAGAATTTAATTGCTTCCTGAAACTCTGTTGACCTAAAAATTGTTTGGTTCGATTCATGTTTCTGGGGAAAAATAAATGTTGTTTGTGATGGGGTTTTGATTCAGTGGATCATGGGAATCATTTCTGTATGCTTGGTTTTCATTTTTGTTACGTCTTGAGAGAGTTTGGAGATTTTCAGGTGGACTTCCCACCGGAGAAGACGACCGGAGGTCTTCTCCGGCCACCTGAAAATAATTAGGGCATAATCCCAGTCATTAAGTGAGTTTGAATCTGGAACGTGCGATTGCTTTGACTCGTTGACCTCCCGCGTGTGTGAAGGGACCAGATTGATCATTAGAAACCCTAATTGCATTTAATTAATTCGTAATTAAGTTTAGCCCAGTTTGAATGTGAGCCACAAGATCTGGCGCGTAGTCAATGCTCCCAAGCCCAGACTCAATCCCTGCCTTCCATTCTGTTGACTTTTCCCTTTTCTTTATTTTATTTCATTTCTTTTCATTTTATTTGCATAATTAATTTAAAATAGTAAAAATTGCTTAAAAATTATGAAACTTTTTCTCATGAGTTTTAATAATTTTTATGACACAAAAATATTTTTGTTTTTATTTTTAGCCTTAAAAAAGTATTTTTAAATATTTAAAAGATTATTTTTAATTGATTAATGGAAATTAATTTATTAAAAATACTTTTAAATATCTAAAAATCACAAAAAAATTCATGAAATGTTCTAAGACATTTAGAAACATTGTCCAACCTTCAAACCAAATTTCTTTTTTGATCTTGATGCATTTTGATAATTTTTCATTGAATTAAAATCATTTTTATGCATTAATTTGATCCAAAGTTCAAAAAATCATTTCTGCCTATTCATGAAGAGTTGGACATTGATTCTTCTTGCATTGCATTGTGTTTAGCATGTAGTTTTTGAGATAAAATGGCCTTGATTTGATCTTTCAATTTCAATTTGTTTGGCATTTCTTTTGTTTAGGAACCCTAAAAACCCTAAAATCTTGTAAAAATCATAACTTGAGATTGGTTAAGAGTTGAGACCTCTCCTTTGGGCATTGGTTTAGTATAGGATTAGGGATCCTTTGAGTGGCATTTTCCATTTTTTATCTTAGGGTTTGCCTCTGTTTTTGGTTTTTGTTTGATGTTTGATTCATAAACCCTAATTTGGGCTTTCATTTGCATCCCTCTTGCATTCTCTTGCATAACATGACTTGCCATGACATTTCAAGAATCCATGTGATTCATTTGACATCATGAGACATATTGAAAACATGTTTGGTCATTGCATCATGTATTTGCCATGTTGTATGCCATGTGCACTTCATAACTTTTCATGTATGTTCATGCTCCTTAACTTGCCTCATTTGCATTCATGAACTTGTATGATCATTTCCATGTGCTGCCTCATGCTTGTAGCATCTCATAGCACCATTTTCATCATCAACATGCTTCTGGTTTGGTTTTGCATCATGTCACTCCATCCCATTTTGCATTGCATTGCATTTCTTTTCTAACATTTCAGGTGGTAAGTGAATTTGAGAAGTGAATTTGCCTTCACTTCTCATAACTTTTCTTTTCATCTCTCTTGCATCCATTTCTGCATTTTTGTTTGTGTTTGAGTTTGAGCTTGCTCATTCTTCTTCTTCCCACTTTCTCTCTTCAAGTGACTTGACTTCTTGAATGAAGCAAGTTGCTTTGCTTCTCTTGATCCTTTCATCTGCTTCCTGATGGTTCCATTGAAGACTTCTCTTGTAAGCCTCACAAACCTTAGGAACAACCAAGCATGACAATGATTAGGGTTTTGATTAGTCTCCCCTCTTAGTTTTACCTTTGTGTCTCTTATGAGTCTTCTCTTCTCATCTCATAATCAGGGACTAAACCCTAAAGGCTTTAAGGCTTTGTGATTAAGCTTATGCCTGCATCCTTCTCTTAGGATGGAGTGTATAACTTTAATCCTAAGTGTTAAACCCTTAATGTGTTTAACTCCTTTAATCAATCCATCTAATAATTATCAAGATATCACACTTGTAACTTGGGCCTTGCATTAGGGTTCTAATTCTTCCTTAACTGGTTAAGAAGGACTAACCCTAGTGTTAATGGACAAGTCCCCCTTAAGTTGTCTTACAAACCCTAAAAAACACTTCATCATCATATCATTAAATAAAATCCACTTAACCAAAGGTTTGTTTTGTCACGAGTTTAATCCCTAATCATGGATTAAGTTGAGGAGCTTTCCTCAGCTTAAACACTCTCATCTATTATCCTTCTATTAGGATGGTGTAATGAGTCTGTTTAATCCCTGATTATGGCTTAATCTCATTACTTAACAAGCAGTTCACAAGTCAATTCATCTTTCAGTCTCTTTGGGTCGAACTACGGTGTTCTGACTTCCTCATTGCACGAGAGGATACGTAGGCATAACTTAACGGTTATCGAAAAAAAGTCTCTGTATATTCCCCCTCCTTCTAGCATTATTCTTTAAGCCTCATGATCTTGAGCATTTCACTCTGTTCTTACACTGACACTTCATTTATACCCTTCACTTCTCTTACACTGACACCTGTACATTCTTTTCCAGTTATTTTATACACAAATTGCACTGACACTACCCCTTTAAAACACAAATCTTTCAAGCGTGGATCCCGTCGAGTACGGCGGACAATCTGGGTGCTAATACCTTCCCAGGTTGTAACCAACCCCCTTTCTCAGTCTCTCTGGTTCGCAACCGTCTTATCCATCTTTTTCTAGGTCTATGCAGCATTACCTTTCCTCCGGGATAAAAATGCCTAGCTGGCGACTCTATTCATCTCCAGTGAGTTCACGGCTGTGTGTTCTCATTGTCCCTTTCGCCAACCGTTCGCGTCTGTACCTTTATCTGGGCCATTCCCATTTATCGGGAGTGACAGCTTGGCGACTCTGCTGGGGAGCCTTATATTGCAACCAGGGCTTCTGGTTCTTTTTGTGGGTTCCTCCTAGCACTTGATTGATCTGTGTTTACTGGGGTGTTATGTGCTTGCTTGTGTTTATATATTTGTATTTATTTCTTTACTTTATGTACAGTTGTTTTTCTGCTTGCTTTACTGCTTTACATATATCATACTGTCATGCTGGCTGGATCTGGTTTTGTTTTGGTGGGTGGGGTTCTATTGAGAGTTAAGGTCCTATACCTGGGACCTGAGTGACACCTAGGCTAGAGTGAATCATATTCTTTCCCATTCCATTTCGGTCTGGTGCGGGAATATGAAACACGGTGCAGATATGGGTTTCTTCTTGAGAACTCTGTGTTGCAGATTTCCTGCAATGCTAGGGCTATCTGGGAAGCCTGCTAAGTCTGGATGACCTTTAGTATTGACCTTCAGATACTGAGGTGAATTGGAGGAGGAACTTTTATGGTTATTGTAAACACTGTACCTCCGGGTTAGAAGTGTTTACACTTCTCATAATTGATCCAAGTCTGAGGATCCTTGTTCTAGAACACCACCTGTGAGGGGGTTGGGCTGTTTACAGGTTTGCAGGTACCCTGACCTCAGAATACCCTGTTACTTTGATTGTTTAAGAGTACTCCATGTTGGGTCAGTTCTTGTGATTCTAAAACCCTGGACATGTGGCTCTTTATTTGAGTCCCCCACCTTGGTTACTGGATTTATAGACCTCCATCTGGAATTCTTGAACACACTTGGACCTATATCAGAATATTTTGATCAGATCCAGCTCAGTCACAAACCCTTGCATATCATTTGCATACATAAATCATTGCATCATATTTGACATTTGCTTATTTGTGTTTCAGGGTATCCATCTTCATTTGGTTTTGGTTTTGACCCCATCTTCAGTATTGACCTATCTCCATCAGCTATCTGCTTCAGCTATCACCTGCACCAGCCAGTCAGTGGCCCTTTTCTTCAGTATTATCAGCAGCACCTGTCTCTACTCAGTCTCAGCATCATGGCTCCTAAAAAGAGCAACATCACCTATCACTTCTTCCAGCCAGAGTTATCAGACATCAGGAGGATTCAAACCCTGATCACTCCAGATCACATACCATTGTTCAGGGAAAGCTATGGAGATATACTTGATATGGTTATGAATCTGGACCCATCACAAAGAAGTCTGATCCATACTTGCATTCAGTTTTATGATCCCCCACTGAGATGTTTCACCTTTCAAGACTTTCAGTTGGGCCCTCTATTGGAAGAGTACTCCTCATTGGTTGGTATGCCTATCAGGGGTGGAATTCCTTTCAACCCTGAGATGGTCTTTCCTGGTAATGGAGAAGTAGCAAAGGCTTTGCATTTGGAACCTGTCCTGATTGAGCAGCATATGACTTCTAAAGCTGGAATCCCTGGTTTCCATCTGGATTTCTTGATCTCTCAAGCTACCCTGAAAGCTTCTTTAGGAGAGTGGAAAGCTGTTTGTGCATTATTGGCCTTGAGTATATATGGAATTGTATTGTTTGCAGATGAGCCTCGATTCATTAGCAAGAATGCAATCCATCTTTTCATCCTGAAGAACCCAGTGCCCACCTTGTTGGGGGATCTCTACTATTCAGTGCATCAGAGGAATGAAAAGCAGAGGGGAAGGTTAGTGAGGTGTTGTGCTCCATTGTTCCATACTTGGCTTCTCAGGCATCTACCCAGGACAAATGCATTTCTGAATCCTCATCAGCAGAGCAACTGGGCTAAGAGACTCACTGCTCTAACTTCAGCTGATATCAGATGGTGCACCCAAAGCACCAAGGGCAGGGATATCATCACCAGCTGTGGGCATTTTCCCAATGTGCCCCTAATAGGAGTTAAGGGTAGTATTAATTACAATCCTCTGCTGTTCAGAAGGCAACTGGGCTATGCACTGGTCCATATTCCTAAGGCACAGGACTTGGATGAGACTCTCTATTGTGAGAACAAGACTAATCTGGCTACTGTTAGGCAGGCTGCCTGGGCCTGGGATAATGTGCGGACTAAGGGGGTAACCATTCTGGGGAAGTGCAATAATGTGGCATCAGCACAATATTATGAGTGGTCTCGTGCCAGGGCCCAATTCTCTGGGATGCCCTTTACCATAGAAGATATGCCTGAGTCATCTTCAGCACCACCCCCTGCCACTATCAGTTTGGAGGAGTTTGAGAGCTTGAAGGAAAGAAATGAGAAGTTAACCCAGGCTTTGCAGAAGACCCTCCGGGAGAGGAGTGAGGGTATGAGGGAGATTGAGAGGTTGGAGAAGTTGAGAGTAGAGCACCTGACTAAGATTGAGAAGTCTGGGGATTACATTAAAAAGTCTAAGGCTGGAGAACAAATTCTGAAGAATGCTTGCAAGGAAGCCCAGTTCCAGAGAGCAAGGACAGACTTGTATTTGAAGGAGAGTCAAGCTCGGTGGGTCAGGATCACCGAGGCTCGTACCCTGGAGGACAAGAGAGTTCAAGACAAGATGGAGCAACTGGAAGCTAGTGCTAAAGAACAGCAAGAAGCCCTGGCAGCAGCCCAGAGGGAGATATCAGAGCTGAAGATCAAAGCTGGAGTGAAGAGGTCAAAGGACCAAGCTCAGCACAAGAAGCTCACTACAGCTGTTACAACCCGGAATCTCCTTATTAGGAATCTCACGGAGCGTCCAGCTGATCCTGTGACCGAAGCACTTCTCAAGGAAGTTCGTGAGGATGAGTTTGGTCTTGGTGTTTGACCATTTGTTTGTTGTTGCTTTCTTTCCATGTACTTTTGTTTTCCTGTAATGTTTTGACCCCTTCGAGGGCTTGTATTTGTAAACAAACTATGTACCATTTCGCTTTTGTAATATATGTGTTTAGTTCCATCTGAGTTTACTTCGAAAGCAGCATCAACAGCATCTTCAAGGGTCTGGAAGGGTCAAAACTGAACGCCAAACCGGATACCTTGAGAACAAATAAGCATAATTGCATTGCATACTAACACTTTTGTTTGTTTTGTAGGTTTTTGTTTTATTGCCACTAACTCTGTTGTGATGTTCAGGAACTATTGCTAGGCGCCGGGTATTTCCCCTCAACCGTCCGCACCGTTATCCAACCCGTAACAATCTTCCGGGCATTCAAATGGATCAGATGCAGCAGGACCTTACTGAGGTTAGAAACCAGATGGCCAATGAAAGGCTAGAAATGAGGAATCAAATGACGCAGTTTATGGAAGTGATGATCAACATGGCTCAGAGCCAGGAAAGATTGAGGGCCATGGTGGAAAGGAAAAATCAAGAAGATCCACATATAGGAACTGCCGGCACCAGCAACAATTAAAGGGTACAACCTCATGTTAACCCCCCTGTATTTGGACCACACCTCCATCCTGAGGTCAACATCCCAGCAAATGTTCAAGGGACTGCCACTGCAGCCAGGGTACTACAAGAAGATCCTCAGGAGGACCAATTCACAGTAATGGGAGCTGGGGAAGAAGCTTATGATAGAAGACTGGATGAGATAGCTGAGAAGCTGAGATCCTTAGAATCTCAAAATTCTTTGGGTTTCGACGTCATGGACATGGGCTTGGTAGACGGGGTCAGGATTCCCCATAAGTTTAAGCCTCCATGTTTTGAAAAATACAACGGGACTTCATGCCCCCGGACTCATTTACAATCATTTCTGGGAAGGCTGAAGGCCTATACTATGGATGAGAAGCTCTGGATGTTCTATTTCGAAGACAGCTTGACTGGAGCGTCAAGAGAATGGTACTCTCACTTGACAAGGGCAACTATTAGATGCTGGAAGGACCTGGCAGAGGCCTTCATCAGACAATATCAGTACAACTTAGACATGGCACCCAACAGGACTCTCCTAATGGGAATGTCACAGTCGTCGAGGGAAAGTTTCCGAGAATATGCCCAGAGATGGAGGCAATTGGCTGCTGCTGTTCATCCACCTATGTCTGAAAGGGAAATGGCAGATATGTTCATGAACACCCTTCAGGGAACCTATATTGACAGGCTGGCTGCTTTCTCTTCCACTAGCTTTGCAGATGTTGTCATAGCTGGAGAGAGGATTGAGAGTCTGTTAAAAATGGGCAAGATCTCAGACAACGGAGCAAGCTCGTCCAGTAGTATAAGAAAGCCTTTTGCAGGCCCAAGAAGAACTGGCGAGACCAATGCCATCCACACCAACAGGGGCAGGCCCCAATATGTTCACAGATCAGTCGCAGCAGTCACCATTCCTGCTCCAGCTCATCCTCAACCAGTCTATCAGCCTCCGCAACAAAACTATCAACAGCAACCTCAGTACCATCAACAAAATCAGTATCCTCCGAGAAATTACAACAACAGCAACACCAACAACAACAGTCAACAAAGGCCATTCCAGCAGAGGCCATCTCAAGCCAATAGGGTGATCGATCCGATCCCTATGCCATATGCTACATTGCTGCCACAACTCCTGAAACTCAACCTAGTTGAGCTAAGGACGTTGGCACCTCCAGATCCCAACAGTCTACCCAGAAACTACGATGTCAACGCTAGGTGTGCTTTTCATTCAAATGCACCTGGCCACAGTACAGAAAAGTGCAGAGCTCTGCATATGAAGGTACAAGACCTGGTGGACTCAAAAGCTCTGAATTTCGCACCACCACCCAATGTCAATAAGAACCCGATGCCAAACCACGGTGGTCCCAGAATTAACGCTATTGAAGAAGACAAGCTGTCTTATTTAATAACCAGTGTGGGACAGATCAGGACACCGTTGGTGGAAATCAAAGCTCAGCTCTTGGAATGTCAAATGTTCCCGGGGTGTGAGTTGGGGTGTGCTTACTGCAACATCTCAGTAAATGGGTGCGATAATTTGAGGAATGGCATAGATGGTCTTATTCAGAGTGGCCAACTTCAGATCACCACATAATTTCCAACAAATCCAGCAATCTCATCAGCAACGGTTTCAGAACCTCCTACAACTGCAGCAACCATTGTTCCTGACAATTCTTCGGTTTCATCAACAAGTACTCCATCTATCATCTCAACTGATCAGTTATCAGCAAATTTTTCTTCTACAGCTTCAGCTTCACTCCATTTTGAAACTCCTACAACAACAACATCCTTTTTCCCGACAATATCTCCTACAACACCAGCAGCAAATCATGAAGATGTCTCAACTGTCACCATATTCTATGATCCTGAAAGCAACTCCGCCTACAACTCAGAAGGTGCTGCTCCCATCAGAGCACCAGTTACAATTTATTATGATCCGCAGACTATTACAGTTCCTTCAACAGCAGCAGTCAGTCCAGTCACTATTACGGTGCCTGGACCAGTACCCTATGAAAGCAGTAATGCCATCCCCTGGCATTACGGCTCTGACTTGTACTGTGAAGGACAAAAGATCACTTTTGAATCATCAACCCCTGCACCACAAATAGACAATGTGGGCGGAGGCGGAGGCTTCACTCGAAGCGGACGCCTTTTCGCTCCACAAATTCAGAGACCCACTGCCGAAGCAGAAGCTGCTGCCAAGGCAAAAGGGAAGAACCTTGTGCAGGAAGATCAAGCTGTTAAGGAAGCTTTGAAGACACCATTCGATCAAGAGGTTGATGAGTTCATGCGAATCATCAAAAAGAGTGATTATAAAATAGTGGATCAGCTTCATCAGACGCCTTCCAAGATCTCAATCCTATCATTGCTTATGTGCTCCGAAGCCCATCGGAATGCACTACTCAAAGTCTTGCACGCAGCTTATGTGCCTGAAGAGATCACTGTCAATCAGCTGGAAGCTGTAGTGGGGAATGTTAATGCTAGTCATGGACTAGGGTTCACCAATACCGATTTGACAACGGAAGGCCGCAACCATAACAAAGCCTTGCACATAACCATGGAATGCAAAGGTGCCGTCCTTTCCCATGTGCTGGTAGACACGGGGTCATCCCTCAACGTCTTAGCTAAAAAGGCCCTGGTGAAGCTAGAATATGACGGATTGGCGTTGAGACCCAGCAACCTGGTGGTGAGAGCCTTTGATGGTTCAAAGAGATCGGTTCTGGGAGAGATTGAGTTGTCCATAACGATTGGCCCGCAAACCTTTAAAACTATCTTCTATGTGATGGACATTCAGCCTGCCTACAGCTGTTTGTTGGGTAGGCCATGGATTCACGCTGCTGGCGCCGTGACCTCTACCCTTCACCAGAAGTTAAAATATGAGTGGGAGGGTCAAATCGTTACAATCTGCGGAGAAGAGGACATTTTTGTCAGCCACCTGGCTACTTATAAGTACATTGAAATGGATGGGGAGATCCATGAAACAATGAGCCAGGGGTTCGAAGCTTTGAATGTGAATGAAACATCTGTCGTGCCTGGTACTTCAATATCATCATACCAACAAGCCCAGAAGGTTGTTGAGGGAGGAAACGCCCAAGGCTGGGGCAAACTGCTATCTGTGGAGAAGAAAGAAGACAGATTTGGGTTGGGTTACAAACCAACTCAACAAGATCAAGCAGCGGCTGCGAAAGAGCCCAACTTTGTGAGTGGGGGGATGCTTACCCCTGATGCTGTCAACTGTCTGGAAGACGAGCTGGAAGAAGAACGCAACCTAGAAAGCTGGATTCGTCCAAAGATCCCGGGGAGCAGTGTCTCGAACTGGTCTTCCTAGGAAATTATAAGAGTTACTCATGCAGAGTAATTATTATTTCCTGTATTTTTATAGCATGCATCAAAGTCTTGCATCTTGCCCAAGATGACAAGACTCATTTTGTAATCGGGCACCCTGTACTTTTTGTGCAAACAAGATTAATCAAAGAAATATCAGACATCTTTTTGCAAACGAGTCTTTTTTCTTTTCCGTTCACTGTTTTTCTATTTTTCTTTTTGTACAAAAGATAAATGGCGGTGTTTTCAAAATGGAAACTTTATTTCACTTTTCTAAAACAAGATTAAAATCAAATCACTAAAATGAACAAACTTAACCCTTGCAGAGAGTGCCTTCCAGACAGCACCAACAACAGCACGACTATGACTTCGTATGGCTTTGACAATCCAATCAATCAAGCTGATGAAGGGGTTGGTGAAGAATATGAGCTTCCTGAAGAGCTAGCCAGGTTGTTAAGACAAGAGGAAAAGGTTATTACTCCTCATCAGGAGGAGGTTGAAGTGATCAATCTTGGTACAGATGAAGACGTGAAAGAGGTTAAAATCGGGGCCTGCCTGCAAGACTCAGTGAAGAGACAACTGATTGACCTACTTCGAGAGTATGTGGACGTGTTTGCTTGGTCTTACCAAGATATGCCAGGGTTGGATACCGACATTGTTGTGCACAAGCTGCCTTTGAGAGAAGAATGCCCACCGGTTAAACAGAAGCTGCGCCGTACTCGTCCAGACATGGCAATGAAAATCAAGGAAGAGGTACAAAAGCAATGGGACGCCGGGTTCCTTGCCGTGACTAGCTATCCGCCGTGGGTGGCTAATATAGTACCTGTGCCTAAAAAGGAAGGCAAAGTAAGAATGTGTGTTGATTACCGGGATCTGAACAGAGCCAGCCCGAAAGATGACTTCCCATTACCTCACATTGATGTATTGGTGGATAACACAGCTCAGTTCTCGGTATTCTCCTTCATGGACGGATTTTCAGGATACAATCAGATTAAGATGTCACCTGAAGACATGGAGAAGACAACATTCATTACACCCTGGGGCACGTTCTGCTACAAGGTAATGCCATTCGGGCTCAAGAATGCCGGTGCAACGTATCAACGGGCTATGGTAACATTATTCCACGATATGATTCATAAAGAGATAGAATGTTATGTGGATGACATGATTGCCAAGTCCCTTACTGAAGAAGACCATCTGGTAAATCTGCTCAAATTTTTCAAGCGTCTGAGGAAGTATCAACTGAAGTTGAACCCCAACAAATGCACATTCGGGGTGAGATCTGGTAAGCTGCTGGGTTTTATTGTAAGCGAGAAAGGGATTGAAGTTGACCATGATAAAGTCAAAGCCATTCAAGAGATGCCTGCACCGAAGATAGAGAAGGAAGTTCGAGGGTTCTTAGGTCGATTGAACTACATCTCAAGGTTCATATCTCACCTTACAGCAACCTGTGAGCCCTTGTTCAAATTGTTAAGAAAAGAACAGACGGTCAGGTGGAACGAAGACTGTCAGAAGGCTTTTGACAAGATCAAAGAATACCTGCAAGAACCTCCAATCCTTATGCCTCCAGTTGAAGGAAGACCTCTGATAATGTACCTGACAGTTTTTGAAGAGTCAATGGGGTGTGTGCTGGGCCAGCATGACGAGTCTGGTCGAAAAGAGTATGCAATATACTACCTAAGCAAAAAGTTTACCGACTGTGAACAACGTTATTCGCTGCTCGAGAAAACTTGCTGTGCTTTAGCGTGGGCTGCTCGCCGACTAAGGCAGTATATGTTGACCCACACTACTCTATTGATCTCAAAAATGGACCCAGTTAAGTACATATTTGAGAAGCCAGCTCTTACCGGACGGGTTGCAAGATGGCAGATGATCCTCACATAGTATGACATCCAGTACACTTCTCAGAAAGCCATCAAGGGCAGTGTATTATCTGAATATCTTGCTGAGCAACCCATTGATGATTACCAGCCTATGAGATTTGACTTCCCTGATGAAGACATCATGTTCATAAAAGCAAAAGATCATGAAGAGCCCGTTCACACTGAAGGGCCTGACCCAGAAGAAGAATGGACTATGATGTTTGATGGGGCTGTTAACATGAATGGTCGTGGTGTTGGTGCAGTACTCATTACACCTAAAGGAGTTCACATGCCTTTCTCGGCAAAACTCACTTTCAACTGCACTAACAACGAAGCAGAATACGAAGCTTGCATTATGGGTCTTGAGGAAGCCATTGACCTCAGGATCAAAACATTGACTGTATTCGGAGATTCAGCTTTGGTAATCAATCAAACCAACGGAAAATGGTACACCCACCAGGATCATCTGATACCTTACAGGGATTATACAAGGAGGTTATTGACTTTCTTCACAACAGTCAAGCTTGAGTATATCCCTCGGGACGAGAATCAGTTTGCAGATGCCCTTGCCACCATTTCATCCATGATCAAAGTTCAAGCTGCCAACTTTGTACCTCAGATTTCAGTGTCCAGACTTGATAGACCAGCATATGTGTTCGCAGCAGATGTTGTTAAAGATGATAAGCCTTGGTTCCACGACATTAAATGCTTCTTGGAGGATCAAACATACCCACCTGGGGCATCTTCCAATGATAAGAAGACTTTGAGAAGGCTCACTAGTAGTTTCTTTCTGAACACTGATGGGTCTTTATACAAGAGGAACTTTGATATGGTACTCCTCAGATGTGTTGATAAGACATAAGCAGACTTGTTGATGCATGAAGTGCACGAAGGATCCTTTGGTACCCATGCTGGAGGGCATGCCATGGCTAAGAAATTGTTAAGATCAGGATATTACTGGATCACAATGGATGCAGACTGTTGTGCTTATGCCAGAAGGTGCCATAAATGCCAGATTTATGCAGAAAAGGTGCATGTGCCTCCAAATCCTTTGAACATAATGTCTTCACCATGGCCCTTTGCTATGTGGGGCATTGATATGATCGGCAAGATTGAGCCAACTGCTTCAAATGGCCACAGATTCATCTTGGTCGCCATTGATTACTTCACCAAGTGGGTCGAAGCAGCGTCCTATGCAAGCGTTACAAGGCAAGTGGTAGCCAGATTTCTGAAAAGAGATATCATCTGTCGGTATGGAGTGCCCGAGCGAATCATTACTGATAATGGTTCCAACTTGAATAACAAAATGATGGCAGAGCTGTGCCGGGACTTCAAGATCCAACATCACAATTCTTCTCCTTACAGGCCAAAGATGAACGACGCTGTTGAGGCAGCAAATAAGAATATCAAGAAGATTGTGCAGAAGATGGTAGTCACCTACAAGGACTGGCATGAGATGCTACCGTTTGCCTTGCATGGGTACCGCACGTCAATCAGAACATCCACTGGGGCAACACCGTATCAGCTTGTGTATGGTATGGAGGCAGTCCTACCTGTTGAAGTTGAATTACCCTCCCTACGAGTACTGATGGATGTTAAACTGAGTGAAGCAGAATGGGTTAGGTCCCGATATGAACAGCTGAGTCTGATTGAAGAGAAAAGATTGGCTGCAATTTGTCATGGGCAGTTGTATCAGAAAAGAATGAAGAGAGCCTTCGATCAGAAAGTCAGGCACCGAGAGTACCAAGTAGGAGATCTTGTGCTGAAGAGAATCCTCCCTCCTCATACAGACCACAGGGGCAAGTGGACTCCGAACTATGAAGGACCATTCGTGATAAAGAAAGTTTTCTCTGGTGGAGCACTGATGCTCAGTACCATGGATGGTGAAGATTTCCCATCCCCTGTGAATTCAGATGCAGTTAAAAAATACTTCGCATAGAATGACCCGCTGGACATAAAAACAGAATGTAAGTCCAGGCAAAAATAGGGCATCTCGGCGAGTCAAAAACAGAATAAAAGGCTCGGGAAAAAATAAGGGAAAATAAATGAAAAAATGTACACCCGCTGAGTTGAAAAGCCACATCGGACAGCTCAGGCAAAAATGGGTATCCCGATGGATTGAAACCCCGAAAGGGCGATCCATGCAAAATAAGGGAATAAGCGAACAACTGCATTCTGAATTCGTCTGTATCACCTACAACTTGTTAAGCTTCGCAAGGATCAAGCCTCAGACAGAATTAACATCCTTCAGAAAGAAAGATGAGAAGAGCGTCAAAAGTCATACGGGTCATAGTGAAGAGGAAGCTCCTCAAAGCGTCATCAACACTGCCAACATTTTGTTTCTCAATTTGTAACAATCTCCTCATTTCAGGGGATTTGTTTCCTTGACTGTATCTCGCCAATTCAGGGCATATGAATTAATAAAACCAGATTTTCAGTCATGTCCCGTCTTGTACATTTTTATTTGTAAAAAATGTCTGATGTCTTAAAGAAAAAAAACTGATTGCATAAGAATACAGATGCTTATCTTCAAATAAAACATGCTTGCAGGAAATATGCTTACTCTCAGAAGTATCTAAATTCCTATGACGGAATCCAGTAAAGGATACCTCCGGTTTATCTTGTGCGTTTCTCTATCTTTTTCAGGATTGCAGGTATCCAGAACGCAACTTGGGGCATGAAAGCTTTATCCCAGCAAGCTGGCAAATCCATACTCAATTTTAGCACCCGAAGTGCCCTCTCCCCAGCTGAGTTGCCTTTCATGACTCCTCCCAGCTGAGTTGGCCACATTACTTGTCCCCATCAGAATGGGCAGGTATCACAGAAGATGCCCATATCCCCGGCTGAGTCAAGAAGCTACCGTAACAGAATTTCTAGGGAGGTCTTTCAGTGATTCCTCTTTTTTTCTCCCCAGCCGAGTTGTCATCTCGCCCTCAGCCGAGCTCAAAAGTCAGAGAGCTATCTCCCCACAGAGTTACAGCCCCTATCCAGAAGAGCAACGCACGAAGGAATCACAACAGAGTGAAGAAGGCTTCTATAAACCCCAGCTGGGTCTCTCATTTATAAGGATAGGTCTATCAATGACCTATATCCCCAAGCAGATATCATATCATCAGATCTACCAGTGATCTCACCCCCAGCTGGGATGTCCATTTCAAGCAGATCGGCCAGAGATCTTCGCAGCAACGGGATTTGAATCCCGGTTTGGTAGCTTCGCATAATCATAGCATTTGCATCATATTCACCCACAAAGCGTAGCGTTCCGTTTTAACACGGAGCATTACGGCAAAAAAATCCAACACATAGCATAATCATAAGCCATGTTTTAAGTCAGCACTTGTGAATAACGACAGTTCATCAATGTACAGAAAAGTCCCCACCAGGTTCCCCAGCAAAAACAGCTGCCTCACAAATCACAAACACCAGTATATACTCATTTTGACACCCGTCCGTGCCATCATTCCCCAATAAAGTCGCCCGAACACTCTTTACGAACAAGATCACCCGTATTACAGATACGTCCTGACACCCGTCCGTGTCATACCCCAGCAGAAAGCCAAAGGCATCCTCTTTGCACTCACATATACCTATATACACTTTCTTGATACCCGTCCGTGTCATTTCCCCAGCGCAGTCACCTACACTTTTACAACCCATATACTTGTTGTTATTATTATACTTTTCTCTCTTGACACTCGTCCGTGTCACTCTCCCAGCAGATAAACACTCATCTATACAATACTCATACTCGTTACTCATGTTACACTCATACAGATACTCGTCTGTATCTTGTATATACCATTCATATCCCCACAGATTCAACACTAGTCCTTGTTCTTTGTTAACCAGTTGGTACTCGTCCGTATCATCATCTCAGAACATGCGTCAAGCGTTTGTTTCTACATGATACTCGTCCGTATCATAGCCTTAAGGATGCTCGTCCGCATCTTTAATCCATACACTGTGTCAAACACTTATGTCCTCTTGAATATAGACACTCGTCTGTGTCTACCATTCCCCAGAAGAGTCCCCTCAGATTCAACACTCGTCCGTGTTCTCTGTTAACCAGTTGATACTCGTCCGTATCATCATCTTTGACCACG
This sequence comes from Lathyrus aphaca, assembly GCA_963966055.1. Classification (NCBI taxonomy): domain Eukaryota; kingdom Viridiplantae; phylum Streptophyta; class Magnoliopsida; order Fabales; family Fabaceae; genus Lathyrus; species Lathyrus aphaca. The sequence continues at coordinate 459,056,002 of OZ014522.1, read as the reverse complement.
TGTCAGTATTTGTTTCTACCCGATACTCGTCCGTATCGTAGTCTTAGGGATGCTCGTCCGCATCTTTAATCTATACACAATACCAAACACTTATACCTTTTGTTTCTTGGATATAAACACTCGTCCGTGTTTACTCTCCCCAGTAGATCGCCAACGAAGCATTTCTTTTATCTAACACTCGCCCTGTGTTATGATAAAACATGAGAGCAGCCGTCCCCTGCTAGGTGGTCGTCCTCCACCCGTTGATGATCGTCCTTCATCATTTTGTCCAATGGCCGTCCCCATTGTTGATTTTGGTTATCTGGCATTCGTCCTATGTCATGATAAACCCTGAGAGCAGCCGTCCCCTGCTAGGTGGTCGTCCTCCACCTCTTGATGATCGTCCTCCATCATGCCCATTCGATGGCCGTCCCCATCGTTGATTTTTTTAGCAGCCGTCCCCTGCTAGGTGGTCGTCCTCCACCCGTTGATGATCGTCCTTCATCATTTTATCCAATGGCCGTCCCCATTGTTGATTTTGGTTATCTGGCATTCGTCCTATGTCATGATAAACCCTGAGAGCAGTCGTCCCCTGCTAGGTGGTCGTCCTCCACCTCTTGATGGTCGTCCTCCATCATGCTCATCCGATGGCCGTCCCCATCATAATTCCTTTATTCCCCAACAGAGCAGCCGTCCCCTGCTAGGTGATCGTCCTTCACCTTTGATGGCCGTACCCCACCATCTGTTTGTTCCATTTATTCTTTAACCCGATGGCCGTCCCCGTCGTGGTCCCTTTTCCTTTTCTTTTAGCCCGATGGCCGTCCCCATCGTCGGTTACTTTGCTTTGTGAACTTGATGGCCGTCCCCGTCATGTTTCGTTGATCCCCAGAAAATTTTACAGCTTTATCGTGATGGCCGTCCCCATCATAACTTCTTACTTTTCCCAGCTAGTCGGCCGTCCCCATCATAATCTTATTTTCCCAGCTAGTCGGTCGTCCCCGTCTTGGCTTTACCTTATATCCCCAGCATGTCGGCCGTCCCCGTCATTGCTCTTTACCCAGCAGTCGTCCTCTGCTCGACGGTCGTCCTCCGTCGCCCACACTTTACAATATACTTTATTTTCCTTTTACAATCTATATCCCTTTTCTTCTTCATTCTGTGAGTGCAAATTTTGGACTGTCTTTGGTATTCAACCACAAGTTATCTTGTTCGCCTGTTAAGCCGTCGCTTACATCCTGCATAGCTAACTCATGTTTGAATAGGGGCAGCTGTAAACACCCCAAATTTGCCCTCACCCATTCACACCATGGCTTGTGATCATTTCATATGCATAAACACAATCATATCACCTCATATTACATTTTTGATTCACTGCATAGATTCAAGGTCATCTGCATCTAGGGTTTGTGATCTGAGCAATCCAAGAGCCTCTTGAGCCACTCCAAAGGTCACCAATCACCTCAAAGAGATCCATGTGTGTTCAAGTATCATACCGAGACCGAGATGGAATGGGAAAGAATATGATTCACTCTAGCCTAGGTGTCACTCAGGTCCCAGGTATAGGACCTTAACTCTCAATAGAACCCCACCCACCAAAGCAAAACCAGATCCAGCCAGACAGCATGACAGTATGATATATGAAAAACTGTAAAGAAAGCAATAAATAAAGCTGTACAAAATAAATACAAATAAGCACATAACACCCCAGTAAACACAAATCAAACAAGCGCTAGGAGGAACCCACAAAAAGAACCAGAAGCCCTGGTTGCAATATAAGGGTCCCCAGCAGAGTCGCCAAGCTGTCGCTCCCGATAAATAGGAATGGCCCAAATAAAGGTACAGACGCGAACGGTCGGCGAAAGGGACAATGAGAACACACAGCCGTGAACTCACTGGAAAAAGAAAAGAGTCGCCAGCTAGGCATTTTTATCCCAGAGGAAAGGCAATGCTGCATAGACCTAGAAAAAGATGGATAAGACGGTTGCGAACCAGAGAGACTGAGAAAGGGGGTTGGTTACAACCTGGGAAGGTATTAGCACCCAGATTGTCCGTCGTACTCGACGGGATCCACGCTTGAAAGATTGGTGTTTTAAAGGGGTAGTGTCAGTGCAGTTTGTGAATAAATGAGCTGGAAAAGGATGTACAGGTGTCAGTGTAAAAGGAGTGTGAAGTGTATAAATGATGTGTCAGTGTAAGAATGAGAATGAATTGCTCATGATAATGAGGCTAAGAGAAAGATGCTGGAAGAGGGGGAATATACAGAGACTTTTGTTCGATAACTGTTAAGTTATGCCTACGTATCCTCTCGTGCAATGAGGAAGTCAGAACACCGTAGTTCAACCCAAAGAGACTGAAAGATGAATTGACTTGTGAACTGCTTACTTGCCTATGCTCAAGTGTATGATCTGTCTGGCACAGATGCAAACTGTCTTGCATTAGATTGAAGAAGCAAGTTCTCGTTTATGAGTGAATGAGATGAGAAAAGAATCCCGAAGGAGACGATTATTGCTTGTTTCGTGTTTTCAGTCTTTTATTGCTTTTTGAAGTTGGTCATAAGTTAATGAGCTTAAGCCTAAGCCAATGGATTTAGTGAACTCATCACATCTTCCCTCTGATTAGGGGTAATGAGAATACCTTAAGTGTGAAGTCAGCTTCTCACACTTAATCACCTTTGATGCAGGATTAAGATCATTAACCTACTTGTGATTATTTAGATGTTTTTGGTGTTTTTGTTTAGTGTTGAGTAATGAGGTTAAGCCATAATCAGGGATTAAACAGACTCATTACACCATCCTAATAGAAGGATAATAGATGAGAATGTTTAAGCTGAGGAAAGCTCCTCAACTTAATCCATGATTAGGGATTAAACTCATGACAAAACAAAGCCTTTATTAGATGGATTTTAGTTAATGATATGATGATGAAGTGAATTTTAGGGTTTGTAAGACAACCTGAGGGGGACTTGTCCATTAACACTAGGGTTAGTCCTTCTTAACCAATTAAGGAAGAATTAGAACCCTAATGCAAGGCCCAAGTTACAAGTGTGATGTCTTGATACTTATTAAGTGAATTGGTTAAAAGAGTTAAACACATTAAGGGTTTAACACTTAGGATTAAAGTTATACACTCCATCCTAAGAGAAGGATGCGGGCATAAGCTTAATCACAAAGCCTTAAAGCCTTTAGGGTTTAGTCCCTGATTATGAGATAAGAAGAGATGACTCAAAGGAGACACAAAGGTAAAACTAAGAGGGGAGACTAATCAAAACCCTAATCATTGTCATGCTTGGTTGTTCCTAAGGTTTGTGAAGTTTTCAAGAGATATCTTCAATGGAACCACCAGGAAGCAGATGAAAGGATCAAGAGAAGCAAAGCAACTTGCTTCATTCAAGAAGTCAAGTCACTTGAAGAAAGAAGGTGGGGAGAGGAAGAATGAGCAAGCTCAAACTCAAACACAAAGAAAAATGCAGCAATGGATGCAAGAGAGATGAAAAGAAAAGTTATGAGAAGTGAAGGCAAATTCACTTCTCAAAGTCACTTACCACCTGAAAGGTTAGAAAAGAAATGCAATGCAATGCAAAATGAGATGAAATGGTATGATGAGAAACAAAACCAGAAGCATATACATGATGCTAATGATGCTATGAGATGCTACAAACATGAGGCAACATATGGAAATGATCATACAAGTTCATGAATGCAAATGAAGCAAGTTAGGAAACATGAGCATACATGACAAGTTATGAAGTGCACATGGCATACAACATGGAAAACACATGATGCAATGATCAAACATGCTTTCAATATGTCTTATGATGTCAAATTAATCAAATGGAAGCATGGAATGTCATGGCAAGTCATGTTATGCAAGAGAATGCAAGATGGATGCATATGGAAGCCCAAATTAGGGTTTATGAACAATACATCAAACAAAACCCAAAATCAGAAGCAAACCCTAAGATAAAAAATTGAAAATGCCACACAAAGGACCCCTAATCCTGTACTAACTCACTTCCCAAAGGATAAGCTTCAACTCCTAACCTAACTCAAGATATGAATTTCACAAGTTTTTAGGGTTTTTAGGGTTTCCAAACAAAAGAAATGTCAAACAATTTGAAAATGCAAGATCAAATCATGGCCATTTTATCTCAAAAACTACATGCTAAACATAATGCAATGCAAGAAGAATCAATGTCCAACTCCTCATGAATAGGCAGAAATGATTTTTTGAACTATGGATCAAATTAATGCACAAAAATGATTTTAATTCAATGAAAAATTCTCAAAATGCATCAAGATCAAAAAAAGAAATTTGGTTTGAAGGTTGGACAATGTTTCTAAATGTCTTAGAACATTTCATGAATTTTTTGGTGATTTTTAAATACCTAAAAGTATTTTTAATAAATTAATTTCCATTAATCAATTAAAAATAAACTTTTAAATATTTAAACATACTTTTTTAATGCTAAAAATAAAAATGAAAATATTTTTGTGTCCTAAAAATTAATAAAACTCTTGAGAAAAAGTTTCATAATTTTTAGACAATTTTTACTATTTTAAATAAATTGTGCAAATAAAATGAAAAGAAATGAAATAAAAATAAAGAAAAAGGAAAAGTCAACAGAATGGAAGGCAGGGATTGAGTCTGGATTTAAAAGGGTTGACCACGCGCGTGAATGGAGGGTCCAGATGGCTTCTGATCAAATTAGTTTAATTATAATTAATTAAATTAAATAAAGTGGATTAGGGCTAATTGAGTGAATCCAGGCCACACATGCGCGCGGGAGGTCAACAAGTCAAAGGATCCTACGCTCCACATTCAAATGAAATTAATTACAGGGATTAAACCCTAATGATTTTCAGGTGGTGTAAACACCCCAAATTTGCCCTCACCCATTCACACCATGGCTTGTGATCATTTCATATGCATAAACACAATCATATCACCTCATATTACATTTTTGATTCACTGCATAGATTCAAGGTCATCTGCATCTAGGGTTTGTGATCTGAGCAATCCAAGAGCCTCTTGAGCCACTCCAAAGGTCACCAATCACCTCAAAGAGATCCATGTGTGTTCAAGTATCATATTACATCCCCTCAAAGTCAAGATTTCCAAAGAATCACAAGAACTGGGATTGGTATGGATGCAGAGCCAAGTTTGACTGCACAGTTGACCTAAAATTAGGGTTTTGGTTTCAGAGGCCATAACCTCAAATTTTTTTGGTCATTCTTGTTTCCATTGGTCTCTATATGGTATAGGGAGTATGCATATCAAGTTTCATGAAGAAATTCCATGGGGAAGTCATCTGATCAAGGGTTGACTTTCTAGACAAGTCAGTGTAAAATCAGGGCATCTGAGGCCCCCAATGACCTAACCAATGGGTGATCTTCATCATTTTGAGTGTATATGATCTTTATTTGATCATGGAAGAAGGTTTAAGTCCACAAAAATCAAGAATTTGGAGTTTTTCCAAATGTTGACTTTTTGGGCATAGTTGACTTTTCAAGAATATGTCATTTTAGGTCATTTTTCAAGCCTTGATTCTTGATCCAAAAATGCTTCAAATGGAAAAACTTTGGTCATGAAAGTTGTAGAATACATCTTTCCCTTTTCAAAAAGTACAAGAACATGATCAGATTCTTCTTGGATCAAAAGTTATGGTGTGACAAAGTTGGCAAAAATCATTGATTTTCAAGGCATGCCCCAAATGTGAATTTTGCAAAATCATGAACCAAGGCTGTTTGTAACTTCTAGTTGACATCAAACCAATGTACAAACATTCTATGTGACATAAAAATCAGAATTGAACCAAGAGATCACATGTTCATGGTTTGTATGGCAAGACTTTTTCATGAAGTTTCAAAAGTGATCAACTTGCAAAACTCATGATCACACTTCACCAACTAGTTGCCTTGGCTGCTGAACCTTCCTAGCATCACACACACATCATGCTGCGCAGCCCATGCCTCTTGTACCAATCTATAGCTCAAGCCATGCCTTCCTTACACAAAGTGGACTTTTTGGCAAAAGTGAACTTACCAATCAATAAAGGCCAGGTCACATCATCTGACCTATAGGATTATTTTATACTATCCAAATGCAGGCCATTTCATATACCAAGCCAAGCTGAAACACTCCACAACATCACATACACAAAAACACCTCACTTTGCAAAAACTCTTCGAATCTGCCTCCACAAACTTCAAACATCCAAACCATTTTCACCAATCATCTCACCATGTTCCATTGAGTAGAAACCAACAAAGAACCAGGCCTGAAACAAGCTATAACATCACTTCACCATTTTCATTCCAACTTGCAGTTTCTTTCGAAACTCACTCCACAGTTCATAAACATCCAAACAAACTCCACAAACCTTCTCCACTCATCATCTGGACCACAAAGAACCACTCACATTGGCCTAAAACTGCCTGCATCACCATTGCCATTTTCAACTGAGCTTGAGCAGAAGCTGTTCAAACTCTTCATCTAGCCAGCATAAACTTCTCCAAAGCATTCAAGCATCATCAAGAGGTCATAAGGAGTGGATTTCACCAAAGGAGGAGGTCAGAAACTTGCTGGAGTGAAAGCTTCGAATCTCAGGTAGCTCAAGAACTTTTTTTCCAGAAATGGATTTTTAAGTTCTAAACTTGTTCTATATGTCTTCCTGATCATGAATATGCCTTTAGTTTTGAAAATGGTGATGAAATGAGAATTTAATTGCTTCCTGAAACTCTGTTGACCTAAAAATTGTTTGGTTCGATTCATGTTTCTGGGGAAAAATAAATGTTGTTTGTGATGGGGTTTTGATTCAGTGGATCATGGGAATCATTTCTGTATGCTTGGTTTTCATTTTTGTTACGTCTTGAGAGAGTTTGGAGATTTTCAGGTGGACTTCCCACCGGAGAAGACGACCGGAGGTCTTCTCCGGCCACCTGAAAATAATTAGGGCATAATCCCAGTCATTAAGTGAGTTTGAATCTGGAACGTGCGATTGCTTTGACTCGTTGACCTCCCGCGTGTGTGAAGGGACCAGATTGATCATTAGAAACCCTAATTGCATTTAATTAATTCGTAATTAAGTTTAGCCCAGTTTGAATGTGAGCCACAAGATCTGGCGCGTAGTCAATGCTCCCAAGCCCAGACTCAATCCCTGCCTTCCATTCTGTTGACTTTTCCCTTTTCTTTATTTTATTTCATTTCTTTTCATTTTATTTGCATAATTAATTTAAAATAGTAAAAATTGCTTAAAAATTATGAAACTTTTTCTCATGAGTTTTAATAATTTTTATGACACAAAAATATTTTTGTTTTTATTTTTAGCCTTAAAAAAGTATTTTTAAATATTTAAAAGATTATTTTTAATTGATTAATGGAAATTAATTTATTAAAAATACTTTTAAATATCTAAAAATCACAAAAAAATTCATGAAATGTTCTAAGACATTTAGAAACATTTTCCAACCTTCAAACCAAATTTCTTTTTTGATCTTGATGCATTTTGATAATTTTTCATTGAATTAAAATCATTTTTATGCATTAATTTGATCCAAAGTTCAAAAAATCATTTCTGCCTATTCATGAAGAGTTGGACATTGATTCTTCTTGAATTGCATTGTGTTTAGCATGTAGTTTTTGAGATAAAATGGCCTTGATTTGATCTTTCAATTTCAATTTGTTTGGCATTTCTTTTGTTTAGGAACCCTAAAAACCCTAAAATCTTGTAAAAATCATAACTTGAGATTGGTTAAGAGTTGAGACCTCTCCTTTGGGCATTGGTTTAGTATAGGATTAGGGATCCTTTGAGTGGCATTTTCCATTTTTTATCTTAGGGTTTGCCTCTGTTTTTGGTTTTTGTTTGATGTTTGATTCATAAACCCTAATTTGGGCTTTCATTTGCATCCCTCTTGCATTCTCTTGCATAACATGACTTGCCATGACATTTCAAGCATCCATGTGATTCATTTGACATCATGAGACATATTGAAAACATGTTTGGTCATTGCATCATGTATTTGCCATGTTGTATGCCATGTGCACTTCATAACTTTTCATGTATGTTCATGCTCCTTAACTTGCCTCATTTGCATTCATGAACTTGTATGATCATTTCCATGTGCTGCCTCATGCTTGTAGCATCTCATAGCACCATTTTCATCATCAACATGCTTCTGGTTTGGTTTTGCATCATGTCACTCCATCCCATTTTGCATTGCATTGCATTTCTTTTCTAACATTTCAGGTGGTAAGTGAATTTGAGAAGTGAATTTGCCTTCACTTCTCATAACTTTTCTTTTCATCTCTCTTGCATCCATTGCTGCATTTTTGTTTGTGTTTGAGTTTGAGCTTGCTCATTCTTCTTCTTCCCACTTTCTCTCTTTAAGTGACTTGACTTCTTGAATGAAGCAAGTTGCTTTGCTTCTCTTGATCCTTTCATCTGCTTCCTGATGGTTCCATTGAAGACTTCTCTTGTAAGCCTCACAAACCTTAGGAACAACCAAGCATGACAATGATTAGGGTTTTGATTAGTCTCCCCTCTTAGTTTTACCTTTGTGTCTCTTATGAGTCTTCTCTTCTCATCTCATAATCAGGGACTAAACCCTAAAGGCTTTAAGGCTTTGTGATTAAGCTTATGCTTGCATCCTTCTCTTAGGATGGAGTGTATAACTTTAATCCTAAGTGTTAAACCCTTAATGTGTTTAACTCCTTTAATCAATCCATCTAATAATTATCAAGATATCACACTTGTAACTTGGGCCTTGCATTAGGGTTCTAATTCTTCCTTAACTGGTTAAGAAGGACTAACCCTAGTGTTAATGGATAAGTCCCCCTCAAGTTGTCTTACAAACCCTAAAAAACACTTCATCATCATATCATTAAATAAAATCCACTTAACCAAAGGTTTGTTTTGTCATGAGTTTAATCCCTAATCATGGATTAAGTTGAGGAGCTTTCCTCAGCTTAAACACTCTCATCTATTATCCTTCTATTAGGATGGTATAATGAGTCTGTTTAATCCCTGATTATGGCTTAATCTCATTACTTAACACTAAACAAAAACAACAAAAACATCTTATTAATCACAAGTAGGCTAATGATCTTAATCCTACATCAAAGGTGATTAAGTGTGAGAATCTGACTTCACACTTAAGGTATTCTCATTACCCCTAATCAGAGGGAAGATGTGATGAGTTTACTAATCCATTGGTTTAGACTTAAGCTCATTAACCTATGACAAATTTCCAAAAGCAATAAAAGACTGAAAATACAAAAAAAAACAAACAATAATCGTCTCCTTCGGGATTCTTTTCTCATCTCATTCACTCACAAACGAGAACTTGCTTCTTCCGTCTAATGCAAGACAGTTTGCACCTGAGCCAGACAGGTCATACACTTGAGCATTGACAAGCAAGCAGTTCACAAGTCAATTCATCTTTCAGTCTCTTTGGGTCGAACTACGGTGTTCTGACTTCCTCATTGCACGAGAGGATACGTAGGCATAACTTAACGGTTATCGAACAAAAGTCTCTGTATATTCCCCCTCCTTCTAGCATTATTCTTTAAGCCTCATGATCTTGAGCATTTCACTCTGTTCTTACACTGACACTTCATTTATACCCTTCACTTCTCTTACACTGACACCTGTACATTCTTTTCCAGTTATTTTATACACAAATTGCACTGACACTACCCCTTTAAAACACAAATCTTTCAAGCGTGGATCCCGTCGAGTACGGCGGACAATCTGGGTGCTAATACCTTCCCAGGTTGTAACCAACCCCCTTTCTCAGTCTCTCTGGTTCGCAACCGTCTTATCCATCTTTTTCTAGGTCTATGCAGCATTACCTTTCCTCCGGGATAAAAATGCCTAGCTGGCGACTCTATTCATCTCCAGTGAGTTCACGGCTGTGTGTTCTCATTGTCCCTTTCGCCGACCGTTCGCGTCTGTACCTTTATCTGGGCCATTCCCATTTATCGGGAGCGACAGGTGGCCGGAGAAGACCTCCGGTCGTCTTCTCCGGTGGGAAGCCCACCTGAAAATCCCTAAAACTCTCAAAACCTAACTAAAACGAAATCTAAAAACATGGAAATGATTCCCACTCACTCACGAACCAAAACCCCCAATCAAAACATATTTATTCTTCCTGGAATGGCTGAATCGAAACAAACAAGAACTAGGGCAAAAAAGTTTCAGGAAGCAATTAAATTCTCATTTCATCACCATTTTCAAAACTAAGAGCACCAGGACAATCAGTGAAGCATGAAGAACAAGTTTAGAACTTAAAAATCCATTTCTGGAAAAAAAGTTCTTGAGCTACCTGAGATTCGAAGCTTTCACTCCAGCAACTTTCTGACCTCTCCTCCTTGTGAAATCCACTCCTTATGACCTCTTGATGATGCTTGAATGCTTTGGAGAAGTTTATGCTGGCTAGATGAAGAGTTTGAACAGCTTCTGCTCAAGCTCAGTTGAAAATGGCAATGGTGATTCAGGCTGTTTCTGGCAATGGTGAAGGGTTGTTTGTGGTTAGGATGATGAGTGGAGAAGGTTTGTAGAGTTTGTTTGAGTGTTTGTGAGCTGTGGAGTGAGTTTCGAAAGAAACTGCAAGTTGGAGTGAAAATGGAGAAGTGGTGTTCTTGCTTGATTCAGGCTTGGTTCTTTGTTGGTTTTGGCTTAATGAGGCATGGTGAGTTGAGTAGTGGAACTTGTTTTAATGTTTTTGAACTGGGCAGAGAGATTCGAAGAAAAAAATGCAAATGGGGTGAGTTTTGTGTATGTGATGCTATGGCCTGTTTCAGCTTGGCTTGGTGTTATGTTTGGCTAGCAAATGGAAAGTATAAACAATCCCAATTGGCCAGATGATGTGACATGGCCTGCTGTGATTGGGATGTTTGCTTTTGCCAAAAGTCAACTTTTTTGTAAGAGAGGTATGGGTTGAGTTCTAGCTTGGTACAATGGCTAGGGCTGGCGCATCATGGTGTGGTGAGAGGCTAGCATGGTTCAGCATCCAATGTTGCAAGTGGTAGGAGGAGTGATCATGAGTTTTGCAAGTTGGTTCATGATTTTGCAAATTTCTCATTTAGTGCACATCTTGAAAATCAATGATTTTTGGCAACTTTGTCACACCATAACTTTTGATCCAAAATGAATTAGATCATGTTCTTGTACTTTTTGAAAAGGGAAAAATGTATTCTACAACTTTCATGACCAAAGTTTTTCCATTTGGAGCTTTTTTGGATCAAAAATCAAGGCTTGAAAAATGACCTAAAATGACATATTCTTGAAAAGTCAACTATGCCCAAAAAAGTCAACTTTGCAAAATCTTCAAATTCTTGATTTTTGTGAACTTCAAACTTCTTCCATGATCAAATAAAGATCATATACACTCAAAATGATGAAGATCACCCCTTGGTTGGGTCATTGGGGGCCTCAGATGCCCTGATTTTACACTGACTTGCTTGAAAAGTCAACTCTTGATCAGATGACTTCCCCATGGAATTTCTTCATGAAAATTGATATGCATACTCCCTATACCATATAGAGACCAATAGAAACAAGAATGACCAAAAAATTTGGATATATGGCCACTGAAACCAAAACCCTAATTTTAGGTCAACTGTGCAGTCAAACTTGGCTCTGCATCCACACCAATCCCAGTTCTTGTGATTCTTTGGAATTCTTGACTTTGAGAGGATGTAATATGATACTTGAACACACATGGATCCCTTTAAAGTGATTGATGGCCTTTGGAGTGGCTCAGGAGGCTCTTGGATTGCTCAGATCACAAACCTTAGGTGCAGATGACTTAGAATCTATGCAGTGAATCAAAAATGAGATATGAGGTGATATGATTGTGTTTATGAATATGAAATGATAACAAGCCATGGTGTGAATGGGTGAGGGCAAATTTGGGGTGTTTACAGCAGTGTCTTCAGCTCATCTTGCCCTTTAGACAAGTTCAGAATCAGCTCTTGGAATTGTGCATTCTGAGCCTGGAGATCCTTGACAGTCTGTTCAAGAGCCATTTCTGCTGAAATAAACAGCAAGAAGATAAGATACTTGTTCATAAGAAACCTGTGATGCAATGATATGGTATGTAAATGCATATGCAATGTTTTCAAGGACCGCAGGATTTAAATTTGTTTAAACAACCAAAAAGTAAACTTTTATTAGTAATCAATAAACTTTTTTGCCCCTTGGGCTTACAACAAAAATGAAATGAATACAAAGATGGGGTTTTAAGTCTCCCATGGATGTTTCCTCTTTGTGTTGATGTATGAGTTGAGATTCCGCTCCTCGTGAAGTTGTTTTGTTAACTCCAGGATTCTTTCTTGACTAGCTTTGAAAAAAGTCTCAAAAGTATCCCTTTGCTCCTTCAACTGGATCCAGGACCTTTGTAACTCCTCCATGTCAGTGGGCATATCTGGATGAAGAATGATATAAGAAGTATCTCCTTCAGCAACAAGCTCCATGGTAACTGGCAGGATAGCAGGATATGGCATCATAAGAGTCTGAGCACGAGATCGCACCCATCTGAGATAAGGTTCCATAGGAATAGTGTACTTTGGTTCCAGAGTCTTGTTGTCAACCTTGTTCACTTTACCCCATGCTCGTATAAATCTTTGACGGTAACCTTGCAGATCGTTGTCGTAGTCGAACACAATACCCTGAATAAGCATGTCATGAGGACCATCACTCCGAGCGTAACCAAATTGACGTAGAGCTAAAGAAGGGTTGTAAGTAATGCCCCCTCTTATGCCAAGGAGTGGCACATTAGGGAACTCACCACAACGGTCAATGATAGTAACATTCTCCATAGATCTAGAGCACCAATGAATATCTGAATGAGAAAGTGACATAATCCTCTTAGACCACCTGAACCCTTGTTCATTCTTCATCATTGATCGAGGAAGGTGAGAAATAAACCACCTAGACAATAGAGGTATACAACATATCAGAGCTCCGCGTGCCTTCGTAGTACTGGTATGGAGAGAGTGTAAGATGTCTCCAAGTAATGTAGGCACTGGGTTGTGAGTCAGAAATATGTTGATGGCGTATACGTCTATGAATTGGTCTGGATTGGGGAACAATACTAAGCCATAGATCAATAGGGCTAAGATCTCCTCAAAAACATCATAACTCATAGCCTTCAGGAATACTTGAGCTTTCTCCATCAATACCTTAGCAAGGATACCCTTAACTCCACTTCTTGTTTCTAGAACAATGTCTGATTTCTTCAAATGTAGGGCTGCAGCAATGACTTCAGGTTTAGGCTCCTTCTCTAAGCCTGTGAAAGGTTTCTGATCCAGGATAGGTATACCCAGAAGCTTGGAGAATTCTTCCATTGTAGGAACCAGCTGATAATCGGGGAATATGAAGCAATGATGTTTAGGAATAAAGAACTGAAACAGAACACTCATCATGTCTTCATTGAACCCTGAAGTGACTAGATCCAGTAGGTGACCATGCCTCTTGATGAATTGGGAGTTTTCATAAACTTGAGAGACCAATTCCTTAAGCTTAGGAGGTATCCCTACAAATTTGATCCGTATAGTATTCCTACGAGCAGAAGCCATGACCTTCAACAAAGAACAAAGATAAATCCTTTAGTCCTTGAAATGTTAGTGAAAATGTTATGCTTATGATGCATGATGATGATATGATGTTATGCTCAATCACAAACATGTGGCACACACAAAAAAGTCACACAATAGCCCTAGGTTTGAAGGCTTGCATGAGGTTTAAAGGTAAGTACCCTCCCCTGAAGTTTAGATGGTTCATCCTGTCCTATGAAGTAACCAGGTTCTAAGGGATCTCAATATCATTGATCCTTCACAAGGGTGGTTTTTCAGTAGGCAACTTACTTGCCAACCAAAACCCTCCAAGTTTAGGATCTCAATGAGTGTAGCATCGAGTATCAACCAACTTCAGTCTTCACCAAAGCCGGTTATCTCACTACTTTTCTAAAGGCCAAGATGGGATGACTAGGGTTCTAAAAGTCAGTTAGTGTATTGACAACATATGGCAGCCTCATATTATCCTCAACTTGCTTAAGGAACATAAGCACCAACCAAGAAGTCACACTAACTATGGCCACCAGATCAACCATATCGGTATACGCTGTACAGTTTCCTTGGTCTATTGCCATTTACCTAAGGTACACTAGATCCGGGTTAGGATCTTTCACACATAAGAGCCCAACAAGTAATATAAAGCAAACAAGGCAAACAATTTTAAAGTGATCTAATTCCTAAGGGTACCTCTCTTTTATTAAGTCCCCAGCAGAGTCGCCAGTTCTGTAACACGGTGGGAGAACTGACTTTTAGTCATGTTGCAGATAGCAAGAGTCGCCACCGACTTTTATTTTATCCAAAAGGAAAGGGCATAAAAGAACAGGAAAGACCTTAAAAAGATTTTGAGTTCGGGGGGTAGGTTATACAAAGGGAAGGTGTTAGCACCCTTTATATCCATGGTTATCCATGGGCTCTTAGTTACTTAGCTCACTTTGAATTGTTTTAAGAAAGGTGTAGTGTGTGATTAGAAACTTTCTAAGTACTTTGTAATGATCCTCGTATGGATGTATACAAGACTTGTTTTTGAAAATTTGTTTGAAAAGTGAAGTGTAAAAAGTATTTTGGAATGTGTGAGCAAGTAATTAAGAGGAACCTACCCTATATTAAGTCTTTACTGTTCTTTATGTCTTTTCAAGGGTAAGACTATCCCTATTATTAAGGAATAGGTAGTCATTACCTTGGATGTTAAGGGACATGTATAGGGACATCTGGATACAGGAAACTGCAAGGTGTCTTTAGCAACTCGTAGGGACTTATCATCTTTTATTCGAAGGGACAAGATCATTTATCGTAGGCAACCTCGAAGGGACTTGATCTTTTAAATCTGTAGGGACTTGATGATATTTATGAAGGGACTTTGCTTAAGACACCTTACTTGACCTTTTGAAATAGGCAACATGAGAGGTAACCCTAGAAAGTGCAAGATGGCGATCAAAGATCGACTTACGTGTGTGAGTGTTCATATTCAAATATTTATCTTTTAAAGTTAATTATTCTAAGTTAATTTTAATTACAAGTACGTTATTCACACCCTATAATTACTAACCATGCAGTTGATATATTTACAATAAAAATAAAGCCAAGATATAAACCTAAACTATTACAAAGCTTCGGGACAATTACAATATAATCGAGAAATATGATAACGATAAATAATAATAAATAAGTAACCATAATCAATAATAATAACAATTAAGATAAAATTTAGAAAATAAAAATAAGAGAAAATAAAAAAATTAGCAAAATAATTTAATATTAGAAAAGATTTTAAATATTTAATAAAGAAAATAGGTTTTAATGATAATAAATAAATACTAGATTATTCACATATTAAACAAATAATAAATAATTAATTATAATTTATGAAAATATTAAGTTAAATTTTAAAAGTTAATAAAAATTAGGGTTAGGGTTAGAATCATGAAAATTAGGGTTTTAATTATTAATTTACAAAATAATCAATTTATTTACAAAATATATATAATATTAATAATATAAACATATAATGAAATAAATATAAATAATTTGATTTTTGGAAAATAAAGTTTGAATTTTAAAAGTATGAATTTTTAGTATAAGAAATAATATAAACATTTATTTTAAAATTGGTTATTTAAGAAAATTAATTAAGTAAATATAATATAAATAATAAAACAAAATAATGAAAATAATGAAAAATAACATACCTGGGGCTGGGATTCGAACCCAGGCCCTAGGCTTCCCACACACAAGACCAACAACATCACCACCAGGCCAATCACGCGTTGGTGTTAGCATCAGGGATTCAATTCCTTTTGTTGTCAATCTGCAAAAAGCAAAATAAAATGCAAAAACAAAATGGCCTGGGGGAAATCGAACCCAGGACCATTAGATTCACAAGCAAACACACAAACCAGCTGAGCCACATGTGGCACGTTCAACATAGATTCAACAAGAAATCCTTTTATTTTAAAACAAATTTTTGAATATGATTTTGGCGCCAGCAAGCTTCATCTTCAACCTATTACCTGCGAATTTTCTTTCAAATCTTCCTGCGAATTTACCTACACTTGAAACCTGCGAATCTCATGTCATCATCAATATGTAACGATTCATCAAATTGATCACATGGTTATGATCCATAAACATCATACAGTTCATTTACAGCTTTAAAATTAATTCATAATGTCTCAATCGAAGAACCCTAATTTTGGCTCAAGAACCCTAACAATGGCAACTTTCGGTTTAGGTCCTCATTCTCCAATCTTTTTGCCCAGAAACCATCTAAACATCACAACTAACACAAATATATGATTAGAATTCATTATCATTGCATAAATAATCGTAATCGAAAAAAATAAGAACAAGAGCATTATGGATTTCGTTTATGTTATATGTCATGATTTGAATGCTGTAAATGTTTCAAATAGGTTCAGTGATCATCAAGGAACATGTTGCAACCTTCAAAATCTCTTGGTATAGCCTCTAAGTCAAAAACCGAATCTCACTTTTTGGATGAAAATTTGAAGTTTGATGAATGTTCTTGGAGGCAGGATTTCGTCCCCTTCTCATTGGCTTGTGTTGTATACTTATAATAGGAGCAAATTAGGTCAAAAAAACAATCCCCACTTTGGACTTTTGGATAGTTTGATCATGAAGAAAGATATGGTTCAAATATTGAAAAAAAATCTAATATCTCCTTGCTATTTTTGGTTGATCTGATTTTATATGATTCCAATCATCTTTAATTGAATTTTAAGGATTTCTAGAAGAAGAATCATGTCCAAATATTGATTTTTATATTTTATTTAAATTTAATTTGACTTTTAATGGATTAAATCAAAATAAATAATAAAAAATCAGAATTTGGTTGCTTTTGGTCGTTCTAGAGGTCCTTGTATGGATTGGATCACAACATTGCAAGCCCATTTGGAGAAATTTGGTTTTAAGGCCTTATTTGCTTCATAAACCTCCCAAAAATTTCCCAACTTTGCAAAGGCATATCTCCCTCAATTTTAAGGCTATGAAGGTGTTCTTGGACATTTTCGAAAGCTTAAAGAGTCCTATAACAAACCTCTTTGGTCTCATGTCCATATCTTTTACCATTTTCAAGTTATGCCCTTTGGAAGATGTTGACTTTTTGTTGACTTTTGAAATGACCTATAATGTCTTAGCTCATACCTTCCAAATGAAGCATTTTTAGGCTTGGCTTGTGAGACACAAAGTTGTAGAGAATTCAATTTCCTTCAAACTGAGCTTTTTATGGGAAATTCTTGATGAAGCATGTGAAAGTTATGGCTGGTCAAAGTTCAGTTGACTTTTCCTGTGAAAACCCTAATTTAAAAACTCCTGATTCTTGATGATCTGAAATCTCCTTGATGAATCATGATCAACCCTTGATCAAATGATGAATTTTACTTCATATAATTGACGTTGGAAAAAAATCACGAAGTTTGACTTTGGTTTGACCACAGTTGACCTCAGTTTGACTTTTTAACCACTTTGATTGATTTTTGCATATTTGATCATCTGACTGAGCAAACCTTTTGGGAAAGCCTTGAAACTTGACATAGGGATTCTTGAAGACATATAGGATTCTATGAAGCTCACTTGAGGCCTTGGAAGTCCATTTAGCTTTATGAAATCCAAAACCCTAGTTTAGGGTGCATTGCTTAGGAGGAGGCTTTGTCTGAAGGGATTGTCAAACTTTCTGACTAATTGTGAACCTTGTGAACCTCTTGAGATACCTTGTGAATCTTGTGAACCTCTTGAGATACCTTGTGAATATTTTGAACCTTGTGAACCTTGTGAACCTCTTGGGACACCTTAGTACACAATGTCTTGTCTAGGTGAGGGCAAATTTTGGGGTGCAACAATCACTAAGATCAATGACTAAACATGCAATTTGGTACAAACTAAGAATTGGCATCAACATGAAAATGTGATCAATCAAGTAAAATTCAAGAATGTGCATACATATGAATGTTCATTTTCAAGCAAGACATCATAGCATTTGAACACTTAATCGATCAAAACATGCATGGATTGTAAACACGAAGCAAAACTGAACTTGAAACAATTATCGACATGTGGATCGATGAGTTTGAACATAGAAACAACACTAACAAATCATTTTATGCATACTTTCACAAATAAGCACAAAACATAACAAAGTAATGAATGTGCATGTCGAAACGACTCGAAACTATGGAATCGCGCACCTAAAACGGTCCTAAATATTCCCTAAAATCATGATCTAATCATCTATAAAGCTAAAAGAAACAATGGAAATCAAACATGCATCAAAACAATAAAAGAACATCATTCTGCACAGCGTTAACCGGTTACGCTGGAGGTTAACCGGTTAACAGTCCTAAAACTCACGCAACCAGGTTGAAAAAACATGTGTTAACCGGTTAACCCCAGGGGTTAACCGGTTAACACTGAACAAAATGCCAAAAACAAGTCAAGAAATAAGCATTTTCGGTTACTAACCTACTTCTAAAGACTCCTATTACATCCATGAACATGCTAGCTCGAATTTTCTACTCAAATACAGATTCCTAACACTTATTAGCATCAAGAATAAGCTATAATTCTAGCTTCTAACAATTGAAATAATCAAAACGCAAGCAAATTGTAAAATGATCAAAATGTAATCAAACGATAAACAATCGAAGAATACCATACAACGAGATGAAGTGAATAAATTAAAAGCGAAGAAACGGTCTCGGATTCACCAACCTAAAAAGAGGAGGCTTGCTTTGGTGATTGTTGCAATGTTGATCGAAACGCGAATGAAGAAGAAAACTCGAGATCTGATATGCTTCCGTGAATGCGCAAAATAAATGTGATTCGATGCCGAAAAGATTCCAATTGGTGAAATAAACACCGTAACCGTGTTGAATCTTTGATTAACCACTAAATTGGGAAGATGATGGAGGCTAAACTTCCTATTTATCGAGTTTCGATGTGAAACTTAAAGGATCGTGATGAAGATGAAGCTTTTGTGAATGGTTGAAGATGAGAGAAAGTTGGGAGAAAAAGTTCAGAGATGAGATGAAATTTGGAAAATGAAGTTGAGAAAATGGTAGAACTTGTGAGGTTTGGAGTGAATTCAACTTATATAGAAGTTAGGATAGGAGTTAGACTTAGCTTAGGGTTTAGGTTTGGAAAAGATGGTTAGGACTTAGGCTTGGAGTTAGTTAAAGTTAGTTAGGGTTTCTAGAATATTCCTTGAAATATTCCTTAGAATATTCCTTGGAATATTCCTTGGAATAGGGCTAGAAGAGTCTAGAAGGTGGTGGAAAATGCTAGAATGTGGTAGAAGCACAAGACAAATGTAAAATGGAAAAAGGAGGGAAACATCAACTAAAACTTGAAATATTTTTCCAATTTTCGCATGCGTTAACCGGTTAACGTCATGGGTTAACAGACCAAAAACTTGAATTTTCCTTTTTTTGATGGGAAACTTCAGGAATGCATCCGTACAGTCCATTTTTTAGTTGATCTTGATTTTAAACCTTTCTAGGGCTTTATGGATGGAATTGCTTCTTGTAAGATCACTTGGCTCTTAGCTCGAGTTTGAAGATCATGAATTTCCAGCTGGTTGATCATATGCCTTATGCTTGTGATCATGGATGATTATGCTTCATTTTTTATGCAAGAATGTTTGAACATGTATGCAATATGCTATGCTTATGATATATGATATAAAAAAAGAGGGCAAATTTTGAGGTGTTACAACTGCCCCTATTCAAACATTTGTTAATCTGAAAAGAACGATAACGTTGGTTGTCAGCCGTTCAAGATGAACTATGGTTGAATACCAAAAAGCCTGAAATTTGCACTCTGCTGGAGAAAGAGAAAAGGGAAATAAATCCAACCAAGGAAAACAATCGTCTGATGATACGAGTAATCAAAGGTACCACTGAAAATGAGGAAATGTCTTTTGTAGGACGCCAGGAGACTACTGGCTTGCCACAGTGACGATGGACTTGGTACAATTCAGTCTGTGGGATAGACGTGTACAACTTCAAGATCCGTATTAAAAAATATGATGTCTTGATCTTGATTAGAATCTGCACCTAGGCATGCACTGTCTTTATTCTCTTCGTATAACCTAAGGTCAGGTATACGGTAAAAATATGCAATCATGAAAATCCACGTAACAATGCGTTGTCTTGATTTTCTGCATTATTTTGACAATATAACCCAATGTCATGATCTGCAAGCAAGCATGCACTATCTTGACCCTTTTTTAGAATCCGTGTAACTACATGTTATCTCGACTCTGATCTTTAAAATTTGTACAACAATACGATGTCTTGATTTTGAATGTGAAACAAACAAAAGATCCACTGGGCTGGATCGCTGTCAGAATCCGTATAACAATATGATGTCTTGACTCCGATCTTCAAAATCTGTATAACAATATGTTGTCTTGATTTTGAATAGAATTTGTACGTTGTCTTGACTCCGACTTGGAATCCGTACCGCTTTAAAGATCTATCCACTGGGCTGGATAGAGATATACTTTGCAGGGGAAATTCTTACTAGAACTCCGTTAAGGATGAAAATGTCATGGGCGATATTGTGCTAAGGAAATGAGATCACGCCTTCTGTCAATAACCACCTCTTGATAGGGAATAAAACGAACACTGAATCAATCTTGAAAACTCTGACAAGAGATGACCATCTGCTGCGGAGAGATAAGAACAATATTGCATCTGGGCATGCGCTATTTTGATCTGTCACGTCTGCCAAAAAATAAATTGGCAACCTCTTGGGGAATATTTCAATCATTGGGCTGAATCCCAATCACACAACTCTGTGGGGAAATGACAAACTTCCAACCTGGTTGGGGAAATAATCTGCCATGACCTAACTGGGGAGAGAATTCTTACAATTCCAACTCTATGGGAAGACAATGTATTTAACTGCTTGCTGGGAATGAGGACTCCTCTTGGGGAAGATAACTATTCAATTGATCTCAAAGTTCTGTTAGGAACACTTCCTGTTTCGATTCAGCTTGGGAAATTTCTGCTTTAACTCTGCTAAGGATGTTGGATATCACCCTTCTGCTGGGGATGACTATTGTAAAGCCTTTATCGCTGGGAGGAACAGACTGCTTGGGGAATGTTGTCTGGTAGCATCTTTTTGCTGACTGCAAACCTGTAACAACAAAGTACACACATATGCCCCGGGGAATTTCATGGTATTGTAAACACCCCAAATTTGCCCTCACCCATTCACACCATGGCTTGTGATCTCTTCATATGCATAAGTTCAATCATGGTATCTCATATTGCATATTTGCTTCACTGCATTGGTTCAAAGTCATCTGCATCTAGGGTTTGTGATCTGAGCAATCCAAGAGCCATTTGAGCCACTCCAAAGGTCTTCAATCACTTCAAAGGGGTCCATGTATGTTCAAACATCATATTGTATCCTCACAAAGTCAAGAAAGTCATAGAATCACAAGAACTGAGGATGGCATGGAAGCAGAGCCAGGTTTAACTGCACGGATGACCTAGAATTAGGGTTTTGGTTTCAAAGGCCATAACTCCAAAATTTTTGGTCATTCTTGTTTCTATTGGTCTCTATATGTCACAAGGATCATGCATATCAATTTTCATGAAGAAATTCCATGGGGAAGGCATCTAATCAAGAGTTGACTTTTTGAGCAAGTCAATGCAAAATCAGGGCATCTGAGGCCCCCAATGACCCAACCAAGGGGTGTTCTTCATCATTTTGATTGTGTATGATCTTTATTTGATCATGGAAGATGTTGTAAGTTCACAAAATTGAAGAATTTCAAGCCATTTGCAAAGTTGACTTTTTGGGAAAATGACTTGTAATGGAAACTTGCCATTTTGGGAAACTTTTTCAACCCTTGCTTTTTGATTCAAAAATGCCTCAAATGGTAAAACTTTGGTCATGAAAGTTGTAGAATGGATCATTCCCTTTTCAAAAAGTACAAGAACTCATTCTAATTCATTTTGGATCAAAAGTTATGGCTTGTCAAAGTTGGGAAAAATCACTTAATTTCAAGTCATGTACCAAAGAGGCAAAGTTGCAAAATGCCTTGCCAAGGTAAAATGAGACCTCAAAGTGACTTCTAATCCTTGCACAAACATGAACCAATGTCTAAAGATCAGAATGCACCAAAGATTTGTCCAAATTCATGACTTGTGCATTAAGAAATTCCAAAGGGGCCAAAAGTTCACAAATTTGCAAAACATCTCATAAACTTTGATCCACTTGCTGATTTGCCCCAATCCCAATTCCATGGACACCCTTAATCTCAGCTGAGCCAAGACAAGCCAAAAAGCTAGCTATACCATTTCCCATACCTCAAGTACAAGTCAAGTTGACATTTTGGCAACTTGCCCATACCAATCACAACAGGCCACCAACAACTCTCTGCCCAATCCAGACTTTACAAACACACTCCAAGGCTTCATTTTCATAAGACACACAAGCCTGAAACCTCTCATAAGCCATAGTTCAAGAAACTCACCTCTTATGCACTTTCCTTCGAATCTGATCACACAAGCATCAAACATCAAAAAAAACTTCACCAAATCACTCACCATGATCCTCTGATCATAATTTCCCAACCATTGTTTTGGCCTGAAACCTCCTACATCACAAATACGATTTTCACACTCCCTTGGCCTGAGCTTCTGCCAACTCTCTCTAGGGGCCATATAAACTCCAGCTAAGTGTCAAAAGCTTCAAAGGAGGATCATTGGAGCTTGTTTGAACCAAAGAAGTAGCCAGAAAGTCCCTGTTTCGAAAGCTCAAGCTCAGGTAGCCATGGAATTTATTTTTCCAGAACTTCCATTTTTAGTTTCTAAATGCTTCCTTATGCTTTACTGATTACCATGATGTGATTTGTTTTGAAAATGAGTGAGAAATGGCCATGTATGCTTGTTCTGAAACTTTGCCCGTGGAATGCTTTTTGTTTTGATTCTTGAGTTTGAGTGAAAATAAATGATTTTGATTGCTGGATTCTTGCTTAGAGTTGTCTAATGATTGATTCTTGAGAGATTTGTGAAGTTTCATGGCGTATTAAGAGAGATTGAGTGAGGACCTTGCCGGAGAAGATGACCGGAACACTGTTCCGGTCATCTGAGAGTAATTAGGGCACAGGATTAGGGTTTAAGCATAATTAGTGAGATTTGAATTCTGGCCGTCCAGATGCGCACGCTGGTCAATGTCCGCGTCCTAGGTTTGAACCACAGCCCTCAGATCAGTTGACTTTCCTATTTTCTCATTAAAATCATTTTTAATTCATTTGTTTTATATTTATTTTGCACGAATTAATTAAAATAGCAAAAAATGTTTAAAAATTATGAAAATTTTTGTCAAGGTTTTCATTATTTTTCAGAACACAAAAATATTTTTATTTTTATTTTTTGCATTAAAAATTATTTTTAAATCATTTAAAAGTTTATTTTTAATTAGTTAATGAAAATTAATTGATTAAAAATACTTTTAGGTATTTAAAAATCACAAAAAAATTCACATAGCATTTAGAAACATTTAGAAACATTGTCCAACTCTCAAACCAAATTTCTTTTTTGTTCTTGATGCCTTTTGATCATTTCCATTGGATTTAATTTCATTTCAAGGCAATATTTTGCTTCAAACTTCAAAAATTTCATTCTGCCTAACCATTGAGAGTGGGATGATGATTCTTTTGGCATTGCATTTTGCATAATATGTAGTTTATAGGATAAAATTGGTTTGATTTGATCTTGCATTTTCAATTTGTTTAGGATTTTTCTTGATGAGGTACCCCAAAACCCTAGCAATCTTAGGAAATTCAATACTTTCATTAGGTTAGGAGTTGGATCCCCTCCTTTGGGCAATGAGTTTTTATAGGTTTAGGGTATCTTTGATTGCATTTTCAATTTTTTATCATGTCATATGCTTCTGATTTTGAATTTTGCTTTGTGTGTTGATCATAAACCCTAATTTGTGCCTTCCTTTGCATCCATCTTCCATTTTCTTGCATACCATGACTTGCCATGACATTTTGTGCATCAACATGATTCATAATACATCTTAGGAGATATTAGAATCATGTTTGATCATTGCATCTTTCATTTACCATGTTGTATGTCCATTACATCTCATAACTTTTCATGCACATTCATGGTTCAAAACATGCCTCATTTGCATCTTTATGCTTGTGTGATTATTCCCATGCCTTGCCTCATGTTTGCATCATCCCTTAGCATCATTAACTTCATGTTATTGCTCATGGTTTTGGTTTGCATCATCACACTTCATCTCATTTGCATTGCATCTCATTTCTTATGCTAACATTTCAGGTGGTAGGTTATTTGAGAAGTGAATTTGCCTTCACTTCTCATAATCTCTTTTCATCTCTTTTATACTTCCTTGCTGCATTTTATATATGTATTGGAGTGAGCTTGCTCATTCATGTTCATCTCTTACTTTCTTTCTTCAAGCAACTTGTCTTCTTAAGTGAAGCAAGTTGTTTTGCTTCTCTTTGTTTCTTGCTCCTTTCATCTACTCCTCTCCTTGGTGGTTCCTTAAAGATCTTTCTCTCTTAAGCCCCATAAACCCTAGGATCTCCAAGCATTATAACAATTAGGTTTTGATTAGTTCCACATTTAGCTTTTACCTTTGTGTCATCTCTGAGTCTTCTCTTCTCATCTCATAATCAGGGACTAAACCCTAAAGGTTTTAAGGCTTTGTGATTAAGTTTATGCCTGTATCCTTCTATTAGGATGGAGTGTATAACTTTAATCCTAAGTGTTAAACCCTTAATGTGTTTAAATCCTTTAATCAATTCACTCAATAATCATCAAGACATCAAGCTTGTAACTTGGGCCTTGCATTAGGGTTCTAATTCTTCCTTAATTGGTTAAGAAGGACTAACCCTAGTGTTAATGGACAAGTCCCCCTCAAGTTGTCTTACCAACCATAAAACTCACTTCTTAATCTTACCATTAACTAAAATCCACTTTAATAAAGGCTTTGTTTTGTCATGAGGTTAATCCCTAATCATGGATTAAGTTGAGGTATCTTCCTCAGCTTAAATGTTCTCATCTATTATCCTTCTATTAGGATGGTGTAATGAGTCCATTAAATCCTTGATAATGGCTTAAACTCATTACTTAACACTAAACAAAAACAATAAAAATATCTAAATAATCACAAGTAGGTTAATGATCTTAATCCTACATCATGGTGATTAAGTGTGAGATGCTGACTTCACACTTGAGGTATTCTCATTACCCCTAATCAGAGGGAGGATGTGATGAGTTTACTAACCCATTGGTTTAGGCTTAAGCTCATTAACTTATGACAAATCCCAAAAATCAATAAAATATTGAAAACACAAAAAACAAACAATAATCGTCTCCTTCGGGATTCTTTTCTCATCTCATTCACTCATAAGCGAGAACTTGCTTCTTCCGTCTAATGCAAGACAGTTTGCACCTGAGCCAGACAGGTCATACACTTGAGCATGGACAAGCAAGCAGTTCACAAGTCAATTTATCTTTCAGTCTCTTTGAGTCGAACTACGGTGTTCTGACTTCCTCATTGCACGAGAGGATACGTAGGCATAACTTAACAGTTATCGAACAAAAGTCTCTGTATATTCCCCCTCCTTCCAGCAATTATTCTTCAAGCCTCATGATCATGAGCATACTCTTTCCTTACACTGACACTTCACTTATACACTTCACTTTTCTTTGACACTAACACTTGTACTCTTTCCAACTTTGATACAAATTGCACTGACACTACCCCTTTAAAACACAAATCTTTTAAGCGTGGATGCCGTCGAGTACGGCGGACAATCTGGGTGCTAATACCTTCCCAGGTTGTAACCAACCCCCTTTCTCAGTCTCTCTGGTTCGCAACCGTCTTATCCATATCTTTTCTAGGTTTATGCAGCATTACCTTTCCTCAGGGATAAAAATGCCTAGCTGGCGACTCTTTCCTTTCTGAGTTCACCCCTGTGTGTTCTCATTTCTCCTTTCGCCGACCGTTCGCGTCTGTACCCCTTCTGACCTGAGGCGTCATTTGGTGGGAGCGACAGCTTGGCGACTCTGCTGGGGACCCTTATACTGTAACCAGGGCTTCTGGTTCTTTTTGTGGGTTCCTCCTAGCGCTTGTTTGATTTGTGTTTACTGGGGTGTTATGTGCTAATTGTGTTTGTATATTTGCTTTATTTACTGCTTTATGTACAGTTATTTTATTGTTTTCTCTACGGCTTTATATACATCATACTGTCATACTGTTATCTGGCTGGATCTGGTTTTTGTTTTGGTGGGTGGGGTTCTATTGAGAGTTTGAGGTCCTATACCTGGGACCTGAGTGACACCTAGGCTAGAGTGGTTCATGTTCTTTCCCATTCCATTTCGGTCTGGTGCGGGAATATGAAACACGGTTCAGATGTGGGTTTCTTCTTGAGAACTCTGTGCTACAGATTTCCTGTAGTGCTAGGGCTATCTGGGAAGCCTGCTAAGTCTGGATGACCTTTTTATGACCTTCAGAAAATGAGGTGAATTAGAGGAGGATCTTTTATGGTTATTGTAAACATTGTACCTCCAGGTTAGAAGTGTTTACACTTCTCATAACTAATCCAAGTCTGAGGATCCTTGTTTTAGAACATCACCTGTGAGGGGGTTGGGCTGTTTACAGGTTTGCAGGTACCATTGGCCACATCATACCCTGTATTTGTTTAAGAATGCTTCACTTTGGACAGTTCTTATGATTTAACCCTGGACATGTGACTCTTTATTTGAGTCCCCCACCTTGGTTACTGGACTTCTGAACCCCCATCTGGACTTCTTGAACATACATGGACTTATATCAAGACAGTTAATCAGATCCAGCCTGATCACAAACCCTTGCATATCATTTGCATACTCATCATTTGCATCATTTTAACATTTGTTTATTTGATTTTCAGGGTATCCATATTATTTCTGGCTTGGTTTTGACCCCTTCATCTGCATAGACCTCTGTTTCATCAGCTATCTACTTCAGCTATCTGCATCAGTTGTCTGCTTCAGTCATCTTCATCATCACCAGCATCAGCCTATCAGTGGCTCATCTCCAGTACCAGTTCTAATCTTCATCAGTACTTGTCTTCAGTTCTTCATCAGCAGTCATGGCACCCAGGAAGAGCAACATTTCATACCATTTCTTTGAGCCTGTGCTAACTGGCATCAGACAGGTCCAGGCACTTATCACTCCAGACCACATCCCATTATTCAGAGAACATTATGGAGGCATCCTTGATATGGTTATGGACCTGGATCCTTCTCAGAGGAGTTTGATCCACACTTGCCTACAGTTTTATGACCCTCCTTTGAGATGCTTCACTTTCCAGAACTTTCAGTTAGGACCTCTGCTGGAGGAGTTCTCATCATTGATTGGAGTACCTGTCAGGGGTGGTGTCCCCTTTAACCCTGAGATGGCTTCTCCCAGCAATGGAGAAGTGGCAAAGGCACTATATTTGGAGCCTATTTTGATTGAGCAGAACATGACCACAAAGGCAGGGATCCCTGGTTTGCACTTAGACTTTCTGACTTCTCAGGCTATCCTGAAGGCCTCCTTGGGGGAATGGAGGGCAGTTTGTGCATTATTAGCCCTCAGCATATATGGGGTTATACTATTTGCAGATGAGCCCAAGTTTATCAGCAAGAATGTCATTCATCTCTTCCTTCTGAGGAACCCAGTACCCACCTTGCTGGGAGATTTCTATTATTCCATTCATCAGAGGAATGAGAAGCAAAGAGGAAAATTGGTGAGATGCTGTGCTCCTCTATTTCATACTTGGCTGCTCAAACACTTACCCAAGACTGATACCTTCCTAAACCCTCACCAACAGAAGAATTGGGCTAAAAGACTTATTGCTTTGACTTCTGATGACATCAGATGGTGCACCCAGAGCACCAAAGGCAGGGACATAATTACTAGCTGTGGGCAGTACCCCAATGTACCTCTAGTGGGAGTGAAGGGTTGCATCAATTACAACCCTTTGCTATTTAAGAGACAATTGGGATATGCTTTGGTCCACCCTCCTAGAGTGCAAGACTTGGCTGAAACCCTGTATTGTGAGATAAAGCCTAATCTAGTTGTTGTCAGACAAGCATCCTGGGCTTGGGACAACATCCAGACCAAGGGGATGTCCATTCTTGGGAGATGCAATAATGTGGCTTCAGCTCAGTATTATGAATGGTCTCATGCTAGGGCTCAGATTTCTGGGATGCCCTTCACCATTGAGGATGCACCTGGATCATCCACAGTACCACCTCCAGCCACTGTCAGCCTGGAAGAATTTGAGAAGCTGAAGGAAAGGAATGAGAATTTGTCTCAAGCTCTGAAGAAAACCCTCTGGGAGAGGAGTGATGGTCGTTTAGACATAGAGAGGTTGGAGAAGCTCAAGGTAGAACATCTGGCCAAGATTGAGAAAGCAGAAGACTACATCAAGAAATCAAGCGCTGGGGAGCAAATATTGAAGAATGCCTGTAAAGAGGCCCAGTTTCAGAAGGCTAGGACTGATCTCTATCTAGAGGAAAGTCAAGCTAGGTGGGTCAGGATCACTGAAGCTCGCACTCAAGAAGATAAGAGGACTCAAGCCAGGATTGAGCAGTTGGAGGCCAATGAAAAGAAGCAACAGGAAGCTTTGCTGGAAGCCCAGAAGGAGATTTCAGAATTTAAGCTTAGGGCTGGTGTGAAGAGGTCAAAGGACTAGGACAGGCACAAGAAGCTGACCACTGTTATTGCCACTAGAAACCTTCTTATCAGAAACATTACAGAGCATCCGGCTGGTCCTGTAACTGGAGCACTTTTGAAGGAGGTTAAGGAGGATGATTTTGGCTTAGATGTCTGACTACTTTGCTTATTGTTATTTTATGTACTTTTCTTTTTTATATTGTGTTTTTGACCCTTCAGGGGCATATGTTGTAAAAACAGACTATGTATTATCCACCCTTTGTAATATATTTGTTTGTTTTGATTCATTAAATCTCTTTCTCTCAAGCAACATCAAAGTATCTTCCTCAGGGTCTGGAAAGGTCAAAACCAAGTGCCAAGCCGGATACCTTGGAAGCAAATAAGCATACTGCTTTGCATACTAACCTTTGTTTTGTTTTGTAGGTTTTGTCATTATGTTATTTGTTTCTAACTCTGTTGTGGTTCAGGAACTATTTCTCGACATCGGGTGTTCCCTCTCAACCGTCCGCACAGGTATCCTACTCGCAACAACCTTCCTGGTATCCAAATGGATCAAGTACAGCAAGATCTGACAGAGGTCAGAACTCAGATGGTTAATGAAAGGCTGGAGATGAGAAACCAAATGACCCAATTCATGGAAGTAATGAATGGCTTGGCTCAAAGTCAAGAAAGGTTGAGGGCGTTGGTAGAAAGACAAACCCCGGAAGAACCCCATCTGGGAACTGGAGGAACAAGTAACAATGAGAGAGGACAACCTCATGTTAATCCACCAGTATATGGGCCTCATCTACATCCGGAAGTTAACATCCCAGGTAATGTGCAAAGAAATACTACTGGAGGAAGAATCTTACAGGAAGACCCCCAGGAAGAACAGTTTACTGTAATGGGAGCTGGGGATGAAGCTTATGATAGGAGGTTTGATGAAATTGCTGAGAAGTTGAGATCTTTAGAATCTCAAAATTCCCTAGGTTTTGATGTCATGGATATGGGGTTAGTGGATGGGGTAAGGATTCCCCACAAGTTTAAACCCCCGTGCTTCGAGAAGTACAATGGAACTTCCTGTCCACGAACTCACTTGCAGTCCTTTCTGGGAAGACTCAAGGCATACACCATGGATGAAAAATTGTGGATGTTTTACTTTGAAGACAGTTTGACTGGGGCTTCGAGGGAGTGGTATTCACACTTAACTAGAGCCACTATCAGAAGCTGGAAAGACCTAGCTGATGCTTTCATCAGACAGTACCAATACAATCTGGACATGGCTCCTAACAGGACCCTCTTGATGGGAATGTCTCAGTCCTCCAAGGAAAACTTCAGGGAATATGCCCAAAGGTGGAGACAGCTTGCTGCTGCTGTCCAACCACCCATGTCGGAAAGAGAAATGGCCGACATGTTTATGAATACTCTGCAAGGAACATATATTGATAGGCTAGCTGCCTTCTCTTCCACCAGCTTCGCAGACGTAGTTATAGCTGGAGAAAGAATTGAAAGCCTTCTGAAGATGGGTAAGATTTCTGATAATGGTGCAAGTTCGTCAAGTAATCCCAGGAAGCCTTTTGTGGGACCTAGAAGAACCGGTGATACAAATGCCATTCATGCCAGCAGGGACAGACCTCAGTATGTTCATAGATCAGTAGCAGATGTCACTATTCCAGCTCCGATTCCTCAGCAACCCGCATATCAACCACAACAACAACCCCACTATCAACAGCAAGTTCAGTACCCGCCACAAAGAGCCTACAACAACAACAACAACAACAACAGTCCACAACAAAGACCTTTTCAGCAAAGACCATCACAGGCAAATAGGGTGATTGACCCTATCCCCATGCCTTATGCTGCCTTATTGCCACAACTCCTGAAGCTCAACTTGGTTGAGCTAAGGACATTGGCACCCCCAGATCCTTCCAATCTTCCAAGGAATTATGATATCAATTCCCGGTGTGCTTTTCATTCCAATGCACCTGGCCACAACACTGAGAAATGCAGGGCTTTACAAATGAAGGTGCAGGACCTGGTGGATTCTAAAGCCCTCAATTTTGCACCTCCTCCAAGTGTTACCAAGAATCCCATGCCCAATCAGTGTTGGACAGATTCGAACACCTCTGGTAGAAATTAAAGCTCAGCTTCTAGAGTGCCAGATGTTCCCCGGGTGTGAGCTCGGTTGTGGTTATTGTAATATTTTTGTCAACGGGTGTGATAATTTGAGAAACGGCATAGATGGTCTTATCAAGAGTGGTATACTCCAGATCACGATAACGGCGCCTACAAATCCAGCAATCTCTTTGACAACAATTCCTGACTCTTCTACAACTGCAACAACAATCATTCCGACCAATTCATCAATATCATCAACAATGGCTCCACCCATCACTTCAACAAATCAGATGTCAACAACCATTCCTTCTACAACATCAGCACCCGTTTATTCAGCAGAATCTTCTACAACATCAACAGAAATTAATGAAGATATCTCATCAGTCACCATTTACTATGATCCCTCAAATGTTCCTCCAAACAACAACTTTCAACAACAAACAGTGGCATCTCCTGCCAGATCACCGGTTACCATTTACTACGATCCGCACACCATTTCAGTACCTTCCTCTGCAGTAGTCAGTTCAGTTACCATCACGGTGCCTGGACCAGTTCCG
Source organism: Lathyrus aphaca (assembly GCA_963966055.1). Taxonomy (NCBI): domain Eukaryota; kingdom Viridiplantae; phylum Streptophyta; class Magnoliopsida; order Fabales; family Fabaceae; genus Lathyrus; species Lathyrus aphaca. Next base: position 459,024,578 of record OZ014522.1, on the reverse strand, counting down.
TATGAAAGCAGTAATGCCATACCCTGGCATTATGGCTCTGACCTCTACTGCAACGGGGAGAAAATTACTTTGGATTCTTCAACCTCTTCTCCACAAATTGATAATGTTGGGGGAGGCGGAGGCTTCACTCGAAGCGGACGCCTTTTTGCCTCACAAGTGCAAAGACCTAATGCTGAAGCAGAAGCTGCTGCCAAAGCAAAAGGAAAGAGTGTGGTACTCGAAGAACCGGCTGCCAAAGAAACTCAGAAGACATCTTTTGAACAAGATGTAGACGAGTTCATGAGAATCATAAAGAGAAGTGATTACAAGGTGGTGGATCAGCTTCACCAAACTCCCTCAAAGATCTCCATATTATCCCTGCTGATGTGTTCTGAAGCTCACAGGAATGCATTACTGAAAGTCTTGCACGCAACATACGTGCCAGAAGAGATCACCGTTAATCAGATAGAAACTGTGGTGGCAAATGTCAATACCAGTCATGGACTGGGCTTTACCAATGTCGATCTAACAACTGAGGGACGTAACCACAACAAGGCTTTGCATATCACCCTGGAATGTAATGGTGCTGTTCTATCCCATGTACTGGTGGACACTGGGTCTTCACTCAACGTCCTACCAAAGAAAGCCTTGGTGAAGCTGGAGTATGATAGCTTGGCACTGCGTCCAAGTAATTTAGTGGTGAGAGTGTTTGATGGCTCTAAAAGATCAGTGCTTGGGGAGATTGATCTGCCTGTGATGATTGGCCCGCAGACTTTTAAGATTACCTTCTATGTGATGGACATTCAGCCAGCCTACAGCTGTTTGTTGGGTAGACCCTGGATCCATGCCGCTGGCGCTGTTACGTCTACCCTTCACCAGAAGCTGAAATTCGAGTGGGAAGGCCAGATCATCACCATCTGCGGTGAAGAGGACATCTTTGTTAGCCATCTGGCTACGTACAAATACATTGAGATGGATGGAGAAATCCATGAAACCATGAGCCAGGGGTTTGAGGCCCTGAACATTAATGAAGCATCTGCTGTACTGGGAACCTCCATGACGTCTTATCAGCAAGCCAGGAAGGTTGTTGAAGAGGGTACTGCCCAAGGCTGGGGCAAGTTGTTGCCCGTGGAGAAGAAGGAGGACAGATTTGGGTTGGGTTACAAACCAACTCAACAAGATCAATCAGAGGCTGCCAAGAAGCCCAACTTTGTCAGCGGGGGGATGCTCATCCCAGATGCAGTGAACAACTTGGAAGATGAGTCGGAAGATGAGCGCAACCTGGAGAGCTGGATACGTCCAAGGATCCCGGGGAGCCATATCTAAAACTGGTCTTCCTAGGAAATTATAAGGGTTACTCCTGCAGAGTAATTATTATTTCCTGTATTTTTAAAAAAAAGCATGCATCAAGTCTTGCACCTTGCCCAAGATGTCAAGACTCATTTTGTAATCGGGCCATCTTGTAATTTTGTGCAAACAGATCAATCAATGAATATCGGACATCTTTTGCAAATGAGTCTTTTCCTTTTCCGCTCACTGTTTTTCATTTTTTCTTTTTGTACAAAAATAAAATGGCAATGTTTTTTAAATAATAACTTTACTTCACTTTTTCTAAACAAAGATTAAAATCGATCACTAAAATGAACAAACTAAACCCTTGCAGAGAGAGCTTTTCAGACTGCACCGACAACAACACAGCTATGACTTCGTATGACTTTGACAATCCAATCAATCAAGCTGATGAAGGGGTTGAAGAAGATTATGAGCTACCTGAAGAACTAGCCAGGTTGTTAAGGCAAGAGGAGAAGGTTATCACTCCTCACCAGGAGGAGATTGAAGCGGTTAATCTTGGTAAAGAAGAAGATGTGAAAGAAGTTAAGATCGGGGCCTGCCTACAAGATTCAGTATAAGAGAAACTGATTGATATGCTTCGGGAGTATGTGGATGTGTTTGCTTGGTCTTATCAGGATATGCCAGGGTTGGACACCGATATTGTTATGCACAAGCTGCCTTTAACAGAAGATTGCCCACCAGTAAAACAGAAACTGCGCCGTACTCGCCCAGACATAGCAATGAAGATCAAAGAAGAGGTGCAAAAGCAGTGGGACGCCGGATTCCTTGCTGTGACTAGTTATCCACCGTGGGTTGCCAATATTGTACTTGTTCCTAAGAAGGATGGTAAGGTAAGGATGTGTGTGGATTACCGGGATCTGAACAGAGCCAGCCCGAAAGATGATTTCCCTTTACCTCACATTGATGTATTGGTTGATAATACGGCTCAGTTCTCGGTGTTCTCCTTCATGGACGGATTTTCAGGATACAATCAGATTAAGATGTCACCTGAAGACATGGAGAAGACAACTTTTATCACACCCTGGGGCACGTTTTGTTACAAGGTGATGCCATTTGGACTGAAGAATGCTGGTGCAACTTATCAACGGGCTATGGTAACATTATTCCATGACATGATCCATAAAGAAATTGAATGTTATGTGGATGACATGATTGCCAAGTCCCTCACAGAAGAAGACCACCTGGTGAATCTGTTGAAGTTATTCAAGCGTCTGAGGAAATACAAGCTGAAGTTAAATCCCAACAAATGTACATTCGGGGTACGGTCTGGTAAGCTGCTGGGATTTATTGTAAGTGAAAAAGGGATTGAAGTGGACCCTGACAAGGTCAAAGCCATTCAAGAAATGCCTGCACCAAAATCAGAAAAAGAAGTTTGAGGGTTTCTAGGTAGATTGAACTACATTTCCAGGTTCATATCTCACCTTACAGCAACCTGTGAACCCTTGTTCAAGCTGTTAAGAAAAGAACAAACGGTCAGGTGGAACGAAGACTGCCAGAGGGATTTTGACAAAATCAAGGAATACTTACAAGAGCCTCCAATCCTTATGCCTCCAGTTGAAGGAAGACCTCTAATTATGTACTTAACGGTATTAGAAGAGTCAATGGGGTGTGTGCTGGGCCAGCATGACGAGTCTGGTCGAAAAGAGTATGCAATATACTACCTAAGCAAAAAGTTTACCGACTGTGAACAACGTTATTCACTGCTCGAGAAAACTTGTTGTGCTTTAGCGTGGGCTGCTCTCCGACTAAGGCAGTATATGTTGACCCACACTACTTTATTGATATCAAAAATGGACCCAGTTAAGTACATTTTTGAGAAGCCAGCACTTACTGGACGGGTTGCAAGATGGCAAATGATCCTCACAGAATATGACATACAGTACACATCTCAGAGAGCCATCAAGGGCAGTGTATTGTCTGATTATCTTGTTGAGCAACCTATTGATGATTACCAGCCAATGAGATTTGACTTCCCTGATGAAGACATCATGTTCATAAAAGCAAAAGATCATGAAGAGCCTGTTCACACTGAAGGGCCTGACCCAGAAGAAGAATGGACTATGATGTTTGACGGGGCTGTTAACATGAATGGCCGTGGAGTTGGTGCAGTACTCATTACACCTAAAGGAGTTCACATGCCTTTCTCGGCAAAAATCACCTTTAACTGCACTAACAACGAAGCCGAATACGAAGCTTGCATTATGGGTCTTGAGGAAGCCATTGACCTCAGGATCAAGACTTTGACTGTGTTCAGAGATTCAGCTCTGGTAATTAATCAAACCAACGGCAAATGGTACACACACCAGGATCATCTGATACCTTATCGGGATTATACAAGGAGGTTACTGACTTTCTTCACAACAGTCAAGCTTGAGTATATCCCTCGAGACGAAAACCAGTTTGCAGATGCCTTAGCTACCATTTCATCCATGATCAAAGTTCAAGCTGCCAACTTTGTGCCTCAAATTGCAGTATCCAGACTCGACAGACCGGCATATGTGTTCTCAGCAGATGTTGTTAAAGATGATAAGCCTTGGTTCCATGATATCAAATGCTTCTTGGAGGATCAAACATACCCACCTGGGGCATCTTCCAATGACAAGAAGACATTAAGAAGGCTAGCTGGTAATTTCTTCCTGAATACCGACGGTTCCCTGTACAAGAGAAACTTTGACATGGTACTTCTCAGATGCGTTGATAAGACAGAAGCAGGCTTGTTGATGCACGAAGTGCACGAAGGATCCTTTGGTACCCATGCAGGAGGGCATGCCATGGCCAAGAAGTTGCTAAGATCAGGTTATTACTGGATCACAATGGATGCCGACTGTTGTGCTTATGCCAGGAAGTGCCATAAATGCCAGATTTATGCGGATAAAGTACATGTGCCTCTGAATCCTCTGAATGTGATGTCTTCACCCTGGACCTTTGCCATGTGGGGCATTGATATGATTGGCAAGATTGAACCGACTGCTTCAAACGGCCACAGATTCATCCTGGTTGCTATTGACTATTTTACCAAGTGGGTCGAAGCAGCTTCTTATACCAATGTTACAAGGCAAGTGGTAGCCCGATTTCTGAAGAGAGACATCATCTGTCGGTATGGAATGCCCGAGCGAATCATTACTGATAATGGTTCCAACTTAAACAATAAAATGATGGCAGAACTGTGCCGGGACTTCAAAATCCAACACCACAATTCTTCTCCTTACAGGCCAAAAATGAATGGCGCTGTTGAGGCAGCTAACAAGAATATCAAGAGGATCGTGCAAAAGATGGTAGTTACCTACAAAGATTGGCATGAAATGCTACCGTTTGCCTTGCATGGGTACCGTACGTCAATCAGGACATCCACTAGGGCAACACCGTATCAGCTTGTGTATGGTATGGAGACAGTCCTACCTGTTGAAGTTGAATTACCCTCCCTGCGGGTACTAATGGATGTTAAGTTAAACGATGCAGAATGGGTCCGGTCCCGATACGAACAGCTGAGTCTGATCAAAGAAAATAGATTGGATGCTATTTGTCATGGGCAGCTATATCAGAAAAGAATGAAGATATCCTTCGATCAGAAAGTCAGGCTCCGAGAGTACCAGGTAGGAGATCTTGTGCTGAAAAGACTCCTCCCTCCTCATACAGACCACAGGGGAAAGTGGACTCCGAATTATGAAGGGCCATTCGTAGTAAAGAAAGTTTTCTCCGGTGGAGCACTGATGCTCAACACTATGGATGGTGAAGACTTCCCGTCCCCTGTGAATTCAGATGCAGTTAAAAAATAATTCGCATAAAATGACCCGCTGGACATAAAAACAGAATGTAAGTCCAGGCAAAAATAGGGCATCCCGGCGAGTCAAAAACAGAATAAAAGACTCGGGCAAAAATAAGGGAAAATAAAAAATGTACACCCGCTGAGTTGAAAAGCCGCATCGGACAGCTCAGGCAAAAAAGGGTATCCCGATGGATTGAAAACCCGAAAGGGCGATCCATGCAAAATAAGGGAATAAGCGAACAACTGCATTCTGAATTCATCTGTATCACTTACAACATGGCAAGCTTCAAAAGGTTCAAGCGTCGGTCAGAATCAACCTTCTTCAGAAAGCAAGACGAGAAGAATGTCAAGTGTCATACGAGTCATAGCAAAGGGAAGCTCCCTGAAGCGTCATCAACATTGCCAATACCTTTTATTTCTCAATTTGTAACAATCTCCTCATTTTAGGGGATTTGTTTCTTTGACTGTATCTTGCCGATTCAGGGCACATAAATTAATAAAATCAGATTTGCAGTCATGTTTCGTTCCGTACATTTCATTTTCGTTTGCAAAAATGTCCGATGTCTATAAGATACTTATTGCATAAATACAGATGTTTTTCTTCTAAAAATACGTGCTTGCAGAAAATATACTTACTCACGGGGGTGTCTAAGCTCCTATGATGGAATCCGGTAAGGGATACCTCGGGATTACTTGTGCGCTTCTCTATCTTTTCAGGATTGCAGGCATTCAAAGCACAACATGGGGCATAAAAGCTTCGTCCCAGCGAGCTGGCAAACCATTATCTACTCAGCCTTAGCACCAGAGGTGCTTTCTCCCCAGCTGAGTTGCCATTTGTTGATTCCTCCTCAGCCAAGTGCAAAAGCCAGGGAACCATCTCCCCACAAGGCTTCAGCCTCTATCTAGCAGAGCAACATCTGAAGATCTCACAACAGAGTGAAGAAAGCTTCTACAAACCCCAGTTGGGTCCCTCATTACCAAAGATAGGTCTATCAATGACCTATATCCCCAAGAAGAGTCCCATATGTCAGATCCACCAATGATCTCATCCCCAGCTGGGATGTCCACTCCAAGCAGATCAGCCAGAGATCTCCGTAGCACCGGGATCCGAATCCCGGATCGGTATCTTTTCATAATCATGGCATTCGCATCATATTCTCCCCGCAGAGCGTTGTATTCCGTCTAATACGGAGCATTACGACAAAAATCAAACATATTGCATAATCATAAGCCATGTTCTGGATCAAACACTTGTGAAAACTGGCAATCCAGCAACGATATACAGAAAACTCCCCAAATTCCCCGGCAGAAAGCCAAGACATTTGCCCTACACTCATAAGTACGAATGCACACTCTTTTTGGCACCCGTCCGTGTCATGATTCCCCAGTAAAGTCGCCCGAGCATCCTTTACAAACAGACACTTATATATTACAGATACTTCTTGACACCCGTCCGTGTCATATCCCCAGTAGAAAGCCAAAGCGTCCTCTTTGCACTCACATATACATATATCTATACAAATTCCCTAACACCCGTCCGTGTCACCTTCCCGACATAGTTACCTAAACACTTTGTAAATCATACACTTGTTTATATTACAATTTTCTCTTTTTGACACTCGTCCGTGTCATTCTCCCCAGCAAGTTAAACACATCTGTATACCACTCATACATATTACTCTTGTTTCACCCATACAGATACTCGTCCGTATCTTGTATATACCACTCAAATTCCCTCAGATCCAACACTCGCCCATGTTCTTTGTTAACCAGTTGATACTCGTCCGTATCATCATCTCGGAACATGCGTCAAGCGTTCGTTTCTACCTGATACTCGTCCGTATCATGGTCTTAAGGATACTCGTTCGCATCTTTAATCCATACACAATTTCAAAACACTTGTGTCTTCTTGAATTTAGACACTCGTTTGTGTCTACCTTTCCCCATAAGAGTCCCCTCAGATTCAATGCTCGTCCGTGTTCTTTGTTAACCAGTTGATACTCGTCTATATCATCATCTCTGAACATGTGTCAGCATTTGTTTCTATCTGATACCCGTCCGTATCATAGTCCTAGGGATGCTCGTCCGCATCTTTAATCTATACACAGTACCCAGACACTTATACCTTGGATGTAGACACTCGTCTGTGTTTACTTTTCCCCAGCGAAGTCCTCAGCAAAATTTCCTTTCTATCTGACGTCCGTCCTATGACATGATACCCTTTCGGCAGCCGTACCCTGCCAGGTGATCGTCCTTCACCTTTTGATGATCGTCCTTCATCATTTCCCCAGCGGAGTCTCCATTATTGGAACCCTTTCCCATCCGACATTCGTCCTATGTCGTGATATTTAGCAGCCGTCCCCTGCTAGGTGATCGTCCTTCACCTCCTGATGATCTTCCTTCATCATTTTTATCTGATGGTCGTCCCCATCGTTGATCTTGTCATCTGACATTCGTCCTATGTCATGATACCTTCAGAGCAGCCGTACCCTGCTAGGTGATCGTCCTTCACCTCTTGATGATCGTCCTTCATCATGCTTATCCGATGGCCGTCCCCATCATCGACTTTTTATCCGGCATTCGTCCTATGTCGCGGTACTTTCGGCAGCCGTACCCTGCCCGGTGATTCGTCCTTCACCATTAGATGATCGTCCCTCATCTTATTTCCCAACAGAGCAGCCGTCCCCTGCTAGGTGATCGTCCTTCACCTTTGATGACCGTACCTCATCATTTATGTTTACCTCTAATCCCCAGAGAGCCTTATAGCTTTACTTGATGGCCGCCGCCATCACAATCTCCCATATACCCAGCATGTCGGCCGTCCCCGTCATTGCATCATCCCCAGCAGTCGTCCTCTGCTCGACGGTCTTCCTCCGTCGCCCGCACTTTATAATATACTTTGTTTTCTTTTACAATCTATATCCCTTTTCTTCTTCAGTCTGTGAGTGCAAATTTTGGACTGTCTTTGGTATTCAACCACAAGTTATCTTGTTTGCCTGTTAAGTCGTTGCTTACATCCTACACAGCTAACTCATGCTTGAATAGGGGCAGCTGTAAACACCCCAAATTTTCCCTCACCCATTCACACCATGGCTTGTGATCTCTTCATATGCATAAGTTCAATCATGGCATCTCATATTGCATATTTGCTTCACTGCATTGGTTCAAAGTCATCTGCATCTAGGGTTTGTGATCTGAGCAATCCAAGAGCCATTTGAGCCACTACAAAGGTCTTCAATCACTTCAAAGGGGTCCATGTATGTTCAAACATCATATTGTATCCTCACAAAGTCAAGAAAGTCAGAGAATCACAAGAACTGAGGATGGCATGGAAGCAGAGCCAGGTTTAACTGCACAGATGACCTAGAATTAGGGTTTTGGTTTCAAAGGCCATAACTCCAAATTTTTTGGTCATTCTTGTTTCTATTGGTCTCTATATGTCACAAGGATCATGCATATCAATTTTTATGAAGAAATTCCATGGGTAAGGCATCTAATCAAGAGTTGACTTTTTGAGCAAGTCAATGCAAAATCAGGGCATCTGAGGCCCCCAATGACCCAACCAAGGGGTGTTCTTCATCATTTTGATTGTGTATGATCTTTATTTGATCATGGAAGATGTTGTAAGTTCACAAAATTGAATAATTTCAAGCCATTTGCTAAGTTGACTTTTTGGGAAAATGACTTGTAATGGAAACTTGCCATTTTGGGAAACTTTTTCAACCCTTGCTTTTTGATTCAAAAATGCCTCAAATGGTAAAACTTTGGTCATGAAAGTTGTAGAATGGATCATTCCCTTTTCAAAAAGTACAAGAACTCATTCTAATTCATTTTGGATCAAAAGTTATGGCTTGTCAAAGTTGGGAAAAATCACTTAATTTCAAGTCATGTACCAAAGAGGCAAAGTTGCAAAATCCCTTGCCAAGGTAAAATGAGACCTCAAAGTGACTTCTAATCCTTGCACAAACATGAACCAATGTCTAAAGATCAGAATGCACCAAATATTTGTCCAAATTCATGACTTGTGCATTAAGAAATTCCAAAGGGGCCAAAAGTTCACAAATTTGCAAAACATCTCATAAACTTTGATCCACTTGCTGATTTGCCCCAATCCCAATTCCATGGACACCCTTAATCTCAGTTGAGCCAAGACAAGCCAAAAAGATAGCTATACCATTGCCCATACCTCAAGTACAAGTCAAGTTGACATTTTGGCAACTTGCCCATACCAATCACAACAGGCCACCAACAACTCTCTGCCCAATCCAGACTTTACAAACACACTCCAAGGCTTCATTTTCATAAGACACACAAGCTTGAAACCTCTCATAGCCATAGTTCAAGAAACTCACCTCTTATGCACTTTCCTTCGAATATGATCACACAAGCATCAAACATCAAAAAAAAACTTCACCAAATCACTCACCATGATCCTCTGATCATTTCCCAACCATTGTTTTGGCCTAAAACCTCCTACATCACAAATACGTTTTTCACACTCCCTTGGCCTGAGCTTCTGCCATATCTCTCTAGGGGCCATATAAACTCCAGCTAAGTGTCAAAAGCTTCAAAGGAAGATCATTGGAGCTTGTTTGAACCAAAGAAGTAGCCAGAAAGTCCCTGTTTCGAAAGCTCAAGCTCAGGTAGCCATGGCATTTATTTTTCCAGAACTTCCATTTTTAGTTTATAAATGCTTCCTTATGCTTTACTGATTACCATGATGTGATTTGTTTTGAAAATGAGTGAGAAATGGCCATGTATGCTTGTTCTGAAACTTTGCCCGTGGAATGCTTTTTGTTTTGATTCTTGAGTTTGAGTGAAAATAAATGATTTTGATTGTTGGATTCTTGTTTAGAGTTGTCTAATGATTGATTCTGGAGAGATTTGTGAAGTTTCATGGCGTATTAAGAGAGATTGAGTGAGGACCTTGCCGGAGAAGATGACCGGAACATTGTTCCGGTCATCTGAGAGTAATTAGGGCACATGATTAGGGTTTAAGCATAATTAGTGAGATTTGAATTCTGGCCGTCCAGATGCGCGCGTTGGTCAATGTCCGCGTCCTAGGTTTGAACCACAGCCCTCAGATCAGTTGACTTTCCTATTTTCTCATTAAAATCATTTTTAATTCATTTGTTTTATATTTATTTTGCACGAATTAATTAAAATAGCAAAAAATGTTTAAAAATTATGAAAATTTTTGTCATGGTTTTCATTATTTTTCAGAACACAAAAATATTTTTATTTTTATTTTTTGCATTCAAAATTATTTTTAAATCATTTAAACGTTTATTTTTAATTAGTTAATGAAAATTAATTGATTAAAAATACTTTTAGGTATTTAAAAATCACAAAAAAATTCACATAGCATTTAGAAACATTTAGAAACATTGTCCAACTCTCAAACCAAATTTCTTTTTTGTTCTTGATGCCTTTTAATCATTTCCATTGGATTTAATTTCATTTCAAGGCAATATTTTGCTTCAAACTTCAAAAATTTCATTCTGCCTAACCATTGAGAGTGGGATGATGATTCTTTTGGCATTGCATCTTGCATAACATGTAGTTTATAGGATAAAATTGGTTTGATTTGATCTTGCATTTTCAATTTGTTTAGGATTTTTCTTGATGAGGTACCCCAAAACCCTAGCAATCTTAGGAAATTCATAACTTTCATTAGGTTAGGAGTTGGATCCCCTCCTTTGGGCAATGAGTTTGTATAGGTTTAGGGTATCTTTGATTGCATTTTCAATTTTTTATCATTTCATATGCTTCTGATTTTGAATTTTTCTTTGTGTGTTGATCATAAACCCTAATTTGTGCCTTCCTTTGCATCCATCTTCCATTTGCTTGCATACCATGACTTGCCATGACATTTTGTGCATCAACATGATTCATAATACATCTTAGGACATATTAGAATCATGTTTAATCATTGCATCTTTCATTTACCATGTTGTATGTCCATTACATCTCATAACTTTTCATGTACATTCATGGTTCAAAACATGCCTCATTTGCATCTTTATGCTTGTGTGATTATTCACATGCCTTACCTCATGTTTGCATCATCCCTTAGCATCATTAACTTCATGTTCTTGCTCCTGGTTTTGGTTTGCATCATCACACTTCATCTCATTTGCATTGCATCTCATTTCTTATGCTAACATTTCAGGTGGTAGGTTGTTTGAGAAGTGAATTTGCCTTCACTTCTCATAATCTCTTTTCATCTCTTTTATACTTCCTTGCTGCATTTTATATGTGTATTGGAGTGAGCTTGCTCATTCATGTTCATCTCTTACTTTCTTTCTTCAAGCAACTTGTCTTCTTAAGTGAAGCAAGTTGTTTTGCTTCTCTTTGTTTCTTGCTCCTTTCATCTGCTCCTCTCTTTGGTGGTTCCTTAAAGATCTTTCTCTCTTAAGCCCCATAAACCCTAGGATCTCCAAGCATGATAACAATTAGGGTTTGATTAGTCCCCCATTTAGCTTTTACCTTTGTGTCATCTCTGAGTCTTCTCTTCTCATCTCATAATCAGGGACTAAACCCTAAAGGTTTTAAGGCTTTGTGATTAAGTTTATGCCTGTATCCTTCTATTAGGATGGAGTGTATAACTTTAATCCTAAGTGTTAAACCCTTAATGTGTTTAAATCCTTTAATCAATTCACTCAATAATCATCAAGACATCAAGCTTGTAACTTGGGCCTTGCATTAGGGTTCTAATTCTTCCTTAATTGGTTAAGAAGGACTAACCCTAGTGTTAATGGACAAGTCCCCCTCAAGTTGTCTTACCAACCATAAAACTCACTTCTTAATCTTACCATTAACTAAAATCCACTTTAATAAAGGTTTTGTTTTGTCATGAGGTTAATCCCTAATCATGGATTAAGTTGAGGTATCTTCCTCAGCTTAAATGTTCTCATCTATTATCCTTCTATTAGGATGGTGTAATGAGTCCATTAAATCCTTGATAATGGCTTAAACTCATTACTTAACACTAAAAAAAACAATAAAAACATCTAAATAATCACAAGTAGGTTAATGATCTTAATCCTACATCATGGTGATTAAGTGTGAGATGCTGACTTCACACTTGAGGTATTCTCATTACCCCTAATCAGAGGGAGGATGTGATGAGTTTACTAACCCATTGGTTTAGGCTTAAGCTCATTAACTTTTGACAAATCCCAAAAATCAATAAAATATTGAAAACACAAAAAACAAACAATAATCGTCTCCTTCGGGATTCTTTTCTCATCTCATTCACTCATAAGCGAGAACTTGCTTCTTCCGTCTAATGCAAGACAGTTTGCACCTGAGCCAGACAGGTCATACACTTGAGCATGGACAAGCAAGCAGTTCACAAGTCAATTTATCTTTCAGTCTCTTTGAGTCGAACTACGGTGTTCTGACTTTCTCATTGCACGAGAGGATACGTAGGCATAACTTAACAGTTATCGAATAAAAGTCTCTGTATATTCCCCCTCCTTCCAGCAATTATTCTTCAAGCCTCATGATCATGAGCATACTCTTTCCTTACACTGACACTTCACTTATACACTTCACTTTTCTTTGACACTAACACTTGTACTCTTTCCAGCTTTGATACAAATTGCACTGACACTACCCCTTTAAAACACAAATCTTTTAAGCGTGGATCCCGTCGAGTACGGCGGATAATCTGGGTGCTAATACCTTCCCAGGTTGTAACCAACCCCCTTTCTCAGTCTCTCTGGTTCGCAACCGTCTTATCCATATCTTTTCTAGGTTTATGCAGCATTACCTTTCCTCAGGGATAAAAATGCCTAGCTGGCGACTCTTTCCTTTCTGAGTTCACCCCTGTGTGTTCTCATTTCTCCTTTCGTCGACCGTTCGCGTCTGTACCCCTTCTGACCTGAGGCGTCATTTGGTTGGAGCGACAGGTATGAATCAATCATCCCATGTCACCAGACATTCAAAGTGATTTTAAACGTTTTCCCTTCACATGTCAATTATAAAGCCACCATGTTTGAATGCAATGTACTTTTATAAAAAATTCAGGACATTTTTTTGTAAACAAAACAAGTAAAAACAAGAATAAAGATTTTTAACTGGATATTCTTTTATTGATGAGCCTCTGAGTAATACAAACATATGCATAATTTTTCTATCGTACTATACCTAGTTTCTGCATCATTTAGAACTCTACTAAGGTAATAAATGGCTCTTTCGATGCCATCATCATCCTCTTGGGCTAACATACTCCCTAAAGTCCTATCTGAAGCAACTATGTACAATCTCATACTTTTATTTCTACAAGGTGGAGAAAGAATTGGAGGATTACTCAAGTACTCTTTGATCTTGTCGAAGGCTTCTTGTTGGGCTTTCCCCCACTGAAATCCTTCTTTGCCCATATGCAGCAAAGGTGAGAAAGCTTGAGTCTTTTCACTCAGGTTTGATATGAACCTCCTTAAGAAGTTGATCTTGCCTAAGAGTTATTAGAGCTCCTTCTTTGTCGAAGGCGTTTTACCCTCCATGATAGCTTTAGTCTTATTCTGATTGATTTTGATCCCCTTTTGTGGACCACAAATCCCAGAAAGTTCCCTTCCTGCACACAAAAAGCACATTTCAGAGGATTCATTTTAAGACCATATTTTCTCATTCTTTCAAAGGAACGTCTAAGGTGATTAACATGGACGAGTCCTGAAATAGACTTTACAACTATGTCATCAATATAAATTTGAATAAACGTATCTATGAAATCATGAAAAATCGAATTCATTTCTCTTTGATAAGTTGCCCCTGCATTTTTCAAACCAAAAGGCATAACTACCCATTCATAGGTGCCTAAGGCTCATGGGCATCGAAAAGCAGTTTTAGGGACATCTTCCTCAGCAATGAATATATGATTGTATCCTGAGTAGTCATCTAGCATACTTAGATACTCGTGTCTCATAGCAAAGTCAACCAACATCTCTGCCACAGGCATTGAATATTCATCTTTAGGGGTTGCTGAATTTAGATCTCTAAAATCTATGCACATCCTTAAAGAACCATTCTTTTTAATGAATGGCACAATGTTTTCTAACAATTCAACATACCTAGTTGTACGAATGAACTTGCATCGAAACAGCCTTTCAATCTCCTCTTTAATTTTCTTGAGGACTAATGGGGCGAACCGTCTTGGATTTTGTTTGACAGGCTTCTTCCTATGTTTGATTGGTAGCTTGTGTTCGACGAGCTCTCTTTCCAAACCATGCATTTCATTATAGTCCCATACAAAACAATCTTTGAATTCTTTCAGCAGTTGGACCACTTCAACCTTAAGTTTTGGGTCGTGGTTAGCACTGATGTATGTAGGCCTTTTCAACTCCCCTTCCCCTAGGTCTATTTCTTCTAAAGGATCCTGAGCCCGCATTTTGGTAGTTTCTGACAAAGGGTCGTTTACAAATTCCAAAGGTTCATTATCATAAATGGCATCAAGCCTCTGGTATGAATCTTCTTGAGCCTTCTCTGAGGGCTCTTGGTCGAAATCCCTTGTAGGAATATCTTCAACAAATTCAGTGATGGCCTCTATAGCCATATCATTTCCTGCAACCTCCATGGCCGCTTGTATCCTTGTTTCAGCCACATAGGCCGAAATTCTTTTTAGTGCGTCGAAGTCAGTCATTATTATTGTCTTTGCTTCCCCAGCCCGTGGGCCATATTTTAGGATCGGGGAAATAAGGTGGGAGATTTCCTGCTTCTCCTATGACCTCTATCCCACTGGAATCCTTCGATGGGATGGAGGTTCAATGTGCAGTATGCATGATCATCTGGTGTGAAATCGAATCTTGCAGGTGCACATGGACCAATATGTGTTAGATTCTTATCGAACTCTACACCTTCTACGTGATTCACGGGTACCTTAAAGTACCCCTGATCAGCTTCGATGTTCTCGATAATACCATTTGGCCTCCATACGGTGACTCTTTGGTGCATGGAAGATGGCACTGCTCCTATGCCATGTATCCATTCTCTCCCTAACAGGACGTTATAGTTGGCCTTACTCTATACCACCATGAAGAGAGTGGGCCTTGTGACTGTCCCCATAGTCAAGTCAACTTGTAGGACCCCCATAGTAGGTCCAGTCTTGCCTTCATAGTTCGAAAGGACCAAGTGGTGAGGCTTTAGGTCAGTGTCGAATTTGCCAATCCTGGGTAGCAAGAAATGTGGCATTATGTTTACTGTAGCGCCGCAATAAACCAGAATCTTGTTGATGGCCAAATTTTCTACTTTTCCAGTAATATAAAGGGGTTTCAGGTGCCCCCTCATGGCCTCAGTGGGTCTCTCGAAGAAAGCGTTCTGCTCTTCGACAAAACCATTGTTCATTACATAGTAGCACACTGGTTGGTGTGCTTCCATTTCTGCTTCAGTATTAGCATCCATATTTTTTACCTCAGTGATGCGGTCATACTCTCTAGGCATTACTGAAACCATGTTGACCAATACGTCCAAATAAGCCTCAGATTCACAGTCAAAGTTATATGTCATTTCTTCATCTTCGATAGCCTTCAACTCAGCTTTTATTTCTGTCTTAATGTCAGCTCATTTGTTTCTGAACAAAGGTCCTTTTATATTCACTTTAAGATTGTCCCTAGATTCACCAAGGACACTTGTGCTAGATCAGCATAATCACCTCTAGAGGCTTCCCTTTGAGCCTTCCTCCTGCGATACTCCATACGCCATTGCGACCTGGACATAGAATTATTACCCTTGTAATTCTCAGATACATTTGTGTAAACACCCCAAATTTTTCCTCACACATTCACACCATGGCTTGTGATATCCTCATATATATAATTTCAATCATGGCATCTCATATTGCATTTATGATTCATTGCATTGGTTCAAAGTCATCTGCATCTAGGGTTTGTGATCTGAGCAATCCAAGAGCCATTTGAGCCACTCCAAAGGTCTTCAATCATTTCAAAGGAGTCCATGTATGTTCAAGCATCATATTATATCCCCTCAAAGCCAAGAATGTCAAAAAATCACAAGAACTGAGATTGGCATGGAAGCAGAGCCAGGTTTGACTGCACAGATGACCTAGAATTAGGGTTTTGGTTTCAAAGGCCATAACTCCAAATTTTTTGGTCATTCTTGATTCTATTGGTCTCTATATTATATAGGGATCATGCATATCAATTTTCATGAAGAAATTCCATGGGGAAGGCATCTGATCAAGAGTTGACTTTTTAAGCAAGTCAGTGCAAAATCAGGGCATCTGAGGCCCCCAATGACCCAACCAAAGGGTGTTCTTCATCATTTTGATTATGTATGATCTTTATTTGATCATAGAAGATGTTAGAAGTTCACAAAATTGAAGAATTTCAAGCCATTTGCAAAGTTGACTTTTTGGGAAAATGACTTGTAATGGAAACTTGCCATTTTGGGAAACTTTTTCAACCCTTGCTTTTTGATTCAAAAATGCTTCAAATGGGAAAACTTTGGTCATGAAAGTTGTAGAATGGATCATTCCCTTTTCAAAAAGTACAAGAACTCATTCTAATTCATTTTGGATCAAAAGTTATGGCTTGTCAAAGTTGGGAAAAATCACATAATTTCAAGTTATGCACCAAAGAGGCATTTTGCAAAATGGTATGATCAAGCATTCTAAAGACTTCAAATGTGCACAAACTCATTACAACGTGATCATGTGACTTCTAAAAGTCAGAATTGGCCCAAGAATATTGCATTTTGGTGCCTTGAACTTCATGAATTTCCAAAGGGGGCAAACATGTACCAACTTGCAAAAACTCATGAAGCCATGCCTCTACTTGTTACAGCTCATAGAATCTGATCCATATGAACTCCATGATCTCTGCTGAACTCAACCATGCCCCTATCACAACCTCACACTTGCCCATACCTCAAGTACACCTAGACTTGACTTTTTGCAAAAAACCCCATACCAATCCCACAGTGACACAACAACTATTCTGACCAACCAAGACTTTACAAACACACCAAAAGCAAGCCATTTCATATGATCTTGGAGCCTGAATACACACACAAGCCAGCATTCTCATTTGCCACCTCTTATGCAACTTCCTTCGAAACTCATCATACAAACATCAAACACAAAAACAAACTTCACAAAACATCTCAGCATGACTCACTGATCACAAACCAACCATTGAAACAGCCCAGAACCTCACACAAACCAAATACGATTTCCTCACTTCACTGAACAGAACTCTGCCAATCTCCCAAACCAGCCACTCTCAAAGCATTCTAAGCTCCATTCCATCATCAGGAGGACCAAGGGAGAAGGTTTGTGCAAAGCTTGAGGCCAGGAAGCTCAGAATCAGAGAAACTCCATCTCAGGTAACATGAAGAACTTTTTTTCCAGAAATTGATTTTTAAGTTCTTGTATGATGCTATGTCATCCCCTGATCATGAATATGTGTTTAGTTTTTAAAATGGTGAAGAAACCAGCATGTATGGTACCTCTGAATATTTGCCCGTGTTTCATACTTTGCTTCGATTCAGGCTTGTGAGTGAAAATAAATGAGTTTTGGGAGAGGGGTTAGGTTTAGATTGAGGAGAAGATCATTTTGGTGGAAGAAATTTCATGATTGGTAACCTGTAGCAAAATCTAGGGTTCATGCTCGCCGGAGAAGACGACCGGAAGTCTCATCCGGCCACCTGAATTTCATTAACCCTAATATGTGTCATTAATGAGAGTTTGAATGAGGAGCGTAGGATGGGTTGACTGGGGTTGACTCCCGCGTGTTTGAATGGTCCAGATTCATCACTTAACCCTAATCTTAATTTATTAATTTAATTAATCCAGTTTAAGTTAATTAGCTCAGTTTGAATTCTAGCCACAGGATCTGGCGCGCAGTCAAACCCTCCCCCTCCAGATTGAATCCTGGCCTCTCCTTCTGCATGCTTCTCATATTTTGTTTTTTTATTTCATTTAAATTGTATTTTATTCCCACATTTTATTTAAAATAGCAAAAAATGTTTAAAAATTATGAAAATTTTTGTCAAGGTTTTCATTAATTTTCAGAACACAAAAATATTTTTATTTTTATTTCATGCATTAAAAATTATTTTTAAATTATTTAAATGTTTATTTTTAATTAATTAATGGAGATTAATTAATTAAAAATACATTTAAGTATTTAAAAAATCACAAAAAAATTCATGTAGCATTTAAAAACATTTAGAAACATTGTCCAACTCTCAAACCAAATTTCTTTTTTGTTCTTGATGCCTTTTGATCATTTTCAATGGAATAAAATTCATTTTTAGGCAATATTTTGTGACAAACTTCAAAAATTCATTTCTGCCTAACCATTGAGAGTTGGATGATGATTCTTTTTGCATTGCATCTTGTATAGCATGTAGTTTATAGGGTAAAATTGGTTTGAATTGATGTTGCATTTCCTATTTGTTTGGCATTTTTCTTGACAAGGTACCTTAAAACCCTAGCAATCTTAGGAAATTCATAACTCTCACTAGGTTAAGAGTTAGATCCCCTCCTTTGGGCAGTGAACTTGTATAGGTCTAGGGTATCTTTGATTGCATTTTCAATTTTTTATCATGATGTTTGCTTCTGATTTTGAATTTTTTTTTAATGTTGATCATAAACCCTAATTTATGCCTTCCTTTGCATCCATCTTCCATTTGCTTGCATACCATGTCTTGCCATGGCATTTTGTGCATCCATTTGATTCATAATACATCTTAGGGCATATTAGAATCATGTTTGATCATTGCATATTTCATTTGCCATGTTATATGTCCATTGCATTTCATAACTTTTCATGAACATTCATGGTTCAAAGAATGCTTCTTTTGCATCCATATGTTTATTTGATCATTCTCATGCCTTGCCTCATGTTTACATCATCTCCTAGAATCATTCACATCATGTTTATGCTCCTGGCTTTGGTTTGCATCATCACATTGCATCACATTTGCATTGCATTTCATTTCTTTTGCTAACTTTTCAGGTGGTAAGTTGTTTTGAGAAGTGGATTTGCCTTCACTTCTCACAATCTCTTTTCATCTCTTTCATATTTCTCTTGTTGCATTTTCTCTTGTGCTTTGGATTGGGCTTGCTCATTCTTGTTCATCTTACTTTCTTTCTTCAAGCAACTTGTCTTCTTAAGTGAAGCAAGTTGTTTTGCTTCTTCTTGATCCTTTCATCTGCTTCTCTCCTTGGTGGCTCTTTGAAGATTCTTTCTCTCTTAAGCCTCACAAACCCTAGGAATGACCAAGCATGATAACAATTAGGGTTTGATTAGTCCCCCACTTAGCTTTTACCTTTGTGTCTCTTTAAGTCTTCTCTTCTCATCTCATAATCAGGGACTAAACCCTAAAGGCTTTAAGGCTTTGTGATTAGGCTTATGCCTGCATCCTTCTATTAGGATGGAGTGTATAACTTTAATCCTAAGTGTTAAACCCTTAATGTGTTTAAATCCTTTAATCAATCCACTTAATAATCATCAAGACATCAAGCTTGTAACTTGGGCCTTGCATTAGGGTTCTAATTCTTCCTTAATTGGTTAAGAAGGACTAACCCTAGTGTTAATGGACAAGTCCTCCTCAAGTTGTCTTACAAACCATAAAAATCATTTCTTCATCTTATCATTAACTAAAATCCATTTAATAAAGGCTTTGTTTTGTCATGAGGTTAATCCCTAATCATGGATTAAGTTGAGGAGTTTTCCTCAGCTTAAACATTCTCATCTATTATCCTTCTATTAGGATGGTGTAATAAGTCTGTTTAATCCCCGATTATGGCTTAAGCTCATTACTTAACACTAAACAAAAACAACAAAAACATCTAAATAAACACAAGTAGGTTAATGATCTTAATCCTACATCATGGTGATTAAGTGTAAGATACTGACTTCACACTTAAGGTATTCTCATTACCCCTAATCAGAGGGAGGATGTGATGAGTTTACTAACCCATTGGTTTAGGCTTAAGCTCATTAACTTATGACAAACTTTCAAAAGCAATAAAAGACTGAAAACTCAAAAAACAAACAATAATCGTCTCCTCCGGGATTCTTTTCTCATCTCATTCACTCACAAACAAGAACTTGCTTCTTCCGTCTAATGCAAGACAGTTTGCACCTGAGCCAGACAGGTCATACACTTGAGCATAGGCAAGTAAGCAGTTCACAAGTCAATTTACCTTTCAGTCTCTTTGGGTCTAACTACGGTGTTCTGACTTCCTCATTGCACGAGAGGATACGTAGGCATAACTTAACAGTTATCGAACAAAAGTCTTTGTATATTCCCCCTCTTCCAGCTTTATTCTTTTAAGCCTCATTATCTTGAGCATTTCACTCCTGTTCCTACACCGAAACTTCTCTTATACACTTCACACTTTTCTTACACTAACACTTGTACTCTTTCCAGCTTTGATACACAAATTGCACTGACACTACCCCTTTAAAACACAAATCTTTTAAGCGTGGATCCCGTCGAGTACGACGGACAATTTGGGTGCTAATACCTTCCCAGGTTGTAACCAACCCCCTTTCTCAGTCTCTCTGGTTCGCAACCGTCTTATCCATATCTTTTCTAGGTTTATGCAGCATTACCTTTCCTTCGGGATAAAAATGCCTAGTTGGCGACTCTTTCTTTTCTCTTGAGCTCACTCCTGTGTGTTCTCATTCCTCTTTTCGCCGACCGTTCGCGTCTGTACCCCTTATGGCCTGAGGCGTCATTTGGCGGGAGCGACAGCTTGGCGACTCTGCTGGGGACCCTTATACTGTAACCAGGGCCTCTGGTTCTTTGTGTGGGTTCCTCCTAGCACTTGTTTCATTTGTTTTTACTGGGGTGTTATGTGCTAATTGTGTTTATATTTGTTTTATTTACTGCTTTATGTACAGTTATTTATTGCTTTCTTTATAGCTTTATGCATCATACTGTCATACTGTTATCTGGCTGGATCTGGTTTATTGTTTTGATGGGTGGGGTTCATTGAGAGTTTAAGGTCCTATACCTGGGACCTGAGTGACACCTAGGCTAGAGTGGTTCATGTTCTTTCCCATTCCATTTCGGTCTGGTGCGGGAATATGAAACACGGTTCAGATGTGGGTTTCTTCTTGAGAACTCTGTGCTACAGATTTCCTGTAGTGCTAGGGCTATCTGGGAAGCCTGCTAAGTCTGGATGACCTTTTATTATGACCTTCAGAAACTGAGGTGAATTAGAGGAGGATTTTTTATGGTTATTGTAAACATTGTACCTCCGGGTTAGAAGTGTTTACACTTCTCATAACTGATCCAAGTCTGAGGATCCTTGTTTTAGAACACTACCTGTGAGGGGGTTGGGCTGTTTACAGGTTTGCAGGAACCCTTGGCCACATCATACCCTGATACTTGTTTTGTTTAAGAATGCTTCACTTTGGACAGTTCTTGTGATTTAACACTGGACTTGTGACTCTTTATTTGAGTCCCCTACCTGGTTACTGGACTTCTGAACCTCCATCTGGACTTCTTGAACATACATGGACTTATACTAAGGCAGTAATCAGATCCAGCTTGATCATAAACCCTTGCATATCATTTGCATACTCATCATTGCATCATTTAACATTTGTTTATTTGTTTTTCAGGGTATCCATATTGCATCTGGCTTGGTTTTGACCCCTTCATCTGCATAGACCCCTGTTCACCAGTTATCTGCTTCAGCTCTCTTCATCAGTTGCCTGCTTCAGCTACCTCCATCATCATCCTCAGCCTATCAGTGGCTCATCTCCAGTATCAGTCTTCATCATCAGCATCTGTTCTCAGCTCTTCATCAGCAGTCATGGCACCCAAGAAGAGCAACATTTCATACCATTTCTTTGAGCCTGTGCTGGCTGGCATCAGACAGGTCCAGGCACTTATCACTCCAGACTATATCCCATTATTCAGAGAACATTATGGAGGCATCCTTGATATGGTTATGGACTTGGACCCTTCTCAGAGGATTTTGATTCACACTTGCCTACAGTTCTATGATCCTCCTTTGAGATGCTTCACTTTCCAGAATTTTCAGTTGGGACCTCTGTTGGAGGAGTTTTCATCATTGATTGGAGTACCTGTCGGGGGTGGTATCCCCTTTAACCCAGAGATGGCTTATCCCAGCAATGAAGAAGTGGCAAAGGCACTGTATTTGGAGCCTACTCTGATTGAGCAGAACATGACCACAAAGGCTGGAATCCCTGGTTTGCACTTAGACTTTCTGACTTCTCAGGCCATCCTGAAGGCCTCCTTGGGGGAATGGAGGGCAGTTTGTGCATTATTAGCCCTCAGTATATATGGGGTTGTACTTTTTGCAGATGAGCCCAAGTTTATCAGCAAGAATGCCATTCATCTTTTCCTTCTGAGGAACCCAGTGCCCACATTGCTGGGGGATTTCTATTATTCTGTTCACCAGAGGAATGAGAAGCAGAGAGGAAAGTTGGTGAGATGCTGTGCTCCTCTATTTCACACCTGGCTGCTTAAACACTTACCCAAGACCGATGCCTTCCTGAATCCCCACCAACAGAAGAATTGGGCTAAAAGACTTATTGCTTTGACTTCAGATGACATCAGATGGTGCACCCAGAGCACCAAAGGCAGGGACATAATTACTAGCTGTGGGCAGTATCCCAATGTACATCTAGTGGGAGTGAAGGGTTGAATCAACTACAATCCTTTGCTATTTAAGAGACAATTGGGCTATGCTTTGGTCCACCCTCCTAGAGTGCAAGACTTGACTGAAACCCTGTATTGTGAGATAAAGCCTAATCTAGCTGTTGTCAGACAAGCATCCTGGGCTTGGGACAACATCCAGACCAAAGGGATGGCCATTCTTGGAAGATGCAATAATGTGGCTTCAGCTCAGTATTATGAATGGTCTCATGCTAGAGCTCAGACTTCTGGGATGCCCTTCACCATTGAGCATGCACCTGGACCATCCACAGTACCACCTTCAGCCACTGTCAGCCTGGAAGAGTTTGAGAAGCTGAAGGAAAGGAATGAGAATCTGTCTCAAGCTCTGAAGAAGACCCTCTGGGAGAGGAGTGATGGTCGTCTAGACATTGAGAGGTTGGAGAAGCTTAAAGTGGAGCATCTGGCCAAGATTGGGAAAGCAGAGGACTACATCAAGAAATCAAGAGCTGGAGAGCAAATATTGAAGAATGCCTGTAAAGAGGCCCAGTTTCAGAAGGCTAGGACTGATCTCTATCTAGAGGAAAGTCAAGCTAGGTGGGTCAGGATCACTGAAGCTCGCACTCAGGAGGATAAGAGGACTCAAGCTAGGATTGAGCAGTTGGAGGCTAATGAGAAGAAGCAACAGGAGGCTTTACTGGCAGCCCAGAAGGAAATTTCAGAATTGAAGCTTAGGGCTGGTGTGAAGAGGTCAATAGACCAGGACAGGCACAAAAAGCTGACTGCTGCTATTGCCACCAGAAACCTTCTTATCAGGAACATCACAGAGCATCCGGCTGGTCCTGTAACTGAAGCACTTTTGAAGGAGGTTAAGGAGGATGAGTTTGGCCTAGATGTTTGACTTATTTGCTTGTTGTTATCTCCATTTCATGTACTTTTCTTTTTGTGTTGTATTTTGACCCTTCAGGGGCATATGTTGTAAAAACAAACTATGTATTATTTACCATTTGTAATATATTTGTTAGTTTGTTTCACTGAGTTCTCTTTCTCTCAAGCAAACATCAAAGCATCTTCCTCGGGGTCTGGAAAGGTCAAAACCAAGTGCCAAGCCGGATACCTTGGAAAGCAAATAAACATACTGCATTGCATACTAACTTTTGTTTTGTTTTGTAGGCTTTTGTTTTGTTGTTACTAACTCTGTTGTGGTTCAGGAATTATTGCTCGTCGTCGGGTGTTCCCTCTCAACCGTCCGCACAGGTATCCTACTCGCAACAACCTTCCTGGTATCCAAATGGATCAAGAACAGCAAGATCTGACAGAGGTCAGAACTCAGTTGGCAAATGAAAGAACAGAGATGAGAAATCAAATGACCCAGTTCATGGAAGTAATGAATGGCTTGGCTCAAAGCCAAGAAAGATTGAGGGCATTGGTGGAAAGATAAGCTCCAGAAGAACCCCATCTGGGAACTGGAGGAACAAGTAACAATGAAAGGGGTCAGCCTCATGTAAATCCACCAGTATATGGGCCTCATCTACATCTGGAAGTCAACATCTCGGGTAATGTGCAAGGAAATACTACTGGAGGAAGAGTCTTACAAGAAGATCCCCAAGAAGAGCAGTTTACTGTGATGGGAGCTGGGGAAGAAGTTTATGATAGAAGGCTTGATGAAATTGCTGAGAAGTTGAGATCGCTGGAGTCTCAAAACTCTTTAGGGTTTGATGTCATGGATATGGGGTTAGTGGATGGGGTAAGAATTCCCCACAAGTTTAAACCCCCATGCTTCGAGAAGTACAATGGAACTTCCTGTCCACGAACTCACCTGCAATCCTTTCTGGGAAGACTTAAGGCATACACCATGGATGAAAAACTATGGATGTTTTACTTTGAAGATAGTTTGACTGGGGCCTCAAGGGAATGGTACTCTCACTTGACCAGAGCCACTGTCAGATGCTGGAAGGATCTAGCTGAGGCTTTCATCAAACAGTACCAATACAATCTAGACATGGCTCCTAACAGAACCCTCCTGATGGGAATGTCTCAATCCTCCAGAGAAAGCTTCAGGGAGTATGCCCAAAGGTGGAGACAGCTTGCTGCTGCTGTTCAGCCACCCATGTCGGAAAGAGAAATGGCCGACATGTTCATGAATACTCTGCAAGGGACATATATTGATAGGCTAGCTGCCTTTTCTTCCACCAGCTTCGCTGACGTAGTCATAGCTGGAGAAAGAATTGAAAGCCTTCTGAAGATGGGTAAAATTTCTGATAATGGTGCAAGCTCGTCAAGTAATCCCAGGAAGCCTTTTGTGGGACCAAGAAGAACCGGTGAGGCAAATGCCATTTATGCCAACAGGGGCAGACCTCAGCATGTCCACAGATCAGTGGCAGCTGTCACTATTCCAGCTCTGATTCCTCAGCAACCAGCATATCAACCACAACAACAATCACTTTATCAACAGCAAGTTCAGTATCCGCCACAAAGAGCCTACAACAACAACAACAACAGTCCACAACAGAGACCTTTTCAACAAAGACCACCACAGGCAAATAGGGTAATTGACCCTATCCCTATGCCTTATGCTGCCTTATTACCACAACTCCTGAAGCTCAACTTGGTTGAGTTAAGGACATTGGCACCTCCAGATCCTTCTAATCTGCCAAGAAACAATGATGTCAACGCCCGGTGTGCTTTTCACTCCAATGCACCTGGCCACAATACGGAAAAATGAAGGGCTTTGCAAATGAAAGTCCAAGATCTGGTGGATTCCAAAGCCCTCAACTTTGCACCCCCTCCAAATGTCAACAAGAATCCCATGCCCAATCACGGAGGGCCAAGAATTAATGCTATTGAGGAAGACAAGCCATCTTTCTTGATAACTAGTGTTGGGCAGATTCGGACACCTCTGGTCGAAATTAAAGCTCAGCTTCTAGAGTGCCAGATGTTCCCCGAATGTGAACTTGGTTATGGTTATTGCAAGATTTCGGTCAACGGGTGTGATAACTTGAGAAGCGGCATAGATGGTCTTATCAAGAGTGGTATACTCCAGATCACAACAACGGCACCTGCAAATCCAGCAATTCCTCTGACAACAATTCCTGACTCTTCTACAACTGCAACAACAATCATTCCAACCAATTCATCAATATCATCAACAATGGCTCCACCCATCACTTCAACAAATCAAATGTCATCAACCATTCCTTCTACATCATCAGCACCCATTTATTCAGCAGAATCTTCTACAACGCCAACAAAAATTAATGAAGATATCTCAGTAGTCACCATCTACTATGATCCATCAAATGTTCCTCCGAACAACAAATTTCAACAACAAATAGTGGCATCTCCTGCCAGGTCACCAGTCACCATTTACTACGATCCGCACACCATTTCAGTACCCTCCTCTGCTGCAGTCAGTCCAGTTACCATCATGGTGCCTGGACCAGTTCCATATGAAAGCAGTAATGCCATACCTTGGCATTATGGCTCTGACCTCTATTGCAACAGGGAGAAAATCACCTTGGATTCTTCAACCTCTTCTCCACAGGTTGATAATGTTGGGGGAGGCGGAGGCTTCACTCGAAGCGGACGCCTTTTTGCCTCACAAACTCAAAGACCTAATGCTGAAGCAGAAGCTGCTGCCAAGGCAAAAGGAAAGAGTGTGGTTTTTGAAGAGCCGACTGTCAAAGAAACTCAGAAGACATCTTTTGAACAAGATGTAGACGAGTTTATGAGAATTATAAAAAGAAGTGATTACAAGGTGGTGGATCAGCTTCACCAAACTCCCTCAAAGATCTCCATATTATCCCTGTTGATGTGTTCTGAAGCTCACAGGAATGCATTACTGAAAGTCCTGCACGCAGCATACGTGCCAGAGGAGATCACTGTTAATCAGCTAGAAACTGTGGTAGCAAATGTCAATACCAGTTATAGACTGGGCTTTACCAATACTGACTTAACAACTGAGGGACATAACCACAACAAGGCCTTACACATCACTCTAGAATGCAAGGGTGCTGTTCTATCTCATGTACTGGTAGACATTGGGTCTTCACTCAATGTTCTACCAAAGAAAGCCTTGGTGAAGCTGGAATATGATGGCTTGGCATTGCGCCCGAGTGATTTGGTAGTGAGAGCTTTTGATGGCTCTAAAAGATCAGTGCTTGGGGAGATTGATTTGCCTGTGATGATTGGCCCACAGACTTTTAAAATTACCTTCTATGTGATGGACATTCATCCGGCCTACAGCTGTTTGTTGGGTAGACCTTGGATCCATGCCGCTGGCGCAGTTACGTCTACCCTTCACCAGAAGTTGAAATTCGAGTGGGAAGGCCAGATCATCACCATCTGTGGTGAAGAGGACATCTTTGTTAGCCATCTGGCTACGTACAAGTATATTGAAATGGATGGAGAAATCCATGAAACCATGAGCCAGGGATTTGAGGCCCTGAACATAAATGAAGCATCTGCTGTACTGGGGACTTCCATGACATCTTATCAGCAAGCCAGGAAGGTTGTTGAAGAGGGTACTGCCCAAGGTTGGGGCAAGCTGCTACCTGTGGAGAAGAAGGAGGACAAATTTGGGTTGGGTTACAAACCAACTCAACAAGATCAATCAGAGGCTGCCAAGAAGCCCAATTTTGTCAGCGGGGGAATGCTCACCCCGGATGCAGTGAACAAATTGGAAGATGAGTCGGAAGATGAGCACAACCTGGAGAGCTGGATACGTCCAAGGACCCCGGGGAGCCATATCTCAAACTGGTCTTCCCAGGAAATCATAAGGGTTACTCCTGCAGAGTAATTATTATTTCCTGTATATTTTAAGCATGCATCAAGTCTTGCATCTTGCCCAAGATGACAAGACTCATTTTGTAATCGGGCTATCTTGTAATTTTGTGCAAACAGATCAATCAATGAATATCGGACATCTTTTGCAAATGAGTCTTTTTCTTTTCCCGCTCACTGTTTTTCATTTTTCTTTTTGTACAAAAATAAAATGGCAATGTTTTCCAAAATGATAACTTTACTTCACTTTTTCTAAACAAGATTAAAATTGATCACTAAAATGAACAATCTAAACCCTTGCAGAGAGTGCCTTTCAAACTGCACCGACAACAGCACAGCTATGACCTCGTATGACTTTGACAATCCAATCAATCAAGCTGATGAAGGGGTTGAAGAAGATTATGAGCTTCCTGAAGAGCTAGCCAGGTTATTAAGGCAAGAGGAGAAGGTTATCACTCCTCATCAGGAGGAGGTCGAAACGGTTAATCTTGGTACGGAAGAAGACGTAAAAGAGGTCAAGATCGGGGCCTGCCTACAAGACTTGGTGAAAGAACAACTGATTGATATGCTTCGTGAGTATGTGGATGTGTTTGCTTGGTCTTATCAGGATATGCCTGGGTTGGACACCGATATTGTTATGCACAAGCTGCCTTTGAAAGAGGACTGCCCACCAGTAAAACAGAAGCTACGCCGTACTCGCCCAGATATGGCAATGAAGATTAAAGAAGAGGTGCAAAAGCAGTGGGACGCCGGGTTCCTTGTTGTGACTAGTTACCCACCGTGGGTTGCTAATATTGTACCTGTGCCTAAGAAAGACGGCAAAGTAAGGATGTGTGTGGACTACCGGGATCTGAACAGAGCCAGTCCGAAAGATGATTTCCCTTTACCTCACATTGATGTATTGGTTGATAATACGGCTCAGTTCTCGGTGTTCTCCTTCATGGACAGATTTTCAGGATACAATCAGATCAAGATGTCACCTGAAGACATGGAGAAGACAACTTTTATCACACCCTGGGGCATGTTCTGTTATAAGGTGATGCCATTCGGACTGAAGAATACTGGTGCCACTTATCAACGGGCTATGGTAACATTATTCCATGACATGATCCATAAAGAAATCGAATGTTATGTGGATGACATGATTGCCAAGTCCCTCACAGAAGAAGACCACCTGGTAAATCTGTTGAAGCTATTCAAGCGTCTGAGGAAATACCAACTGAAGCTGAACCCCAACAAGTGCACATTCGGGGTGCGATCCGGTAAACTGCTGGGATTCATAGTAAGTGAGAAAGGGATTGAAGTTGACCCTGATAAAGTCAAAGCCATTCAAGAAATGCCTGCACCAAAGTCAGAAAAAGAAGTTCGAGGGTTCTTAGGTAGATTGAACTACATTTCACGGTTCATATCTCACCTTACAGCAACCTGTGAGCCCTTGTTCAAATTGTTGAGAAAAGAACAAACGGTCAGGTGGAACGAAGACTGCCAGAGGGCTTTTGACAAAATCAAGGAATACTTACAAGAGCCTCCAATCCTTATGCCTCCAGTTGAAGAAAGACCTCTAATAATGTACTTAACAGTATTAGAAGAGTCAATGGGGTGTGTGCTGGGCCAGCATGACGAGTCTGGTCGAAAAGAGTATGCAATATACTACCTAAGCAAAAAGTTTACCGACTGTGAACAACGTTATTCACTGCTCGAGAAAACTTGTTGTGCTTTAGCGTGGGCTGCTCGCCGACTAAGGCAGTATATGTTGACCCACACTACTTTATTGATATCAAAGATGGACCCAGTTAAGTACATTTTTGAGAAGCCAGCGCTTACCGGACGGGTTGCAAGATGGCAAATGATTCTCACAGAGTATGACATTCAGTACACATCTCAGAAAGCCATCAAGGGCAGTGTACTGTCTGATTATCTTGCTGAGCAACCAATTGACGATTACCAGCCTATGAGATTTGACTTCCCTGATGAAGACATCATGTTCATAAAAGCAAAAGATCATGAAGAGCTTGTTCACACTGAAGGGCCTGACCCAGAAAAAGAATGGACTATGATGTTCGACGGGGCTGTTAATATGAACGGTCGTGGTGTTGGTGCAGTACTCATTACACCTAAAGGAGTTCACATGCCTTTCTCGGAAAAACTCACTTTTAACTGCACTAACAACAAAGCTGAATACGAAGCTTGTATTATAGGTCTTGAGGAAGCCATTGACCTCAGGATCAAGACTTTGACTGTGTTCGGAGATTCAGCTTTGGTAATTAATCAAACCAACGGCAAATGGTACACGCACCAGGATCATCTGATACCTTACAGGGATTATACAAGGAGGTTATTGACTCTCTTCACAACGGTCAAGCTTGAGTATATCCCTCGGGACGAGAATCAATTTGCAGATGCTCTTTCCACCATTTCATCCATGATCAAAGTTCAAGCTGCCAACTTTGTACCTCGGATTTCAGTGTCCAAACTTGATAGACCAGCATATGTGTTCTCAGCAGATGTTGTTAAAGATGATAAGCCTTGGTTCCATGACATCAAATGCTTCTTGGAGGATCAAACATACCCACCTGGGGCATCTTCCAATGATAAGAAGACATTAAGAAGGCTAGCTGGTAGTTTCTTCCTGAATACTGATGGTTCCCTGTACAAGAGAAACTTTGATATGGTACTCCTCAGATGTGTTGATAAGGCAGAAGCAGACTTGTTGATGCATGAGGTGCATGAAGGTTCCTTTGGTACCCATGCGGGAGGGCATGCTATGGCTAAAAAGTTGTTAAGATCAGGCTATTACTGGATCACAATGGATGCAGACTGTTGTGCCTATGCCAGAAAATGCCACAAATGCCATATTTATGCAGACAAGGTGCATGTGCCTCCAAATCCTTTGAACGTGATGTCTTCATCTTGGCCCTTTGCCATGTGGGGCATTGATATGGTTGGCAAGATTGAACTGACTACTTCAAATGGCCACAGATTCATCCTGGTTGCTATCGACTATTTTACCAAATGGGTCGAAGCAGCTTCCTATGCAAATGTTACGAGGCAAGTGGTAGCCCGATTCCTGAAGAGAGACATCATCTGTCGGTATGGAGTGCCCGAGCGAATCATTACTGATAATGGTTCCAACTTAAACAACAAAATGATGGCAGAACTGTGTCGGGACTTCAAGATCCAACACCACAATTCTTCTCCTTACAGGCCAAAGATGAATGGCGTTGTTGAGGCGGCTAATAAGAATATCAAGAAGATTGTGCAGAAGATGGTGGTCACCTACAAAGGTTGGCATGAAATGCTACCGTTTTCCTTACATGGGTACCGTACGTCAATCAGAACATCCACTGGGGCAACACCGTATCAACTTGTGTATGGTATGGAGGCAGTCCTACCTGTTGAAGTTGAATTACCCTCCTTACGGGTGTTAATGGATGTTAAGCTGAGTGAAGCAGAATGGGTCCGATCCCGATATGAACAACTGAGTCTGATTGAAGAAAAGAGATTAGCTGCAATCTGTCATGGGCAGTTGTATCAGCAAAGAATGAAGAAAGCCTTCGATCAGA
Source organism: Lathyrus aphaca (assembly GCA_963966055.1). Taxonomy (NCBI): domain Eukaryota; kingdom Viridiplantae; phylum Streptophyta; class Magnoliopsida; order Fabales; family Fabaceae; genus Lathyrus; species Lathyrus aphaca. Next base: position 458,993,513 of record OZ014522.1, on the reverse strand, counting down.
AAGTCAGGCTCCGAGAATACCAAGTAGGGGATCTTGTGCTGAAAAGACTCCTCCCTCCTCATACAGACCACAGGGGCAAGTGGACTCCGGACTATGAAGGACCATTCGTAGTAAAGAAAGTTTTCTCTGGTGGAGCGCTCATGCTCAACACTATGGATGGTGAAGACTTCCCGTCCCCTGTGAATTCAGATGCAGTTAAAAAATACTTCGCATAAAATGACCCGCTGGACATAAAAACAGAATGTAAGTCCAGGCAAAAATAGGGCATCCCGGCGAGTCAAAAAACAGAATAAAGGACTCGGGCAAAAATAAGGGAAAATAAAAAAATGTACACCCGCTGAGTTGAAAAGCCACATCGGACAACTCAGGCAAAAATGGATATCCCGATGGATTGAAAACCCGAAAGGGCGATCCATGCAAAATAAGGGAATAAGCAAACAACTGCATCCTGAATTCATCTGTATCACTTATAACTTGGTAAGCTTCGAAAGGATCAAGCTTTTTTTTCAGAACCAGACTTCTTCAGAAAGCAAGATGAGAAGAACGTCAAATGTCGTACGAGTCATAGCAAAAGGGAAGCTCCTTGAAACGTCATCAACATTGCCAATACCTTTTATTTCTCAATTTGTAACAATCTCCTCATTTTAGGGTATTTGTTTCTTTGACTGTATCTTGCCAATTCAGGGCACATGAATTAATAAAATCAGATTTTTCAGTCATGTTTCGCCTCGTACCATTTTATTTTCATTTGCAAAATGTCTGATGTCCTTAAGATATTGATTGCATAAATACAGATGTTTCCCTTCTAAAAACACGTGCTTACAGGAAATATATTTGCTCCCAGGAGTGTCTAAACTCCCATGACGGAATCCAGTAAGGGATACCTCGGGAAACTTGTGCGTTTCTTTGTCATGCAGGATTGCAGGTGTTCAAAGCGCAACATAGGGCGTAAAAGCTTTCCACCAGTAGGTTGCCAAATCCTTATTTCCGCAGCACACCTTCCAAGCAGCACCAAAGATGTTATCCCCCAATCAGGGTTGCCAGACATCACTTCTCCAACATTTCCTTCAGGGCATGTACCAGAAGGTGCTCATATTCCCGGCTGAGTTACCAAGTATCATCCTCAGCAGGATCCCGCAGAAATCTCCAGGAAGATCTTTCAGTGATCTTTCTTCTTCCCCAGTTGAGTGTTAGACAGAGAACTATTCCCCCGCAAAGTTTCAGCCTCTATCCAGAAGAGCAACGCCTGAAGATCTCACAACAAAGTGAAGAAAGCTTCTACAAACCCCAGTTGGGCCCCTCATTGCTGAGAAAGATCTATCAGTGATCTATTTTCCCAAAGCAGAGTCATATATGATCTTATCCCCAGCTGGGATATCTACTTCAAGCAGATCATCCTGAGATCTTCACAGCAGCGGGATCCGAATCCCGGATGGGTATCCTTGCATAATCATAGCATTCGCATCATATTCTCCCCACAGAGCGTAGCATTCCGTCTAATACGGAGCATTACGGCAAAAATCAAACATATTGCATAATCATAAGCCATGTTCTGAATCAAGCACTTGTGAATACTGGCAATCCAGCAGGGATATACAGAAAACTCCCCGGATTCCCCGGCAGAAAGCCCAGGCATTTTCCCTACACTCATAAATACAAATGCACACTCCTTTTGGCACCCGTCCGTGTCGTGATTCCCCAGTAAAGTCGCCTGAGCATTCTTTACAAACAAACACTTACATATTACAGATACCTCTTGACACCCGTCCGTGTCATATCCCCAGTAGAAAGCCAAAGCGTCCTCTTTGCACTCACAGATACATATATCCATACAGATTCCCTGACACCCGTCCGTGTCACTTTCCCCAACATAGCTACCTGAACACTTTGTAAAGCATATACTTTTTTATAATATACCTGTTGACACTCATCCATGTCGCCCTCCCCAGCAAGTTAGACACTTGTCGGTGTTTCACTCATACTTATTTCACTCATACAGATACTCGTTCGTATCTTGTATACATCACATATATACCTCTTCAGATTCGACACTCGTCTGTGTTCTTTGTTAACCAGTTGATACTCGTCCGTATCGTCATCTCAGAAAACGCGTCAGCGTTTGTTTCTACCTGATACTCGTCTGTATCACAGTCTTAAGGATGCTTGTCCGCATCTTTAATCCATACACGTGTCAAACACTTATGTCTTCTTGAATTTAGATGCTCGTCCGTGTCTACCATTCCCCAGAGGAGTCCCCACAGATTCGACACTCGTCCGTGTTCGTTGTTAACCAGATGGTACTCGTCCGTATCATCATCTCTGAACATGCGTCAGCGTTTGTTTCTACTGATACTTGTCCGTATCATAAGTCTTGAGGATGCTCGTCCGCGTCTTTAATCTATGCACCGTGCCAAACACTTATGTCTTCATGAGATTAGACATTCGTCCATGTCTATTTTCCCCCAGCAAAGTCCCCAGCAAAACTTCTCTTCATTCTGACATTCGTCCTATGTCATGATACCTTTCGGCAGCCGTACCCTGCCAGGTGATCGTCCTTCACCTTTGGATGACCGTCCCTCATCCTTTCCCCAGCGGAGTCTCCATTATTGGAACATTTTTCTATCCGGCATTCGTCCTATGTCATGATACAGAGCAGCCGTCCCCTGCTAGGTGATCGTCCTTCACCTCTTGATGATCGTCCTTCGTCATTTTATCTGATGGCCGTCCCCATCGTTGATCTTGTTATCTGACATTCGTCCTATGACATGATACCAACAGAGAAGCCGTCCCCTGCTAGGTGATCGTCCTTCACCTCTTGATGATCGTCATTCATCATGCTTATCCGATGGTCGTCCCCATCGTCGCCCTTTTATCCGGCATTCGTCCTATGTCGCGATATTTTTGGCAACCGTACCTTGCCAGGTGATCGCTTCACCCTTAGATGATCGTCCCTCATCTTATCCCCATCAGAGCAGCCGTCCCCTGCTAGGTGATCGTCATTCACCTTTGATGATCGTACCTCATCAGTTATTTCATTTATGCTTTGAACTTGATGGTCGTCCCCAATTACCTTTTATCCCCAGAGAGTCTTATAGCTTTATTTGGTGGTCGTCCCCATCATAATCTCTTATATCCCCGGCATGTCGGTCGTCCCCGTCATTGCTATTTCCCCAGCAGTCGTCCTCTGCTCGACGGTCGTCCTCCGTCGCCCGCACCTTATAATATACTTTGTTTTCTTTTACAATCTATATCCCTTTTCTTCTTCATTCTGTGAGTGCAAATTTTGGACTGTCTTTGGTATTCAACCACAAGTTATCTTGTTTGCCTACTAAGCCGTTGCTTACATCCTGCACAGCTAACTCATGCTTGAATAGGGGCAGCTGTAAACACCCCAAATTTTCCCTCACCCATTCACACCATGGCTTGTGATATCCTCATATACATAATTTCAATCATGGCATCTCATATTGCATTTATGATTCATTGCATTGGTTCAAAGTCATCTGCATCTAGGGTTTGTGATCTGAGCAATCCAAGAGCCATTTGAGCCACTCCAAAGGTCTTCAATCATTTCAAAGGAGTCCATGTATGTTTAAGCATCATATTATATCCCCTCAAAGCCAAGAATGTCAAAAAATCACAAGAACTGAGATTGGCATGGAAGCAGAGCCATGTTTGACTACACAGATGACCTAGAATTAGGGTTTTGGTTTCAAAGGCCATAACTCCAAATTTTTTGGTAATTCTTGATTCTATTGGTCTCTATATGGTATAGGGATCATGCATATCAATTTTCATGAAGAAATTCCATGGGGAAGGCATCTGATAAAGAGTTGACTTTTTAAGCAAGTTAGTGCAAAATCAGGGCATCTAAGGCCCCCAATGACCCAACCAAAGGGTGTTCTTCATCATTTTGATTATGTATGATCTTTATTTGATCATAGAAGATGTTAGAATTTCACAAAATTTAAGAATTTCAAGCCATTTGCAAAGTTGACTTTTTGGGAAAATGACTTGTAATGGAAACTTGCCATTTTGGGAAACTTTTTCAACCCTTGCTTTTTGATTCAAAAATGCTTCAAATGGGAAAACTTTGGTCATGAAAGTTGTAGAATGGATCATTCCCTTTTCAAAAAGTACAAGTACTCATTCTAATTCATTTTGGATCAAAAGTTATGGCTTGTCAAAGTTGGGAAAAATCACATAATTTCAAGTTATGCACCAAAGAGGCATTTTGCAAAATGGTATGATCAAGCATTCTAAAGACTTCAAATGTGCACAAACTCATTACAACATGATCATGTGACTTCTAAAAGTCAGAATTGGCCCAAGAATATTGCATTTTGGTGCCTTGAACTTCATGAATTTCCAAAGGGGGCAAACATGTACCAACTTGCAAAAACTCATGAAGCCATGCCTCTACTTGTTACAGCTCATAGAATCTGATCCATATGAACTCCATGATCTCTGCTGAACTCAACCATGCCCCTATCACAACCTCACACTTGCCCATACCTCAAGTACACCTAGACTTGACTTTTTGCAAAAACCCCCATACCAATCCCACAGTGACACAACAATTATTCTGACCAACCAAGACTTTACAAACACACCAAAAGCAAGCCATTTCATATGATCTTGGAGCCTGAATACACACACAAGCCAGCATTCTCATTTGCCACCTCTTATGCAACTTCCTTCGAAACTCATCATACAAACATCAAACACAAAAACAAACTTCACAAAACATCTCAGCATGACTCACTGATCACAAACCAACCATTGAAACAGCCCAGAACCTCACACAAACCAAATACGATTTCCTCACTTCACTGAACAGAACTCTGCCAATCTCCCAAACCAGCCACTCTCAAAGCATTCTAAGCTCCATTCCATCATCAGGAGGACCAAGGGAGAAGGTTTGTGCAAAGCTTGAGGCCAGGAAGCTCAGAATCAGAGAAACTCCATCTCAGGTAACATGAAGAACTTTTTTTCCAGAAATTGATTTTTAAGTTCTTGTATGATGCTATGTCTTCCCCTGATCATGAATATGTGTTTAGTTTTTAAAATGGTGAAGAAACCAGCATGTATGGTACCTCTGAATATTTGCCCGTGTTTCATACTTTGCTTCGATTCAGGCTTGTGAGTGAAAATAAATGAGTTTTGGGAGAGGGGTTAGCTTTAGATTGAGGAGAAGATCATTTTGGTGGAAGAAATTTCATGATTGGTAACCTGTAGCGAAATCTAGGGTTCATGCTCGCCGGAGAAGACGATCGGAAGTCTTCTTCGGCCACCTGAATTTCATTAACCCTAATCTGTGTCATTAATGAGAGTTTGAATGAGGAGCGTAGGATGGGTTGACTGGGGTTGACTCTCGCGTGTTTGAATGGTCCAGATTCATCACTTAACCCTAATATTAATTTATTAATTTAATTAATCCAGTTTAAGTTAATTAGCTCAGTTTGAATTCTAGCCACAGGATCTGGCGCGCAGTCAAACCCTCCCCCTCCAGATTGAATCCTGGCCTCTCCTTCTGCATACTTCTCATATTTTGTTTTTTTATTTCATTTAAATTGTATTTTATTCCCACATTTTATTTAAAATAGCAAAAAATGTTTAAAAATTATGAAAATTTTTGTCAAGGTTTTCATTAATTTTCAGAACACAAAAATATTTTTATTTTTATTTCATGCATTAAAAATTATTTTTAAATTATTTAAATGTTTATTTTTAATTAATTAATGGAGATTAATTAATTAAAAATACATTAAAGTATTTAAAAAATCACAAAAAAATTCATGTAGCATTTAAAAACATTTAGAAACATTGCCCAACTCTCAAACCAAATTTCTTTTTTGTTCTTGATGCCTTTTGATCATTTTCAATGGAATAAAATTCATTTTTAGGCAATATTTTGTGACAAACTTCAAAAATTCATTTCTGCCTAACCATTGAGAGTTGTATGATGATTCTTTTTGCATTGCATCTTGTATAGCATGTAGTTTATAGGGTAAAATTGGTTTGAATTGATGTTGCATTTCCTATTTGTTTGGCATTTTTCTTGACAAGTTACCTTAAAACCCTAGCAATCTTAGGAAATTCATAACTCTCACTAGGTTAAGAGTTAGATCCCCTCCTTTGGGCAGTGAGCTTGTATAGGTCTAGGGTATCTTTGATTGAATTTTCAATTTTTTATCATGATGTTTGCTTCTGATTTTGAATTTTGTTTTGTATGTTGATCATAAACCCTAATTTATGCATTCCTTTGCATCCATCTTCCATTTGCTTGCATACCATGTCTTGCCATGGCATTTTGTGCATCCATTTGATTCATAATACATCTTAGGGCATATTAGAATCATGTTTGATCATTGCATCTTTCATTTGCCATGTTATATGTCCATTGCATTTCATAACTTTTCATGAACATTCATGGTTCAAAGCATGCTTCTTTTGCATCCATATGTTTATTTGATCATTCTCATGCCTTACCTCATGTTTACATCATCTCCTAGCATCATTCACATCATGTTTATGCTCCTGGCTTTGGTTTGCATCATCACATTGCATCACATTTGCATTGCATTTCATTTCTTTTGCTAACTTTTCAGGTGGTAAGTTGTTTTGAGAAGTGGATTTGCCTTCACTTCTCACAATCTCTTTTCATCTCTTTCATATTTCTCTTGTTGCATTTTCTCTTGTGCTTTGGATTGGGCTTGCTCATTCTTGTTCATCTTACTTTCTTTCTTCAAGCAACTTGTCTTCTTAAGTGAAGCAAGTTGTTTTGCTTCTTCTTGATCCTTTCATCTGCTTCTCTCCTTGGTGGCTCTTTGAAGATTCTTTATCTCTTAAGCCTCACAAACCCTAGGAATGACCAAGCATGATAACAATTAGGGTTTGATTATTCCCCTACCTAGCTTTTACCTTTGTGTCTCTTTAAGTCTTCTCTTCTCATCTCATAATCAGGGACTAAACCCTAAAGGCTTTAAGGCTTTGTGATTAGGCTTATGCCTGCATCCTTCTATTAGGATGGAGTGTATAACTTTAATCCTAAGTGTTAAACCCTTAACGTGTTTAAATCCTTTAATCAATCCACTTAATAATCATCAAGACATCAAGCTTGTAACTTGGGCCTTGCATTAGGGTTCTAATTCTTCCTTAATTGGTTAAGAAGGACTAACCCTAGTGTTAATGGACAAGTCCTCCTAAAGTTGTCTTACAAATCATAAAAATCATTTCTTCATCTTATCATTAACTAAATCCATTTAATAAAGGCTTTGTTTTGTCATGAGGTTAATCCCTAATCATGGATTAAGTTGAGGAGTTTTCCTCAGCTTAAACATTCTCATCTATTATCCTTCTATTAGGATGGTGTAATGAGTCTGTTTAATACCCGATTATGGCTTAAGCTCATTACTTAACACTAAACAAAAACAAAAAAAACATCTAAATAAACACAAGTAGGTTAATGATCTTAATCCTACATCATGGTGATTAAGTGTGAGATACTGACTTCACACTTAAGGTATTCTCATTACCCCTAATCAGAGGGAGGATGTGATGAGTTTACTAACCCATTGGTTTAGGCTTAAGCTCATTAACTTATGACAAACTTTCAAAAGCAATAAAAGACTGAAAACTAAAAAAAACAATAATCGTCTCCTCCGGGATTCTTTTCTCATCTCATTCACTCACAAACGAGAACTTGCTTCTTCCGTCTAATGCAAGACAGTTTGCACCTGAGCCAGACAGGTCATACACTTGAGCATAGGCAAGTAAGCAGTTCACAAGTCAATTTACCTTTCAGTCTCTTTGGGTCAAACTACGGTGTTCTGACTTCCTCATTGCACGAGAGGATACGTAGGCATAACTTAACAGTTATCGAACAAAAGTCTCTGTATATTCCCCCTCTTCCAGCTTTATTCTTTTAAGCCTTATTATCTTGAGCATTTCACTCATGTTCCTACACCGACACTTCTCTTATACACTTCACACTTTTCTTACACTAACATTTGTACTCTTTCCTGCTTTGATACACAAATTGCACTGACACTACCCCTTTAAAACACAAATCTTTTAAGCGTGGATCCCGTCGAGTACGACGGACAATCTAGGTGCTAATACCTTCCCAGGTTGTAACCAACCCCCTTTCTCAGTCTCTCTGGTTCGCAACCGTCTTATCCATATCTTTTCTAGGTTTATGCAGCATTACCTTTCCTTCGGGATAAAAATGCCTAGCTGGCGACTCTTTCTTTTCTCTTGAGCTCACTCCTGTGTGTTCTCATTCCTCTTTTAGCCGACCGTTCGCGTCTGTACCCCTTATGGCCTGAGGCGTCATTTGGCGGGAGCGACAATATGCAGCTTTGTTAGAGGTCCTAACCTCCTTTGTGTATCCCATTGAGGGTCCTCTTTCAACCTCAAATTTTCCCCACTTCTGTCTTCTCCTCTTGCCTGACTCATCAAGCTTAAACCACTTGTCACTGGGGACTTCCCCACTTGGCTTAAATGATGGTTGTTTGGACTTGAGAGACTGAGGTATGCCCCTTTGTTGATAGGGGTTAGCACGTCTTGGGTCGAAATGGGCATGTTTTTAGGCAGTTTTCGCCTTTTTCCCCCAGTCATCCTATTCGACTATTGAAGACTTCGAGCGGCCTTCTTGTTGGTGATGGAACTACACCTTGGACAAAACATCACTTATGACTTCTTGTTTTAGCATCTCAGCAAAAAATCAACAATTGTCTCATCCTCCATGGGGTAAGCCTTTGTATAGTGGTTTTTCTGGCTTGCAGAATGATCTACTTTCAGCACCTGGTCGTCTGTTACCTCGACCATGTTAAAATTAACTTCATCCTTGAGTTTCATCTTGGAGAAGTTCAGTTCTAGGCCATCAACGACCTCATCCATCTTTACGAAACTTTCAGAAGTTTCTCTAGTAATGAGTGGGAGGCTTGACTCTTCAACCTCCTCATGGGGGACGATGGTAACCCCCACGTTAAACCTTTCAACATCTGGTGATGTCTTAAAGAATCCTTTGGCAAACTTGCATATCAGTTGTTCTCATTGCTCATTGATCAGTTCCTCATTGGCCTTTAACACTATGGCTTCATTGTTGGGGTTCTCAATAACCTTAACCACCATAGGGTCAACTACAATCTTGACTGAATCAGGACTTCCACTGTCATCAGCAACTTTATTGATGACGTCCACCCAGTTTACTGGAGAAGGTTTTGAGTAATTCTCCTCAGTCGTCTGAAGAGGATCAATATCGATCTTCATCTGCGCTTTTGGCTTGTCACCGAACTTGAGCCTTCCTTCCTGGATTTCATTTTGCACCAAATCCCTGAAAAGAAAAAATTGAGAAGTTTTATGGCCCAAATAATTATGGTATTTACAAAAAACCATTTTACTTTATTTGATCTAAAGGTGGTGTTTTGGAACCAGGCAGAACAAGTATTTGTCCATCCTTAACTAAAAAATCAAAAATATCATCACACTTGGTGGCGTCGAAAATGTATGTTTTCTTTGGAAATTTATCGTTCTTTTTTACTTCGACGAGATTCTTTCCATTGAGGGAATCAATAGTTTGCAAGAATAAGGAGGACCCTGCTTAAGTTCAACTAAGTTTATCTCATTATCATCTAGATGTAGAATTTCGTCATAGATGTTTTCGACCTCATCTTGATATTCGATATAGGCTACCTTTTTATGTTTGTTCGCCCTAGCTTTCTTGTCCTTCAGACGTTCAAGTTGTCAAACTCGATCTGCTAATTAGGCCATGTCCCTCAAGTATTGAGTATCTAGCTTCTTCCTGATTGAATAGTCAAGGCCACCAGCAGCCATTTCGACCAATTCGCGCACAGGTACATGAGTAAAACATCTTGCCTTAAGCAGTCGAAATCTGTTCAAGTAGTCGTCAAAGGACTCATTGAATTTTTGTTTCACGCTGGCTAATTCTTTCAAACTAATTTTAGTCTGACCCATGTAGAATTGCTCGTGAAACAAACGCTCTAATTGGGTCCAATTACATATCGAACCAGGTGGCAAAGTAGTAAACCAAGTGAAAGCATTCTTGGTAAGGGATCTAGGGAAATATTTAATCCTTTGGATCTCATCATTAGCAATCTCCCCAGCCTCTATCATGTATTGTGCCACATGTTTGACTATAGATTCGGTTGTATCCCCTGAGTACTTGGTAAATTTGGGAACCTTCGTCCTAGGGGGCAATTCTGATTGGAGTATATAGTCCACTATTGGCGAAGTAAAGTTTGGCCTAGCAAAACTAGTGTTTATTCCACTTCGCACCATTATTCGTTCGACAAGAGCTGCCAAATTATTCTCTGCTGCAAGATTATTCTGTCGAACATGTTGGACTACGTGGTTCGCATCTTGATGTCTATTTACCAACCTCACCCTTGGCTCCTCTTCTATTGGTATATGTCTCTGACCTCTAATGGGTTCGACGTCTACCAGTTCGACCATAGGTGGATTTTCTAGGTTCAATGGCTGCATAGCTTCTCTTACTTCTGGTAAGTGATGGGGCTATCGAACTGGTGTTAGGACTCCCATAAATTTTATTATGCGCGCCATTTGAGAAACCATCTATTGATTCCTCTGAGTCGTATTCTGAATCAACGGCTGAAAAATCTCCCCCATAGTTTGGGATAGAGTATGAACCATTTGCATGTTGCCTTCATCCATTTCTTGCCTTAGATAGACCACAGACTCATTTGTCAAAGCATGACTCTGAGTCGAATGCCCCAAGTCACCAGTCTGATTATTCATTCTCATATTTATTACAGAGTCAGATTCCTACAAAGGTGAAGAAACAACATTGTCTAAATAAATTGGGGGAGCATTTCTCCGTCCTGCCATGGTAGTTGATGTACCAAAGTGTCTAGGAAAATCCTGAGAAAGTGACGTGGGCATATGGAGTCTAAATTCAGCCATACTTGGTGGTGGAGTTTGAGTATTTGGCCGAATATACTCGAACACTGGTTGAGTATAGTATCTATTAACTGTGTCTCATAGTCCTGTCGAAGGGGCTTATTCTGATGTCACATTTGGTATGGTCAAAGCTCTTGTCAAAGGATTGGAGGTTGGGGTAGCATCATTCCTTGGTCCATCTTATATGTTCGTACTACGAATGTTCGAACTACCCACTTGAGGATTCAGCCCACTTGTTGCGAGTATTGAATCACTTGGGTTTCCTTGGCTAGACGTCATCCTTCTTGTATTTCTTATATTAGGGATATAATGATTTATATTGGCTACCTTGCCACTTCTCAAATGCATACACCAAGGGTGACAGTTCCTTCTACCAGACCGTCCACGTAAAGGAAGTTACAAAACATGGAAATTACAAAAAAAAAATGTTACAAAAAAATGAGAAGTTATAAACACTTCTAAAAACGTTTTCAACTTAGCATTGTCCCACTGGGCGTGCCAATTTGTTTACCCCCAACATTGGTAAACAACCGTTGATCCTATGAAGATACCAAATACCCTCAGTTACTCGCAGGATCGACCATATTGATCCTAGGACATGTGCTAAGCAAAAAGGATTGTGATTTTGGTATATCACGTTTTTGGGAAGAAAAAAAAAGGGTCTTGAATCTTTCAACAAGATTCAGATTTTGTTTTAAAAAGTAAAATAAAGTAAAAGGCAAAGACTTTCAAAAATAAAGTAAAGATAAGGCTTGGAATTTTAAAGGAAAGTAAAGGCAAGGCTTGAAATTAAATAAAATTTAAAGGCAAGGCGAGGAATTTTAAATTGAAACTGTAAACGGCTGGAATTGTAAAAGAAACGCAGTAAATTGCTGAAAAGATAAATGACTTTGAAATGTAAATTGCTTTAAAATAAAGGCTAGTAAATGATAAATGACTTCAAAAGTAAATGGCTTGAAGATAAATTTGACATTGAAGATAAATTGGGGGTGTTTCAATCACGTATATTCTCACTGCACTCATTTCTCTACACGCGGATACTTTGAGTATACGGAGTTACTAGTACATATGATTTCCACACACTTATTCTAATACTAGACTAAGCTATTTATATACATTACAAAGTAACCGCTCTCGATGGTTTCTATTACAAATACCCTAAGATGGTGACACTTGTCCCACTATATGCTGAAAAAGCTTCATCTTATGCCACTTGTCCCTGTTTTTGAATTGAAATTCCATATTTACCCTCCAAGATTGAACGTGCAAGAACCTTGGTAACATCCATCTTCGTTGAACACACGCTTGGTCAAATTCCTCCAACACATAGAAAATATTCAAAACTTAGAATTTCACTAAGTATGAAACCTGTAGATAAGATCCTTTGAGTATCATCCTTTAGTTAGTTAGGTGGAAACCTTATTTTTAACTTATCACAAGAAAAGTCTTTTATTAATGCCAAAATGACCTTATTAATTGCTAGCGTCAAAATTTAGGGATAACAGATGTAAGTATGGTGTGTGTTGGATAATGGAGGATAAGGGATTCTAGTTAATTTATACGTAAAGATAGCAAAATTATTCAAGAGGATGCTCTACCTCAATTTCTAAGTGTTGGAAATTTTTTGTAATTATGGAAGATCAGATTATTATAAATCTACTTTTGTTGGACTAAGAATGTCGTTGTTTCAAATTTCACCAAGGGTTCGAATAAGAGGGCATAGCTATATTCTAGGCATGAAAAGTCCATTGTTTTGTGTTACCCTATAATGGTTGTGTGTTGGATTCTACTTGTGAGCTTGTGCCTAAGACCCTTGATGTCGTTGTAATTGCTTTCTTGTGAGCTTCGTATATTGGTGGAAAAATTAGACTTTTCATTGGATATTTGTGGTGTGATCGGAGTGGGAATGGTAGTTCTACTTCGTCACTTATTTGGAGTATGTCATTTGCATATGGTATCTTATTTTGTTCTACCTTGAGTCGTGGATGTTGGGCGAAGGTTATACAAGTTGAGAAATCGCGAGTTAAAAATGATCATGCGAGTTAGTGCGAGATGGATTGATGGATTTGAGTTGGATGGGATAAACTGCGTAGTAGGATCGATATATATATATATATATATATATATATATATATATATATATATATATATATGTGTGTGTGTGTGTGTGTGTGTGTGTGTGTGTGTGTGTGTGTGTGTGTGTATGGAATCATCCATTGAAGCTTGTTATCATGTTTGAACTCTTTTGGAATAAGATTGGATTGGAAAGGTGTTCTTAAAAACAAGTATTTTTGCCTCTGCATCCAGAGTAATTGATTACTCAAAGAGAGTAATCGATTACTCAAAGAAAGTAACCGATTACCCTTTGAAATTTTGGGATTTTTGCACTGGAAATGATGGAGTAACCAATTACTCAAAGTGAGTAACCAAATACGAAATATGCCTCTAACTATCAAAATGGCTTTGTAACAACAATGTTCCTAGGGTAACCGATTACTCAAAGTGTGTAATTGATTACCATTGTGTGTGTTTTTGAAAAATGTTTAGAAACCCATATCGTTCGAGCCGAAAGTCTATTTTAATTTCCATTCGAAGTGTTGGAAGATGGCATGTTGAATATTTTCCTTGAGCATAATTAGTAAGCAGTAATTGATTTAAATTCGGGTGTTTCGTTGTTGCGACTATTGAGGACCTTAATGGTGAAGCTATAAGAGACTCACGAATTATTGATATCCCAGGAAATGTTTTGGTATTTAAATTACTGAGTGGATAAGATACGAACAGTTGGTCAGTATTTAGTGTTGTTAGTTCTAGAGAGTTCTTGGTATTAGTTATGGACTCCTTAAGAGTGTAAACACCCCAAATTTGCCCTCACCCATTTCACCATGGCTTGTGATCACTCTCATATGCATAAACTCAATCATATCATCTCACATCTCATTTTTGATTCACTGCATAGATTCTAAGCCATCTGCACCTAGGGTTTGTGATCTGAGCAATCTCAGGGCATCTTGAGCCACCCCACAGGCCATCAATCACTTAAAAGGGATCCATGTGTGTTCAAGCATCATAGTACATCCTCACAAAGTCAAAAATGCAAGGGAATCACAAGAACTAGGGTTTGAATGAATGCAGAGCCAAGGATAGACTGCATAGTTGACTGAAAATTAGGGTTTTGGTTTCAGAGGCCATAACTCCAAATTTTTTGGTCACTATTGTTTCCTTTGGTCTCTATATGGTGTAGGGAGTATGCATATCAATTTTCATGAAGAAATTCCATGGGGAAGTCATCTGATCAAGAGTTGACTTTTCAGACAAGTCAGTGCAAAATCAGGGCATCTGAGGCCCCCAATGACCCAACCAATGGGTGATCTTCATCATTTTGAGTGTATATGATCTTTATTTGATCATGGAAGAAGGTTGAAGTTCATAAAAATAAAGAATTTAGGGTTTTTGCAAATGTTGACTTTTTGGGCATAGTTGACTTTTCAAGAATGCATCATTTTAGGTCATTTTTCAAGCCTTGATTCTTGATCCAAAAAGGCTTCAAATGGAAAAACTTTGGTCATGAAAGTTGTAGATCTCATCTTTCCCTTTTCAAAAAGTACAAGAACATGATCAAACTCTTCTTGGATCAAAAGTTATGGCATGACAAAGTTGGCTAAAATCATTGATTTTCAAGGCATGCTTCAAATGGAAATTTTGCAAGATCATGAACCAATGCCTTTTGTGACCTCTAATTCATTTCAAACTATTACACAAACATTCCATGAGCCTTAAAGATCAGAATTGGACCAAGGTTCCACATGGTTATGGTTTGTGTAACTAAGCTTTCTTTCATGTGAACCATAAAGCACCAAGTTGCAAAACTCATGATCACATCTCACCAACTTGATGCATTGGCTGCTGAACCAAGCTAGCCTCACACACACATCATGCTGCACAGCCCATGCCCATTGTACTTAGCTAGAGCTTAGCCCATGCCCTCTCTTACAAGAATTGGACTTTTTGCAAAAGGTGACTTACCAATCAATAAAGGACATGTCTTGTCAACTGACCAATGAGAGAGGTTTTTGTGGACAAATTGCAAGCCATTTCATGTACAAGGCAAGGCTGAAACACTTCATACCAACACATACACAAAAAACACACCAAGCTGCATTTGTCTTCGAAACTCTCTGCCCAGCCTTAAAACACAAAAACCATCTTCACCATTCATCTCACCTCACTCCATAGATCTCAAACCACCAAAAGCCAGGCCTGAAGCAAGCAAGAACACCCCACTGCCATTCTTCACCTCAACTTGCAGTTCCATTCGAATCTTTCTCCCTAGCTCACAAACACACAAACAAACACCACAGACCTTCTCCATTCATCCTCAGGATCATAAACAACCATTCACAATGCCCTGAAACAGCCTGAATCATCCCTGCCATTTTTGACTGAGCTTGAGCAGAAGTTTGTCAAACTTATCATCCAGCCAAAATAAATTTCTTTTGAGCATTCAAACATCATCTGGGGATCAAGTGGAGTGGATTGCACAAGGAGAAGTGGCCAGAAAGTCATCAGAGTGAAAGCTTCGAATCTCAGGTAGCTTGAAAATTATTTTTCCAGAAATCATTTTTCATGTTATAAACTTGTTCTATGTGCTTCACTGATCATCCTGATGTCATTGGTTTCTAAAATGGCTTTGAAATGAGCATTTAATTTCTCTCTGAAACCTGCGTGCCCTAGTTTTCATTTTCTTCGATTCAGCTTAGTTAGGGAAAAGAAATTTGTTTTGGGAGAGGGGTTTGATTCGTGAGGGGTTGGAGAACATTTCCCATTTCTTAGGTTTCATTTTTGTTACGATTTGAGGGGTTTGGGGATTTCTCAGGGAGGATGCTGGCCGGAGAAGACGACCGGAAGTCTTCTCCGGCCGCCTGAGAGTGATTAAGCCCTAATTGCGTGATTAATGACCATTTGAATGTGGACCACTGGATGCGTTGACATGTTTGACTCCCCGCGCGAATGAAAGGCCAGGATCAGTCTGCTTAGCCCTAATCTCTCTCATTAGTTTTATTTAATTTTTAATTAAGTTAATTAACTCAGGAGCCATCTGGGCCCTTCATTTGCGCGCTGGTCAACAGATTCAAACCCTGGGCTCATCTCAGCCTTCCATTTGGTTTACTTTCCCTTTTATTTAATTTTTATTCATTTTCTTTTCATTTTATTTGCACAATTATTTTAAAATAGTAAAAAATTCTTAAAAATTATGAAACTTTTTCCTAAGAGTTTTAATATTTTTTATGACCCAAAAATATTTTTATTTTATTTTTTATCATTAAAAAAGTATTTTTAAATATTTAAAAGATTATTTTTAATTGATTAATGGAAATTAATTAATTAAAAATACTTTTAGGTATTTAAAAATCACCAAAAAATTCATGAAATGTTCTAAGACATTTAGAAACATTGTCCAACCTTCAAACCAAATTTCTTTTTTGACCTTGATGCATTTTAAGAATTTTTCATTGAATTAAATCATATTTTGTGCATTATTTTGATCATAAGTTCAAAAAAATCACTTCTGCCTATTGGAGAAGAGTTGGACATTGATTCTTCTTGCTTTGTTTTATGTTTAGCATGTAGTTCCTAGGATAAAATGGCCATGATTTGATCTTGCATTTTCCATTTGTTTGGCATTTCTTTTGTTAGGAACCCTAAAAAACCCTAATAACTTAGAAAATTCATAACTTGAGATTGGTTAAGAGTTGAGACCTCCCCTTTGGACATTGGTTTAGTGTAGGGTTAGGGTTTCTTTGAGTGGCATTTTCCATTTTTATCTTAGGGTTTGCTTCTGTTTTTGGGTTTTGTTTGATGTTTGATTCATGAACCCTAATTTGGGCTTCCTTTTGCATCCTTCTTGCATTCTCTTGCATAACATGACTTGTCTTTGCATTTTATGCATTCTTGTGTTTCATTTGACATCTTAAGACATGTAGGAAGCATCTTTGATCATTGCATCTCATATTTGCCATGTCATTTGCCTTGTATGTTTCATAACTTTTCATGCTCATTCATGCTCCTTAGCTTGCATCATTTGCATCCATGATCTTGTATGAACATCTCCATATGCTGCCTCATGTTCATAGCATCTCATGGCATCATTATCATCATCAACATGCTTCTGGTTGTGTTTAGCATCATGTCATTTCATTTTCATTTAGCATTGCATTGCATTTCTTTCTAACATTTCAGGTGGTAAGTAAGCTTGAGAAGTGAATTTGCCTTCACTTCTCATAACTTTTCCTTTCATCTCTCTAGCATCCATTGTTGCATTCTTATATGTGTTTGAGATTGAGCTTGCTCATTCTTGTTCCTCCCACTTTCTTTCTTCAAGTGACTTGACTTCTTGAATGAAGCAAGTTACTTTGCTTCTCTTGATCCTGTTCATCTGCTTCCTGGTGGCTCCTTTTGAAGACTTCTCTTGTAAACCTCACAAACCTTAGGAACAACCAAGCATGACAATGAATTAGGGTTTTGATTAGTCTCCCCTCTTAGTTTTACCTTTGTGTCTCTTTTGAGTCTTCTCCTCTCATCTCATAATCAGGGACTAAACTCTAAAGGCTTTAAGGCTTTGTGATTAAGCTTATGTCTGTATCCTTCTCTTAGGATGGAGTGTATAACTTTAATCCTAAGTGTTAAACCCTTAATGTGTTTAAATCTCTTAATCAATTCACTTAATAATCATCAAGACATCACACTTGTAACTTGGGCCTTGCATTAGGGTTCTAATTCTTCCTTAATTGGTTAAGAAGGACTAACCCTAGTGTTAATGGACAAGTCCCCCTCAAGTTGTCTTACAAATCATAAAACTCACTTCATCATCATATCATTAATAAAATCCACTTAATCAAAGGCTTGTTTTGTCATGAGTTTAATCCCTAATCATGGATTAAGTTGAGGAGCTTTCCTCAGCTTAAACACTCTCATCTATTATCCTTCTATTAGGATGGTGTAATGAGTCTGTTTAATCCTTGATTATGGCTTAACCTCATTACTCAACACTAAACAAAAACACCAAAAACATCTAAATAATCACCAATAGGTTAATGATCTTAATCCTACACCAAAGGTGATTAAGTGTGAGAATCTGACTTCACACTTAAGGTAATCTCATTACCCCTAATCAGAGGGAAGATGTGATGAGTTTACCAAATCCATTGGTTTAGACTTAAGCTCATCAACTTATGACAAAAATCCAAAAAAGCAATAAAAGACTGAAAATGCAAAAACAAACAATAATCGTCTCCTTCGGGATTCTTTTCTCATCATCTTCACTCACAAACGAGAACTTGCTTCTTCCGTCTAATGCAAGACAGTTTGCACCTGAGCCAGACAGGTCATACACTTGAGCATAGACAAGTAAGCAGTTCACAAGTCAATTCATCTTTCAGTCTCTTTGGGTCGAACTACGGTGTTCTGACTTCCTCATTGCACGAGAGGATACGTAGGCATAACTTAACAGTTATCGAACAAAAGTCTCTGTATATTCCCCCTCTTTCCAGCTTTATTCTTTAGCCTCATTTTCTTGAGCATTTCACTCTTGTTCCTACAATGGCACTTCATTTATACACTTCACTTTTCTTTTACACAGACACTTGCATTTTTTCCAGCTCTTTTGATACACAAATTGCACTGACACTACCCCTTTAAAACACAAATCCTTTAAGCGTGGATCCCGTCGAGTACGACGGACAATCTGGGTGCTAATACCTTCCCAGGTTGTAACCAACCCCCTTTCTCAGTCTCTCTGGTTCGCAACCGTCTTATCCATGTCTTTCTAGGTCTATGCAGCATTGCCTTTCCTCCGGGATAAAAATGCCTAGCTGGCGACTCTATTCATCTCCAGTGAGTTCACGGCAGTGTGTTCTCATTGTCCCTCTCGCCGACCGTTCGCGTCTGTACCTTTATTTGGGCCGGTCCCATCTATCGGGAGCGACAGCTTGGCGACTCTGCTGGGGATCCTTATTCTGCAACCAGGGCTTCTGGTTCTTTTTGTGGGTTCCTCCTAGCGCTTGATTGATTTGTGTTTACTGGGGTGTTATGTGTTATTTGTGTTTGTATATTTGTATTTATTTTTGCTTTATGTACAGTTTTGCTTACTGCTTTCTTTATAGCTTTGCATATATCATACTGTCATATTGTGTTGGCTGGATCTGTTGTTTCTGTTTTGGTGGGTGGGGTTCTATTGAGAGTTGAGGTCCTATACCTGGTACCTGAGTGACACCTAGGCTAGAGTGGTTCATATTCTTTCCCATTCCATCTCGGTCTGGTGCGGGAATATGAAACGCGGTTCAGATATGGGTTTCTTCTTGAGAACTCTGTGTTGCAGATTTCCTGCAGTGCTAGGGCTATCTGGGAAGCCTGCTAAGTCTGGATGACCTTTATTATGACCTTCAGAAACTGAGGAGAATTAGAGGAGGATTTTTTATGGTTATTGTAAACACTGTACCTCCGGGTTGGAAGTGTTTACACTTCCCATAACTGATCCAAGTCTGAGGATCCTTGTTTTAGAACACCACCTGTGAGGGGGTTGGGCTGTTTACAGGTTTGCAGGAACCCTTTGACCTCAACATACCCTCATTACCAGTACAATTGTTTGATCCGGTCACTATGATCCTGAAGTTATTGACCTCTGGTTTTCAAGTTACTATTTCGGGTTACTATACAGAGATCTTGTGGTTACAGACACTTGATTCTTGGCAGTATCCCAGATTCCAGGCAGTTTCCAGCTGTGATCCCATGTCTTTGCATCTTTTGCATCATCATATTGCATTTCGCATTTACATCAGCATTGCATTTCCTTCTTCCAGAGAGCTCATCCTTCCTCTTTTGTCAATGACCAGCCAGCTGATTTCCCGGTACTCAGTTTGAACAAGTGTTAACTGTTAGAAGACGACAGTGTTTGAAAGAAGATTGAGCAGTGTCAAGAGGTAAAGGGTCAGATTGGAAGCCGTCAGTAGCTATGTCAGAGAACAACCGTCAGAATGTTGAGTTTCCACCTGGTTTCACTTCAATGACCAATCCTCTGTATGGTCTTTCTCCTGATGAAGATCTTCCACAAGTGAGCAATCTTGCTCAAGCTCAACCTGCACAGACCCCGATCGTGAATCAGGATGTACCTGAACCATCTGCTGTCCGAGGTGGACCTTCATCTTCTTCTGATTCTACATATTATCAGGGTTTTGCCTTCCCTATGCCAGATTTCCAAGGGGCAATCCCTCTTGTGAAAACCAAGGATCCACAAGTTATTGATCTTGCCGAAAGATTTCGTGTGTTGGACGAGCGACTCAAAGCCTTAGCGGATCCTGATACCTTTGGTTTTGATGCTCTAACCCTGTGTTTGGTGCCTGGTCTTGTCATTCCTCCAGATTTCAAAACTCCGAAGTTTGAGAAATACACTGGTGTCAGTTGCCCGAAGCGTCATTTGGTGATGTTCTGTAGAAAAATGACTTCTTATGCCCGCAATGATAAGTTGATGATTCACTGTTTCCAGGACAGTTTAAGTGGGGCATCTTTAAGTTGGTACATGGATTTGGAAAGCAGTTATATCCGATCTTGGAATGATTTATCCAGAGCTTTCGTAAAGCAATACCAGTACAATGTGGGCGTGGCGCCCAATCGCACGCACTTGCAGAACCTATCCCAGAGGAGTGGTGAATCTTTCAGAGAATATGCACAGCGGTGGAGAGAATTGGCAGCCCAAGTGCAGCCACCTCTTTCAGACAGAGAATTAATTGACCTATTCGTGGGCACCTTGCAGGGTCCATACTTGGAAAGAATGAGTAGCATTGGGATGACAAGCTTCTCTGATTTGATGATAGTTGGAGTACGCATTGAGAGCCTGCTCAAAAGTGGAAAGATCCAAGACTCCTCGAACATCCCAGCTAGTGAAGGTGAGTCTGTTGTTAGCTCCCAAGAGGAAGAATGGAATGACGTCAGTGCAGTCATGGAAAATATCAAATATTCTAGACCAACATCTTCTCAGAGATCATCTTTTCCTGAATTTGATTACTCTTACGGGCATTCGGCAATGCTCAGAGCACCATATCGGAAACCCTGGGCTCCTCCTCGTCCTAATCTGCAATCTCATGGCCGAAGATCTCAGAATCAACTTCAGAGTCAGCATAGGCCTCGTAACAATCTAGAAAGAAGGATTGCTCCTCTTCATCCAGTCCCCATGGCATACAGTGAACTCTTGCCACATCTAGTTCAGAACTCTTTGGTGGTTCCTAAGCCTCTCAAGCCGTTACCAGGGCCGTACCCTCCAGAGTACAATCCTCATGAGCAGTGCGGGTATCATGGTGGATCAATGGGGCATTCAACTGAAGATTGCAAAGCTTTTCAAGCCAAAGTACAACAATTGATCGACAAGGGCTACATTTCCTTTCCAGAAGGAAGCTTGGTTGTGCACGTCAACCTCTCACCTGATTGAGTTCAAAGACTTCGAAGGAGCGTCTCCTGATTTCAGTGGCTCCGAAGAGAAGATGTCATCAGAGCTGGTGATCACTATATCCTTTTATCATTTGCATTGTAGTTTCTTTCCTGTTAGCAGCTACTTGTCTTTTAAGCATTGTTATTTTAAATGGTAATGTTAATGTAGCGATCTTGCATTTTTGAATCAATTATGTCGCATTCGCTCATTTTTCTTTACTCGCATTGAAAAAACAAAAAAAAAAAAAAAAAAAAATTGCATCCATATACCTCCCATTTATTTCACTGTTGTTTAGCAGGTTTGAGGGAGGATGATGACAACTGAATACCCATAATTGTTCAAGGTATGCTTTCAAGGTAGAACCTGCTGACGATGTACAGGCATTGCTTCAATTCCCAAACACCTGAGATATAAGGGAGATAGACCCTCGTCAACCCCTTTGAGCCTTGAAGTAGGAGTTTCTTTTCTGAACGAAAAAACCCTCACATCTAACCCGGGGCAGGGTAGTCATCAGTCAATTTGACCGAGCGAGTGTGCATCCGAGGATCCATTACCTTTTCTTCAGTACACCTCAAGAGGTCAAGGGACGTGAAACCACAATGGTTATCCCTCACCAGCAAAAGAATGAGGCAGTCAACCCTTTCAGCAAGTCATGACAAGCCAGTGTCGCACGATTTGTTCAACAAAAATCAAAGAAAAAAAAAAGAAATAGAGCCCGCTAAGTCGGAAAAAAAGTGAAAACATATGACTTAGGCAAAAGTTAGGGCATCCCGCTGGACTTCGAAATCGAAAAAATTTCAAAAAAAATCAGTCCAGGCAAAGATTAGGGAGTAAAAATATATCAAAAAAAAGTTCCATTAGAACAAAGTCGTGTGACCAGACACAAAGTCAGAATGGGTGACTGTTACTCCAATAAACCTCATTGGTGCGTAAACCATCAACGTCATTGGTTCCTCAATCATTACAAAACCCTTGTGAGAAGCGAGCGCTTAAGTCGAATTGGCTGAACATAGGACTGGAGAACATCAAGGAGAATGGGTGGGCACATATAAATTTTGAGCCATAAAACCTTCTTTTTAAAACCGTGAACCAGACCACGTCATAACCCTTGAAAGTCCTAATTGAATCAGGTTCAGTTCTGAAAGCATACTACGACAAGTTTGTGACACCAGGGAAATTCCTACAAAGAGCAATCGCGAGGGAACTTGATCATTCAACAATGATGACCAGAATCAAGTGCATCTTGTCGGCCTATGAATCAGGGGCATGTTATCCAGTGGTTTTGATGACCAAGGAATCTGTCAGGGTGAAGAAAGTTCCCAAGCATCAGTTGATCGAGGAACGTCATTCAAAGTCAGTTGATCAGAGCTGAGTCTACCAAGCAGGAGCAGGCCACCCTAATTTTCTGTGAACCAAGGATGAATTCTTCCAATGCTCAGTCAGAATGGGTCAAGTCGCTTCCACGCTCACCGGGGCAGAATAATTCCGGAGTTCACTAGATGCAATTCTCCTCGAGCATCCAAGTTTTCTATTCCAGAAATTGGATAATCAGCAACAGTCTGTTCAGAGACTCGCCCAGCAGGGGCAAATTTTGGCTACACAGAGCAATTGGTATCAGTAATTTCCAAGTTCAAGATGAGTATTGGGAAATCATGCTACCCACCGTCACCTTTGTCACCCTTCTCAACCAGAAGCCTTGTCACCTATGACCTTTTTCCCCATCCTCGGGATTTCTTATAGCCTTTCATAAGCATTGCATAAGTCATTTGCATACGTTATTCATGTCGCATATAGAGCATTTGCATCATAAGTGCATTGGGCATCCAACCCCACAAACATCAGATCTCACATCCAGGGCCTCGTAACCCCAGCTTATCAACCTTTCAAAGTCCAGTTCTCGTCTGGCAAGCCTTTTCAAAGTCCAGTTCCCGTCTGGCAAACTTTTCAGAGTCTAGTCCTCGTCCGGCAGACAAACCCAAAGTCCAGTTCTCGTCTGGCAAACCAATTTCAAATACCAGTTCTCGTCTGGTAGGCGAATCTTTTTACCAGTTCTCGTCTGGTCACCCTTTCATTTAGCCTGTTGAACGCCAGTTCCCGTCTGGTAGTCATTCGTTTTCGGAGTCAATTCTCGTTTGACAATGAACCCCAAGTAGTCAGTTCTCGTCTGACGACTTATTCTTTGCCCATCAGTTCTCGTCTGTTGGCCTACCTTTAATAAACCAGTTCTCGTCTGGTAATTCACCTTCAAAAGTCCAATTGCTTGGCAACCAAAAAATATATATATCTATCAACCTGGCCCTAGCGCCCAACCATCCTTGTTTCATATCTTTGCATGAGCATACGTCTGCATTGTACATCATTTGCATTGCATCTTCATACCGCATGGTTTCTGTTTTAGCTCTGATGTGGGGCAAGAATCATTTCAAGACGTAATCTGGGGCAGTTATCTCAAGACTTGTTGAATTTCTGCGAGAGTTTGAAGACACTGGGGCAATTCTGGATGCCAAGTCTTCTGTAAAATCCTCTTAAGACAATCTTCTTATGAATGATGCAGTATGGTATAATTGAGGAGTTAAGGGAATGATAGTTCACTCAGGATGATCGGTAATGCTTTTGTTGAGCTCAGAAGTTTGAAGCACTGTGTTAATTCTCAGGGAATGTCTGGTATTTATTTTACCAGCAGGGCATTGGAAGTTTATTTCTTCCCCGAGCATAAAGATCTTCTTTCAGCCGACAAGTTTCCCTCATGAGGAGTTGTTTATTCGCATTCAGTCAAAGCCAATTTTCATTGGCGTATCTTCCCAGCACAGCTGTTATGCTATACTTGGGGCATATTTTGATTCTCCAGCAAAGTCTCTCCTCAGCAGAGCATTGCCAAATCTTTCCTCAACCATGCCAGAGGGTTGACACGTCCCCAGCTGAGTTGGAACAGATGATAACCCCAACAGAACTTCAAGGCTAATTGAATCGTTCTCATCCCCAAGCGGACTTATCTGTCCACAGCAAAGTTTTCCCAACAGGCAGCTGAAGGCCTTGCATCCCCACAAAGTTAGGATTATCAGAATTCCCTCATCAACAGGATTGTGTGATCAAGCATCTTCCCTAGCCAAGTCTAAAGATGATCGTTCCCCATAGAGTCATCGGGATTCTCATTTTCAAGGGATTTCCCAAGCAGAGCAAGAAGAAATTCTCCCCAGTGGAGTCAGAGCAGGATGATCAGATCCTCAGCATATGTTCAAAGCAGTTAAACGAAGTATACCTCACACAGAGTCGTTTTTCCTCCAGTGGAAACCTCCCCAACCAGCATCAGGTTGCCAACACTTCGTTCCCATCAGAGTTAAAAGCTTTCAACCCGTCAGCAGTATACAGAATGCTTCCCGGATTCCCCAGCGGAGAGTTAAAGCTAAAACAGTTGCCTCACTTTCACAAACATCAGTATATACTCCTTGTGGCACCCGTCCGTGTCATATCCCCAGCAGAAAGCCAAAGTATCCCCTTTGCACTCACAGATACATATATACATAACTTTCTTGACATCCGTCCATGTCACTTTCCCCAGCACAGTAACATAAACACTTTGTATATCAGATACTCGTTCATATTATACTCTTCTCCTTTTGACACTCGTCCGTGTCACTCTCCCCAACAGTTAAATACTCAACTATACACCACTCATACTCATACTTACTACTCATACTTATACAGATACTCGTCCGTATCTTGTATACACCATTTATATCCCCACAGATTCGACATTGGTCCATGTTCTCTGTTAACCAGTTGGTACTCGTCCGTATCATCATCTCAGAACATTGCGTCTAATGTTTGTTTCTACATGATACTCGTCCGTATCATAGTCTTAAGGATGCTTGTCCGCATCTTTTATCCATACACTGTGTCAAACACTTATGTCTTCTTGAATATAGACACTCGTCCGCGTCTACTATTCTCCAGAAGAGTCCCTTCAGATTCAACACTCGTCCGTTAACCAGATGGTACTCGTCCGTATCGTCATCTCTGAACACGTGTCAGTATTTGTTTCTACATGATACTCGTCCGTATCATAGTCATAGGGATGCTCGTCCGCATCTTTGATCTATACACAATACCAAACACTTATACTTTCCTTTCTTGGTTGTGAACGCTCGTCCGTGTTCACTATATCCCCAGTAGATCACCAACAAAGCATTTTCTTTTATCTGACACTCGTCCTGTGTCATGATAACCCTGAGAGCAGCCGTCCCCTGCTGAGTGGTCGTCCTCCACTTCTTGATGGTCGTCCTCCATCATGCTCATCCGATGGCCGTCCCCATCGTTGTTCTTAGCAGCCGTCCCCTGCTAGGTGGTCGTCCTCCACCTTTTGATGATCGTCCTTCATCATTTTATCCAATGGCCGTCCCCATTGTTGATTTTGGTTATCTGGCATTCGTCCTATGTCATGAGAAACCTTGAGAGTAGCCGTCCCCTGCTGAGTGGTCGTCCTCCACTTCTTGATGGTCGTCCTCCATCATGCTCGTCCGATGGTCGTCCCCATCGTTGACCTTTTCTATCCGATGGCCGTCCCCATCGTTGATATTTTCGGCAGCCGTACCCTGCCAGGTGGTCGTCCTCCACCTTTGATGGCCGTCCCCATCATATTTCTTTTATTCCCAACAGAGCAGCCGTCCCCTGCTAGGTGATCGTCCTTCACCTTTGATGGCCGTACCCCATCATCTGTTTATTTCATTTATTCTTTAACCCGATGGCCGTCCCCGTCGTGGTCCCTTTTCCTTTTAGCCCGATGGCCGTCCCCATCGTTGGTTACTTTACCTTTATGAACTTGATGGCCGTCCCCGTCATGTTTCATTAACTCCCAGAAAATTTTACAGCTTTATCCTGATGACCGTCCCCATCATAATTTGATTTTCCCCAGCTAGTCGGCCGTCCCCGTCTTGGCTTTACCTTTTATCCCCAGCATGTCGGCCGTCCCCGTCATTGCGTTGTTTCCCGCTTTACGATATACTTTACTTTCTTTTACAATCTATATCCCTTTTCTTCTTCATTCTGTGAGTGCAAATTTTGGACTGTCTTTGGTATTCAACCACAAGTTATCTTGTTTGCCTGTTAAGCCGTCGCTTACAACCTGCACAGCTAACTCATGTTTGAATAGGGGCAGCTGTAAACACCCCAAATTTTCCCTCACCCATTTCACCATGGCTTGTGATCACTCTCATATGCATAAACTCAATCATATCATCTCACATCTCATTTTTGATTCACTGCATAGATTCTAAGCCATCTGCACCTAGGGTTTGTGATCTGAGCAATCTCAGGGCATCTTGAGCCACCCCACAGGCCATCAATCACTTCAAAGGGATCCATGTGTGTTCAAGCATCATAGTACATCCTCACAAAGTCAAAAATGCAAGGGAATCACAAGAACTAGGGTTTGAATGAATGCAGAGCCAAGGATAGACTGCATAGTTGACTGAAAATTAGGGTTTTGGTTTCAGAGGCCATAACTCCAAATTTTTTGGTCACTCTTGTTTCCTTTGGTCTCTATATGGTGTAGGGAGTATGCATATCAATTTTCATGAAGAAATTCCATGGGGAAGTCATCTGATCAAGAGTTGACTTTTCAGACAAGTCAGTGCAAAATCAGGGCATCTGAGGCCCCCAATGACCCAACCAATGGGTGATCTTCATCATTTTGAGTGTATATGATCTTTATTTGATCATGGAAGAAGGTTGAAGTTCATAAAAATAAAGAATTTAGGGTTTTTGCAAATGTTGACTTTTTGGGCATAGTTGACTTTTCAAGAATGCATCATTTTAGGTCATTTTTCAAGCCTTGATTCTTGATCCAAAAAGGCTTCAAATGGAAAAACTTTGGTCATGAAAGTTGTAGATCTCATCTTTCCCTTTTCAAAAAGTACAAGAACATGATCAAACTCTTCTTGGATCAAAAGTTATGGCATGACAAAGTTGGCTAAAATCATTGATTTTCAAGGCATGCTTCAAATGGAAATTTTGCAAGATCATGAACCAATGCCTTTTGTGACCTCTAATTCATTTCAAACTGTTACACAAACATTCCATGAGCCTTAAAGATCAGAATTGGACCAAGGTTCCACATGGTTATGGTTTGTGTAACTAAGCTTTCTTTCATGTGAACCATAAAGCACCAAGTTGCAAAACTCATGATCACATCTCACCAACTTGATGCATTGGCTGCTGAACCAAGCTAGCCTCACACACACATCATGCTGCACAGCCCATGCCCATTGTACTTAGCTAGAGCTTAGCCCATGCCCTCTCTTACAAGAATTGGACTTTTTGCAAAAGGTGACTTACCAATCAATAAAGGACATGTCTTGTCAACTGACCAATGAGAGAGGTTTTTGTGGACAAATTGCAAGCCATTTCATGTACAAGGCAAGGCTGAAACACTTCATACCAACACATACACAAAAAACACACCAAGCTGCATTTGTCTTCGAAACTCTCTGCCCAGCCTTAAAACACAAAAACCATCTTCACCATTCATCTCACCTCACTCCATAGATCTCAAACCACCAAAAGCCAGGCCTGAAGCAAGCAAGAACACCCCACTGCCATTCTTCACCTCAACTTGCAGTTCCATTCGAATCTTTCTCCCTAGCTCACAAACACACAAACAAACACCACAGACCTTCTCCATTCATCCTCAGGATCATAAACAACCATTCACAATGCCCTGAAACAGCCTGAATCATCCCTGCCATTTTTGACTGAGCTTGAGCAGAAGTTTGTCAAACTTATCATCCAGCCAAAATAAATTTCTTTTGAGCATTCAAACATCATCTGGGGATCAAGTGGAGTGGATTGCACAAGGAGAAGTGGCCAGAAAGTCATCAGAGTGAAAGCTTCGAATCTCAGGTAGCTTGAAAATTATTTTTCCAGAAATCATTTTTCATGTTATAAACTTGTTCTATGTGCTTCACTGATCATCCTGATGTCTTTGGTTTCTAAAATGGCTTTGAAATGAGCATTTAATTTCTCTCTGAAACCTGCGTGCCCTAGTTTTCATTTTCTTCGATTCAGCTTAGTTAGGGAAAAGAAATTTGTTTTGGGAGAGGGGTTTGATTCGTGAGGGGTTGGAGAACATTTCCCATTTCTTAGGTTTCATTTTTGTTACGATTTGAGGGGTTTGAGGATTTCTCAGGGAGGATGCTGGCCGGAGAAGACGACCGGAAGTCTTCTCCGGCCGCTTGAGAGTGATTAAGCCCTAATTGCGTGATTAATGACCATTTGAATGTGGACCACTGGATGCGTTGACATGTTTGACTCCCCGCGCGAATGAAAGGCCAGGATCAGTCTGCTTAGCCCTAATCTCTCTCATTAGTTTTATTTAATTTTTAATTAAGTTAATTAACTCAGGAGCCATCTGGGCCCTTCATTTGCGCGCTGGTCAACAGATTCAAACCCTGGGCTCATCTCAGCCTTCCATTTGGTTTACTTTCCCTTTTATTTAATTTTTATTCATTTTCTTTTCATTTTATTTGCACAATTATTTTAAAATAGTAAAAAATTCTTAAAAATTATGAAACTTTTTCCTAAGAGTTTTAATATTTTTTATGACCCAAAAATATTTTTATTTTATTTTTTATCATTAAAAAAGTATTTTTAAATATTTAAAAGATTATTTTTAATTGATTAATGGAAATTAATTAATTAAAAATACTTTTAGGTATTTAAAAATCACCAAAAAATTCATGAAATGTTCTAAGACATTTAGAAACATTGTCCAACCTTCAAACCAAATTTCTTTTTTGACCTTGATGCATTTTAAGAATTTTTCATTGAATTAAATCATATTTTGTGCATTATTTTGATCATAAGTTCAAAAAAATCACTTCTGCCTATTGGAGAAGAGTTGGACATTGATTCTTCTTGCTTTGTTTTATGTTTAGCATGTAGTTCCTAGGATAAAATGGCCATGATTTGATCTTGCATTTTCCATTTGTTTGGCATTTCTTTTGTTAGGAACCCTAAAAAACCCTAATAACTTAGAAAATTCATAACTTGAGATTGGTTAAGAGTTGAGACCTCCCCTTTGGACATTGGTTTAGTGTAGGGTTAGGGTTTCTTTGAGTGGCATTTTCCATTTTTATCTTAGGGTTTGCTTCTGTTTTTGGGTTTTGTTTGATGTTTGATTCATGAACCCTAATTTGGGCTTCCTTTTGCATCCTTCTTGCATTCTCTTGCATAACATGACTTGTCTTTGCATTTTATGCATTCTTGTGTTTCATTTGACATCTTAAGACATGTAGGAAGCATCTTTGATCATTGCATCTCATATTTGCCATGTCATTTGCCTTGTATGTTTCATAACTTTTCATGCTCATTCATGCTCCTTAGCTTGCATCATTTGCATCCATGATCTTGTATGAACATCTCCATATGCTGCCTCATGTTCATAGCATCTCATGGCATCATTATCATCATCAACATGCTTCTGGTTGTGTTTAGCATCATGTCATTTCATTTTCATTTAGCATTGCATTGCATTTCTTTCTAACATTTCAGGTGGTAAGTAAGCTTGAGAAGTGAATTTGCCTTCACTTCTCATAACTTTTCCTTTCATCTCTCTAGCATCCATTGTTGCATTCTTATATGTGTTTGAGATTGAGCTTGCTCATTCTTGTTCCTCCCACTTTCTTTCTTCAAGTGACTTGACTTCTTGAATGAAGCAAGTTACTTTGCTTCTCTTGATCCTGTTCATCTGCTTCCTGGTGGCTCCTTTTGAAGACTTCTCTTGTAAACCTCACAAACCTTAGGAACAACCAAGCATGACAATGAATTAGGGTTTTGATTAGTCTCCCCTCTTAGTTTTACCTTTGTGTCTCTTTTGAGTCTTCTCCTCTCATCTCATAATCAGGGACTAAACTCTAAAGGCTTTAAGGCTTTGTGATTAAGCTTATGTCTGTATCCTTCTCTTAGGATGGAGTGTATAACTTTAATCCTAAGTGTTAAACCCTTAATGTGTTTAAATCTCTTAATCAATTCACTTAATAATCATCAAGACATCACACTTGTAACTTGGGCCTTGCATTAGGGTTCTAATTCTTCCTTAATTGGTTAAGAAGGACTAACCCTAGTGTTAATGGACAAGTCCCCCTCAAGTTGTCTTACAAATCATAAAACTCACTTCATCATCATATCATTAATAAAATCCACTTAATCAAAGGCTTGTTTTGTCATGAGTTTAATCCCTAATCATGGATTAAGTTGAGGAAATTTCCTCAGCTTAAACACTCTCATCTATTATCCTTCTATTAGGATGGTGTAATGAGTCTGTTTAATCCTTGATTATGGCTTAACCTCATTACTCAACACTAAACAAAAACACCAAAAACATCTAAATAATCACCAATAGGTTAATGATCTTAATCCTACACCAAAGGTGATTAAGTGTGAGAATCTGACTTCACACTTAAGGTAATCTCATTACCCCTAATCAGAGGGAAGATGTGATGAGTTTACCAAATCCATTGGTTTAGACTTAAGCTCATCAACTTATGACAAAAATCCAAAAAAGCAATAAAAGACTGAAAATGCAAAAACAAACAATAATCGTCTCCTTCGGGATTCTTTTCTCATCATCTTCACTCACAAACGAGAACTTGCTTCTTCCGTCTAATGCAAGACAGTTTGCACCTGAGCCAGACAGGTCATACACTTGAGCATAGACAAGTAAGCAGTTCACAAGTCAATTCATCTTTCAGTCTCTTTGGGTCGAACTACGGTGTTCTGACTTCCTCATTGCACGAGAGGATACGTAGGCATAACTTAACAGTTATCGAACAAAAGTCTCTGTATATTCCCCCTCTTTCCAGCTTTATTCTTTAGCCTCATTTTCTTGAGCATTTCACTCTTGTTCCTACAATGGCACTTCATTTATACACTTCACTTTTCTTTTACACAGACACTTGCATTTTTTCCAGCTCTTTTGATACACAAATTGCACTGACACTACCCCTTTAAAACACAAATCCTTTAAGCGTGGATCCCGTCGAGTACGACGGACAATCTGGGTGCTAATACCTTCCCAGGTTGTAACCAACCCCCTTTCTCAGTCTCTCTGGTTCGCAACCGTCTTATCCATGTCTTTCTAGGTCTATGCAGCATTGCCTTTCCTCCGGGATAAAAATGCCTAGCTGGCGACTCTATTCATCTCCAGTGAGTTCACGGCAGTGTGTTCTCATTGTCCCTCTCGCCGACCGTTCGCGTCTGTACCTTTATTTGGGCCGGTCCCATCTATCGGGAGCGACAGCTTGGCGACTCTGCTGGGGATCCTTATTCTGCAACCAGGGCTTCTGGTTCTTTTTGTGGGTTCCTCCTAGCGCTTGATTGATTTGTGTTTACTGGGGTGTTATGAACAAATTAGAGAGATAAGTTCGAACGAAGAGTATCGTATGGTCTTTAAAGGGTTGTGTACGTGAATGTATATGAAAATAGATGAGTTGTATGGATACTCACCAATGCGTTAAGGATGCTTTAAGTTTAGTAGTGATGGCTCGCAAATGATTGTAAGTTATGTGATATTGTTGCGTTGTTATTGATTGAAACCTTGTGTTAATATAACCTTGAGTGAATTGAGTCCCGTAAAGAGAATTGATATGGAATGTAGTAACCATGATTAAAGTTGTTAAGCTGGATTGGATAAATTGGTTCAGGTTTAGATTGAATTTGGAAATTTTACTAGTTATGATTGCAACAGTATAACCTTTGTGCCTCTATCATAGGGAGAGTTTTGGACTGAGGTGAGTATTATGTGTTTGGTAAGGAAATTTTTATATCCTTAAATGTCTTCAAATTCTTCTATTGTTGGTTGGTGGGAACTCCAATGGATAAGTGTGTTCTTTGCAGACTGTTAGTGTCAGACCCTAATTTTTGACCCTAAGATTTTTCGCATCTCATCTGCATTTGCATACAAACAAGATCACGCACTGGTTCGTTTAATCCTTTTCAGGATTTAAAAGACAGGGCAGTGATTTCAATTCAGAGGTGTTTTGTTCAGTCATGATCCGATTCAGATGGACGTTTGACCTAATCTTGGTCAAACTATCAAAAGATTGTTTCAAATGCAAGTTGTGAATGCTAGTGGTTCATTTCTCAGACAGTGCGGATTCAAAAGTTCAAGACTGTGTTATGTGCGAAGTCATTAGTTATCAGGCAGTGTTTTGGGTGAAATTCGGTTTGAATCAGTCAGTTCATCAAGTTTATCAGTGATTCATCTGAGAATTTATTTTTCTCAGCATGAATTCAAAGTTTCAGACAGATTTCAAGTGGTTGTGGCTCAATGTTGTGATTTGGTCAGTGGCTTGTGATTGGTCTAATTCACCAGGCGTATGAAAAAATCAGATGTGGTTCTGGGCTAAAAGATCATCATTTTGTATTTATCATCCACTTTCCGATTATCCATTTCTATCCATTTTTAATATTCGATCCATAACCCATTATTTTCGATTTTTATTCATTTTTTCAAATTTATTTCACAATACCATTTACCATTAACACCATTATTTTCTTTTAACCATTACCATTACCAAAAATACATGTCAAAAATCTATCAATCCATTATCCAGATAAACATTTTTTTTTAATTCCATAAAGGCCAATCCTATTATTAAGTTTTTTCTTAAAGCCCATCCCATTTGTCAAAAAAAAAAGAGAGATTATCAAAAAAAATATTATTAGAAAAAAGTCCATTTTATTATTGTTATGAACAAAAAAAAAAGAGAAAAGAAATTGTTGGAGGGAGGCCCATCGGCCCATCATTTTTATGGCAGCTAACTTCAGCTTACATCAACAAATTTACAAGCCCACACAACCAGTCTTCACAATTCCTCACAAAATCCCACGTGACATCTCCAAGCCATACATCACTCAAATTCCCAAACAACACTTAGCTTCCCTCAAGCCTCATACAGCCTCAGCCACACAAAATCATCCTCACGCAAGCTGACCCCACACTTCAAACATCACGTACACAGCATGCCTCCAAGCAAAAACATGCCCAATTTTCCTTCACGCGCGTACAAGCGCAAGCCAACATACAACAAGACCCTCATCTTACAAAAATTCAAGCCGTACACTCCCACAAACTTCAGCCGTACCTGCGGCAAAAACACTCCCAGCTTCATTCACTTGCCCCACAAAACTAGCTGCCAAGCTGAAACAAAATTCTTGCAAGCCACTGTGTCCCGCAACCAGCCAAACAAAAACAACTTCGAGCTGCCGTAAGTCTTACGCGCCCAACAGCTTCACGAGCAATCTCCAGCTTCGCATCAACTCATGCGCACCACGCCATTTCTCCACAACACACTCACCTGAGCATCACACACAAGGCCAAAGCTTCACTAAGCCTAATCCTCCCTCACGTGCAAGCCGCACTTCACTTTGCCCAGCTTTACACAGCTTCAGCCAACATAAACAAAAGTCTCACGCACGCATACGCCGCAGCAAGCATCACACCTTTTGCATCAACAATCACACGCACCTGCACATGTATCAAAACGCAAAAAAAATAATTGAAACGTGGCATCTTGAACACATAATACTCGTGAGCTTCAAAAGGTTTTATGAAAAAAAGGTTTTATGAAATATTTTTTTTTTAGAAAAAAGCAAATTTCAAAAAAAAAAGAGGTTTAGAAAGATTTTGTAGAAAGACTTTTTTAGAAGTAATTTTTTTTAGAAAAGATTTTAAAAATATATTCTAAGTCTTTTATTGGATCTATTTTTGGATCCATTATTCTTCATCTCTTTTTAATTTTGGTCGATGACAATCTTCCGATTCGGGATTGTTGATTTCCGAATTAGTTTAACCTTCATTATTCCAAATCTATGGATGAATGATCATTTGGATCATTCTCCATACTTTGAGATCGTGATAGGTTGCTTTTCGAGAAATTCAACGATAATCACGATTAAGATTAGACCGTTCCTTTTCTTTTAGTGTGGCATGTTTTCGGAGAACGATCCATAATATCGTTTCTCTAACATGTATTAACACAAATATTTTCCACTTTAATTAGTGGTGGCCGGCCTCATTTGTAGGGTAATTACTCCGTAAATTACTCGGCGATTGCTTAACATAGACCTAAATTTGTCCCGATTCGGAATGCGATCCACTTGGATCCGGTTGCCTCGACTTTATTTTTTCTTTTTCGTGGTTGTGCTTGATTAAGTTCATCATACCACTTTATATTGTAAATATTAATATTGTGAATATACTAACATTTAATTAAATCTCTCGCACCTTATCCTTTTACTTTAAATCTCTCGTTTCCTATCTCTTATTATGCTTTTATATTCATTCATCATATTGCTTATTGTATATATTATTGTTGCTTGTTATTTTTCCTTTGTCCATTTGGACACAAAAACATTAATAATGGATTAAACATCTAAAAAATGGGTGACTATTATTGCGGACTATGGTTACTATCCCTTGCTTCGGAGATTCGGACTTAGATTCTAGGATCATCCCTTTGCTCTTTTGTTATGGATTGAAAACTTTGGTTCCGATTAAGTTTACTTGTTTATGAAGATGGAAATCCAATTGTATCAAAGAATGCTTGCCATATGGTTTGATCATTTCTTCCTTTAGCTTTTATTTTCAAGTTTTAGGATAGTCCCTTCATCTCTTCCTATCTTCTTAAATTTTCAAATCTTCTCCCTCTTTTCAAAACTTTCTTTGTTTTCTAACTTCAAACATTTTTCTCAATTAAACTTTGACTTAGGTCATTGCTTTTACCGTTTCATTTCATTTCTTTAATAAATGCTAAACTACATAAGCATATCAAAACTTCTTTCTCAAAAAACTTTTAAAACTTTCACAACTCATTCAATTGCTTTTGTGCCCTCGTGCACGTTTTCCTTTTAACCTTTTTGTGTTTAGATATGATTCATCCTTTCTAGCGGAATTATTCGCTAAAGGATGACGACTTATCTTTACATTTTAAAATCAATTCAACTCACTTGCTTTTTTTACAATTTGTACCACGAACTACGGGGTTTTGATCTCGCATTGCACGTTGTGGGTACGTAGGCATGAGACGTTCGTCTCTTCAAACACCAAAATCTTAAAAAACATTCTTCTTCTCATCTCTTCAATCTTTTTTCAAGCAAACCATTTCAAACCAAAAAATGCAGTAAACATTTCAAAGGGTTCCCGTAGAGTACTACGGACAAGTCGGGTGCTTAAAACCTTCCCGATTTGTAACCAATCCCCGTACCCATTCTCTGTTTGATTCTTTTAGCTTTTTAGCTTTTAAGATTCATTAAGGTTTTGTTCGTTCATTTTCCTTTTTCCTTTTGGAAATAAATAAAAGCGCGGTGGCGACTCTGTGTATATTGAGTGAAGTTAATCAATAGCTTACACTCATGATTTTACCGCTACAGAAAAGTGGCGACTCTGCTGGGGAGTCAATCTCTAAGTGGATTTGGCCTACTTTGATTTGTTTATTGCTTTAGTTTGATTTGCTTGTTACTTGGTTTTTCTGTTTCGGTTTTGGTGATCCTCTGTGAGATAGGTTCTAACCCGGATCTGAGTTGGAACTTATGATAGGACGGCGATATTCGAAGCGATATGCGATGGAGTAGTCCAAAGCAATATCAATTTGATAATCTCCACTTGGTTAGGCTCTCTTGGACTATCAATGTCATGACGAGTAATCGTACGTGGCATTATTTTCCAACCTTGAGCTGATCATACTGAGGACCGTAGAACCCTTAACCAATCTAAGCCAATTTAGGAACGTAGTGCGGAAACTATCTGAGTGTAAACTTAAGGTGGTTGTCACGCGATACTACACTCGGACGAGGTCTATTTTAAGAATGTTATCGGTTGGGGAGTAATCCAACGTACCGATGATATTCTAAAGATGGCTGTTAACTCCGGGAACCTCTGTTAGCACCCTTCTGGTTTTTTGCAGGTACAATGAAGACAAACCTTAGTACATACCTGTTTGGGTTGGTGTTCTTATCCCATGACTCCATGCTCGTGATTCGAACCTTTGAACCTGTGTGCTTTGCGTGATCTTGTTTGTATTTGTTGCATCTACATATTCATCATGATCATCATCACAACCATTTTTCAAGGAAGACAATTCCGATTATTGCAAATGTTAGAAAAAAAAGTAAATATTCCTGTTTGTCAAGATTTTTCATGATGGTATTCTCGATGTTGACCATGTTTGTAATAATCGAGTTGTTTTTCTGAAAATGGAAGTGAACATTGCATATCATTGCATCCTCGCATATTCTTGCGTTCATCCGAGTTGTGTGGGAATTCATCCCGGTTGTTTCTTTCCTCAGTTGTCTGTTGATCCGTCAAGCTGACTCCTCACCACAGATACGGTACTAGAGTTGTTATCAGATTGAGAGCTATCAGATTGAGAATGGAAAGTCAAGCCCAACACAACAAGAAAGTTAGGGAAGACCTTGATGAGTTGAAAAGCGATGTGAGTCAGATCATGGAGATGCTACAGGCTTTGATCATTAGGGAAACTCAACCTCAGAGGATTGTCATGCCTCAAGTCAATGTTTTTGCTGGTGAAGCAAGTGTTGTTGGAATAACTCGTCGCAGACAACAACACCATGAACAATCATACCCTACTGCAGTTGCTCCGATGATCAATGGCCCATCTATTCAAAGGAATGTTGGCCAGAACTAGAATCGTAATGCCAGGAGCAGGCCAAACTTTGATCCTATTCCGATGACTTATGCTGAGCTGTATCCTTACTTGGTCCAGAATGGTTGGATTACTACTAGGCCTGCGCCTCCTGTTCGAAATCCTCTTCCGGTTGGTTTTAGAGCAGATCTTCGCTGTGAGTTTCATCAAGGTGGAACTGGTCATGACTTAGAACACTGTTTTGCATTGAAGGCTAAAGTAAAAGAGCTTGTCAGAAATGGGACGATCACTTTTGAGGATACAAATCCTAATGTTGTCAACAATCCTTTTCCAAATCATGGGAAGTGAATCTTCTAGAAGACTTCAATTGTCAAATTTTCTTCAAGGCCAGAATATCAGACGGGACGGCTCATCCTTGTTGTTGATTGATCACTAGGCCATTGTTTCTTTGTGTTTGAAATTTTCTTCAATCATATTAAGTTGTTTGCTTTTAAGCTTGTTTGTACTTTCATGTTGATTTTAATGAAATGAGCAT
Organism: Lathyrus aphaca; assembly: GCA_963966055.1. Taxonomy (NCBI): domain Eukaryota; kingdom Viridiplantae; phylum Streptophyta; class Magnoliopsida; order Fabales; family Fabaceae; genus Lathyrus; species Lathyrus aphaca. Next base: position 458,955,895 of record OZ014522.1, on the reverse strand, counting down.
TGCTTTGTTTTGATTCAATTTCATTTGCTGTTTGCATCTTTATGCTTTACATTTCAAGTTCATTTATCTTTTCTCAAAGTTTTTACAATGATTGGGGGAGGATGATGAAAACGAGATACCCATAATTATTGTTGGTATGCTTTCAATTGAGACTTGGTTGATGATATACAGGCATTGTTTCAAATCCTAAACACTGGAGAAATAAGGAAGTTAATCCTTTGTTAACCCCTTTTGAGCCTTGAAGTAGGAGTTTCTTTCTATTAAAAAAAAAACCCTCAATTTTAACCCGGGGATGGGTAGCTCTCAATTAATTCGAATGTGCATTCAAGTACAAAAGAATCATTCAAGACACCTTTCAAATAAAGGTTGCAATCTCAAGTTTTCCTTCACACACATCAAAGAAGTGTTGAAGATGTTTCTCAATTCAAAAGCCAATGATGGTTCATCGTAATCATTAAGCCATGCAGTCATTATCTTTCAAAAAAATGATATTAAAAAAAAATTTATTGAAAAAAATCAAAGCCCGCTAAGTCAAAACCTATGAAGGAGACTTAGGCAAAAAAACTGGGGCATCCCGCTGGCTGTAAGATCAAATGACGCAGTTCAGGCAAAAGTTAGGGATAATAAAAGGAAAGATTTGTCAAGAGGTTATCAGAATCCTCAGCAAAAATAAGTTGAGTTGACCAAAGTCCTCATTGGAAATAACAAAAGTAAGAGATGACTGCTATCTTCAAAATCCTTTGGCTTATGAACCATTTTCATCTGTGCAATCCCAAATGCCTTGGAACTTGAATGCATAGGCTGAATTAATTGAATGTAGGACTGGAGTTCATCACGAAGTTGGGTTAGGTACAAATAAACTTTGAGCCTATATCCTTTGTTTCATAAACCGTGAACCAGACCATGTTACAACCTTCAAAAGTCCTAATTGAATCCAGGTTTCTTTTGAAAAGCATACTACAACGAGGTTGCGTAAACTGACTCCCAAGTTCTTTACCAATCATTTATTTTCTTACCATTGCTTTATCTTTAACGTTGTCTCAACCGTCGTGTTGTGACATGTTTCATTTACTGTACATCAATAAATTTCATTCCAAAAATAATTCTTGATTTCAAACTTTGCATTGAACTTTGCATTAAAATTACCAGGTTTGTACAAACATTTTTATTTGCAAATAAACTTTCCTCATCAAGGAATTTTCAAACAGTTTAGAAACTTGGTCGGTGATCTTATCAGGGGCAAGTTTTTCTCAGTTCCTATGGTTCAAGAATTGTTGCGCAGTGCAAGTTGTTCTCAAATTTGGTTAGTCAGAAGATTCTCTGCAAGTTACATGTTGGGTTTTTTTTTTTTAAGGGCTGAGGCTAGGATCAGTTTACTTTCTCAACATTTTCTCAAAGGCTGAAGCCATGAACAGTTTATCTTCTCAGCAGTTATTTCAAAGATTTGATTATTTTCTCCAGCAGTAGTCATGAATTGAATCCATTATCAGTTTACCTTCATCAGTCATTGAACTTGGGGAAATTTTCTTCAAGAATCCCCAAGCAGCTTTGCATGACTTCTCTCAAAAGATTTGCAACTTGGAACAGTTCACTGGTGTGACAGAGATTTGTGCAGCAGTAGCATCTCTGATATTCGAGCAGAATGGCAATGACTTCTGTGTTGAGGAATCAGTCTTTCATCTTTTTACTCCTCTAAGAGTATAAACTGGTTGTCATCTTTTTCACTCCTCTAAGAGTCTAAATTGGTTGTCATCATTTCTTTTCTCATATTATGTCTTTGGGTGTGTTATTCCCCAGTTTTGTTTACAGTTTGCATATTTGAGTGTTTTAGTCCTCATTATGTGTATCCTTAGGGTGTGTTATTCCCCATTGTCGAAAAAGCTTGCATATTTGAGTGTGTTACGCCTCATTATGCGTTTTCTCGGGTGTGTTATTCCCTAGTTTTGTTTACGGTTACATACTTGAGTGTTTTAGTCCTCACTATGCATATTCTTGGGTGGTTTAGTCCCCATTTTTGTAAATGTCTGCATACTGAGTGTTTTAGTCCTCCTATGCATTTCTCAAAGTCTTGTTGTTGTCAATTTCTTACTTTTTGGTCAAAGTCCAACTTACTTGGCATTTGTCTGTCTCTCCAGAACTTTTTCTTCACTTACTTGTTGTGTCTTCTCAGATATTACACCCTTTCTATCCGACTGCCATTCTCGGATGTCCATAGTGAAGTCATCATTGATTTGATGTACTGTCCTGGACCTTTTTCCATCTCATTCAGTTCTTTTCCTGAATGTTGTGATTCACATTTTTATCTGATTGCCATTCTCAGATGTTGTGATCACTTCCTATCCGACTGCCATTCTCGGATGTCCATAGTGAAGTCATCATTGATTTGATGTACTGTCCTGGACCTTTTTCCATCTCATTCAGTTCTTTTCCTGAATGTTGTGATTCACATTTTTATCTGATTGCCATTCTCAGATGTTGTGATCACTTCCTATCCGACTGCCATTCTCGGATGTCCATAGTGAAGTCATCATTGATTTGATGTACTGTCCTGGACCTTTTTCCATCTCATTCAGTTCTTTTCCTGAATGTTGTGATTCACATTTTTATCTGATTGCCATTCTCAGATGTTGTGATCACTTCCTATCCGATTGCTATTCCCGGATGTCCATAGTGAAGTCATCATTGATTTGGTGTACTGTCCCGGACTTTTTTCCATCTCATTCAGTTCTTTTCCTGAATGTTGTGATTCACATTTTTATCTGATTGCCATTCTCAGATGTTGTGATCATTTCCTATCCGATTGCTATTCCCGGATGTCCATAGTGAAGTCATCATTGATTTGATGTACTGTCCCGGACCTTTTTCCATTTCATTCAGTTCTTTTCCTGAATGTTGTGATTCACATTTTTATCTGATTGCCATTCTCAGATGTTGTAATCACTTGCCTTCCGATTGCCATTCTCGGATTTTCATGTTGTAGTCATCATTAAGTTGATGTACTTTCCCCGAATTTTTCCATTTCATGCAGTGCTGTTCCTGAATGTTGTAATTCATTTTCATCTGATTGCTATTCTCAGATGTTGTGATTACCCTTTTCCGATTTCCATTCTCGGATATCATTATTAAAGTCAGTAATGTCATCTTTGGATGCTTCTGATGTGCTGTTTCGGGACTTTTCTCATTTCATCCAGTGCCATTCCTGGATGTTGTGATGTTTTCTGTCCAATTGTCATTCTTGGACATTTTCACCTCGGCTGAGCCATGTGTTGGTCTCTAGCATGTTGTTTTTCCCGTCGGAGTTTTATGCTCCTTATCCCCAGCGTGTATTCTTGTTCCTTGTGTTGTCTTGTCCCTCACGGATTCTTTGCATTTCATTCAGTTCCATATACATTTCATATCATCTCATAAATTTTCTCATAATTTTTCATATTACTGTCACATATTTTCTCTGCATTTCATATTTTTCTCATAACAGTTTCATATGCTTCATATCATTTCTATGTCATCTTCATATCATTTCACATCGTTCATTTCATTTCATTCCAGTTTTTGGCATCTTAGGTTCAAAAATTGGGTTTTTTGATATTTAAGTATCTTCCATCTTGTCGAAACGAAGATTTCAATCTTCATTATCTCTGGATTGAAGAAACTTAAATAGGGGCATCTGTCAGACCCTAATTTTTGACCCTAAGATTTTTCGCATCTCATCTGCATTTGCATACAAACAAGATCACGCACTGGTTCGTTTATTCCTTTTCAGGATTTAAAAGACAGGGCAGTGATTTCAATTCAGAGGTGTTTTGTTCAGTCATGATCCGATTCAGATCGACGTTTGACCTAATCTTGGTCAAACTATCAAAAGATTGTTTCAAATGCAAGTTGTGAATGCTAGTGGTTCATTTCTCAGACAGTGCGGATTCAAAAGTTCAAGACTGTGTTATGTGCGAAGTCATTAGTTATCAGGCAGTGTTTTGGGTGAAATTCGGTTTGAATCAGTCAGTTCATCAAGTTTATCAGTGATTCATCTGAGAATTTATTTTTCTCAGCATGAATTCAAAGTTCCAGACAGATTTCAAGTGGTTGTGGCTCAATGTTGTGATTTGGTCAGTGGCTTGTGATTGGTCTAATTCACCAGGCGTATGAAAAAATCAGATGTGGTTCTGGGCTAAAAGATCATCATTTTGTATTTATCATCCACTTTCCGATTATCCATTTCTATCCATTTTTAATATTCGATCCATAACCCATTATTTTCGATTTTTATTCATTTTTTCAAATTTATTTCACAATACCATTTACCATTAACACCATTATTTTCTTTTAACCATTACCATTACCAAAAATACATGTCAAAAATCTATCAATCCATTATCCAGATAAACATTTTTTTTTTAATTCCATAAAGGCCAATCCTATTATTAAGTTTTTTCTTAAAGCCCATCCCATTTGTCAAAAAAAAAAGAGAGATTATCAAAAAAAATATTATTAGAAAAAAGTCCATTTTATTATTGTTATGAACAAAACAAAAAAAGAGAAAAGAAATTGTTGGAGGGAGGCCCATCGGCCCATCATTTTTATGGCAGCTAACTTCAGCTTACATCAACAAATTTACAAGCCCACACAACCAGTCTTCACAATTCCTCACAAAATCCCACGTGACATCTCCAAGCCATACATCACTCAAATTCCCAAACAACACTTAGCTTCCCTCAAGCCTCATACAGCCTCAGCCACACAAAATCATCCTCACGCAAGCTGACCCCACACTTCAAACATCACGTACACAGCATGCCTCCAAGCAAAAACATGCCCAATTTTCCTTCACGCGCGTACAAGCGCAAGCCAACATACAACAAGACCCTCATCTTACAAAAATTCAAGCCGTACACTCCCACAAACTTCAGCCGTACCTGCGGCAAAAACACTCCCAGCTTCATTCACTTGCCCCACAAAACTAGCTGCCAAGCTGAAACAAAATTCTTGCAAGCCACTGTGTCCCGCAACCAGCCAAACAAAAACAACTTCGAGCTGCCGTAAGTCTTACGCGCCCAACAGCTTCACGAGCAATCTCCAGCTTCGCATCAACTCATGCGCACCACGCCATTTCTCCACAACACACTCACCTGAGCATCACACACAAGGCCAAAGCTTCACTAAGCCTAATCCTCCCTCACGTGCAAGCCGCACTTCACTTTGCCCAGCTTTACACAGCTTCAGCCAACATAAACAAAAGTCTCACGCACGCATACGCCGCAGCAAGCATCACACCTTTTGCATCAACAATCACACGCACCTGCACATGTATCAAAACGCAAAAAAAATAATTGAAACGTGGCATCTTGAACACATAATACTCGTGAGCTTCAAAAGGTTTTATGAAAAAAAGGTTTTATGAAATATTTTTTTTTTAGAAAAAAGCAAATTTCAAAAAAAAAAGAGGTTTAGAAAGATTTTGTAGAAAGACTTTTTTAGAAGTAATTTTTTTTAGAAAAGATTTTAAAAATATATTCTAAGTCTTTTATTGGATCTATTTTTGGATCCATTATTCTTCATCTCTTTTTAATTTTGGTCGATGACAATCTTCCGATTCGGGATTGTTGATTTCCGAATTAGTTTAACCTTCATTATTCCAAATCTATGGATGAATGATCATTTGGATCATTCTCCATACTTTGAGATCGTGATAGGTTGCTTTTCGAGAAATTCAACGATAATCACGATTAAGATTAGACCGTTCCTTTTCTTTTAGTGTGGCATGTTTTCGGAGAACGATCCATAATATCGTTTCTCTAACATGTATTAACACAAATATTTTCCACTTTAATTAGTGGTGGCCGGCCTCATTTGTAGGGTAATTACTCCGTAAATTACTCGGCGATTGCTTAACATAGACCTAAATTTGTCCCGATTCGGAATGCGATCCACTTGGATCCGGTTGCCTCGACTTTATTTTTTCTTTTTCGTGGTTGTGCTTGATTAAGTTCATCATACCACTTTATATTGTAAATATTAATATTGTGAATATACTAACATTTAATTAAATCTCTCGCACCTTATCCTTTTACTTTAAATCTCTCGTTTCCTATCTCTTATTATGCTTTTATATTCATTCATCATATTGCTTATTGTATATATTATTGTTGCTTGTTATTTTTCCTTTGTCCATTTGGACACAAAAACATTAATAATGGATTAAACATCTAAAAAATGGGTGACTATTATTGCGGACTATGGTTACTATCCCTTGCTTCGGAGATTCGGACTTAGATTCTAGGATCATCCCTTTGCTCTTTTGTTATGGATTGAAAACTTTGGTTCCGATTAAGTTTACTTGTTTATGAAGATGGAAATCCAATTGTATCAAAGAATGCTTGCCATATGGTTTGATCATTTCTTCCTTTAGCTTTTATTTTCAAGTTTTAGGATAGTCCCTTCATCTCTTCCTATCTTCTTAAATTTTCAAATCTTCTCCCTCTTTTCAAAACTTTCTTTGTTTTCTAACTTCAAACATTTTTCTCAATTAAACTTTGACTTAGGTCATTGCTTTTACCGTTTCATTTCATTTCTTTAATAAATGCTAAACTACATAAGCATATCAAAACTTCTTTCTCAAAAAACTTTTAAAACTTTCACAACTCATTCAATTGCTTTTGTGCCCTCGTGCACGTTTTCCTTTTAACCTTTTTGTGTTTAGATATGATTCATCCTTTCTAGCGGAATTATTCGCTAAAGGATGACGACTTATCTTTACATTTTAAAATCAATTCAACTCACTTGCTTTTTTTACAATTTGTACCACGAACTACGGGGTTTTGATCTCGCATTGCACGTTGTGGGTACGTAGGCATGAGACGTTCGTCTCTTCAAACACCAAAATCTTAAAAAACATTCTTCTTCTCATCTCTTCAATCTTTTTTCAAGCAAACCATTTCAAACCAAAAAATGCAGTAAACATTTCAAAGGGTTCCCGTAGAGTACTACGGACAAGTCGGGTGCTTAAAACCTTCCCGATTTGTAACCAATCCCCGTACCCATTCTCTGTTTGATTCTTTTAGCTTTTTAGCTTTTAAGATTCATTAAGGTTTTGTTCGTTCATTTTCCTTTTTCCTTTTGGAAATAAATAAAAGCGCGGTGGCGACTCTGTGTATATTGAGTGAAGTTAATCAATAGCTTACACTCATGATTTTACCGCTACAGAAAAGTGGCGACTCTGCTGGGGAGTCAATCTCTAAGTGGATTTGGCCTACTTTGATTTGTTTATTGCTTTAGTTTGATTTGCTTGTTACTTGGTTTTTCTGTTTCGGTTTTGGTGATCCTCTGTGAGATAGGTCCTAACCCGGATCTGAGTTGGAACTTATGATAGGACGGCGATATTCGAAGCGATATGCGATGGAGTAGTCCAAAGCAATATCAATTTGATAATCTCCACTTGGTTAGGCTCTCTTGGACTATCAATGTCATGATGAGTAATCGTACGTGGCATTATTTTCCAACCTTGAGCTGATCATACTGAGGACCGTAGAACCCTTAACCAATCTAAGCCAATTTAGGAACGTAGTGCGGAAACTATCTGAGTGTAAACTTAAGGTGGTTGTCACGCGATACTACACTCGGACGAGGTCTATTTTAAGAATGTTATCGGTTGGGGAGTAATCCAACGTACCGATGATATTCTAAAGATGGCTGTTAACTCCGGGAACCTCTGTTAGCACCCTTCTGGTTTTTTGCAGGTACAATGAAGACAAACCTTAGTACATACCTGTTTGGGTTGGTGTTCTTATCCCATGACTCCATGCTCGTGATTCGAACCTTTGAACCTGTGTGCTTTGCGTGATCTTGTTTGTATTTGTTGCATCTACATATTCATCATGATCATCATCACAACCATTTTTCAAGGAAGACAATTCCGATTATTGCAAATGTTAGAAAAAAAAGTAAATATTCCTGTTTGTCAAGATTTTTCATGATGGTATTCTCGATGTTGACCATGTTTGTAATAATCGAGTTGTTTTTCTGAAAATGGAAGTGAACATTGCATATCATTGCATCCTCGCATATTCTTGCGTTCATCCGAGTTGTGTGGGAATTCATCCCGGTTGTTTCTTTCCTCAGTTGTCTGTTGATCCGTCAAGCTGACTCCTCACCACAGATACGGTACTAGAGTTGTTATCAGATTGAGAGCTATCAGATTGAGAATGGAAAGTCAAGCCCAACACAACAAGAAAGTTAGGGAAGACCTTGATGAGTTGAAAAGCGATGTGAGTCAGATCATGGAGATGCTACAGGCTTTGATCATTAGGGAAACTCAACCTCAGAGGATTGTCATGCCTCAAGTCAATGTTTTTGCTGGTGAAGCAAGTGTTGTTGGAATAACTCGTCGCAGACAACAACACCATGAACAATCATACCCTACTGCAGTTGCTCCGATGATCAATGGCCCATCTATTCAAAGGAATGTTGGCCAGAACTAGAATCGTAATGCCAGGAGCAGGCCAAACTTTGATCCTATTCCGATGACTTATGCTGAGCTGTATCCTTACTTGGTCCAGAATGGTTGGATTACTACTAGGCCTGCGCCTCCTGTTCGAAATCCTCTTCCGGTTGGTTTTAGAGCAGATCTTCGCTGTGAGTTTCATCAAGGTGGAACTGGTCATGACTTAGAACACTGTTTTGCATTGAAGGCTAAAGTAAAAGAGCTTGTCAGAAATGGGACGATCACTTTTGAGGATACAAATCCTAATGTTGTCAACAATCCTTTTCCAAATCATGGGAAGTGAATCTTCTAGAAGACTTCAATTGTCAAATTTTCTTCAAGGCCAGAATATCAGACGGGACGGCTCATCCTTGTTGTTGATTGATCACTAGGCCATTGTTTCTTTGTGTTTGAAATTTTCTTCAATCATATTAAGTTGTTTGCTTTTAAGCTTGTTTGTACTTTCATGTTGATTTTAATGAAATGAGCATTGCTTTGTTTTGATTCAATTTCATTTGCTGTTTGCATCTTTATGCTTTACATTTCAAGTTCATTTATCTTTTCTCAAAGTTTTTACAATGATTGGGGGAGGATGATGAAAACGAGATACCCATAATTATTGTTGGTATGCTTTCAATTGAGACTTGGTTGATGATATACAGGCATTGTTTCAAATCCTAAACACTGGAGAAATAAGGAAGTTAATCCTTTGTTAACCCCTTTTGAGCCTTGAAGTAGGAGTTTCTTTCTATTAAAAAAAAAACCCTCAATTTTAACCCGGGGATGGGTAGCTCTCAATTAATTCGAATGTGCATTCAAGTACAAAAGAATCATTCAAGACACCTTTCAAATAAAGGTTGCAATCTCAAGTTTTCCTTCACACACATCAAAGAAGTGTTGAAGATGTTTCTCAATTCAAAAGCCAATGATGGTTCATCGTAATCATTAAGCCATGCAGTCATTATCTTTCAAAAAAATGATATTAAAAAAAAATTTATTGAAAAAAATCAAAGCCCGCTAAGTCAAAACCTATGAAGGAGACTTAGGCAAAAAAACTGGGGCATCCCGCTGGCTGTAAGATCAAATGACGCAGTTCAGGCAAAAGTTAGGGATAATAAAAGGAAAGATTTGTCAAGAGGTTATCAGAATCCTCAGCAAAAATAAGTTGAGTTGACCAAAGTCCTCATTGGAAATAACAAAAGTAAGAGATGACTGCTATCTTCAAAATCCTTTGGCTTATGAACCATTTTCATCTGTGCAATCCCAAATGCCTTGGAACTTGAATGCATAGGCTGAATTAATTGAATGTAGGACTGGAGTTCATCACGAAGTTGGGTTAGGTACAAATAAACTTTGAGCCTATATCCTTTGTTTCATAAACCGTGAACCAGACCATGTTACAACCTTCAAAAGTCCTAATTGAATCCAGGTTTCTTTTGAAAAGCATACTACAACGAGGTTGCGTAAACTGACTCCCAAGTTCTTTACCAATCATTTATTTTCTTACCATTGCTTTATCTTTAACGTTGTCTCAACCGTCGTGTTGTGACATGTTTCATTTACTGTACATCAATAAATTTCATTCCAAAAATAATTCTTGATTTCAAACTTTGCATTGAACTTTGCATTAAAATTACCAGGTTTGTACAAACATTTTTATTTGCAAATAAACTTTCCTCATCAAGGAATTTTCAAACAGTTTAGAAACTTGGTCGGTGATCTTATCAGGGGCAAGTTTTTCTCAGTTCCTATGGTTCAAGAATTGTTGCGCAGTGCAAGTTGTTCTCAAATTTGGTTAGTCAGAAGATTCTCTGCAAGTTACATGTTGGGTTTTTTTTTTTTAAGGGCTGAGGCTAGGATCAGTTTACTTTCTCAACATTTTCTCAAAGGCTGAAGCCATGAACAGTTTATCTTCTCAGCAGTTATTTCAAAGATTTGATTATTTTCTCCAGCAGTAGTCATGAATTGAATCCATTATCAGTTTACCTTCATCAGTCATTGAACTTGGGGAAATTTTCTTCAAGAATCCCCAAGCAGCTTTGCATGACTTCTCTCAAAAGATTTGCAACTTGGAACAGTTCACTGGTGTGACAGAGATTTGTGCAGCAGTAGCATCTCTGATATTCGAGCAGAATGGCAATGACTTCTGTGTTGAGGAATCAGTCTTTCATCTTTTTACTCCTCTAAGAGTATAAACTGGTTGTCATCTTTTTCACTCCTCTAAGAGTCTAAATTGGTTGTCATCATTTCTTTTCTCATATTATGTCTTTGGGTGTGTTATTCCCCAGTTTTGTTTACAGTTTGCATATTTGAGTGTTTTAGTCCTCATTATGTGTATCCTTAGGGTGTGTTATTCCCCATTGTCGAAAAAGCTTGCATATTTGAGTGTGTTACGCCTCATTATGCGTTTTCTCGGGTGTGTTATTCCCTAGTTTTGTTTACGGTTACATACTTGAGTGTTTTGGTCCTCACTATGCATATTCTTGGGTGGTTTAGTCCCCATTTTTGTAAATGTCTGCATACTGAGTGTTTTAGTCCTCCTATGCATTTCTCAAAGTCTTGTTGTTGTCAATTTCTTACTTTTTGGTCAAAGTCCAACTTACTTGGCATTTGTCTGTCTCTCCAGAACTTTTTCTTCACTTACTTGTTGTGTCTTCTCAGATATTACACCCTTTCTATCCGACTGCCATTCTCGGATGTCCATAGTGAAGTCATCATTGATTTGATGTACTGTCCTGGACCTTTTTCCATCTCATTCAGTTCTTTTCCTGAATGTTGTGATTCACATTTTTATCTGATTGCCATTCTCAGATGTTGTGATCACTTCCTATCCGACTGCCATTCTCGGATGTCCATAGTGAAGTCATCATTGATTTGATGTACTGTCCTGGACCTTTTTCCATCTCATTCAGTTCTTTTCCTGAATGTTGTGATTCACATTTTTATCTGATTGCCATTCTCAGATGTTGTGATCACTTCCTATCCGACTGCCATTCTCGGATGTCCATAGTGAAGTCATCATTGATTTGATGTACTGTCCTGGACCTTTTTCCATCTCATTCAGTTCTTTTCCTGAATGTTGTGATTCACATTTTTATCTGATTGCCATTCTCAGATGTTGTGATCACTTCCTATCCGATTGCTATTCCCGGATGTCCATAGTGAAGTCATCATTGATTTGGTGTACTGTCCCGGACTTTTTTCCATCTCATTCAGTTCTTTTCCTGAATGTTGTGATTCACATTTTTATCTGATTGCCATTCTCAGATGTTGTGATCATTTCCTATCCGATTGCTATTCCCGGATGTCCATAGTGAAGTCATCATTGATTTGATGTACTGTCCCGGACCTTTTTCCATTTCATTCAGTTCTTTTCCTGAATGTTGTGATTCACATTTTTATCTGATTGCCATTCTCAGATGTTGTAATCACTTGCCTTCCGATTGCCATTCTCGGATTTTCATGTTGTAGTCATCATTAAGTTGATGTACTTTCCCCGAATTTTTCCATTTCATGCAGTGCTGTTCCTGAATGTTGTAATTCATTTTCATCTGATTGCTATTCTCAGATGTTGTGATTACCCTTTTCCGATTTCCATTCTCGGATATCATTATTAAAGTCAGTAATGTCATCTTTGGATGCTTCTGATGTGCTGTTTCGGGACTTTTCTCATTTCATCCAGTGCCATTCCTGGATGTTGTGATGTTTTCTGTCCAATTGTCATTCTTGGACATTTTCACCTCGGCTGAGCCATGTGTTGGTCTCTAGCATGTTGTTTTTCCCGTCGGAGTTTTATGCTCCTTATCCCCAGCGTGTATTCTTGTTCCTTGTGTTGTCTTGTCCCTCACGGATTCTTTGCATTTCATTCAGTTCCATATACATTTCATATCATCTCATAAATTTTCTCATAATTTTTCATATTACTGTCACATATTTTCTCTGCATTTCATATTTTTCTCATAACAGTTTCATATGCTTCATATCATTTCTATGTCATCTTCATATCATTTCACATCGTTCATTTCATTTCATTCCAGTTTTTGGCATCTTAGGTTCAAAAATTGGGTTTTTTGATATTTAAGTATCTTCCATCTTGTCGAAACGAAGATTTCAATCTTCATTATCTCTGGATTGAAGAAACTTAAATAGGGGCATCTGTCAGACCCTAATTTTTGACCCTAAGATTTTTCGCATCTCATCTGCATTTGCATACAAACAAGATCACGCACTGGTTCGTTTATTCCTTTTCAGGATTTAAAAGACAGGGCAGTGATTTCAATTCAGAGGTGTTTTGTTTAGTCATGATCCGATTCAGATGGACGTTTGACCTAATCTTGGTCAAACTATCAAAAGATTGTTTCAAATGCAAGTTGTGAATGCTAGTGGTTCATTTCTCAGACAGTGCGGATTCAAAAGTTCAAGACTGTGTTATGTGCGAAGTCATTAGTTATCAGGCAGTGTTTTGGGTGAAATTCGGTTTGAATCAGTCAGTTCATCAAGTTTATCAGTGATTCATCTGAGAATTTATTTTTCTCAGCATGAATTCAAAGTTTCAGACAGATTTCAAGTGGTTGTGGCTCAATGTTGTGATTTGGTCAGTGGCTTGTGATTGGTCTAATTCACCAGGCGTATGAAAAAATCAGATGTGGTTCTGGGCTAAAAGATCATCATTTTGTATTTATCATCCACTTTCCGATTATCCATTTCTATCCATTTTTAATATTCGATCCATAACCCATTATTTTCGATTTTTATTCATTTTTTCAAATTTATTTCACAATACCATTTACCATTAACACCATTATTTTCTTTTAACCATTACCATTACCAAAAATACATGTCAAAAATCTATCAATCCATTATCCAGATAAACATTTTTTTTTAATTCCATAAAGGCCAATCCTATTATTAAGTTTTTTCTTAAAGCCCATCCCATTTGTCAAAAAAAAAGAGAGATTATCAAAAAAAATATTATTAGAAAAAAGTCCATTTTATTATTGTTATGAACAAAAAAAAAAGAGAAAAGAAATTGTTGGAGGGAGGCCCATCGGCCCATCATTTTTATGGCAGCTAACTTCAGCTTACATCAACAAATTTACAAGCCCACACAACCAGTCTTCACAATTCCTCACAAAATCCCACGTGACATCTCCAAGCCATACATCACTCAAATTCCCAAACAACACTTAGCTTCCCTCAAGCCTCATACAGCCTCAGCCACACAAAATCATCCTCACGCAAGCTGACCCCACACTTCAAACATCACGTACACAGCATGCCTCCAAGCAAAAACATGCCCAATTTTCCTTCACGCGCGTACAAGCGCAAGCCAACATACAACAAGACCCTCATCTTACAAAAATTCAAGCCGTACACTCCCACAAACTTCAGCCGTACCTGCGGCAAAAACACTCCCAGCTTCATTCACTTGCCCCACAAAACTAGCTGCCAAGCTGAAACAAAATTCTTGCAAGCCACTGTGTCCCGCAACCAGCCAAACAAAAACAACTTCGAGCTGCCGTAAGTCTTACGCGCCCAACAGCTTCACGAGCAATCTCCAGCTTCGCATCAACTCATGCGCACCACGCCATTTCTCCACAACACACTCACCTGAGCATCACACACAAGGCCAAAGCTTCACTAAGCCTAATCCTCCCTCACGTGCAAGCCGCACTTCACTTTGCCCAGCTTTACACAGCTTCAGCCAACATAAACAAAAGTCTCACGCACGCATACGCCGCAGCAAGCATCACACCTTTTGCATCAACAATCACACGCACCTGCACATGTATCAAAACGCAAAAAAAATAATTGAAACGTGGCATCTTGAACACATAATACTCGTGAGCTTCAAAACGCCCAAATACCTTGCAAAACGACATCGAATTGATCTTCAAATTCTGCTATAAAACAGAACCCCTTTCCTCATTCAAGGCCAAGCTTTGAGAGCCTCTGAAACCCCTGTCAAACCATAGAATCAAAGCTTCAATTTCATTCTTCTCCCACCTTTCATTTTCAACCCTAATTTCTTCATCAAACTCAATCCACTTTCAAACTTCAACCCATCTTCAACCTCCAAATCCTCAAATCTTCAATCAATTTCCGAAATCCCTAAAAACTAACCGAAAATCGAATCCAAATACGAAGAAGAAGAAAAATCTAGAGAAGAGAAGAAGGAGAGATTTCGGTCCATGAGCTAAAAGAGAAGAATCGTTTTTCGATTGATTATTGAAGGGGAGGTGCCGCCGCGGGATTGAGTCATTTTTTCCCCTGTTCTTGCGTGTTTGCTCGTGAAGAAGAAGCATTTGTTTTCTTTCTTTTTTTTCTTTTTTTTTGATTTATTTTCTTTTCCAATTTTGGTTTATTTATTTGTTGTATAAAAAAAATGAGAGAGAAGAGAGTTGGTTTGGGGCCTTGGATCTTTGGATCCGTTTCTAATTTACCACTATCCGCGGGTTATCACCCCCATCCCCCTCCCTTTGGCTCTTCTTCTTTATTTTGCTTTAATTTCTTTCTAAATTTTGATTGTGATTGGTTTAGGATTATTTTTTTTTTTAGAAAAAAAGGTTTTATGAAATATTTTTTTTTTAGAAAAAAGCAAATTTCAAAAAAAAAAGATGTTTAGAAAGATTTTGTAGAAAGACTTTTTTAGAAGTAATTTTTTTTAGAAAAGATTTTAAAAATATATTCTAAGTCTTTTATTGGATCTATTTTTGGATCCATTATTCTTCATCTCTTTTTAATTTTGGTCAATGACAATCTTCCGATTCGGGATTGTTGATTTCCGAATTAGTTTAACCTTCATTATTCCAAATCTATGGATGAATGATCATTTGGATCATTCTCCATACCTTGAGATCGTGATAGGTTGCTTTTCGAGAAATTCAACGATAATCACGATTAAGATTAGACCGTTCCTTTTCTTTTAGTGTGGCATGTTTTCGGAGAACGATCCATAATATCGTTTCTCTAACATGTATTAACACAAATATTTTCCACTTTAATTAGTGGTGGCCGGCCTCATTTGTAGGGTAATTACTCCGTAAATTACTCGGCGATTGCTTAACATAGACCTAAAGTTGTCCCGATTCGGAATGCGATCCACTTGGATCCGGTTGCCTCGACTTTATTTTTTCTTTTTCGTGGTTGTGCTTGATTAAGTTCATCATACCACTTTATATTGTAAATATTAATATTGTGAATATACTAACATTTAATTAAATCTCTCGCACCTTATCCTTTTACTTTAAATCTCTCGTTTCCTATCTCTTATTATGCTTTTATATTCATTCATCATATTGCTTATTGTATATATTATTGTTGCTTGTTATTTTTCCTTTGTCCATTTGGACACAAAAACATTAATAATGGATTAAACATCTAAAAAATGGGTGACTATTATTGCGGACTATGGTTACTATCCCTTGCTTCGGAGATTCGGACTTAGATTCTAGGATCATCCCTTTGCTCTTTTGTTATGGATTGAAAACTTTGGTTCCGATTAAGTTTACTTGTTTATGAAGATGGAAATCCAATTGTATCAAAGAATGCTTGCCATATGGTTTGATCATTTCTTCCTTTAGCTTTTATTTTCAAGTTTTAGGATAGTCCCTTCATCTCTTCCTATCTTCTTAAATTTTCAAATCTTCTCCCTCTTTTCAAAACTTTCTTTGTTTTCTAACTTCAAACATTTTTCTCAATTAAACTTTGACTTAGGTCATTGCTTTTACCGTTTCATTTCATTTCTTTAATAAATGCTAAACTACATAAGCATATCAAAACTTCTTTCTCAAAAAACTTTTAAAACTTTCACAACTCATTCAATTGCTTTTGTGCCCTCGTGCACGTTTTCCTTTTAACCTTTTTGTGTTTAGATATGATTCATCCTTTCTAGCGGAATTATTCGCTAAAGGATGACGACTTATCTTTACATTTTAAAATCAATTCAACTCACTTGCTTTTTTTACAATTTGTACCACGAACTACGGGGTTTTGATCTCGCATTGCACGTTGTGGGTACGTAGGCATGAGACGTTCGTCTCTTCAAACACCAAAATCTTAAAAAACATTCTTCTTCTCATCTCTTCAATCTTTTTTCAAGCAAACCATTTCAAACCAAAAAATGCAGTAAACATTTCAAAGGGTTCCCGTAGAGTACTACAGACAAGTCGGGTGCTTAAAACCTTCCCGATTTGTAACCAATCCCCGTACCCATTCTCTGTTTGATTCTTTTAGCTTTTTAGCTTTTAAGATTCATTAAGGTTTTGTTCGTTCATTTTCCTTTTTCCTTTTGGAAATAAATAAAAGCGCGGTGGCGACTCTGTGTATATTGAGTGAAGTTAATCAATAGCTTACACTCATGATTTTACCGCTACAGTTAGCTACCTTGTATTGCTTAAGAATTTGTGGCATTCCATTGATAAATTTTGAGTGTGTAGTAAAAGGTGACAGATGAAAGAGTTCAATCAGATCAATGAGAATCAGAAGATAATTAATTGTAAAATTTGGAGTAAGAAGATTTTGTTCTAAGTGTGTTATCTTTCGGTATGATGCAGAAAGGACAAAGTGTCAAATTTAAAGGGTCATAACGTATAACATCAGACTAAGAGGAATTGGTAAAGAAGTCGTTTGACAAATTTTGAAGTGGCTTTAGTAATTGAAGGATTTGAATGAGGGCATTTGTCGGTAATTGCTTGAAGATAAGAATTCGATAAAAATACCTTGTGAAGATTTGTTGAGTGTTTGTTATCCCAAAAACCAAGATGGGGTGTTACACTTTTGTGTTATGACTCAATAGAAGGAATTTGAATGATATGTTTCTCCGAAGGTAAGTGAGGCTAAGTAATTCAGTATGGAGTGACATATAAATTTCGGAAAAGCAAGTTAGAAGTTAAACCACTATTGGAACAAACGTATGAGTAAGGACGTGAAGTTAGATAATTTGTGAAACAAGGACTTTGAGCTGTGAAGTCAAGTTAGAATTGAGCAAGTTAGAGATTGTAACGGAAGTAAGGATGAGTATGGATCTAAGAAATTGATTCAAGTTATTGTTATAGTTGAATAGAGGAAATTCAAGGAAAAATTTCATTTAAGGAGGGGAGGATGTAATACCCCGTATTTAATTAAGTGCTCTGGATAATTTTAAGTGCTCAGATTGAATTTATTAATATTATTTAACTCTGAGGTTTACCAATTGGTATTGGACGATAAAATATTAATTGAGGATATTTATATCATTGTATTATATTAGATTATAAGTATTATATATATATATATATATATATATATATATATATATATATATATATATATATATATATATATATATATAGAGAGAGAGAGAGAGAGAGAGAGAGAGAGGGAGAGAGAGAGAGAGAGAAAAGGAAAAGAAAGAAAAGAAAAAGAGTTACTAAGAATGAGAAAGAAGAAAAAGAGAAGAGAAGGAAGAAGAAGAAAACCTAAGAAGAAGAACAAGCTTGCATACTCATCAATCTTCATCATCTTCATCAAACTTCTCATCGATTGCAAGATGGGTTCTAGTTAGTATCTTTGTTTTAGAGTTTTAGAGTTATAGGGTTTTTTAGGTTAGATTGTGATAAATTCATGTATTCGAAAATCTAACGGTTGAAATACGATGTAAAATACGAAGTATAGTCAGATTATGTGTGGATTGAGCCTATCATACTTGATTTGATGTCCCAAGATGTTTAGGTATGAGTTAGGATGGTTTAGAGTGAAGAGAAATGTGTTTTAGGGTTTTGTTATGACAGTAATCGATTACCCTAATTAAGTAACCGATTACCTATAAAAAAGACGTTTTTGCGCTGTTTTTTAGCAAGTAATCAATTACTCAAAGTGAGTAATTGATTACCACTGCTATTGGCAGAAAAATGAAAATTGAAATGGGCGTAACTTAAGTTTTGTAACTCCGTTTCGGTTCCCGTTTGAAGCGTTGAAAAGCTACAACAATGCTCTACATGTTAAAGAGTATAAATATTGATAATAATTTGGAATTATTTTAATTATGATATTTGATTGGAATTTAGGATTATGTAATGCGTTATGTTGTATAATTATGCATGTAATCTAAATATAATCATGAGATCACTTAATTTAAAATGAGTTAAGTAGAGTGAGGAAGACTTACCCCATATTAATAGTAGAGCCTAGTATGTGGCTAGGAATTTGATAGAACTAGATGGTGATGCTCGGTCGTTCGATACATAGATGTGTGTCTTAGTCGCGTAATGGTCTAGTGGTGAGAAACACTATATGGAACATGTGTGAACCAGTTGGGTGTTTTATTTGTGAAAAGGCAAATGTGGACTTATGAATGTTATATGCATTCAATTTTTGTTAAGGCGAATGTAGCCATATGATTGGTATGTGCAATCACATTTGGGTTGAAATCACGTAATCGAAATCGTTTCACTGAGATGTCATTTCATGAACTTGGGGTTCCTATGGAATATACGCATAATTACTTAGCAAGTTTGATTCCCGTGTTTGGTACGAATGGAACCTACGGGTAAAGACTTGAGATGGTTAACAAACCATGGGAAGTGACAATTTTAGGTTAACATGCCTAGGATTCGAATCCATTTCATATGTCAAGCAAGTTACAAGGTTCCATGACTCGTGCCGACTCTTAGACACAGGAGAAAACGGGAATATGGGATGCCTTCGTTTGGTTTCCGGATTAGTGATAACTTTTCGAGTTAGTGGACTCAAGACAGGTTTCCATATGAATGTGAGATTGATCACTCAAGGTCTAGGTTTTCCCTGACTTTAGTAGGATTCTTATATAACCTTGTAGAGCCGAGAGAATCCATAAGATAAGGAACTCACTAAGATGTTGATATCTCACCCCACTATTGTTGCATCTTTTCAGGTTTTGTTAGCAGGTTTAATTACAAGTGGAGTCGAGCTTGGATGTTTCAAGAGAAGCTCATACTTAGTTTTTCGTTGTGTATTTATCTTTGTACGATGAAGGATATTGTATTGATCTTAGTATTTTTATTTTAGTATAATTTTCATGTCTTGTACCATAGTTTGTATTATGTTTTAATATTGGTCAAGAATGTGAATTATGCTATTAGACACTTATGATGATGTCAGTATCAAACAAACACTTGTATGATATTATTCTAGATATATATTATATGAGACGTTTCATAAAGTGCCTTGAATAAATTATATGATCAAATAAGATTAAAAGGCTATTTAAATTTTATTTAGGAATTATTTAACTAACTAATTAAATAATTAGATATGAGCTCAAATATGATTGGATGTCAGGATGACCCATTTAAGAATAATGAGAACCCTAAATGGACATCACACTATATAGAGACTATCGTCCCCAATATACCGTACACAAACAAATTATTTCTTCTCTCCATTTGAAGAGAATTCAGGACATACAGAATATCGGTTGAAGAAGAACCACAAAAATCATCAACTTCTAAGGGTTTAAGATTATCTTCAAAAAAAAAATCTCAATAAATTCAAATATTTTTAAATTCAATTTATCGATCTTTATAATTTTATTCATTCTTAATTTCCGTGCCTAAATTATATATTATAATTTTTCGAACTATATTGAATTGATTTAATTCTAAAATAGTGTTATAATCTTATATTTTAACTTATAAGACTAAAAAAGACAAGAGGAACTTTTTAGTCTCTCCCACGTTAGCACCTTCTGTTACTCTCTGCATAAACTTCTACAATTTCTCGTAGACTAATTAATATAGCGCTTTTTTCTTCTCCTATCGTTTGAAGGGAATTACAAGCAAAATGCAATTGATAAATAAAAATATTATCTTTGGTGAATTATTATGAATGGTATGATCAGTGATCGATTGAATAAGTCCTGTAGTGATTAATTTTTAAAATCAAATTCAGAAAGTAATCACAAAGATTATAATATCTTCACTCTTAGTGCTGACTAACTTGAGTGAGAGAGAATCATAAAATTGACTAGCTATTATTGGGAGTTTCATACTTTAGAAAAACAAATATAATAATAAAATTAATCTTTTCTTTTATTAATAGATAATTTAGTATAAGTACCATGTTCAAATAAAATTATTGGCCTCTAAAAATTACACAAATGTATATATAATTAAAATTATTAATAATTAATTTCAAATAATTTTTTTAAAAATATAATCAAAATTATTAATAAGTTAATTTATTTTTTCAATTTATTAAAAGTAAAAATTTTATTCTAATCACCACTCTTAAGTTACCAAAAAAATTGAATTTTGTAATAATGGGACAAAAAGTTAAAAATATCTAAATAGATAATAAGAAAACACATTTAAAATATTTATTTTTTCTCAATTGTATTTTGTGGTCTGTGTGTCAGAAAAACATTATACGACAAAATCTCAATAATTAGATCCCTATTTGAATCATTATTTTTACATTCCTTATTAAATGATATTTTCTTGACTTTTACTTTTAAGCTTTCTTTTATTTTTTATGATGCAAATAAAGGGTTTAAAATGTAATTTATTTGGAATAAAATATTTAAGTGTTTTTAATTATTTAAAAAAAATTAAAATTAATTTTATAAATAATATTATATGAATTTTATTAAAAAATGTATCCTGAAAATAAAACATCAGACTTGTTTAAAATTAGAAAACAATTATTTTCTTTGAAAAAAGATTTTTTCAAGAAATTAAAAAAAAAAGTATTATTCCTGAAAATGTAAAACAAAAGAAAAATAATAAATAAATAATTAAAACAGATGTTTTAGTATGAATAGCATTTTTTTTAAAATTGAATTATAAAACTTCATATAAAAATTGGGATTTTGAAGCCCTATTTAATTTTGGAGATTTTTAATTTTAGGGCCTGCTTATTTTGAGGTTAGTTTATCATTAAAAATTGTATGCTCTTAAATTTTTTGGAAGTTAGACGATGCCCTCATAAATTAATAGCTCTATCTATATTTAAAAAATCTATGTTCACCGAACTAAAAATGAAACTGGATACAGTGATATGTAATCTAGGAGTATTTCTATTGTCACCCATGTTTAATCCAGCACCCCTTCAAAATTTCTATATAGTAAAAGTAACCTCTTAAAATGTTACTTGAAATGTTAAGACAAAATTCCCGATAGAATTAAAAGAAATTCCGGTATTTTTTGAAATTCTCGATAGTGTATTTAAAATTACCGTTATACTGGTAATTTAGAATTTTCGGTATATAGTAGAATTTCTGGAAATTTGAAATTTTCAAGAGAATACGGAGAATTTCACATACCTTAAAATTCTAAGTAGTTATATTTTTAGGGTTTTTTAGTGTTTTTTATGGACGATCATGATTTTGTCACCAGTTTGTATGTTTGTGATTGCACCGACAGTTTGTGTGGCTTATAATTGATGGACGTTTGTATAAATAGGTGTTAGTTCTTGTGGTCAAACACATCTAGAACATTTTTTTCCTGAATATTTGATTTTGGTAGAAGTTTACTTCAACAAAGTTGCTCGTCATGTAGAGTTCAAGCTACCCGATGACACCACCTCTTTTGTCGGTCTGGATGAAGTTGAATGAATTGTTGCCTGAAAGCGGCAATAGAAAGGCGAGAAAGATCGAGTTTCGTGAAAATTGGGAGGATACAGACGGTAGGGTGAAATACAACCTTATCAAGTTGAAGAACGACGATGATGTCAAGGAAATGTGGAGATCCTTTCGCCATAGGCTAACAAAGGGACCGATCGAGCTTGATGCGAAGCTCCTAAGATCTATTGACGAAATTATGGAGATGTTGAGATCCTTTCGCCATAGGCTAACAAGAAAGCATTAAAAATAAACAAGAAAGCAATAAAATATACTTGTAACAAACTAAGGTACCTGACAAGTTGTTTGGTGTCAAAATGGGTCGCCGCCCCAAGAGCAAAAAACAATTGGGTCAGGGCTGCACACCCCCACGCCGGTTGTGTGCCTCTGAAGCCAATGCATGTGTAGGTGAACACCTATGGTATCGGCGAACTCCTGAAGGACCTCTCCATCAGTCAGACTCAGATCATGCATAACCGTCTGAGCTTCCATGGTCATACTAAGATAAGGAGCCGTCCAAAATATGTCGTCAATAAGGAGATGGTACAAGGAGGCGACATCATCCAAAGTAACAGTCATCTCTCCAAATGGAAGATGAAATGATGACTTCTCCTTGTGCCACCTCTCAACGAAGGCACTAAGAAGAGGATCATCCATCATGGTTAAGGAGCAGTTGCCGAAATGCAACAAATCAAAGTCATGGATGATCCTCCTTACATCATCAGGCATGGGAATCCTCGGGAAACCCTTCGTCTTCGCACCGTGAGACTGGACCCTCAACATTGATCTCTCATGTGCCACCAATATTTAAACAAATTTGATTATACTTAAACATATTTTGTATAAATAAACAAAATGTTAAAATTAAATGTAAATACCATATACCTGACTCTTCCATATATGTAACATTACTTGCTCACTATACTCAGTAAGCATGGACTGGTCAACAAGCCCTCTTGGAAATCCTGGATTTGTGTGTACGGAAGGCTCGGTGGAAGGAACCGTGATATATATCTCAACGGTCTCCTTGGTAACATCTCTAGCAGCAGTAACAGGCACCTCCCTCACATCACCCTCAGTAATCTCCCTCGCATCACCCTCAGCAACCTCCTCAGTAACCTACTGAATAACTGGCTCAACTATGGGAACGTTTGCGTCCACCTCATATGTGGCATGTGATGCAAAATGACCTCCTCGTCGTCGAACTGTATGATGTGCATGGAAACGATCCCGCTCATCCAACCTCTCCAGGTGTGAACCGATAGGGACCACTCGTCCTTATCGAACATGAGAAGAATCAGCATCTGGAGCATCTGTACCACTACCCCCGCCCCTACCACCTCTAGCTAGATCAAGTTGTCTCCCAGCGATAGTGTCATCACAACCTCTGTATTTCACTGTAAATAAATAAAATAAAAAAATAACAATTAAAATAGAAATAAAAAATTATGTAACTACCGCAAATTTGAAATTACAAGTAGTACGCAAAATATTATAACTATCGGGTTTTTCAAATTATCGGTAAAATCATTTTTTTTTAAACTTATCGAGAATTTCAAAAATCCCGATACAAAGCAGAATTAATTTAACATCAGCTCCGGACATTTCAAAATCATCGTTATATTCTACCAGAAATTCAGCAATTCCCGGTAAAAAAATACTGGTAATTATGAAATTCCCGATAAAAATACCGGTAATTCCAGAATTACCGATAAAAACTCACTTGTAAAGTAGAATCTCTTGTACAAACTGAAATCTCTGGTATCGCTTGGAAGTTTGAAAAATCTGTGAGTTTTCCGGAAATTTGGTGAATAGTGAAGTGTTTTTCCTCAAAGTCAATTATGACTTTTCATTACGTTTGGGGGGTGTCAGGTTAAACTGGAGAGGTTGCAAGAAGAATACTCCTTATAAAGCTTGACCTAAATTTATTTCTTTGGAAACATTAATGCTCTGTTCGGTAAACTATAATTTCAAATTTATAACTTATAGTTTGTAAGTTCACAGATAATTTAGATATGTTTGGTAACGGTCTTTTTATCACAAATTTATAACGTATTTTACTATTTTATAATTTATTTTCCAAACATTATTTCAAATAGCGTTTTAGTTTATAGATTATAGCTTATCATCCTTTCTTCCATTATTTTAATAAAAATCTTCTTTTATTCTTTATAATTTATTTTAGTTTAAATTAAAATAAATATGTATTAAATATTAATGTTATTTTATATTATAAGTTGGTTGAACTCTTATTTTTACCAAACAGTTCAATTAACTTATCAGTTATCATTTATCAATCATGGATCCTATACTATAAGTTATAAGTTATCAATCATCGAACATTAGCCATGAACTATAAACAAACTTATCAATCGACTATTATTTTTATCAAATAGAACCTAAGACTAATCATATCATTATCCACTGCACCTTCAATTTCAACATCTGAAAAATAGGGTTGCCTCTCAATTTATATTTTTTTAAAAATGTGTTCATCTCACAAGGATAGCGTAAATGTAATAAAAAACATTTGGAACACAAACACCATTCATTTCCCTATGATTATTTTGAGCAAGAAGTTAGAACAGAATTTTCTTTGGGAATGTTTATTATAACAAACCGTTTTATTTCAAATATTTATTTGATTTAATTTACGTTTTATTTATTTAATTAAATGAATTTTATATTATTGGATTGATAATTTGATGTTTTGGCATTTTTATGATAGGTTAGAATCGGTAGTAAAATGTTAATTATTTAGTTAGATAATTAAATAATTATAATTAAATAGAAAATAGAGGTTTTGGATGCAAAATAGAATTTATGAGAAAAATAAGGTGAATGGTAAGAACTATAAGAGGAGTTGGGACAAGTGTAATTAATATGAGATAAAATTAGATTTTTTAATAAAAAGGCTTAGAAGGACCTAAGAGTTATCGATACACATTGTTTTGGGAAAAGAGGATAAGTGAGAGCAAAAGCGAGAACAAAGGTTCGGGAGAAAATCAATTGTCAAGATTTAATGTAATATCTCGAATACTCTTTAAATATTCAATTGGTTGTAGGTTGATATTAATTGAGTGTTTATGTACTTTATATTTTATAAATTAGAATAATTAGAGCTCCTAGGTGCTTTAAATGTTGTCGGTATGGATCAACAAAGTAACTAGTGAACACTGAAGGGTTCAATCTTTATTAAAAGAGAAGTATCATTATTAATAAGTACATAATGATACATTTTGGTAACTTTAATAATGGGTCAATTGATACTAGTACTACTACAAAATATATATTCGATAACACTAATATTACTACGATTATACTTTCTACCGTTGTAATAACGCAAATTGAATGCGCCTGATATATATTTATTTTTTGAAACTTATTTAATCACAGTTGAGGTAAACAGTTGTGGTGATAAAGTAAGTGTTACAAGTTTTAATCCTAACAACTACATTTTTTTTCCATTTTTTCTATTACAAAAAGCACGTGTCACTTAAGTTCATAATAAATAAAATTAAAAATTAAAAACTATTCAATCACTATTTTACTATAAAATTGTTGTAATAAGATCTACATTTTACCGCGGTTGAATGTAACAACTGTGGTCAAAGGTTTCTCCTGATAAATTTAAAAGAAAACATATTCATTATTTCCTTCATAACATGCCTTAAGCAAACTAGCGAACCAGAGACGACAGCGACAACGATAGCAAAATCTCCATATTTACAATCTTCGTTCATTTGAACTTTCATTCTTGGTAATCTTCATTATCTTCATTATTGGTCTCTTCCTCTTCGAATTAGGATATGGTTCGAGCAAACTTCACTCTCTTTCCCATCTTCCTAATTCTTGATAATCTTCACCATCTTCACTCTTCTTTGATTTTGTGGTATGTTTCGTGCAAAGTACGTATGCTTTATGTTTTGTTGTTGGATTTAGCATTAAACATAAATAGTATAACTTTGCTACAATGGATACTCATATGCTTAAGATTTAGAGTTGTATTATTATTATGAATATGTTTTAGTTTTTCGATATCCTTTAGGTTTAGATTTTGTTGTATCATTCAAAATATTATATTGTTTTTACTTTATTATTTTGCTTATAAAAAAACTACCGCATTCATTTCAAAATGACAGTCATTTTAACAAATAAAATTTGTTTCAAAATGAATGTCATTCTCACTTTTCAATGAAGAAATGATTGTTATTTTTCTAATTGTAACATTTAATTATTACTATTTACACTATATTAATGTTGGAATTCAACCACAACCTATAGAGAATTTCACTCAATCTTGATGAACAAGATTGTTATCAATCACGCAATGACAGTGAAAAGAAGGAAACATTGAGAAAGAAAGAAAGAATAAGAACGTTGGAGAAGAAAATGAATATTTTCTGCAGAGTTATCTCTGCCCACAAACTGTGGAAAACTTCTTTATTCACTTGCAGCTACAAATCCTGGAAATATAATGTTATGAATTCTTGTTTATAAAATAAGTGTTACTCTCTATGTATAGATCTAGATTAGCTTGCTCCCAAAGGCAAAGCCCAAAAACTATAAGAGCTCAAAATAGTTAACACTACTAAAATAGGTATAAATCGAAATCTTGTGTGAAGTAACATGCTTCGACACTTCGACACACTAACATAAATCAACAAACACTACGTGATTTGACACACTTTTGTTTTTGTCGAGCTATACAACTTCAATACATGGAATTACATTTTTCAACACACCACCTAATTCATTGTTTCTAAGCTATCTACATTCATCATAAACCTTAGCTTCTTGAACACTTCAACTTGTACTCCCTTCATTATGATATTTGAAATCGGATTATTAGTTCTGCAATGTTCCAAATTCATCTTCTCATCTGCTACCTGCTCACGAAAATAATGGAACCTCATTTCTATGTGCTTGCTTCGTCCATGTGCTATCAGATTCTTCGTCAGATTAACAACAAACATGTTATCGTTCTTCATGGTAATTGCTCCATGAATTTTCGTTGTAATCTCTTCGACCAGACTCACCATGCATGTTGCTTGACATGCACAAAGAGAAATAGTTATATATTCTGCTTTGAATTATGAGAATTCCACTACTTGATCCTTTCTCGAACTCCAAGCAACTGGTGCACCACCTAAAACAAACATGTATCCAGCTATAGATTTTTGATCCTCAACATCATTACACCAACTTGAGTTTGTGTACCCCACTATCTTGCATTCTTTTCCTTCATCGGCTACTAGAAACAAAATTTCATAGTCGAGAGTTCCTTCAGATACCTAAGTATCTTTTTCGTCGCTTCTCGATGTGATACATTTGGCTACTGTATGAATCTACTCACCATACCTACATTTTATGCTAAATCGGGCCTTGTGTGACAAAGGTATCTTAGTGAACCAATGAGTCTTCTATATTGCGTTGGATCGATATCATCTTCATCTAGATCTTTCGAGAGTTGCATTCTAGGTTCAACTGGAGTCGAAGTAGGGTTGCAATCTTGCATCTCAAATATCTTGAGTATTTCATCTACATATCTTCTTTCTTACATCATTAAACCTCTACAAATCTTGTAGAATTCGATGCCAAGGAAATATGAGAGATTTCCCAAGTCTGGAATTTCAAACTCCTCACTTAGATCATGCGTGAAATCTTCGATCTCTTTATTGCAACTTCATGTTATCAACAGGTCATCGACATAGAGATATAATATAAGAAATTCACCATTGCTTCTTCTTACATATACTCCATGCTCAATTGTGCACTTCATAAATTCCTTCTCCCTTATAAAGTTATTTATCTTCTTATTTTAAGCTCTTAGAGCTTGCTTAAGTCCATATAGGGCTTTGTGCAGTCTGTACACCTTTCTTTATTCTCCTTGTTTCACAAACCCAACTAGTTGTGCAACATAAACTTCTTCAACTAAGGGGTCATTCAGGAATGTACATTTCACATCCATCTGACACATCTTCCAGTTGTTCATGTTTGTTAGACAAATAAACAACCAAATTGTCTCGATCCTAGCAATAGGTGCAAAAACTTTGTCGAAGTTGATTCCTTCCTTCTGAAGAAATCCTTTCGCCACAAGTTTTGCCTTTTGTCGAGTTACTTCCCCTTTAGGATTCAATTTCACCTTTTATACCCATCTTACATTAATTACCTTCTTGCCTTGAGGCAATTCGACAAGTAATCAAGTGTTGTTGACTTCAATGGACTCTAGTTCCTCATTCATTATTTTCACCCACTTTGAATCCTTCAATGCCCCAATTGCATTGATTAGTTCAACATCTGCATAGAAAACATAATGTACCAACTCACCTTCATCATCGACCACATCATCTGATGTAATCACAAATCCTTGCAACCTTGCAGGCATGTGTCTTGTTCTTTGAGGTCTTCTTTGGCCTGCTTCACCTATGAGATTTTCTTATCAAACATCTCTTTCGACTTCATTAGTTGGTTCTTCATAAGATTCAAGCTTAATCTTTCATGACATTTTTAGTCCAATCTCATTCCTTAAGCTCATCTATGATCACATCCCTATTGATCACTACTTTCTTGTTCACTTGGTCGAAAAACTTGTATCCTACCGTCGAATGATATCCTATCAGAATCATTTGACTCGACTTGTCATCAAGTTTTCTTCTCAACTGATCTGAAACATGTCTATGTGCTAGAGATCTAAATACCTTCTGATGACTCAAGATAGGCTTAACATCGGATTAACATTCTTCTAGCGTGATTCCTTTTAGCTTCTTCGTCGGACATCTACTCAAAATATATGTTGCAGTCTGTAAGCTCATAATTTCGACACTTTGAAATTTGAGACATGAAGTCATTTATTTTGCTGAGATGGTAACTAGCAAATAAGAGAAAGAAGAAGTGAAGATATTCAGAAGATGTTGAAAAGGCTATATATTCAAATATTTCGACAGGAGTACAAATAGTGTTTGGCAAGCAAAGTTTTGGGGACCTGTTTATGGTTTGGCATTTGTCAAGATAAGTGCATTTTTCGACACTTCGACAAAAGGTGTTTGGCAGAAGCATTGGTTTGTAAAAGTTTGAAGAGTTTCCTCTTTTTCGACATTTCGACCAGTGAAGAGATACAATGCTTCGTCACCAAAGGGAAGAATTCAAATTCAAAAGTTGCAACCTTTGGCAGTTGGACACATGGAAGCTTCAGAGAAGAAAATTGCATGCAGGCTGACAATTGTCATTTAGTTAGAATTTTCCCGTTCTAGGCAGTTATTTTGTTTGTATATAAATAGGATAGTTTGTGTTTAGAATGCGTGGGTGAAAACTTATACAAAAATCCTGTAAATACTCTAAGTACCCAGTGTGAGAGAAATGAGTCTGATATTTGGAACAATGTATGTGTTGAACACCATTTTTCTTTCAAGTTATTTAAATTACTAGTTTTGTTTCATCAAGTTATTTTACTCAGTTTTATTTACTTCCCTGCAAAGTTTTACATCTTTTCGCCATTTTCTTACTTTTGTTCAAAGTTTAACTTTATTTTACTTTCACATTCAAAGCATTTAACACTTTGACATTATTAACAAAACAAACCACAAATCATTAACAACACTAAGAGTAATTCGACAAAACAATTGCACATGTGTCCTATGACTTGTTTGGTTGGTCCTGCAAGTAACCCAGTTTTCTAAGAGATTGGTTAACCAGAAGTTGTTCGTCAGAAATCACAGCGAACAAATTGGCACACCTGATGGGACTAGTGCAATTAATAAGAATTAATAGAGAATCCTCTTAGTCAAAAGTTCCTTGCTGTGTTGTATGATTCTTAGAAGAGGTAAACTAGCCGTAACCGACGTAGAAAGACCAAAATGAACAAGAGGAAGAAAGATGGCTAACTTGCCAAATACTTCAAACAATCCTAACGAAACCATTCCAGTTTCCAATCCTATCCCTTCGTCATAAGGAGTAGCAGTTTATGGCCCTGTTTTAGAACAGATTAGGCCTCCATCAGTGGATTCGATACCAACGGGTTCAGGGTCCCAAAATACGCCTAGTTCTTCCACCATGGGACACTCAAGGCCCATGGGAACCCCTCCTCCTGGAGGGAACACCTTTAGGCCATTTATAAATTATTCTGTGCCCATGTCTGGGAGAGAACATCCATATGGAATGCCAACTTCGATGATGGCAAACTTACATAATTCGTCACCATTATTTTCTGATGTTATGGTTCAAATGTCTTCACCATTGCAAGGATCAGGATATGGTGGAAATGGGAGTAGATTAAATCAGGTTCCACCAGGATTCCATATGCCAACTATGACGAACCATTATGCGCAAGTAATTCGTCAACAGATGGATGAAAGCAACCATGATATGGTGCAGGCATTGACACAACAAATGGGGGAAGTGTTTAATCCTTTAATACAAAATACTACCCAAACAAACCAGATATTGGTAGAACAAATGGCACGCATTGCTAATTTTTTTGGAGTCCCTCAAGCACAGCAAAGAATACAATTAAATCAAAATCCTGCCAATAGGCCTGTCGAAGAAGAACTTACTATAAACCAAAGGCCATTAGGAAACCCTCAAGAAAATCCTAGAGGCCAAGAGGTAATAGAAGAACAACCTCATGTAGAAGAACCCATTCGACAGGAACCTAGGAGAATAATAGTCCAAAGAGACCAAAATGCTGATGAAATATTATAGCAGAGAATGCGTCACAACAATCTGCCTGTCGAAAATAATATTGCAACCATGGTTGAGAGAATAATGGCGCAAAATGGAGTAAACGTAGGATTACAAAGGCCTAGTTATACTTCCCCTTTGTCTGAATATGTTTTGCAACAAGAGTTACCACCAAGGTGGAAAGTCCCCAAATTCACCAAATTCTCAGGGGATACTAGTGAGTCCACCATAGAACACATAACGCGTTACTTGATAGAGGCAGGAGAGATTGCTAATAATGAGAACTTAAGGATGAAATATTTTCCAAGTTCTTTGACAAAAAATGCTTTCACTTGGTTTACTTCTCTCCCTGCAACTTCAATATTTACATGGACCCAATTAGAAAGATTGTTCCACGAACAATTCTATATGGGACAAACTAAGATAAGTTTGAAAGAATTAGCAAGTGTCAAAAGAAAATTCTCTGAACCTATAGATGATTATTTGAATAGGTTTAGATTGTTAAAGGCTAGATGTTTTACACAAGTGCCGGAACAAGAATTAGTCGAAATGGCTGCAGGGGGTCTAGATTATTCCATAAGGAAAAAATTAGATACCCAGTACTTGAGAGACATGGCACAACTAGCAGATAGAGTAAGGCAAATAGAAAGGCTAAAAAATGAGAAATTTAGATCAAATAAAAACAAGAAGGAAAGAGTGGCCTATGTAGGAATAGTTCAGGAAGAAGATTATGACGAAAACGAACCAGTCATTTTCGACCAGCAAGAAATTGATCTGGCAGAACTAAAACAAGGCCCTCCATATTCTTGTAAAGTTTTAGCTCCGTCGAATGGAAAAAATCCAGTCAAAATGGAAAAGAATGACAGGTTTCCTAAAAGAACCTACACATTCGACATCACCAAATGTGATGAAATTTTTGATTTATTAGTTAAAGATGGTCAGTTGATAAAACCAGCAGACACTAAGGAGCCTCCTATAGACCAACAGAAAAAGAGAGGTTTTTGCAAATACCATAATTTTTTGGGTCATAAAACTTCTCAATGTTACCTTTTTAGGGATCTTGTCCGGAATGCAATCCAGAATAGAAGGTTGAAATTTGGAGACAAAGCTAAGCAACAGATGAGGATTGACTCCAACCCCATGCAAGTTGTGGAGGCCAACTATGCTGAACCAGAAATGGTGAATATGGTTGAAATGGAAGTCATGTCTGAGGAAAGTTTTGAAATGGTAGAAGCCACTGAGGGATTCGACACCAACTTCACCATGATATAGGCTGCTGAGGGCTTCGACACCCATGTAAACATGGTGGAGGAGGCTGATGACCTTACTGACCAGGCTGAGGAAGAAGAAGTCAAAGCTACTAAAGACTTCGACAGAGAGAACGCCATTGAAACTACTGAAGGTTTCGACGGAGAGAACACAGTCAAGGTTGGTAGAAGCTTTGACAGGAAAAACTATAACAGAGATGCTGAGTATGGAGTGGTCTAGGACACTCTAGGAGAACCCAGTGGAAAGTTTGACTTCATGGTGAAGTATTCTGCACCACCAAGCTCCAAAACTGACATCAGCAAGATTAAACCCACAGGATGGGGAGATTCTTTCAGAAATGATAATGAGGAGGAAAACAACAAAGCCCTCACTACCCAAAAAGAGGCCACTAAAGGCCTCAGTCATGACAAGGTCAAGAAAACAGGAATTGCTGACAATGTCCACATTGTCGAACCAATAAACAAAAGCACCACCAAGACTAAAGAAGAGGCTGCCAAAGATGTTGTGCAGCACCCCCCTCATGGGATTCTGTGCAGAACAATGGAAGACCCAAAAGAAAAGTCAGTTGCACAATGCTGCAAGTACATCCATAAAGGCTTACACCCAAAAGGCAATATGAATCAGTTAAAAGAGAATATCCCTGAGGAAATGATGCTAGTCGAAAAAATGAACAAACTGAAGATCACAAGTGAGAAGAATGCAGGGATTCATATGGTAGAAGTCACTCAGAAGATAGGACCAGACACCAACAGAAAGAACCATCAAGAGAAACATCAGAAGCTGGTTTACCTAGAAGAAAATGAAAGTCTTGTCGAATTCATCCAGAGGTGCCAGAGGAAGAATGCAGAAGTTATGCTTTACCCAAGGTGCAGCGCTGTGTTCGACAGGAAAGCAGCTAATGACTTAGAAGCAGCAGAAAAGATCAAAAAGAAAAGGAACTGGGGAGCAGTCCCACCAGTCAGAAATGAAAGGTTCGACCCAAGAAGAAGGGAGCATTATAGCCAAGGAATGGCAGAAAGGCGTTACAGCACCTATAAACCATCCAACAAACCGAACGATGACAAGTGGGTCCAGCCTATAAGGGATGCCCAAGGGCAGAAGAGGTGGAAAAGTTTCGAAGTGAATAGGGGTGCCTCAATAGAAGTGAAAAAGGAGGTAGAAAAAGTAAAGCCAAAGTACGTCTCTGAAAACTACAAGGGGAAGAACCCTATGTCCAGGTCCCAATGAAGGAGGTTTCAAAGGCAGAAGAGAATTGAAAAAGAAACTGTAGAACATAAAAGGATTGGTGAGAATAAAGCTGAGTCAAGCAAGTGTGTGCAGACAATAAGCAAAGGGAAATCTCTGGCGAAAGAAGAACTCCCTCAGAAAAATAAATCTAGTGACACAATAGAGATACAGAAAATAAACAACAAAGTGCCAGAAGACGAAGAAGTTACTGATGACTTCAGTTCAGAGTCTGATGCGTCCTTCGACGTAACATGCAATGTGGTTTCTGTGTTTCCTAGAGACTACGACAGGATAATGGAAGTGGAGGACGAAGAGGATGATATGGCAGATGATATCATAGGGCTTAAGCCTGTATGTTACTACATAATGAACAATGGCTGTGTCGAAGAGCAAAATGCTTTCTTCGAAAAGCCAGATGATGCAATGAAGGCTCATTTGAAGCCTTTGTTCATAAAAGGGAAAGTAGAAAACGTGGGTGTCAACAAAATCCTAATAGATGGGGGAGCAGCTGTGAATCTAATCCCTCATTATATGATAAAGAGGATTGGAAAAGATGACTCAGACACCAAACCTCACAACATGGTGTTGTCCAACTATGAAGCTAAGGTAGGGACAACATTGGGGGTGATACAATTGAACCTAACTGTAGGAACCATTACCAGGCCTACAATGTTTGTGGTGATAGCATCAAAAGCAAATTACAATTTGTTGCTGGGAAGAGAATGGATCCATGGAATTGGGGATGTACCATCATCCATGCATCAGAGGATAGAAATTTGGAGACCAGATGGGATTGTCGAAAACATAGAGGCAGACCAAAGTTACTTCATGGCTGACGTGAACAATGTCACTAGTCGTAACTTCAACAAGAACTTGGCCCGCATAGCACCTTGCAATCCTGCTGGTTTCGACCTAACAGCTTCTGAAAACGCATACTGTTCCATGTACCTCCACCCTACGCATGGTTTCCAGTGGGACAAAGAAATAATTGGGGAGACAAATTACACTTGGGGGACTACCCATGTCAGTCCAACTGGGTGGGGAAGTGAATTCAGTGAAAATGACTGAAGCATCAATAATAGAAAGGATTACGGCTTATGTAGCCGAAAAACAACTCAAAGCGGCCCTTGAGGCCGAAGTAAGAAATATGGCTATTAAAGCCAACACACAAGCTGTCGAAGAACAACATCCTCAAGAAAATATTGAGGAACAATGTGCAAAACAGAGTTTTGAAGAAAACTCTAGTGGTGAA
The DNA here is from genome assembly GCA_963966055.1 of Lathyrus aphaca. Classification (NCBI taxonomy): domain Eukaryota; kingdom Viridiplantae; phylum Streptophyta; class Magnoliopsida; order Fabales; family Fabaceae; genus Lathyrus; species Lathyrus aphaca. The sequence goes on along the minus strand of OZ014522.1, from coordinate 458,921,419 downwards.
TGGCAGAATCAAAGGCTTGATGCCATTTATGATGACGAACCCTTGGGGTTTGAAAAGGATCCAGCCCCAACCAATATGAAAATGGTGGCACAGGATCCCTTAGAAGAGATCAATCTGGGACTCAGGGCAGAAAAAAGGCCAACTTACATCAGTGCCAAGATGGATCCTCAGTTCAGAGTCGAAATATATCCAACTGCTGAATGAGTTTAAAGACTGCTTCGCATGGGATTATGACGAAATGCCTGGTTTAGACAGAAACTTGGTCGAATTGAAGTTGCCAATACTGGAAGGGAAAAAGCCAATAAAGCAAACTCCCAAACGCTTCGCACCTGAAATTCTGTCGAAAATTAAAGAGGAAGTTGAGAGACTTCTAAAATGCAAGTCCATCCGTACAACAAGGTATGTCGAATGGATTGCTAATATTGTTCCTGTGATTAAGAAAAATGGCAAACTTAGGGTGTGCATTGATTTTAGAGATTTAAACTCAGCTACCCCTAAGGATGAATATCCTATGCCAGTAGCAGAAATGCTTATAGATTCTGCAGCAGGCCATGAGTATTTAAGTATGCTTGATGGATATTCTGGCTATAACCAAATTTTCATTGCTAAAGAAGATGTTCCAAAAACAACCTTTCGTTGTCCAGGGGCAATAGGAACATATGAATGGGTAGTCATGCCCTTTGGTTTAAAAAATGCTGGAGCTACTTACCAAAGGGCAATGAGTTCTATTTTTCATGATTTCATTGAAACATTTATGCAAATTTATATAGATGATATTGTGATTAAATCTGCCTCAGGCTCAAACCATATTGACCATCTTCGACAATCCTTTGAAAGGATGAGGAAGTTTGGTTTAAAAATGAATCCCCTTAAATGTGCTTTTGGTGTGCAGGCAGGTGATTTCTTAGGATTTGTGGTCCACAAGAAAGGGATTGAAATTAATGAAAACAAAGCCAAAGCCATAATGGAAGCGAAAGCGTCATCGACAAAGAAGGAATTGTAGTCTCTACTAGGGAAAATTAACTTTCTCAGAAGGTTCATCTCCAAACTTAGTGGAAAAACACAGGCTTTCTCGCCTCTACTTCGACTGAAGAAGGAAGGCTTCACTTGGGGGCAAGAACAACAAGATGCTTTCAACAAGATCAAAGAATATCTGGACAGTCCTCCAGTTTTAATGTCTCCTTGTCGAAAAAGAAGTATGAGGCTCTACATCTCAGCATCTGACAAAACATTGGGAAGCATGCTCTATCAGGAAGATGAATATGGCATCGAAAGTGCCATCTATTATCTCAGCAGAGTCTTAAATGATGCTGAAACTAGATATAGTATGATAGAGAAACTATGTTTATGTGTATATTTCTCTTGTACAAAGTTAAAGCATTATATAAAACCCATTGATGTATATATATCCTCTCATTTCGACGTAATAAAACACATGTTGTCTAAATCTATTTTACATAGTCGAATTGGAAAATGGGCTTTGGCCTTAACTGAGTATTCTTTAAAATATATGCCTTTGAAAGCTGTCAAAGGACAAGTTGTTGCTGACTTTATAGCTGACCATTCCATAATTAAAAATGAAATAAAATATGTCGAAATAGAACCTTGGAGATTATATTTCGACGGTTCCAGTCATAAGAATGGAACAGGTGTTGGGGTGTTGATCATTTCTCCCAATAAAATTCCAACAAAGTTCAAGTACAAAGTAGAGGGTTTATGTTCAAATAATGAAGCAGAATATGAGGCTTTGATAGCTGGACTTGAAATATTGTTGGAATTGGGGGCAACAAAGGTCGAAATAATGGGTGACTCTGAGTTGGTAATAAATCAATTGACAAAAGAATACAAATGTGTCAAAGAAAATTTGATCATGTATTTTGTAATAGCCAACAGACTCCTCAAGAAGTTCGACAGTGCAGCTTTTAGACACATTCCTAGATTAGAAAATCAGGAAGCAAATGACTTGGCTCAACTGGCATCAGGCTACAAAGTGTCGAAAGAAAATCTGGAGAGAGCTGTCGAAGTAAGAGGGAAAGTATTATCCACTAGACTGTCCCCATCAGATTTGGAAACCATAAGACTGGGTTATGGTGACGAAGAAAATTTTGAAATTTTTAATGTAGATGATCCAGAGGTAGGAGATTGGAGAAAACCTATTAAGGATTACTTACAAAATTCAAACCAGACAGTCGAAAGAAAGATAAAGTATAGAGCTTTAAGCTATGTACTTTTTGGAAATGAGCTATTTAAAAAGACTGCAGAAGGAGTCTTACTAAAGTGCTTAGGTGAGACTGAAGCTTACATAGCCTTGTCAAACGTGCACAATGGTGCATGTGGTGCACACTAGGCAGGTCACAAGATGAAATGGTTACTATTTCGACAAGGATTGTATTGGCCAACAATGTTGAAGGATTGTGTCGAATTTGCAAAGGGGTGTCAAGAATGCCAAATTCATGCAGGCATACCTCATGTGCCTGCAAATGAGTTACATTCTATTATAAAGCCTTGGCCATTCAGAGGTTGGGCTTTAGATTTGGTTGGGGAAATTCAACCAGCTTCTTCAAAGGGGCAAAAATACATTTTGGTTGGAGTAGACTACTTCACTAAGTGGATTGAAGCCATACCACTGACGAATGTAGATCAGGAAGCAGTTATAGACTTCATCCAGAAGCATATAATTTATAGGTTTGGAATACCAGAAACTATAACCACTGATCAAGGATCTGTGTTTACTGGAAGAAACATGCAGGCATTTGCAAAAGAGACAGGTTTTAAGTTACTAACTTCGACACCTTATTATGCTCAAGCAAATGGACAGGTCGAAGCAGCCAATAAGGTTGTGATAAATCTGATAAAAAAGCATGTGGGTAAAAAACCTAGGAATTGGCACAAGACTCTGGATCAAATCCTTTGGGCTTGTCGAACGTCTCCTAAAGAGGCAACTAATTCTACCCCATTTAAGTTGACTTATGGGCCTGATGCAGTATTACCAGTCGAAATCTATTTACAATCAATACGAATTCAAAGGCATCATGAAATTCCATCTGAGATTTATTGGAGTATGATGATGGATGAGTTAGTTGATTTAGATGAGGAGAGGTTACGTGCTTTAGAGTTGATAAAAAGGCAGAAAGAAAGAGTCGAAAAGTTTTACAATAAGAAAGTAAAATTTAAAGCCTTTTTAGTTGGTGATTTAGTTTGGAAAGTAATTTTGCCCATGGAAAAGAAAGATAGATTGATGGGAAAATGGTCTCCTAAATGGGAATGACCTTTCAAAATTTTAAGAGTTTTTTCAAATGGCGCATATGAAGTCGAAGAAATGGAAAAAGACAGGAGAGTGCTGAAAATAAATGGCAAATATTTGAAGAAATATAAGCCAACATTGCAAGAAATAAAGATAGAGATGGAATAAAATTGCAAACAAAAGCTTGTCTTCGCCAAATAGATGGCGTTAAGTAACATTACATATGAAAATTCTTAGAAAAATAAAATACCCTATTTTCTATTACAAACTACTGTTGGAGAAAAGTTGTTTTAAGTTCGTCAAATTTCTTCTGTTGAAGCTGAATTTGACGTTCACAGAGGCTTTTGCTAACAGTCAGCTCGTCAATTTCTCTGTGGAGTTGTTGGGCTGTTTCTGCATGTTGAAGACCTTTCTGAAGCTCCCTGTCAATTTCTTTTTGGTTGGGCTGTTGGAGGCTGGCTTGACGTTCCTTCTCTTGGAGGATCTTCTTCTGAAGTTCGACAATCTGAGCTTGATAAGCCTGGATGTTACTTTCGCACTCAGTAGCAGCCTTGGAGTAATCTTCAGAAAGTTTGTTTAGCTATGAGATTCTATCTGTCGAAGAGGCTACAACATTCCATTCTGAGACTTGTTTTTCAGATTTAGCTATGATGCTCTGAGAAAATTCTTTTTGGCGAACCAAGTCAGCACTTACTGAATCAATCATAAACATCAGGTCCATCACCAGACGACTCTCCTCAGTCGAAACCTCCAGGAGATTGGCTTGCTTTAGAAGTTTCTTCAAGTCATATTGTGCAGAAGGGTTTTCGGCCAGAGTTCCAAATAGGTCCACCCCAAGGATTTTTGCCTTAATCTCAGCCATGATAACACTGATTGGTTGAATTTCAGAGGTAGCCCCTGAAGTTGTTGAGCTGCTGTGGGAAGAGTCCTGAAAATTGTACCTGGAACTGAGTAAGGCTTTCAGATATTCCAGAGGTTTTCTTACTTTCAGGCTTTCAATTTCCTCATGGGACAAGCTTATCGAACCCGTATTTAGAGGGGTTTCTGTTGGAGTTTCTGCTGGAGTAGGAACAACTTGGGTACTTCCTCCAGGGTTCAAGTTTGTGTCTGGTTGCTTCGAAAGATCTGGTTCTTCTTCTTCGACAGCTTCTTTATCAGCCTCTGTTGTATCAGTTGGCCCTTGAGGTTGTGCATCCTGGTCTGGGGCAGTCTTTTCTTCCACAGTGAATTCTGGACGAAGAGGGGAATTGTTGTCGGAGGATTCTGGATCACTAATGTCGAAGTCACTGAAGGTCTGAGGGTCATAAACACCAGCATCTGGAGTGGTTTCTTCCAGAAGTCGTTCAGCTAAAGCCTTCTCAGAATCAGAAGGGATAACCTCTTCTTAAACCTTGGAAGTTTCTTCGACATCAAGGTTAACCTGAAGTAAACAGGAAAGGGAAGTTTAAAAGAAGAAAACAATGCAGTTAAGATTATGAATATTGTCAGTCAAAAAATAATACCTGAGGAATTTCAGTGTGAGTGCCTGAATCCCCACTTTTCTCACTTCTTGAAGGGATTTTACTATTTTATAATTTATTTTCCAAACATTATTTCAAATAGCGTTTTAGTTTATAGATTATAGCTTATCATCCTTTCTTCCATTATTTTAATAAAAATCTTCTTTTATTCTTTATAATTTATTTTAGTTTAAATTAAAATAAATATGTATTAAATATTTTTTATGTTATTTTATATTATAAGTTGGTTGAACTCTTATTTTTACCAAACAGTTCAATTAACTTATCAGTTATCATTTATCAATCATGGATCCTATACTATAAGTTATAAGTTATCAATCATCGAACATTAGCCATGAACTATAAACAAACTTATCAATCGACTATTATTTTTATCAAATAGAATCTAAGACTAATCATATCATTATCCACTGCACCTTCAATTTCAACATCTGAAAAATAGGGTTGCCTCTCAATTTATATTTTTTAAAAAATGTGTTCATCTCACAAGGATAGCGTAAATGTAATAAAAAACATTTGGAACACAAACACCATTCATTTCCCTATGATTATTTTGAGCAAGAAGTTAGAACAGAATTTTCTTTGGGAATGTTTATTATAACAAACCGTTTTATTTCAAATATTTATTTGATTTAATTTACGTTTTATTTATTTAATTAAATGAATTTTATATTATTGGATTGATAATTTGATGTTTTGGCATTTTTATGATAGGTTAGAATCGGTAGTAAAATGCTAATTATTTAGTTAGATAATTAAATAATTATAATTAAATAGAAAATAGAGGTTTTGGATGCAAAATAGAATTTATGAGAAAAATAAGGTGAATGGTAAGAACTATAAGAGGAGTTGGGACAAGTGTAATTAATATGAGATAAAATTAGATTTTTTAATAAAAAGGCTTAGAAGGACCTAAGATTTATCGATACACATTGTTTTGGGAAAAGAGGATAAGTGAGAGCAAAAGCGAGAACAAAGGTTCGGGAGAAAATCAATTGTCAAGATTTAATGTAATATCTCGAATACTCTTTAAATATTCAATTGGTTGTAGGTTGATATTAATTGAGTGTTTATGTACTTTATATTTTATAAATTAGAATAATTAGAGCTCCTAGGTGCTTTAAATGTTGTCGGTATGGATCAACAAAGTAACTAGTGAACACTGAAGGGTTCAATCTTTATTAAAAGAGAAGTATCATTATTAATAAGTACATAATGATACATTTTGGTAACTTTAATAATGGGTCAATTGATACTAGTACTACTACAAAATATATATTCGATAACACTAATATTACTACGATTATACTTTCTACCGTTGTAATAACGCAAACTGAATGCGCCTGATATATATTTATTTTTTGAAACTTATTTAATTACAGTTGAGGTAAACAGTTGTGGTGATAAAGTAAGTGTTACAAGTTTTAATCCTAACAACTACATTTTTTTTCCATTTTTTCTATTACAAAAAGCACGTGTCACTTAAGTTCATAAATAAATAAAATTAAAAATTAAAAACTATTTAATCACTATTTTACTATAAAATTGTTGTAATAAGATCTACATTTTACCGCGGTTGAATGTAACAACTGTGGTCAAAGGTTTCTCCTGATAAATTTAAAAGAAAACATATTCATTATTTCCTTCATAACATGCCTTAAGCAAACTAGCGAACCAGAGACGACAGCGACAGCGATAGCAAAATCTCCATATTTACAATCTTCGTTCATTTGAACTTTCATTCTTGGTAATCTTCATTATCTTCATTATTGGTCTCTTCCTCTTCGAATTAGGATATGGTTCGAGCAAACTTCACTCTCTTTCTCATCTTCCTAATTCTTGATAATCTTCACCATCTTCACTCTTCTTTGATTTTGTGGTATGTTTCGTGCAAAGTACGTATGCTTTATGTTTTGTTGTTGGATTTAGCATTAAACATAAATAGTATAACTTTGCTACAATGGATACCCATATGCTTAAGATTTAGAGTTGTATTATTATTATGAATATGTTTTAGTTTTTCGATATCCTTTAGGTTTAGATTTTGTTGTATCATTCAAAATATTATATTGTTTTTACTTTATTATTTTGCTTATAAAAAAACTACCGCATTCGTTTCAAAATGACAGTCGTTTTAACAAATAAAATTTGTTTCAAAATGAATGTCATTCTCACTTTTCAATGAAGAAATGATTGTTATTTTTCTAATTGTAACATTTAATTATTACTATTTACACTATATTAATGTTGGAATTCAACCACAACCTATAGAGAATTTCACTCAATCTTGATGAACAAGATTGTTATCAATCACGCAATGACAGTGAAAAGAAGGAAACATTGAGAAAGAAAGAAAGAATAAGAACGTTGGAGAAGAAAATGAATATTTTCTGCAGAGTTATCTCTGCCCACAAACTGTGGAAAACTTCTTTATTCACTTGCAGCTACAAATCCTGGAAATATAATGTTATGAATTCTTGTTTATAAAATAAGTGTTACTCTCTATGTATAGATCTAGATTAGCTTGCTCCCAAAGGCAAAGCCCAAAAACTATAAGAGCTCAAAATAGTTAACACTACTAAAATAGGTATAAATCGAAATCTTGTGTGAAGTAACATGCTTCGACACTTCGACACACTAACATAAATCAACAAACACTACGTGATTTGACACACTTTTGTTTTTGTCGAGCTATACAACTTCAATACATGGAATTACATTTTTCAACACACCACCTAATTCATTGTTTCTAAGCTATCTACATTCATCATAAACCTTAGCTTCTTGAACACTTCAACTTGTACTCCCTTCATTATGATATTTGAAATCGGATTATTAGTTCTGCAATGTTCCAAATTCATCTTCTCATCTGCTACCTGCTCACGAAAATAATGGAACCTCATTTCTATGTGCTTGCTTCGTCCATGTGCTATCAGATTCTTCGTCAGATTAACAACAAACATGTTATCGTTCTTCATGGTAATTGCTCCATGAATTTTCGTTGTAATCTCTTCGACCAGACTCACCATGCATGTTGCTTGACATGCACAAAGAGAAATAGTTATATATTCTGCTTTGAATTATGAGAATTCCACTACTTGATCCTTTCTCGAACTCCAAGCAACTGGTGCACCACCTAAAACAAACATGTATCCAGCTATAGATTTTTGATCCTCAACATCATTACACCAACTTGAGTTTGTGTACCCCACTATCTTGCATTCTTTTCCTTCATCGGCTACTAGAAACAAAATTTCATAGTCGAGAGTTCCTTCAGATACCTAAGTATCTTTTTCGTCGCTTCTCGATGTGATACATTTGGCTACTGCATGAATTTACTCACCATACCTACATTTTATGCTAAATTGGGCCTTGTGTGACAAAGATATCTTAGTGTACCAATGAGTCTTCTATATTGTGTTGGATCGATATCATCTTCATCTAGATCTTTCGAGAGTTGCATTCTAGGTTCAACTGGAGTCGAAGTTGGGTTGCAATCTTGCATCTCAAATATCTTGAGTATTTCATCTACATATCTTATTTCTTACATCATTAAACCTCTATAAATCTTGTAGAATTCGATGCCAAGGAAATATGAGAGATTTCCCAAGTCTGGAATTTCAAACTCCTCACTTAGATCATGCGTGAAATCTTCGATCTCTTTATTGCAACTTCATGTTATCAACAGGTCATCGACATAGAGACATAATATAAGAAATTCACCATTTCTTCTCCTTACATATACTCCATGCTCAATTGTGCACTTCATAAATTCCTTCTCCCTTATAAAGTTATTTATCTTCTTATTTTAAGCTCTTAGAGCTTGCTTAAGTCCATATAGGGCTTTGTGCAGTCTGTACACCATTCTTTATTCGCCTTGTTTCACAAACCCAACTAGTTGTGCAACATAAACTTCTTCAACTAAGGGGTCATTCAGGAATGTACATTTCACATCCATCTGACACATCTTCCAGTTGTTCATGTTTGTTAGACAAATAAATAACCAAATTGTCTCGATCCTAGCAATAGGTGCAAAAACTTTGTCGAAGTTGATTCCTTCCTTCTGAAGAAATCCTTTCGCCACAAGTTTTGCCTTTTGTCGAGTTACTTCCCCTTTAGGATTCAATTTCACCTTTTATACCCATCTTACATTAATTACCTTCTTGCCTTGAGGCAATTCGACAAGTAATCAAGTGTTGTTGACTTCAATGGACTCTAGTTCCTCATTCATTATTTTCACCCACTTTGAATCCTTCAATGCCCCAATTGCATTGATTAGTTCAACATCTGCATAGAAAACATAATGTACCAACTCACCTTCATCATCGACCACATCATCTGATGTAATCACAAATCCTTGCAACCTTGCAGGCATGTGTCTTGTTCTTTGAGGTCTTCTTTGGCCTGCTTCACCTATGAGATTTTCTTATCGAACATCTCTTTCGACTTCATTAGTTGGTTCTTCATAAGATTCAAGCTTAATCTTTCATGACATTTTTAGTCCAATCTCATTCCTTAAGCTCATCTATGATAACATCCCTATTGATCACTACTTTCTTGTTCACTTGGTCGAACAACTTGTATCCTACTGTCGAATGATTCCTATCAGAATCATTTGACTCGACTTGTCATCAAGTTTTCTTCTCAACTGATCTGAAACATGTCTATGTGATAGAGATCTAAATACCTTCTGATGACTCAAGATAGGCTTAACATCGGATCAACATTCTTCTAGCGTGATTCCTTTTAGCTTCTTCGTCGGACATCTATTCAAAATATATGTTGCAGTCTGTAAGCTCATAATTTCGACACTTTGAAATTTGAGACATGAAGTCATTTCTTTTGCTGAGAGGGTGACTAGAAGATAAGAGAAAGAAGAAGTGAAGATATTCAGAAGATGTTGACAAGGCTATATATTCAAATATTTCGACAGGAGTACAAATAGTGTTTGGCAAGCAAAGTTTTGGGGACCTGTTTATGGTTTGGCATTTGTCAAGATAAGTGCATTTTTCGACACTTCGACAAAAGGTGTTTGGCAGAAGCATTGGTTTGTAAAAGTTTGAAGAGTTTTCTCTTTTTCGACATTTCGACCAGTGAAGAGATACAATGCTTCGTCACCAAAGGGAAGAATTCAAATTCAAAAGTTGCAACCTTTGGCAGTTGGACACATGGAAGCTTCAGAGAAGAAAATTGCATGCAGGCTGACAATTGTCATTTAGTTAGAATTTTCCCGTTCTAGGCAGTTATTTTGTTTGTATATAAATAGGATAGTTTGTGTTTAGAATGCGTGGGTGAAAACTTATACAAAAATCCTGTAAATACTCTAAGTACCCAGTGTGAGAGAAATGAGTCTGATATTTGGAACAATGTATGTGTTGAACACCATTTTTCTTTCAAGTTATTTAAATTACTAGTTTTGTTTCATCAAGTTATATTACTCAGTTTTATTTACTTCCCTGCAATGTTTTACATCTTTTCGCCATTTTCTTACTTTTGTTCAAACTTTAACTTTATTTTACTTTCACATTCAAAGCATTTAACACTTTGACATTATTAACAAAACAAACCACAAATCATTAACAACACTAAGAGTAATTCGACAAAACAATTGCACATGTGTCCTAGGACTTGTTTGGTTGGTCCTGCAAGTAACCCAGTTTTCTAAGAGATTGGTTAACCAGAGGTTGTTCGTCAGAAATCACAGCGAACAAATTGGCACACCCGGTGGGACTAGTGCAATTAATAAGAATTAATAGAGAATCCTCTTAGTCAAAAGTTCCTTGCTGCGTTGTATGATTCTTAGAAGCGGTAAACTAGCCGTAACCGACGTAGAAAGACCAAAAAGAACAAGAGGAAGAAAGATGGCTAACTTTCCAAATACTTCAAACAATCCTAACAAAACCATTCCAGTTTCCAGTCTTATCCCTTCGTCAGAAGGAGTAGCAGTTTCTGGCCCTATTTTAGAACTGATTAGGCCTCCATTAGTGGATTCGATACAAACGGGTTCAGGGTCCCAAAATGCGCCTAGTTCTTCCACCATGGGACACTCAAGGCCCATGGGAACCCCTCCTCCTGGAGGGAACACCTTTAGGCCATTTATAAATTATTCTGTGCCCATGTCTGGGAGAGAACATCCATATGGAATGCCAACTTCAATGATGGCAAACTTACATAATTCGTCACCATTATTTTCTGATGCTATGGTTCAAATGTCTTCACCATTGCAAGGATCAGGATATGGTGGAAATGGGAGTAGATTAAATCAGGTTCCACCAGGATTCCATATGCCAACTATGACGAACCATTTTGCGCAAGTAATTCGTCAACAGATGGATGAAAGCAACCATGATATGGTGCAGGCATTGACACAACAAATGGGGGAAGTGTTTAATCCTTTAATACAAAATACTACCCAAACAAACCAGATATTGGTAGAACATATGGCACGCATTGCTAATTTTTTTGGAGTCCCTCAAGCACAGCAAAGAATACAATTAAATCAAAATCCTGCCAATAGGCCTGTCGAAGAAGAACTTACTATAAACCAAAGGCCATTAGCAAACCCTCAAGAAAATCCTAGAGGCCAAGAGGTAATAGACGAACAACCTCATGTAGAAGAACCCATTCGACAGGAACCTAGGAGAATAATAGTCCAAAGAGACCAAAATGCTGATGAAATATTACAGCAGAGAATGCGTCACAACAATCTGCCTGTCGAAAATAATATTGCAACCATGGTTGAGAGAATAATGGCGCAAAATGGAGTAAACGTAGGATTACAAAGGCCTAGTTATACTTCCCCTTTGTCTGAATATGTTTTGCAACAAGAGTTACCACCAAGGTGGAAAGTCCCCAAATTCACCAAATTCTCAGGGGATACTAGTGAGTCCACCATAGAACACATAGCGCGTTACTTGATAGAGGCAGGAGAGATTGCTAATAATGAGAACTTAAGGATGAAATATTTTCCAAGTTCTTTGACAAAAAATGCTTTCACTTGGTTTACTTCTCTCCCTGCAACTTCAATATTTACATGGACCCAATTAGAAAGATTGTTCCACGAACAATTCTATATGGGACAAACTAAGATAAGTTTGAAAGAATTAGCAAGTGTCAAAAGAAAATTCTCTGAACCTATAGATGATTATTTGAATAGGTTTAGATTGTTAAAGGCTAGATGTTTTACACAAGTGCCGGAACAAGAATTAGTCGAAATGGCTGCAGGGGGTCTAGATTATTCCATAAGGAAAAAATTAGATACCCAGTACTTGAGAGACATGGCACAACTAGCAGATAGAGTAAGGCAAATAGAAAGGCTAAAAAATGAGAAATTTAGATCAAATAAAAACAAGAAGGAAAGAGTGGCCTATGTAGGAATAGTTCAGGAAGAAGATTATGACGAAAACGAACCAGTCATTTTCGACCAGCAAGAAATTGATCTGGCAGAACTAAAACAAGGCCCTCCATATTCCTGTAAAGTTTTAGCTCCGTCGAATGGAAAAAATCCAGTCGAAATGGAAAAGAATGACAGGTTTCCTAAAAGAACCTACACATTCGACATCACCAAATGTGATGAAATTTTTGATTTATTAGTTAAAGATGGTCAGTTGATAAAACCAGCAGGCACTAAGGAGCCTCCTATAGACCAACAGAAAAAGAGAGGTTTTTGCAAATACCATAATTTTTTGGGTCATAAAACTTCTCAATGTTACCTTTTCAGGGATCTTGTCCAGAATGCAATCCAGAATGGAAGGTTGAAATTTGGAGACAAAGCTAAGCAACAGATGAGGATTGACTCCAACCCCATGCAAGTTGTGGAGGCCAACTATGCTGAACCAGAAATGGTGAATATGGTCGAAATGGAAGTCATGTCTGAGGAAAGTTTTGAAATGGTAGAAGCCACTGAGGGATTCGACACCAACTTCACCATGATAGAGGCTGCTGAGGGCTTCGACACCCATGTAAACATGGTGGAGGAGGCTGATGACCTTACTGACCAGGCTGAGGAAGAAGAAGTCAAAGCTACTGAAGACTTCGACAGAGAGAACGCCATTGAAACTACTGAAGGTTTCGACGGAGAGAACACAGTCAAGGTTAGTAGAAGCTTTGACAGGAAAAACTATAACATAGATGTTGAGTATGGAGTGGTCTAGGACACTCTAGGAGAACCCAGTGGAAAGTTTGACTTCATGATGAAGTATTCTGCACCACCAAGCTCCAAAACTGACATCAGCAAGATTAAACCCATAGGATGGGGAGATTCTTTCAGAAATGATAATGAGGAGGAAAACAACAAAGCCCTCACTACCCAAAAAGAGGCCACTAAAGGCCTCAGTCATGACAAGGTCAAGAAAACAGGAACTGCTGACAATGTCCATATTGTCGAACCAATAAACAAAAGCACCACCAAGACTAAAGAAGAGTCTGCCAAAGGTGTTGTGCAGCACCCCCCCCCCCTCATGGGATTCTGTGCAGAACAATGGAAGACCCAAAAGAAAAGCCAGTTGCACAATGCTGCAAGTACATCCATAAAGGCTTACACCCAAAAGGCAATATGAATCAGTTAAAAGAGAATATCCCTGAGGAAATGATGCTAGTTGAAAAAATGAACAAACTGAAGATCACAAGTGAGCAGAATCTAGGGATTCATATGGTAGAAGTCACTCAGAAGATAGGACCAGACACCAACAGAAAGAACCATCAAGAGAAACATCAGAAGCTGGTTTACCCAGAAGAAAATGAAAGTCTTGTCGAATTCATCCAGAGGTCCCAGAGGAAGAATGCAGAAGTTATGCTTTGCCCAAGGTGCAGCGCTGTGTTCGACAGGAAAGCAGCTAATGATTTAGAAGCAGCAGAAAAGATCAAAAAGAAAAGGAACTGGGGAGCAGTCCCACCAGTCAGAAATGAAAGGTTCGACCCAAGAAGAAGGGAGCATCATAGCCAAGGAATGGGAGAAAGGCGTTACAGCACCTATAAACCATCCAACAAACCGAACGATGACAAGTGGGTCCAGCCTATAAGGGATGCCCAAGGTCAGAAGAGGTGGAAAAATTTCGAAGTGAATAGGGGTGCCTCAATAGAAGTGAAAAAGGAGGTAGAAAAAGTAAAGCCAAAGTACGTCTCTGAAAACTACAAGGGGAAGAACCCTATGTCCAGGTCCCAATGGAGGAGGTTTCAAAGGCAGAAGAGAATTGAAAAAGAAACTGTAGAACACAAAAGGATTGGTGAGAATAAAGCTGAGTCAAGCAAGTGTGTGCAGACAATAAGCAAAGGGAAATCTCTGGCGAAAGAAGAACTCCCTCAGAAAAATAAATCTAGTGACACAACAGAGATACAGAAAATAAACAACAAAGTGCCAGAAGACGAAGAAGTTATTGATGACTTCAGTTCAGAGTCTGATGCGTCCTTCGACGTAACATGCAATGTGGTTTCTGTGTTGCCCAGAGACTACGACAGGATAATGGAAGTGGAGGACGAAGAGGACGATATTGAAGATGATAGCATAGGGCTTAAGCCTGTATGTTACTACATAATGAACAATGGTTGTGTCGAAGAGCAAAATGCTTTCTTCGAAAAGCCAGATGATGCAATGAAGGCTCATTTGAACCTAACTGTAGGAACCATTACCAGGCCTACAATGTTTGTGGTGATAGCATCAAAAGCAAATTACAATTTGTTGCTGGGAAGAGAATGGATCTATGGAATTGGGGCTGTACCATCATCCATGCATCAGAGGATAGCAATTTGGAGACCAGATGGGATTGTCGAAAACATAGAGGCAGACCAAAGTTACTTCATGGCTGACGTGAACAATGTCACTAGTCGTAACTTCGACAAGAACTTGGCCCACATAGCACCTTGCAATCCTGCTGGTTTCGACCTAACAGCTTCCGACAACACATACTGTTCCATGTACCTCCACCCTACACATGGCTTCCAGTGGGACAAATAAATAATTGGGGAGACAAATTACACTTGGGGGACTACCCATGTCAGTCCAACTGGGTGGGGAAGTGAATTCAGTGAAAATGACTGAAGCATCAACAATAGAAAGGATTACGGCTTATGTAGCCGAAAAACAACTCAAAGCGGCCCTTGAGGCCGAAGTAAGAAATATGGCTATTAAAGCCAACACACAAGCTGTCGAAGAACAACATCCTCAAGAAAATATTGAGGAACAATGTGCAAAACAGAGTTTTGAAGAAAACTCTAGTGGCGAATGGCAGAATCAAAGGCTTGATGCCATTTACGATGACGAACCCTTGGGGTTTGAAAAGGATCCAGCCCCAACCAATATGAAAATGGTGGCACAGGATCCCTTAAAAGAGATCAATCTGGGACTGGGGGCAGAAAAAAGGCCAACTTACATCAGTGCCAAGATGGATCCTCAGTTCAGAGTCGAAATAATTCAACTGCTGAATGAGTTTAAAGACTGCTTCGCATGGGATTATGACGAAATGCCTGGTTTAGACAGAAACTTGGTCGAATTGAAGTTGCCAATACTGGAAGGGAAAAAGCCAATAAAGCAAACTCCCAGACGCTTCGCACCTGAAATTCTGTCGAAAATTAAAGAGGAAGTTGAGAGACTTCTAAAATGCAAGTTCATCCGTACAACAAGGTATGTCGAATGGATTGCTAATATTGTTCATGTGATTGAGAAAAATGGCAAACTTAGGGTGTGCATTGATTTTAGAGATTTAAACTCAGCTACCCCTAAGGATGAATATCCTATGCCATTAGCAGAAATGCTTATAGATTCTGCAGTAGGCCATGAGTATTTAAGTATGCTTGATGGATATTCTGGCTATAACCAGATTTTCATTGCTGAAGAAGATGTTCCAAAAACAGCCTTTCGTTGTCCAGGGGCAATAGGAACATATGAATGGGTAGTCATTCCCTTTGGTTTAAAAAATGCTGGAGCTACTTACCAAAGGGTAATGAATTCTATTTTTCATGATTTCATTGAAACATTTATGCAAATTTATATAGATGATATTGTGATTAAATCTGCCTCAGGCTCAAACCATATTGACCATCTTCGACAATCCTTTGAAAGGATGAGGAAGTTTGGTTTAAAAATGAATCCCCTTAAATGTGCTTTTGGTGTGCAGGCAGGTGATTTCTTAGGCTTTGTGGTCCACAAGAAAGGGATTGAAATTAATGAAAACAAAGCCAAAGCCATAATGGAAGCGAAAGTGTCTTCGACAAAGAAGGAATTGCAGTCTCTACTAGGGAAAATTAACTTTCTCAGAAGGTTCATCTCCAAACTTAGTGGAAAAACACAGGCTTTCTCGCCTCTACTTCGACTGAAGAAGGAAGGCTTCACTTGGGGGCAAGAACAACAAGATGCTTTCAACAAGATCAAAGAATATCTGGCCAGTCCTCCAGTTTTAATGTCTCCTTGTCGAAAAAGAAGTATGAGGCTCTACATCTCAGCATCTGACAAAACATTGGGAAGCATGCTCTGTCAGGAAGATGAATATGGCGTCGAAAGAGCCATCTATTATCTCAGCAGAGTCTTAAATGATGCTGAAACTAGATATAGTATGATAGAGAAACTATGTTTATGTGTATATTTCTCTTGTACAAAGTTAAAGCATTATATAAAACCCATTGATGTATATATATCCTCTCATTTCGACGTAATAAAACACATGTTGTCTAAATCTATTTTACATAGTCGAATTAGAAAAAGGGCTTTGGCCTTAACTGAGTATTCTTTAAAATATATGCCTTTGAAAGCTGTCAAAGGACAAGTGGTTGCTGACTTTATAGCTGACCATTCCATAATTGAAAATGAAATAAAATATGTCGAAATAGAACCTTGGAGATTATATTTCGACGGTTCCAGTCATAAGAATGGAACAGGTGTTGGGGTGTTGATCATTTCTCCCAATAAAATTCCAACAAAGTTCAAGTACAAAGTAGAGGGTTTGTGTTCAAATAATGAAGCAGAATATGAGGCTTTGATAGCTGGACTTGAAATATTGTTGGAATTGGGGGCAACAAAGGTCGAAATAATGGGTGACTCTGAGTTGGTAATAAAACAATTGACAAAAGAATACAAATGTGTCAAAGAAAATTTGATCATGTATTTTGTAATAGCCAACAGACTCCTCAAGAAGTTCGACAGTGCAGCCTTTAGACACATTCCTAGATTAGAAAATCAGGAAGCAAATGACTTGGCTCAACTGGCATCAGGCTACAAAGTGTCGAAAGAAAATCTGGAGAGAGCTGTCGAAGTAAGAGGGAAAGTATTATCCACTAGACTATCCCCATCAGATTTGGAAACCATAAGACTGGGTTATGGTGACGAAGAAAATTTTGAAATTTTTAATGTAGATGATCCAGAGGTAGGAGATTGGAGAAAACCTATTAAGGATTACTTACAAAATCCAAACCAGACAGTCGAAAGAAAGATAAAGTATAGAGCTTTAAGCTATGTACTTTTTGGAAATGAGCTATTTAAAAAGACTGCAGAAGGAGTTTTACTAAAGTGCTTAGGTGAGACTGAAGCTTACATAGCCTTGTCAAACGTGCACAGTGGTGCATGTGGTGCACACCAGGCAGGTCATAAGATGAAATGGTTACTATTTCGACAAGGATTGTATTGGCCAACAATGTTGAAGGATTGTGTCGAATTTGCAAAGGGGTGTCAAGAATGCCAAATTCATGCAGGCATACCTCATGTGCCTGCAAATGAGTTACATTCTATTATAAAGCCTTGGCCATTCAGAGGTTGGGCTTTAGATTTGGTTGGGGAAATTCGACCAGCTTCTTCAAAGGGGCAAAAATACATTTTGGTTGGAGTAGACTACTTCACTAAGTGGATTGAAGCTATACCACTGACGAATGTAGATCAGGAAGCAGTTATAGACTTCATTCAGAAGCATATAATTTATAGGTTTGGAATACCTGAAACTATAACCACTGATCAAGGATCTGTGTTTACTGGAAGAAACATGCAGGCATTTGCAAAAGAGACAGGTTTTAAGTTACTAACTTCGACACCTTATTATGCTCAAGCAAATGGACAGGTCGAAGCAGCCAATAAGGTTGTGATAAATCTGATAAAAAAGCATGTGGGTAAAAAACTTAGGAATTGGCACAAGACTCTGGATCAAATCCTTTGGGCTTGTCGAACGTCTCCTAAAGAGGCAAATAATTCTACCCCATTTAAGTTGACTTATGGGCATGATGCAGTATTACCAGTCGAAATCTATTTACAATCAATACGAATTCAAAGGCATCATGAAATTCCATCTGGGATTTATTGGAGTATGATGATGGATGAGTTAGTTGATTTAGATGAGGAGAGGTTACGTGCTTTAGAGTTGATAAAAAGGCAGAAAGAAAGAGTCGAAAAGTTTTACAATAAGAAAGTAAAATTTAAAGCCTTTTTAGTTGGTGATTTAGTTTGGAAAGTAATTTTGCCCATGGAAAAGAAAGATAGATTGATGGGAAAATGGTCTCCTAAATGGGAAGGACCTTTCAAAATTTTAAGAGTTTTTTCAAATGGCGCATATGAAGTCGAAGAAATGGAAAAAGACAGGAGAGTGCTGAAAATAAATGGCAAATATTTGAAGAAATATAAGCCAACATTGCAAGAAATAAAGATAGAAATGGAATAAAATTGCAAACAAAAGCTTGTCTTTGCCAAATAGATGGCGTTAAGTAACATTACATATGAAAATTCTTAGAAAAATAAAATCCCCTATTTTCTATTACAAACTACTGTTGGAGAAAAGTTGCTTTAAGTTCGTCAAATTTCTTCCGTTGAAGCTGAATTCGACGTTCACAGAGGCTTTTGCTAACAGTCAGTTCGTCAATTTCTCTGTGGAGTTGTTGGACTGTTTCTGCATGTTGAAGACCTTTCTGAAGCTCCCTGTCAATTTCTTCTTGGTTGGGCTGTTGGAGGTTGGCTTGACGTTCCTTCTCTTGGAGGATCTTCTTCTGAAGTTCGACAATCTGAGCTTGATAAGCCTGGATGTTACTTTCGCACTCAGCAGCAACTTTGGAGTAATCTTCAGAAAGCTTGTTTAGCTCTGAGATTCTATCTGTCGAAGAGGCTACAACATTCCATTCTGAGACTTGTTTTTCAGATTTACCTGTGATGCTCTGAGAAAATTCTTTTTGGCGAACCAAGTCAGCACTTACTGAATCAATCATAAACATTAGGTCCATCACCAGACGACTCTCTTCAATCGAAGCCTCCAGGAGATTGGCTTGCTTTAGAAGTTTCTTCAAGTCATATTGTGCAGAAGGGTTTTCGGCCAGAGTTCCAAATAGGTCCACCCCAAGGATTTTTGCCTTAATCTCAGCCATGATAACACTGATTGGTTGAATTTCAGAGGTAGCCCCTGAAGTTGTTGAGCTGCTGTGGGAAGAGTCCTGAAAATTGTACCTGGAACTGAGTAAGGCTTTCAGATATTCTAGAGGTTTTCTTACTTTCAGGCTTTCAATTTCCTCTTGGGACAAGCTTATCGAACCCGTATTTAGAGGGGTTTCTGTTGGAGTTTCTACTGGAGTAGGAACAGCTTGGGTACTTCCTCCAGGGTTCAAGTTTGTGTCTGGTTGCTTCGAAAGATCTGGTTCTTCTTCTTTGACAGCTTCTTTATCAGCCTCTGTTGTATCAATTGGCCCTTGAGGTTGTGCATCCTGGTCTGGGGCAGTCTTTTCTTCCACAGTGAATTCTGGACGAAGAGGGGAATTGTTGTCGGAGGATTCTGGATCACTAATGTCGAAGTCACTGAAGGTTTGAGGGCCATAAACACCAGCATCTGGAGCGGTTTCTTCCAGAAGTCATTCAGCTAAAGTCTTCTCAGAATCAGAAGGGATAACCTCTTCTTGAACCTTGGAAGTTTCTTCGACATCAAGGTTAACCTGAAGTAAACAGGAAAGGGAAGTTTAAAAGAAGAAAACAATGCAGTTAAGATTATGAATATTGTCAGTCGAAAAATAATACCTGAGGAATTTCAGTGTGAGTGCCTGAATCCCCACTTTTCTCACTTCTTGAAGGGATTTAGTGGTTGGACTAGTGGGAGGAGTTCGTCTGTGGACCATGGATCTCTGGGAGGCCACTGTCTTTATTCTCATGCCTTTGTTCCTTTTGAGAGGTTGAGGCTCAGGAGATTCATCTTCAGATTCTTCAACACTCACCTCCTTTTCTTCTTGTTTTCTCTTTGTGGCTAGTGTGCAAGTTACCTGAGATGTGAAAAAAGGGGAATAGTATTGAGAATATTGAAGTTTATAAAAAAAAGGAGAGTGAGATGTCTTTATTTGTCGAAACCTTTTTGGCAGCTGTGGGTGATTTTTCGACCTGTTTGGAAGAGGTCCCTTCACCAGGAGTTTTCTTGTTAGTGATTCTAACAGCTGAAAGAAAAGAAAATGAATGAACATTGATATAAAACATAAAAGAGTCAGAAATAAGAAGAGGGATTTAATTTCTTCGACACCTTCAAGAATAGGTTCTTCCACACTAACGTGTTCTATTCCAACATGAAGGTGCCCAGGGAAGTTGCCCAAATAATACTTCGTCGGAACCACACGTTCAGCAAGTTTTTTGCTAGACTCACGAAGCAGCTTTAAGTGAGATCCACACACAAACCAATCTGGAAATGGAGGGCACAAGGCCACACCAAATTATGCAGAAGGGAGTGGGGGAAACTTTGGAGGAAAGGAGGTGTAAGCAAAGTTGTAGCGTGCATGTGGTGGAATATATGAAGGCACCCCCAACTTATCCAACTTTTCTGAAAATTTTGGTTTTAAAGTCACTGCTGCTTCGCCTATGGTTCGACGAAGATCATTTGGCCTGTAAATAGTTTCAAAATATTTTTGAAATTTTTGAATTTCTTTGATATGTTTATCCGTACCTTTCTTCTTTTTATCCTGCACAAAAGCAAAGGCATTCGTCAGGAGTGAGTTGAAAGTTGTTACATCAAAGAATTTGTTAAGATAATACTCCTTCCACCAAACGTCGAAGTCCTCAGTGCACAAGAAGTTTGGTCGAAATATGGTAGGGTGGACCTCCAAAGATGCGTCGAAAAATTTGTTATACAATTCTAGACTTTTCTCAAAATTTTGAAATGAGTTGTAGAACAAAATAGAGCCTTTCTTGTGGTAGATGGGTTTTGTCTTCGTCTGGGTTAGCCCAAATTGTCTGGCCACCAGGTTAGGTTGATAGACAATGAGGGAAACTTTGGTGTTATTAAGGTTGTGATGGGAGAAACGATGTCTTGGTATAAGGAAGGCTTCCCAGATGGATATGTAGGAGTCTTCTTCTTTTTGGTTTTCTACTGGGAGTTGCCTAGTGAACCATTTAGGACCCACAGTCCTGCTGGCGAAGGGTGCCATGGATGGAGTAAAATTGTAACGTTTGGAGAACATCATTACATAACTAGTAAAGGCTTGTCGAAGACCTATTCCTTCGTCAGTAGGTGTTAGTTGAACTAGCCTGGGCCATTCGACACGCCTGTCTTTCACTTCTTCTTCGTCAACTGGTCTCTTGATAGGGATGCAGGCTTCGAAGGTTGCATTCAGCCACAGCTGTAAAAGCCAGAAGGGGCCTGTTAGGCTGATGGTTCCTTTGTCCTTGATGGTTTTCAGGTTGCTCACGCTCTCACTCAGAGATTCATAAAGATTTGCCAGAAGCAATTCACTTAGACAAAATGCAACTCCAGCATGAAATTGATTGGCCATGGTAATGTAGCTTCTGGCAACCTGGAGGGATCTGGTGCAGAAGACGAACTTGGCTAACCACAAAGTGAGGAAAGCTATGTGTTCTCTGTCAGAAACTTCCTCAGTGCCTTCGCCTTGGTGATGAGCAATGAATAAGGAATAGCCAGCGTGTTTGGTGTCGAAAACCTATGGGATCTTTGTTTAGGTGCTCAGGATTAAAGATTTCTCCTATAGGACTAAGGCCAGTGATGGCTGCTATGTCGAAAAGAGTGGGGGTAACCATACCACAGGGAAGATGGAAGTTGTTGTAGGTACTGTCCCAGAAATACAGAGAAGCCAGCAGCATATTCTGGCAGTAGCGTGGGTCTTCTTTCGACAACTGAATCAGGTCATAAATACCTGTTTTCTTCCAGAATTTTTCCTTAGCTTTTTCGACTCTAGTAAGCCAAGCTAGATAGTCTGAAGGGTCTTTGGTTAAGGGAGGGCTCCTAAAGATCCTAGTTTGATTTAAGTACGACAAATCTAAATCTGTCGAAGCTAATGGGATCTCAGGTTTCTTAGAGGATGTTTCGACAGTTTGAGGGTTCTTACTAGCACCTATTGGTTTAGAGGCAGAATAGCAAGGATAAAAATCCTTTAAACGATTTGGGTCAGCATTGGGATCAGAGATGGGACCTAACATTGCATGGTGAACTCCAGAGACCAAGATAGGGATTATTACCTGAGATATGTAGATACTAGCTTTCTCCCTCTCATTTGGAGGTTCTGGGATGTACTGTTGTTGATTCACTTGCGTTGGTCCAGAAAATGTGTGAGCAGGAGGGAGATCAACAGTCTTCTTTGCTTTCTTAGCACTACGGTTAGCAACATTCTTTGGGGGCGCCATTGTTATGCAAATATTAGAGCTGGAGTAACAGTTTAAAATGGGTTTTAATGGAGATTTGTTCTTTGATAAGAGAAGAAGAGTTTGAGAGTGTAAAAAGGATGAAAGGTTTTTGGAGAGGGTATTTATAAAAGGTGACAGAATATGAAAAAATAAATGAAAAAGAAAAAAAATGAGACTTTTCAGTTTAGTCATGGGAGACATGCGTGTTGATCAACGGTGATGATTAAAGGTGACGGTTGGTAGGGAGCCCATGATGAGCTAGAATATAGGGTTATGGAAGGTTGTGTATAAATGTGGGCTAGATGAGATGTTTTTTCAGAAAGTTGAAATCATAGTGTTTCCATGGGACTCAACAAAGTCACTTTGTAATTAATGAGACTGACATGGCGTCAGAAGTCATTTCGACAGCAAAGGATATTTCTCCAAAGTTAGTCGAAAACATCTTTGCTGGGGGGAAATTTGTAAGCTCATAATTTCGAAACTTTGAAATTTGAGACATGAAGTCATTTCTTTTGCTGAGAGGGTGACTAGCAGATAAGAGAAAGAAGAAGTGAAGATATTCAGAAGATGATGACAAGGCTATATATTCAAATATTTCGACAGGAGTACAAATAGTGTTTGGCAAGCAAAGTTTTGGGGACCTGTTTATGGTTTGGCATTTGTCAAGATAAGTGCATTTTTCGACACTTCGACAAAAGGTGTTTGGCAGAAGCATTGGTTTGTAAAAGTTTGAAGAGTTTCCTCTTTTTCGACATTTCGACCAGTGAAGAGATACAATGCTTCGTCACCAAAGGGAAGAATTCAAATTCAAAAGTTGCAACCTTTGGCAGTTGGACACATGGAAGCTTCAGAGAAGAAAATTGCATGCAGGCTGACAATTGTCATTTAGTTAGAATTTTCCCGTTCTAGGCAGTTATTTTGTTTGTATATAAATAGGATAGTTTGTGTTTAGAATGCGTGGGTGAAAACTTATACAAAAATCCTGTAAATACTCTAAGTACCCAGTGTGAGAGAAATGAGTCTGATATTTGGAACAATGTATGTGTTGAACACCATTTTTCTTTCAAGTTATTTAAATTACTAGTTTTGTTTCATCAAGTTATTTTACTCAGTTTTATTTACTTCCCTGCAAAGTTTTACATCTTTTCGCCATTTTCTTACTTTTGTTCAAAGTTTAACTTTATTTTACTTTCACATTCAAAGCATTTAACACTTTGACATTATTAACAAAACAAACCACAAATCATTAACAACACTAAGAGTAATTCGACAAAACAATTGCACATGTGTCCTATGACTTGTTTGGTTGGTCCTGCAAGTAACCCAGTTTTCTAAGAGATTGGTTAACCAGAAGTTGTTCGTCAGAAATCACAGCGAACACAGTCGACACAACTTCTCCCCATAATTCTTTGGGTAGATGCTTGCCTTTCAACATACTTCTCACCATGTTCATGATGGTTCTATTATTCCTTTCTGCAATTCCATTCTGCTATGGAGTGTAGGGTGGCACCATCTCATGCACAATCACTTCTTTCTCACATAATATATCGAAATCTTTCAATACATATTCTCCACCACCACTAGTCCTCATAATTTTGAGTTTTTGACAACTTTGTCTTTCGATCATAGATTTAAACTTGGAAAATACCTCGATCACTTCACTTTTATTCTTGATCAGGTAAGTCCATAATTTTCGACTGAAATCATCTATGAATTTGACAAAGTATTTGTTACCTCCAGTCGAATCCACCTGGATAGGACCACATACATCAGAGTATATGACTTCATGAAATGTCTTTGACCAGCTTCCTGCATCCATGTTGAATTTATCCTTGTGTTTTGTACCTTCACACATTCTTCACATACTTCATTTGGGATGTCGATTTCTGGTAATTCTGAAACCACATTTCTTCTCTTCAAATCTATGATGTCATTGAAATTGAGATGGTCAAGTCTATAATGCCACATCCATTCGCCTCTGCTGACTGCAGTTGCAAGGCACTTATACTCCATCACACTAAGTTCAGTCTTGAAGGTTCTATTATGAGACATTTGAGCCTTCAAGATCAACCTACCACCTGAGTTAAGAACTCTCATAATCTTGTCTTCTATCGACACCTTGTTATTCTTTTCGACCAACTGCCTTATGTTGAGCAAATTACTCTTCATGCCTGGTATTTACAACACATTGGAAATTATTGACCTTTTATCATCTTTCCTTATAATCAGAACATCACCAATACCTTCAGCTACTAAAGCATTGCCATTTATATATTTCACATGGTCTTTATTGAGGGCCTTATGTTGACAAACCAATATTTCCTTTCAAACATGTGTGACGAACATCCTGAGTCCAAGTACCATTGGTCCTGTAATTTTTCTTCATATCTCGTTATGACCACCAACACCATTTTTTCTCCAGGTTTCTATTTATAGATCCAACATGAATCTTATTCGTAGACTGCATCCTGCACTTAAGCATCATATTTCCATTCCGTGGTACCCTCCTTGTAAGGTATGTATTTTCCTCAATTCGGATGGCGCTTGCAATGACAATCTTGTTGCTAGTTGTGGGGGTCTTTTCCATGATAGCCTTGGGTGTTGTGTGGAGGTTTTCATAACTACATTGGTAATTGTAATAGTCTTTTTGTTGAGTATCAGGGTGTTCTTTCAGGTTTGGATTTTGTCAGGAAGAATAATTTCAAGAAGAATATTGTATAAGTGAATAATAAGAGTGTTGCAAAATCCCTTTTTGGGTCTGGTTTTGTTCGTAGGCAAGGTTTATATTTAACCAGACGTATCCTGCTTCTCACTTATAATTTTTAGGCTGTTATTTTCAAGCATATTCTTAGAGATTCTAATAAGTGTGTTAACTTCATGGTCAAGATAGATCTGCCTCGTATAGATGATGGCATTTGGATGAATGATTTCCTGACCGCTCTTAGTCATTTGTTATTGATTGATTGTGTTGGTTCCTCTATTCGGCTTGCTGCTTAGTTTCTTATATGTTTTGTGTAACACCCCGATTTCATAATTTAATAAAA
The DNA here is from genome assembly GCA_963966055.1 of Lathyrus aphaca. NCBI lineage: Eukaryota > Viridiplantae > Streptophyta > Magnoliopsida > Fabales > Fabaceae > Lathyrus > Lathyrus aphaca. Next base: position 458,896,048 of record OZ014522.1, on the reverse strand, counting down.
TAAGTATTGTGAATATAGTGGTGTATTTGAAAAGATAAGTAAAGAATTATTTTATTTTAATAATAATATGATAATAATGTGGTATTATTGGAATATTATTATTAAATAAATAAAATAATAATATTGGAGGTCTAAGGGGCAAGGTAGTAAATTGTGTTGTGTTATGAAAAGGGGAGAACGATTCATTTTCTCACATCGTATTTTTCTGACGAAGAAGGAGTTGGCTCTGGAGGAAGAGGAGAGGAGAAAGAAGATTAAGAATCCTAGAGTTCCAAGATCAATAGTTTGCAAGGAATCCTTTGAATTCGAGGTAATGGGGAGAAATGGATTTTTTATTGGTGACCTAACATGAAAGAATAATTGGGAGTTCCTTACGCTCTTAGGGATTACATGAATTTGATTGATTTTGGTGAAATTATGATATGAATATGAAGATTATATTTGTTGATTGTGTGTATTTGAAATTTTGATGTTGAATTGTATGGCCTGTGTATTTTAAAAATCTGTTTATGAACATTGTGGATGATAAGGTGAATGGGGAAGATGAAGATAAATCTAGGATTCCTTATTTGATTAGTAAATGTTAGGTTGAGAAATATTATAGTATTATAGGTATAAAATGAACATAAGAACAATAATTGGACTGTTTTGGATGATAGAAACGAGGTATAATTGATTGAATTCGGACTGGTATGTGATTGGGAGAGAAGAGCGAATTTTAGAAAAAGTGATTTTTGGGCGTAGGGCTCCTGACACGGGACGTGTCAGGTGACATGGGTGGCCGTGTCAGGCTTCTAGATAATGATCTTGTTGGATTTTTGGGGAAGTTGGTTACAGAGGGCCTAACACGGGTCGTGTCAGGTGAAACGGGTAGCCGTGTCAGCCTTCTGTCTTGGGCGTAATTTGGGTTTTGATGGGAAGTGTCAAGCCATGTGACACGGGGGCCGTGTCAGGCCTCTGATTTTGGAAAATTTCCCCTATTTGATGGGAGTTTCTTCCCAATGTCTCGAGCAATGTTTGTAACCTTTGTCTGAGGTATTGAGGCTAGTATCCATGTGTAGCTATAGGACATGACAACCAATAATTAGTGTTTAAGTTCTATATGAATGTTTTGATTTGTATGACTTTGTTGATAGATCAATTGGATCATGTTGATTGAGAATAATGTTATTGTCTTTTTTGTGTAAACTATATGATGGAATAGTTGGAAATTTATGAGGATCGGGTTACGTATGACTATATTTATGTGTGTATATATTTTTGTATGTGTAATCGAGTCTTGCATACGCATACATGGTTGGTGGGATAATCGTGTCTCGGAAGGAGCGTAAGCCATTATCCGGATTCACTGTGAATCGATAGTGCAGGGATGATCGTGTCTCAGTAGGAGCGTAAGCGATGCATCCTAGATTCTAATTAATGAACCAATGTTGAGTCATTACTGCATTTGCATTGTGTCATGTAGTCACTTTGCATATGATTGAATGAATATTCTATGACATGTGTTTATGAATTGTGTGAGATTACTCTTTAAAAAGTGTTATTTGCACCGCTATATATTAAATCGTTTTCTCACCCCTTTGTTTTTGTTGTTGTGTGTCTGTACTTCTTGGGAAGTACAAATAATCCAGGTACTTGAGAGTGTTTTGGTGTGGTATTTCTTGTTCGAGTCATAGGAAGCTCTGATACATAACACAGGAATGGGGACTTTTGTTGCTTTGTTTTTTTATTTCTATTTTTTCGAAGTTGTTTTGTTTACGTATCTAGGTAATAAACTAAGGACATATTTTGGATTTGTTTTATCTATGCCGATGAGTATGAGTATTGATGAACTAATTGATTCCGCTGTTTTTAATGAAAAACTTTAATTGTGGTTTATATTGGAAACGTAACATTCCACTTTTGATGAAACTCATATTTTTCTTAATAAAATAGTCATTTTGTAAAATTGGGGAAAATGGGTATTACAATTGGTATCAGAGCAGGTCGGTCCAACCGGCCAGATGTCGTGTCGAGTCAGTCCTTAGAATAGGAATTGTTATGTGTCCTAACCTGAAGTGTTTGTTTTATCAGTATGGCAGGAAGGAATGATATTGCTCTTGTTGCGGATATTCAAGCCATGGCGCAGACTGTCGAGAACATTGTTCAAGTGGTTCAGGTTGGGGGTGATGCTCAGTCTTGTGCATTGGATCAATTCCGGAATAATAAGCCTCCTAAGTATGAAGGTGGAATTCTGAATCTAGAGGTTGCACAAAAGTGGTTGAAGGTTGTTGAGAAGATCTTCAGAACCATGGGGTGCACGGATGATCATAAAGTAAGGTTTGGAACTCACATGCTAGAAAGCGAAGCGAAGGTCTTGTGGGACAACAATCGTTAAAGGTTGGAAGTTGCGGGTACTGCAGTTACCTGGACAGTGTTTCGCAGAGAGTTCATAGAGATATACTTTCCAGAAGATGTTTGTAGTGCTAGAGAGGTGGAATTCCTGAAACTTAAACAAGGTAACATGACAGTGGATGAGTATGCTTCCAAGTTCGAGGAATTGGTGCAGTACTATGCACATTATAACACTGAGGAGGCTATGACCTCGAAGTGTCTGAAGTATGAGAATGGGTTGCACCCTGAAATCAAACAGGGCATTGCTTGCCAGAAGAGCAGGAATTACCCAGAGCTGGTGAGTAAAAGCAGGATTTATGACAATGATAATAGAGTCTGGATTACACATTACAAGGTTGTGAATGATAAAAAGGGGAAGCAGAGATTCAATTGTACTCCTTACAATGCTCCAGCTGATAAGGGTAAACAGAAAGCTAATTCGGAGAAGAAGCCGAGTGGGGGAGGAAGTACTCCCGGTCCACTCAAATGTTTCAGATGCCACGGTACGGGTCATCGTGCCAATGATTGTCCTAATGAGGTGAAAAAGTGCTTCAAGTGTGGGAAGCCCGGTCACGTGATGGCTGATTGCAGGGTGAATGTGCCTACCTGTTATAATTGTGGACAGCGGGGCCATATCAGCACCCATTTCCAGAAACCGAAGAAACAACAGTCAGGTGGAAAAGTGTTTGCATTAGTGGGAGCTCAGCCTACTAGTGAGGATCGTTTGGTCAAAGGTACTTGCTTTATCAATAATGTTCCTTTATTTGTGATTATTGATACAGGTGCCACACACTCATTTATTTCTTTAGAATGTGTGAAGAAGCTGGGATTGAAACCTTCTAATTTGAGTCAAGGAATGGTAATTGATACTCCATCCATAGGTTCTGTGACCACTTCCTTGGTGTGTCAGAATTGTCCGCTGACTATATTCGGCAGAGACTTCGGAGTAGACCTTATATGATTACCGCTTAGTAATCTTAATGTAATTTTGGGGATGAACTGGTTGGAATACAACCAAGTTTATATTGATTGTTTTAGGAAGAGGTTATTGTTCTTAAATCATGAAGAGGAGGCATTGGCTAATTCAATCTCTACGAAGGAATTGAGGACCTTATTGGAAGATGAAGTGAAAATGTTTGCAGTGTTCGCTTCATTATCTATTGAAGAAACGGTTATTATTGAAGAGTTACTTGTGGTAAATGAATTTCTGGAAGTGTTCCCTAGCGAGATTACAGAGTTACCTCCAACACGCGAAGTGGAGTTCACTATTGATTTGGTTCCTGGTACGAGGCTTATTTCTATGGTGCCGTACAGGATATCTGCTACAGAATTAGCTGAGTTGAAGTCTCAGATTGGAGATTTGCTTGATAAGAAATTTATTAGACCTAGTGTATCACCGTCGGGAGCGCCAGTGATACTAGTTAAGAAAAAGGATGGTAGTATGCGTCTATGCATTGATTACCGACAGTTGAATAAAGTGACCATTAAGAATAAATACCCACTTCCAGGATCGACGATTTAATGGATCAACTTGTTGGAGCCTCTATTTTTAGCAAGATTGACTTGAGGTCAGGCTATCATCAAATTAGAGTGAAGGAAGAAGATATTCAGAAGACGGCGTTTAGGACTCGATATGGTCCTTATGAATATGTTGTGATGCCTTTCGGAGTGTCTAACACGTCATAAGTATTTATGGAGTATACGAACCGTATATTCAACTCTTACTTGGATCAGTTTATTGTAGTGTTTATCGATGATATATTAATATATTCGAAGTCTGAGGAAGATCATGCGAGGCATTTGAGAATTTCATTACAGGTGTTGAAAGATAACAAATTATTTCCCAAGTTTTCTAAATGTTAATTCTGGTTGAAGACGGTGAGCTTTTTGGGGCATGTCATATCAGGTAAAGGTATAGAAGTAGACCCTTGTAAGGTTAGTGTGGTACTTGAGTGGGAACCTCCGAAGACGGTAATGGAGATTAGAAGCTTTCTTGGTCTAGCTGGTTATTATAGAAGATTCATCGAAGGATTTTCTAGTTTGGCGTTGCCATTAACTCAATTGACCCGGAAGAGTCAAGCTTTTATTTGGGATACAGCTTGCGAGAAGAGTTTTGAGGAGTTGCAGATGAAATTAACTTCAGCATCAGTATTAATTTTACCGAATCCGACTGAAGCTTTTATGGTTTACTGCGACGCATCTAAATTGGGTTTAGGTAGCGTGTCAATGCAAGTTGGTAAGGTGGTGGCGTATGCGTCACGACAATTGAGGGTACATGAGAGGAATTGTCCTACCCATGATCTAGAATTGGTTGTGGTAGTATTTGTATTGAAAATCTGGAGACATTACCTTTATGGTTCACAGTTTGAAGTATTTAGCGACCATAAGAGCCTGAAGTACTTGTTTGATCAGAAAGAACTGAATATGAGGCAAAGAAGATGGTTAGTATTTCTAAAGGATTATGACTTTAATTTGAGTTACCACCCAGGAAAAGCGAACGTAGTAGAAGATGCATTAAGCCGGAAGACAATTCACATGCCGGCGATGATGGTGAAAGAAATGGAATTAATTGAGCAATTTAGAGATTTGAGTATGGTTTGTGAAATGACACCGAAAAGCATTAAGCTGGGTATGTTGAGAATGAATAATGAATTTCTCGATGTGATTAAAGAAATTCAAAAACAATATGTGAATTTGGTGGATTTAATGCCTACCGAAGGAAATGATCAAAGCGGTGATTTTATTTTGGACAGTAATGGTATTCTAAGATTTCAAGGAAGAATTTGTGTACCTGATAGTGTTGAGTTGAAGAGAGCAATTTTGGAAGAAAGTCACTAAAGTAGCTTGAGCATTCACCCAGGGGCTACGAAGATGTACCATGATTTGAAGAAATTGTTTTTGTGGCATGGCATGAAAAGGGACATTGCACAATTTGTTTATGCTTGTTTGGTGTGTCAGAAATATAAAGTGGAATATCAGAAGCCTTCGGGGCTAATGCAACCATTATAAATTTCGGAGTGGAAATAGGATAGTATTACTATGGATTTCATGACGGAATTACCGAATACAGCAAGAGGTTTTGATGCCATTTGGGTGGTTGTAGACCGGTTGGCTAAGTCTGCACATTTTATTCTGATTAATATCAGTTTTCCTTTCACTAAGCTGGCGGAGATTTATATTCGGATTATTGTAAAATTGCATGGTGTACCGTCGAGTATAATGTCAGATAGAGATCTGTAATTCACTTCTGAATTCTGGAAGAGTTTGCAGAAGGCTTTGGGTTCTAAGTTAAAATTGAGTTCGGCTTACCACCCACAGACGGATGGACAATCCGAAAGAACTATTCAGTCATTAGAAGACTTGTTGAGAACTTGTGTATTGGAAAAAGGTGGTGCATGGGATACTCATTTGCCACTAATTGAGTTCACATATAATAACAGCTACCATTCGAGTATTGGAATGACACCTTTCGAAGCTTTATATGGTAGGAAGTGTATAACACCCCTGTGTTGGTATGAGACGGGTGAAAATGTTATGCTTAGACCTGAGATTGTACGACAGACTACAAAGACCATTCAGATGATCAAAGAGAAGATGAAAGCATCTCAGAGTCGGCAGAAACGTTACCATGACAATCGAAGGAAGGACTTAGAGTTCAGTGAGGGTGACCATGTATTCTTGAGGGTCAATCCAGTGACTAGTGTTGGACGTGCCTTAAAATTGAAGAAGTTGGATCCTAAGTTTATTGGACCGTATCAGATTATGCAAAAAGTGGGTAAAGTTGCTTACAGAGTGGCATTACCGCCGGAGCTTTCGAACATGCACGAGGTGTTTCATGTGTCACAACTTAGGAAGTATGTATCTGATCCATCGCATGTTATTCAGAGAGATGAGGTGCAAATTCGTGACAACCTTACGGTGGAAGATTTACCTTTGAGAATCGAAGATCGTAAGATGAAGCGACTATGAGACGAGGAGATACCTCTTATGAAAGTAGCTTGGTGAGGAGCTGCTGGGGGGAGTGTTACCTGGGAATTAGAAAGCAGGATGCAGGAATCATATCCGAAGTTATTTCCTTCAGGTACATTTTCGAGGACGAAAATAAAATAAGTGGGGGAGAGTCGTAACACCCCGATTTCATTATTTATTTAATAAAATAAGTATTGTGAATATAGTGGTGTATTTGAAAAGATAAGTAAATAATTATTTTATTTTAATAATAATATGATAATAATGTGGTATTATTAGAATATTGTTATTAAATAAATAAAATAATAATATTGGAGGTCTAAGGGGCAAGGTAGTAAATTGTGTTGTGTTATAAAAAAGGGGAGAACTATTCATTTTCTCACATCGTATTTTTCTGACGAAGAATGAGTTAGCTCAAGAGGAAGAGGAGAGGAGAAATAAGATCAAGAATCCTAGAGTTCCAAGATCAAGAGTTTGAAAGGAATCCTTTGAATTCGAGGTAAGGGGGAGATAGAGATTTTTATTGGTGACCTAACATGAAAGGGTAATTGGGAGTTCTTTACTCTCTTAGGGATTACATAAATTTGATTGATTTTGGTGAAATAGTGATATGAATATGAATATTTTATTTGTTGATTGTGTGTATTTGAAATTTTGATGTTGAATTGTATGGCCTGTGTATTTTAAAAATCTGTTTATGAACATTGTGGATGATAAGGTAAATGGGGAAGATGAAGATAAATGTAGGATTCCTAATTTGATTAGTAAATGTTAGGTTGAGAAATAGTATATTGTTATAGGTATAAAATGAACATAAGAACAATAATGGGACTGTTTTGGATGATAGAAACGAGGTATAATTGATTGAATTCGGACTGATATGAGTTTGGGAGAGAAAAATGAATTTTAGAAAAGTGATTTTTGGACGCAGGGCTCCTGACACGGGCCGTGTCAGGTGACACGGGTGGCCGTGTCAGGCTTCTCGATAATGATTTTGTTGGGTTTTGGGGGAAGTTGGTTACAGAGGGCCTGACACAGGTGGTTGTGTCAGCCTTCTGTCTTGGACGTAATTTGGGTTTTGATGGGAAGTGTCAGGCCATGTGACATGGGCCGTGTCAGGCCTCTAGTTTTGGAAAATTTCCCCTATTTGATGGGAGTTTCTTCCCGATGTCTCGAGCAATGTTCATACCATTAGTCTGAGGTATTGAGGGTAGTATCCATGTGTAGCTATAGGACATGACAACCAATAATTAGTGTTTAAGTTCTATACGAATGTTTTGATTTGTATGACTTTGTTGATAGATCAATTGGATCGTGTTGATTGAGAATAATGTTATTGTTTGTTTTGTGTAAACTATATGATGGAATGGTTGGTAATTTATGAGGATCAGGAGGATCGGGTTACGTATGACTATATTCATGCATGTTTATATTTTTGTATTCGAATCGAGTCTTGTATACGCATACATGGTTGGTGGGATAATCGTGTCTCGGAAGGAGCGTAAGTGATTATCCAGATTCACTGTGAATCGATAGTGCAAGAATGATCGTGTCTCAGTAGGAGCGTAAGCGATGCATCTGGGGTTCGAATTGATGAACCAATGTTGAGTCGGTACCGCATATTCATTGGGTCATGTAGTCACTATGCATATGATTGAATGAATGTTCGATGACACGTGTTTATGAATTGTGTGAGATTACTCTTTAAAAAGTGTTATTTGCACTACTATATATTGAATCGTTTTCTCACCCATTTGTTTTTGTTGTTGTGTCTGTACTTCTTGGGAAGTACATATAACCCAGGTACTTGAGAGTGTTTTGGTGTGGTGCTGCTTGTTCGAGTCATAGGACGCTCTTATACGTAACACGAGAACGGGGACTTTTGTTGCTTTTTTTTTATTTCTATTTTTCCAAAGTTGTTTTGTTACATATCTATGTAATAAACTAAGGACATATTTTGGATTTGTTTTATCTATGCCGATGAGTATGAGTATTGATGAACTAATTGATTCTGTTGTTTTTAATGAAAAACTTTAATTGTGGTTTATATTGAAAAAGTAACATTCCATTTTTGATGAAATTCAGATTTTTCTTAATAAAATAGTTATTTTATAAAATTGGGGGAAAGTGGGTGTTACATTTTGGACCTTTAACCCTCTATTTCTACTAAAAATATTATTGTATTTCTTAATCTATGTGTAAAAATATTTAAAACAAATTGGAAGTATAAAATAATTTTAACAAAATCACCTATAAACTTGAGAAAGTTGATTACCATTAAATTCTTTTTTTTTTATCTTTTTCTAATTACTTTATTTCTTGGCATGTCATGCCTTTTAAGGGAAATATGGAAAAGTGTAAAATTTTATTTTTAAAAAATGATTTTAATTCGTATGTATAAAGGAATTCCGTTATATTGTTTGAAATTCTTTCACCATACATGTTTTTGGCAATAACACAAATATATGATACACCCATTTAATTTTATGAAGATGTGTTTTAAAAACATACATTTTAGAGTGTATTTAATAACTTTTTAATTATTAATTATTAATACATTCCTTCTAAAAAATAAATATTTGTATTATAGGAAATTCCTATAGAAGTGTTAATTTACATCCACTTATTCTTTTAGAATGAGTATTTTAGTATAATATCTCTCTCTCTTTATAGGGGTGTTTATAGGTACAAGTCAACCCGTGAACCTACTCACCCAATCCAATCAAACTCTTATTTTTATCCAACTCAATCATGTACGGGTCCAAACCAAACCAACTAAGTCAAATCTAGGGGTGGCAAAACGGATCTGGGCCGTTGGACATGCCCGTTTTGCTCGTACTTTAGTGCGGGAAGGGCCAAGGGTTTAGGCTCTCACCCTCTAAATTGTCCGCTTCGCCCCGTCTTGTTTTCATCGCGGGTTTTTGCGGACATGTACATTTACTTAAATTTTTATATTTTTAGGCTTAAAAAGTACAATGTCTGCGGGCTTTTCCCGTCTCGCCCTCATTTTTTTTGCAGGGAGGATTTAGGTTTTAGGCCTGCATCCTCAATTTTGATCGTCCCGCTCCGCCCCATTTTTTTTACAGGACGGGCCTAAACGGGACGGGCATGCCTGTTTGCCACCCCTATTCAAATCCATTAGTATTTGGTTCGGGTAACAGGTTTGAAATTTTAAATCCACGAACCTACGAACTCAACCCATTGATATATGCACATTATTTTTATTTTATTTTATTTATAAATTATCTAACATAATTCTTAGAATATATATATATATATATATATATATATATATATATATATATATATATATATATATATATATATATATTATTTTTAAATATAATTATAGTTTTATTAATTGTAAAAACATAAGTCTAAATCAAATTTGAGAGATCAATTTTATTTATTCAAAGAGAGATATTTTTTAATTTTAAAATTATATTTTACACCATTTGTATATTTTTTTAACTTTGTATGAATCATAAATGAGTTTTTATGTATTAACCAATAACTTTTATTCAAATTGAATATTAAAATTTTATGATTTTTTTAATGTTTTTGTAATATAAATAAGTTAATTAAATTGATATATTTTATTTAGAATTTGAAAATCATGTTTAGTGGGTGACCTACGAACCCTACCCAATTCAATCCATTGATAAACTGATTGATTTGGTTCGAATTTGGTCTTAAAAAGTACGAGTTGAATACTCAACCTAACTCAAAGAATATTAATCAGGTCGGATATTGGATTTAATCAAATTATTAAATTTAATTAATACTAACTATTTTTAATAGTGACGTCAAAAAATATAAATAATCATTATATACTAATTATAATTTTTATTCATTATTTTTTAAAACATACGTTACTAAAAAATATTTGATTGTATAATTAATATAAGTTATATATTAAATTATAAGTTACTAAAAAATGAGAAAAATATTAAATATAAGTTAATAAAAAAAGAGAAAAAATATCAAATTATATCAATTATATATTAAGTATTTTTAATATTTTATTAAAAATTTAATCTAATAAATTATACATAGGTTTAAATGCACTTTGGATCCTCTTAGTTTGGATTTTTTAAACTATTGGTCCCCTTATTACAAAATCTGCGATTTTGGTCCATTAATCTTGATGGTCTTTGCATTTTTTGTGGTCCCCTCCATTTTTACATACATGATAGTGATGACTAAGATTTAAAAATTATTTTTAATTATGTGGAAATGATTACTAAGATTTTTTTTTATATTTAATAATGTTTTTAATTAATTTAATATTTTTTGTTAGAGAATTAATAGTTTAAATTATTATATAATTAGTTAAAATTTAAGAAAGCATTTAGGACCTAACCCGAATTTGTTGCAACGTACTTTTAACTTCCAAAGATCCATTTTCATCCCAGCCCATTTATGCAATATCTCTTAGTTAATCAAGCTTTTATAAACCCTTCAATTATAATAGAAAAAAATTAAGTGGGACTCAAGGAACACATAATACATGTCTTTGTTCCGTAAATACTAAATCACTAGAATGTAAGATAAAAAGAGGTAAGAGGGAATTAAAGTTTGCTTAACATTTGATACTTCAGAAACATAATGTAAGATAAAAAGAGGTAAGAGGGAATTAAAGTTTGCTCAACATTTGATACTTCAGAAACATACAGTTGATTTTGTTGAAGTATCAGATATCTTTACAATAAAACATGCATCAATAGACAATCAACCTCACAAATTGCTTTGAATAGGAGATAAACATACCTAACTACTCCCAGCCAATTCCTCAAAGTGCATAATTGCATCTTCAATTTGAGAAAACTAAGTGGATTAAGAAATGCTTTAAGCTCAACCATAAATCTCTCATTAGTTACCGCTAATCCTGAAACTATATCATATGAAAGTGTTGCATTATGTTTTGGACTGGACCAACGACTAAGTATGGCCCAACCCCTTTTCGGCCCAGAAACAGCCCAATACCTCATCATCCAGGGGACCCATCTCCATGATGCACGTCCTCTCCTCCTTGTTCACGGCCCTGCTCGACTATGACAGGGACCATCCAGGAAGGATCTCGCTCGAGGCTCCATGCCCGACACAAATGTCTCCCAAGCACGATGCTCGTCCCCGCTCCCTTCCTGGAAGTTACCTATTTTTGGGGGATCCGCGATCCAGGCCCAAAAATAGGGACTGTTGGCCACACGTTGGGGGCTCTCTATATAAACCCTCTCATTTGAGAGGGACATGTATTGAATATTCTCTCCTCAAACACTTTATTTGTACTTGCTAGCTCTTGTGTCCGTTCTTACTTTGGCATCGGAGTACCTTTCAGGTACACCCCTCGTTCTCTTGATAGCACGAGCAGACTCGAAGATCCACGTCAACAGCCATTGAAGTTCTGATCATTAGGTAAGATCAATGGCGCCGTCCGGGAACATCGTCTCCCCGTCTTTTCATCCTTCGTTCGTGAAGACAAAACACCACTCTCGATTTCATTCTCGATGGCTCACCAAGAGGATTCCGCAGCAGCTCGTGTCCTTTCCAACGTCATTGTTAAGTAACGGGACAGTGACTTGAACAACCCTCCCCTCGGGAAGCCAGATCGCTCTCAGGATGAACGAACAACATCTCCATCCCCTGAACCATCCCACCAGCCTGCCATCACGCCCGTTGATATCCTGTTGATCCCTATTCCAGAAGGGATAGACCAAACGCTAGCAACACTAGTCGAAGCGACCAACACCATCAACATTCTGCTCCTTCTCCAGAGCGAAAGATTGGACGTCCTTGAGAAGTCAAGAAGCTCCAGGTCGCCCACCCCGGCAAGGAAGCATCGTCAGTCCTGCAGCAAATCGCCCAAGAAGAGGAAGGATGAACAACCCGAAGCTTCTGGTTCTATCAAGAAGAGGACTCGTTCATCTCTCATATGTAACAAGTCCCCTCAGACGAAGAAGACACGAAGGAACCTCCAGCCGGGGGCACGACCATCCCCCGAGGATAACAGGAATCGATCAAGATCCCCTCCCTGCGGGCATCGCTCTCGTTCAGTCACCCCATTTTCTAGCGACGAGGATGAGCCTCACGGCCCCCTCTCCGAAGAAATAATGTCCACAAGGCTCTCAAAAGGACTTGAGAAGCCATGCCAATGGGGACCTACGATGGCACGACCGATCCAGACGAACACATTGAGAACATTGACGCCCTGTTGGATTATCGAGGTGCCCGGGGAGCCATTAAATGACGCCTTTTCCCCCACGACGCTAAGGAAAGGGGCCATGGCTTGGTATAAGATCCTTCCCTACAAGTCCATCACCTCGTGGAGGAAGCTAGTAAGGACATTCTCCCGACATTTTACAGCCTCCCGACGTCATCCCAAGACCGAGGCATCATTGGAGGCAATCGTTTAAGGGAAAGAAGAGCCCCTTCGGGCATACATTGAAAGATTTAATAAAGAAGTTGTCTAGGTTTCGACCATGGACGACATGAAGAAGTATCTTTTGGAGCGAGGACTTCGACCTCAGAGGGACTTCAGGAGGGCCATGGGGATCGAGATGCTGGCCACGCTCGACGCATTTCTCCTCAAGGCGCAAGCCTACATACAATATGAAGATAAAGAGGCAACAAATACTGCCCGGGATACTCAGCGCAACAAGGACACGAAGCCTTCCAAATACGAAGATCCTTTGACGTCACAATAGGGAAGTGACAAAAGAAAGGAAGATCGCTCCCGTGAACCATGGGAGCACAAAGGACTCGTGGGAAGATTCCACAACTACACTCCCCTTTACGGCGACACGAGAAAAAATCATGTCCGAGTGTGCAAACTTCAAGTTCCTCCAGGCCGGGGTCAGATTCCCGAAACAATTGCCGAGCAAACCAAATACGGACAAGACCAAGTATTGTCGCTTCCATAAGTCGTACGGGCATAATACTGAAGATTGCATACACTTAAAGGATGCTATTGAGATCCTCATCCGTAACGGCCACCTCAAGCAGTTCACCAAGAATAAGGAGGCTCCTAGACAAGAGGTCCATGAAGGCCAAAAGACTGAAGACGCTGCCCCGCCGGTCGCGGAAACTAATCTTCAAGTTGCACTCAGTATTACGCTACCAGAAGACTTTTACATTCCCGAACCGTATATTGGTCCAACATACTTCTCAGTGTACAACCCGTGGGAGTATTTCCCATCTCCCATGGTGATATCCGGGGGGCCCAACAAGATCACAATATGATCGGTCAAGTGACGTTTCGATTATCTGATCAGCACCAGCTCGAATCAAAGTTCAACACTCGACCCTCCCCGTGAAGGTTCCATGCCCATTTCCTTTTATAAGGAGGATCTCCTCGGAGGAGCACCGAATGCCAGTATTCCACTTCTGGTCCGTGCTTAGATGGCGAACTTCAACATTCACAGAATTCTCGTTGACCAAGTAAGTTCAATCGACATCATGTACTCTCAGTTGTTTGCTACCCTGTAGTTGAATGAGACACACCTGACACCTTACGTCGGCTATGACCTCCAAGGCTTTAATGGGACAGTATCCCGACCCTGGGGCTACGTAGATTTGATCGTCACCTTTAGAGCAAGGGAGACAACATGATCAATCAAAATACAATTCCTTGTGATAGACTGTCCGTCTTTATACCAATGCATTCTGGGACGACCAACCCTGGCCGGGCTCATAGTAGTGCCCTTCACAGTACATTTGAAGATGAAATATTATAATTCATCGGGACAAGTGGCTACCCTCCATGGAGATATCGAATCCACTCACAGATGTTACGAATCCGCTTCCAAAGGTCTCAGTATCATAACCACGAAACTCAAGCCAATCAAGGTTACACTCCCCTGCTCTTCCGAGGAACAGAAAACACTGCCTCACGTGGATCCCATTGAGCTCGACAGTAGATTCAACGAGGAAGATAAATAATCACAGTTGATCGCAAAAATCTCCTCGCCCACTCGACCTATCCCCCATAGTGATTTCGAGCTGATAATGCTAGGGAAAATCCTTCCAAGAGTGTCAAGATCGGGATTGACCTCCCCGACCTAGCCAGAAAGCAGCTCAAAGCCTTCCCGAGGGAGAATGCTGACCAGTTTGCGTGGAGCGCAACCGATATGCTCGGTTTAGATCCAGAGGTTGCATGCCATCATCTGGCCATCAACCCTGCCGTTCGAGCAGTCGCGCAACAGAGAAGGAAGCAGTCCCAAGAAAAAGTAGAAGCAGCTGAACAGGCTGTAAAATACCTTCTAGAGGCTCATTTTATAACCGAGGCCAAGTACACCACTTGGCTCTCAAACGCTGTACTTGTCAAGAAAATTAATGGAAAATGGAGAATGTGCGTTGACTACACCGATCTTAATCGGGCGTGCCCGAAAGACGCCTATCCACTGCCTAATATTGATAAACTAGTCGATAACTCTGCAGGTTTCAAACTTTTCTTTCCTCGATGCCTATTTCGGGTATAATCAAATACCTATGGCCGTGACCGATAAAAAGTACATTGTGTTCGTGACCGAATCGAGTAACTATTACTACAACGTAATGCCTTTCGTCTTGAAAAACGTGGGCGCTGCTTATAAACGCATGATGAACAAGGTCTTTCGAGCAGAAATCAGAGACATGCTCAAAGTTTACATGGACGACATGATCATTAAATCCCAAGAGGAGACCGATCATGCATGTCACCTAAAAAGAATCTTCGACCAGACACGCAAATGCAAGATGCGATTCAACCCGGATAAATGTATGTTCGGAGTCCGCGCGGGAAAATTCCTCGGGTTTTATCTATCCGAACGAGGAATAGAGGCCAATCCCAATAAATGTCGAGCATTTTCCAAAACGCCCCCGTCAGCATCTAAAAAATCCATCCAGTCTTTGAACGGGGTGCTTGCATCGCTATCACGCTTTGTGGCGAAGTCGGCCCAACGCGCCCTCCCTTCTACAAGCTCCCCCACAAGGAGGCAGCTTTTGAATGGAGCGAGGATTAGTAGGCCCTAAAACACCTCAAGAAGACCCTATCAGATCCCTTAGTTTTGTCCCGACCTGAAGTAGGGGAAACTCTATTCCTCTACCTCGCGCTCACAAACGAAGCCATAAGCACCACACTCGTTATAGAGGTGATCGAAGGCCAAAAACCGATTTACTTAACGAGCAAAGCCCTACAGGGGTCTGAGCTCAGGTATCAGTAAATTGAGAAAATAGCCTTCGCACTCCTCCACGCAGTAAGGCGACTTAGGCATTATTTCCTCGCCCATGCGATCGTCGTACACACGAATCAACCCATTAAATAACTCATTAGACGACCAGATATGGCCAGGAGAATGTTGAAATGGTCGCTCGAACTGTCGTAATTTGACATTCGATACGAAAGTAGAGCCGCCATCAAGGAGCAGGCCCTCACCGATTTTGTGGCCGAAATGGTCACCCCAGATATCCCGACCTGCCCGCCCAGAAAATGGACCATTTTTGTGGATGGAGCATCGAGCTCGACGGGTAGCGGGGCGGGGATCATCTTGGAAAACAAAGAAGGTATTATGATCGAAGCATCCCTCTCACTATCATTCCCAACGTCTAACAACCAGGCTGAGTATGAGGCATTCCTCGCGGGTTGAGGTTGGCCGACGACCTAGGGGTAGAGGAGATCACCATCTGCACAGATTCCCAAGTAGTGGCCTTGCAGGTCAAAGGAGAGTACCAAGTCAAAAACGACAATTTATTAGAATACTTAACTCTCGTCAAGCAAAAGGAGGAAATAAATTGGTCATTCAAGAAATACTTCCACGACCTAGCATCGAAGGATCAAAGGCGACATTGGACATTAACGTCACCGGTGACGCTAATTGCTGGATGACCCATGTGTACAAATTCCTAACCAATGACGAATTACCTGAAGACCCAAAGGAGGCTGGAATCGTCAAACGATGATCATGCTCATACGTCCTGGTCGAAGGAAAAGTTTACCGACGAGGGTTCTCCATACCTCTCCTCCGGTGCGTCAAGGAAGAACTAGTCCCGCACGTTCTGCGTGAGATCCACGAAGGAATCAACGCCCAACACTTGGGTGGATGATCCCTCGCAAGAAAAGCCCTCCGAGCAAGATACTATTGGCCTACGATGCAGAATGACGCCAAAGAGCATGTGAAGAAATGTGACAAATTCCAAAGTCATGGGGACATGCACCTCGTTCCACCGAACGAGCTAAAAATATGTCCTCCCCATGGCCATTCGCCTGGTGGGGCCTGGACATCCTCGGCCCTTTTGTCGTCGGTTCAAGCCAAAACAAGTACCTAATCATCGGTGTTGACTACTTCACGAAGTGGATCGAAGTCGAACCACTGGCCAAGATCATGGCCCTTAACATACTGCGTTTCTTCAAACGTAACATCCTCGCTCGTTTCGGGATACCTCAAGCGATTGTTACCGACAACGGCACTCAGTTCACGGACAAGAATTTCCAAGATATCCTCACCAGCATCGGAACCAAACAACATTTCGCATTTGTGGAACACCCACAAACCAACGGACAGGCTAAGACAGTGTACATGGTCGTCCTTCGAGGCCTCAAGCGAAGGTTGGATGAGATCAAGAGACGGTGGGTCGAAGAGTTACACAACGTCCTATGGGATTACCAGATCACTCCCTATTCGACCACCGGGGAAACCCCCTTTCGACTTGCATACAGAACGGGAGCCTTTATTCCCGTAGAAATCCACATCCAGTCCAGACGAACAGAAGCTCCTATGGACGAGGATACCAACACAGAAATACTACGCGAGGAGCTCGATCTAGTTGAGGAGGTTAGGTCGAGAGCAGCCCTACGCGAAGTAACCCTGAAACAAAAGATTGATTTAAGACACGATGCTAAGGTCATCAAACGGGCTTTCCAGTCGCTAATTTGGAAGGACCCTACCGAGTCCGAGCAAAGACGGACAACAGAGCGTATTACTTGGAAAATTTACAAGGGGAGAACTGGCTTGTTCTTGGAACGCCGAGAAACTCAAACAATACTACAGTTGAGGCGTTATCCGACACTAGCACCGGCCTGAAAATGCATACCTAGGTACAAGTATTGCATGCCACACATTTAGTTCGGTGAAACCGTCCTCAAGAACGAGGACGGTCCTCATCACATGATTGGATCCTCAAACGAGTCCATCATCGTCTAAGTACCACGACCAGGAAGAACACCCAAATCGCGATGGGATGTTCACGCCATGAATCCCGAATCATCGACATGTTCTGAGCATCATTTCCCAACCAACCTTATAGATGGCATTCTGCCCAGTACCCCAAACGGACAGACATTAAAACCGAGCATTACCTTCCCGAAATATAAAACACTTAGCGAAAATAATAAATAAAATATGTCCTTTGACAGACGCATCATTACGAACAATAAAGTATAAAAACCGACCACCAAGGTCGCAAACATGAAACATTAAAATGTGGCAACAAGGACCGACTTGTTCTTAGATTACATAAAAGGGGGAACATATTGCCCTGTCAAAAGATAAAAGGCTATGACGCGTATGCCAGCCAAAAAAAACATACAAACAGAAATCATGACTCAAGCTTTGTCATCAGCTCCTAGGTGGCCTTCCACAGTGTTCCCAAGGTCTTCGTCCATGAGGGTGGTTTGCTCGGGTTCCTTGAGGAAGTCGGGGATGTGGATAACGTTGTCTTCAGCTTTGTACATGAAACAGGTGCCTTCCTCGTTGAACGTCAAGCCAGCTTTAACTATTTTCAATTGCTCGACCGCGTTCTTGAAAGTGACACCAACCATTTCTTCAAGATCAACGTATCCCTCCTCAATCTTGGCCACCAATTCTGCCCGGGTCCTTAGTGACCTTATCTCTTCAAATTCGTCCTCGTCCGGGGCCAGGTCAGCCTTCAAACGAGAAACCTCCTCCTCAGATGTTTTTTGGCAGAAGCTGCCGACTCCTCCAGTTCCTTAACCCTCTTAGAGGCCTTGGTCAAAGACTTCTCTCGCTCCCCGGACAGCTCCTCAGAAGCAGCTAGTTGAGCCTTCGGCCTGTTGATCTCTTCCTCCTGGGTAGCGGTCCCCTCAACAAACATAGAGGCCATCTCTAAGACTCGCATGATAGAACTAGTATCCCGAGCCAACCAAGCCTGTCTGTCCGGTCGGCTAGTCTTCTCCAAGTGAAGGGTATCTGTTTATTGGACCTGGAGGGAGTGCTCCTCGAAGAAGTTCGTCTTGAGGAAGCATGGAGGAAGCTCGAAGGAATGTTTCAGAGAAGCATCATCCAGGTTGATAACATTGTCGGGTCTGGGTCTTTCCCCCACTCTGGAAGTCCCCCCAGGAGAACCGTGACTGGCCGGTGAAGAGGTGCCCGAACCCGTGACCACCTTGTCACTTAAATGGGTCTGCGTCAATTTTTTAGGTGCCTGCTTCCTATTGAAATTGGCCATCATTTTGTCTTGAGGGTTCACCATTGAATCTGAAAGGACACAAACAAAATGGTCAAAGACAAACAAATAACAAATGAGCATAAGAAACTATAAACAATATATTTACCAAGGTACTTGCGGACATCCTCGTCCGTCACACAAGCCAGGAGCTTGGACATTTCAATAAACTGAGGGGTCACCTTGGCACCCCCTATCTTTTTCCAGAATAACACGGCCGTGTTTGTCCACGTGCACCTTCATCGTTATTTTGGACACATAGCTCATCAGGATCTCATAGCTAGCTTGATCGCTATCATCCAAAACAGAACCAATCTCCACATATTCTTCGGTCCCACAGGTAAAATGGTCTCGGGACCAAGAAAAAAGAAACTTCAGCAACAGTCGAGGGACCTCCTTCCCATCCTCATCTAGTACATCATTGCCCTGGTCGTCAGTGTCCACCACCCAGAACTTGCAGGAATTTAAAGCGCGATCAGAGATCGGTTTGACCAGATAGTAACGGTCTTTGAAATCCCAGATCGATTATGAGAACGCCTTGAAGATCTTTTATCTTCTGCTTCAGAGACACCCATCCAAACTTCCCATTCACGACCTACCTGTAAGTAACCACATGTCTTCTCGAATGCCCAGATGAAGGCAAATGAGTTTGGATAGATCTGCGAGGGGCGAGCTCTAGGTGAACGAAGACACTCAGCTGGAAGTCCGTGAAAGAGAGCCTGAACTTCATGTCTTTAATAGAATTTCATATAACGGAAACATGTTCGCGCCATAATTAGTGCAGATCCGGTCGTCAGAGGTCGGGTACCTCACCATCCAGTCCGCGGGATTCCCGACCACGGGTGGAGGTCCTACCACTTCCTGAGTGTACTGCGAGATTATAGTCAGCGGCTCAATAACATCCCATTCGCTGACGGGGATGACCTCCTCCACCTCCTTGTCCTTCTCCTCAAACTCAATCAAGTTGTCTTTTGCTGAGGTGGTCTCTTTAGAATCATCAGAAGATTCTGAGCTCCTCCCCGAGGTCGAACTTTGCTCAGTCTCTGCGGGAGAAGACGCAGACTCGTTGGACAGCTCCTCGGTCTCCATGTTTACTCGGTCGTTGTTAGACATAGTTGCACCTGAAAAGCAGTGAAAGCAAACGTGAATTCGATGACAAAATCAAATCCACCATTCCACCGCTTATCAAGTGAAAAGGTGCGCTAGGGGTGCGAGGACGCTATCCTCGGCCAATGCCCAGAACACGATTCCACCCACGGTTCCACTCAGAGCTCCAGTTGAAGTTCAACCGGAGAAGACGAACAGAGCCGTCGTGAGCGGCGCAAACTAGTCCTAAACGCTACAATGCTTACTATTCTGCCAGTGGCCGCCGCCCACAGAGGCGGAAAACACCGTGTCAGAACCCTAGATTCTCGCCCAAATAGACATTATCATACTAAAATACTATCCTAACCACATGCAACTACCTCACTTATAAAAAATCGGAAGATAAATCAAAATAAAAAGCACCAGAACTTACAAGTTGAAGGTTTTTCGCGGTGGTCGGTGATCGTGCTCGGAAATCGCGGTGGCAGACGGCTGTTGACGGCAGAAGCGAGTTGCTTGTTTGAGCGATCAGAAAATTGGAAAGCGAAAAGTGTGGAAATGAGGCCAGATACTCTATTTATAAACCCTTCCAACACGTGCACGAGCACGTGCAGTCTGGAAACCTATAAATGGCGCACTCATTGCCTAGGGACGACCGTAGACTAGTTATCATTACGCATTAAATGCGCACAATTTCCCAGACACACGCGTGTCACTCCAGTCCCTCCAAAAATACTAAATTAATTAAAAATATTATTAAATATTAAAATATCTCAGTCATGAATGACAAGTCATTAATTTTTTTTAATCATAATCATCAATGCCACGTCTGCACAAATGGACGGGGGCCACAAAAATGCAAAGACCATCAAAATTAAGGGACCAAAATCGCAGATTTTGTAATAGGGGACCAATAGTTTAAAAAGTCCAAACTAGGGGACCAAAAGTGCATTTTAGCCTTATACTTATTTACAAACAATTTTTTCAGTAGAATTAATACTAAAACTAACTTTAAAAACCACAAGTAAAAAGAATCGCAAAAAAAAAGGAACTAAGACCACCTACAGCGGTAGGTGCTTGAACATGGGTTTGCCATGTGGCAAATTTTTTATGCTATTTTCTCTTTCATTGAATGTTTCAAATGACAAATCGTTCAAAAATAAGCAACGATAGTATTCTGTTTATAGTTACTTTTTTAATAATAAAAAACTCAAATTAACCGTTCAACGGCTAATTCCTTATTTTAAAAAACTTTTTTTTTATAATTATAAATATAGTTTTTTACCAACACAAATTTGTCCTCACTTTCATTTTCTCTTAAATTTCAAATCTCTCTCTCAAAATTTCATCCAAAATTTCATATTTTTACTTCAAACTAAAATTGTTTAAATCAAATGGATTCTAATCATTTTCATTATCAATAAGCTATGTTCAATTACATGCAAAATTATCAAAATCATAATCCTTAAAATTCTCAAATTCCATCGGTATCAAAAAACCCCGTCATATTTTTTTTTCGTCACCAAACAATCCAAATATGTTTCCTTGACCTCAAATGAATTCTAATAGTATGAATTTTTTCGTCACAAACCGGAAATACCGATTGAGTTTATCACCGGATGTCAAGTTCCACCATTTTCTACTCAAGCTGGTGCTAAAAAAGAATAAAGGATTGTCGGTAAAAAAAATCTCAAAAGCAACTTAACGGTCATCATCCATATCTTGTAACAAGACTACAAAGAAGAGCAAATATTCGTGAAAAATAATTACATTGTCAATTTCAAGAAGATCTAATCGAATATATTTGAGAATATTTTAAACATGAAAATAATGAAATTTAAGTTTGATTAATTATGTAAGATTATTTATTTTTAACCTGGATGAAGTCAAATAAAAAATAGAGAGTGAGAAGAAAAAGTTAAAACGAGAATGATGACTGTTCCCTTACTTTATTATTGTTGGCTGAGTTGGTTGTTGTCCTTGAATATCTAAATGAAATGGGACCAAACCAAAAGACAAATGGCGTATATAGGTCAGCCTTTTCAGCAAGAACCCAAAGGACCCACCGCCCCATAAGAATGCGCCTTGTAGCCCCGGCAACGCGTGCTCCCATTCCACATCCATTTCTGTCCATCTCCACGTCTTTATTTTTTATTATTTTCTGTCTATTCTATTATAGAATAATAATGCAACATTCTTAAACTGAATCAGAGATAGAGCCTCACAACAAGCATGTGGTGTGGTCATCTTGATAAATGCAAAGCATGCACATATACCGTATAGGTATAGCATGCACATTAGTATTAACTTGTTATATCAAGAGTTTGTATTGATCCACCAATACTATAATAATACTAATAACATAGAATTTACTAGATAAACAACAACACAAATGATTTTAGTCACTTTTACATATTCATGCCATATTTAATAGTGTATGTTAATAAGTTATTTTCATTTTATTGAGAAGGAACAAATTAATAATGATATTTAATAAAAATTGAATGTTATTAATTTTTAATAGGATGTAATAAAATATAACAGAAAATAGTAAATTAAATTATGAGGCCCTAGACAAATATCTAGTTTGTCCGTCTCTTAGACTGGGTCTGAGTGTATGTGCAAATATTATAATATAACGATTAAGTTAAATAATATCACAAAATGTGAGTATTAGGATTTTGAATTTGAATCTTCATAGTTTGATACATTTTATGGAATGAGTTCCTGGAGATAAAAAATAATGATAATCAAAATAAATAATATGACATAAAATTAATTAATTTTTCAAAGAGTGAAAGCAAATCCACACAAGTAAGAAGAAAATAAAATAAAAGATGAGTATGTAAAGAATGTGTTTAAACAATTCAATCAAAATGATCAACTATAGGAAAAAGTGAGATTCTTTGATTCAATAAAATGATGAAATATTAAAAATAATATTTTTAAAATTATTATTCAAATTTTTATTTGAAACTTTTATAAATAGTTTCTTTGTAAAAGAAATTTACACAAAATTATTATACATTACAAAAAATCATTTTAAAAAGAAAGCAAAACAAAGGACCTTATAAGATGAGTTACAAAAAAAATAGTTTTCCAAGTTTCGAAGAAGAACCCGTATTTTTCACCTCAAGTGTTTTTCAATCTCTTCAACTCACATTATATGATTCACACAATTCCCAAATGTTTAGAAGTGTTTCATAATCCCCTTAGAGAACTTCCAATTATTAAAACAATGAATCCTAAGAATATATTTCATTGTTTCTCTTGGGTTTTCTCTCTAAAAAGCTCCCCAATGAAACTCGCATGTTAGTCCACCACAAAAAGACAGAAAACATCTTTTAAAGATTTTAGGTGAAATGTAAAACATTCTCTAATTGCATTGTGTTCCTCATAAATGCAATGCATTCTTGGAAACAAACTTTTGATATTTTGAGTCAATCTTTACAATTCTCCACTTTGATGCTCTCTCTAAATTTTAAACCATTATTTAACTAACTTGATCATGTCTAAGTGATTCTTGAACCTTGATATTGAAACTTGGATTAAGTTTCATTCAACCACCATTTTCTACATAGGTAGTCTCACAAACACACAAGCATGGTTCTTCATTATTGAATATATTTTACCATTCATTGTCTTCAACCATTTTTGGCTCATTTTACTTTCGAATGCATTCCCGAAGGTCTATTATTTTCATTCTTAAAATCCTTCAACTACATTCTCTTTACCCTATCACTAAAACTAGAATCATGTGCCTTAACATCATCTTTATCTCTATTCTTCATAGAATGAACCTCCACTTCAAACATATTTTATGCAATATAGTTTGCAATTCTTTCACCTCCAAATCTTTACTCTCCATCCTTTTACGGGTCCCGCCGAAAGTAACATATCTGCTTATGATAAAATTTGATCCTATAGATTCCACCTTCCGCATCTTCTAATCATTCACACGTTTTGAATAATCAATGAAGATATACATCACAAATCTGGCTATAATGACCTTCAAATTAGATTAGTATACTAGTTTCCCACTCAAAATCTCAATAGGTGTCTTGAATTCTATTCAAATGAATGAACATATGTCGACCAAGTAAGCTGCTATAGAAAAAGTCTTACCTCATAAACCCTTTATCAACTCGGTCCCAAGAACACATGCACCTTAACCTCTCCAAAATGGTCATTTTTCTTGCATTCAGCTAGACCATTTTTTTGAGGCGTGAAACACATTGAACTACTTTGGAACAACCTCCATTCATTGTTAGTACACAAATAATTTGATTACCTATATGTCAAAAGTTGTTACAAGATATTACAAAATGAGTTACAAGAAAAAAGGCTTCCAAGTTCTTAAGAACAAACCATATTTTCTACCTAAATGTTTCCTAATCCATACAACTCTCAATATATGAATCACATAAATCGAAGGTGTTTATAAGTTTTATCAGTCCTTTTAGATATCTCTAAAGGTCCTACGAGTCTTAAAATAATGAATCCTAAGAATCTCTTCATTTGTCTATTAATCTTTCTTTCTCTCAAAAACTCCTCAATGACACTTTTATGCCACTCGTAAAAAAAACATGGATAAAAATACTTTTAAGAGTTTCAAGAAATACGAAGGAACACATTGTGCTCCTAACAAACATATTAAATAATTACATGGATAGTTTTGATATTGTGTAAGATGTGTTTTCAAAAACTACCAGTTAATTGTTCACTTTTAATGGTTGTTTTGTACATTAACACTACTACAGAAAACCCATTTAACAACGGTTGGAAAAAATATAATGATGTGGCGCGAGGGCATTGTTATGTAGATTGTCGTTGTATATATGATACTTACAATCACAACCCAGTAGGCGTTGTAATAAACTGGAAAGCGTGCGACCTATCACAATAAATTTTCCAAAACACCGTTGTGATAAAAATAATTGTCTTAGGTTCGATTCCCTGCTGCACCGTTTTGATATTTATTTTTACCTGGACAATGCACCAAATATTATAACGGTTATGAAATATAACCGTTAGTTTTTTTTTACAAAATTAACAAATATTATCCTGCTTTTATAATTAATCTCATTTTTAACATGTATTATTGTTCTCCATATCACAGAAGAAAATACAACTCATATTTGTGATAAAGTTTTCATAATAATATTAATTGTATCATATTCATAATATCACATAATTGTATCATATTCAATTATATCAGAACAAACATCCTACAATTTATCATAACAAACAACCTACAGTTTACACACATTACATAACTTCACATGATTGTAACTTGGTGTATGGGTTTCTTGTCTCTTGGTATCCTGTCTCTTGATTTCTTGACACTAAATACTTATGATTTCAAATAATTATACTTGTTAGTAAAAATACTTATAAACTATAACGTACAATTAATATATTATGAATAAATAATAACTTACGTACTTGTTAATTTTCTCATATGCCTTCTTCATGATTGAGTCGTATAACATGCACGACATCTCTATCAACTTCATCATATGAGGTAAGAACTTGTATTATGTACGAAGGTGTCGACGGAATATCAATAATTTCATCACTAAGAGGAATGTGTTTTCCTTGGAGAACGATTTACCATTTTCCCGATATGTCTGATGGGTCAGTAACATAGAAAACTTATTTTGCTTGAGAAGCCGTGATGAATGGTTCGGTCATAAAAGATGCCTTACCAAGGTTGATCTGGGTGAATCCTAAGTCATCAATATGTACATCATTATTATTATTGGAAATCCACTTGCATTTAAATAAAGCCACTTTGAAAATAACATAACCAATCTCCCAAATCTCATCAATGACACTATAAAACACGGTAGTTGCCAATACAGGATTCTTATCTTTCGAACTAGAGAAATACATCGGTTCAACATCAAACATAACCCCACTATTTTGCATTGTACTACAATAATCTTTTTATTTTGTATAAAAGGTATAATGACCAATTTCATATGCACTCCAAGTAGTGACGCAAAATTTTAGCTCGTACGATAACCATTTAAGTATCTCGGATGCACTACGATCATTAGATACACTTTTTCTTAAACCAATATATGAATCTATTGTTATGCTCATCAATAACAACTTGTCACTCATTCGGGGATATTTTTTCTTCGAAAGTCTTTTGTGAGTATCTATGAAAGGTTGAACCTCATCTATATTATACAATATATAGAAATGTGTTTGAATAATTACATCCCGAGCCATTGACTTAACATTTAGACCTTGAATACATCTTTCGTCCGTGTCAGCATGACGAGACTTTGGAATTCCTATAGAATATGCATCCGACAAATAGTTTGTATAACATTCAAAAACATCTTCTTTGATGTGCCTTTCAATAATCAAAGCTTCCGATCGGTGATGATTCTTTGTATATCCTTTAAAGATCTTCATATATCGCTCTATTGGGTACATCCACCTTAAATAAAATGGACCACAAATTATGATTTCTTTGACTAGATGAACAAGTAAGTGAACCATAATGTATTAGATGATGGAGGAAAATACATCTCCAATTGACTCAAGATTATGGCAACCTCATATTCTAATTCATCTAATTTTTTGAAATCAAGAACTTTATTACATATGGCAGTGAAGAATAAACACAGTCTTGTTACTCTTACATTTTTTGGAAGGATCATACAAATAGCCACTGGTAGAAGTTGTTGCATCAATACATGACAATCACGAGATCTTAAACCAATTAACTTGAGATCTTTCATTGATACAAGTTTCTTGATGTTTGATGAGTAATCTTGTGGAACTTTAATACCTTGCAAACACTCGTAGAATATTTTCTTTTCCTTTTTAGATAGAGTGTGACATGCTGGAGGAAGATAAGTTCTTTTTCCTTTCTCTATTGGAGCCAACTATTCTCATATACCCATCTTCTCCATATAAAGACTTACTATCTTTAGTCTTGACTAGAATGTTTATAAGTGTGCCAATCAAACTATCACACACATTTTTCTCCACGTGCATCACATCAAGACAAAGTCTAACATCAAAACTTAACCAATATGGAAGATCAAAGAAGATGGACATCTTTTTCCATATATTTTTCGCAATTGCCCTTTTTTCTCTCTTCCTAAAGACAACATATCTTGCCATTGATAAACTTCATCCCCGATTAAAGGTTCAAGAGCCTCATCAAATTATTTCTCTCCATTAAAAGTTTCTTGCAATCTATGATAAGGATAACCCGGTTTTAAAATTTTCTTATGCCAAGGTAAACTGTATTTTTAGCAAAAAGTCTCTTTAATCGTG
Source organism: Lathyrus aphaca (assembly GCA_963966055.1). Lineage (NCBI taxonomy): Eukaryota > Viridiplantae > Streptophyta > Magnoliopsida > Fabales > Fabaceae > Lathyrus > Lathyrus aphaca. The sequence continues at coordinate 458,868,880 of OZ014522.1, read as the reverse complement.
AAATTATTGTCAAGTACCATAACACTTTAGCAGGAGGATGCTTCCTACTAACATTTTTATAGTCATTGTCATCATCATTGTTGGCCTTCATCTTGTAACACGACACACCATATTTCAGACATTGATACAAATCTTCATACTCTTTTCAGTATAATATGAAATCGTTAGGGAAATCATGTCTTTTGATATGCTTCAGACCCATTGGACACAATATCTTCTTGGCCTCATAGCAACGATCTGAAAATTTGTTATCTTATGGTAAAAAAATTTGTAGCAATTCAAGTAATTCCGTGAAACTTTTATCCGACCATCCATTTTTTGCCTTCAAATTAAACAATTTTAACATCACCGACAATCGTATAGAAGCTATGCATCCCTTATATAAATGAGTGTCTTTATCACTATATAAAGTATCATAAATATGAGCATTATTAAAAGAAGATTCCCCAATATCACATAATATACCCTCTAGTTGATCTTCCATATATTCATCGTAATCCACTCTTTGACTTTGTGACGCTCGACTTTCCTATTTATCCACCTCACCATGCCACATCCATATTATATAATTTTTACATATACCATCACAATAAAGGTGATGGTATATTTATTTCTTTGAACCCTTTTTAATATTCGCACAAACAACACAAGGATAATAAAAGATACCATTATTGTCCGGGAGATGTTTATCAGCGTATTTAAGGAATTCATGAACTTCGTTCTCATAAACCAGACCTAATCTATTGGCTTCCTCAATGACACTTGTATGAAAGGACAAATGTTAATGGATCTTGTTATTTCTTTATTTGAAGGTCCACATATATCAATCTGTATTGATCACACTTCTAGGCACAACTATATCATAGTTCATAAGTTCTAGAGTCTTCTTTGGAGACAGTAAGCTCAAAGGGTAGGTAGCAAAGGATCAAGTTGCTCATATTATCCACAAATACAAAAAAAACCTTTTATCTCAATTGGAAAATTGATTTTACTGCAATTTTATTGGAAAGGTAATGAACGACAACATGAAAATTCACCACTTTTCCCCTCGGGTAAAGTTCCACCAAGGGGAAAATTGCATTGATCATGAGTTCGATCCCCATCAATATCACTTTTTGGATTTTAAAAAATGTGTTACTTTTTACCTCGGTTAGAAACTATACCTGATAGGTAAAGTCCTATTTTATAAAATTTTAGTTTTACCCTATTTTTTCCCCTATTTTTTATATACAACACATCAAATTTGTTGAAAAATTCTAAATCTTCATCATCATCAACAACAACAACAACAATAAAAACCAAAACAAAAACAAAATCAATAGAATCCTTAAACAATAACCCTCATCATCATCATAATCATCATCATCATCAACAACAACAACAACAATAAAGACAACAACAAAATCAATAAAATCTTTAAACAATAACTCTCAATAACACAACTCAATTTTATAAGTATATAAGTATATTCAAGACCGGTAACCACTAAATTCTTACTTCAAAATGTTAGTGCATGAGACACTTTTAGTGCAGAGAGAAAGATAGAGTAAATAAATAAGGATTGATAATATTGAATTATAAAACTAAATTAGAAAGTGTCTATTTATATACACCTAAGTGACTACTAAAATAACAAATTAAATAAAAATCCCTAAGTAGCCTTGGGCTTGGGAAATATAATACAACTTGGGTTATATCTAATATCTCAACATACCCCCTATAATCCAAGTTTTCGAGACACACTAATAATTGTCGATCTGAACTATTCCTAATTTCTTTCTCAAAGTTAGAAACTTGTCGATCTTCAATCCTTTGGTGAAAATGTCATCTAATTTAGCTTCACTTGAGCAATGTCTTACTTCAAGTCCACCTCCATTCACCTTCTCCCTTAAGAAGTTAAATCTAGCTTCGATGTGCTTACTTATTCCATGAAAAACTAGATTATTTGTTAGATTTATGGATGGCTTGTTGTCGATCTGCAGTACCACATGTCTCTTCACTCTGACCTCCATTTCTTCAAGCACGAATCTGATCCAAATTTCTTGACACACATCATATGATCCTGCTATATATTCAGCCACACACGGTGACAATGCCACCACAGGTTTCTTTCTCGAGTACCATGAGATTGTGGCACCAAATAATTCAAAGAAATATCCAGTAGTGCTTCTTCGATCTTCCTTATATTAACACCAATCAAAATCTAAATAACAAGTACCAATCGCTTCTTTGCTTTCAGAGTCTCATCGAAACAAAATTACATAGTTTGTTGATTCTTTTAAGTTTCTCAGGATTCTTTTTGCAACCTTCATACATGACACCCTTGGTTCACTCATATATCTTCTCACTATTCCAACTGAGAAACATATATCAGGTCGACTGTTGCACACATATCTCAAAAATCCGACAATTTGTTTGAACAACTTCGTATCGACTTTGTCTTCCTCTCAATGTTTCTCCAACTTCAAGTTTGTTTTGAAATGCAAAGATGCAGGAGTTAAATCATCCATTATGAATCTCTTGAGTATCTCCTTGACATACTTTCTTTGATGTAGAACCATGACTTTCTTCTACATTTGAAATTCCATGCTTAGGAAGTATGATAACTTTCCCAGACCCGACATTTCAAATTCCTTTTTAATCAACTCTTTGAACTTTGACAAGTTCTCCAAGCTACTTCCAGTTACTAACAAGTCATCAACATATAAGCAAATGATTTTTATATCTTGTGCCATAACCTGAGCATAGACACCATACTTATATTTGCATTAGACTAATCCCAATTTGACCAAGTATGAGTCAATCTTCTTGTTCCATGCCCTAGGTGCCTACTTAAGACCATAGGGCACTTTGTGCAAACTTGTATACTTTACTTGCTTCCTCCTGAATCACAAACCCAGGATGTTGTGTGACATACACCTCTGCATCTAAAAGTCCATTAAAAAAATGTCGATTTCACATCTAAGTGAAATGTTGACGATCCTTGAGTGCAAGCCAAGGCTACCACTAGTCGAACAATTTCTAATCTTGCGACAAGTGCAAATACTTCAGAGTGGTCGAGACTTACTCTCTGAAGAAATCCTCGAGCTATCAATCTCGCCTTATGTCTTGCTATCGACCCATCAACATTGCGCTTGAATTTGAACACCCACTTTACTTTGATAGCTTTTGTATGTGCCGGAAATTCGACCAACTCCCATGTGTTATTTCTTTCAGTTTCTTGTAACTCTTCAACCATAACAGACTTCCATTGTTTATCTTTAAAGGCTTCACAATAGTTGATGGGTTCAACACTTGCAAGTAACGCAAAATGAACCAGGTCCCCATCTGTTATAACTTCATCATCACCAACCACTTCATAGTCTTGAAGTCTTGATGGACGAGCTCTAGTTATTTGAGGTCTCTGGCTTATTCCAGGCATATCCTCTTCGACTTCAACTAGTTCGAGTATGTCAACAACAAATTCAACTTCGACTACGACTGTAGTATCAACAATGTCTTTGACTTCAACACGATCATAACTCATCAATGGCTTGTCAATTGCATTACTAGAATCCCAATCCCAGGAAGAGTTTTCATCAATCACAATATCTCGACTCATCACAGTCTTTTGATTAATTGGATTGAACAACCTATATGCTCCATTTTTATGATATCCTACCAGAATAATAGGTTCACTCTTATCATCAAGCTTCCTTCTTCTTGCATCAGGAATATGCTTGTAGCAAATAGAGATAAACACCTTCAGATGACTCATTGATGGTCGTTTTCCATTCTACACTTTTTTAGGAACCATGTTCTTCAGCTTCTTGGTAGAGCACCTATTCGTAATATAAACAATAGTCGAAATAACTTCACCCCATAAGGATTTTGGCTAATTTTTCTACTTCAACATGCATATCGCCATGTCCAATATGGTCATGTTTCTTCTATCCGCTATTCTATTATGTTGAGGAGTATAAGGATTAGTTATCTCATGATCAATACCATGTTCTACACAGAATGCTTCAAAAATATTGGATGTGTATTCACCACCTCCATTTTTTCGCAAAACTATGATCTTCTTTTCACCCTAATTTCGACAAGTATCTTGATTCTCTTCAAGATTTCAAATACTTCGTCCTTTCGTTTGATCATATGGATCCAGAGCTTTCGACTAAATGAAATGAAATACTTGTTTCCATTAATGGTATGCTCTTCAAAATGAGTACATACATTTGAATGTACAACTTCGAGTATGCATGATGATCTCACTGGCATAGTCAAAACGAAGGACTTCCTGGACTTCTTTCTGACTAGACAACCTTCACAAATTTTATCAAGCATCTCAAGACTTTGTATACCAATTACCATATTTTCAGTGATCAGTTGATTGAGCGACCTAAAGTTTAGATGACCAAACCTAAGATGCCACAACCAACTATTCTCGAGGTCAACAACTTTGTTTAGACATTGTACATCAGTCGAACTAATCATGGTCTTTAATGTCATATTCTTCGACATAGGAGATTTCAAGACCAAGTTATTCTGGATTTTGAAATTTTTTAAGGCTTCATCTTTCATAACCATTGAAAACCCCTTTTCGACCAGTTGTCCAACACTCAACGAATTTCAATTTATTCTGGTGACATATAGTACATCTTTGATCAAGGATTTTGCTCTATTACTACTTTGAATAACTATGTTGCCAGTACCTTCTTCTTGCAACGAGCTATTATCAACAAGTTTGACCTTGCTTTTCTTCGACTCATCAAAATCTACTAACCATATTTTTCGACCAATCATGTGATTCGAGCAGCCTGAGTGGAGGAACCAGATCTTTGATTCGACATGAACATCTGTAACTGTAGTCATAACTACCATATTATCTGAATCATCTGAATCTTGACGTGTAAGGTTCGCTCATTCGTCCTTGCCCTTTGTTGATTCCTTGTCTTTCTTGTACCAACAATTCATGGCCAAATGACCCCATTTTTCACAGTTATAACACTGCACAACTTTTTTTTCTACTTTGTATTTCTGATAGGAATTTCCTTCTCCTCTTTTTGAGGATTCAAAAGTTCTATCATAAATCTTATTCTTGCGAGGGTTTGAACAATACTTCTTGCCCCGAGTCTTGTAGATTTTGTCGTTGAACTTGTTGGCACAACCATTCTTCTTCCATGATTGAGCTTGTAGTGCTTATATCGATTCTTGAACTCATTTCCTTTCGACAATCCTAATCTCACGCGCTTCCAACGAACCAATAAAATCTTCCAATTTTGGGGTTTTAATATTGTTGGATTCTTGAATAGCTACGATAACGTGATCAAAGTGAGAGGTCAACATATGCATTACCTTATCAACTATCATCTTATCAGTTTATGTTTTACCATAACCCTTCACGAAATGAACGAGTTTTTGCACCTTCGACACATAGCCTGCAATCTTTTCGTCTTTTCCCATCGACAATAATTCATATTGTCGTCGCAAAGTTTTCAACTTAACAACCTTGACTTTCTTGCCTCCTTCATAGTACTTGACAAGAATATCCCATGTTTCCTTCGTCGATTCAGTATGAGTGATTCTGTCAAAATTAGCCGCATCAACCGCCGATTGAATGTAAAACGCGCTTTGTAATCCTTCTTCTTGGCATCCCTGTGAACGGTTCTCTATGCGTCGATTGCATCTTCACTAAGCGTAGGAACATCGTTAGTAACCATTTCTAAGATTTCATGAAAGCCAAATAAAGATTGAATATGTTTTCTCCATCGAAACTAATTTTTGCCGTCAAGAGTTGGAAGTGAGTTTGGTAAATTTCCGTTACCATTCACCTTTGCAGCGATTGATCAACAACAATCCACGATCCCGGAAATACGGTCTATGATGTGTGACTCTTGAAAACACGATCGAGAATCTAACTGAAACTCTGATACCAATTTGTTAATGTATGAGACATTTTTAGTGATACAAATATCTATTTATATACCCCTAAGTGACTGCTAAAATACCAAATTAAATAACAAACCTTAATTAGCTTTGTGCTTCAACCACATAATCCAACTTATATCTAATATCTCAACACAAATATTATATCCTTAAAGAGATGTCAATGAGAATTAGATATGAATAAATCTTAATAGGTAGAGACAATTATCATCTAACATATCAATTTCATAGTAATAAAATTGAATTAAGCCAACCCAAATTCTAATATTTAAATATGATCCAACTATTGTCATTGCTTGTAAATAAAATAGAAAATGGAGGAGCTAGCACCCATGTGGCCAGTTAACACATACAATCATTGAGTTATATCTTCCTAGATTAATGCTGAAAACCCCATCAAAACAGCATATTGTACCCATTTCCACACAGTACCAGTACGAACTATCCCTACACTATTCACTCCATAAATGTCAAGAGAATCAAACAAAACAACTCATCATGATGAGATAAGCCCATCATTTTTTGCCCCTTCATTATAATATATCAAAACCTTAGATTTGAATTAAAATCCTAAAGCCAGTTATACTAGATTCAACAATGTTACAAAAAAAAACATTTATTGTACGGTCAGGATCTATCTGTCGGCGATTTAACCTTCTTCACATAGACATAACCTTCAATAATTCAAAATATAAAAACAATATTTTTTATTTATTATTAATACAAATTTGAGGTGCATGTGATTCACCTCAAAAACCTATGCTGTTATGTTGATTATTTGTCTTGAAAAACCAATACCTTGTGATCCTCAAAAACAAAAAATAATAATAGTATAGTATAGTATATAGTGCTAATAATGCGTGTATTTATTTATATATTTATTTCCCTATCTTTACTGTTACTACTAATTTAATATATCTACATTGCTGGACCTGTCTTAGGCATCTCTTCCACAAAACTTGAATCACATTGGTCAAGTCACTGAGATTTGTTTGGCATGCTTTCATGCAATATATATACCACTTCGTTTTCTGTGTCTTTAAAGGGAAAAAGAATCTTTAAATTCTATAAACAGTTCTCTTCTGTTTAATCTTCAATACTATATAATGGCCAGAGCTTGATAGGGAATTTGAGAGCATGTTAAATGAGTTTTCATCAAATTTAACAAAGGTTGTCTCGAGAGTTTCTTGCCTTTTCTTCATAGATCTTCTTTTTGTTTTCTTGTCCTCTTCTTCAGAACAAGAAAATTGTTATATACTTGAACTTTGCCAGGTTAGAACCTACTAGTATATTTCATTTCTTTATTTTTATTTTTTATCAAATATGTATGTGTCTGGTGTTCGTGTTCGTGTTCGTGTCTCTGCTGAACATGATATGTTATTAATGCTTATTAGATTGTAGAGTGAAGAAACAAATGATATATTTTAGAATGGTGAAAGTTTGTTATCTCATGCATGAGGAATAATTTGGGATCATGCAATATCAATGCTTATAATCTTGAAAATTATAGAAAAACATTGCATAAAACCATCTTTTCATTTAAAACTATAATGTTGTTGATTCTCAAATCGTCTTAAATTCTTGCAAACTTCTGTGTCAATTAATCACGGTTCAACTTTGACCTAACAAATAGGGTTTATTTATATTTTGCCATGATTTAGTCGTAACAAATAGGGTTTACCTTGTGATCATGTATTGAAATATTTCAATAATTGAAAAGATATATAGTTAAAAAATGACATCACATTTGTGTGAGTATAAAGAGAAGTTATTAATATTATTATGGTAGAAAAAATGAACAGGTAAAGTTGTCGGGAGATATTTTATATTTTTGTGATGAGTTTAATTCAATGTGGTCCAAAGTATTGGAAGGAGACAAACTATACTAAAAGGAAGTAGATGCCATCATTTTGTGCCAATGTTTTAAGAATCAGTTGGACCATTAATATTCATGTGCTTTCTTTCATAGAATCATTCTATTTTCTATATAAACAACTTTTCATTAATCACTTCTATTCTCTTAGAATTTTCCTCATTTAAGGTTGAATGTGTATGAAGGTAAACTTAGGAGGACATAAAAGAAGCTAAATAGATCCTTGATGGAGAAGCTTGTTAGGTCTCGTGACAGAGAATACATGAGAATGGCTATGTTAAAGCATGAAGAAACTTTCAAACAACAGGTACTTCTCACTCTAATTTTATTTCTTTAGATTATTGTTTCTATTTCAATTCCTAGTTCAAATTTTTTGATGTCTGCTGACTAATATTGAAGACGCATCACTGATGCAGCTTCAATCGCAGTCACAGACTCTGATTATGCATATAAATTTTTTTTCAAACACTTGTTATATAAGTGTAATGAGAATTTTCTTATAGGTATATGAACTTCATCGATTATATCGAATACAAAAGATAATGATGCAAAACATGGAGGCTAAACGCGGCATCGAAGTGAAAGAACAAGAATGGTACATCAGAAATGCGATTAGCTTAACTCAAAATGCTAATCATCATAAAGATTCACAAGAAAAAAAGACTCAAATCAAATTCGATCTCGAAAGGCCTGCAGAGGAGCACAATGCTGAATCAGATGACGACGAGGGGATAGAGATCATCGACGAGACGGAGATCGAGCTAACATTAGGCCCATCGCGATATACCCGAAGCAAGAAAGGTGAGACACCAATAACTTCAGATTCAGGACATAGCTTATCTTCATCTTCAACTGGATCAAGTGACATAAACAAGATAAGAAGATACATGACACATCATAAAAGACAAGAATCAAATGGAATTACTCGAAACACCTTTGGTATTGAAGAACAATTAAGACAACAAGAGAGATTAAAACAGTCACCATGGTTTTTTCAAGTGATGAATCTAAACATGACATAAGAAAAAGAAAAAAGTGTTAATGTCAATGTGATATATTTAAAATTTTCTAGCTAACTTTTGTGAATGATGTTAGTGTTGTGTGGAGTGTTGTGATGAATTGTTATCAAGTTATGGTGGGGTTTGATATGTCACGCATTAAGACCACTATTCTACTTTGTGAACAGATCTATTACTATTCACATGTCACATGTCACATGCCACTTATGTTTGTTTGGTCCACAAGGTTCTCACATTCCATGAGTAACATGTAGAGTTTATTATATTCTAACTGTTTAGAGTCTATGGAAGAAATTTACAGTTTGTATTTGGATTTATCTTATAGCTTTGTGTAAGTGTCTGTTAGAATTATAACTTGTTGAATGTTGATAGAATATTTTAGACTAATTTTTTGTTTTCAAATATGTGCTTTTTTAAGGTGATTATTTGAATTATATTTAGTGTTTTAATGTTGATTTGAATAAAGATATAAAAGTCAGTTGAAGAAGCATTATTATGACTAAGGTGATTTGAATAAACTTTTAAGGTAATTCGAGTCATGTCTGTTTTTTAGTATGAAATTAAAGCACAATAGCCGCGGCACACCAACAAGAGAGGACTGTGAAGAAGATTAGGAAGTTTGAGTGGAGAGAATTTTTGTGAGTGTACTTGTTTATTACAATCAATCAGGTCTAATTATAGATAAGGGTTCAATTTGATCCACTTTCTTTTAAAAGTTTCAAATAAATTCTTTACGTTTTTAAAACGTTCCATGTTAGTCCTTTCCGTTAAATAAAGAGTAACAGTGATAAAATTGATGATGTGTAATGTGAGGTGAATGAGCTAATTGCATAGTCATCAGCTTCTTATTCACTGTTTCTGTGTATGTTATATAATCATCCCCAATTGTAAACCCTGGGTTAAAGTTCCACGAATCTCTTCAAAATTAGCTGCAATTGAAACAAATTTCTTCCTCCAATCATGAGTTCTGGGTGCGGTTCCTCTTCTTCTTCAAGAACCCCCTATGATTCACAAGTTTATACAAGCTTTGGGAAATTTATGTGTGCTTGTGGAGACCTCGTTGTTCTTCGTAAGACACGAACCGTCAACAATTATGGTAAACTATTTTGGGGTTGTCAACATTTTATGGTAAGCTTCTATCCTATATCACAATACATTTTGTCCAATGTTGTTCTTCTTCATTCTCCTTATGTAACTGTTTTTTGTGTACATGGACACTCAAATTCTAGGTGTGATTTTTTTGAATGATTTTATGATGTTTCCAATGATGAGAAGGAGGAAAGCATTAGGAATTTGCAGTTGGATGAAGCATTGAAGAACACAAGGAATTGGAACATGGTCTGGAAGGGCTTGTTCTATACTGTGTTTTTTGTATTAGTTGTTTGATTGTTTTGAATGTTAGATTCTATGGCAATTGTAAAAGCTGTTGACAATAGAATTATTGTTGTAGTGGTTAGGCTGTGTTGACAGTAGAATTAGATGTTAGGTTATACTCTATTGTTAGGTTATTTTGAATGTTATTCCAAATTTGGTCCAATGTTATTCCAATTGTATTATGATTGCAAAAGTTTGTGGTTTATTGAATCTTATGTACATTTTAGCTTGATATTAGTTTTGGTTTGATATCAGTTGTGGTTTATTGAATCTTGTGTACACTTTAGCTTGATATTAGTTTTGGTTTGATATCAGTTTTGGTTTGATATCAGTTGTGGTTTATTCCAACTGTATTCCAACTCTATTGTTTAGTTTGATATCAGTTTTAGTTTGATATCAGTTGTGGTTTATTCCAAGTGAATTCCAACTGTATTGTTTAGTTTGATATCACTTTAAAGCAGAAATTATCCAAAATTGGTAGCATTTAGCAGAAATTTACCAAATTTTGAGTACACTTAAAACCAGAAATTAACTAAAAGCAGAAATTAACATATGATATTGATAACTTAAGTAATGCACAAAAGTTGTAGCATTACACAAAGCATCATAGTAGCGGTCATCTTAGTTCATAAGTACACAAAATAAGAACACAAAAGTTGTAGCATTACACAAAGCATTACACAAATATGGGCATCCTAGTAGTATTACACAAAATATCAGTAGTATCACACCAAAAAACATAGGTCAAGTACTTTATGAGGATTTCTTAGGAATCACTACTACGAAAAACCCATTTAACAACAGTTGGGAATGACATATAATGACACGCGCGAGGGCGTTGTTATGTAGAGTGTTGTCGTAAGTACGCTACTTATAATCACGGCCCTGACACTGTTGTTGTAGTCTAGAAAGCGCACATTATATTACAAGGGTTATGTTTATCAACCGTTGTGATATATATATATATATATATATATATATATATATATATATATATATATATATATCTTATTACGGTTATGAGTTTCAACCATTGTGATATATATAGTAGATTCAAGTAAATATGGTCCTGATGATGAATAGGTTGTGTTCAATGACTGATGGTTCTTTATGATGAAGTTTTTCTTTGGTTTTCTTTTTGATATATGTGTTTGAATGACCTTGATGTAATCTGTGCTCTGGTTGGATTTCTGGTTCTCTGATGTATGTTTTGGATTTCTGCTCTTTTTGAGCTTATGTTCTGGCACTGCATTGGCTTTATGTTAGTTAATTATTTTGGCTCAATTTCTGGCTAAAAGGGGGAGATAATTATAGATAGATAGATAATCTGATCTTTGGTTTGTAGGTTGTGTTGAGGGGAAGATGTAATCTCTCATTTGTGCATAATTGCTTTATAGGTGATACAGGTTGTGTTGAGGGGGAGTTAATCTCTCATTAATGATTTCTGCTGGTTGTACTCCGATACAGTTTCTGTTTCTTCTACTGGCTATTCTCTGATGTTGCTTGAATGGTTTTAGCCAAAAATTTGCCAAAGGGGGAGTTTGTAGATGTTGTATATTGGCAGCATTTTATGGTAAAGAAAACTTTTTAGTCTAATGTCATGCTGATGTTATGACATGATATTTAAGCAATCTACAGGTGTGAAAGTTTAAGTGTGTTACTGCTTTATCAGGATGTCAAGACTGGTGTCATGACATCTTTGTCTGGTGCTGAAGACCTAACTGAATCCTTTAATTATCCACGTGTATTCCGCTATTCGTTTTCTTGTGTTTGTTGAGAATTATGATGCACTTTATTTAGAAGGTTGAGATTCAACATGGAGTGTTACTCTCATAATATTTTATATGATTGCTATATTTGTTCCTTTATTTTAGGAATTAATTGTATTAGGTTAAAACTGATGTACAATAGAAGCAGGCCCATGCCCATGATTCGTCTTCTACTTAAAGGTTGTGAAACCCTATTTGAAGATAGAGAGAATAAGGATTGAAGAGTGTTACGAGTATTAGGGTTTTACGTGTTTTAGTTTGCTTGTGAGCCAAACAATTATCTTATTGATAATTGTAATGTACTAGGTTTATTGAGTTGTATGTTGTCCACTCAAAGCTTTTAAGCAAGAGTGTTTTATACTTGACTGAAGCTTTTAAGCAAGGTCAAGGATTGTCTTTGAAGTGTGTCTTCTTTTTCTTAGTTGTTAGTTTGTTATCACTGTTGTGATTGAGGGGAGTGAGAGGTGTCTCTTATCTAAGAGTTCTTAGGTAGAAGTTGCATTGGGTAGTGATTAAGTGAAGAGGGTAAACTGAGTGGTTTAACTCTGAATTGATACTACTAATAGTGGATTTCCTCCCTGGCTTGGTAGCCCTCAGAAGGTGTGTTTGCACCAAACTGGGTTAACAATTGCTTGTCTCTTTTACAATTGTTTTTGTTTATTTAACTTGTTCATTTTAATCTGTCAGATATTAGTGTCGTAACATCTCATATCTGCTTTCAGAATTTCACTTGTTTAACCATACACTAATTAAAGAACTACAATGTAACACCCCAAATTTTCCCTCTCCTTTTTATCATTTCTTGCATATCATAAGCATAGCATAAGCATACCATGTCCTAACATCTGGCATAAAAAATGGAGCATAACACTCACATGTTCTAGCATAAGGCATATGATCAATCATCTGGAGATTGGAGGTTCTACAAGTCTATCCAAAGGCCAAGTGACATTGCAAGAGGCTCACAAGGTTTCCTCATGTCTTATACAAGCTCAAAGTCATCTATAAAAGTCAAGAAAGATGAGGGATCATCAGAAAATCAAAGAAGCAACATTCTCCTACACAATTAAGCCCCAATTAGGGTTTTGCATCTGAGCAAGGAATTCTCACAGCTTTAACCAATTCTTGTGGTCAAAGGCTTCTATATGATTTTTGAGGCCTAGTTTTGAAAGTTGGTGAGAAACTTCACTGAGGAAGTCAGCTAATTCTTCAGTTACTTGTAAATGAAGAAACTGGTCAACTATGCATTTGAAAAGTCAACTGTGAGATTTCAAGGACTCCAATCATGTTTTTCAAGGAAAGGGACCTTCTTAAGGTCAAAGAAGGGCTTTGGTGATCTCAAAGATCAAGAATAAAAAGGTTATGAGAAAGTTTCCATTTTTGGAAAGTGACTTGTAATGGAAGTTACTATTTTTGGCAAGTTTTGCCCTAATCTTCAAAGGCTTCTTTCATGATCAAGATGACTCCAAATGAAATTTTCTCAAACATGAAAGTTGTAGGTTATGTTCTCCCATTTTCAAAAAGTATAAGATCATATCCATAGCATGTGTAGGACTCAAGATATGATTATTTGAAGTTGGATATTTTTTAGGGATTACCTTATTTTTAAAGCTTCAACCAATTTGCAAAAAGGTTCATAACTTGTTTTTCATCCATTCCATGTGCCAATCCTGATCATAAGCATCAATTACAAGGCATGAGGAGCATTTTTCTCAAGAAAATACCAATAGCACATGCATGGGAGTCATGATATTTCACAATTTGCAAATTTGCAAAATCACAAAGAAGGCATGACTCATCTAGATCCAAGGGCCAAGATTAGTTCAGGTGGAAATAATGAGTGAATTGGAAGTTGAACATGCACATGGGAAGAGGAATGCATGAGGGAATCTCTTCATCGCAATATTTTTGCAAAATTGCATTTCACTCCCCCACACACCACTCTTGCCATAATTATTTCCCAAACCCTAATCAGTGAAAGATGCACATGATATAAAGGCCCATGTGATGGGGCGAAGACGTGATGTGTCTAGCGGTATCTGAACTGCAAGTGCACAGCCTATCGCAATATTAATAAAAAGATGTCGAACCCACAGGGACTTTGTAATCACTCTAGTGCTAGAAGGTCTGCTAGTTTAGCTAAGGCGGAAATTTGTCACGATTATGGTTTTAAGGATTAAAAACGGGAATTAAACTTAGTTAAGGAAATAATGAGAAGGCGGTCGGTATGTAATTATATTAACCTATGCGGGTCAATCTAGCCTAAGCTTATAAAGATGTTTCACTTAAATAATTTTGTAGAGATTACCAGTTTAAACACCCTCGACTCACACTCTCGTGGTCTTATCTCAGATCTTACTCCTAAAGTCCTATGTCTGCTCTCTCTAGCCCATAAGTGTTTAGAAGATAATTTTTGAAAACTTAATAAGTCTAATTCGTTTTAAAGCGCTCTCGCTGTATTTAAATCGAATGCCTAACTTTAGCTATCCGGTTAAAATCTCACACTCTCGTGGTCTCGACCTAACCTATTTCACTTCTCTTACTCTTGTAACAAAAAGCTTGATTTTAATTATAAAAAGTCACAACCAGAATATAAGTTAGTAATTGTTTTTAGCTTAGATTCGATTTATCCGTTTTAGTTGCTTTATTACATACCGACTCGATTAACTTAGCTACTCATATTTATTAAACCAACAGACAGATACAAAATGAAATTAATAAATATTAAAGCATGCATTATATAATAATAATAGAAACTTAACATAAATAAATAAATAAACTCAATATAAATTGCAAAACAAAAACCTGAACAAATGAATTCTTAGGCTCCTTCTTCCACAAATTGGCAAGCTCGGAGTGTCGGAATCGAAAAAAAATAAAATACTAAGTTCTGAGGCTTAAAGAAATTTAATTAAGATAACAATTTCCTAATGTTGGAAATTGTTATTAAAGGGGTTTGGAAATTAAAAAGGAAAAAGAAGCAAGAACAAAAGCTGGAAAATAAATTGGGTTGTAAAAACGGCAGAGCTTCCGCATAAAAATTCAATATAAAACTCTGTACTTTCTTCATCTCATTCTCTGATATTTATAGCAGAGAAATTTGGCAGTTGAGGAGTAGGAGCGTGGGCTTCGGTGCTTCCGTTTTGAGAGAATCCAGGAGAACATGGTTTATTGGCGTTGTTGAAGTTGAGAGAAAGTAGGAGTCTCTAAAGACTCTTTCTCTTCGTTGCACGTTCTAAATTCTATTCAAATAAACTAATTAACTTTTGCTTGTCACGTTTGTGACATGGTGTAACGGTCATATTTTCTCATATTAGCGCGTCACGGTCGTGACATTGGTGTAACGGTCGTGAGACCTCTAATTAGCGCGTCACGGTCGTGAGGCAGTTGTGACGACCGTGAGAGCAACAAAATATGCAGCTTTTAGCAGAATTGATTTCTTCCTTTTCTTGTCTTGCTAATTTTTGTTCTTTTTGATCTTTTTCTCATAATTTGGCTCTAGACATGTTATACCTGCAATGTGACATAAAAACTCGAAACAATCGGGAGTTAAAAGGATCAATGTATGATAAAACGGACTAAAAACATAGTAATAATGCGATATGATTTCTCGTTATCAAACTCCCCCATACTTAAACCTTTGCTTGTCCTCAAGCAAATAATCAATTGAAAAATGATCGGACAATTTTCATCAGAAGCATACACATAACATAACATACGAGAAGTCATTTAGTTAGATAAACCGATACTAGAGTAGAACACTAACGATACACTAATGACACAAGCAACAAGCTAAGTCGTCGACTTCCCTTTAAACGAAACATTTAGTAATTCCGTTATGATTCTACCTAGAGTCCTTCGTTCTTATTTCACCCGATTTTGTTCTAGCGCAATCACATTAAGCCCTTTGTCTTAGCACGCACGTAGTGGAGTAGCCGGTTAGTGACTTTGATCCTTTATTAGCACGGGGTCTGGTACACGAATGTGGTAACCCTTTACATGTTATCCAGATTGGAGGTCGTGGGGGATCGAGCCGTAGCACGCCCTACCAAGTTCAGAACCAGATACCTCTGAACCAACCAGCAATGGACTCCTTCTTATATTACTCATCTCTTATATGCGACCGTGTACTTTGGTGCAATTTCTTTTTTATGGCAGCGAGATATGAAGGACCGTTTATAGATTAGGCATCAAACACTTATGTTCATCGGCTCCCCACATGGTTTGTGTCCAGACGGTGCTGACTGCTAGTATAAACTACTAGGGGTTACTTTAGAACTAAGACTTAAGGTGTAGTCATAACAATTATCGAAATGGAATGCTTAAGTAGGAAGTCTAAGGTGTCAAGACTGTATTGATCTTGTTGGATCTTTCTCAGCTTCCTAACTATGATTTCATGATTTCATAGGAATGTCGAGTAATGCGAAGATAAAGTAAAAAAATTTTGGTATGGCTAAATAAAGCGGGGAAGAATTGAAACTTAAGAAATAGCATAAATATTACTTGTTCAATTGAAAATGCGGAAAGGAAAAATACAAGAAACGGAAAACGGGAAAGGTACCTCTCCCACACTATATCAGACATTGTCCTCAATATTGTGATATAATAGCGGGGAAATACGTTACAAGAACAAAAAAAACAAAAAGATAATCTAATGCTTCTGACGACCACGGTCTCGGCTTCTGGTGCGGGAGCATCTGGTAGGAGTGGCTTCCTCATCAGAACCAGTGACGGTGAGAGCGGTGACGTCCATCCGCAAAGCTTCCAACTCGCTGAAGATCTCTCCTAACTTTTCATCTGTTGCTTTCTGGTTTCTGACAACAGTGGCAAGGAGTGCATCATACTGCTCCCGCTGCTTACGCTCAAGTGCGGCGTTCATCTGATTTTGCTGATGAATGGCACGGAGGATTTCTTCAAGGGTGATCTCAGTTGAAGGTGGCTGCCTGGTGGAAGACTCAGGTATGTCCTGAACTAGATCAGCAGCATCCATTGCATCCTGCATCTCATCCACAGGTGCATCAGGCAGGTCGTCAACAATCGGAACATGGCCTGTGGCGACCGGTAAATCAAATAGCCAATTGGCTCTGTTTGATGGATCAATGCGGTTCCTGCAAGGCAAAACGATATGATGATAGATGGTGCCTTATATCACAGGGTTGAACCTGCCATCCTCATGCTGAGAGATCATGTGAGCGGACTTGCAGTAGTTCATGGTAAGCAGCTCCGGTGCTCTATGAGGGAAGTGACAATCCCGCCAATGTAGAAGGGAGTGGCGCCTCTTTGTGCTACAGACTGAATGTGGGCCAGAAGGAACGGAGCGGCGTTGATGCGTTCTTCATTCAAGGCACAATGCATGAATAAGAGCTCTTTGGAATTGAGCTTATGGTTGCTCTCTCTTGCAAAGATGGTGTTGCATATGATACGATGAAAATACCGTATTGCTGGATTATGGATGTGAGTAGCGTTGAGACTTTGGTAGGCGGAAGCACGGCTGTTTGTGATGTTGTGCCACAAAGTGAAAGCTGCTTCGTTAAAGTTGTCGGGCACACGAAGGTGAGCAACGTCACCGTGACTGAAGCCTAAAAGTTCAGCGACTCTGGTTTGAGTGAGTTCGAACTCTCTACCAAGCATTCGGAATTTTGCGATGCTGGTGAGTTGGTTCGTTGATCCAGAAGGTGTGATGTATTGAAAAGAACTTAGGAACTCCAAAGTGAGGTTTGCAAATGTTGGTTGCGGTTGACTGCATAAGTCCCACAAGCCAACTTTTTCAAGAAGTAGCTTCACTCTGTCGAACAATCCTAACTCCCTCAGACAGTCGAGGTCGACGTACCGAGTAGTTTGGATGCCACGGGTTTGAAACTTTTCAAACTTCTCTCTCTGTGCTGCTCCTTGTTCTCCCTCTCTAAACTGAATGTTTGCCATTGCAAGCAAATGAGGTTTATCGTGAGATAGGTGTGTGAGGTTTTTTGATGAAAATGTGAAGAAATTGATTGATTTATAATGGAGTGAAGGGAATATGTGGAGTTGGGGTTAAATGAGGAAGTGGAACGGAGTAATGGGATTGATTGGTGATTAATGGGTGGTTACGGGAGAAGAATAGGTAATGGGAGGTTAGAAGATTTTGGGAAAAAGAAGTGGAGTTTGCAAAGAAGAACGGCCTCTGTAACTCAGAGGTCGTGAGTTAGGATTGTCACGGTCGTGAGGGGGTGGTTACGGTCGTGACGCGCTAAATTGCCCGTTACGATCGTGAGGGGATGGTTACGACCGTGATGTTCACAAAATTTGGAATTTCACAGAATGGTTATCTCAGTTCAATCCATATAATTCTTATCACATTCAATAATTAATTCCAACATAACACATAGCAATGGATCAATATATAATAGCATTGGATTTCATCACACGAAAATTCATCAAAATATCCAGCAATTAAAAGTATCAGTATGTATTATTACTGATAGTAACAAATAGCATAAAGTATTAATCAAACATGCAATTGGAATGCACTAAATTATGAAACATGTAAATAGACTGAATGAAAAATTGCATAAATGGAAATACTTTGTTTTTGACATAACATAAAGAAATTACAGTGATAAAAATAAACTATGAAATGTTGCAAAAATTCAAAACTAACTAGTAACAAAAAGCAAAAAGTAAAATTAATCAAATTACTACGGCTCATCAAAGTCGTTTCTTCAAGTCTTCAAGTGCGAAGTTTATATGGTAAAATTGTTCACATGTTAAATCAGTTAAGCCTATAATGTCCAATCTCATGCTTTTAACTTCATCCTTAACAACATTAATGTCAGCTTGGTATACTTCAAGAGTTGTCAAAATTTTGTTCAAGCTATCAGCATATCCTACTTGGTTGATTTCAGGGGTCTCAATATCTTCATCAGTGTGGTTGATGTCATGGTAACCAGGAGGGGTCTCAGGGTCACTTTCTACATCAGTCATCATATCATCCATAATTTGGTAGGATTGTGGTGTTTCAGGTGTTGTTGGATAGTCAGGAGGAGTAAGCTCATAAAGCCAATTATCTCTATTGTGAACGCTGACTTTATCATGGTTCGACAATGTGAACAGGGTTACGATTTCATTCCTAATCAGGTACTCGAATGGTGGTTGTCCTATGTTTCCTATTATTCGGCGGTTAAAGCAGAAGTTCAAATTCATAGGGCGAATGGTACCGAAACGGGTGCACTTGTGTAACTGATATCTAAGTCCGAGGGCATTAGCGATCATGGTGACTAGGCCTCCTACCATTATTGGTAGATTAGGTTCCTCCTGGATGCGGGTAAAGGTCTGCATCATGAAGGGTACATCATTTACGGGTTTTCCATCGGTCAAACAGGACATAATGAATATCTCGTCCTTAGATACTCCAGTGAGGTTCTCTTCCTTTCCAAAGAAGGTGTGGGCAAGGATTTTATGAAAATAGCGGATAACGGGGTTGTGTATTTCATCATTTTCCATGTTATCCGGCTCAGGGTGGTAGTTTCCGGTTAAAGTTCCCCAAAAGAAATCTAGCTCAATATCCATTAATTCTACCTGGGTGGTAGTAAAGGCAAAAGGTCCGCTAGGAAATCCTAGTAGGTCAGCTAGTTCCTTATGGTTATAGACATATTCGATACCGAATAGTTGGAAACTAATAAATCCTTTCCTTAGTCCAAATCCGCGTTCAGGTAGGTAAACTAGGGAGCTTAAAAATTCAAGGGTGAGCTCGCGTTAAGTTACAAACTTATGTTTTATGAGAGCGTTCTCCCATCCAAGTTGGGTAAACATGTATAGGATGCTATCATTGATACCTAAAGTTTCCATAGTTTGTTCATCATAATACAGAGTCAAATCCATGTGTCTCTGTGATAATTCCTCAATTTTTCTTCTTTGGTTTCTACCTCTAAATATGGTTTCCATGAAGTTTCTTGGTTGGTTAGCCATAGTTAGTGTTAAAGCAGGAGAAACAAATCAGGGGAGAAAGAAGTAAGGTAGAAAAGACTTTAGAAAATCTGTAGCAAGGTAAATTTAAAAGTGATTTAGAAAATGAAAGTTAAAATAAATAAAATAAGGAATAGAAAATAGATAAATAAAGTCAATAATAATAAAAATGAAATAAAACAATAAAATGGGTTGCCTCCCACTAAGCGCTGTTTTTATCGTCATAAGCCTGACGTAGTGCTTAGTGGTAGATTAATCAGGGAAGTTAGTGGACAACTCTAAATGTTTTAAACTATTCGCATAATCTCTGTTTTCAATATTATGGTAATGTTTTA
Organism: Lathyrus aphaca; assembly: GCA_963966055.1. Classification (NCBI taxonomy): domain Eukaryota; kingdom Viridiplantae; phylum Streptophyta; class Magnoliopsida; order Fabales; family Fabaceae; genus Lathyrus; species Lathyrus aphaca. The sequence continues at coordinate 458,848,641 of OZ014522.1, read as the reverse complement.
ATCGTTGTCCGTTTACTGTGAACGGTTCACTATTCCTACCCTTAATTTCTATTGCTCCACTTGGGAACACTCTAGTAATTTCAAAGGGTCCCGACCATCTAGATTTTAGTTTTCCAGGAAAGAGCCTAAGTCTTGAATTGAAGAGGAGCACAACGTCTCCCACACTAAATTCTTTCCTAGATAGGCGCTTATCGTGCCATCGCTTCGTTCTTTCTTTATATATCTTAGCATTCTCGTATGCGTCTAACCTTAATTCTTCTAATTTATTAATGTCGAGGATTCGCTTTTCTCCAGCGGCATTGTAGTTTATATTGAGTGTTTTAATCGCCCAATATGCTTTGTGTTCTAGTTCTACCGGGAGATGACAAGCCTTCCCATACACTAGTTTGAAGGGTGTAGTTCCTATGGGTGTCTTGTAGGCTGTCCTATAAGCCCATAAAGCTTCATTAAGTTTAAATGACCAATCTGTAAACACCCCAAATTTGCCCTCACCCATTCACACATGACTTGTGATCATCTCATATGCATAAACACAATCACATCATCTCATGTCTCATTTGGTTTCACTGGATAGTTTCTAAGGCATCTGCACCTAGGGTTTGTGATCTGAGCAACCTCAGGGCATCTTGAGCCATTCCAAAGGCCACTAATCAACTCAAAGGGGTCCACGTGTGTTCTTATATCATGTTACATCCTCTCAAAGTCAAAAATGCAGAGGAATCACAAGAACTAGGGTTTGAGTGGATGCAGAGCCAGGATGAACTGCACAGTTGACTGAAAATTAGGGTTTTGGTTTCAGAGGCCATAACTCCAAATTTTTTGGTCATTCTTGTTTCCATTGGTCTCTATATGGTATAGGGAGTATGCATATCAATTTTCATGAAGAAATTCCATGGGGAAGTCATCTGATCAAGAGTTGACTTTTCAGACAAGTCAGTGTAAAATCAGGGCATCTGAGGCCCCCAATGACCCAACCAATGGGTGATCTTCATCATTTTGAGTGTATATGATCTTTATTTGATCATGGAGGAAGGTTGAAGTTCATAAAAATCAAGAATTTAGGGTTTTTGCAAATGTTGACTTTTTGGGCATAGTTGACTTTTCAAGAATGCATCATTTTAGGTCAATTTTCAAGCCTTGATTCATGATCCAAAAAGGCTTCAAATGGAAAAACTTTGGTCATGAAAGTTGTAGATCTCATCTTTCCCTTTTCAAAAAGTACAAGAACATGATCAAACTCTTCATGGATCAAAAGTTATGGCCATGCAAAGTTGCCAAAAATCATTGTTTTTCAAGTTATGCACCAAGTGGAAATTTTGCTAAGTCTTGAACCAATGCATTATGCAGCCTCAAATTCATGTCAAACCAGCATGTGAACTTTCTCTAAGTTACAAAAATCAGTTTTGGACCAAGAATGTCATGGTTTCATGTTTGGTTAGGCTAAGAAGTCACATGTGAACCATAAGCCAACCAACTTGCATTTTCACTCATGACCACTTCACCAACTTATGACATTGGCTGCTGAGCTTTGCTAGGCCTATCCATCACCTTTTGCTGCACCAGCCATGCCTTGTACTTGCTTAACTTTGAGCCATGCCCTATCTTACACAAAAGTGGATTTTTAGCAAAAGTAGCCTCACCTATCATAGCAGGCCATGTCACATCAAGCAACCAATCAGAATTGTTTATCATTTCATTTTGCAAGTGGAACATAACAAGAACAAGGGCTAAAACCAACTCATTCATCACTTACACAAAAATCCCTTCACATTGCAAAATCCATCGAATCTGCCTCCACAGCCAAGAAACTCCCAAACTTTCTTCATCACTAAACTCAGTACACTCCATAGGCCCTAAACCATCAAAGCTCAGGCCTGAATCAAGCCTGATTTGAACCTCACCATTCTTCATCCTCAGAACCAGTCCTCTTCGAATCTCACTGTCCATCCCTCAAACACTTCATCTTCCTTCACCAACAAGTCAGGCATACTTAGAGGAGTCCAAACCACCCATTACACTGGCCTAAAACAGCCTGTACACCAAGGTCATTCTCTGCTACACCAGTTTGGTAGCCATTGATATAGCTTGCTAAACTTCATTTCAAGCTTGCCATTGACACCAGGGGATCCATTAGAGCTAGCTTGCATCAAGAAACGGCTCTGGAAGCTCAGAAACAGGACTTGTCACCTCAGGTAGTCTCAAACTTCAAACCTTTTAAAACCTGTTTCTTTTGTTACAAATCAAAAATACATGCTCTGGGGATCACTGTGATATGATTAGAATCAAAAATGGTGTGGAAATGAGTATTTTATGCATCTCTGAAACTTGGCCCGTGAATGCGTTTCGTTTCGATTCTCTTTGTTCATGTTAGATAAATGTATTTTGATCTTGGATTGAGGTTTAGTTAGGATGGGGGGTTGTTTCTGGGCAGGAAATTTGTTGAATGGTGGCCTGAATCGTTTTCTAGGGTTTGTGATACGCCGGAGAAGACGACCGGAACCACTGTTCCGGCCGTCTGAGTTTACCCTGCCCTAATTAGGGTTTAGCCAGTCATTAGTGTTTTTTAAATCTGGGCCATTGGATTGCCTTTCCCGCGCGTAGACCAAGGGACCAGATTGCTTCATTAACCTTAATTTCCACTTAATTAATTTAATTAGGTTTAATTAGTTTAATTAACTGAATTTAGGAAGTTTAAATCTGGACCACTAGATAGCGCGCCAAGTCAACCCAATCTCCCTCAGATCAAATCCTGGCCACGCGTTCTGTTTACTTTTATTTTCATTTAGTTTTAATTCATTTTATTCTCAATTAACTTGTACAATTTATTTAAAATAGTTAAAAAATCATAAAAATTATGAAACTTTTTCTTTAAGGTTTTATTAATTTTTATGACACAAAAAATATTTTTATTTTATTTTTATCATTAAAAAAGTATTTTTAAATATTTACAAGATTATTTTTAATTGATTAATGAGAATTAATTAATTAAAAATACTTTTAGGTATTTAAAAATTACAAAAAAAATTCATGAAATGTTCTAAGACATTTAGAAACATTGTCCAATCTTCAAACCAAATTTCTTTTTTGATCTTGATGCATTTTAAGAATTTTTCATTGAATTAAATCATTTTTGATGCATTATTTTGTTCATAAGTTTGAAAATTCATTTCTGCCTATTGGTGAAGGTTGAGACATTGATTCTTTTTGCATTGTTTTCCATTTGACATGAACTTTCAAGGATAAAAAGGCCATGATTTGATCTTGCATTTTCTAATTGATTGGCATTTCTTTTGTTACAAACCCTAAAAAGCCCTAATAACTTGTAAAAATCATAACTTGAGTTTGGTTGAGAGTTGAGAGCTCCCCTTTGGGCAGTGGTTCATTATAGGCCTAGGGTTTCTTTGGGTACCATTTTCCATTTTTTTAGGTTAAGGTTTGCTTCTGTTTTTGGTTTGTGTTTGATGTTTGATCCATGAACCCTAATTTGGGCTTTCATTTGCATCCTTCTTGCATTTCCTTGCATAACTTGAATTGTCATTTCACTTTGTGCATTCTTATGATTCATTTGACATCTTAAGACATGTAGAAAGCATCATTGATCATTGCATTGCATATTTGCCATGTCATTTGTCTTGTATGTTCCATAACATTTCATGTTTATTCATGTTCCTTAACTTGCATCATTTGCATCCATGACTTTGTATGAACATCTCATTGTCTTGTCTCATGTTCATAGCACTCCATAGCATCATCATCATCATCACCATGCTTCTGGTTTTTGCTTATCATATCATTTCATCTCATTTAGCATTGTATTGCATTTGTTTCTAACATTTCAGGTGGTAAGAAACTTGAGAGGTGAATTTGCCTTCACTTCTCATAACTTTTCTTTTCATCTCTCTTGCATACCATGCTGCATTTGTACTTGTGTTTGAGTTTGAGCTTGCTCATTCTTCCTCCTCCCACTTTCTTTCTTCAAGTGACTTGGCTTCTTGAATGAAGCAAGTCACTTTGCTTCTCTTGATCTTGTTCATCTGCTTCCTGGTGGTTCATCTGAAGATTGTTCTTGAAAACCTCACAAACATTAGGACCAACCAAGCATGATAATGAATTAGGGTTTTGATTAGTCTCCCCCATAGTTTTTACCTTTGTGTCTCTCCTTGAGTCATCTCCCCTCACCTCATAATTAGGGACTAAACCCTCAAGGCTTTAAGACTTTGTGATTAAGATCATGCCTGCATCCTTCTTTTAGGATGGAGTATATAACTTTAATCCTAAGTCTTGGACCCTTAAGGTGTTGAACTCTCTTAATTAATCCATCTAATAATCATCAAGACATTACACTTGTAACTTGGGCCTTGCATTAGGGTTCTAATTCTTCCTTAATTGGTTAAGAAGGACTAACCCTAAAGTTAATGGACAAGTCCCCCTCAAGTTGTCTTACAAATCATAAAAAACACTTCATCATCATATCATTAATAAAATCCACTTAATCAAAGGTTTGTTATGTCATGGGTTTAATCCCTAATCATGGATTAAGCTGAGGATCCTTCCTCAGCTTAAACACCCTCATCTATTATCCTTCTTTTAGGATAGTGTAATGAGCCTGTTAAATCCCTGATTATGGCTTAACCTCATTACTTAACACTAAACAAAAATCACAAAAACATCTAATTAATCACAAGTAGGTTAATGATCTTAACCCTACATCAAAGGTGATTAAGTGTGAGAATCTGACTTCACACTTAAGGTAATTCTCATTACCCCTAATCAGAGGGATGATGTGATGAGTTTACCAAATCCATTGATTTAGGTTTAAGCTCATTATCTTATGACAAACTCCAAAAAGAAATAAAAGACTGAAAACTCAAAAACAAACAATAATCGTCTCCTTCGGGATTCTTTTCTCATCACACTCATTCACAAACGAGAACTCGCTTCTTCCGTCTAATGCAAGACAGTTTGCACCTGAGCCAGACAGGTCATACACTTGAGCATAGACAAGCAAGCAGTTCACAAGTCAATTCCTTTCAGTCTCTTTGGGTCGAACTACGGTGTTCTGACTTCCTCATTGCACGAGAGGATACGTAGGCATAACTTAACAGTTATCGAACAAAAGTCTCTGTTCATTCCCCCTCCTTCCAGCTTCATTCTTTAGCCTCATATTCTTGAGCATTTCATTCCTGATCTCACACTGACACTGTACATTTATACACATCACATTTCTTTACACTGACACCTGTACACTTTGTTTTCCAGCTGTTTTATACACAAATTGCACTGACACTACCCCTTTAAAACACAAATCTTTTAAGCGTGGATCCCGTCGAGTACGACGGACAATCTGGGTGCTAATACCTTCCCAGGTTGTAACCAACCCCCTTTCTCAGTCTCTCTGGTTCGCGACCGTCTTATCCATATCTTTCTAGGTCTATGCAGCATTACCTTTCCTCCGGGATAAAAATGCCTAGCTGGCGACTCTTTTCATCTCCAGTGAGTTCACGGCTGTGTGTTCTCACTGTTCCCTTCGCCGACCGTTCGCGTCTGTACCTTCATCTGATCCATTTTCATTTGTCGGGAGCGACAGCTTGGCGACTCTGCTGGGGACCCTTATACTGCAACCAGGGCTTCTGGTTCTTTTTGTGGGTTCCTCCTAGCGCTTGATTGATTTGTGTTTATTGGGGGTGTTACGTGCTTGTTTGTGCTTGTATTTATTTTTATTCATTGCTTTATGTACAGTTACTTTACTGCTTTCTTTATTGCATTTATATATATCATACTGTCACTGTTGCTGGCTGGATCTGGTTTCCTTGTTTTTTGGTGGGTGGGTATTTCATTGAGAGTTAAGGTCCTACACCTGGGACCTGAGTGACACCTAGGCTAGAGTGAATCATATTCTTTCCCATTCCATTTCGGTCTGGTGCGGGAATATGAAACACGGTTCAGATATGGGTTTCTTCTTGAGAACTCTGTGCTACGGATTTCCTGTAGTGCTAGGGGGATCTGGGAAGCCTGCTAAGTCTGGATGACCTTTTAGTATTGACCTTCAGAAATTGAGGTGAATTAGAGGAGGAATTGTTATGGTTACTGTAAACACTGTACCTCCGGGTTAGAAGTGTTTACACTCCTCATAACTGATCCAAGTCTGAGGATCCTTGTTCTAGATCACTACCTGTGAGGGGGTTGGGCTGTTTACAGGTTTGCAGGTACCTTGACCTCAGAATACCCTGTTACTTTGACTTTGTTAAGAATGCTCCATGTTGGATAGTTCTTGTGATTCTAAAACCCTGGACATGTGGCTCTTTATTTGAGTCCCCCACCTTGGTTACTGGATTTATAGACCTCCATCCGGAATTCTTGAACACACATGGATCTATACCAAGGCAGTTTATCCAGATCCAGCTCAGTCACAAACCCCTTGCATATCATTTGCATACATCCTCATTGCATCATATTAACATGTGCTTATTTGTTTTTCAGGGTATCCATTTTCATCAGGTTTTGGTTTTGACCCCATCTGCAGCTTTGACCCATCTTCACCAGCATCTGCTTCAGTTTAGCTGTCTGCTTCAGCACCAGCCAGTCAGTGGTTTTCTCTACTTCAGCATTGTCATCAGCACTCTACCCAGTCTTCAGCATCATGGCTCCAAAGAAAAGCAATATCACCTACCATTTCTTCCAACCAGACTTGTCAGACATCAGGAGGGTCCAAACCCTGATGACCCCAGATTACATACCTCTGTTCAGAGAGCATTATGGGGATATACTTGACTTGGTTATGGATATGGACCCATCTCAGAGAAGCCTAATCCATACCTGCATTCAGTTCTATGACCCCCCATTGAGGTGTTTCACCTTTCGAGACTTTCAGTTGGGACCTCTCTTAGAAGAATATGCATCTTTGGTTGGTTTGCCTATCAAGAGAGAAATTCCTTTTAACCCTGAAATGGTCTTTCCCAGCAATGGAGAGATAGCAAGAGCTTTGCACCTGGAACCTGCTTTGATTGAGCAGCATATGACCTCTAAAGCTGGGATCCCTGGTTTTCATCTGGACTTCCTGATTTCTCAAGCTAGTTTGAAGGCCTCCCTGGGGGATTGGAAAGCTGTTTGTGCATTGTTGGCCTTGAGTGTATATGGAATTGTGTTGTTTGCAGATGAGCCCAGATTCATCAGTAAGAATGCCATCCACCTGTTCATCCTGAAGAACCCAGTGCCAACCTTGTTGGGTGACCTCTATTACTCAGTACATCAGAGGAATGAGAAACAGAGGGGTAAGCTAGTGAGGTGTTGTGCTCCACTATTCCATGCTTGGTTTCTCAAGCATCTACCCAGGACAGATGCATTCCTGAATCCTCATCAGCAAAGCAACTGGGCTAAGAGGCTCACTACTCTCACTGCAGCAGACATCAGATGGTGCACCCAAGGCACCAAGGGCAGAGATATGATCACAAGCTGTGGGCACTTTCCCAATGTACCTTTGGTAGGAGTTAAGGGAAGTATCAACTACAACCCCCTGCTGTTCAAGAGGCAATTAGGCTATGCACTGGTTCATACTCCTAGGGAACAAGATTTGGTGGAGACCCTCTACTGTGAGAACAAGATTAGTTTGACTGTTGTTAGGCAGGCTGCCTGGGCCTGGGATCATGTTCAAACCAAGGGAATCACCATTCTGGGGAAGTGCAATAATGTGGCATCAGTCCAATATTATGAGTGGTCCCATGCTAGGGCCCAATTCTCTGGATTGCCCTTCACCATAGAAGACATGCCTGAGTCATCTTCAGCACCACCCCCTGCCACTATCAGTTTGGAAGAGTTTGAAAGCTTGAAAGAAAGAAATGAGAAGCTATCCCAAGCCCTGCAGAAGACCCTCAGGGAGAGGAGTGAAGGTGTAAGGGAGATTGAAAGATTGGAGAAGCTGAGAGTGGAACACTTGACTAAGATTGAGAAGTCTGGAGACTATATCAACAAGTCTAAAGCTGGTGAGCAGATTCTGAAAAATGCTTGTAAAGAAGCCCAGTTCCAAAGAGCAAGGACAGACTTGTACTTGAAAGAGAGTCAGGCCAGGTGGGTCCGGATCACTGAAGCCCGTACTCTAGAAGACAAGAGAGTTCAAGATAAGATGGAGCAGATGGAAAAAGCCCTGGCAGCAGCCCAGGAGGAAATTTCAGAGTTAAAAATCAAAGCTGGAGTGAAGAAATCCAAAGACCAAAGCCAGAACAAGAAGTTGACTACAGCTGTTGCAACAAGAAACCTTCTCATCAGGAATCTTACGGAGCATCCGGCTGATCCTGTGACCGAAGCACTTCTTAAGGAAGTTCGCGAGGATGAGTTTGGCCTTGGAGTCTGATTATTTGCTTGTTGTTGTTCCTTTTCCATGTACTTTTGCTTTTTGGTGATGTATTTTTGACCCCTTAGAGGGCTAGTGTTGTAAAAAATGAACAATTTGTATTATTTTACCTTTGTAATATATTTGTGTTTGTTTCCATCTGGGTTCACTTCAAAAGCAACTTCAACAGCATCATCTTCAAGGGTCTGGACGGGTCAAAGCTGAAGACCAAGCCGGATACCTTGATAGCAAATAAGCATACTGCATTGCATACTAACCCCTTTGTTTGTTTTGTAGGTTTTGTTTTATTGTTTCTAACCTCTGTTGTGACATTCAGGAATTATTGCTCGCCGCAGGCTATTCCCTCTCAACAGGCCACACAGGTACCCTACAAGAAACAACCTTCCGGGCATCCAGATGGACCAGTTGCAGCAAGACCTCAATGAGGCCAGAACCCAGATGGCTAATGAAAGGGTGGAGATGAGAACCCAAATAACTCAGTTCATGGAAGTGATGAATAATTTAGCTCAAAGCCAGGAGAGGCTTAGAGTTCTGGTAGAGGGGAGAACTCAAGATGACCCCCATGTGGGAACTGCTGGCACCAGTAACAATGAAAGGGTGCAACCGCATGTTAACCCCCCTGTGTTTGGTCCACATCTACATCCTGAGATCAATATTCCGGCAAATGTTCAAGGAACAGCCACTGCAGCCAGAGTACTTCAAGAAGATCCTCAGGAGGACCAATTTACAGTCATGGGTGCTGGAGAGGAAACTTATGACAGGAGATTGGAAGAAATAGCTGAGAAGTTGAGGTCTTTGGAATCCCAAAATTCTTTGGGGTTCGATGTCATGGACATGGGTTTAGTAGAGGGGGTCAGGATCCCTCATAAGTTCAAGCCTCCTTGTTTCGAAAGATATAATGGGACTTCATGCCCCCGGACTCACCTACAATCGTTTCTGGGAAGGCTGAAGGCCTATACAATGGATGAGAAGCTCTGGATGTTTTACTTCGAAGACAGTTTGACTGGAGCATCAAGGGAATGGTATTCCCACTTGACAAGGGCAACTGTAAGATGCTGGAAGGACCTGGCAGAGGCCTTCATCCGACAGTATCAATACAACTTAGACATGGCACCCAACAGGACTCTCCTAATGGGAATGTCACAGTCGTCAAGGGAAAGTTTCCGAGAATATGCCCAGAGATGGAGGCAATTGGCTGCTGCTGTTCAACCACCAATGTCTGAGAGAGAAATGGCAGACATGTTTATGAACACTCTCCAGGGAACGTATATTGACAGGTTGGCTGCTTTCTCGTCCACTAGCTTCGCAGATGTTGTTATAGCTGGGGAGAGAATTGAAAGCCTGTTAAAAATGGGTAAAATTTCCGATAATGGCGCCAGTTCGTCCAGCAGTACAAGAAAGCCTTTTGCAGGCCCGAGAAGAACTGGCGAGACCAATGCCATTCACTCCAACAGGGGTAGGCCCCAATATGTTCCAAGAACAATAGCAGCAGTCACCATTCCTGCTCCAGCTCATCCTCAGCCAGTCTACCAACCTCCGCAACAAAACTTCCAACAACAACCTCAGTATCATCAGAATCAGTATCCTCCAAGAAACTTCAACAACAACACCAACAACAACAATCAACAGAGGCCATTCCAACAAAGGCCCTCTCAAGCTAATCGAGTGATCGATCCGATTCCAATGCCGTATGCTGCTTTGTTGCCACAGCTTCTGAAACTCAACCTGGTTGAGCTAAGAACGTTGGCACCTCCGGATCCAAACAGTCTACCAAGAAACTATGACTCTAATGCTAGGTGTGCTTTTCACTCCAACGCACCTGGTCACAGTACAGAAAAATGCAGGGCTCTGCATATGAAGGTACAAGACTTGGTAGACTCCAAGGCTCTGAATTTTGCACCTCCACCCAATGTCAATAAAAATCCAATGCCACACCATGGTGGTCCTCGAATTAATGCTATCGAAGAAGACCAACCGTCTTATTTGATAACCAGTGTGGATCAGATCAGGACACCATTGGTGGAAATCAAAGCTCAACTCCGTGAAAACAATATATTTCCAGGGTGTGAGCTAGGGTGCCCATATTGCAATATTTCTTGGAATGGGTGTGAAGACTTGAGGAATGGCATTAACAGCCTTATTCAGAGTGGCCTACTCCAGATCACTACATCATTTCCGGCAAATCCGACAACTTCATCAACAACGGTTTCAGACCCTCCTACAACTGCAGCAACTATTGCTCCCGACAATTCATCAGCAGCATCAGCAAGTACTTCATCTATTCTCCCAAATGATCAGTTTTCGACAATTTCTCCTGCTACAACTTCAGCTTCAGTCCACTTCGACTCCCCATCGACAACAACAACAGTTCTTCCAACAGAACCTTCTGCAACACCAGCAAACAATCACGAAGATGTCTCCACTGTTACCATATTCTACGATCCAGAAAACAATTCCGCTTATCATTCAGAAGGTGCTGCTCCCACTAGAGCACCAGTTACAATCTTTTATGATCCACAGACAATAACAGTCCCCTCAGCAGCAGCAATCAGTCCAGTCACCGTCACGGTACCTGGACCTGTACCATATGAAAGCAATAGGGCCATCCCTTGGCACTATGGCTCTGACTTGTACTGTGAAGGGAAAAGAATCACTCTGGAAACATCATCACCTGCACCACAAGTTGATAATGTGGGGGGAGGCGGAGGCTTCACTCGAAGCGGACGTCTCTTCGCTTCACAAGTCCAAAGACCCACTGCCGAAGCAGAAGCTGCTGCCAAGGCAAAGGGTAAAAGACCGGTGCAGGAAGATCCAGCTGCCAAAGAAGCCCTGAAGACTCCATTTGATCAGGAAGTTGATGAGTTTATGCGGATCATCAAGAAGAGTGATTATAAAGTTGTGGATCAACTTCACCAAACTCCATCCAAAATCTCCATCCTCTCACTGCTCATGTGCTCCGAAGCCCATCGGAATGCACTACTGAAAGTCCTGCACGCAGCTTACGTGCCAGAGGAGATTACTGTCAACCAGTTGGAAACGGTGGTTGGGAATGTTACTGCTAGCAACGGGCTAGGGTTTACCAATTCTGATTTGACAGTGGATGGTCGTAACCACAACAAAGCCTTGCACATAACTATGGAATGCAAAGGAGCTGTCCTTTCTCATGTGCTGGTGGACACAGGTTCCTCCCTGAATGTCTTACCAAAGAAGGCTCTGGTGAAGTTAGAATATGATGGATTGGCATTGAGACCCAGCAACCTGGTGGTTAGAGCTTTTGATGGCTCAAAGAGATCGGTTCTGGGAGAGATTGAGCTGCCCGTGACAATTGGCCCGCAGACTTTTAAAACTATCTTTTATGTGATGGACATTCAGCCCGCCTACAGCTGTTTGTTGGGTAGACCCTGGATTCACGCCGCTGGCGCTATAACGTCTACCCTTCACCAAAAGTTAAAATTTGAGTGGGAAGGTCAAGTTGTCACAATCTGTGGAGAGGAGGACATTTTTGTTAGCCATCTGGCTACTTATAAATACATTGAGATGGATGGAGAAATCCATGAAACGATGAGCCAAGGTTTTGAAGCCTTGAATGTCAATGAAGCATCTGCTGTTTCAGGAATCTCCATGTCGTCATATCAACAAGCCCGGAAGGTTGTTGAGGAAGGAACTGCCCTAGGCTGGGGCAAGGTTTTAGCTGTGGAGGAGAAGAAGGACAAATTTGGGTTGGGTTACAAACCAACTCAACGTCAAGCAAAGGCTGCTGCAGAGCCAGGATTTGTCAGTGGGGGAATGCTAACCCCCGATGCTATCAACTGTCTGGAAGACGAGCTGGAAGAAGAACGCAACCTGGAGAATTGGATTCGTCCGAAGATCCCGGGGAGCAGTGTCTCGAACTGGTCTTCCCAGGAAATTATAAGAGTTACTCGAGCAGAGTAATTATTATTTCCTGTATTTTTATATAGCATGCATCCAAGTCTTGCATCTTGCCCAAGATGACAAGACTCATTTTGTAACCAGGGCCATCTGTACTTTTGTGCAAACAAGATTAAATTAATGAAATATCAGACATCTTTTTTGCAAACGAGTCTTTTTCTTTTCTGCTCACTGTTTTTCCATTTTTCTTTTTGTACAAAAATAAATGGCGGTGTTTTCAAAATGATAACTTCATTTCACTTTTTTCTAAAGCAAGATTAAAATCAATCACTAAAATGAACAACTTAACCCTTGCAGAAAGTGCCTTCCTGACAGCACCGACAACAGCACGGCTATGACATCGTATGACTTTGACAATCCAATCAATCAAGCTGATGAAGGGGTTGATGAAGAATATGAGCTTCCTGAAGAGCTAGCTAGGTTGTTGAGACAGGAAGAAAAGGTTATTACTCCTCATCAGGAGGAGATTGAAGTGATTAATCTTGGTACAGACGAAGACGTGAAGGAAGTTAAAATCGGGGCCTGCCTGCAAGACTCAGTGAAGAGACAACTGATAGATCTGCTTCAAGAGTATGTTGATGTGTTTGCTTGGTCGTATCAAGACATGCCAGGGTTGGATACCGACATTGTTGTGCACAAGCTACCTTTGAAAGAAGAATGCCCTCCAGTCAAACAGAAGCTGCGCCGAACTCGCCCAGACATGGCAATGAAAATCAAAGAAGAGGTACAAAAGCAATGGGACGCCGGGTTCCTTGCTGTGACTAGTTATCCGCCGTGGGTTGCTAACATAGTACCTGTGCCTAAGAAGGACGGCAAAGTAAGGATGTGTGTTGATTACCGGGATCTGAACAGAGCCAGCCCGAAAGATGACTTCCCATTACCTCACATTGACGTATTGGTGGATAACACGGCTCAGTTCTCGGTATTCTCCTTCATGGATGGATTTTCGGGATACAATCAGATCAAGATGTCACCTGAAGACATGGAGAAGACAACATTCATCACACCTTGGGGCACGTTCTGTTACAAAGTGATGCCATTTGGACTGAAGAATGCTGGTGCAACATATCAACGGGCTATGGTGACCTTATTCCACGATATGATCCACAAGGAGATAGAATGCTATGTGGATGATATGATCGCCAAGTCCCTCACAGAAGAAGACCATCTGGTGAATCTGCTCAAATTATTCAAGCGTCTGAGGAAATACCAATTGAAGCTGAACCCCAACAAATGCACATTCGGGGTGCGATCCGGTAAATTGCTGGGCTTTATTGTAAGCGAGAAGGGGATTGAGGTTGACCCTGATAAAGTCAAGGCTATACAAGAAATGCCTGCACCGAAAACTGAGAAAGAGGTTCGAGGGTTCTTAGGTCGATTGAACTACATTTCAAGGTTCATATCTCACCTCACAGCAACTTGTGAACCCTTATTCAAGCTGTTAAGAAAGGAGCAAACGGTCAGGTGGAACGAAGACTGCCAGAAAGCTTTTGACAAGATCAAGGAGTATTTGCAAGAACCTCCAATCCTTATGCCTCCAGTTGAAGGAAGACCTCTGATCATGTACTTGACAGTATTAGAAGGGTCAATGGGGTGTGTACTAGGTCAGCATGACGAGTCTGGTCGAAAAGAGTATGCAATATACTACCTAAGCAAAAAGTTTACCGACTGTGAACAGCGTTATTCACTGCTCGAGAAAACTTGCTGTGCTTTAGCGTGGGCTGCTCGCCGACTGAGACAGTATATGTTGACCCACACTACTTTATTGATCTCAAAAATGGACCCAGTCAAGTACATATTCGAGAAGCCAGCTCTTACCGGACGGGTTGCAAGATGGCAGATGATTCTCACAGAATACGACATACAGTACACATCTCAGAAAGCCATCAAGGGCAGTGTACTATCTGAATATCTTGCTGAGCAACCCATTGATGACTACCAGCCTATGAGGTTCGACTTCCCCGATGAAGACATCATGTTCATTAAAGCAAAAGATCATGAAGAGCCTATCCACACTGAAGGGCCTGACCCAGAAGAAGAATGGACTATGATGTTTGATGGGGCTGTCAACATGAATGGCCGTGGTGTTGGTGCAGTACTCATTACACCTAAAGGGGTTCACATGCCTTTCTCGGCAAAGCTCACTTTCAACTGCACTAACAACGAAGCTGAATACGAAGCTTGCATTATGGGTCTTGAGGAAGCCATTGACCTCAGGATCAAGGCATTGACCGTATTCGGAGATTCAGCTTTGGTAATCAATCAGACCAACGGAAAATGGTACACCCACCAAGATCATCTGATACCTTACAGGGATTATACAAGAAGGTTATTGACTTTCTTCACAACAGTCAAACTTGAGTATATCCCTCGAGACGAGAATCAGTTTGCAGATGCCTTGGCTACCATTTCGTCCATGATCAAAGTTCAAGCTACTAACTTTGTACCTCAGATTTCAGTATCGAGACTTGATAGACCAGCATATGTATTTGCAGCAGATATTGCTAAAGATGATAAGCCTTGGTTCCGCGACATTAAGTGCTTCTTGGAGGATCAGACATACCCACCTGGGGCATCTTCCAATGATAAGAAGACTTTAAGAAGGCTTGCTGGTAGTTTCTTTCTGAACACTGATGGGTCTTTATACAAGAGGAACTTTGACATGGTACTCCTCAGATGTGTTGACAAGACGGAAGCAGGTTTGTTGATGCATGAAGTGCACGAAGGATCTTTTGGTACCCATGCCGGAGGGCATGCCATGGCTAAAAAGTTGTTAAGATCAGGCTATTACTGGATCACAATGGATGCAGACTGTTGTGCTTACGCCAGAAAATGCCATAAGTGCCAGATCTACGCAGATAAAGTGCATGTACCTCCGAACCCTCTGAACATAATGTCTTCACCATGGCCCTTTGCTATGTGGGGCATTGACATGATTGGCAAAATTGAGCCAACTGCTTCGAACGGCCACAGATTCATCCTGGTCGCCATCGATTATTTTACAAAGTGGGTTGAAGCAGCCTCATATGCAAATGTCACAAGGCAAGTGGTAGCCAGATTTCTGAAAAGAGATATCATCTGTCGGTATGGAGTGCCCGAGCGAATCATTACTGATAATGGTTCCAACTTGAACAACAAAATGATGGCAGAGCTGTGCCGGGACTTCAAGATCCAACATCACAATTCTTCTCCTTACAGGCCAAAGATGAACGGCGCTGTTGAGGCAGCAAATAAGAATATCAAGAAGATTGTGCAGAAGATGGTAGTCACTTACAAAGATTGGCATGAAATGCTACCGTTTGCCTTGCATGGGTACCGCACATCAATCAGGACATCCACTGGGGCAACACCGTATCAACTTGTGTATGGTATGGAAGCAGTCCTACCAGTTGAAGTTGAATTACCCTCGCTACGGGTATTAATGGATGTTAAACTGAGTGAAGCAGAATGGGTTCGATCCCGGTTCGAACAACTGAGTCTGATCGAAGAGAAGAGATTGGCTGCAATCTGTCACGGGCAGCTATATCAGAAAAGGATGAAGAAAGCCTTCGATCAGAAAGTCAGGCACCGAGAGTACCAAGTAGGAGATCTTGTGTTGAAAAGAATCCTCCCTCCTCATACAGACTACAGGGGCAAATGGACTCCAAACTACGAAGGACCATTTGTTGTGAAGAAAGTCTTCTCTGGTGGAGCACTGATGCTCAGCACCATGGATGGTGAAGATTTCCCGTCCCCTGTGAATTCAGATGCAGTTAAAAAATACTTCGCATAAAATGACCCGCTGGACATAAAAACAGAATGTAAGTCCAGGCAAAAATAGGGCCTCCCGGCGAGTCGAAAAACAGAATAAAAGACTCGGGCAAAAATAAGGGAAAATAAACAAAAAAATGTACACCCGCTGAGTTGAAAAGCCGCATTGGACAGCTCAGGCAAAAATGGGTATCCCGATGGATTGAAAACCCGAAAGGGCGATCCATGCAAAATAAGGGAATAAGCGAACAACTGCATTCTGAATTCGTCTGTATCACCTACAACTTGGTAAGCTCCAAGGGATCAAGCTGCAATCAGAATCAACTCTCTCCAGAAAGCAAGACGAGAAGAACGTCATTGTCATACGAGTCATAGCAGAAGAGGAAGCTCCTTGAAAGCATCGCCAGCACCGCCGGCACTTTATTTCTCAATTTGTAACAATCTCCTCATTTCAGGAGATATGTTTCTCTGACTGTATCTTGCCAATTCAGGGCACACGAATTAATATAATCGGATTTTCAGTCATGTCTCGTTTTTTACATTTATGTTTTGCAAAGAGTTGTCTGATGTCTCTAAAAACACAATTGCATAAGTACAGATGCCTCTCTCTAAAAATAAAACACATGCTTGCAGGGAATATACTTACTCTCGAAAGTACTTATTTCCTATGACGGAATCTCAGTAAAGGATACCTCGGGACCTTTTGTGCGTTTCTTTATCTTTGCAGGATCGCAAGTATCTAGAACGCAACATGGGGCATGCAGGTTACGTCTCAGCAAGTAGGCGAATCATTATCAACTCGGTCTATCTTCCACATGGCACTGGAGGATGCCCATTTCCCCAGCGGAGCTGCCAAATCAGCATACACCCAATCTCAGCATCCGAGATGCTCTATCCCCAGCTGAGTTGCTCCCCATTGCTTTCCCCAGCTGAATTACCAACAGCATCTCCCAGCTGTAATGCCAACCATTATTCCTCAGCAGGATGCGAGAATCGAGGAATCATCTCCCCACAGAGCTTCAGGCCTCTATTCAGAAGAGCAGCGCACGAAGAAGTCACAACAGAGAGAGAGAAAGCTTCTACAAACCCCAACTGGGTCCCGTATTATAAGAATATGTCAATCGATGACGTATGTCCCCAAGCAGATACAACTACGGATCTATCAATGATCTCATCCCCAGCTGGGATGTTCACTTCAAGCAGATCGATCAGAGATCTTTGCAGCAACGGGATCCGAATCCCGGATCGGTGCCTCTTTGCATAATCATAGCATTCGCATCATATTCACCCCCAGAGCGTAGCATTCCGTCTAATACGGAGCATTACGGCAAAAAATCAAATGCATAGCATAATCATAAGTCATGTTGTGATTTGAACACTTGTAAATATTGACAATCTGTCGGCATACAGAATACATCCCCGTCAGAGTCCCAGCAAAAGCAGTTGCCCCATATCACAAACACCAGTGCATATCTCCTTTTTGATACCCGTCCGTATCACCATTCCCCAGCAAGTCGCCTGAACACCCTTTACAAACAAATCACCCTCATTACAGACACTTCAGGACACCCGTCCGTGTCAAATCACCAGCAGAAAGCCAAAGACATCCCCTTTGCACTCACATATACTTGTATATACACCTTTTTTGACACCCGTCCGTGTCATATCCCCAGCGTGGTCGCCTATACTTGTATATACACTTTCCTGACACCCGTCCGTGTCATATCCCCAGCAGATAAACACTCACCTATACATTATATACTTACTACTCATTGGTACACCTACTCAGATACTCGTCCGTATCTTATATACACCATGTATATCCCCGCAGATTCGACAGTAGTCCTTGTTCTTTGTTAACTAGTTGGTACTCATCCGTACTATCATCTCAGAACATTGCGTCTAATGTTTGTTTCTACATGATACTCGTCCGTATCATAGTCTTAAGGATGCTCGTCCGCATCTTTAATCCATACACCGTATCAAACACTTATGTCTTCGTGGATATAGATGCTCGTCTGTGTCTACTATTCCCCAGAAGGATACTTTCAGATGCAACACTCGTCCGTGTTCCTTGTTAACCAGTTGATACTCGTCCGTATCATCAGCTCTGAGCACGTGTCAGTTTGTTTCTACATGATACTCGTCCGTATCATAGTCTTAAGGATGCTCGTCCGCATCTTTAATCTATACACAATACCAAACACTTATACCTTTTGTTTCTTGGATGTAAACGCTCGTCCGTATTTACTATATCCCCAGTAGATCGCAGTCAAATTTCCTTTTTATCTAACACTCGTCCTGTGTTATGATAAACTTTGAGAGCAGCCGTCCCCTGCTAAGTGGTCGTCCTCCACTTCTTGATGGTCTTCCTCCATCATGCTCATCCGATGGCCGTCCCCATCGTTGATTTTAGCAGCCGTCCCCTGCTAGGTGGTCGTCCTCCACCTTTTGATGATCGTCCTTCATCACTTTATCCAATGGCCGTCCCCATTGTTGATTTTAGTTGTCTAACACTCATCCTGTGTTATGATAAACTTTGAGAGCAGCCGTCCCCTGCTGAGTGGTCGTCCTCCACTTCTTGATGGTCGTCCTCCATCATGCTCGTCCGATGGCCGTCCCCATCGTTGACCTTTTCTATCCGATGGCCGTCCCCATCGTTGATATTTTGGCAGCCGTACCCTGCCAGGTGGTCGTCCTCCACCTTTGATGGTCGTCCCCATCAGATTTCTTTTATGCCCAACAGAGCAGCCGTCCCCTGCTAGGTGATCGTCCTTCACCTTTGATGGCCGTACCCCATCATCTGTTTATTTCATTTATTCTTTAACCCGATGGCCGTCCCCGTCGTGGTCCCTTTTCTTTTTTAACCCGATGGCCGTCCCCATCGTTGGTTACTTTACCTTTGTGAACTTGATGGCCGTCCCCGTCATGTTTCATTAATTCCCAGAGAACCCTACTTTATCTTGATGGCCGTCCCCATCATATTTTGGCTTTCCCCAGCTAGTCGGCCGTCCCCGTCTTAGCTTTTCCTTATATCCCCAGCATGTCGGCCGTCCCCGTCATCGCTTTATTTTACACACTTTCCCCAGCATGTCGGCCGTCCCCGTTTACCCAGCAGTCGTCCTCTGCTCGACGGTCGTCCTCCGTCGCCCACACTTTACAATATACTTTATTTGCTTTTACAATCTATATCCCTTTTCTTCTTCATTTCTGTGAGTGCAAATTTTGGACTGTCTTTGGTATTCAACCACAAGTTATCTTGTTTGCCTGTTAAGCCGCCGCTTACAACCTGCACAGCTAACTCATGCTTGAATAGGGGCAGCTGTAAACACCCCAAATTTGCCCTCACCCATTCACACATGACTTGTGATCATCTCATATGCATAAACACAATCACATCATCTCATGTCTCATTTGGTTTCACTGGATAGTTTCTAAGGCATCTGCACCTAGGGTTTGTGATCTGAGCAACCTCAGGGCATCTTGAGCCATTCCAAAGGCCACTAATCAACTCAAAGGGGTCCACGTGTGTTCTTATATCATGTTACATCCTCTCAAAGTCAAAAATGCAGAGGAATCACAAGAACTAGGGTTTGAGTGGATGCAGAGCCAGGATGAACTGCACAGTTGACTGAAAATTAGGGTTTTGGTTTCAGAGGCCATAACTCCAAATTTTTTGGTCATTCTTGTTTCCATTGGTCTCTATATGGTATAGGGAGTATGCATATCAATTTTCATGAAGAAATTCCATGGGGAAGTCATCTGATCAAGAGTTGACTTTTCAGACAAGTCAGTGTAAAATCAGGGCATCTGAGGCCCCCAATGACCCAACCAATGGGTGATCTTCATCATTTTGAGTGTATATGATCTTTATTTGATCATGGAGGAAGGTTGAAGTTCATAAAAATCAAGAATTTAGGGTTTTTGCAAATGTTGACTTTTTGGGCATAGTTGACTTTTCAAGAATGCATCATTTTAGGTCAATTTTCAAGCCTTGATTCATGATCCAAAAAGGCTTCAAATGGAAAAACTTTGGTCATGAAAGTTGTAGATCTCATCTTTCCCTTTTCAAAAAGTACAAGAACATGATCAAACTCTTCATGGATCAAAAGTTATGGCCATGCAAAGTTGCCAAAAATCATTGTTTTTCAAGTTATGCACCAAGTGGAAATTTTGCTAAGTCTTGAACCAATGCATTATGCAGCCTCAAATTCATGTCAAACCAGCATGTGAACTTTCTCTAAGTTACAAAAATCAGTTTTGGACCAAGAATGTCATGGTTTCATGTTTGGTTAGGCTAAGAAGTCACATGTGAACCATAAGCCAACCAACTTGCATTTTCACTCATGACCACTTCACCAACTTATGACATTGGCTGCTGAGCTTTGCTAGGCCTATCCATCACCTTTTGCTGCACCAGCCATGCCTTGTACTTGCTTAACTTTGAGCCATGCCCTATCTTACACAAAAGTGGATTTTTAGCAAAAGTAGCCTCACCTATCATAGCAGGCCATGTCACATCAAGCAACCAATCAGAATTGTTTATCATTTCATTTTGCAAGTGGAACATAACAAGAACAAGGGCTAAAACCAACTCATTCATCACTTACACAAAAATCCCTTCACATTGCAAAATCCATCGAATCTGCCTCCACAGCCAAGAAACTCCCAAACTTTCTTCATCACTAAACTCAGTACACTCCATAGGCCCTAAACCATCAAAGCTCAGGCCTGAATCAAGCCTGATTTGAACCTCACCATTCTTCATCCTCAGAACCAGTCCTCTTCGAATCTCACTGTCCATCCCTCAAACACTTCATCTTCCTTCACCAACAAGTCAGGCATACTTAGAGGAGTCCAAACCACCCATTACACTGGCCTAAAACAGCCTGTACACCAAGGTCATTCTCTGCTACACCAGTTTGGTAGCCATTGATATAGCTTGCTAAACTTCATTTCAAGCTTGCCATTGACACCAGGGGATCCATTAGAGCTAGCTTGCATCAAGAAACGGCTCTGGAAGCTCAGAAACAGGACTTGTCACCTCAGGTAGTCTCAAACTTCAAACCTTTTAAAACCTGTTTCTTTTGTTACAAATCAAAAATACATGCTCTGGGGATCACTGTGATATGATTAGAATCAAAAATGGTGTGGAAATGAGTATTTTATGCATCTCTGAAACTTGGCCCGTGAATGCGTTTCGTTTCGATTCTCTTTGTTCATGTTAGATAAATGTATTTTGATCTTGGATTGAGGTTTAGTTAGGATGGGGGGTTGTTTCTGGGCAGGAAATTTGTTGAATGGTGGCCTGAATCGTTTTCTAGGGTTTGTGATACGCCGGAGAAGACGACCGGAACCACTGTTCCGGCCGTCTGAGTTTACCCTGCCCTAATTAGGGTTTAGCCAGTCATTAGTGTTTTTTAAATCTGGGCCATTGGATTGCCTTTCCCGCGCGTAGACCAAGGGACCAGATTGCTTCATTAACCTTAATTTCCACTTAATTAATTTAATTAGGTTTAATTAGTTTAATTAACTGAATTTAGGAAGTTTAAATCTGGACCACTAGATAGCGCGCCAAGTCAACCCAATCTCCCTCAGATCAAATCCTGGCCACGCGTTCTGTTTACTTTTATTTTCATTTAGTTTTAATTCATTTTATTCTCAATTAACTTGTACAATTTATTTAAAATAGTTAAAAAATCATAAAAATTATGAAACTTTTTCTTTAAGGTTTTATTAATTTTTATGACACAAAAAATATTTTTATTTTATTTTTATCATTAAAAAAGTATTTTTAAATATTTACAAGATTATTTTTAATTGATTAATGAGAATTAATTAATTAAAAATACTTTTAGGTATTTAAAAATTACAAAAAAAATTCATGAAATGTTCTAAGACATTTAGAAACATTGTCCAATCTTCAAACCAAATTTCTTTTTTGATCTTGATGCATTTTAAGAATTTTTCATTGAATTAAATCATTTTTGATGCATTATTTTGTTCATAAGTTTGAAAATTCATTTCTGCCTATTGGTGAAGGTTGAGACATTGATTCTTTTTGCATTGTTTTCCATTTGACATGAACTTTCAAGGATAAAAAGGCCATGATTTGATCTTGCATTTTCTAATTGATTGGCATTTCTTTTGTTACAAACCCTAAAAAGCCCTAATAACTTGTAAAAATCATAACTTGAGTTTGGTTGAGAGTTGAGAGCTCCCCTTTGGGCAGTGGTTCATTATAGGCCTAGGGTTTCTTTGGGTACCATTTTCCATTTTTTTAGGTTAAGGTTTGCTTCTGTTTTTGGTTTGTGTTTGATGTTTGATCCATGAACCCTAATTTGGGCTTTCATTTGCATCCTTCTTGCATTTCCTTGCATAACTTGAATTGTCATTTCACTTTGTGCATTCTTATGATTCATTTGACATCTTAAGACATGTAGAAAGCATCATTGATCATTGCATTGCATATTTGCCATGTCATTTGTCTTGTATGTTCCATAACATTTCATGTTTATTCATGTTCCTTAACTTGCATCATTTGCATCCATGACTTTGTATGAACATCTCATTGTCTTGTCTCATGTTCATAGCACTCCATAGCATCATCATCATCATCACCATGCTTCTGGTTTTTGCTTATCATATCATTTCATCTCATTTAGCATTGTATTGCATTTGTTTCTAACATTTCAGGTGGTAAGAAACTTGAGAGGTGAATTTGCCTTCACTTCTCATAACTTTTCTTTTCATCTCTCTTGCATACCATGCTGCATTTGTACTTGTGTTTGAGTTTGAGCTTGCTCATTCTTCCTCCTCCCACTTTCTTTCTTCAAGTGACTTGGCTTCTTGAATGAAGCAAGTCACTTTGCTTCTCTTGATCTTGTTCATCTGCTTCCTGGTGGTTCATCTGAAGATTGTTCTTGAAAACCTCACAAACATTAGGACCAACCAAGCATGATAATGAATTAGGGTTTTGATTAGTCTCCCCCATAGTTTTTACCTTTGTGTCTCTCCTTGAGTCATCTCCCCTCACCTCATAATTAGGGACTAAACCCTCAAGGCTTTAAGACTTTGTGATTAAGATCATGCCTGCATCCTTCTTTTAGGATGGAGTATATAACTTTAATCCTAAGTCTTGGACCCTTAAGGTGTTGAACTCTCTTAATTAATCCATCTAATAATCATCAAGACATTACACTTGTAACTTGGGCCTTGCATTAGGGTTCTAATTCTTCCTTAATTGGTTAAGAAGGACTAACCCTAAAGTTAATGGACAAGTCCCCCTCAAGTTGTCTTACAAATCATAAAAAACACTTCATCATCATATCATTAATAAAATCCACTTAATCAAAGGTTTGTTATGTCATGGGTTTAATCCCTAATCATGGATTAAGCTGAGGATCCTTCCTCAGCTTAAACACCCTCATCTATTATCCTTCTTTTAGGATAGTGTAATGAGCCTGTTAAATCCCTGATTATGGCTTAACCTCATTACTTAACACTAAACAAAAATCACAAAAACATCTAATTAATCACAAGTAGGTTAATGATCTTAACCCTACATCAAAGGTGATTAAGTGTGAGAATCTGACTTCACACTTAAGGTAATTCTCATTACCCCTAATCAGAGGGATGATGTGATGAGTTTACCAAATCCATTGATTTAGGTTTAAGCTCATTATCTTATGACAAACTCCAAAAAGAAATAAAAGACTGAAAACTCAAAAACAAACAATAATCGTCTCCTTCGGGATTCTTTTCTCATCACACTCATTCACAAACGAGAACTCGCTTCTTCCGTCTAATGCAAGACAGTTTGCACCTGAGCCAGACAGGTCATACACTTGAGCATAGACAAGCAAGCAGTTCACAAGTCAATTCCTTTCAGTCTCTTTGGGTCGAACTACGGTGTTCTGACTTCCTCATTGCACGAGAGGATACGTAGGCATAACTTAACAGTTATCGAACAAAAGTCTCTGTTCATTCCCCCTCCTTCCAGCTTCATTCTTTAGCCTCATATTCTTGAGCATTTCATTCCTGATCTCACACTGACACTGTACATTTATACACATCACATTTCTTTACACTGACACCTGTACACTTTGTTTTCCAGCTGTTTTATACACAAATTGCACTGACACTACCCCTTTAAAACACAAATCTTTTAAGCGTGGATCCCGTCGAGTACGACGGACAATCTGGGTGCTAATACCTTCCCAGGTTGTAACCAACCCCCTTTCTCAGTCTCTCTGGTTCGCGACCGTCTTATCCATATCTTTCTAGGTCTATGCAGCATTACCTTTCCTCCGGGATAAAAATGCCTAGCTGGCGACTCTTTTCATCTCCAGTGAGTTCACGGCTGTGTGTTCTCACTGTTCCCTTCGCCGACCGTTCGCGTCTGTACCTTCATCTGATCCATTTTCATTTGTCGGGAGCGACACAATCCTTCCTAGATATGGCGACAGTCTTTTCTAGAATTTGTTTTATTTCTCTGTTCGAGACTTCGACCTGTCCACTTGTTTGCGGATGATACGGTGTTGCTACACGATGTCTGACTCCATACTTAGATAGTAATTTGTCGAATATTTTCGAAATGAAATGCGAGCCACCGTCACTAATGACAAGTCTAGGCACACCAAATATTGGAAAGATTATATTCTTGAAAAGCTTAATTACTACTCGTGTGTCATTTGTAGGAGAAGCTATAGCCTCGATCCATTTTGAAACATAATTGACAGCTACGAGTATGTACTTATTACCGAAAGATGATGGGAATGGTCCCATGAAATCGATTCCCCAGACATCAAAGACTTCTACTTCTAATATTCCTCTTTGTGACATTTCATCTCTTCTTGAAATATTACCGGTGCGTTGACACCGATCGCAATTTATAACAGCGATGTGGACATCTTTCCATAGATTAGGCCAAAATAGGCCGGCTTGTAAGATTTTTGCACAAGTCTTGGAAGTGCTTGCATGTCCACCATAAGGAGATGAATGACAATGAGCAATGACATCTTCTATTTCTTCTTCGGGAATGCACCGACGGAAGATTCCGTCAGGTCCTCTTTTAAACAATAATGGTTCGTCCCAATAGTAATACTTGAGATTGTGGAAGAATTTCTTTTTCTACTGATAGGTTAAGTCCGGTGGAAGTGCTCCTGCAGCTAAGTAGTTGACAATGTCAGCGTACCATGGCAGTCCTACGGTTGTTTGGATTGTTTCCACGACTTTTGGTTCATTTATGTCTAACTGAGATGTGTCGCTTCTTATTTGTGCTATCAGCTGTTCATACAGAAAATCGTCGTTAATCGGCACTTGTTCAGGTTTAATACCTTCTATTCTAGATAAATGGTCCGCTACGACGTTTTCAGTACCTTTCTTATCTTTGATTTCGAGATCAAACTCTTGTAGGAGTAAGATCCATCTCAAGAGTCTTGGTTTAGCATCTTTCTTGGTTAGTAAATATCTGATAGCAGCGTGGTCTGTGTAGATGATTATTTTTGCTCCTACTAGGTAGGAACGGAATTTATCAAGCGCGAAGACAACTGCTAACAACTCTTTTTCAGTAGTGGCGTAGTTCAATTGAGCAGAATCTAAAGTTCTACTGGCATAGTAAATTGCGTGAAGTTTCTTGTCCTTCCTTTGTCCTAGAACTACGCCTACAGCATAGTCACTCGCATCGCACGTGATTTCGAAAGGTAATCTCCAGTCAGGTGGTTGCATGATTGGTGCGGTGATGAGGGTTGTTTTTAGAGTTTCGAATGCTTTAAGACAATCTTTATCGAATATGAACTCAGCGTCTTTCATTAATAAACCGGTAAGAGGTTTAGTGATTTTCGAGAAATCTTTGATGAATCGTCGGTAGAAACCGGCGTGTCCTAAAAAGCTTCGTATTTCTCGAACGGTCTTAGGGGGTTGAAGATCTTTTATGACTTCTATCTTAGCTTTATCAACTTTAATTCCCTTATCATATATAACGTGTCCTAGTACGATTCCTTCTCTGACCATAAAATGGCATTTTTCCCCGTTAAGTACGAGGTTTACTTTTACACATCTTTCTAACACCATTTCTAAATTTGATAGACATCCTTCAAAACTTTGCCTGCATACAGAGAAGTCGTCCATGAACACTTCCATGATGTTATCTATGAAATCTGCGAAGATTGACATCATACATCTTTGAAAGGTTGCAGGAGCGTTACATAATCCAAAGGGCATTCGTCTATAAGCGAACGTTCCATAAGGACATGTGAATGTAGTCTTCTCTTGATCATCTGGGTGAATCGGGATTTGGAAAAATCCTGAGTAACCATCAAGATAACAGAAATACGAGTGTTTGGCTAATCGTTCTAACATTTGATCTATAAAAGGTAGTGGGAAATGATCTTTTTGAGTGGCTTTGTTTAGTTTTCGATAATCGATGCACACTCTATGTCCGGTCACTACTCTTTGTGATATCGATTCGCCTTTAGTGTTTTTCACAACAGTGATACCTCCTTTCTTTGGTACTACATGTACTGGACTAACCCATTGACTATCAGAGATTGGATATATTATTCCAGCGTCTAGTAGTTTCTTAACTTCTTCTTTTACTACAGTGCTAAGGATTGGGTTAATTCTTCTTTGAGATTCTCTAGAGGTTTTGCAATCTTCTTCTAGCATAATACGATGCATACAGATTGAAGGACATATTCCTTTGAGATCAGATATGTTATATCCTAATGCAGTTGGGTATTTCTTTAAGACATCTAAAAGTTTCTTCGTTTCGATTGTTCCTAAACCGGAATTGATTATAACTGGTCGCGTACATTCAGTGTCTAGGAATTCGTATCTTAGGTTCTTAGGTAAGGTTTTTTAACTCTAATGTAGGTTTCTTCTTACTTGGCATGGGATCTGGTGTAAGTGCTAAACTTTCGCTTAGACTATCATCCTGATACGGTTCACGCCAATTGTCATCTTCGAAAATCGGAGGGATTTGAATTTTCATAATTTCAGAATAAGTAGTTTCTTTCATTTCCATCTCTCTTACACACTCGTCAATGACATCCAATAAATAGCATGTGTCCTCTATAGCTGGTGATTGTAAGAATTGTGTTAAAATAAATTCAACTTTCTCTTCACCTACTTCAAAGGTTAGCTTTCCTTTCTTTACGTCTATAATAGCTCCAGCGGTAGCTAAGAATGGTCTTCCTAGTATGATAGGTGTAGTAGAGTCTTCAGTGATGTCCATGATTATAAAATCAGTAGGAATGTAGAATTGACCTATCCGTATTGGGACATTTTCTAGTATTCCTACAGGATATTTAATAGAGCGGTCGGCTAGTTGAACAGACATTTTAGTAGGTCTTAGGTCTCCCATGTCTAGCCTTTTGCAAATTGTTAAGGGCATAACACTGATACTGGCTCCTAAATCGCATAGAGCTTTGTCAATGACGAATTTTCCAATTACACAGGGTATAGAGAAACTACCTGGATCTTTTAACTTAGGAGGCATATTGTTTTGAATTATTGCACTACACTCAGCAGTAAGTGTAACGGTTCCGTTATCCTCTATCTTCTTCTTATTGGATAAGATTTCCTTTAGAAATTTATCATACGAGGGCATTTGAGTGATAGCTTCTGTAAACGGAATAGTAATATTCAATTGTTTCAGAAGTTCAACAAATTTCTTAAACTGGCCCATCGTCTTGGAATTGGTTAATCTCTGAGGGTACGGAATTGGTGGTTTATAAGGTGGTGGAGGCACATAAGGCTTCTCTTTCTCCACTGCCTCTTGATTATTATCTTCCTTTTCTTCTGGTTCATTCTCCTTTTCAGTCGGCTTATCCTGCTTTTGGCACATGGCTGGATTGTCAAGTCTTGGATCGGCAGGTCCGTCAAGTTCCTTGCCACTTCTTAGTATCACAGCATTGGCCTGTCCTTTTGGGTTTGGTTGGGGTTGTCCAGGAAATACTCCAGCTGGGGCAGCGGTAGGTGCTTGTTGTTGAGCTACTTGTGAAATCTAAGTTTCAAGCATTTTGTTATGTGTAGCTAACGCATCTACCTTGCTCATTAATTGCTTAATCTGCTCGCTAGTGTGTATGTTTTGGTTTAAGAATTCCTTGTTTGTTTGAGATTGGGTAGCTATGAAGTTCTCCATCATTAATTCAAGGTTTGATTTTCTAGGAACATTAGGAGCAGTCTTTTGATATCCTGGTGGTGTAACTGGCGCTTGACCTGGTGTGTATAAAGCATTGTTATTCTTATAAGAGAAGTTCATATGATTCTTCCAACCTGGGTTGTATGTGTTTGAGTACGGGTTTCCTTGAGCATAATTCACTTGATCTATGGGAATTCCTGCTAATAATTGACAATCAGGGACAGCATGTCCTGGAACTCCACATAACTCATAGTTAGGTGTTACCGCAGCCACGGTGGCTGTTGGTGTTATGGCCAAGTTGTCGATCTTTTGGTTAAGTTGGTCAAACTTTGCATTGACTTGGTCCATACTACTCACTTCGTACAAACCTCCTATTATTGGTTTCTCAGTTGCGACTCTCTCGCTTCCCCATTGGTAATGATTCTGAGCCATACTCTCGATAAGTGCATAAGCATCATTATATTCTTTGTCCATTAGTGCGCCGCCTGCGGCAGCGTCAATTGTCATTCTTGTGTTGTACAAGAGTCCATTGTAGAAAGTATGGATGACCATCCATTCTACTAATCCGTGATGTGGACAAAGTCTCAGCATATCTTTGTAGCGTTCCCAAGCTTCGAAAAGTGATTCGTTTTCCTTTTGCTTAAATCCGTTGATTTGAGCTCTTAGCATAGCTGTCTTACTAGGTGGGAAATATCTTGTCAAGAAG
This sequence comes from Lathyrus aphaca, assembly GCA_963966055.1. Classification (NCBI taxonomy): domain Eukaryota; kingdom Viridiplantae; phylum Streptophyta; class Magnoliopsida; order Fabales; family Fabaceae; genus Lathyrus; species Lathyrus aphaca. The sequence goes on along the minus strand of OZ014522.1, from coordinate 458,819,763 downwards.
ACTCTCTTTAGTTCCTCCCACGTAGTTACTGAATTCGAGGGTAGAGATTGAAGCCAGGCTCTCGCTCTGTCTCGAAGTGAGAAAGGAAAAAGGCGTAATCTAATTGCTTCTTGGGTAAATCCATTAGCTTTTACTGTATCTACGTACTGCACAAATATCGAAAGATGAAGGTTCGGATCCTCGGTAGGATTTCCGGCGAATTGGTTTTGTTGCACAGCTGATATCAGTGAAGGTTTCAACTCGAAATCGTTTCGGTTGATAGCTGGCGCAACAATGCTGGAATGCGGCTCAGCTTGTGAAGGACTAGCGTAATACTTTAGTGGATGATTTGGTTCTTCAGCCATCTCTGTGTCCTTCGATGTTCCAACTGGTTTAGGTGGATCAACTTGAAGATCTGGAATGTTGTATTTTCGTTGGTATTCGAATATTCGTCTTCTTAAATGTAAGAAGCGTTCTAATTCAAGGACTGGAGGTTGCAAGTCTTCGCCTTGAGAGCGAGTACTTGGCATACACTCGGTAAATTAGATTAGGGAAAATAAATTGTTACCTTAGTCTAGACAGTGCTACTCTAATAGTGCACTAGTGACTAAATCAAGGTCCCCGGCAACGGCGCCAAAAACTTGATGGGGGCGAAGACGTGATGTGTCTAGCGGTATCTGAACTGCAAGTGCACAGCCTATCGCAATAGTAATAAAAAGATGTCGAACCCACAGGGACTTTGTAATCACTCTAGTGCTAGAAGGTATGCTAGTTTAGCTAAGGCGGAAATTTGTCACGATTATGGTTTTAAGGATTAAAAACGGGAATTAAACTTAGTTAAGGAAATAATGAGAAGGCGGTCGGTATGTAATTATATTAACCTATGCGGGTCAATCTAGCCTAAGCTTATAAAGATGTTTCACTTAAATAATTCTGTAGAGATTACCAGTTTAAAAACTCTCGACTCACACTCTCGTGGTCTTATCTCAGATCTTACTCCTAAAGCCCTATGTCTGCTCTCGCTAGCCCATAAGTGTTTAGAAGATAATTTTTGAAAACTTAATAAGTCTAATTCGTTTTAAAGCGCTCTCGCTGTATTTAAATCGAATGCCTAACTTTAGCTATCCGGTTAAAATCTCACACTCTCGTGGTCTCGACCTAACCTATTTCACTTCTCTTACTCTCGTAACAAAAAGCTTGATTTTAATTATAAAAAGTCATAGCCAGAATATAAGTTAGTAATTGTTTTTAGCTTAGATTCGATTTATCTGTTTTAGTTGCTTTATTACATACCGACTCGATTAACTTAGCTACTCATATTTATTAAACCAACAGACAGATACAAAATGAAATTAATAAATATTAAAACATGCATTATATAATAATAATAGAAACTTAACATAAATAAATAAATAAACTCAATATAAATTGCAAAACAAAAACCTGAACACATGAATTCTTAGGCTCCTTCTTCCACAAATTGGCAAGCTCGGAGTGTCGGAATCGGAAAAAAATAAAATACTAAGTTCTGAGGCTTAAAGAAATTTAATTAAGATAACAATTTCCTAATGTTGGAAATTGTTATTAAAGGGGTTTGGAAATTAAAAAGGAAAAAGCTGCAAGAACAAAAGATGGAAAATAAATTGGGTTGTAAAAACGGCAGAGCTTCCGCATAAAAATTCAATATAAAACTCTGTACTTTCTTCATCTCATTCTCTGATATTTATAGCAGAGAAATTTGGCAGTTGAGGAGTAGGAGCGTGGGCTTCGGTGCTTCCGTTTTGAGAGAATCCAGGAGAACATGGTTTACTGGCGTTGTTGAAGTTGAGAGAAAGTAGGAGTCTCTGAAGACTCTTTCTCTTCGTTGCACGTTCTAAATTCTATTCAAATAAACTAATTAACTTTTGCTTGTCACGTTCGTGACAAGGTGTAACGGTCATATTTCCTCATATTAGCGCGTCACGGTCGTGACATTGGTGTAATGGTCGTGAGACCTCTAATTAGCGCGTCACGATCGTGAGGCAGTTGTGACGACCGTGAGAGCAACAAAATATGCAGATTTCAGCAGAATTGATTTCTTCCTTTTATTTTCTTGCTAATTTTTGTTCCTTTTGATCTTTTTCTCATAATTTGGCTCTAGACATGTTATACCTGCAATGTGACATAAAAACTCGAAACAATCGGGAGTTAAAAGGATCAATGTATGATAAAACGGACTAAAAACATAGTAATAATGCGATACGATTTCTCGTTATCACCATGCACACGAGTTTGAACCCTCAGCCTCTCTCATTCTTCAACTTCACATTCTCTTGCATTTTTGCATTTTTGCATTTTGCTTTGAAACTCACAATCTCTGCACACATTGATATTTCTTCTTCCATATTTGTGATCAGTGAAGAGTAAAGGACAATAATCTACCATTTATTCAAGAAGAGCGTGAGGATTTCTTCCATTGCCATTCAAGTGCAGTTTCTTTCGAATTCTAAGATCTAGAGGTTTTCAAGCTCCTCCTTGCATTTATTTTGCAAGAAGAGGTTCAAAGGCTTTGATCTGCAGCATCTGGAGGTTTATCTTGATCTAATTTGTGCTCTGCAAATTTCAGGTGAACTTCAAATTCATATATTTGAATCTTTAATTTCTTGTATGATAATTGATTTATATGATTCACTGAACACATTGATATGATTTGTTTTGAAAATGAGTGGATATTGAGCTTGTATTGATGAATTAAAATTTGAGGTGTGAAAATGTTTTAGTTGGATTTGGCTTGTTCTTTGAGTTTTTATGAATTTTGTTGGTGGATTCACGTTTAGCGTGGTTAGATGAGTGGATCTAGAGATTTTTTTTGATTTCTGTGGAGCTTTGTTCATAGCATTGAATTTTCTGGTGCCGGAGCCCTAGCTTCGGTCACCGAATTCTGGAATTTTGTTTTACAGGTTGAAGGAAGGTGATGCAATCCTCACCCTTCGTTTTTTGAAATGAATGGCCAGAAGCTTGCCAACGCATTAAAATGGCAACCTCCTTGTCACATGTTTCTTTTTATATTTTGTTTCTGAATAATACATGTTATTTGCTAGTCCATAGTAACTACCATGTGCGCGTGTTTGTGATGTTTGATCTGGTTGACTTTGTTTAATTCATTGACTTTATGGCATGCGTTAGATGAATCCACTGGTTAATATTATTTCTGAATTTCTTTTAATTTCCATGGTAGTGTTAATGAGCTACGTTGATGAACCTGGGCCTCTATTGCTTTTTGCTCCCCCTATTTGCAGGCCCATACCAATTAAACTGAATCTTATTGATGGCTACACCTCCCTTTGGTTGTTTCATTTTATTTTCTTTTCTTTTTCTTATTTCGTTTTTAATTTTTATAAATAGTTAGAATTATCTAAAAATAACCAAAAAATTATGTTAATCCATTTTAGTTTTCTTTAATTTTGTGTAATTTTATTTTCCATTTATTTTAATTTCTCATGTTTGAATTAATTGTTGAGTTTAATTTCTTTATTTTAAATCCTTCTATGCATGTTCTGACTTGTTGAATTTTTATCTTGTGCATGAAAATAGATATGAACTTGGTTCTTTTTGCTTCTGATTCTTAATAGGTTGAAGTCCATTATAGATTTATTTCATGAATTTTAGATCTTGTTTGCTTGTCTTTTTCCTTGTTGCTTTGTGATGAAGTTTCAAAACCCTAATTGATCTCTATGCAACTCTTTGACCTACTTCGCTTCTGATTTTAATATTTTCCTTTTGGTATGATGATTCCATATGTTTGAGAAGCCTTTGTGATTGTTTTTGGAATTTTTGAGTATGTTTTCCATTTAATGTGAATTTTTGTGCTTGCTTGCCCTAGTTTGAAGTTATTCTTGAGGTATACTTGCTTATTAGGTTAGGAGGGCACTTGTGCCAACTCCTATAGGTTGATTAGAGTTCATTTAACATGTGGATAAGTCCATGGTCCTTGTATTATGATTACACCTTGATTTTCTTTGAGTTACTTGTTCTTGAAGTCTCACATTTATATGTATCCTCACTTCACTCCTTATGCCCATATGCTTGTCATGTTTGACATTAATTGAACTTGTTTACTTTATTCAATGATTTTCTTTGTTGTTTAGGCACATTCTTGCTATGTCAGGGTTCTGGTCTTGAGTTGTATGATCCTTGCTTAGCATGTATGCTTTATTTTCATTTCCTATGTGTTTTGTTTCCTTATGGTAATTTGTAATGCTTTGTAATGATTTCTTTGCCTTAATTCTTTCATGGTGTTGTTTGTGTGTGTTAGTGTCGCACCTCGAAAAATACGACCTCGCGATAAAAAAAATACCGCGGATAATAAAACAACAGAGTCGCCACCGAACTTATTTTATTCCAATTAAGGAAAGGGAAAATATCGAGAAACCCTTTTTGAAAAAAGCGGATAGAACAAAGTCTTTGAAACCAGATTCTAGATTTGGGAGTCGATTCTGTAAGGGGAAGGTATTAGCACCCCTTACGTCTGTTGTACTCAACGGGAACCTCTTAGTTTAACTTGTGATCTAATGTTGACTGTTGCTTTCTGTTTTCTTCGAAAAATAAATGCGAACGATTCTAAGCTAGGGTTAATAGGGGAAATGGGTTATTTTGTTCCTAGGGTGCTCGGCAAGGAGTAAGATCCGTGTGCCCACGTATTCCCTTGTGCAATGGGAAAGTCAGAGCCTCGTAATTCGTGGTACTAAGGTTGATCGGTTTGTTTTAATGATCAGTTATTTAAACCGCATTCACTGCTAAGCGTCGGCTTGTCTGCTCGCGATAGGAGGCTGAAGCGCTAGCTTGTTTGTGAGATAAAAAGGATTTAAATAATGTCCGCTTAGAGAAATGCTTGATTCAGTTAGGTTTTTTTTTTTAGAATGAAAGGGTAAATAAACTGCGTCTTGAGGGGCGGGCCTCAGGAGAATTTATCCGAGAATTCGAGGAATGCTAGATTCCAGAATTCAATTCTTTCATTATTTGATATGTGGCTTAAAAGATTTTAATTACGGAAAGTCGAATGAACGACGTCCCGCGGGGCGAGCCTCAGGAGTGTTCATTCAAGAATTCGAGGAATGCGAGACTCCAGAATTCAGTTAATTCGTTACTAAAAATATTTAAATGTCGAATTCGGAAAAGTTGATTACGAGGTCTAATGCGCTTGACTTACATTAATTCGTGATTCAATTAAAGTGATAAAAAGGATTAAATTAAATTGCGACAATTTGAATAAATGTATATGAATAATCAAATTAAATTGCATTTTATAGAATATTAAATAATTAGGATAATATAATAGAATAAAAATTAAATTAATTTTTTTTGAAATTGAATTATATAATAAAAAAAATAGGAGGCCTCATATTAATTAAATTTTCCAATTAAACATATTGGAAACAATTTAATTTTTTTTAATATCATTGGCCCAATATCAAAAGGAAAATGAATGAATAAAATAAAAATAAATAAATAAATAAACCAATTAAAAAAGAAAATCTAATAATTAAACTCAAATTCAAAAAAATAGTAATAAAGAAAATGTAAGTAAATATAAAATAGGGGGGGTGATAGCAGTAAGATCCATGGGCTATAAAGTCTATAATCAAGATACAACAACATTAAAAAAAAAGAAAAAAAGGAGTTTAGCACAGAATTAGGTGTGTGGACCAGTAAGATTCAATCTAGGTCAAAATGGGTTGAGGTGGCCCCAAAATTTTAGGGATTAAATCTATAGAGTTAAGAAAATAACATCATAAACAAACAGAGTTTTTTAGAATAAAATCATAACAAAAAACGTATCAACAAAAATGTGTACTTCCAAAAAAAATCAAAAGAAAACGAAACACCCACCCACACCTGTCAATACACGGCGTTTCAGACGCAAACGAAATAAAAAACAATCCAGAAAACGAAACCACTCCATTTCAAAGTCGTTCACCATATTCTCACCGGAAAAAACGCCGCGGAACTTTCAATTCTTCTGCCTCCGTCCCAATTTGTTTTTTCGATTCGGATTCTTGTTCACAAACACGGTCTCGCTCTCTCAGTTTGTTCGGATTCGCCAGGGGATTCTCGCCGGTTTCACAGTGTTTTTATCGATCTCGCATCTCTCAGGTCTCGATTCGGATTTGCGCTCAAAGGGTTTCGAATCTCTCCGTTCTATTTCGGTTTGGGTATGGTGGAGAAGAGTGTTTGAAGGTGGTTGGGTTTGGATCCGCGAAAGGTGTGTTCGCGGTAGATTCACGGTGTTTGACGCGGTGACGTTGTGAAGGTGTTGGGCGAAAACGAGGTAAAGTATGGTAGATGAGATTTCAACTGTTTTGTGCGTTTTGGACTTGGTTGGGTCGGTGGTAATGAAAATATGAAGGTGGGTTTCACGGCCTTGTATTCTTTTTTCAGATTTTTTTTGTGTTTCTATTTTTATTGTGGTGGTGGTTATGTTGTAGAGATATGGGATTGGTGGGTTTAAGTGATTTGTAGAAAGTTTGTGTATGGTTGTTCTGAACTTCAGCAATGTTTTTTGTGTGGTTGAAAGTGAAGAAGGTTTTATGAAGGTTTGAGTATTATGATTTGAAGATTATATTTTGGTTTTTTCTTTTGAAACATGACTTGATTTTTTTTGCAGAGGTTTTGTATACTATCCAAGCTCCTTTTTTCAATGGATTTAAGGCTGTTTATATAGGAGAATATTTGTGAAGGTATTGAGGGGATTTGCAATGAGAGTGAGCTGTGAAAATTTGGATAAAGATGTTCATTTTTTGTGGGATATTTGGTTTGTTATGGTGCTGTTGGTAGTGAGTGGAATGAAGGTGTGAGGCTGCGTGTTATTGTTGTTTCACAAATTGTTGGTGGGGTCCGATTGTGTAATGGCTGAGGAGAAAGTGGGATGAGCAATTGGGAATTATGCTAATTGGTTATACTGCAAAAAACAAAATGTTGTAGGGCCAGACTGGTATATTATGATGAGCTCCCTTTTTTTTTTTTTAAAACACTAATAAGATACTAATAATAACACTAGCAGGAATATAGAAAATTAAAAAAAGAAGAAATAATAAATAATAGAAATAGTAAATAGTAAAAATATAATAACATAAATAATATCAAAAGTATCAACAAAAAGAAAGCATAATAAAATAAATAATAATAATAGAATAACGATTTTTGTGAGTTTAAATAAATAATAAAAAAAATAATGGTGATGATAATAATAGTAAAAATGATAATAGCAATAATAATAAAGAGAAATAATAAGCAAATGACAAATTTTTGTGATTTTTTTATAATGAACTTAAGAAGAGAGCTAATGGGTTTAAAAGAAGAAAAGAGTGGTAATGAATTTTGCAATAAAAATAAATAGAATAATGGAAAATAATTTAAAATAAAGGTGGGATTTTTTTTTTTAATTTTTATAATGACTAAATAATAAAGAAAAAAAACTTGAAATAAAAAGAGGATAAATTTTTTTATTTTTTTTTAATAAAAGGCAACGAAATAATTTTTTATTTTATAATATCAGACAGAGAAATAAAATGGTACACATTTTTTGATTTTCGAAATAATGGTGAAACAGTAAAATAAAAGGTTCGGGTAGGACAAATTTGGGGTATGACAGATGCCCCTATCGAATTGGCTTAGACCTAGTAAAATGAACTAGCTTGCGTTCAATCTTTCAAGGTATAAGATAATTAGATATGAACAGACTCCAAATTTGTCCAACAAAGAAAGCAGATGATTGAAATTGGAAATGATGGGTGACACAGCAAGAAACAAGTTGACAAAAATAAATCGCTTAGAAGATGATGAGGCGAATAACTAAAAGATAAAATCACTTATCACTAGAGGATGATAAGGCAAACCGACTGAAAATAAAACCACTTATCACCATAGGATGATAAGGCAACAAACTAAAAAATAAAATCACTTATCACCAGAGGATGATAAGGCAACTAACTGAAAATAAAAATCACTTATCACCAGAAGATGATAAAGCAAAAGACTGAAAATAAAATCACTTATCAACAGAGGATGATAAGGCAACAGACTGAAAATAAAATCACTTATCAACAGAGGATGATAAGGCAACATACTGAAAATAAAATCACTTATCAACAAAGGATGATAAGGCAACAGACTGAAAATAAAATCACTTTTCAACAGAGGATGATAAGGCAAGAGACTGAAAATAAAATCACTTATCAACAGAGGATGATAAGGCAACAGACTGAAAATGAAATCACTTATCAACAGAGGATGATAAGGCAACAGACTGAAAATAAAATCACTTATCAACAGAGGATGATAAGGCAAATGACTGAAAATAAAATCGCTATCACCAAAAGGATGATAAAGCGACCCCGACACCAAAAGGATAACGAGTGACTGAAAATTAAATAATCGCTATCATCAAAAGGATGATAAAGATACCCCAACAACAAAAGGATGCCGAGTAACAGAAAATTAAATAATCGCTATCACCAAAAGGATGATAAAGCGACCCCAACACCAAAAGGATGTTGAGTAACAGAAAATTAAATAATCATTATCACCAAAAGGATGATAAAGCGACCCCAACACCAAAAGGATGCCGAGTAACAGAAAATTAAATAATCGCTATCACCAAAAGGATGATAAAGCGACCCTAACACCAAAATGATGCTGAGTAACAGAAAATTAAATAATCGCTATCACCAAAAGGATGATAAAGCGACCCCGACACCAAAAGGATGACGAGTAACAGAAAATTAAATAATCGCTATCACCAAAAGGATGATAAAGCAACCCTGACACCAAAAGGATGACGAGTAACAGAAAATTAAATAATCGCTATCACCAAAAGGATGATAGAGCGACCCCGACACCAAAAGGATGACGAGTAACAGAAAATAAAATAATCGCTATCACCAAAAGGATGATAAAGCGACCCCGACACCAAAAGGATGACGAGTAACAGAAAATTAAATAATCTGGAAGAGAAAAAAATCCAACGGGGATGTCCACTGAATAACTCCTAGGAATATCTTTGGAATCTTCAATCGACCCTGGATTCTGACTTCTGTTGGGGAAAGGCCTGGAATCTTGGGTTGATCCTGGATCCTGAGTTATGCAACTATACTGGATTGTTTTTGAAATGGTATTCCATAATGATGGAGATACGATGCAAGTGTTTATGAATTTGAGATGTAAGTTAAAACTGTTGGGGAAAATAAAAAGTCTGATTTATTTATGTATGCAAATGATGCACGTGTTGCAAATGATTGATGTAAATGATGCGTATGACATTGATGATGCATAATGATGCATATGAGCAATTGAAAGGTGCCAGCTTGGTGGACTTTTGGTTTGGTAGTTGCCAATAATGATTGGACTTTGGGTGGGTGGAGGGATTGATTCCCCGACACTCGATCTTTGACGATGCGTAATCAGAAAATAGATCTGAATGCTCCAAGTTCGGTCACTTGCTGATGAGCGGAGCGACTTAATTGACACATGAAGACTAATTTTGCTTTGAATGATTGCCAACGTCTAGCAAGGACTTCCTGTTCAGCTGGGGAGTAGAGATAGGAAGATTTTCTCCTTGTTTGCTTGCCCCTGCCTGTAAGGTATTGGAAAGAATTCTGGTGGGGAAGCTTTGACAATGATCATGGCATGATCTGCCCCAGAGTCTGGATTTGGTAGGTGCTTGCCCCTGATTGAGCCTTTGAAGGTGATCTTGCCCCTGATTGAGCTGTTAAGAATGATTTTGCCCCTGATTAATGGACTTTGAGATAAATTCCCCCTGATTGGGCTGTTGAAGTTGCTTTGTCCCTGATTAGACTGTTGAGGTAGTCTTGATTAATGTTGGCACTAATGAAGTTCAAATTTCTCTCTTGATTGCCCCTTGTTGGGATTGCACTGATGTCAAGCACTGATTTGCAATTAAATTGTTCATACACAAATGGTAGTGTTAATGCAACGTTCATGTAAGTTTTGAAAAAGTCAATTTATTTGAATGTTGTGATAGTGTGACGGATGGACCGTTAGTCCAAACGAGGTGCTGATTTAGAATGTGCGTAAAAGATGCAACAAGAATAATGTGCAATCGAGATTGAAGATTAACAAATATATGAGAGTCAATTTACGCAACCTTGTTCGTAGCATGCTTTCAGAATAAACCGTGCCTCAATTAGGTCTTTTGAGGGTTGTAACATGGTCTGGTTAATGGTTTTGAGAAACAAAGGTATAAGGCTCAAAGTTTGATTTGTACCCACCCCTTCTTTGTGATGTTCTCCAGTCCTATGTTCAGTTAACTCTACACATGCATTTGTTTTGACGTTGTAAGAGTGAAGATGAAGCTATAAAGCTCGCTTAAAATGGAAGTCATCTTATTTTGCTGGTGACCCTTTGATTCTTGATTTGGTGGTCACTGGTATTGGTTTTGTTTTTACTGAGGATTTGGGCTCCTCTTTTGATTTGTTTTTTTCCGTCTATGTCTCCCTTTGGGGTGCTCAACTTAGTGTTTTTTCTTTTCTTTTCTTTTTCGTTTGAATATTGTGACTGCCAAGTCATTTGTTGATGGTCCTCTGACGGGATGTCTCATCTTGCGATTTGAAAATGTAGTCGGGTTAGCTGAACTACTACCCTACCCCGGGTTAGATGTAAGGGTTTGTATCCGAAAGAAACTCCTACTTCTAAGCCCGAAGTGGTTGACTAGGGATTAACTCCTTATATCTCCAGTGTTTGGGGATTTGAAATAATGCCTGTACATCATTGACGAGGTTTTATCCGAAAGCATACCGCAATAGTTATGGGTATTTCGTTTTCATCATCCTCCCTCAAATATTTGCTAAAGTGAAGTGAAGAAATATTTTTTGTGATTTTTGCGATAAATGATAAATGATGAGCGAATGCGAATAAACTAATTCAAAACATGCATAAACATAACATTAACAAAACCAAGTACAAATGATAATGTTCAAAGCAAATAATACTTAACAAACAGTACAAAATAACAAAGATGCGAAAATGATAAATGGCGACGACTGCCTTGATTTGAGGAGTGAACTTCTCTTGATTGAATGCTTCAAAGTTGGTGACTACTCAGCTTGGTCTTCAACAGACCCTTCAAATGTCTTCACTTGTTGGCCCAGTGCGGCGACATTGGATTGTTCTGGATATTTGGATTTCTCGGGGTGAAGGTGAGATCCTTAGAGTTGATCAGATCTTGAATCTTGTGCTTGAACGATTTGCAGTTCTCGATCGCGTGACCTGGAGAACCTTTGTGATACTCACAGCGAGCATTGGCATCATAGTCTCGGGCGGTACTAGTTTGTGGTGGCAGGTCTTTCAAAACAAGAGTTCCCTTTGCCATTAGCCTGTTAAAGATTTCTCCATATGACAAAGGCAGTGGATCAAAGTTTCTTTCAGGCCTTCTTTGCTGATATGGTGGGCGCTGTTGAGGAGCACGTTGTTGTTGTTGACCAGGCCGTTGTGGATAGGCTGGTTGCTGGTGCGGATTGGGCGCATACTGCGCAGCTGCAATCATAGGATGTGGACGCGGTTGATAAGCCATCTGAGGCGGAAATGGAGCTTGAATGGCTGGCTGATAAGGCATTGGAGGAATTGGCTGATATGGCACAGGAGCATATTATGCAGCAGCAACATACGGATACTGGTAGTAGGGAACTGGAGTAGGTGCACTCTGTTGAAGATTCCCACTTGCAGCAGAAATAGCGTTTGTTTCGCCCTTTTTATATCCGTTAAAAGGCTTCTTGGCTCCAGTTTGGTTGTTAGAACCTCCTTGAATCTTTCCACTTTTCAAACCCTCTTCAATTCTTTCTCCTACCATCACCATGTCTGAAAATCCAGAAGATACGCTGATGATCAGCTTCTCGTAGTATTTCCCCTGTAGGGTACCTATGAAGATATCGATCAATTCACGGTCAACCAATGGCGGATGCACTCTGGCGACTAATTCCCTCCAGCGTTGGGCGTACTCTTTGAAGGATTCGCTCTCCTTTTGGGTCATACTCTGAAGTTGAGTGCGATTTGGAGCTAAATCAGTGTTGTACTTGTATTGCTTTTTGAATGCATCGGATAGATCAAGCCAAGTATGGACATTGTTGCGTTCGAGTTGCATATACCATTCTAGAGATGCTCCAGACAGGCTATCTTGGAAGCAATGGATCATAAGCTTATCATCTTTGGCGTGAACAGCCATTTTTCTGCAATACATCCTCAAATGGAGTTCAGGACAACTGAGGCCTTTGTACTTCTCGAATTCTGGCAGTTTGAACTTAGCAGGGATCACAACATCTGGAACTAAGCACATGTCTGAGGCACTCAGAGAGGTTGAGTTGTGTCCTTCCATGATTCGGAGTTTTTCAGCTAACTCACGACACATCTTCATAGCTTCAGATTCTTGAACAACATGAGGGTTTGTGATTAGAACAACAATATGCATCTCATACTCAACTTGATGGTCCTCTTCAGCATGAGGAAACTGGACTTGAGTTGGAATAGGTTGAGCTTGAGGAATAGTACCAACAGTAACACCAGAGGTATGTATTGGTTGAGAAGTGGCTTCTTCAACAACAGGAGTGAAGCCTGGAGGCAAACCATAGACCAAAGGATTTGGAACTGGAACTGAAGGCATTGCGCGCGAGGCAGACCCTTGCACTAGAGCATTGTTCATTGCTGCAGCAACTTCGCGATGTTCTTCCATCCTAGCCAAAGCTTGTATGGTCTCATAAATCTGGTCAATCTTGCTCTTGACCGATTCAATCTCTTCCCTCATAGCAGCTTGTTCTTCTTGAATCACATCCATCAGTCTTCTAGTGTTGGCTCTAGTTAGATACGGGCGTCTAGCACGATACGGGCGTCGGGAAACCAGCTTGATTTACTGAAGATGGAGGAACATGGAATGAGTTTATGGCTTTGGAATGAAATGCAAGATGAACAATTATGCAAATGAAGTTAATATGCATATGGATGCAATGCAAGATCCAGGATCACGAGTATAATCTGCTCTGAGGTGAACTGCAGTAACGAGTAAATAACCGGTATCTCTTGATAAAAGTAACCTTAACAGGTAGACTCTTATAGGATTGTTCTAAGTTCGTTACCAGTAAAACCACTCACAGGATAGTTTCTACGGTTATGGATAAGATACTCAAGGTCACGGACGCTAATCGTACTAATGTCCTGCCACAGGCTAGCTGTATTATGACAATAATAACGATAAAATCTACCTTGAGTGGAGTTCTCATGTTAGCCTTATGAGGAGCGGGTCCTCGGAGACTAACACTACGCAACTACTAACATTGAAACTGGTTCTAAAAGTGGGTCCCAGAGTCACAGCCTTTTCATGAATCAAGTCATGCAACAAGCTAGCTGCGTTATGACTAGATCTACGAATAGGTCTACTCTCTAGGGGGAGCTTTCATGCTAGGCTTGCAAGGAGCTAGTCCTTGGAGACTAACACTAATAACTTCCAATTCTAAACTGGGTGTTCCCTCTTCTTTTTCAGAACTCAGATGCCAACCCAGGATCCAACAAGCAGGTATGATAATAATCATAATAAAGAGAGAGAAAATAAACAAGTATAAATAAAAAGCATGAAGAAAGCAGATAAGCAAAGTAAACATTGATCGCAAAGTAAACTAAGTTAGGCTTGACTCTCTGAATGTCCCCAGCAGAGTCACCATCTGTCGCACTTCGAAAAATACAACCTCGCGATAAAAAAAAATACCGCGGATAATAAAACAACAGAGTCACCACCGAACTTATTTTATTTCAATTAAGGAAAGGGAAAATATCGAGAAACCCTTTTTGAAAAAAGAGGATAGAACAAAGTCTTTGAAACCAGATTCTAGATTCGGGAGTCAATTCCGTAAGGGGAAGGTATTAGCACCCCTTACGTCCGTTGTACTCAACGGGAACCTATTAGTTTAACTTGCGATCTAATGTTGACTGTTGCTTTCTGTTTTCTTCGAAAAATAAATGCGAACGATTCTAAGCTAGGGTTAATAGGGGAAATGGGTTATTTTGTTCCTAGGGTGCTCGGCAAGGAGTAAGATCCGTGTGCCCACGTATTCCCTTGTGCAATGGGAAAGTCAGAGCCTCGTAGTTCGTGGTACTAAGGTTGATCGGTTTGTTTTAATGATCAGTTATTTAAACCGCATTCTACTGCTAAGCGTCGGCTTGTCTGCTCGCGATAGGAGGCTGAAGCGCTAGCTTGTTTGTGAGATAGAAAGGATTTAAATAATGTCCTCTTAGAGAAATGCTTGATTCAGTTAGGTTTTTTTTATAGAATGAAATTGTAAATAAACTGCGTCTTGAGGGGCGGGCCTCAGGAGAATTTATCCGAGAATTCGAGGAATGCTAGATTCCAGAATTCAATTCTTTCATTATTTGATATGTGGATTAAAAGATTTTAATTACGGAAAGTCGAATGAACGACGTCCCGCGGGGCGAGCCTCGGGAGTGTTCATTCAAGAATTAGAGGAATGCGAGACTCCAGAATTCAGTTAATCCGTTACTAAAAATATTTAAATGTCGAATTCGGAAAAGTTGATTACGAGGTCTAATGCGCTTGACTTACATTAATTCGTGATTCAATTAAAGTGATAAAAAGGATTAAATTAAATTGCGACAATATGAATAAATGTATATGAATAATCAAATTAAATTGCATTTTATAGAATATTAAATAATTGGGATAATATAATAGAATAAAAATTAAATTAAACTTTTTTGAAATTGAATTATATAATAAACAAAATAGGAGGCCTCATATTAATTAAAATTTCCAATTAAACATATTGGAAACAATTTAATTTGTTTTAATATCATTGGCCCAATATCAAAAGGAAAATGAATGAATAAAATAAAAAAATAAAAAAATAAACCAATTAAAAAAGAAAATCTAATAATTAAACTCAAATTCAAAAAAATAGTAATAAAGAAAATGTAAGTAAATATAAAATAGGGGGTGATAGCAGTAAGATCCATGAGCTATAAAGTCTATAATCAAGATACAACAACATTAAAAATTAAAAAAAAAAAACAGGAGTTTAGCACAGAATTAGGTGTGTGGACTAGTAAGATTCAATCTAGGTCAAAATGGGTTGAGGTGGCCCCAAAATTTTAGGGATTAAATCTATAGAGTTAAGAAAATAACATCATAAACAAACAGGGTTTTTTAGAATAAAATCATAACAAAAAACGTATCAGCAAAAATGTGTACTTCCAAAAAAAATCAAAAGAAAACGAAACACCCACCCACACCTGTCAATACACGGCGCTTCAGACGCAAACGAAATAAAAAACAATCCAGAAAACAAAACCACTCCATTTCAAAGTCGTTCACCATATTCTCACCGGAAAAAACGCCGCGACACTTTCAATTCTTCTGCCTCCGTCCCAATTTGTTTTTTCGATTCGGATTCTTGTTCACAAACATGGTCTCGCTCTCTCAGTTTGTTCGGATTCGCCAGGGGATTCTCGCCGGTTTCACAGTGTTTTTATCGATCTCGCATCTCTCAGGTCTCAATTTGGATTTGCACTCAAAGGGTTTCTAATCTCTCCATTCTATTTCGGTTTGGGTATGGTGGAGAAGAGTGTTTGAAGGTGGTTGGGTTTGGATCCGCGAAAGGTGTGTTCGCGGTAGATTCACGGTGTTTGACGCGGTGACGTTGTGAAGGTGTTGGGAGAAAACAAGGCAAAGTATGGTAGATGAGATTTCGACTATTTTGTGCATTTTGGACTTGGTTGGGTCGGCGGTAATGAAAATATGAAGGTGGGTTTCACGGCCTTGTATTCTTTTTTCAGATTTTTTTTGTGTTTCTGTTTTTATTGTTGTGGTGGTTATGTTGTAGAGATATGGAAAGAGAGTAGATCCAAACATGTACGAACCCTTTACAACATGGATAAAGAATCATGTTAGGATTACTTTGTTGCCTTTATCATTGGAGCTTCCCCTATACCCAAAGGATGTGGTTCCACAGGTCCTTGCTGCACAAAACATTGTTCCTCTGGAAGATTATCAAAAACTAGAAGCCCAGTTGAAGGGGTTGAAGGTAGAGCATGTAGAAATGACTAGCTTACACCATCAAATGGCTCTCTCCAAAATGACTTTAGAAGAGAAGCTGCACAAGATGCAGGTGGACCAGGAAGCTAAGGAAAAGGAGTTTGCAGAGAGAGAGAGCGGCTTACTTTCAAAGAAGAGGCTTGATGGACATCAAAAGGGAAGAGCAGTTCAGGAAGAACATGAAGAGAAGCTGCATAAGATGCAGGTGGACCAGGAAGCTAAGGAAAAGGAGTTTGCAGAGAGAGAGGCTTACTTTCAAAGAAGAGGCTTGATGGACATCAAAAGGGAAGAGCAGTTCAGGAAGAACAAGAAGAGTCTCAGAGAGGCCAAGCAATCTCTCACTTGGATGCAAGGACAAAGAGATCAAGACCAGGCAGAATATAGGAAGAAAGAGAAGATGTATGAGCTACAGATTTCTTCTCAGAAAAATGAGTTGGAGCGTGCTTACAAAGGACAACAAGAGGCTTCTCGACAGCTAAATGAAGCTCTCTTAGAGATGGCAGATCTCAAGAGAAGGGCAGATGTGAAGAGAGCTAGAGTCGAGCTGGAGCTTACAGATGAAGGGCCAGAGTCTTCCTGTAGCTTAGTGTTTTAGTTTTCCTGTTTTTCTTGTATTTCCGATTACCTACAGGATTGTTGTAGGAATCCTGGTTATTTTTTCTGTACTTTGTGACTTTGTAAGACTTGTAAACCTACGGGGACGGTGTTTGTGCCTTAGGGCTTTGTTTTATGCAGTTATCTTTCTAGACTCTTTGAGCTTTGTGTGTTTTCAACTGGTTGTGGAAATGGTATGAAAACTTTGAAGAAAGTCATTTTAGAAGATTATTTCTGAGGCCATCTAGATTCTTTAATAAGATACCAGAACTAGGGAAAAATACCATGATAATGAAAGCATGAAGTTTGCATTGCATATAACAGTGTTGCTGTTTTGCAGGTACAGTCTTCAGATTACTAACGTCTCTTCTGATTTCAGGCACTATAACTACAAAAAGAGTTCCTAATAAGATTCACAGATATCCCACGAAGGAGAGCATAGGACGAGTGATGGATCAGATGAAAACTGACTTGGAAGATATGCGTACAAGAATGGATCAATTCATGACTCTTATGGCTGGTATGGGTCACACTCAAGAACTCTTGCGAGAGATGATAGAAGGGAGTCAAGCTCAAAATAATGGCTTGGGAGATGGAGGTAATCGTAATGGTGCAGGGGCCCATCATACTGAAATTCTTGTGGTGCAGCCTGGTGTTACTATTGTTAATGATGGAACTCATAATCTTCAGATGGACGGACAAGATAAACAGTTTACATTGTTGGATGAAGCTGAAGGACAGAGGGGTGATATGAATCTTCGTTTTGAAGAAATGGCTGAACAAATATGTTCTATGCAATCCCAGAATTCCTTGGGGTTCAATATTATGGATTTGGGATTGGTGCCCGAGTGAGGATCCCTTATAAGTTCAAGGCTCCAACATTTGACAAATACAACGGTGCTTCATGCCCAAGGACTCATCTTCAATCTTTCGTCGGAATAATTGCTGCCCATACTGACGAAGAAAAACTATGGATGTACTACTTTCAAGATAGCCTCGTTGGGGCGTCTTTGGAGTGGTATATGAAGTTGAGCAGGGTCACTATTAGAAGCTAGAAAGTCTTGGCTGAGGCATTTGTTAAACAATATCAATATAACCTGGACATGGCTCCCAATCGCACACAATTGCAAAGCATGTCACATAATGCGAGATGGCTGACATGTTTATGGGTACCTTGCAAGGAGTATTCATTGAACGTTTGGCGTCGTGCTCAGCAACCAAGTCCAATGATATTGTTATAGTGGGTGATATGGTTGAAACTCTATTGAAGATGGGCAAGATTCAGGACAATGGTGCTGTAAGTTCTTTTGGGGCGAGGAAGCCTTTTGTAGTCCCTCAAAGGAGAAGAGAAGGAGAAACCAATGTTGTTTATGGTCGAGGAAGGGGCTGTGGATACAGAAATTCATATGACCAAGTGGCGGTTGTCACTATACCTACAAGTCCTTCTCCTTAACAACAACATCAACGCAGCAACTATCAACAAAGGCCATACCAACAACTCCAACCTCATCCTGCTAATCGTGTTATTGAAGCAATTCCTTTGACATATACATCGCTGCTACAGAGGTTGATCGATTTGAACATGATACAATTGAGGACTTTGGCTCCCCCACCACCAGGTGATCTTCCACCAGGGTATGATGTCAATGTTATATGTGTTTTCCACTTGGGTGCTCCGGGACACTCAACAGAAAAATGTAGAGTGCTGCATAACAAAGTTCAAGACTTAGTAGATTCAAAGACTATCAATTTCGCACCACCACCGAATGTTACCACTAATACTATTCCTAATTATGGCGGGGTTAGGATTAACGTTGTTGAAAGTGGGGAGCATTTGAATTTGATTTTGGATGTAAAAGAGGTGCAGACTCCCCTTTTGGTTGTGAAAGAAAGATTGTTGAGAGGATATGTGTTTCCTGGGCATGATTTTGATTGTGAAGAATGTGAAGTTTCAGTTAATGGTTGTAATAAGTTGAAAACTGGGCTGAAAAGTTTGATGAATGAAGGTTCATTACAGTTCGACAAGGTTAACAACCAAGGCGACTATATCTCTACTGTGACTATCTTTTATGACCCTGCTGATATGTCAGTCCCAATCCGAAGGGAACCTGTTACCATTTATGTTCCACAGGAAGTCAGTCCTGTCACAATTATTGTGCCTGGACCCGTACCATATGATGATGATAAAGCTATGTCGTGGCATTATGGTTCAAATGTTTGTGTACAAGGACAAAAACTGGAGGACAAGCCAGTAACGATAAATCCTGATGTTGCCAATGTTGGAGGTTTGGGTGGCTTCACTCGAAGTGGACGTTTATTCGCTCCACAGATTCTCCGGACCAATGATGGAGCTGAAGTAGCTGCTAAAGCTAAAGGAAAACAGGTAGCTACTGAAGAGGTTGTGACCCCAACTACTGATCAGAATGTCTTCGAGAAGGAAGTAGAAGAATTTATTAGGATCATAAAGAAAAGCGATTATATAATAGTGGAGATTTTGAACCAGACGCCATCCAAAATTTCCATCTTGTCATTACTGATGTGTTCGCAAGTGTAGGGAGGCTTTGTTGAAAGTACTGCAGTTGGCCTACGTACCTCAAGGGATTAATGTTAATCAACTGGAGGCAGTAGTGGCCAACGTAAATGCTAGTCATGGGCTAGGGTTTACTGACAGAGATCTTACGACCGAAGGAAGAAACCATAACAAAGCTTTTCATATCACGATGGAATGCAAAGGGGTTGTTTTGTCACATGTCCTGGTTGATACAAGTTCCTCCCTCAATGTGCTCCTGAAGAAAGTCCTGATGAAATTGGATGTAGATGTTATTATTCTTTGACCTAGTGATCTAGTTGTAAAGGCTTTTGACGATTCTCGGAGGTCTGTCTTCGGAGAAGTGGAGTTACTGGTGAAGATAGGGTCACAACTGTTTAAATGTATTTTCTATGTCATGGACATTCAACCAGCCTACAGCTGTTTGTTGGGTCGTCCTTGGATTCATGCTGCGGGAGCAGTGACGTCTACTCTTCACTAGAAGCTGAACTATATGGTGGATGGCCAGGTGGTTACTATTTGCGGTGAGGAAGATATCTTTGTTAGCCACCTGTCCACATTTAAGTATGTTGAGATGGATGGTGAAATCTATGAAACATTGTGCTAAGCATTTGAAGCAGTAAATGTCAGCTCAGTCTCTCCTACCTCCATGTTCCAAAGCAGTAAAAAGGAGGGAACTTCCATATCTTCTTATAAGTAGGCCAAGGAAGTAGTACAATCAGGGAAGGCCCAAGGCTGGGGCAAGTTGCTGGAAGTTGAGAAGAAGGATGACAAGTTTGGTATTGGTTACCAACCAGGGCAGGCTGGATGGTCCCAGAGCAGCAAAGCAATGAACTTTACCAGTGCTGTGGTGATTGATCCCAACCAGGTGTGTGTTGTGGATGAAAAAGCTGACAACAACTGCGATCTGGACAACTGGGAGTGCCCATGCGTTCCCAGGGAAGAGTTGCAGAACTGGTTTGCTGAGGATTTCATCCAAGTTACTGGTCCACCAGAGTAATTTTTCCTGTTTTCCATTTTATTCATTTGCATGTTAAGTCCTACACTATGCCCAAAGTGTATGGATTCATTTTAGGGCCACCATTTCATTTTTATGCATTTAATTTTACCATGAATAAAGGACATTTTTCATTCAAATTGTGTTCCCTTTCTTTCTTTTAAATTTTTCACAAAAAAATAATATAAAAATGGCAATGTTTTTCTTTTTGTTTTGGTCTTGTTTGTTTTCATAAAAGTAGAATCTGAAATAAGCACATCACTAGTGTAGAGTCAATCATCCGGATTTCTTTGATAACTCTTCTGCTATGACCAAGTATAACTTTGATAATTCGATCTACCATGTTGATGAAGGGGTTGAAGAAGACTGTGAACTCCCTGAAGAATTAGCCAGGTTACTGAGACAAGAGGAAAGGGTTATTCAGCCTCATCAAGAAGAGCTCGAAGTTATCAACATTGGGTATGAAGACGTGAAGAGGGAAATTAAGATTGGGGCCAGTCTGCAGGCCAGTGTAAAGGAAGAACTGATTGGCATGCTTCGAGAGTATGTGGATATCTTTGCTTGGTTATATCAAGATATGCCAGGTTTGGATACCGACATCGTTATGCATAAGGTGCCACTGAGGGAAGACTGCCCTCCTATTAAGAAAAAGCTTAGAAGAACCCGTCCTGACATGGCATTGAAGATTAAAGAAGAGGTTCAGAAGCAGGGGGGACGCCAGTTTCCTTGCCATAACTAGTTATCCACCTTGGGTAGCTAATATTGTACTTGTACCGAAGAAGGACGGGAAGGTCCGGATGTGCGTTGACTACCGGTACTTAAATAGAGCAAGCCCAAAAGATGATTTCCATTACCTCACATTGATGTATTGGTTGATAATACGACTCAATTCTCGGTATTCTCCTTTATGGATGGTTTCTCCAGTTATAATCAGATCAAAAGGGCGCCGGAAGACATGGAGAAGAAAACGTTCATTACCCATTGGGGTAAGTTCTGCTATAAGGTCATGCCCTTTGGTTTGAAGAACATCGGGGAAACTTATTAACGGGTAATGGTGACTCTGTTTCATGACATGTTCCATAAAGAAATTGAATTCTATGTGGATGACATGAACACCAAGTCCTGAGACGAGTAAAAGCATTTGGGTAACCTCAAGAAATTGTTTGAAAGACTGAGAAAATATCGTTTGAGGTTAAATCCAAACAAGTGCACCTTTGGGGTACGTTCTGGTAAATTGTTGGGTTTCATTGTTAGTTAAAAAGGAATTGAGGTAGATCCTACAAAGGTTAAAGCAATACAAGACATGCCTGCATCACGAACTGAAAAAGAAGTGTGTGGTTTCTTGGGGAGATTGAACTACATTGCTCGGTTCATATCTCACCTAACAACCACATGTGAACCAATATTCAAACTACTAAGAAAAGAACAGGCGGTCAGGTGGAACGAGGATTGTCAAAGAGCATTTGAAAAGATAAAAGAATACTTGTAGGAGCCTCCAATTCTAATGCCTCCAGTTCCAGGAAGGCCACTTATCATGTATTTGACTGTTCTAGAAGGGGAAATGAGGTGTGTTCTAGGCCAACATGATAAGTCTGGTCGAAAAGAGCATGCTATTTACTACCTTAGCAAAAGGTTTACCGACTGTGAATCCTGTTATTCACTGCTCGAGAAAACTTGTTGCGCTTTGGCATGGGCTGCTCGCCGACTGAGACACTACATGTTGACCCAAAAAACCCTATCAATTTCAAAAATGGATCCTGTCAAGTACATTTTTTAGAAACCAACATTAACCGGAAGGGTTGCTAGATGGCAGATGGTGCTACAAAGTACGACATTCAATAAACTTCCCAGAAAGCCATCAAGGGAAGCGTAATTTCATATTATCTTGCGCATCAACCACTTGAAGACGATTATCAGCCAAGAAGTTTGATTTCCCTGATGAGGACATCATGTACCTCAAAGCAAAAGATTATGAGGAACCACTTCCGGAGGAAGGGCCTGACCTTGAATCCAAATGGAAGTTGATGTTTGATGGGGCAGTCAATATCAACGGACGCGGAGTTGGTGTTGTTCTTATTACTCCCGATGGTGTTCACTTTCCCTTCGCTACTAGAATCACTTTTGGTTGCACCAACAATGAAGCAGAATACGAAGCGTGCATTATGGGAATAGAGGAGGCTATTAATCTCAGGATTAAGACCCTCGATATATTCGGAGACTCCGCCCTCGTAATAAATCAGATTACCGGCAAATGGTATACACACCAAGAACACTTAATTACTTATAGGGATTATGCCAGAAGACTGTTGACGTTCTTCACAATAGTAAAGCTTTAGTATATACCACGAGATGAAAATCAATTTTCTGATGCATTGGCTATGCTCTCTTTGTTTATCAAAGTTATGTGTTGGAATTATGTTCCCATAATTGACATCTCCAGGCTTGATGTACCAACTTATGTGTTCTCTGTAGACGCAGTGTCTGATGAGAGGCCTTGGTATCATGATATTAAGCATTTCCTAGAAAGTAAAGGATATCCAGCTGGGACATCTTCCAATGACAAGAAGACCTTAAGGCAACTCGCTGCTAGTTTCTTCTTAAACGCAGACCGAGTTTACTACAAGAGAAACTTTGACATGGTCCTGCTCAGATGCGTGGATAGACACGAAGCATGCTTGTTAATGCAGGAAGTCCACGAGGGATATTTCGGTACTCATGCAGGAGGACATGCAATGGCTAAGAAGTTATTAAGGTCGGGGTATTACTGGTTAACAATGGATGCAGATTGTTGTTCATATGTCTGAAAATGTCACAAATGTCAGATCTATGCAGACAAAGTGCATGTTCTTCCAAACCTGCTCAATGTCATGTCATCTCCTTGGCCATTTTATCTGTGGGGGCATTGACATGGTTGGAAAAATAGAGCCTACAGCTTCGACGGGCCATCGTTTCATATTTGTCACAATCGATTACTTCACCAAATGGGTCGAAACAGCGTCTTATGCCAACATCACCAGACATGTGGTGGCCAGATTTCTGAAGAAAGATATCATCTGCAGATATGGAGTTCCCGAGCGAATCATTACTGATAATGGTTCCAATTTGAACAACAAAATGATGGCTGAGTTATACCAGGACTTTAAGATTTAACATCACAATTCTTCTCCTTACCGACCAAAGATGAATGGTGCGGTTGAAGCAGCAAACAAGAATATTAAGAAGATTATGCAGAAAATGGTTGTCACTTATAAGTATTGGCATAAGATGTTACCATTTGAGTTGCATGGGTACCGAACGTCAGTCAGGACGTCGACTGGGGCAACTCCTTTTCCCCTAGTATATGGTATGGAGGCAGTCTTACCTGTTGAAGTGGAATTTTTTTTTTTGCATGTTATGATGGATGTCAAGCTTGACGAGGCTAAATGGGTGCGTTCCCGATATAACCAATTGTGTCTAATTGATGAAAAGAGATTAGCAGTTGTGTGTCATGGTCAACTTTATCAGAGGAGAATGAAGCGAGCATTTGATCTGAGAGTACGCACTCGAGAGTACCAAGTAGGTGAATTTGTACTCAAGATAATCATTCCTCCAGGTTCAGATCACACGGGCAAGTGGACACCGAATTATGAGGGCCCATTCATAGTAAAGAAAGTTTTCTTTGGTGGAGCACTGATGCTCACTACTATGGATGGCGAAGACTTCCAGTCCCCTGTTAACTCGGATGCAGTTAAAAAATACTTCGAATAAAAAGACCCGCTGGACACAAAAACAGAATTAAAGTCCAGACAAAAAAGGGCATCCCGGCGAGCTAAAAAAAGAATAAAAAGCTCGGGCAAAAGTTAGGGAAATAAAAAAAATGTACACCCGCTGAGTTGAAAAGCCACATCGGACAACTCAGGAAAAAAAGCGTATCCCGGTGGATTGAAAACCCGAAAGGGCGATCCACGCAAAATAAGGGAATAAGCGAACGACTGCGATCCGGGTAATCTGTACCACAACATCGTCTCAGTCAACTTGACAATGTCAGAAGGGTGGGAATCAATCCACTCTTCTCCTTAGAGAGAAAAGGCAAGAATGAGAAATCTTGAAGACATACGGGTCATAGAAGGAAGGAAACTCATTGGAATGCCATGCAAATTGCCATTAGGATAGTTTATTTTCTCAATTTTTTTACGGTAGCTACCTCTTTCCAGGTGGTTCTTCCTGATGAAAATTTTCGCTTATTCAGAGGTTTATCAATAAAGAGTATATTCAGTCAATAAGTCTTGTCCTTGTTTTATTTTACTTGTTGTGTTTGCAAAAATGTCCTGAATTTTTGGTAAAAGAACATTGCATTTAAACTTTGTGGTTTTATGAATGACGTGCAAAAAGGAAAAGGTTTAAAATCACTTTGAATGACAGGTGACATGGGATGATTAACTCGTGCCATGTAATTTCCCAGGGCAAATGGATGTATATTTGTTGTTGCAGGTTTGCAGATAACAGGGGTCTGTTCCCAGACAGTATTCCCCAAGCAGGATATTCCTTCCCCAACAGGATGATACTTTACAGTCTTATTACCCAACAGAGTAGGGTGAGTCTCAACATTCCTAGTAGAGAAGAGGGATTCCCCCAGCTGAGTTAGAATAGGGAGACATCCCCAATAGAACTTCAAAGTAATTGAACAACTCTCTTCCCCAAGCAGCGTTACCTACAGTGAAGTATGCCTAGCAGGCAGTGGAACGCCTTGCATTTCCCCACAATTTTCAGAATGTTAGAATTCGTTTCCCAGCAAGGGTTATTTAACCAAGCATATTCCCCAGCCGAGCCGAAAGATTGCCATGTCCCCATAATTCATGATTGGGATTCACTCTCATCAGTGAAATATTCCCTTGGAAGTCTCCAATTTATTTTTGGCCAGTGTGACAAGTAGCATGGGCAGTTGTTTATTTCCCAACCATAGTTAAGGATTGTCAAGGTATATTGATCTCGTTCCTCAACAGAATGTTAGCCAAGACATTCTCCTGCCCAACGGGGTTTTACATAAAGTATTATCCCCTATAGAGTTGTTACTCTCCTCTCAAATCAAGCATCCTTTTGATACTCGTCTGTATCGTGTTTTACACTCATTTGTGTTTGACACCTTTTGATACTCGTCTGTATCGTGTTTTACACTCGTCTATGTTTCACACCTTTTTATACTCGTCTGTATCGTATTTAACACTCGCCTGTGTTATCTTTTAGTAAGCACCCGTCTGTGTTTAACACCTTTTGATACTCGTCTGTATCGTATTTAACACTCGTCTGTGTTATCTTTTGGAAAACATTTGTCTGTGTTTGATACCTTTTCAATACTCATCTGTATCGTATTTAACATTCGTCTGTGTTATCTTTTGTAAAACACTCGTCCGTGTTTGATACCTTTCCAATACTCGTCCTTATCATGTTTAACACTCGTCTGTGTTACCTTTTGCAAGCACTTGTCTATTTTTTCTTTCAGATACTCGTCTGTATCATTTCTTAACACTTGTCTTTGTTACCTTTTGCAAGCACTCGTCTGTGTTTGATTTGGTTTTAATACTCGTCTGTATCATTTCTCATTCACTCGTCTGTGGGGGATTCCTATACTTTTCTGGTACTCGTCTGTATCAGTGGCTGGTACTCGTCTGTATCATTGCCTGTAGCACTCGTCCGTGTGTCTTTGATCATCATCTAATACTCGTTCGTATCATTTACTTAGGGAACTCGTCCGTTTTTCTTTGATGATCATCCAATACTCGTCCGTATTGAGGAGGCTTCAAGTCCCGACGGTGGGATTAAACGTCAAAATGTTTACCGGTTCCCTGGCGTAACAGGTCATCCGAAGAAGACTCGTTCGTCTTAAGCACCACATATCTAAGAAAGATTTGTGAAGAGGACTCGTGTGTCCTAGAGCCGTATATCTACACAAGGTATATGAAGAGGGTTCGTCTATCCTGTTTGTGCATGTCTATCCCACAGACTTAAGTGCACTACCATTTTCCTGACGTACAGGTCACGAAGAAGACTCATCTATCTTAAGTGCCATATGTCTATGCAAGGTATATGAAGAGGGATTGTCCGTCCTGGATACCATTCACCTGGCATAATAATTTTGTTTGAGGGTAGCTCGTCTGCTCTATTTGTTTTGAATCTACGCAAGATATGTGTTTTCTTCTGAGTTAAGGTTTCCAAGCAGTTGTTCTCCGTGGTTGGGTTTATTTCCCATTTCTTTTATTCTCTAGCAGAGTGCAAATTTCTAGTTCTTCTTGGTATTCAACCATAGTTCATCTCGAGCAGCCGACATCTAATGCTCTCGTCCTTTTCAGATTAACAGTTGATTGAATAGGGGCAGCTGTAAGACCCCAAATTTGCCCTCTCCTTTATATCATTTCTTTCATATCATAATCATAGCATAAGCATACCATGTCCTAACATCTGGCATAAAAAAATGGAGCATAATGTAATACCTCAAAATTTGCCCTCATTATTTATTCCCTTTACTGGCTTATCGTTTCGCATTCATCTGCATTTCTCACTAAGTCATTAACATCATGTTAGTGCATTTCATGGATTCACAAGGCATGTGATCAGGGCCCAGGGAAATTAGGGTATCATACCTTATCTGTATCTGTCAGGGATTGAAATGGTGGAGAATATTCACTGGACAACGATTCCACTTCAAATGCGGTTGTTCAGTTGTGTTTCGATTCAGATGGGAGTTTGACCTAATCTTGGTCAAACTAACAGAAGATTATGGCAACTGCAAGATTAGTTGGGCCATTGGTCTGTTTCTTAGACAATTTTCAGGCTGCCGTATGTTGAAATTCATCAGTTTATCGAGCAGTGTTTTGTGTGAAGTTTGGTTCGAATCTTCAGTTTATCGGTGATTCATCTGGATTCGAATGGTCATGGCATGTTTCAGACGATTCAAAGAGTTGTGACTAATCTGGAAAAATATTCAGTGGCTCAGAAATGGTCGTGTTCATAGGCTTGTGCTTCACCCATATGCATCTCATAGTAGGTCATGAAAATCATGGTCATACATTTCATCGAAGCCACAAGGAAATAGATTAAGGTATTGGCTGAGGCATCATAGAAGCTTGGTGTGGGGGATGTTACATTGGATTAAAGGTTTCTACAAGTTAAATTCAAATAGTCTCTCTATGAGCATATTATATAGAATTAGAGTCTTAGTTCATGAACAACGAGGAGTTCTCCTTTAAATTCATCTTATCTTAGGACCTTTCAAGAATGTCAAGTATTGTGGTTTGTTTTACGAAGTATGGTCCTAAGGTTTCTAATCGGTTTGGACCTTATCTTCATATCATTCGTCAAGTTGTTCGAAAAGTTGTTTGAGATATTACAAGATAGGACCCCATTGACGTTTAGTCCGTTGTTAATTTCAAATTCGGCTTCAAGATAACATTTATTCGGACTTTGGGTCATTATAGTTTGTGATTCTTAAGACGTTGCAAGTTTGTTTTTGAAATTTAGTTTCAAAATATTTTTGTTCAAGTATCATTTGTAAGGGCACTTTAAGGTTATTTTCCTTTTTTTCCGGTTTGCTAATTCATGGGGTTATGATGTTGCAAGTGGGTGGATTGAAATCACAAGGAATGAACAAGAATGTGTTATGCGTGTGTTCTGAGGTCTTCATGGTTGTTTATGATACCATCATGAAGGATGGTGACCAAGGATTAAGCATGGAAGAAATTTCCCAAGTTATAAACTTGCCAGGAGCAGATTTAGATGAACTGATTATTGATGCTCTTCAAGCATTTGGAAAAGCTTTAAAGAAGATGAGTGAGGACCATTTTGATAGCAAAATACTGATAAAAAGGGAAGGGGAAAATTTCGTCAAGAATTATTTTATTAATCAACAAGGAAACAAGGAATCAGTGGCAATTGAGGGATAACAGAATCGGTTGAGAGGAAGATTTCTAGTACAACACTCAGAAAAATAACTTCAATAAAGAATTCAATTACAAAACCACAAGATTACACAAAAACAGGAATTCACACAAGGATTAACTGAATTACAAATAAACTCGGAATTCAGAATTGTTATGATCATCAAATTTGTGAAGAAAAAAACAACAAAACTTCAATTCTTCATTCTACACCGTCAATTTTCGTCCGCCACCAAGAAACCTCTCCAATGCTTTATTAAATCTTCAATGACAGAAAAATACCAAGCAGCTATGACATAAAGCAAAAGCATTTGCAGAAGAAGGAAATCAGGAAAAAGCGCAGAAACCACCATATCCTCAACCTTCGATTTCCCTTTCACCTTCACAGCATGCCCATCACAATGTCAACTAGTTTTCACCTGCATTTCCATAACAGAAAATCAGTGGAAACTCAACCAACAAAAGACTCAATACCAAAAAAAATAACTAACAAAACATAACAGAATTTCAGTTACAGCCAATTAACAGATAACCAAAACCGTAACAGAATTCATCAATCTCAAAATAGAAAGCAAAGTCATAACTGAATTTCACCACCAGTTCATAACAGTATGGAAAGAAAATCAGAATTCATAATAGAAGATAACCAAGTTCATAACAAGCTTCAAAAACTCATAACAGAAACAGAAATCTAAAAAACTGACTTCTAACAAACTTATCTTCCAGAAGGATCTAGAAAATCAGCTCCTATAAATCAGAGCTCCTCCTCTTCAATTCGGGTTCTTCCCACTCTTCCACCATTCTTCAATCTTCTTAAACCACAATCCTCTTCTCCTCTTCGATCTTATCACCTTTTTCCTCAATCTTCATTCATCTTCCCGCAGCTTCTTCTTCTTCTCCTTCAACTTCTTCCCCAACCACCTCTCTTCTCGAAATCATTCTTCTTCTTCACCCTCATTGACTTCATCCCCTTCAATCTTCACCAAGACCGAATGAACGTGCAAATCTCCAAAGAACCATATCAATCTTCTTACAAAGATTTTGAAACATACAGCCAATCAAAAGCAAAGTAGGAGGACATTCAAATCGAACAAATGGAGAAAAGGACAGAATAATATGAGTACCTGAGATCGCGAGCTTGGATTCGTATCCGAAGTGTCAAAGTCGCAACCTCATTGAAGACGCGTGAACGGCTTCATCCGCATCCACCAAGAAGCTCTGTCGTCAGTAATCTTAAGGTACGACGTCCCTATTATTGCTTTGGTGAGGTGATTAAGCTCCGTCTTTTTGCTGAGGCAGGATTACAAGGGTTTTGTTTTCGAATTGGTGGAAGAGTTAATGTTAGGGTTTTGGTTTGTTGGAACGGAAGAAGATGAAGGTGTTAGTTTCATAGAGATGAAGGTGGTGAGGGGAGAGGAAGATAGAAAGGTTGTGGTGACGAAGAAGAAAAAGCTAGCGGCGGCGGAGAGCTTAAGGGGATTTAGGGTTTTTTCAAACTGTAATTTTATTAAGAATAAGTGAGGATAGAAGATGAGATGAAAGGTTGAAGAAAGAGAGTGCGGTGGCCAAATGAAGAAGGAGATGAAGCCGAGAGGAAGAAGAGGAGATGGTTGTGGGCGGCGGAAGGAGAAGGAAAGAGAAGAGTTAGGGTTTTTTGTTCTTTCTTTAGGGTTTGACATTTCGTTATTTGAAGCGGATTTAATGGGAATAATAAGAAGATTAAGAGGTTTAATTGGTGTTAATGTTCATTAATTGAGTTAATTTTTGTTTATGCCCCATAATTAACCATTAAATCTCATAACGACTTGATTCTCTCCACCATCCCTTTGATTATTCAAGATAAATGTTGAATTTTGGGGTCCAATCCGGCGGTGACACTTGTCACCGTCCGGTTGGGCCACCCTTCCATAATCGTACGCAGACCGCACACTATAGTTTACCATGTACCCTCATAAGTTCCTGTGCATTTTGAGCCCAGCATTGCTTTCCGCACCCCCCGTTTAAGGCCTAGCATAAAACCATTGAAAAAAAACGCTACCAGCACCCCCTGGCTCCTGCGGAACTGGACTTATCCCTGTTTGATATTGGCACCTCATTTTAAGGCCCATCACGAAAACAACATGGAAAAATTGCCTACTACACCTCCCCCAGACTTCCTGCATTCTGGGCCTCACTCATATTGCTACCAGCACCCTGTTTCAAAGCCCATGTACGAAATCAGCATAAAAATATCACTTTTCTCACCCCCTAGTTTCTAGCCCAATTGGGCTTAGCCCTGTTGCTATCCATACCCCTCTTTTGAGCCCAGTTAATAAAAATAACTAAATAAATCACTAAGTCCACCACCCTTTATTTTCTCTTAGATTTTTTGTTTTTGTTTTGCATAGTTTAGAAAATAATTCCATAAAAATAGGAAAATGTTTAGAAAAAATTCTATAAAAAATTAAGTAGGCTTTTAATTCATTTTAGCATTGTTTAGCATTTTATTTTCCTGAATTTGCTTTATTTTTGAATTAATTGTGATTTTTTTCATGTAAGTGGTTTTTAATGAATTTCCTTCAAATGTACATAAATTTGTAGATTTTATTTCTTAGCCTTCCAGTAACTTATTTGAACCATTCTTTTTACCATAGTTAGAGGACTCATAATAGTACTTAAAATATTTTTTGTGGATTTTTTAAGGCATTTTATCTCAGGTTTTAGTGGCTTAATCCTTAGAAAATAATGACTAATTCTTAGGTGGAAATAAATAATTTTTAGCCATAGCAAAATTCAGATTTTTAAGGATTCCTTTTAACACAATGTTATAAGTAGTTTTAGGACCCTATAGAATTAATCTCATAATTGTTTCAGAAGTTTTACTATTTTTTAGGATATTAATATTTAGGCCTTTATACATGTAAATTTCCATTAGTTTAGGCTAGGATATTAAGGTTCATAAAAAGTAGTTTAATTATATTTAATCCTTATGATTTAATATGGACTTAGACTAGTTTAGATTCTGATTTCTTAGAATGAAAACATTAGGTAATGCCCTTAGTTTAGAACTTAGGCTTAGGATTCACACTAATTAGACTTAGAATAGATGTAGGACTATTTCAGGTTTATGTCTTTAATTGTTTTGCTTTGAATTTTATTTTTACCTTCAAATTTTAATGCTTTGTATATTGGTTGATATTTCACTTGTATAGGTTCCCCTTGGCTTTAGAATCGACTTATCTTCCTTAGGAAGTAAGTTGCATTCTATTAATTCTAAGTTCTTTCTCCATTAGGTTTAGAGACCTCATTAACCATAGGACCTCATTTGTAAATAAACAAAAATTAGGGTTGTGTCTTAGTTCCCCATTAGATTTTCCCTTTTGCAATTTGAGTCATTCTTTCCCACCTCATGAAGAAAAGCAATAAAACATTTAATGAAAAACCGAACATTCTCGTATGACACGAGACTTTGTTGCGAAGTGCTTATACGCGTCCTGTTTCGGGGCGAGGTGTAGGTACTTCCCGCGATGGATAGGTCTTAGTACGAGACTGCTCACAAACAAAATTTAAAACACTTCTCTTAAAAGACAAAAACAAATAATAAGCGACTATCCTGCAAGAACTTCTTTTCTTATCTCATTCACTCACAACGCGAACTCGCGACGACTTGTCTCGCATGCAAGACGGTAAACGCACTCGTACCAGACGAGCCTGCAACACCTGAGCATCGACATACACAGTTCTAGCATAAAAAACACGAACAAATAGGTCCCGCCTTAGTTAGGCAAACTACATCGACTCTGATCCTCATTATCCCGATGAGGTACGTAGGCAGCGGGGTAGGGCCCGTTCGATCACATTCTTTATTTTCCCTACATTTCCCCCTTTCTTTCCATTCTCTTTTCTTACTCCTTTCTCATTCCAGTTTCCAGTTAGCAGTTCATTTTAGCATCACTCTATTTTCTCACCCTTTGAAGCAAACAAACAAGCGTGGATCTTGTCGGGTACGGCGGACGGTCTGGGGTGCTAATACCTTCCCAGGTCGTAACCGACTCCCGAACCCAGATCTTTGGTTCGCAAGGCCTCATCCTTTCCTTCTTCCTCAGGTTTGTGCAACATTACCTTTCCCATTCTCTCGGGATAAAAAATGTCTGGCTAGCGACTCTACCTTTTCCGCGCCACTTTCGCGTTTGTACTAGGATGAAAATCCCGGGAGCGATAGCTGGCGACTCTGCTGGGGATCGAACCCAGAATCTCTGGTTTCCCTTGTAGAGTCAATCCTAGAGCCTGTTTGGTTTTGTTTCTTTGGGTGTTTATCTGTTTGCTGATGTGTGCTTTAGTTTAGCTTTACTGTTTTTATTTATAGTTCTTACTTCACAACTTCACTTTACCGCATTTATTTACTGCTTTCAATATTTATTTTCCATGCATCATATTATACCGGACTGTCTGGCTGTGTTGGTTTTCATTTTTTTGCAGGGTGGGAGTTACTGTGAGATAATCCAACTACCTGACTTGAGTGCACTATAGGATTAGCGTGGACACGTTGTGCTCGCATGGTTACATGATGAGTGGCAATGTGTTCCACACCCAGATTGTGACTGTCTCAGGACTATTCTGTGTGGGAGTTCTTCTCCACTTCAGGGTACAACCTTGATAGTTATGTTCATCTGGTGACCGATCTTCGAGGACCTTAATGGGAACACCCCTCTCCAGTGATGACAGTGGCAGACCACATTTGTTGGCAAACCCACTCGCATCCGAGGGTCCATTTGGAACTCGCATAGGATGGTCTGGTTCTCTCATAGGAATTCAGTTAAAGCAAACTGATCGTATGACGGTAGTATTGTACCCTTCGGGATGAATGTACTATTGTTTCTCGACTCAGTGCTTGAAGCTGGAGACTTGTGAGGGATGCTTGTTTTTCCGAACTCAACTGAGGCCTCCCTGAGTAGTACATAATGCCAAACCGATTCCCTGATTTGGTCATGAGCCATTTCTCGGAAATGGTGAACGTATTATTGCTATTCGGCTTTGAGAGTCCGTGATGTTGACCCGAGTAGCACACCCGTGATATTGGGAGGGGTTTACAGGTTTGCAGGAACCCTAATACCTTCAGCATACCCACTTCGCCTTTGGTTCAGTTTTGTGATCTGGATTTCTGGTTCTAAGATATGGATCCCAGATCAGAGGGATTGTTATTGTGATATGTGGATATTGTGACCTTGCACCGACACCTGATTATATGATTGGCACATCACAGACACTTCACTGATCACATGCCTCGCCTTGCATAAGCATCATATCATCATTAATCATTTGTGTTTCTTTTATTTCCAGGGTCTGCATTACTTCCGGTTCCTGGTCATATCATTGCTTCAGAATGGAAGACGTCAGAAAGAGAACTGTGCACTACAAATTCTTTGATACCAAGATGGACCTGATCAACCAATTGGTGTCTCTGATTACCCTGGGTCATTGGGGTTACTTCAAGGAAAAGTATGGTGATCTTCTGGATTTGGTATTCAACTTGGATAGCTCTTAGAGAAGCGTCATTCACACTTTGTTGCAGTATTACGATCCACGGATCAGGTGTTTCACATTTCATGACTTTCAGTTGGGTCCTTTGCTGGAAGAGTATGCTGAGATTATGGGAGTGTCAATCAAGGATCAGATTCCTTTCAACTCAGAGATGACAAGACCAACCCATGATGACATCGCCAAAGCTCTTTATTTGATCCCATCAGAGGTATATGTTAATCTGGTTACCACCAAGGCAGGAGTACTTGGTTTTCCCTTAGTGTTTCTGGTTAGAAGAGCTGAAGAATGTGCCAGGGGAAAGCAGTGGGATTCAGTTTGCGCCATCTTGGCATTATCTGTGTATGGGATAGTTTTGTTTGCTGACATGGAGAAGTTCGTGGATATGAATGCCATTCATTTGTTTGTGTTGAAGAATCTGGTGCCCACTCTCCTAGGTGACTTGCATTATTCAATGCATTATAAGAATGAGAAAAAGCGAGGAGGTCTGGTTAGATGTTGTGCTCCATTATTCTACAAGTGGGTCATGAGACATTTGCCTACTACTGAGAGTTTTACTGATCCTAATACTACTTGGGCCCAGAAGCTGAGTACTTTGTCTGCCAGAGATATTAGGTGGTTTACTTTGAGGTTGAAAGGAAAGAGTTTCATTACCAGTTGTGGGAATTACCCTAATGTGCCTTTGTTGGGAGTATCAGGAGGTATCAACTATAATCCCATTCTTTTGAGAAGACAGTTAGGATATGCGCTCAAGGAGATTGCTGATGAATCTGAGTTATTCCAAACTTTTTACTTCCCGGTGAAAGACAATCTTCCGTTGGTCAGAAAAGTTGCAGGTTCTTGGAAGGTGATCAAAAGAAAGGACACGGTATGTCTAGGCAAGAGCAATAACCGGATGTTCCCTGAATTTGAAGCTTGGATAAAGGAGGAGGTTCAAACGGCTCTAGTCCCTTTTTCTGTACCAACTCCGCCTCCAGCAACGGTGCCTTTAGAAGATTATCAGAAGTTGGAAGCTTTGGTCAAGCAGCTTAGGTTTGAGAATCAAGAGGCTTATAATTCTTGTCAGAAATTGATGATTCAGAACCGTCAGTTAGAGGATAGAGCTATACAAGCTGAGGAAACAGTTCGTCTCAAGCAGAAGGACTTCGAAGAGAGAGAGATTTACTTCAAGAAAAAGGGATTAGCTGAGACTCACAAGGCGGCCCGGCGCCGGAAAGAGAGGAAAGACCAGAATGAGGCCAATGAAGCTGTTACCTTATGGCAAGAAAAATGGGAAGACAATTTGAAGAAGCAAAAGGAGTTGGACGTCATGCATAACCTGGAAATCAAGAGTCTTCAAGATTCCTTTGATGGACAGAGAAAGCTCCTGCAGAAGGCTTATCATCAAGAGAAGGGTCATCTACAACGTCTAGCAGAAAGTCAACAAGTAGTAAAAGAAGCTCAAAAAGAAATAGAAGACTTGAAATTGAAAGCTGGTGTAAAGAGGTCAAAGGCCGAGCCGGGTCCAAGCAAAGAGAATGAGATGACATTCCTGCAGCAGATTGAAGAGTTACATGCTTCCTTTGATACGAGGGACCTCCTCATCCAGAGACTCATCCAGGAGCCTAATCACCTGGATATCGTTCAGTTGTTCCAGAATGTCAAGCGTCTTAGCTGGAGGCTGCAAGGCTTAGAGTTCCCTAGGGTTTAGTTTCATGTTATTATACTTGGATTACCCACAGGCTTGTTGTGGGATTCCTTTTATTTGATGTACTTTGTTGTTCTTTTGATTGGCACCCTTCGGGGCTTGGTTGTTTCAAACTTCAGTTTATGTGATTGACCTGTTTTGAATCTCTTGTTCGTTATTTGTTGCACCGATACGGGGTAATGAGCACCAATTCTCCACGGCCATCATTGTATTTGAATATTGCTTGGGTCTTCTTCCCAATTTTTGTTCTCTAAATGCCAGGACCGGAAACAGGGAAAGACTTGGGAATAAAAGGAACACATTGCATTGCATACACATCATTTGCATTCCTTCTTTGTTTTTGCAGGTTTTTTTACAGGATGCTTAATTTATCTGTGTTTCAGGCAAAGATTGCGAGAGATGCCAGGACCCGACATCTCCGACACGATATCCTGCATCGCTACGCAACTCGCAGCAATCAGAGGACAGTCATGGACGCTATGCAAACGGAGCTTAATGAGTTTCGCACCAGAATGGGAGAGTTCATGACCATGATGCAAGGGATGGCTCAGGGACAGCAAGAGTTAAGGAATGCAATTCAAGGGCTCAACCCTCCTCATACTAATACTCCTGTGGCCACTTCTGACGGGCAAGGGGCTCCTCCCAACACCAGCAATGGCCCTGGTGGACCTCATGTAGATGTTTAAGAATTGGCAGAATTTTTGACCAACAAGAAAGATTGAATTCAGTTCAGAATGTCCTATCAAATGTTGGGACATTATCAAACAGAGTATAAGAACTTATTTCAGGATGTCTCACCAGATGTTGGGACATTGTATAAATGAATTAAGTTCAGTTTTTCAGGATGTCCCAACAGATGTTGAGACATCTCAAACCTGCTACCAGAATTAATTAATGACTAACTGATCTGAGATATTTAAGGAGAGTTATCTGGAATTAATTATGGTTGGATAAAAACAGAACAAGGCGCATCTGTAGGAAGTTTTATATTGAGGATTCAGATTAAAACAGAAGACCTAAATCACCTAGAATCTAGGAAGTAACAAACCCTAATTCAAGGTGGAAGCTGCATGCGCATTAGGGCTGGATCATTCTACAGAAAGCCCAAATTACAGACACCTATTTAATGAACAGAAACTCACAGAATTGAGTACGAATTTCAGAAGACCAAATAGGGTGTCTAGTGTTTTAATAGCAGGTTGTTTTATTGTACCACTTTATGAGCTTTTAAGCAGAAGTGCATTTGTGACTTGATTGAAACTGTGAAGTAAGATCAAGCTGTTTTGTTTGAAGTATGACTTCAATTTCATTAAACTTGTAAACAAAATCACTGTGTGATTGAGGGGGAGTGAGTAGGGTACTCTTATCTAAGTTGTGTCTTAGGTAGAAATTGCATTGGGTAGTTATTAAGTGATAGATTAAACAGGGTGGTTTAAGTCTAGAATTAATATTACTTATAGTGGATTTCCTCCTGGCTTGGTAGCCTCCAGATGTAGGTGTGGTTATACACTGAACTGGGTTAACAAACTTCTGTGTTGTTTACTTTTCTTGCTATTTAAGTTTTGGTTAAATCTGTCAAGTGTTGGGACATCTCTTAGGACATCTCATACCTGATCACAGAATTTCAATTGGCATCAGAGCAGGCACCATGCCTGTTTATACTGGGTGAGATCTAGGGAATACAAATTCTGGAAACATGGACAGAGATATAGGATCAGTAAATAGACCACCTATACTGGATGGATCTAATTATGACTACTGGAAGCCAAGAATGATTGCATTCTTAAGATCACTTGACAACAGGGCATGGAGAGCAGTCAACATTGGATGGGATCATCCTGTCCAAGACACCAAAGATGGATCAAAAATGCTGAAACCTGAAGAAGAATGGAGTAAGGAGGAAGAAGATTCAGCACTAGGCAACTCCAAGGCCTTAAATGCTCTATTCAATGGCATTGATAGGAACATCTTTAGACTTGTGCATCATTGTGAGCTAGCCAAAGATGTGTGGGATACTCTCAAAACAACTCATGAAGGAACATCAAAGGTAAAGATGTCAAGACTTCAACTTCTCACAACCAAGTTTGAAAACT
Source organism: Lathyrus aphaca (assembly GCA_963966055.1). Lineage (NCBI taxonomy): Eukaryota > Viridiplantae > Streptophyta > Magnoliopsida > Fabales > Fabaceae > Lathyrus > Lathyrus aphaca. The sequence goes on along the minus strand of OZ014522.1, from coordinate 458,782,354 downwards.
TGAGAATGAAGGAAGATGAGACAGTTCATGAATTCTACATGAACATCTTAGAAGTAGCTAATACTTATGGAGCTTTGGGAGAAAAGATGACTGATGAAAAGCTTGTAAGAAAAATCCTCAGATCTTTGCCAAAAAGATTTGACATGAAAGTCACAGCAATAGAAGAAGCTCAAGACATATGCTCTATGAAAGTTGAAGAACTCATTGGTTCCCTTCAAACTTTTGAGATGGGAATGAATGACACAAATGTTAAGAAGAACAAAAGCATAGCCTTGGTGACAAATACTGATGAAGAAGAAGATGATGAATCAGAAAATGGTAAAAGCTTATCAGACAACCTTGCTATGCTTGGAAGACAATTCAAAAAGATTCTCAGAGGAATGGAAGGCAAATCCAAACCCAGTGGAAGATACACAAACTCTTCTGAGAACAGGAGACCTTATGATGCTAACAGAAGGTCAAATTATGATGAAAAGACCAGTCAAGAAAAAGGAGTCAAATGCCATGGATGTGAAGGATATGGACACATCAGGAATGAATGTCCTACCTACTTAAAAAGGCAAAAGAAAGGACTATCTGTAACCTGGTCTGATGAAGACTCAGGAGGTGACTCAGAAGAAGAATCAGCTAAGCATATCACTGCTTTAGCTGGATTATGTGAGTCTGAAAGTGAATCCAGTGATGGGGAGCTTACTTTTGAAGAACTTGAGCAAGCATTCAAAGATCTATACAAAAGAAGCACTGAAATATGCAGTGAGGTTATAAAGCTAAAGAAGCAGAATGAGGCACTAGAAGATGAAAAAGCAAGTGATCAAGAGATCATTGACACCTTGAAAAGTGAAGTAAGTCTTCTCAACTCCAAATTGGAACACATGTCCAAATCTGTTAGAATGTTGAACAGCAGCTCAAATACACTGGATGTTATTCTCAACAACAATAAGTATTCAGGGGATAAAAGTGGACTGGGATTTAATAGAGTACATAAAGATGAAGCTAGCTCTAGCAAAACTACTTCAAAATCCATACAGTCAAACAGGATGTCCCAACAGATGCTTCAACATCATGAAAAGAACACAAAGTCAAGCATAATGTTCCAACAGATGTCTCAACATTCTGAAAAGAACAAAATGAAGAAGATGTATCAAAGATGGAGATGTCATCATTGTGGAAGATTTGGACATATCAAACCTTATTGTTATAAGCTGCATGGATATCCAAATCAGATGTATCAGCAACCTCCTAAGCAGAAGATAGAAGTTACCAAGAAAGTGCTGCATAGACATCAAAGAAATCAGCAACCTCCTAAGCAGAAGACAGAGGTCATAAAGAAGGTATGGAGACCAAAAGCTAGTCTTGATGCTGATCAAAGCTACATACCCAAGAACAAGATCAACAAACAACCTTGGAGCTCTACTAATGAACAATACACAGGGCAAAGATATCAAAAGAAATCTCAACTCAAATGGTCAAAGAAAAATGTTGCATATATAGCACATACATCACTAAGAGTATCAGCCAAAGAAGACTGGTACTTTGACAGTGGATGTTCAAGACACATGACTGGATTGAAGAATCTGCTAGTAGACTTAAAGTCTCATTCATCCAGATATGTAACCTTTGGAGATGGAGCTAAAGGAGAAATCAAGGGAGTTGGAACCTTGGACTGTCAAGATTTTCCAAGACTAGATGATGTTCTGCTAGTTAAATGTTTAACTGCTAACCTGATCAGCATAAGTCAATTATGTGATCAAGGATACAGTGTAAACTTTACCAAAACAGAATGCATAGTGACTAACAAAGAACAAGAGGTTGTCATGAGAGGAGCCAGATCTAAAGACAACTGTTACATGTGGGAACCTCAAGACTTCAGTCTCACTTCAACTTGCTCTTTAGCTAAAGAAGAAGAAGTGAAACTATGGCACCAAAGACTAGGTCATCTTCATTTCAGAGGCATAAAGAAGATCATATCTATGGAAGCTGTAAGAGGTATTCCTAAACTGAAGATTGATGATGGCAAAATATGTGGTGAATGTCAAATAGGCAAGCAAACCAGGATGTCCCATCCAAAGCTCCAACATCTGACAACTTCCAAAGTTTTGGAACTTCTGCATATGGATCTTATGGGACCTATGCAGGTTGAAAGCCTTGGTGGCAAGAGGTATGCCTATGTGGTGGTTGATGACTTTTCAAGGTATACATGGATAAACTTTATCAAAGAAAAGTCTGATGTATTTGATGTATTCAAAGACTTATGCCAAAGAATACAAAGGGAAAAAGCCAGCTGTGTGATCAGAATTAGAAGTGATCATGGAAAAGAATTTGAGAACCAAAAGTTCTTAGATTTCTGCTCTTCAGAAGGAATCAATCATGAATATTCTTCACCAATCACTCCTCAACAGAATGGGATTGTTGAGAGGAAGAATAGAACTATTCAAGAATCAGCAAGAGCTATGATCCATGCTAAAAAGTTACCTTTATACTTCTGGGCTGAAGCTATGAACACAACTTGTTACATCCACAACAGAGTTACTCTAAGGAAAGGAACTTTGTCCACAATATATGAAGTCTGGAAGGGCAGAAAACCCACAGTTAAGTACTTCCATGTGTTTGGAAGTAACTGTTATATTCTGGCAGATAGGGAGCAAAGAAGTAAAATGGATCCTAAAAGTGATGAAGGGATTTTTCTTGGATACTCTATAAACAGCAGAGCATATAGAGTATTTAATTCTAGAACCAAGGTTATCATGGAGTCCATAAATGTGATAATTGATGATGCTCCTACAGATGTCCCAGAAGATGTTGGAACATCTGCTGATATCAAGATTGAAGCTGAACAAAAGAATGATCATTATGACTTCACTCAAACTGATACAAGGACAGAAGAATCCAGCAAACCTCCCTCCATCAGAATACAGAAGGATCATCCCAAAGATTTGATAATTGGTGATCCCAACAGAGGTGTAAGCACTAGATCAAGAGAAGTGATTTCAGGTTCTTGTTTTGTGTCTAAAATAGAACCTAAAAACATCAAGGAAGCTCTTACTGATGAATACTGGATTTGTGCTATGCAAGAGGAATTAGGTCAATTCACAAGGAATGAAGTGTGGAATCTTGTTCCTAGACCTGATGACATAAATGTGATTGGAACAAAATGGGTGTATAAGAACAAGTCAAATGAACAAGGAGTTGTTACAAAGAACAAAGCTAGACTTGTAGCTCAAGGATACACTCAAATTGAAGGAGTAGACTTTGATGAAACCTTTGCACCAGTAGCAAGGCTTGAATCAATCAGACTACTTTTGGGAATTGCTTGTATCTTAAAGTTCAAGCTATTTCAAATGGATGTGAAAAGTGCCTTTTTAAATGGTTATCTTAATGAAGAGGTATATGTAGAACAGCCTAAAGGATTTGTTGATCCAAGCTGTCCAAATCATGTATACAAACTAAAGAAGGCTCTTTATGGTCTGAAGCAAGCTCCAAGAGCATGGTATGAAAGGCTGACTACTTTTCTTATCAAGCAAGGGTACAGGAAAGGTGGAATTGACAAAACCTTGTTTGTTAAAGATGAAGAAGGAAATGTCATGATTGCTCAAATCTATGTAGATGACATTGTCTTTGGTGGGATGTCTGATAGGATGGTCAAACATTTTGTCAACCAAATGGAATCTGAATTTGAAATGAGCTTAGTAGGAGAATTAACCTACTTTCTTGGACTGCAAATAAAACAAATGGAGGACTCCATGTTCATTTCCCAAAGCAAGTATGCTAAGAACATAGTCAAGAAATTTGGAATGGACAGTGCTACTCATAAGAGAACTCCTGCCCCCACACATTTAAAGCTGACCAAAGATGAAAAGGGTGAGAATGTAGATCAAAGCATATACAGAAGCATGATTGGAAGCTTGTTATATTTGACTACTAGAAGACCAGACATATCATTTGTAGTAGGTGTATGTGCAAGATATCAAGCTGATCCAAAAGTCAGTCATCTCAATCAAGTCAAGAGAATTCTTAAATATGTTAATGGTACTTGTGACTATGGCATAATGTACTTTCATGGATGCAAACCTATTCTCACTGGCTTCTGTGATGCTGATTGGGCTGGAAGTACTGATGACAGAAAAAGAACTTCAGGAGGATGCTTCTTTCTAGGAAACAATTTTATTTCTTGGTTCAGTAAGAAACAAAATTGTGTATCCTTATCTACAACTGAGGCTGAATATATAGCAGCTGGAAGCAGTTGTTCTCAGTTGGTTTGGATGAAGCAAATGCTCACTGAGTACAATGTCCCACAAGATGTCATGACATTGTACTGTGACAACTTAAGTGCAATTAACATATCAAAGAATCCTATCCAACATAGCAGGACCAAGCATATTGATATCAGACATCATTTCATCAGAGATCTTGTAGAAGAAAAAGTGATTTCATTGGAACATGTAGCTACAAATCTACAGTTAGCTGATATCTTTACAAAAGCATTGGATGCTACACAATTTGAGAACTTAAGGGGCAAATTGGGAATCTGTTTATATGAGATTTAGCAGTTAATGAGATGTGCCAACATGTCATATGACATTGTATGGCATAAGTTCCAGATGGCAACACCAGTCTGGTCAAGAACCTTGGGTATTCCATTCCTAATCATTTTCAATGTAACGGCTACTTATATAATAACAGTATGCATTCAGCTATCCATATTCTCATCATACTATCAAAAGCGAATTGCATTATCTAGCTGTTCTTCAGAAATCATCAACCCTAAAACTTCTCATTCATCTTCTTTGAAAATGTCTCAAAACCCTAACACTCCTGAAGAAATTCTCAACAAAGAAGATGTGGTTCATGCAACCCCCATCTCTGTGGTACCCATGAAGTCAACCCCTTTGGACGAAATCAGAGGAAGTGTTCCTCATGCTAAAAAGCCAAGAACTCCAAAGAGAGCAAAAGATCAAGTCTGCAGCAAAATTAAAGGCATTCCTTCACCAGCAAACATGCCTCCAAAATCTTCTGAATATGTGGATGATTCCATAAAGGAGATAGTCAACAAGATTCTTTCTGAACAAAGAATGGTTAGTGGCATATCTATCCCACTGAACACCATGTCAGCTCCACAAGAAGATCATCAAACTCAAGCTGCAAAGGACACTCCTGATCAACAGGATGTCCCAATAAATGTTGAAACATCTGAAGATGATCAAAAGGCTTCATCTGATGCTGATGTAGAAGAATCTGAGGACCAGAAAAAGGCCTCAAATGAAAGTGGTGAAGAAGAATCTGAGGATCAGACCAAAGCCTCAACTGAAGAGCATATCTCTGCTGATCAACCAGCTGAAGAAGAGACTGCTCAATCTCCTCCTGTGGTGAATCTTGAGCAGGATTCTGATATAGAGATCATTGCCTCTGTAAGACCTAGCATAGCCAGAAGGCTCAGGACTAGGAAAGGAAAGATGCAAGCAGGACATGCAGTTCCTGAGAAGAAGAAAACTACCCCAAAGAAAGACAAGGCCAAAACTGTCGTTGGTCCTACAAAGCAATGGAGCAAAGTCCAAACACAAAAGAGGAAAGCTGTCACCCCATCAGACTCAGATGTTGAATCAGATGTCCCAACATCTCCTCCAAAGAAGAAACCAGCACCCTCTATGGCTTCAACTGCTGTTCCAGAAGCTCCCTTGGACAACATCTCATTTCATCATGTTTCAAGTGTAAACAGATGGAAATTTGTGTACCAAAGAAGGGTATCCCTTGAAAGAGAGCTGAGCAGTAATGCACTTGAGTGCACTGAACTGATTGATCTCATCTCTGCTGCAGGCCTCTTCAAAACAGTCTCCAATATCTCTCCTTGCTATGAACTTCTTGTCAAAGAATTCATTGTCAATCTTCAGGAAGATTGTGCCAATGGTAAGTCTTCTGAATTTAGAAAAGTCTTTGTTAGAGGTAGGTGTGTAGAGTTCTCTCCTCAGATCATCAACCAATACCTTGGAAGAGAGTCTGATGGACCAAATGAGCTAGGAAAGACTGATAACCAAGTCTGCAAGGTTATCACTGCAAACCAGGTCAAGGCATGGCCAGTGAAAGGAAAGCTCTCAGTGAGCATGCTGACAAGAAAATATGCCATGCTAAACAGGATTGGTACAGCAAACTGGGTGCCTACCAATCACACATCTTCAATATCCACTGGCTTGGGCAGGTTTATCTATGCTATGGGGACTCAGACTAAGCTGGATTATGGTGCCTACATATTTGATCAGACCTTGAAGCATGCTAGCTCTTCTGCAACAAAGCTGCCAATAGCTTTTCCCTCCTTGCTGTGTGGTATAGTACTAAGTCAATACCCTGGGATTCTCACTGAGAAGGACACAGTCTGCAAGAGAGAAAGCCCTCTGGCATTTCACTACAAACTGTTCCTCAGTCATCATGCAGCAGATGTTGAAGCACCCTCTGGGACATCTGCAGGTCCTTCAACTGCCAAGACTCCAATCTCCAAGACTGCATTGATTGCTGAACTGAAGAGCACTTGTAAAGAACTTGAAGCTAGGAAGCTGAATCTTGAAGAAATCATCCAAAGGCTGGAAAGTGAAGGTGATCAGAAAGCTACTTCTGATGAAGAAACTGAGGAAGCTGAAGAAACTGAATGTGATGAATCTGAGTGATCATTGTATGTGAGGAAAAATGTATGACAACTGCATTGTAATTTAGAATCAATGACTTTGGCCCCAAAATTTGTGTCTAACAAGGGGGAGAACAACAACAACAACAATGTGTATGCTGTTTAATTATGAATGAAAAATCTGTTTGTTTGTTTCTGAACTGAATCAGTGTGTTTTGATAAATATTTCTGTTGCAACAAGACTGGATACATGTATGTTTGAGGGGGAGTAATCTCAAATATGATTCAACAGAAAAGTAATGTTATACTCTGATAAAAGAACTTCTGCTGCACTCTGATAACCAGAAAAGATGTTAGCCAAAAATTAGCCAAAGGGGGAGTTTGTAGATGTTTAAGAATTGGCAGAATTTTTGACCAACAAGAAAGATTGAATTCAGTTCAGAATGTCCTATCAAATGTTGGGACATTATCAAACAGAGTATAAGAACTTATTTCAGGATGTCTCACCAGATGTTGGGACATTGTATAAATGAATTAAGTTCAGTTTTTCATGATGTCCCAACAGATGTTGAGACATCTCAAACCTGCTACCAGAATTAATTAATGACTAACTGATCTGAGATATTTAAGGAGAGTTATCTGGAATTAATTATGGTTGGATAAAAACAGAACAAGGCGCATCTGTAGGAAGTTTTATATTGAGGATTCAGATTAAAACAGAAGATCTAAATCACCTAGAATCTAGGAAGTAACAAACCCTAATTCAAGGTGGAAGCTGCATGCGCATTAGGGCTGGATCATTCTACAGAAAGCCCAAATTACAGACACCTATTTAATGAACAGAAACTCACAGAATTGAGTACGAATTTCAGAAGACCAAATAGGGTGTCTAGTGTTTTAATAGCAGGTTGTTTTATTGTACCACTTTATGAGCTTTTAAGCAGAAGTGCATTTGTGACATGATTAAAACTGTGAAGTAAGATCAAGCTGTTTTGTTTGAAGTATGACTTCAATTTCATTAAACTTGTAAATAAAATCACTGTGTGATTGAGGGGGAGTGAGTAGGGTACTCTTATCTAAGTTGTGTCTTAGGTAGAAATTGCATTGGGTAGTTATTAAGTGATAGATTAAACAGGGTGGTTTAAGTCTAGAATTAATATTACTTATAGTGGATTTCCTCCTGGCTTGGTAGCCTCCAGATGTAGGTGTGGTTATACACTGAACTGGGTTAACAAACTTCTGTGTTGTTTACTTTTCTTGCTATTTAAGTTTTGGTTAAATCTGTCAAGTGTTGGGACATCTCTTAGGACATCTCATACCTGATCACAGAATTTCACCTCATATTCCAGAACCAGGCACGTAAACTTTCGTTCCAGTACAAGACAGGCAGGAGGACCAATTCCATTTTTTCAACAATGACATGGGGTTCGCTGGAGAAGGAAATCTTAATGATTTTTTGGTGCTTGCTGAGAAAGTCAAAGCCCTCGAGTGTAGAGATACTTTGGGGATAGATGTGTCACAATCGATTACTTCACCAAATGGGTCGAAACAGCGTCTTATGCCAACATCACCAGACATGTGGTGGCCAGATTTCTGAAGAAAGATATCATCTGCAGATATGGAGTTCCCGAGCGAATCATTACTGATAATGGTTCCAATTTGAACAACAAAATGATGGCTGAGTTATACCAGGACTTTAAGATTTAACATCACAATTCTTCTCCTTACCGACCAAAGATGAATGGTGCGGTTGAAGCAGCAAACAAGAATATTAAGAAGATTATGCAGAAAATGGTTGTCACTTATAAGGATTGGCATAAGATGTTACCATTTGAGTTGCATGGGTACCGAACGTCAGTCAGGACGTCGACTGGGGCAACTCCTTTTCCCCTAGTATATGGTATGGAGGCAGTCTTACCTGTTGAAGTGGAATTTTTTTTTTTTTTTGCATGTTATGATGGATGTCAAGCTTGATGAGGCTAAATGGGTGCGTTCCCGATATAACCAATTGTGTCTAATTGATGAAAAGAGATTAGCAGTTGTGTGTCATGGTCAACTTTATCAGAGGAGAATGAAGCGAGCATTTGATCTGAGAGTACGCACTCGAGAGTACCAAGTAGGTGAATTTGTACTCAAGATAATCATTCCTCCAGGTTCAGATCACACGGGCAAGTGGACACCGAATTATGAGGGCCCATTCATAGTAAAGAAAGTTTTCTTTGGTGGAGCACTGATGCTCACTACTATGGATGGCGAAGACTTCCAGTCCCCTGTTAACTCGGATGCAGTTAAAAAATACTTCGAATAAAAAGACCCGCTGGACACAAAAACAGAATTAAAGTCCAGGCAAAAAAGGGCATCCCGGCGAGCTAAAAAAAGAATAAAAAGCTCGGGCAAAAGTTAGGGAAATAAAAAAAATGTACACCCGCTGAGTTGAAAAGCCACATCGGACAACTCAGGAAAAAAAGCGTATCCCGGTGGATTGAAAACCCGAAAGGGCGATCCACGCAAAATAAGGGAATAAGCGAACGACTGCGATCCGGGTAATCTGTACCACAACATCGTCTCAGTCAACTTGACAATGTCAGAAGGGTGGGAATCAATCCACTCTTCTCCTTAGAGAGAAAAGGCAAGAATGAGAAATCTTGAAGACATACGGGTCATAGAAGGAAGGAAACTCATTGGAATGCCATGCAAATTGCCATTAGGATAGTTTATTTTCTCAATTTTTTTACGGTAGCTAGCTCTTTCCAGGTGGTTCTTCCTGATGAAAATTTTCGCTTATTCAGAGGTTTATCAATAAAGAGTATATTCAGTCAATAAGTCTTGTCCTTGTTTTATTTTACTTGTTGTGTTTGCAAAAATGTCCTGAATTTTTGGTAAAAGAACATTGCATTTAAACTTTGTGGTTTTATGAATGACGTGCAAAAAGGAAAAGGTTTAAAATCACTTTGAATGACAGGTGACATGGGATGATTAACTCGTGCCATGTAATTTCCCAGGGCAAATGGATGTATGTTTGTTGTTGCAGGTTTGCAGATAACAGGGGTCTGTTCCCAGACAGTATTCCCCAAGCAGGATATTCCTTCCCCAACAGGATGATACTTTACAGTCTTATTACCCAACAGAGTAGGGTGAGTCTCAACATTCCTAGTAGAGAAGAGGGATTCCCCCAGCTTAGTTAGAATAGGGAGACATCCCCAATAGAACTTCAAAGTAATTGAACAACTCTCTTCCCCAAGCAGCGTTACCTACAGTGAAGTATGCCTAGCAGGCAGTGGAACGCCTTGCATTTCCCCACAATTTTCAGAATGTTAGAATTCGTTTCCCAGCAAGGGTTATTTAACCAAGCATATTCCCCAGCCGAGCCGAAAGATTGCCATGTCCCCATAATTCATGATTGGGATTCACTCTCATCAGTGAAATATTCCCTTGGAAGTCTCCAATTTATTTTTGGCCAGTGTGACAAGTAGCATGGGCAGTTGTTTATTTCCCAACCATAGTTAAGGATTGTCAAGGTATATTGATCTCGTTCCTCAACAGAATGTTAGCCAAGACATTCTCCTGCCCAACGGGGTTTTACATAAAGTATTATCCCCTATAGAGTTGTTACTCTCCTCTCAAATCAAGCATCCTTTTGATACTCGTCTGTATCGTGTTTTACACTCATTTGTGTTTGACACCTTTTGATACTCGTCTGTATCGTGTTTTACACTCGTCTATGTTTCACACCTTTTTATACTCGTCTGTATCGTATTTAACACTCGTCTGTGTTATCTTTTAGTAAGCACCCGTCTGTGTTTAACACCTTTTGATACTCGTCTGTATCGTATTTAACACTCGTCTGTGTTATCTTTTGGCAAACATTTGTCTGTGTTTGATACCTTTTCAATACTCATCTGTATCGTATTTAACATTCGTCTGTGTTATCTTTTGGAAAACACTCGTCCGTGTTTGATACCTTTCCAATACTCGTCCTTATCATGTTTAACACTCGTCTGTGTTACCTTTTGCAAGCACTTGTCTATTTTTTCTTTCAGATACTCGTCTGTATCATTTCTTAACACTTGTCTTTGTTACCTTTTGCAAGCACTCGTCTGTGTTTGATTTGATTTTAATACTCGTCTGTATCATTTCTCATTCACTCGTCTGTGGGGGATTCCTATACTTTTCTGGTACTCGTCTGTATCAGTGGCTGGTACTCGTCTGTATCATTGCCTGTAGCACTCGTCCGTGTGTCTTTGATCATCATCTAATACTCGTTCGTATCATTTACTTAGGGAACTCGTCCGTTTTTCTTTGATGATCATCCAATACTCGTCCGTATTGAGGAGGCTTCAAGTCCCGACGGTGGGATTAAACGTCAAAATGTTTACCGGTTCCCTGGCGTAACAGGTCATCCGAAGAAGACTCGTTCGTCTTAAGCACCACATATCTAAGAAAGATTTGTGAAGAGGACTCGTGTGTCCTAGAGCCGTATATCTACACAAGGTATATGAAGAGGGTTCGTCTATCCTGTTTGTGCATGTCTATCCCACAGACTTAAGTGCACTACCATTTTCCTGACGTACAGGTCACGAAGAAGACTCGTCTGTCTTAAGTGCCATATGTCTATGCAAGGTATATGAAGAGGGATTGTCCGTCCTGGATACCATTCACCTGGCATAATAATTTTGTTTGAGGGTAGCTCGCCTGCTCTATTTGTTTTGAATCTACGCAAGATATGTGTTTTCTTCTGAGTTAAGGTTTCCAAGCAGTTGTTCTCCGTGGTTGGGTTTATTTCCCATTTCTTTTATTCTCTAGCAGAGTGCAAATTTCTAGTTCTTCTTGGTATTCAACCATAGTTCATCTCGAGCGGCCGGCATCTAATGCTCTCGTCCTTTTCAGATTAACAGTTGATTGAATAGGGGCAGCTGTAAGACCCCAAATTTGCCCTCTCCTTTATATCATTTCTTTCATATCATAATCATAGCATAAGCATACCATGTCCTAACATCTGGCATAAAAAAATGGAGCATAATGTAATACCTCAAAATTTGCCCTCATTATTTATTCCCTTTACTGGCTTATCGTTTCGCATTCATCTGCATTTCTCACTAAGTCATTAACATCATGTTAGTGCATTTCATGGATTCACAAGGCATGTGATCAGGGCCCAGGGAAATTAGGGTATCATACCTTATCTGTATCTGTCAGGGATTGAAATGGTGGAGAATATTCATTGGACAACGATTCCACTTCAAATGCGGTTGTTCAGTTGTGTTTCGATTCAGATGGGAGTTTGACCTAATCTTGGTCAAACTAACAGAAGATTATGGCAACTGCAAGATTAGTTGGGCCATTGGTCTGTTTCTTAGACAATTTTCAGGCTGCCGTATGTTGAAATTCATCAGTTTATCGAGCAGTGTTTTGTGTGAAGTTTGGTTCGAATCTTCAGTTTATCGGTGATTCATCTGGATTCGAATGGTCATGGCATGTTTCAGACGATTCAAAGAGTTGTGACTAATCTGGAAAAATATTCAGTGGCTCAGAAATGGTCGTGTTCATAGGCTTGTGCTTCACCCATATGCATCTCATAGTAGGTCATGAAAATCATGGTCATACATTTCATCGAAGCCACAAGGAAATAGATTAAGGTATTGGCTGAGGCATCATAGAAGCTTGGTGTGGGGGATGTTACATTGGATTAAAGGTTTCTACAAGTTAAATTCAAATAGTCTCTCTATGAGCATATTATATAGAATTAGAGTCTTAGTTCATGAACAACGAGGAGTTCTCCTTTAAATTCATCTTATCTTAGGACCTTTCAAGAATGTCAAGTATTGTGGTTTGTTTTACGAAGTATGGTCCTAAGGTTTCTAATCGGTTTGGACCTTATCTTCATATCATTCGTCAAGTTGTTCGAAAAGTTGTTTGAGATATTACAAGATAGGACCCCATTGACGTTTAGTCCGTTGTTAATTTCAAATTCGGCTTCAAGATAACATTTATTCGGACTTTGGGTCATTATAGTTTGTGATTCTTAAGACGTTGCAAGTTTGTTTTTGAAATTTAGTTTCAAAATATTTTTGTTCAAGTATCATTTGTAAGGGCACTTTAAGGTTATTTTCCTTTTTTTCCGGTTTGCTAATTCATGGGGTTATGATGTTGCAAGTGGGTGGATTGAAATCACAAGGAATGAACAAGAATGTGTTATGCGTGTGTTCTGAGGTCTTCATGGTTGTTTATGATACCATCATGAAGGCTGGTGACCAAGGATTAAGCATGGAAGAAATTTCCCAAGTTATAAACTTGCCAGGAGCAGATTTAGATGAACTGATTATTGATGCTCTTCAAGCATTTGGAAAAGCTTTAAAGAAGATGAGTGAGGACCATTTTGATAGCAAAATACTGATAAAAAGGGAAGGGGAAAATTTCGTCAAGAATTATTTTATTAATCAACAAGGAAACAAGGAATCAGTGGCAATTGAGGGATAACAGAATCGGTTGAGAGGAAGATTTCTAGTACAACACTCAGAAAAATAACTTCAATAAAGAATTCAATTACAAAACCACAAGATTACACAAAAACAGGAATTCACACAAGGATTAACTGAATTACAAATAAACTCGGAATTCAGAATTGTTATGATCATCAAATTTGTGAAGAAAAAAACAACAAAACTTCAATTCTTCATTCTACACCGTCAATTTTCGTCCGCCACCAAGAAACCTCTCCAATGCTTTATTAAATCTTCAATGACAGAAAAATACCAAGCAGCTATGACATAAAGCAAAAGCATTTGCAGAAGAAGGAAATCAGGAAAAAGCGCAGAAACCACCATATCCTCAACCTTCGATTTCCCTTTCACCTTCACAGCATGCCCATCACAATGTCAACTAGTTTTCACCTGCATTTCCATAACAGAAAATCAGTGGAAACTCAACCAACAAAAGACTCAATACCAAAAAAAATAACTAACAAAACATAACAGAATTTCAGTTACAGCCAATTAACAGATAACCAAAACCGTAACAGAATTCATCAATCTCAAAATAGAAAGCAAAGTCATAACTGAATTTCACCACCAGTTCATAACAGTATGGAAAGAAAATCAGAATTCATAATAGAAGATAACCAAGTTCATAACAAGCTTCAAAAACTCATAACAGAAACAGAAATCTAAAAAACTGACTTCTAACAAACTTATCTTCCAGAAGGATCTAGAAAATCAGCTCCTATAAATCAGAGCTCCTCCTCTTCAATTCGGGTTCTTCCCACTCTTCCACCATTCTTCAATCTTCTTAAACCACAATCCTCTTCTCCTCTTCGATCTTATCACCTTTTTCCTCAATCTTCATTCATCTTCCCGCAGCTTCTTCTTCTTCTCCTTCAACTTCTTCCCCAACCACCTCTCTTCTCGAAATCATTCTTCTTCTTCACCCTCATTGACTTCATCCCCTTCAATCTTCACCAAGACCGAATGAACGTGCAAATCTCCAAAGAACCATATCAATCTTCTTACAAAGATTTCGAAACATACAGCCAATCAAAAGCAAAGTAGGAGGACATTCAAATCGAACAAATGGAGAAAAGGACAGAATAATATGAGTACCTGAGATCGCGAGCTTGGATTCGTATCCGAAGTGTCAAAGTCGCAACCTCATTGAAGACGCGTGAACGGCTTCATCCGCATCCACCAAGAAGCTCTGTCGTCAGCAATCTTAAGGTACGACGTCCCTATTATTGCTTTGGTGAGGTGATTAAGCTCCGTCTTTTTGCTGAGGTAGGATTACAAGGGTTTTGTTTTCGAATTGGTGGAAGAGTTAATGTTAGGGTTTTGGTTTGTTGGAACGGAAGAAGATGAAGGTGTTAGTTTCATAGAGATGAAGGTGGTGAGGGGAGAGGAAGATAGAAAGGCTGTGGTGACGAAGAAGAAAAGGCTAGCGGCGGCGGAGAGCTTAAGGGGATTTAGGGTTTTTTCAAACTGTAATTTTATTAAGAATAAGTGAGGATAGAAGATGAGATGAAAGGTTGAAGAAAGAGAGTGCGGTGGCCAAATGAAGAAGGAGATGAAGCCGAGAGGAAGAAGAGGAGATGGTTGTGGGCGGCGGAAGGAGAAGGAAAGAGAAGAGTTAGGGTTTTTTGTTCTTTCTTTAGGGTTTGACATTTCGTTATTTGAAGTGGATTTAATGGGAATAATAAGAAGATTAAGAGGTTTAATTGGTGTTAATGTTCATTAATTGAGTTAATTTTTGTTTATGCCCCATAATTAACCATTAAATCTCATAACGACTTGATTCTCTCCACCATCCCTTTGATTATTCAAGATAAATGTTGAATTTTGGGGTCCAATCCGGCGGTGACACTTGTCACCGTCCGGTTGGGCCACCCTTCCATAATCGTACGCAGACCGCACACTATAGTTTACCATGTACCCTCATAAGTTCCTGTGCATTTTGAGCCCAACATTGCTTTCCGCACCCCCCGTTTAAGGCCCAGCATAAAACCATTGAAAAAAAACGCTACCAGCACCCCCTGGCTCCTGCGGAACTGGGCTTATCCCTGTTTGATATTGGCACCTCATTTTAAGGCCCATCACGAAAACAACATGGAAAAATTGCCTACTACACCTCCCCCAGACTTCCTGCATTCTGGGCCTCACTCATATTGCTACCAGCACCCTGTTTCAAAGCCCATGTACGAAATCAGCATAAAAATATCACTTTTCTCACCCCCTAGTTTCTAGCCCAATTGGGCTTAGCCCTGTTTCTATCCATACCCCTCTTTTGAGCCCAGTTAATAAAAATAACTAAATAAATCACTAAGTCCACCACCCTTTATTTTCTCTTAGATTTTTTGTTTTTGTTTTGCATAGTTTAGAAAATAATTCCATAAAAATAGGAAAATGTTTAGAAAAAATTCTATAAAAAATTAAGTAGGCTTTTAATTCATTTTAGCATTGTTTAGCATTTTATTTTCCTGAATTTGCTTTATTTTTGAATTAATTGTGATTTTTTTCATGTAAGTGGTTTTTAATGAATTTCCTTCAAATGTACATAAATTTGTAGATTTTATTTCTTAGCCTTCCAGTAACTTATTTGAACCATTCTTTTTACCATAGTTAGAGGACTCATAATAGTACTTAAAATATTTTTTGTGGATTTTTTAAGGCATTTTATCTCAGGTTTTAGTGGCTTAATCCTTAGAAAATAATGACTAATTCTTAGGTGGAAATAAATAATTTTTAGCCATAGCAAAATTCAGATTTTTAAGGATTCCTTTTAACACAATGTTATAAGTAGTTTTAGGACCCTATAGAATTAATCTCATAATTGTTTCAGAAGTTTTACTATTTTTTAGGATATTAATCTTTAGGCCTTTATACATGTAAATTTCCATTAGTTTAGGCTAGGATATTAAGGTTCATAAAAAGTAGTTTAATTATATTTAATCCTTATGATTTAATATGGACTTAGACTAGTTTAGATTCTGATTTCTTAGAATGAAAACATTAGGTAATGCCCTTAGTTTAGAACTTAGGCTTAGGATTCACACTAATTAGACTTAGAATAGATGTAGGACTATTTCAGGTTTATGTCTTTAATTGTTTTGCTTTGAATTTTATTTTTACCTTCAAATTTTAATGCTTTGTATATTGGTTGATATTTCACTTGTATAGGTTCCCCTTGGCTTTAGAATCGACTTATCTTCCTTAGGAAGTAAGTTGCATTCTATTAATTCTAAGTTCTTTCTCCATTAGGTTTAGAGACCTCATTAACCATAGGACCTCATTTGTAAATAAACAAAAATTAGGGTTGTGTCTTAGTTCCCCATTAGATTTTCCCTTTTGCAATTTGAGTCATTCTTTCCCACCTCATGAAGAAAAGCAATAAAACGTTTAATGAAAAACCGAACATTCTCGTATGACACGAGACTTTGTTGCGAAGTGCTTATACGCGTCCTGTTTCGGGGCGAGGTGTAGGTACTTCCCGCGATGGATAGGTCTTAGTACGAGACTGCTCACAAACAAAATTTAAAACACTTCTCTTAAAAGACAAAAACAAATAATAAGCGACTATCCTGCAAGAACTTCTTTTCTTATCTCATTCACTCACAACGCGAACTCGCGACGACTTGTCTCGCATGCAAGACGGTAAACGCACTCGTACCAGACGAGCCTGCAACACCTGAGCATCGACATACGCAGTTCTAGCATAAAAAACACGAACAAATAGGTCCCGCCTTAGTTAGGCAAACTACATCGACTCTGATCCTCATTATCCCGATGAGGTACGTAGGCAGCGGGGTAGGGCCCGTTCGATCACATTCTTTATTTTCCCTACATTTCCCCCTTTCTTTCCATTCTCTTTTCTTACTCCTTTCTCATTCCAGTTTCCAGTTAGCAGTTCATTTTAGCATCACTCTATTTTCTCACCCTTTGAAGCAAACAAACAAGCGTGGATCCTGTCGGGTACGGCGGACGGTCTGGGGTGCTAATACCTTCCCAGGTTGTAACCGACTCCCGAACCCAGATATTTGGTTCGCAAGGTCTCATCCTTTCCTTCTTCCTCAGGTTTGTGCAACATTACCTTTCCCATTCTCTCGGGATAAAAAATGTCTGGCTAGCGACTCTACCTTTTCCGCGCCACTTTCGCGTTTGTACTAGGATGAAAATCCCGGGAGCGATAGCTGGCGACTCTGCTGGGGATCGAACCCAGAATCTCTGGTTTCCCTTGTAGAGTCAATCCTAGAGCCTGTTTGGTTTTGTTTCTTTGGGTGTTTATCTGTTTGCTGATGTGTGCTTTAGTTTAGCTTTACTGTTTTTATTTATAGTTCTTACTTCACAACTTCACTTTACCGCATTTATTTACTGCTTTCAATATTTATTTTCCATGCATCATATTATACCGGACTGTCTGGCTGTGTTGGTTTTCATTTTTTTGCAGGGTGGGAGTTACTGTGAGATAATCCAACTACCTGGCTTGAGTGCACTATAGGATTAGCGTGGACACGTTGTGCTCGCATGGTTACATGATGAGTGGCAATGTGTTCCATACCCAGATTGCGACTGTCTCAGGACTATTCTGTGTGGGAGTTCTTCTCCACTTCAGGGTACAACCTTGATAGTTATGTTCATCTAGTGACCGATCTTCGAGGACCTTAATGGGAACACCCCTCTCCAGTGATGACAGTGGCAGACCACATTTGTTGGCAAACCCACTCGCATCCGAGGGTCCATTTGGAACTCGCATAGGATGGTATGGTTCTCTCATAGGAATTCAGTTAAAGCAAACTGATCGTATGACGGTAGTATTGTACCCTTCGGGATGAATGTACTATTGTTTCTCGACTCAGTGCTTGAAGCTGGAGACTTGTGAGGGATGCTTGTTTTTCCGAACTCAACTGAGGCCTCCCTGAGTAGTACATAATGCCAAACCGATTCCCTGATTTGGTCATGAGCCATTTCTCGGAAATGGTGAACGTATTATTGCTATTCGGCTTTGAGAGTCCGTGATGTTGACCCGAGTAGCACACCCGTGAGATTGGGAGGGGTTTACAGGTTTGCAGGAACCCTAATACCTTCAGCATACCCACTTCGCCTTTGGTTCAGTTTTGTGATCTGGATTTCTGGTTCTAAGATATGGATCCCAGATCAGAGGGATTGTTATTGTGATATGTGGATATTGTGACCTTGCACCGACACCTGATTATATGATTGGCACATCACAGACACTTCAATGATCACATGCCTCGCCTTGCATAAGCATCATATCATCATTAATCATTTGTGTTTCTTTTATTTCCAGGGTCTGCATTACTTCCGGTTCTTGGTCATATCATTGCTTCAGAATGGAAGACGTCAGAAAGAGAACTGTGCACTACAAATTCTTTGATACCAAGATGGACCTGATCAACCAATTGGTGTCTCTGATTACCCTGGGTCATTGGGGTTACTTCAAGGAAAAGTATGGTGATCTTCTGGATTTGGTATTCAACTTGGATAGCTCTCAGAGAAGCGTCATTCACACTTTGTTGCAGTATTACGATCCACGGATCAGGTGTTTCACATTTCATGACTTTCAGTTGGGTCCTTTGCTGGAAGAGTATGCTGAGATTATGGGAGTGTCAATCAAGGATCAGATTCCTTTCAACTCAGAGATGACAAGACCAACCCATGATGACATCGCCAAAGCTCTTTATTTGATCCCATCAGAGGTATATGTTAATCTGGTTACCACCAAGGCAGGAGTACTTGGTTTTCCCTTAGTGTTTCTGGTTAGAAGAGCTGAAGAATGTGCCAGGGGAAAGCAGTGGGATTCAGTTTGCGCCATCTTGGCATTATCTGTGTATGGGATAGTTTTGTTTGCTGACATGGAGAAGTTCATGGATATGAATGCCATTCATTTGTTTGTGTTGAAGAATCTGGTTCCCACTCTCCTAGGTGACTTGCATTATTCAATGCATTATAAGAATGAGAAAAAGCGAGGAGGTCTGGTTAGATGTTGTGCTCCATTATTCTACAAGTGGGTCATGAGACATTTGCCTACTACTGAGAGTTTTACTGATCCTAATACTACTTGGGCCCAGAAGCTGAGTACTTTGTCTGCCAGAGATATTAGGTGGTTTACTTTGAGGTTGAAAGGAAAGAGTTTCATTACCAGTCGTGGGAATTACCCTAATGTGCCTTTGTTGGGAGTATCAGGAGGTATCAACTATAATCCCATTCTTTTGAGAAGACAGTTAGGATATGCGCTCAAGGAGATTGCTGATGAATCTGAGTTATTCCAAACTTTTTACTTCCCGGTGAAAGACAATCTTCCGTTGGTCAGAAAAGTTGCAGGTTCTTGGAAGGTGATCAAAAGAAAGGACACGGTATGTCTAGGCAAGAGCAATAACCGGATGTTCCCTGAATTTGAAGCTTGGATAAAGGAGGAGGTTCAAACGGCTCTAGTCCCTTTTTCTGTACCAACTCCGCCTCCAGCAACGGTGCCTTTAGAAGATTATCAGAAGTTGGAAGCTTTGGTCAAGCAGCTTAGGTTTGAGAATCAAGAGGCTTATAATTCTTGTCAGAAATTGATGATTCAGAACCGTCAGTTAGAGGATAGAGCTATACAAGCTGAGGAAACAGTTCGTCTCAAGCAGAAGGACTTCGAAGAGAGAGAGATTTACTTCAAGAAAAAGGGATTAGCTGAGACTCACAAGGCGGCCCGGCGCCGGAAAGAGAGGAAAGACCAGAATGAGGCCAATGAAGCTGTTACCTTATGGCAAGAAAAATGGGAAGACAATTTGAAGAAGCAAAAGGAGTTGGACGTCATGCATAACCTGGAAATCAAGAGTCTTCAAGATTCCTTTGATGGACAGAGAAAGCTCCTGCAGAAGGCTTATCATCAAGAGAAGGGTCGTCTACAACGTCTAGCAGAAAGTCAACAAGTAGTAAAAGAAGCTCAAAAAGAAATAGAAGACTTGAAATTGAAAGCTGGTGTAAAGAGGTCAAAGGCCGAGCCGGGTCCAAGAAAAGAGAATGAGATGACATTCCTGCAGCAGATTGAAGAGTTACATGCTTCCTTTGATACGAGGGACCTCCTCATCCAGAGACTCATCCAGGAGCCTAATCACCTGGATATCGTTCAGTTGTTCCAGAATGTCAAGCGTCTTAGCTGGAGGCTGCAAGGCTTAGAGTTCCCTAGGGTTTAGTTTCATGTTATTGTACTTGGATTACCCACAAGCTTGTTGTGGGATTCCTTTTATTTGATGTACTTTGTTGTTCTTTTGATTGGCACCCTTCGGGGCTTGGTTGTTTCAAACTTCAGTTTATGTGATTGACCTGTTTTGAATCTCTTGTTCGTTATTTGTTGCACCGATACGGGGTAATGAGCACCAATTCTCCACGGCCATCATTGTATTTGAATATTGCTTGGGTCTTCTTCCCAATTTTTGTTCTCTAAATGCCAGGACCGGAAACAGGGAAAGACTTGGGAATAAAAGGAACACATTGCATTGCATACACATCATTTGCATTCCTTCTTTGTTTTTGCAGGTTTTTTTACAGGATGCTTAATTTATCTGTGTTTCAGGCAAAGATTGCGAGAGATGCCAAGACCCGACATCTCCGACACGATATCCTGCATCGCTACGCAACTCGCAGCAATCAGAGGACAGTCATGGACGCTATGCAAACGGAGCTTAATGAGTTTCGCACCAGAATGGGAGAGTTCATGACCATGATGCAAGGGATGGCTCAGGGACAGCAAGAGTTAAGGAATGCAATTCAAGGGCTCAACCCTCCTCATACTAATACTCCTGTGGCCACTTCTGACGGGCAAGGGGCTCCTCCCAACACCAGCAATGGCCCTGGTGGACCTCATGTAGATGTTTAAGAATTGGCAGAATTTTTGACCAACAAGAAAGATTGAATTCAGTTCAGAATGTCCTATCAAATGTTGGGACATTATCAAACAGAGTATAAGAACTTATTTCAGGATGTCTCACCAGATGTTGGGACATTGTATAAATGAATTAAGTTCAGTTTTTCAGGATGTCCCAACAGATGTTGAGACATCTCAAACCTGCTACCAGAATTAATTAATGACTAACTGATCTGAGATATTTAAGGAGAGTTATCTGGAATTAATTATGGTTGGATAAAAACAGAACAAGGCGCATTTGTAGGAAGTTTTATATTGAGGATTCAGATTAAAACAGAAGACCTAAATCACCTAGAATCTAGGAAGTAACAAACCCTAATTTAAGGTGGAAGTTGCATGCGCATTAGGGCTGGATCATTCTACAGAAAGCCCAAATTACAGACACCTATTTAATGAACAGAAACTCACAGAATTGAGTACGAATTTCAGAAGACCAAATAGGGTGTCTAGTGTTTTAATAGCAGGTTGTTTTATTGTACCACTTTATGAGCTTTTAAGCAGAAGTGCATTTGTGACTTGATTGAAACTGTGAAGTAAGATCAAGCTGTTTTGTTTGAAGTATGACTTCAATTTCATTAAACTTGTAAACAAAATCACTGTGTGATTGAGGGGGAGTGAGTAGGGTACTCTTATCTAAGTTGTGTCTTAGGTAGAAATTGCATTGGGTAGTTATTAAGTGATAGATTAAACAGGGTGGTTTAAGTCTAGAATTAATATTACTTATAGTGGATTTCCTCCTGGCTTGGTAGCCTCCAGATGTAGGTGTGGTTATACACTGAACTGGGTTAACAAACTTCTGTGTTGTTTACTTTTCTTGCTATTTAAGTTTTGGTTAAATCTGTCAAGTGTTGGGACATCTCTTAGGACATCTCATACCTGATCACAGAATTTCAATTGGCATCAGAGCAGGCACCATGCCTGTTTATACTGGGTGAGATCTAGGGAATACAAATTCTGGAAACATGGACAGAGATATAGGATCAGTAAATAGACCACCTATACTGGATGGATCTAATTATGACTACTGGAAGCCAAGAATGATTGCATTCTTAAGATCACTTGACAACAGGGCATGGAGAGCAGTCAACATTGGATGGGATCATCCTGTCCAAGACACCAAAGATGGATCAAAAATGCTGAAACCTGAAGAAGAATGGAGTAAGGAGGAAGAAGATTCAGCACTAGGCAACTCCAAGGCCTTAAATGCTCTATTCAATGGCATTGATAGGAACATCTTTAGACTTGTGCATCATTGTGAGCTAGCCAAAGATGTGTGGGATACTCTCAAAACAACTCATGAAGGAACATCAAAGGTAAAGATGTCAAGACTTTAACTTCTCACAACCAAGTTTGAAAACTTGAGAATGAAGGAAGATGAGACAGTTCATGAATTCTACATGAACATCTTAGAAGTAGCTAATACTTATGGAGCTTTGGGAGAAAAGATGACTGATGAAAAGCTTGTAAGAAAAATCCTCAGATCTTTGCCAAAAAGATTTGACATGAAAGTCACAGCAATAGAAGAAGCTCAAGACATATGCTCTATGAAAGTTGAAGAACTCATTGGTTCCCTTCAAACTTTTGAGATGGGAATGAATGACACAAATGTTAAGAAGAACAAAAGCATAGCCTTGGTGACAAATACTGATGAAGAAGAAGATGATGAATCAGAAAATGGTAAAAGCTTATCAGACAACCTTGCTATGCTTGGAAGACAATTCAAAAAGATTCTCAGAGGAATGGAAGGCAAATCCAAACCCAGTGGAAGATACACAAACTCTTCTGAGAACAGGAGACCTTATGATGCTAACAGAAGGTCAAATTATGATGAAAAGACCAGTCAAGAAAAAGGAGTCAAATGCCATGGATGTGAAGGATATGGACACATCAGGAATGAATGTCCTACCTACTTAAAAAGGCAAAAGAAAGGACTATCTGTAACCTGGTCTGATGAAGACTCAGGAGGTGACTCAGAAGAAGAATCAGCTAAGCATATCACTGCTTTAGCTGGATTATGTGAGTCTGAAAGTGAATCCAGTGATGGGGAGCTTACTTTTGAAGAACTTGAGCAAGCATTCAAAGATCTATACAAAAGAAGCACTGAAATATGCAGTGAGGTTATAAAGCTAAAGAAGCAGAATGAGGCACTAGAAGATGAAAAAGCAAGTGATCAAGAGATCATTGACACCTTGAAAAGTGAAGTAAGTCTTCTCAACTCCAAATTGGAACACATGTCCAAATCTGTTAGAATGTTGAACAGCAGCTCAAATACACTGGATGTTATTCTCAACAACAATAAGTATTCAGGGGATAAAAGTGGACTGGGATTTAATAGAGTACATAAAGATGAAGCTAGCTCTAGCAAAACTACTTCAAAATCCATACAGTCAAACAGGATGTCCCAACAGATGCTTCAACATCATGAAAAGAACACAAAGTCAAGCATAATGTTCCAACAGATGTCTCAACATTCTGAAAAGAACAAAATGAAGAAGATGTATCAAAGATGGAGATGTCATCATTGTGGAAGATTTGGACATATCAAACCTTATTGTTATAAGCTGCATGGATATCCAAATCAGATGTATCAGCAACCTCCTAAGCAGAAGATAGAAGTTACCAAGAAAGTGCTGCATAGACATCAAAGAAATCAGCAACCTCCTAAGCAGAAGACAGAGGTCATAAAGAAGGTATGGAGACCAAAAGCTAGTCTTGATGCTGATCAAAGCTACATACCCAAGAACAAGATCAACAAACAACCTTGGAGCTCTACTAATGAACAATACACAGGGCAAAGATATCAAAAGAAATCTCAACTCAAATGGTCAAAGAAAAATGTTGCATATATAGCACATACATCACTAAGAGTATCAGCCAAAGAAGACTGGTACTTTGACAGTGGATGTTCAAGACACATGACTGGATTGAAGAATCTGCTAGTAGACTTAAAGTCTCATTCATCCAGATATGTAACCTTTGGAGATGGAGCTAAAGGAGAAATCAAGGGAGTTGGAACCTTGGACTGTCAAGATTTTCCAAGACTAGATGATGTTCTGCTAGTTAAATGTTTAACTGCTAACCTGATCAGCATAAGTCAATTATGTGATCAAGGATACAGTGTAAACTTTACCAAAACAGAATGCATAGTGACTAACAAAGAACAAGAGGTTGTCATGAGAGGAGCCAGATCTAAAGACAACTGTTACATGTGGGAACCTCAAGACTTCAGTCTCACTTCAACTTGCTCTTTAGCTAAAGAAGAAGAAGTGAAACTATGGCACCAAAGACTAGGTCATCTTCATTTCAGAGGCATAAAGAAGATCATATCTATGGAAGCTGTAAGAGGTATTCCTAAACTGAAGATTGATGATGGCAAAATATGTGGTGAATGTCAAATAGGCAAGCAAACCAGGATGTCCCATCCAAAGCTCCAACATCTGACAACTTCCAAAGTTTTGGAACTTCTGCATATGGATCTTATGGGACCTATGCAGGTTGAAAGCCTTGGTGGCAAGAGGTATGCCTATGTGGTGGTTGATGACTTTTCAAGGTATACATGGATAAACTTTATCAAAGAAAAGTCTGATGTATTTGATGTATTCAAAGACTTATGCCAAAGAATACAAAGGGAAAAAGCCAGCTGTGTGATCAGAATTAGAAGTGATCATGGAAAAGAATTTGAGAACCAAAAGTTCTTAGATTTCTGCTCTTCAGAAGGAATCAATCATGAATATTCTTCACCAATCACTCCTCAACAGAATGGGATTGTTGAGAGGAAGAATAGAACTATTCAAGAATCAGCAAGAGCTATGATCCATGCTAAAAAGTTACCTTTATACTTCTGGGCTGAAGCTATGAACACAACTTGTTACATCCACAACAGAGTTACTCTAAGGAAAGGAACTTTGTCCACAATATATGAAGTCTGGAAGGGCAGAAAACCCACAGTTAAGTACTTCCATGTGTTTGGAAGTAACTGTTATATTCTGGCAGATAGGGAGCAAAGAAGTAAAATGGATCCTAAAAGTGATGAAGGGATTTTTCTTGGATACTCTATAAACAGCAGAGCATATAGAGTATTTAATTCTAGAACCAAGGTTATCATGGAGTCCATAAATGTGATAATTGATGATGCTCCTACAGATGTCCCAGAAGATGTTGGAACATCTGCTGATATCAAGATTGAAGCTGAACAAAAGAATGATCATTATGACTTCACTCAAACTGATACAAGGACAGAAGAATCCAGCAAACCTCCCTCCATCAGAATACAGAAGGATCATCCCAAAGATTTGATAATTGGTGATCCCAACAGAGGTGTAAGCACTAGATCAAGAGAAGTGATTTCAGGTTCTTGTTTTGTGTCTAAAATAGAACCTAAAAACATCAAGGAAGCTCTTACTGATGAATACTGGATTTGTGCTATGCAAGAGGAATTAGGTCAATTCACAAGGAATGAAGTGTGGAATCTTGTTCCTAGACCTGATGACATAAATGTGATTGGAACAAAATGGGTGTATAAGAACAAGTCAAATGAACAAGGAGTTGTTACAAAGAACAAAGCTAGACTTGTAGCTCAAGGATACACTCAAATTGAAGGAGTAGACTTTGATGAAACCTTTGCACCAGTAGCAAGGCTTGAATCAATCAGACTACTTTTGGGAATTGCTTGTATCTTAAAGTTCAAGCTATTTCAAATGGATGTGAAAAGTGCCTTTTTAAATGGTTATCTTAATGAAGAGGTATATGTAGAACAGCCTAAAGGATTTGTTGATCCAAGCTGTCCAAATCATGTATACAAACTAAAGAAGGCTCTTTATGGTCTGAAGCAAGCTCCAAGAGCATGGTATGAAAGGCTGACTACTTTTCTTATCAAGCAAGGGTACAGGAAAGGTGGAATTGACAAAACCTTGTTTGTTAAAGATGAAGAAGGAAATGTCATGATTGCTCAAATCTATGTAGATGACATTGTCTTTGGTGGGATGTCTGATAGGATGGTCAAACATTTTGTCAACCAAATGGAATCTGAATTTGAAATGAGCTTAGTAGGAGAATTAACCTACTTTCTTGGACTGCAAATAAAACAAATGGAGGACTCCATGTTCATTTCCCAAAGCAAGTATGCTAAGAACATAGTCAAGAAATTTGGAATGGACAGTGCTACTCATAAGAGAACTCCTGCCCCCACACATTTAAAGCTGACCAAAGATGAAAAGGGTGAGAATGTAGATCAAAGCATATACAGAAGCATGATTGGAAGCTTGTTATATTTGACTACTAGCAGACCAGACATATCATTTGCAGTAGGTGTATGTGCAAGATATCAAGCTGATCCAAAAGTCAGTCATCTCAATCAAGTCAAGAGAATTCTTAAATATGTTAATGGTACTTGTGACTATGGCATAATATACTTTCATGGATGCAAACCTATTCTCACTGGCTTCTGTGATGCTGATTGGGCTGGAAGTGCTGATGACAGAAAAAGAACTTCAGGAGGATGCTTCTTTCTAGGAAACAATTTGATTTCTTGGTTCAGTAAGAAACAAAATTGTGTATCCTTATCTACAACTGAGGCTGAATATATAGCAGCTGGAAGTAGTTGTTCTCAGTTGGTTTGGATGAAGCAAATGCTCACTGAGTACAATGTCCCACAAGATGTCATGACATTGTACTGTGACAACTTAAGTGCAATTAACATATCAAAGAATCCTATCCAACATAGCAGGACCAAGCATATTGATATCAGACATCATTTCATCAGAGATCTTGTAGAAGAAAAAGTGATTTCATTGGAACATGTAGCTACAAATCTACAGTTAGCTGATATCTTTACAAAAGCATTGGATGCTACACAATTTGAGAACTTAAGGGGCAAATTGGGAATCTGTTTATATGAGATTTAGCAGTTAATGAGATGTGCCAACATGTCATATGACATTGTATGGCATAAGTTCCAGATGGCAACACCAGTCTGGTCAAGAACCTTGGGTATTCCATTCCTAATCATTTTCAATGTAACGGCTACTTATATAATAACAGTATGCATTCAGCTATCCATATTCTCATCATACTATCAAAAGCGAATTGCATTATCTAGCTGTTCTTCAGAAATCATCAACCCTAAAACTTCTCATTCATCTTCTTTGAAAATGTCTCAAAACCCTAACACTCCTGAAGAAATTCTCAACAAAGAAGATGTGGTTCATGCAACCCCCATCTCTGTGGTACCCATGAAGTCAACCCCTTTGGACGAAATCAGAGGAAGTGTTCCTCATGCTAAAAAGCCAAGAACTCCAAAGAGAGCAAAAGATCAAGTCTGCAGCAAAATCAAAGGCATTCCTTCACCAGCAAACATGCCTCCAAAATCTTCTGAATATGTGGATGATTCCATAAAGGAGATAGTCAACAAGATTCTTTCTGAACAAAGAGTGGTTAGTGGCATATCTATCCCACTGAACACCATGCCAGCTCCACAAGAAGATCATCAAACTCAAGCTGCAAAGGACACTCCTGATCAACAGGATGTCCCAATAAATGTTGAAACATCTGAAGATGATCAAAAGGCTTCATCTGATGCTGATGTAGAAGAATCTGAGGACCAGAAAAAGGCCTCAAATGAAAGTGGTGAAGAAGAATCTGAGGATCAGACCAAAGCCTCAACTGAAGAGCATATCTCTGCTGATCAACCAGCTGAAGAAGAGACTGCTCAATCTCCTCCTGTGGTGAATCTTGAGCAGGATTCTGATACAGAGATCATTGCCTCTGTAAGACCTAGCATAGCCAGAAGGCTCAGGACTAGGAAAGGAAAGATGCAAGCAGGACATGCAGTTCCTGAGAAGAAGAAAACTACCCCAAAGAAAGACAAGGCCAAAACTGTCGTTGGTCCTACAAAGCAATGGAGCAAAGTCCAAACACAAAAGAGGAAAGCTGTCACCCCATCAGACTCAGATGTTGAATCAGATGTCCCAACATCTCCTCCAAAGAAGAAACCAGCACCCTCTATGGCTTCAACTGCTGTTCCAGAAGCTCCCTTGGACAACATCTCATTTCATCATGTTTCAAGTGTAAACAGATGGAAATTTGTGTACCAAAGAAGGGTAGCCCTTGAAAGAGAGCTGAGCAGTAATGCACTTGAGTGCACTGAACTGATTGATCTCATCTCTGCTGCAGGCCTCTTCAAAACAGTCTCCAATCTCTCTCCTTGCTATGAACTTCTTGTCAAAGAATTCATTGTCAATCTTCAGGAAGATTGTGCCAATGGTAAGTCTTCTGAATTTAGAAAAGTCTTTGTTAGAGGTAGGTGTGTAGAGTTCTCTCCTCAGATCATCAACCAATACCTTGGAAGAGAGTCTGATGGACCAAATGAGCTAGGAAAGACTGATAACCAAGTCTGCAAGGTTATCACTGCAAACCAGGTCAAGGCATGGCCAGTGAAAGGAAAGCTCTCAGTGAGCATGCTGACAAGAAAATATGCCATGCTAAACAGGATTGGTACAGCAAACTGGGTGCCTACCAATCACACATCTTCAATATCCACTGGCTTGGGCAGGTTTATCTATGCTATGGGGACTCAGACTAAGCTGGATTATGGTGCCTACATATTTGATCAGACCTTGAAGCATGCTAGCTCTTCTGCAACAAAGCTGCCAATAGCTTTTCCCTCCTTGCTGTGTGGTATAGTACTAAGTCAATACCCTGGGATTCTCACTGAGAAGGACACAGTCTGCAAGAGAGAAAGCCCTCTGGCATTTCACTACAAACTGTTCCTCAGTCATCATGCAGCAGATGTTGAAGCACCCTCTGGGACATCTGCAGGTCCTTCAACTGCCAAGACTCCAATCTCCAAGACTGCATTGATTGCTGAACTGAAGAGCACTTGTAAAGAACTTGAAGCTAGGAAGCTGAAGCTTGA
This sequence comes from Lathyrus aphaca, assembly GCA_963966055.1. Classification (NCBI taxonomy): domain Eukaryota; kingdom Viridiplantae; phylum Streptophyta; class Magnoliopsida; order Fabales; family Fabaceae; genus Lathyrus; species Lathyrus aphaca. Next base: position 458,753,423 of record OZ014522.1, on the reverse strand, counting down.
AGAAATCATCCAAAGGCTGGAAAGTGAAGGTGATCAGAAAGCTACTTCTGATGAAGAAACTGAGGAAGCTGAAGAAACTGAATGTGATGAATCTGAGTGATCATTGTATGTGAGGAAAAATGTATGACAACTGCATTGTAATTTAGAATCAATGACTTTGGCCCCAAAATTTGTGTCTAACAAGGGGGAGAACAACAACAACAACAATGTGTATGTTGTTTAATTATGAATGAAAAATCTGTTTGTTTGTTTCTGAACTGAATCAGTGTGTTTTGATAAATATTTTTGTTGCAACAAGACTGGATACATGTATGTTTGAGGGGGAGTAATCTCAAATATGATTCAACAGAAAAGTAATGCTATACTCTGATAAAAGAACTTCTGCTGCACTCTGATAACCAGAAAAGATGTTAGCCAAAAATTAGCCAAAGGGGGGGTTTGTAGATGTTTAAGAATTGGCAGAATTTTTGACCAACAAGAAAGATTGAATTCAGTTCAGAATGTCCTATCAAATGTTGGGACATTATCAAACAGAGTATAAGAACTTATTTCAGGATGTCTCACCAGATGTTGGGACATTGTATAAATGAATTAAGTTCAGTTTTTCATGATGTCCCAACAGATGTTGAGACATCTCAAACCTGCTACCAGAATTAATTAATGACTAACTGATCTGAGATATTTAAGGAGAGTTATCTGGAATTAATTATGGTTGGATAAAAACAGAACAAGGCGCATCTGTAGGAAGTTTTATATTGAGGATTCAGATTAAAACAGAAGATCTAAATCACCTAGAATCTAGGAAGTAACAAACCCTAATTCAAGGTGGAAGCTGCATGCGCATTAGGGATGGATCATTCTACAGAAAGCCCAAATTACAGACACCTATTTAATGAACAGAAACTCACAGAATTGAGTACGAATTTTAGAAGACCAAATAGGGTGTCTAGTGTTTTAATAGCAGGTTGTTTTATTGTACCACTTTATGAGCTTTTAAGCAGAAGTGCATTTGTGACTTGATTAAAACTGTGAAGTAAGATCAAGCTGTTTTGTTTGAAGTATGACTTCAATTTCATTAAACTTGTAAACAAAATCACTGTGTGATTGAGGGGGAGTGAGTAGGGTACTCTTATCTAAGTTGTGTCTTAGGTAGAAATTGCATTGGGTAGTTATTAAGTGATAGATTAAACAGGGTGGTTTAAGTCTAGAATTAATATTACTTATAGTGGATTTCCTCCTGGCTTGGTAGCCTCCAGATGTAGGTGTGGTTATACACTGAACTGGGTTAACAAACTTCTGTGTTGTTTACTTTTCTTGCTATTTAAGTTTTGGTTAAATCTGTCAAGTGTTGGGACATCTCTTAGGACATCTCATACCTGATCACAGAATTTCACCTCATATTCCAGAACCAGGCACGTAAACTTTCGTTCCAGTACAAGACAGGCAGGAGGACCAATTCCATTATTTCAACAATGACATGGGGTTCGCTGGAGAAGGAAATCTTAATGATTTTTTGGTGCTTGCTGAGAAAGTCAAAGCCCTCGAGTGTAGAGATACTTTGGGGATAGATGTGTCTGACATTGGCCTAGTCCCTGGGGTAGTTATTCCTCACAAATTTAGGCCGCCCTCCTTCGACAAGTACAACAGTAATTCCTTCCCAAAGACTCACTTGCAGGCATTCTATCGGAAGATCGCTGCCCATACTCGGGATGAAAAACTCTGGATGTACTACTTCCAGGATAGTCTCTCTGGAGGGTCCTTGGAATGGTATATGAAGCTAGAGAGAAGTTCGGTAAGAAACTAGAAGGAATTGGGAGAAGCATTCCTTAAGCAGTATCAGTATAATATCGACATGGCGCCCAGTCGCACCCAACTTCAGAGTCTGACTCAGAGGAGTTCAGAGAGTTTCAAAGATTACGCACAAAGGTGGCATGAGGTGGCCGCTTGGGTGCAACCACCTTCGTTGGAGAGAGAAATGGTAGACCTGTTCCTGGATACCCTCCCTGGGCATTTCATGGAAAGGTTAGCCGGATGTTCTTCAAGTGGATTTTCGGATATCATCTTGACTGGCGAAAGGATAGAAAGTTGGCTCAAGCAAGGGAAGATTTAGAATGGAGGCGCTTCAAGTTCCAGTATTAAGAAACCCTTCATGAAAAGAAGAGAAGGAGAGACTGGTGTAGTGTACACGCAGAGGGGAGGAATCAACAGAGGATTTTATCAGCAAGTGGCCCCTGTCACTATCTCAGCTCAACCTGTTCCACAGCAAGTCCAACCACCACAGCCGCAACGCTCGCAAGGGTATCAACAAAGAACTCCCCGCCCATAATACTCTCAGAGGACCAGAGAAAGGCAGCTTGACACTCCGCCTATGTCCTATTCACAACTTTTGAAGAATCTCCTTCAACTCCAGTTGGTTCAGCTCAGAACTTTGCAACCCCCGAGGCCGGGGCAACTTCCTGAAGGATACGATACAAATGCTAGGTGTGAATTTCGCTCCGGAGCTCCCGGACATACTACGGAAAACTGCAAGGCCTTGAAGTATGTAGTCCAAGACCTAGTAGATTCCAAAGAGATTAACTTCGCTCCTACTCCTAATGTAATTTAGAACCCCATGCCTCCTCACGGAGGTACGGTTGGGGCAATTGATGAAGGGGAGAATATGAACTTGGTATGTGATGTCAACGACCTGCAGACTCCGTTGAATGTTGTTAAAGTTTGCTTGTTAAAGAAAGGTATCTTCCCTGGGTGTGAAGAAGATTGTCCAGAATATGCTGAAGCTACAAATGGCTGTGAGCAGTTGAAAGCCGGAATCCAAAGTATGATTGATGAGGGAATGTTGCAGTTTGACAAGGTTGTAAAAGAAAGTGAAGTCTCCATAATAACTATCTTCTACAATCCATCTCAAGTTCCTTCACGGGCCAGAGCGGCACCGATAACCATCACCACTACAGGACCCGTAATGTATCAAAGTGACAGAGCTATTCCTTGGAATTATGGTGGTGAAATATACTATAACGGCCAGAAGCAAGAGTTGGCCACGTCTAGTACAACCCCAACTCAAGTAGAAAATGCTGGAGTGGGGGGCTTTACTAGAAGTGGGAGGTTGTTTGCGCCGGAAACACTAAGAAATAATGTGATACCACCCAGAGACACCGCAAAAGCCCAGGCTAGAGCGAGAGGGAAGCAGCCAGCGGTTGTCAATGATCCTGCACCAGCAACTGATCCGGACCTTACTTTCGATAAAGAAGCTGAAGAATTTCTGAGGATTATCAAAAAGAGCGACTACAAGATTGTGGACCATCTGTAGCAGACTCCGTCGAAGATTTCCATCTTGTCCTTGCTCATGTGTTCTGATTCTCACAGGAAGGCTCTCCTGAATATTCTGAACAAGGCGTACATGCCTCAGGATATTTCGGTAAATTAGTTGGAAGCAGTGGTATCAAGCGTCAATGCCAATCACGGATTGGGTTTCACAGACTTGGATCTAACTTCTGAAGGGCGTGCTCATAATCGGGAATTGCATATCTCATTAGAATGTAAAGGTGTAGTACTCTCTCACGTGTTGGTAGATACTGGATCGTCGTTGAACGTCTTGCCTAAGAAAGCACTGATGAAGTTGGATTATGATGGAGTGGTTCTAAAGCCCAGTGACCTAGTAGTTCGAGCATTTGATGGGTCGAGGAGATCGGTGTTCGGAGAGGTGGAGTTACCAATCAAAGTAGGTCCACAGATCTTCAATACCACGTTCTACGTAATGGATATACAACCTACGTACAGTTGTTTACTCGGAAGACCTTGGATACATTCACCAGGAGCGGTATCGTCCACACTCCATCAGAAGTTAAAGTTTGTCTGGGAGGGTCAAATTGTAACTGTCAGTGGGGAAGAAGATATTTTCGTTAGTCATCTGGCTTCATTCAAATATGTGGAGATGGATGGCGAAATAGTTGAGACTCCAGGTCAGGCTTTTGAGCCCTTGAAGAGTGAACAAGCATCTGCAATGGCAACTTCTCCTGAAGAACCAAAGAAGGGGGTTTCCATAGCCTCTTATAAGCAAGCGCTTGATTTGGTAGAATCTGGGGTACGAGAAGGCTGGGGCAGTCCAGTAGAAGTGCCAGAGAAGAAAGATATGCTCGGAATTGGCTATTATCCTGGGAAGTCATCGTCTGGACCAAGTGCTAAAGGTTGTCAGAACCCGATCACTTTCACAAGTGCGGGAGTGGTAGACTACGAAAACATCAGTTCTGTACAGGATGACGCAGTCGATAGTGACTGTGACCTAGATGAATGGATCAGGCCTGCTGTTCCAGGGACTCAGCTTAGCAATTGGACATCAGAAAGGCTTATTTCAGTCACCTCTTTCAAAGAGTAATGTTTTTGTTTCTGTTTTTCCTGTATTCAAGCACTATGTCTTGCCCGAGGCATAATAGCTCTTTGTAAGGGCTCATTTGTTCTTAACACAATCATAAATAAAGCTGACGTTTCAAATTCATTCATGTTGTTCTCTGTCTTTCATTTTTGCTTTTGTTTTTCAAAAAAGAAAGACAAGTTTTAAAATGGCAATGTTTCTCATTTTCTCAAGTTGTTGCTAAAGCCTTGCATGAATCACCATTCATGCAGGTGCTCGTTGTTGCACCCCAAAATTTTCCCTCCCAAGACAAGAAATTGTGTACTAAGAGGTTCACAAGGTTCACAAGACATCTCATGAGGTTCACAAGGTTCACAAGATTCACAATTAGTCATAAAGTTTGGCAATTCCCTCAGACAATGCATCCTCCTAAACAATGCATCTTAAACTAGGGTTTTGACTTTCATCAGGATAAATGGACTTCCAAGACTTCAAGTGAGCTTCATAGCATCCTATATGTGTTCAATAATCCCCATGTCAAGTGTAAAGACTTTCCCAAAAGATTTGCTCAGTCAGATGATCAGATAGGTTAAAATCAGTCAAGATAGTTAAAAAGTCAAACTGAGGTCAATTGTGGTCAAACCAAAGTCAAACTTCATGATTTTTTTGCCAACATCAAGTATATGAACTAAAATTCATCATTTTATCAAGGGTTGATCATGATTCATCAAGGAGATTTCAGATCATCAAGAATCAGGAGTTTCTAAATTAGGGTTTTCACAGGAAAGTCAACTGAACTTTGACCAGCCATAACTTTCACATGCTTCATAATTTTTTTTTCCATTCAAAGCTCATTTTGAAGGAAATTGAATTATCTACAACTTTGTGTCTCACAAGCCAATCCCAAAAATGCTTCATTTGGAAGGTATGAGCTAAGACATTATAGGTCCTTTTAAAAGTCAACAAAAAGTCAACAACTTCCAAGGAGCATAATTTGATAATGGTAAAAGATATGGACATGAGACTAAAGAGGTTAGTTATAGGACTATTTAAGCTTTCCAAAATGTCCAATAACACCTCCATAGCATTAAAATTGATGGTTTTGTGCCCTTGCAAAGTTGGGAAATTTTTGGGAAGTTTATGAAGCAAATGAGGCCTTAAAACCAATTTTTGCTAAATGAGCCCACCAAATTGTCATCCAATCTTTATAATATCACCAAGCATGACCCAACCCATACCTTTTCTGATTTTTTACATTTTATTTAATATTTATTTGATTTTTATTCATTAAAATACAAATTAAATTAAAATAAAATATGAAAATCATATATTTGGAAGAGACTGTGGTTCTAGAAGGTCTTAATATTCATTTAAAATTGATTGGTACCATATAATTTCAGATCATCCAAAAATAGCAATGAGATATCCAAGTTTTCAATGTTTTTAAAGTCATATCTTTTTCAATCTCTATGGATCAAAAAGTCCAAAGAATTGATTAGTTTCTTGACCTAATTTCATCACATGATATATAAACAACATAAAGGATACAAGAGGACAGGAATTGGCAGCCTCAAGGACCATTCTCAAACTTCAAAATTCATCAAAAAAAAATTCAAATTCGGATTTTAGTTTGGAGGCTTCTTACAAGAAATTTTAAGGTTGCAAATCACTTATGGACAATCATTGAATGAGTTTGCATCGTTCATAGCATAAAAAATCCTCACATACTCAATAACCGAATTCATGTTCATGTCATATTTGCAATTTTTCGGTTTCATGAGCTTACTTGTTTTTAATTGATTTTGATTGTCTAACCTTGCTAGTTTCATTGTACTGAAGCTTTCTGGGCAACTGAATTTGAGTTTCGTGGACTGAATCGAATTATGCCATAGTTAGGGTTTATGGACCTCATTTAGGGTTTTACGATTTACCACATATAAATGAGTTTAGAGAACATGGTTAAATTGTATGGACCTCAAGAATTGCATTGGACTAACTAATTTGAAGAAATTTTGCTGTTTGATTGGTGTTTGAGAAATCGCAGGTTATCGTATGCAGGAAAATTCGCAAGTAGCTTCGCAGGGAAATTCGCAGGTAAACCTGCGAATTCAAGGAAGAAGACGATCCTTTTGGTGCGGTAGGAAAATTTGAATTTTCACTTGGCTTCATAAACAATTGGTGCTGCTATAATATCAAAATGAGCGCGTAGCTTAGCTGGTTTTGGAGAAGCGCCTTTGAGGCCAATGACCAGGGTTCGATCCCTAGGTTATCCTTTTTGTTCAAAATTCCTTTTTGTTTTAATAGGTTTTCTATATTATTACTAAGGCTCATCCTATGGACACGCTGCACACGCAGCTCAGTTGGTTGGCTGGTGCTGATGGAGGCTGGGAGACCTGGGTTCGACCCCAGGCTCCAGCAGGTAAGTTTTTTTTTATCTTTTTTTTATTTATTTCATTATTTTTATATATCTATATAATTAAAATTACTAATATTATTTAAACTTTTCTTTAATATGTAAAAATCAATGATTTTCTTTATAAAAAAAATATTGATAATTCACATTTTATGTTTCTAAAATATTTTGTGAATAAGCTTGTTTTATTTATTTATGTATTTATATTTTTGTAAATAATCAAATGAATATTTTAATTCAATATGCAAACCCTAATTTCATCTTTAAAATTTCTAACCCTAATTTCATCCTTAAAATTTCCAACCCTAATTTCTCACCTTAATTATTTTATTTAACTTTAAATATTAAACTTAATAAATTTTTCTAATATAATTAATCATGTTTTTTTTGTAAATAAACTATTATATGGTTTATTATTATTATCCTTATTATTTTATTTTCATCTCAAAAACTCTTCAAAATTGTTTATTTAATCTAAAAATATTTAATTGAATTGTATATATTTTGTATATTTGTGCTAACCTTTTCTTCTTATAATTATTTTATCACTAACCTTTTATTTATTACTTATTTTATTATATATTTATTATTCAATTGTTTTTATTATAATGTAACTGCAAAAGCTTTGTAATAGTCGTAGTTTATTATTGTTTTATTGTTTATAAATATTCTTGCTATGGTTAGTAATTATAGGGAGTGATAACATGTTTGTAAATTAAAAATAATTTAGAATAACTTATTTAATAAGATAAATATATATGAACACTCACACACGTAAGTCGATCTTTGATCGCCACCTCTCACTTTCTAAGGTTATACCTCATGTTGCCTAACTATAAGGTCAAGTAAGGTGTCTTAAAGCAAAGTCCCTTTTCATAAAAAATCATCAAGTCCCTTTTAAGATTATAAGATCAAGTCCCTTTGATGTTGCCTACGGTAAATGATCTTGTCCCTTCGAATAAAAGATGATAAGTCCCTTCGTATTGCTAAGACACCTTACAGTTGCCTAAACACAGATTGTCCCTATACATGTCCCTTCTCACATCCAAGGTAATGACTACCTATTCCTTAATAATAGGGATGGTCTTACCATGGAAAGAACATATAAGAACAATAAAGATTTAACATAGGGTAGGTTCCTCTTAAGTACTTGCTCACTTTTCTTCAAAAATACCTCATTACACTTCACATTTCAAACAAATTTTCAAAACAAAGTCTTTATATATATCCATACAAGGATCATTATAAAGTACTTAGAAAAGTTTTAATCACACACTACACTTTCTCAAAACAATTTAAAGTGAGCTAAATAACTAAGAGCCCATGGATAACCATGAATATAAAGGGTGCTAACACCTTCCCTTTATATAACCTACCCCCCGAACTCAAAATCTTTCAAGGTCTTTCCTATTCTTTTATGCCCTTTCCTTTTGGATAAAATAAAAGTCGGTGGCGACTCTTGCTATCCGCAACATTTAACTAAAGTCGGTTCTCCCACCGTGTTACAGAACTGGCGACTTTGCTGGGGATTTAATAAAAGAGGGGTACCCTTAGAAATTAGATCACTTTAAATTTGTTTGCCTTGTTTGCTTTATATTACTTGTTGGGCTCTTATGTGTGGAAGATCCTAACCCGGATCTAGTGTACCTTAGGTAAATGGCAATAGACCAAGGAAACTGTACGGCGTATACTGATATGGTTGATCTGGTGGCCATAGTTAGTGTGACTTCTTGGTTGGTGCTTATGTTCCTTAAGTAAAGTTGAGGATAATATGAGGCTGCCATATGTTGTCAATACACTAACTGACTTTTAGAACCCTAGTCATCCCATCTTGGCCTTTAGAAAGTAGTGAGATAACCGGCTTTGGTGAATACTGAAGTTGGTTGATACTCGATACTACGCTCATTGAGATTCTAAACTTGGAGGGTTTTGGTTGGCAAGTAAGTTGCCTACTGAACAACCACCCTTGTGAAGGATCAATGATATTGAGATCCCTTAGAACCTGGTTACTTTATAGGACAGGATGAACCAACTAAACTTCAGGGGAGGGTACTTACCTTTAAACCTCATGCAAGCCTTCAAACCTAGGGCTATTGTGTGACTTGTTTGTGTGTTCCACATGTTTGTGATTGAGCATAACATCATAGCATCATCATGCATCATAAGCATAGCATTTTCAATAACTATTTCAAGGACCAAAGGATTTATCTTTGTTCTTTGTTCCAGGTCATGGCTTCTGCACGTAGGAACACTATCCAGATCAACTTTGTAGGAATACCTCCTAAGCTTAAGGAATTGGTCTCTCAAGTTTCTGAAAAATCCCAGTTCATCAAGAGGCATGGTCACCTACTGGATCTAGTCACTTCAGGGTTCAATGAAGACATGATGAGTGTTCTGTTTCAGTTCTTTGATCCTAAACATCATTGTTTCACATTCCCCGACTATCAGCTGGTTCCTACAATGGAAGAGTTCTCCAAGCTTCTGGGTATACCTATTCTTAATCAGAGACCTTTCACAGGCTTGGAAAAAGAGCCTAAACCTGAAGTCATTGCTGCAGCCCTACATTTGAAGAAATCAGACATTGTCCTAGACACAAGGAGTGGAGTTAAGGGTATTCTTGCTAAGGTATTGATGGAGAAATCTCAAGCATTCCTGAAGGCTATGAGTTATGATGCTTTTGAGAAGATCTTAGCCCTATTGATCTATGGCTTAGTATTGTTCCCCAATCCAGACCAGTTCATAGACGTACACGCCATCAACATATTTCTGACTCATAATCCAGTGCCTACATTGCTTGGAGATATCTTACATTCTCTTCATACTCGTACTACGAAGGCACGAGGAACTCTGATGTGCTGCATACCTCTATTGTCTAGGTGGTTTATTTCTCACCTTCCTCGATCAGTGATGAAGAATGCACAAGGGTTCAGGTGGTCTAAAAGGATCATGTCACTTTCATATTCAGATATTCATTGGTGGTCTCGATCTATGGAGAATGTTACTATCATAGACCGTTGTGGGGAGTTCCCTAATGTGCCACTCCTTGGCATAAGAGGGAGCATTACCTATAATCCTTCCTTAGCTCTACGTCAGTTTGGTTATGCTCGGAGTGATGGTCCTCATGATATGCTTATTCAGGGTATTGTGTTTGACTACGACAATGATCTGCAAGGTTACCGTCAAAGGTTCATACAAGCATGGGGTAAAGTGAACAAGGTTGACAGCAAGACTCTGGAACCAAAGTACACTATTCCTATGGAAGCTTATCTCAGATGGGTGCGATCTCGTGCTCAGACTCTTATGATGCCATATCCTGCCATCCTGCCAGTTACCATGGAGCCTGTTGCTGAAGGAGATACTCCTTATATCATTCTTCACCCAGACATGCCCACTGACATGGAAGAGTTACAGAGGTCTTGGATCCAGTTGAAGGAGCAAGGAGATACTTTTGAGACTCATTACAAATCAAGTCAAGAAAGAATCCTGGAGCTGACAAAACAACTTCACGAGGAGCGGAATCTCAACTCATACCTCAACACAAAGAGGAAACGTCCATGGGAGACTTAAAACCCCATCTTTGTATTCATTTCATTTTTGTTGTAAGCCCAAGGGGAAAACAAGTTTATTACTAATAAAAGTTTACCTTTTTGATTGTTTAAACAAATTTAAATCCTGCGGTCCTTGAAAACATTGCATACGCATTTACATACCATATCACTGCATCACAGGTTTCTTATATACAGGTATCTTATCTTCTCGCTGTTTATTTCAGCAGAAATGGCTCTTGAACAGACTGTCAAAGATCTCCAGGCTCAGAATGCACAATTCCAAGAGTTGATTCTGAATTTGTCCAAGGGACAAGATGAGTTGAAGACACTGTTGGCTAAGAAGAATAAGAAGACTAGAAGATCAGGAGGCCTTATTAATCTGGGAAGAAGGTTCAGAGGTCCTGTCAAGACAAAGGAACAGGTTGATGATTATGAGTCTGAAAATTCTGAGAAAGAGGGTGGCAGTCTCCATGATACTGTGGGAGATTCTGATTCTGAAGCAAATTATTATCATGATCCTAATGAAGATAAGTACAAGATGCTGGTAGACAGGATGAATGCCATGGAGTTACAAAAATCTTCTGGGCTGGATTTTGAAGATCTGAGCTTAATATCTGAAGTGGTTATACCTATTGGTTTCAAGGTTCCTGCTTTTGTGGTGTATGATGGTGTCTCATGTCCATAGCTGCATCTAAGGTCCTATGTCCGAAGGATTCAACCACATACTGCTGATAAGAAATTGTGGATTCATTTCTTTCAAGAGAGCTTGTCTGGAGCTCAATTGGAATGGTACTATCAATTGGAAAGCATTAATATTTGTGATTGGAATGATCTTGCTGAGGCCTTCTATAGGCAATACCAATATAATGCTGATCTAGCACCAACTCGCATGCAACTCCAAAGCATGTCTATGGGTGCTAAGTAGAATTTCAAGGAGTATGCCCAAAAATGGAGAGACCTGGCTGGCAGAGTTCAACCTCCTCTGACTGACAGGGAGCTTGTGGATATGTTTATGAGTACGCTGAATGGTCCTTTCTATAGTCACCTCATTGGAAGCTCATCATCTGGTTTCACTGAGCTGATAATGACTGGAGAGCGTGTAGAGAGTGGTATAAGAAGTGGTAAGATACAGGTGGGTGCCTCTTCATCAAGCACTGCAAAGAAGCCCCCTAGTGGGAAGAAGGAGTCTAATGTCGTGTATGGTCAACCTGGCCGTAACAGAAGTCACCAATCCGTAGGAGCAGTTCACATTTCCAATCATACTCCTGCAACACCAGAGTTACCACAGAGCAATCAACAGAAGCCTAGAAGACAATTCACCAAGATCAACATGTCACTGGCCCAAGCCTTGCAACACCTGTTGAAAGGGGAACTCATTACTTTGAAGGACCCTCCTCAAAATCCTAATACTTCCTCTCCTCTGTACAATCCTAATGCGTGATGTGCCTATCATTCTAACTGTCCGGGACATGATACCAACAACTGCTGGATATTGAAAAACAAGATTCAAGATATGATTGAAGCTAGAGAGATTGAGTTTGACCCTCCTGGTACTCCAAATCTGATTACTGCTCCCATGCCCAATCATGAGAAGACTGTTAATGTTGTTGATGAAGTTTCATATGTTTCCTCAGTAGCAGATGTGACTACTCCCTTATCTATTATCAAGAAGAAGTTGATACAGGCTGGATTCTTTCCACGTTGTAATGAAGATTGTTTTTATTGTGCCTACAAACCTGATAGCTGCTGGAAGTTGAAGGATGGTATTCAACGCCTCATGGACAATTACACCATATTGTTTGAGAGGACACCTTCTGTGGAAAGTATGTGTGAACATCTGACTCGGGGTAAGAAAGTTGAAGATGTGGACATGGTTGATAAAGTGCCAGTGAAGATTACCTCCAAAGGCCCTATCAAGATCACTTCCAAGGGTCCTATCAAGATTACTGCTGAAGGTCTGGTGAAGACTGTTGCTGAAGCTAGAGTGGCTCCCATGATTATTACCACTCCTGGCCCTATTCCGTATAATTCTGATAAAGCTATACCCTGGAATTACGGTTCCGATGTTTATATCCATGGTGTTAAGCAGGAACCTTTAGCTGATACACCTGTTACTGATAAAAACCTTGATGTTGATAATATTGCGGGATCTAGTAAGATCACCAGAAGTGGAAGAATTTTCTCTCCTCCGGCTACCTCAAAAAATACAGTTACTCCAACTACTACCGCCACTCCTGAACCAAGTACTGATGCTCGGGGCAAAGGTCCTATGGTAGAACCTGTACAAGCTGAGACACCGACTGCTGAGAATATTTCTAAACAGATGGAAGAAGTGCTGAAGATCATTCACAAGAGTGATTATGATATTGTTGACCAGTTGGGGCATACTCCCTCCAAAATTTCCATGTTGTCTTTGTTGCTGTGTGTAACACGGAGGGAGAACTGACTTTAGTTAAATGTTGCGGATAGCAAGAGTCGCCACCGACTTTTATTTTATCCAAAGGAAAGGGCATAAAAGAACAGGAAAGACCTTAAAAGATTTTTGGGTCCGGGGGGTAAGTTATGTAAAGGGAAGGTGTTAGCACCCTTTACATCCATGGTTATCCATGGGCTCTTAGTTACTTAGCTCACTTTGAATTGTTTTTGAAAATGTGTAGTGTGTGAATAGAAAATTTTCATATGAGTTAATAATGATCCATGTACGGATGCGTAAAAACTTGTGTTTGAAAATTTGTTTGAAATTTGTTAAGTGTTTGAAAAATTTTGAATGGAGTGAGCAAGCAACTAGGAGGTACCTACCCTAAAATTTAAGTCTTTTCTGTTCTTTATCCTTTAAGTGGTAAGACTATCCCTATTATTAAGGAATAGGTAGTCATTACCTTGGATGTGAGGGACATGTGAGGGACATCTGTTTAATGAAGGCAACTGTAGGGTGTATTAAGCAATTAGGAGGGACTGTCATCATTATTCGAAAGGGACAAGATCTTTTATGAAGGCAACCATTTAAGGGACTTGATGACTTTTCTTTTTAAGGGACTTGCTTTATACACCCCACTTGACCTTATGATTAGGCAACATTGAGAGGTAACCCTAGAAAGTGAGACGGCGATTAAAAAATCGACTTACGTGTGTGAGTGTTTAATTTAATTTATCTTTTAATTAAAATGATCTAAATTCAATTTTTAAATATAATACATGTTTACACTCCCTATTTTACTAACCATAGCATAAAAATTAAATAAATTAAATATTTACAAAAATTTACACCAAGGAGCAATTACAATAATAATTAATAAGCAATTAAAAATAAATAGCAAGAAATAAATAAATAAGCAAAAATATAAATAATAAGCAAAAATAAATAAATAAGCAATAATAATTATAATAGGGGTTAGTAATAATATTAAAAATAAATAGGGTTAGTGAAATAATAATAAGCAAAAATAAATAAATTAATAATAATATGGTTAGTAATAATAACAATAATTAAAATAAATAGAATTAGCAAAAATATTATAATAACATGATAAACACAAAATTACATTTTTAATATAGACATTTATTTAAAAATATGAACAATTAAAGGATTATGGTAATATTTTAATTTATGTACAAATTATTAAATTATTTATAATTACAAAATTAAATTATTATAGGTTCAATTGTTTCTAAATACATATTAAAAATTATTTATATATAATTTAGGTTATAAACAAATTAGAAAAAATATTTACATATTATATATAAGAAAATAGGTTATAATTATATTTAAAGATTACATTCACCAAAATTAATCATATTTTACAAAATTTTATATTAAGTATTATATTTATAAGATTTAATTTTATTAATCATTATATTTACAAAAGTTATATTAAATAAATATATACATAATAATTATATTAAGAATTAGAAAATAAAAATTATTTAGAAAAATAAAATTAGGTTTTACAAAATTAGGGTTCATTTAGAAAATATTTTTAGGGTTTATAATATAACATACAAAATTTATTTTAATAAATGTACATATGTCTCAATTTAATTACATAATAAAGAAAATAATTTTTGAATTACAAAATAATTTCTGAATATTAGAAAACATTGAATATATATTTTATAGAATTATTTTTATGATATATAATTATTAATAAAACTTAAATCAATTAAATAAAATTAAACAAAACAAAAATAAAATAAAAATGACAAAACAAACCTGGTTGGGATTTGAACCCAGGAGGCTTTGTTCACAATACCCATGCCTTACCACTGGGCCATGCGCTGGTTGGTGCAAGAATAATGTCCTTCAAATTGTTTTGTTCTTTCAAACCAATAATCAGAAAAATAAGTGAAAAACAAAAGGCCTAGGGGAGGATTGAACCCAGGACCTTTGTAGTTAACACGCATGCACAAGACCAATCCAGCTAGATGAGAAATCCTGTTTGTAAAACAACAATAATTCATAATATATATTAATCAATGCGTAAATGAAAAAAAACCAAAATTATTTGTCATGGCCAGGATTCGATCCCCTCCCCTTTTGTCAAACGCATGCGTACTTTTCCACTGGGCCAAGCTGCGTGCTTGTGACATAAACAGAAACAAAAACATATTATTTTTAAACAACAATTTAAATTCAGATTTCGCGCCAGCCAACTTCTTCTTCTCCAAATTTCCTGCGAAATTTCCTTCCCTTTTCCCTACGAAATTTGTTGCGAGTTCTTCATGGTTTCAAACCTGCGAAAATGAAACTCAAACAAAACAGCATCGATTCATGAAATTAATTAGTGTTTTATGATCCTCACAATCCATACATCATCCCTATGTTCTTCAAATTTATTTAAATTCAGTAAATCATTAAGCCCTAATTTCAAAGGTGAAACCCTAACAATGGCCGATTCTGATTCAAGCCATGAACCTTTAGTTTAATGATCCAGAAACAATCTACATAGCACCACAAACAACATTATGTAAACAAAATTCAATAATATGCAGTAAATCAATGGAATCGAAAAAAATATTTCCAAGCACAAGATGGATTCGGGTTGGACAATATGTCATGGTATTGATGCATATGAGTGATGGTTTATGATCAGAGAAGTCCAAGGAAGCTCTCCATGTTCTTGTTTTACCTTCTAGAGCCCTAAATCCAAGAATCCGAATGTGACTTTTGTGAAGAATTTTTGAACAATGGAACTTACTTTTGGAGGCAGAGAATTCGTGGCTTGATGATTGAGTTGTGTTTAGTACTTATAGGTAAATGAATTTAGGTCATAACATTGAATGGTTGTATGGAAATTTTGATATGAAAAGATTGAAATTGATCATGCTTTGAAAATCCAATATTTTTGCATAAAGGCTTGCTATTTTTGGACAAATATTATGATTTCTTTCCTCTTCAATTCAAATCATCATTTAAGACATTCTAGAAACTCAATCCAAATAAAATCTCTTACTTTCATATTTTATTTTTATTTAAAATGATTTTTAATGAATTAAATCAAAATAAATAAAAATAAAAATAATAAAAATCTGATTTTTAATGGTTTGGGTCGTGCATAGTGCTATTGTATGGATTGGATCATAATTTGACAAGCCCATTTGGAAGAAATTGGTTCTAGACCTCCTTTTTCATCATAAACCAACTCAAAATTTCCCAACTTTGCAAGGGCACATATCCTTCAATTTTAATGCTATGAGGGTGTTCTTGGACATTTTGGAAAGCTTGAAGAGTCCTCTAAACAACCCCACTGGTTTCATGTCCATATCATTTACCAATCTCAAGTTATGCCCTTTTGAAGTTGTTGACTTTCAAAAGGACCTATAATGTCCTAGCTCATACCTTCAAAATGAAGCATTTTTGGGCTTGGCTTGTGAGACACAAAGTTGTAGAGAATTAAATTTCCTTCAAAATGAGCTTTGGATGGAGAATTGGTGATGAAGTATGTGAAAGTTATGGCTGGTCAAAGTTCAGTTGACTTTTACTAAGGAAACCCTAATTTAGAAACTCCTGATTCTTGATGATCTGAAATCTCCTTGATGAATCATGATCAACCCTTGATCAAATGATGAATTTTACTTCATATACTTGATGTTGGCAAAAAATCATGAAGTTTGACTTTGGTTTGACCACAGTTGACCTCAGTTTGACTTTTTAACTGCATTGACTGATTTTGACTTATCTGATCATCTGATTGAGCAAACTTCTGAGAAAAGTCTTGAAACTTGTCATAGGGGTTCTTACACACATATAAGATGTTATGAAGCTCACTTGAAGTCTTGGAAGTTCATTTAGCCTGATTAAAGTCAAAACCCTAGTTTTGGATGCACTGCTTAGGAGGTGCATTGTCTGAGGGAATTGTCAACTCTTCTGACCAATTGTGAACCTTGTGAACCTTGTAAAGTGACTTTGTAGACCTCATGGACCTCATGAAAGGTTATGTAAACATTGTGAATCTTGTGAACCTTGTGAACCTTCAAGAAGTAACTTGTAAACTTCATGAACCTCATGAAAGGTTATATAAACATTGAGAAACTTGTGAACCTTGTGAACCTTCATAAAGTAACTTGTAGACTTCATGAACCTCATGAAAGGTCTTGTAAATGTTGAGAAACTTGTGAACCTTGTGAACCTTCATAAAGTAACTTGTAGACTTCATGAACCTCATGAAAGGTCTTGTAAATGTTGAGAAACTTGTGAACCTTGTGAACCTTCATAAAGTAACTTGTAGACTTCATGAACCTCATGAAAGGTTATGTAAACATTGAGAATCTTGTGAACCTTGTGAACCTTCTTAGCACACAAAGTCTTGTATTGTGAGGGCAAATTTTGGGGTGCAACAGCTGCCCCTGTTCAATTTTCTGAAACCTGAGGGATTAGATTGGTATGTTTGCCAGTCGTGACCTGAAAGGTTGAAGGGGATTGAACACAAAAGCCCAAAAATTTGCACTCACCAGTGCATAGAATGATATTGATGTTTGGTTGTATATGCTTGAGTGGGCTTAAAGATGCCACCTGGAAGAATTGGAGATGGGCTTAGAGATGCCATCTAAAGAACTAGATGTGGTGATAGCTTTGTGTTGATACTGGATCTCAGTACTAGGTCTTCGTATAGGCCGTCTCTGAATCGTTTATAATTTGAATTTGTTGAATAGACCAGTAGAAATAAATGTTCGTGACGATTATCTCTTCTGGAAATATCTTGGATTAGGGAATAGATCTTTTTACAGACCGTTTGCCTACTCTCCAAGGTCAAAAGAACGTCAGGATTTGTTCTTCTGAAAAAATCTTGAACAAGGGGCCAAAAGAGCGTCAGGATTTGCTCTTAAGGGTCAAAAGAACGTCAGGATTTGTTCTTCTGAAAAAGTTTTGAACAAGGGGCCAAAAGAGCGTCAGGATTTGCTCTTAAGGGTCAAAAGAACGTCAGGATTTGTTCTTCTGAAAAAGTTTTGAACAAGGGGCCAAAAGAGCGTCAGGATTTGCTCTTAAGGGTCAAAAGAACGTCAGGATTTGTTCTTCTGAAAGATGTCTTGAACCAGGGAATGGATCTTTTTACAGACCGTTTGCCTGCTATTCGAGGACATCTTGAGTAGTGTATGGATCATTTCTGACCTGTTGTAAATTGTTGATGCTGTTTTATCTGCATGTAACCATCCTGCAAGGAGAATGTTAGTTTATGTTATATGTATGCATGCATAGTATGATGCACCTAAGTAAATGTATTGTGTATTTATGGATATGTATGTTAGGGTATGATGTAAATGATGTATGTATGATATGATGCTGCCTGAAGCGTCTGGATATCTTCGTATAACAACTGCTGGCCAGGGAAAATAAATCTCGATTCGTTGTTGAAGGATATGAGGAACTTATTTCCATCTTGTTTGATAATATATTATACATAACCTCCCGTATGCTGGGGATAGCAAGGTATAGATAACCTCCCGTCTGCTAGGGATAGTATAACCTTTGTCTTCGTTTGATAGTAGGGTAGATATAACTTCCCGTCTTCGTTCGTCGTACCCTTATTGGAAAGTAGATTCCCGAATATCCGTATGAGGATAAAAGAGATGGATATAAATTCCAGGGGAGATAAGACTTTATGAAGATGGATTCGTCCTACTGAGGGTTTTGTAGTTTTCTTGTAAAGATAAACCGGCGAAGCTTCGTTGAAATCCTTCCCTCGTTCGTCCTTAGTAAATACTATTACTGCATTTTCATGCATTTCTGGTAAACATCAATCATATTAAGTACACATGCATTTCTTGTAAACATCAATCATATTCAAAAGCATACATACATTCAAACACAATCAATGGACGTTTCGCTTATGTAAATAGGGTAAAAGTAAATCTGGATTCAAAAGATGGAATTTATTTATATCAAAAAGTGACCCATACACGGGTAAATTTGTACAAGGAGACATAAACCCTAGTAAGAGAATTTTGTCATAAAGTTTTTACAAAACAAAGAGAATCAGCTATGTGGGAAACAATCCTATTGAGTTTCAATTCTACTATTGCCATTATCTTCAAGTATCTCATCTTCTGCTGTTGAGACGGAAACAATTGGATTGAGCTTTATCTGTTTGAGCTTGAATAAGTAGTACAACTGGTTGCAGTTTCATGGGTGATCCAAACGAGACATAGTCATACGCTTTAATCCCTAACTTTTGCCTGGATTGCCCTTTCAGGTTTTCAATCCACCGGGATACCCTTTTTTGCCCAAGCTGCCTTTTCAGGTTTTCGACTTGCCGGGTGTACATCTTTTTATATATATCCCTAATTTTTGCCCAAACCCTTTTGGTTTGCCGGGATGCCCTTATTTTTGCCTAGGCCTGTCAACCTAGCGGGTCTCTTTTTATGCGTAGTATTTTTTAACTATGTATGCATTTACAGGCTGTGGGAAGTCTTCACCATCCCTTGTAGTCAGTATCATGGCACCTCCTGAGAACACCGTCTTGACTACAAATGGTCCTTCGTATGTTGGAGTCCACTTGCCCCTAGGATCACCCTGTGGTAATATGATACGCTTGATTACCAAGTCACCAGCCTGATATACCTTTGGCTTAACCTTCTTGTTAAAAGCTTTGATCATTCGTTTCTGGTACATCTGGCCATGACAAACTGCTGCTAGTCTCTTCTCATCAATCAAATTTATCTGGTCAAGTCGAGTCTGAATCCACTCATCTTCATCCAAACCTGCATCCTTCATAATTCTTAAGGAGGGAATCTGAACTTCAATGGGCAGAACTGCTTCCATACCATAGACTAAGGAGAATGGGGTTGCCCCTGTTGAAGTTCGTATTGTGGTACGATAACCATGAAGAGCAAATGGTAACATCTCATGCCAATCCTTGTAAGTAACAGTCATCTTCTGTACGATCTTCTTAATGTTCTTATTAGCAGCTTCAACTGCCCCATTCATCTTTGGACGATACGGAGAAGAGTTGTGATGCTTAATCTTGAACTGTGTGCAGAGATCAGTAATCATAGTGTTGTTCAGATTAGAGCCATTGTCAGTAATAATCCTTTCAGGGATGCCATACCTACATATGAGATTATTCTTAATAAACCGAGCCACAACATTCTTGGTTACAGATGCAAATGAAGCTGCCTCCACCCACTTCGTGAAGTAATCAATAGCAACCAGGATGAAACGATGCCCATTAGAAGCAGTAGGCTTGATCTCACCAATCATATCAATGCCCCACATGGAAAAAGGCCAAGGAGCAGTCAGCACATTCAAGGGTGATGGAGGTATATGTACTTTATCAGCATAGATTTGACACTTATGACATGTTCTGGAGTGTTGATAGCAATCAGCTTCCATGGTAGACCAATAGTAACCTGCTCTCAAAATCTTCTTTGCCATAGTATGTCCACTAGAATGAGTGCCAAAGATCCCATCATGCATATCTTCCATAATCTCAGTTGCTTCCTTCTTATCCACACAACGAAGCAAAGTTGAATCATGATTGCGCTTGTACAAAATGCCATTGCTAAAAAAGAACTTAGCAGAGAACCTTCTCAGAAATTTCCTATCTTTGACAGATGCCCCTTCAGGGAACTCCTGAGCTTCAAGATATCTTTTCACTTCATAGAACCAAGGCTTCTCCTCTGCCCCTTCTGTATCAATCTCATTGCAATATACAGGCTTTTCAAATCTATCAATGGTAATCTTAGGAGCTTCATCATCCCAGTTGATCTCAAACATGGATGCCATGGTGGCTAAAGCATCTGCCAACTGATTCTCTCTTCGTGGAATATGTTCAAAGGTAATCTCTTTGAAATGTGGGATCAAAGACAACACATGCTCTCTGTCAGGAATGAGGTTATCATGCTTAGTATCCCAATCTCCTTTGATCTGACTAACTACCAGGGCTGAATCTCCATACACGTCAAGGAACTGAATCTTCATATCAATAGCAGCTTTAATACCCAGGATACATGCCTCATACTCAGCCATGTTATTGGTACAATAGAAACAAAGTCTGGCAGTAATCGGGGTATGACAACCTTTAGGGGAACTAATCACAACACCAACACCATTACCAAGTGCATTAGAGGCACCATCAAAAACCATAGTCCATCGGGATCCTTGTTCAGGTCCGTCATATTGTCCAGGTTCTTTGGTAATAATCATAATGTCTTCATCAGGGAACTCAAAACTCATTGACTGGTAATCATCCACTGCTTGATGAGCCAAATGATCAGCTACAACACTTCCCTTAATGGCCTTCTGAGTAGTATACTGTATGTCATATTCCGTCAAGATCATTTGCCATCTTGCAATTCTTCCGGAGAGAGCAGGTTTCTCAAATATGTACTTGATTGGATCCATCTTCGAAATCAACAAGGTAGTATGAGTCAACATATACTGTCTTAGTCGGCGAGCAGCCCATGCCAAAGCACAGCAAGTTTTCTCGAGCAGTGAGTGTAAACACCCCAAATTTGCCCTCACCCATTCACACCATGGCTTGTGATCTTCTCATATGCATAAACACAATCATACCATCTCATATCACAATTTTGATTCACTGCATAGTTTCAAAGTCATCTGCATCTAGGGTTTGTGATCTGAGCAATCCAAGAGCTTCTTGAGCCACTCCAAAGGCCACCAGTCACTTCAAAGGGATCCATATGTGTTCTTGTATCATATTCCATCCTTTCAAAGTCAAGATTTCAAAAGAATCACAAGAACTGGGATTGGTGTGGAAGCAGAGCCAGGATAGACTGCACAGTTGACCTAAAATTAGGGTTTTGGTTTCAGAGGCCATAACTCCAAATTTTTTGGTCATTCTTGTTTCCATTGGTCTCTATATGTCATAGGGAGTATGCATATCAATTTTCATGAAGGAATTCCATGGGGAAGTCATATGACCAAGAGTTGACTTTTCAGACAAGTCAGTGCAAAATCAGGGCATCTGAGGCCCCCAATGACCCAACCAATGGGTGATCTTCATCATTTTGAGTGTATTTGGTCTTTATTTGATCATGGAAGAAGGTTGAAGTCCACAAAAATCAAGAATTTGGAGTTTTTGCAAATGTTGACTTTTTGGGCATAGTTGACTTTTCAAGAATGCTCCATTTTAGGTCATTTTTCAAGCCTTGATTCTTGATCCAAAAATGCTTCAAATGGAAAAACTTTGGTCATGAAAGTTGTAGAATACATTTTTCCCTTTTCAAAAAGTACAAGAACATGATCAAACTCTTCTTGGATCAAAAGTTATGGTTTGACAAAGTTGGCAAAAATCATTGATTTTCAAGATGTGCACTAAAAGGAAATTTTGCAAAATCATGAAACAATGTCATTTATAACTTCTAATTCACATCAAACCATGACACAAACATTCCATATGTCCCAAAAATCAGAATTGAACCAAGGTTTCACATGGTTATGGTTTGTGTAACAAGACTTTTCCATGAAGTTTCAAAAGTGTGCCAACTTGCAAAACCATCATTATGCTCCTCACCACTTGCTGCATTGGCCTTTGAACCAGCCATAGTCTCTCACCACACCATGCTGCGCCAGCCCTAGCCCTTGTACCAAGCTAGAACCAAGCCCATGCCTCTCTTACAAACAAGTTGACACTTTGCAAAAGTGGACATCCCAATCACAGCAGGCCAGGTCACATCACCTGACCAATGGGAGTTCTTTATGCAAGAAAAATGCTGGCCATAACACTCAAGAAGCAAGGCTGAATCTACACACAACATCACATACACAAACTCACTCCCCTTTGCAAAAACTCTTCGAATTTCTCTGCCCAGCACACAAACATCCAAACTATTTCCACACTTCAACTCACCATGCCTCATTGAGCCCAAAGCATCAAAGAACCAAGCCTGAAACAAGCCATAACACCACTTCACCATTTTCACTCCAACTTGCAGTTTCCTTCGAAACTCTCTCCACAGCTCACAAACATCCAAAAAAGCTCCACAAACATTCTCCACTCATCATCTGGACCACAAGCAACCCTTCACCATTGCCAGAAACAGCCTAAATCACCATTGCCATGTTCAACTGAGTTTGAGCAGAAGCTTGTCAAACTCCTCATCCAGCCAACATAAACTCTTCCTAAGCATTCAAGGATCATCTGGGGACCAAGTAGAGTGGATTTCACAAGGAGGGGAGGCCTGAAAGTTGCTGGAGTGAAAGCTTCGAATCTCAGGTAGCTCAAGAAATATTTTTCCAGAAATCATTTTTTATGTTCTAAACTTGTTCTCCATGCTTCAATGAATATCCTGATGCTTTTAGTTTTGGAAATGGTGATGAAATGAAGATTTAATTGATCTCTGAAACTCTGTGACCTAAAATTTGTCTTGTTCGATTCTTGAGTTCAGGGAAGAATAAATTTGTTTTGATTGGGGGTTTTGATTCGTGAGTGAGTGGGAATCATTTCCATGTTTTTAGATTTTGTTTTAGTTAGGTTTTAAGAGTTTTGGAGATTCTCAGGGAGGGTGCTGGCCGGAGAAGACGACCGGAAGTCTTCTCCGGCAGCCTGAAAGTCATTAACTGCTAATTAGGGTTAGGGCACCAGTTTTGAATGTGAGCCATTGGATTGTGTTTCCCGCGCGTGAATGGAAGGCCTGGATCATTTCATTAAGATTTAATTATGATTTATTATTTAATTAATCTGGATTAAGCTAGTTTGAACCTGGGCCGTCCAGATGCGCGCCCAGTCAACCCCTTTGAGGCCAGAAGCAATCTCAACCCTCCATTCTGATTACTTTCCCTTTATTTAATTTATTTTCATTTTCTTTTTCATTTAACTTGCATATTTAATTAAAAATAGTAAAAATTGCTTAAAAATTATGAAACTTTTTCTCATGAGTTTTAATAATTTTTATGACACAAAAATATTTTTGTTTTTATTTTTATCATTAAAAAAAGCATTTTTAAATATTTAAAAGATTATTTTTAATTGATTAATGGAAATTAATTTATTAAAAATACTTTTAGGTATTTAAAAATCACCAAAAAATTCATGAAGTGTTCTAAGACATTTAGAGACATTGTCCAACCTTCAAACCAAATTTCTTTTTTGATATTGATGCATTTTGAGAATTTTTCATTGAATAAAAATCATTTTTGTGCATTATTTTGATCCTAAGTTCAAAAAATCATTTCTGCCTATCTATGAAGAGTTGGACATTGATTCTTCTTGCATTGCATTGTGTTTAGCATGTAGTTTCTAGGATTAAATGGCCATGATTTGATTCTACATTTTTGTTTGGCATTTCTTTTGTTTAGGAACCCTAAAAACCCTAATAACTTGTAAAAATCATAACTTGAGATTGGTTAAGAGTTGAGACCTCCCCTTTGGGCATTGGTTTAGTATAAGATTAGGGGCCTTTTGAGTGGCATTTTCCATTTTTTATCCTAGGGTTTGCTTCTGTTTTTGGTTCTTGTTTGATGTTTGGTTCATAAACCCTAATTTGGGCTTCCATTTGCATCCATCTTGCATTCTCTTGCATAGCATGACTTACCATGACATTTCAAGCATCCATTTGATTCATTTGACATCATAAGACATATTGAAAGCATGTTTGATCATTGCATCATGTATTGGCCATGTTGTATATCATGTGCACTTCATAACTTTCCATGTTTGTCCTTGCTTCCTAGCTTGCACCATTTGCATCCATGAACTTGTATGACCATTTCCATGTGCTGCCTCATGTTTGTAGCATCTCATAACATCATTTGCATCATGTGTATGCTTCTGGTTTTGTTTCTCATCATGTCATTTCATCTCATCTTGCATTGCACTGCATCTTTCTCACTAACTTTTCAGGTGGTAAGTGATGCTGAGAAGTGAATTTGCCTTCACTTCTCATGACTTTTCTTTTCATCTCTCTTGCATCCATTGCTGCATTCCTATATGTGTTTGAGTTTGAGCTTGCTCATTCTTGTTCCTCTTACTTTCTCTCCTCAAGTGACTTGACTTCTTGAATGAAGCAAGTCACTTTGCTTCTCTTGATCCTGCTTATCTGCATCCTGGTGGTTCTCCTTGAAGATCTTCTCTTGAAAACCTCACAAACTTTAGGAACAACCATGTATGACAATGATTAGGGTTTTGGTTAGTTTCCCCTCTTAGTTTTACCTTTGTGTCTCTTTTGGGTCTTCTCTCCTCATCTCATAATCAAGGACTAAACCATAAAGGCTTTAAGGCTTTGTGATTAAGCTTATGCCTGCATCCTTCTCTTAGGATGGAGTGTATAACTTTAATCCTAGGTGTTAAACCCTTAATGTGTTTAACTCCTTTAATCAATCCATCTAATAATCATCAAGACATCACACTTGTAACTTGGGCCTTGCATTAGGGTTCTAATTCTTCCTTAACTGGTTAAGAAGGACTAACCCTAGTGTTAATGGACAAGTCCCCCTCAAGTTGTCTTACAAATCATAAAATTCACTTCATCATCTCACCATTAAATAAAATCCACTTAATCAAAGGCTTGTTTTGTCATGAGTTTAATCCCTAATCATGGATTAAGTTGAGGAGCTTTCCTCAGCTTAAACACTCTCATCTATTATCCTTCTATTAGGATGGTGTAATGAGTCTGTTTAATCCTTGATCATGGCTTAACCTCATTACTTAACACCAAACAAAAACCACAAAAACATCTAATTAATCACAAGTAGGTTAATGATCTTAATCCTACACCAAAGGTGATTAAGTGTGAGAATCTGACTTCACACTTAAGGTAGTTCTCATTACCCCTAATCAGAGGGAAGATGTGATGAGTTTACTAAATCCATTGGTTTAGACTTAAGCTCATTAACTTATGACAAAATCCAAAAGCAATAAAAGACTGAAAACACAAAAACAAACAATAAATCGTCTCCTTCGGGATTCTTTTCTCATCACCTTCACTCACAAACGAGAGCTCGCTTCTTCCGTCCAATGCAAGACAGTTTGCACCTGAGCCAGACAGGTCATACACTTGAGCATAGACAAGCAAGCAGTTCACAAGTCAATTCATCTTTCAGTCTCTTTGGGTCGAACTACGGTGTTCTGACTTCCTCATTGCACGAGAGGATACGTAGGCATAACTTAACAGTTATCGAACAAAAGTCTTTGTATATTCCCCCTCTTTCTAGCCTCATTCTTTTAGCCTCATGTCTTGAGCATTTCACTCCTGTTCTTACACTGACACTTCACTTATATACTTCACTTCTCTCTTACACTGACACCTGTACATTCTTTTCCAGCTCTTTTATACACAGATTGCACTGACACTACCCCTTTAAAACACAAATCTTTTAAGCGTGGATCCCGTCGAGTACGACGGACAATCTGGGTGCTAATACCTTCCCAGGTTGTAACCAACCCCCTTTCTCAGTCTCTCTGGTTCGCAACCGTCTTATCCATATCTTTCTAGGCCTATGCAGCATTGCCTTTCCTCCGGGATAAAAATGCCTAGCTGGCGACTCTATTCATTTCCAGTGAGTTCACGGCTGTGTGTTCTCATTGTTCCCTTTCGCCGACCGTTCGTGTCTGTACCTTTATCTGGGCCATTCCCATTTATCGGGAGCGACAACTTGGCGACTCTGTTGGGGAACCTTATATTGCAACCAGGGCTTCTGGTTCTTTTTGTGGGTTCCTCCTAGCGCTTGTTTGATTTATGTTTACTGGGGTGTTATGTGTTTATTTGTGTTTATATGTGTTTTATTTTTGCTTTATGTACAGTTGTTTATCTGCTTTCTTTATTGCTTTTGTATATATCATACTGTCATGCTGCTGGCTGGATCTGATCTTTGTTTTGGTGGGTGGGTGATTCATTGAGAGTTAAGGTCCTATACCTGGGACCTGAGTGACACCTAGGCTAGAGTGAATCATATTCTTTCCCATTCCATTTCGGTCTGGTGCGGGAATATGAAACACGGTTCAGATATGGGTTTCTTCTTGAGAACTCTGTGTTGCAGATTTCCTGCAATGCTAGGGCTATCTGGGAAGCCTGCTAAGTCTGGATGACCTTTAGTATTGACCTTCAGAAACTGAGGTGAATTAGAGGAGGAACTTTTATGGTTATTGTAAACACTGTACCTCCGGGTTAGAAGTGTTTACACTTCTCATAACTGATCCGAGTCTGAGGATCCTTGTTCTAGAACACCACCTGTGAGGGGGTTGGGCTGTTTACAGGATTGCAGGTACCTTGACCTCAGAATACCCTGTTACTTTGACTTGATTAAGAATACTCCATGTTGGGACAGTTCTTGTGATTCTAAAACCCTGGACATGTGGCTCTTTATTTGAGTCCCCCTACCTTGGTTACTGGATTTGTAGACCTCCATCTGGAATTCTTGAACATACTTGGACCTATATCAGGGCATTTTGATCAGATCCAGCTCAGTCACAAACCCTTGCATATCATTTGCATACATAATCATTGCATCATATTGACATTTGCTTATTTGTTTCAGGGTATCCATCTTCATTTGGTTTTGGTTTTGACCCCATCTTCAGTACTGACCTATCTTCACCAGCATCTGCTTCAGTTATCACCAGCATCATCTAATCAGTGGCTCATTACTTCAACATTATCATCAGCACCTGTCTCTACTCAGTCTTCAGCATCATGGCTCCTAAAAAGAGCAACATCACCTATCACTTCTTCCAGCCAGAACTATCAGATATCAGGAGGATTCAGACCCTGATCACTCCAGATCACATACCTTTGTTCAGGGAACATTATGGAGATATACTTGACATGGTTATGGATCTGGACCCATCACAGAGGAGCCTCATTCACACTTGCATTCAGTTCTATGATCCCCCACTGAGATGTTTCACCTTTCAAGACTTTCAGTTGGGCCCTCTATTAGAAGAATACTCATCATTGGTTGGTATGCCTATCAGGGGTGGAATCCCTTTCAACCCTGAGATGGTCTTTCTCGGTAATGGAGAAGTAGCAAAGGCTCTACATCTGGAACCTGTCCTGATTGAGCAGCATATGACTTCCAAAGCTGGAATCCCTGGCTTTCATTTGGATTTCTTGATCTCTCAAGCTACCCTGAAAGCTTCTTTAGGAGAGTGGAAGGCTGTATGTGCCTTGTTGGCTTTGAGCATATATGGAATTGTATTGTTTGCAGACGAGCCTCGATTCATTAGCAAGAATGCAATCCATCTGTTCATCCTGAAGAACCCAGTGCCCACTTTATTGGGGGATCTCTACTATTTAGTGCATCAGAGGAATGAAAAGCAGAGGGGAAGATTGGTGAGGTGTTGTGCTCCATTGTTCCACACTTGGCTTCTCAGGCATTTGCCCAGGACAGATGCATTTCTGAATCCTCATCAGCAGAGCAACTGGGCTAAGAGACTCACTGCTCTAACTTCAGCAGATATCAGATGGTGCACCCAAAGCACCAAGGGCAGGGATATCATCACCAGCTGTGGGCATTTTCCCAATGTGCCCCTAATAGGAGTTAAGGGTAGTATTAATTACAACCCTCTGCTGTTCAGAAGGCAACTGGGCTACGCACTGGTCCATACTCCTAAGGCACAGGACTTGGTGGAGACTCTTTATTGTGAGAACAAGATTAATCTGGCTACTGTTAGGCAAGCAGCCTGGGCCTGGGATAATGTTCAAACCAAGGGAATAACCATTTTGGGGAAGTGCAACAATGTGGCATCAGCACAATATTATGAATGGTCCCGTGCCAGGGCCCAATTCTCTGGAATGCCCTTTACTATAGAAGATATGCCTGAGTCATCTTCAGCACCACCCCCTGCCACTATCAGTATGGAGGAGTATGAGAGTTTGAAGGAAAGGAATGAGAAGCTAACCCAGGCCTTGCAGAAGACCCTCCGAGAGAGGAGTGAGGGTATGAGGGAGATTGAGAGGTTGGAGAAGATGAGAGTAGAGCATCTGACTAAGATTGAGAAGTCTGGGGATTATATCAAAAAGTCTAAAGCTGGAGAACAAATTCTGAAGAATGCTTGCAAAGAAGCCCAGTTCCAGAGAGCAAGGACAGACTTGTATCTAAAGGAGATTCAGGCTCGGTGGGTCAGGATCACCGAGGCTCGTACCCTAGAAGACAAGAGAGTTCAAGA
This sequence comes from Lathyrus aphaca, assembly GCA_963966055.1. Lineage (NCBI taxonomy): Eukaryota > Viridiplantae > Streptophyta > Magnoliopsida > Fabales > Fabaceae > Lathyrus > Lathyrus aphaca. The sequence continues at coordinate 458,724,551 of OZ014522.1, read as the reverse complement.
CAAGATGAAGCAACTGGAAGCTAGTGCAAAAGAACAACAAGAAGCCCTGGCAGCAGCCCAGAGGGAGATATCAGAGCTGAAGATCAAAGCTGGGGTGAAGAGGTCAAAAGAACAAGCTCAGCACAAGAGGCTAACAGCAGCTGTTACAACCCGGAATCTCCTCATCAGGAATCTCACGGAGCGTCCGGCTGATCCTGTGACCGAAGCACTTCTCAAGGAAGTTCGTGAGGATGAGTTTGGTCTTGGTGTTTGACCATTTGTTTGTTGTTGCTTTCTTTCCATGTACTCTTATTGTAATGTATTTTGACCCCTCTGAGGGCTTGTATTTGTAAACAAACTATGTACCATTGCTTTTTGTAATATATGTTTGTGCTGGTTTGCTTCATCTGAGTTTTCTTCAAGCAACTTCAACAGCATCTTCAAGGGTCTAGAAGGGTCAAAACTGAATGCCAAACCGGATACCTTGAGAGCAAATAAGCATAACTGCATTGCATACTAACACTTTTGTTTGTTTTGTAGGTTTTTGTTTTATTGCCACTAACTCTGTTGTGATGTTCAGGAATTATTGCTCGGCGCCGGGTATTTCCCCTCAACCGTCCGCACCGTTATCCGACCCGTAGCAACCTTCCGGGCATTCAGATGGATCAGATGCAGCAGGACCTTACTGAGGTCAGAAATCAAATGGCAAATGAAAGGCTAGAGATGAGGAATCAAATGACTCAGTTTATGGAAGTGATGAACAACATGGCTCAGAGCCAGGAAAGATTGAGGGCCATGGTGGAAAGGCAGAATCAAGAAGATCCACATATAGGGACTGCCGGCACCAGCAACAATGAAAGGGTCCAACCTCATGTAAATCCCCCTGTATTTGGACCACATCTCCATCCTGAGGTCAACATCCCTGCAAATGTTCAAGGGACCGCCACTGCAGCCAGGGTACTTCAAGAAGACCCCCAAGAGGATCAATTCACAGTAATGGGTGCTGGGGAAGAAGCTTATGATAGAAGGTTGGATGAGATAGCTGAGAAATTGAGGTCCTTAGAGTCTCAAAATTCTCTGGGTTTCGACGTCATGGACATGGGCTTGGTAGACGGGGTCAGGATCCCCCATAAGTTTAAGCCTCCTTGTTTTGAAAAATACAATGGGACTTCCTGCCCCCGGACTCATTTACAATCATTTCTGGGGAGGCTGAAGGCCTATACTATGGATGAGAAGCTCTGGATGTTCTATTTTGAAGATAGCTTGACTGGAGCGTCAAGAGAATGGTACTCTCACTTGACAAGGGCAACTATTAGATGCTGGAAGGACCTGGCAGAGGCCTTCATCAAACAGTATCAATATAACTTAGACATGGCACCCAACAGGACCCTCCTAATGGGAATGACACAGTCGTCAAGGGAAAGTTTCCGAGAATATGCCCAGAGATGGAGGCAACTGGCTGCTGCTGTTCAGCCACCTATGTCTGAGAGGGAAATGGCAGATATGTTTATGAACACCCTTCAGGGGACTTATATTGACAGGCTGGCTGCTTTCTCTTCCACCAGCTTTGCGGATGTTGTCATAGCCGGGGAGAGAATTGAAAGCCTATTGAAGATGGGCAAGATCTCAGACAATGGTGCAAGCTCGTCCAGTAGCACAAGAAAGCCTTTTGCAGGCCCGAGAAGAACTGGCGAGACCAATGCCATCCACACCAACAGGGGCAGGCCCCAATATGTTCACAGATCAGTGGCGGCAGTCACCATTCCCGCTCCAGCTCATCCTCAACCAGTTTATCAGCCTCCGCAACAAAACTATCAGCCACAACCTCAGTACCATCAACAGAATCAGTATCCTCCGAGAAATTACAACAACAGCAACACCAACAACAACAGTCAACAGAGGCCATTTCAGCAGAGGCCATCTCAAGCTAACAGGGTGATCGATCCGATCCCTATGCCATATGCTACTCTGCTGCCACAACTCCTGAAACTCAACCTAGTTGAGCTAAGGACGTTGGCACCTCCAGATCCCAACAGTCTACCCAGGAATTATGACTCCAACGCTAGGTGTGCCTTCCATTCAAACGCACCTGGCCACAGTACAGAAAAGTGCAGAGCCTTGCACATGAAGGTACAAGACCTGGTAGACTCGAAAGCTCTGAATTTCGCACCACCACCCAATGTCAATAAGAACCCGATGCCAAACCACGGTGGTCCCAGAATTAACGCTATTGAAGAAGACAAGCAGTCTTATTTAATAACCAGTGTGGGCCAGATCAGGACACCGTTGGTAGAAATCAAAGCTCAGCTCTTGGAATGTCAAATGTTCCCGGGGTGTGAGTTGGGTTGTGCTTACTGTAATATTTCAGTAAATGGGTGCGATAATTTAAGGGATGGCATAGATGGTCTTATTCAGAGTGGCCAACTTCAGATCACCACATCATTTCCAACAAATCCAGCAATCTCACCAGCAACGGTTTCAGAACCTCCTACAACTGCAGCGACCATTGTTCCTGACAATTCTTCGGTTTCATCAACAAGTACTCCACCTATCGTCTCAACTGATCAGTTATCAGCAAGTTTTTCTTCTACAACTTCAGCTTCACTCCATTTTGAGACTCCTACAACAACAACATCCTTTCTTCCGACAATATCTCCTACAACACCAGCAACAAATCATGAAGATGTCTCAACTGTCACCATATTCTATGATCCTGAAAGCAACTCTGCCTACAATTCAGAGGGTGCCGCTCCCATTAGAGCACCAGTTACAATTTATTATGATCCGCAGACTATCACAGTTCCTTCAACAGCTGCAATCAGTCCAGTCACCATCACGGTGCCGGGACCAGTACCTTATGAAAGCAGTAATGCCATCCCCTGGCATTACGACTCTGACTTGTACTGTGAGGGACAAAGAATCACTTTTGAATCATCAACCCCTGCACCACAGATAGACAATGTGGGCGGAGGCGGAGGCTTCACTCGAAGCGGACGTCTTTTCGCTCCACAAATTCAGAGACCCACAGCCGAAGCAGAAGCTGCTGCCAAGGCAAAAAGGAAGAGCCCTGTGCAGGAAGATCAAGCTGTTAAGGAAGCTTTGAAGACACCATTCGATCAAGAGGTTGATGAGTTCATACGAATCATCAAAAAGAGTGATTATAAAATAGTGGATCAGCTTCATCAGACGCCTTCCAAGATCTCAATCCTATCATTGCTTATGTGCTCCGAAGCCCATCGGAATGCACTACTCAAAGTCTTGCACGCAGCTTACGTGCCTGAAGAGATCACTGTCAATCAGCTGGAAGCTGTAGTGGGGAATGTTAATGCTAGTCACGGACTAGGGTTCACCAATACTGACTTGACAACGGAAGGCCGCAACCATAACAAAGCCTTGCACATAACCATGGAATGTAAAGGGGTAGTCCTTTCCCATGTGCTGGTGGACACGGGGTCATCCCTTAATGTCTTACCCAAGAAGGCCTTGGTGAAGCTAGAATATGACGGATTGGCGTTGAGACCCAGCAACCTGGTGGTGAGAGCCTTTGATGGTTCAAAGAGATCGGTTCTGGGAGAGATTGAGTTACCCGTGACGATTGGCCCGCAGACCTTTAAAACTATCTTCTACGTGATGGATATACAGCCCGCCTACAGCTGTTTATTGGGTAGGCCATGGATTCACGCCGCTGGCGCCGTGACCTCTACCCTTCACCAGAAGTTAAAATACGAGTGGGAGGGTCAAATCGTTACAATCTGTGGAGAAGAGGACATTTTTGTCAGCCACCTGGCTACCTATAAGTACATTGAGATGGATGGGGAGATCCATGAAACAATGAGCCAGGGGTTTGAAGCTTTGAATGTGAATGAAACATCTGTTGTACCTGGTACTTCAATATCATCATACCAACAAGCCCGGAGGGTTGTTGAGGAAGGAACTGCCCAAGGCTGGGGCAAGCTACTACCGGTGGAGAAGAAAGAAGACAAATTTGGGTTGGGTTACAAACAAACTCAACAAGATCAAGCAGCGGCTGCGAAAGAGCCCAATTTTGTGAGTGGGGGGATGCTTACCCCTGATGCTATCAACTGTCTGGAAGACGAGCTGGAAGAAGAACGCAACCTGGAAAGCTGGATTCGTCCAAAGATCCCGGGGAGCAGTATCTCGAACTGGTCTTCCCAGGAAATTATAAGAGTTACTCATGCAGAGTAATTATTATTTCCTGTATTTTTATAGCATGCATCAAAGTCTTGCATCTTGCCCAAGATGACAAGACTCATTTTGTAATCGGGCCATCTGTACTTTTTGTGCAAACAAGATTAATCAATGAAATATCAGACATCTTTTTGCAAATGAGTCTTTTTCTTTTCCGTTCACTGTTTTTCCATTTTTCTTTTTGTACAAAAAAATAAATGGCAGTGTTTTCAAAATGACAATTTTTATTTCACTTTTAAAACAAGATTAAAATCAAATCACTAAAATGAACCAACTAAACCCTTGCAGAGAGTGCCTTCCTGACAGCACCGACAACAGCACGGCTATGACTTCGTATGACTTTGACAATCCAATCAATCAAGCCGATGAAGGAGTTGAAGAAGAGTATGAGCTTCCTGAAGAGCTGGCCAGGTTGCTAAGACAAGAGGAAAAGGTTATTGCTCCTCACCAGGAGGAGGTTGAAGTGATTAATCTTGGTACAGATGAAGACGTGAAAGAAGTTAAAATCGGGGCCTGCCTGCAAGACTCAGTGAAGAGACGACTGATGGACCTGCTTCAAGAGTATGTGGACGTGTTTGCTTGGTCTTACCAAGACATGCCAGGGTTGGATACCGATATTGTCGTGCACAAGCTGCCTTTGAGAGAAGAATGCACGCCAGTTAAACAGAAACTGCGCCGTACTCGCCCAGACATGGCGATGAAAATCAAGGAAGAGGTACAAAAGCAATGGGACGCCGGGTTCCTTGCTGTGACTAGTTATCCACCGTGGGTTGCTAACATAGTACCTGTGCCTAAGAAAGACGGCAAAGTAAGAATGTGTGTTGACTACCGGGATCTGAACAGAGCCATCCCGAAAGATGATTTCCCATTACCTCACATTGATGTATTGGTCGATAACACGGCTCAGTTCTCGGTATTCTCCTTCATGGATGGATTTTCAGGATACAATCAGATTAAAATGTCACCTGAAGACATGGAGAAGACAACCTTCATTACACCTTGGGGCACGTTTTGTTACAAGGTAATGCCATTTGGGCTCAAGAATGCCGGTGCAACATATCAGCGGGCTATGGTAACATTATTCCACGATATGATCCATAAAGAAATAGAATGTTATGTGGATGACATGATTGCCAAGTCCCTTACAGAGGAAGATCACCTGGTGAATCTGCTGAAGTTATTCAAGCGTCTGAGGAAGTACCAATTAAAGCTGAACCCCAACAAGTGCACATTCGGGGTGCGATCCGGTAAGCTGCTGGGATTTATTGTGAGCGAGAAAGGGATTGAAGTTGACCCTGATAAAGTCAAAGCTATTCGAGAGATGCCTGCACCGAAAACAGAAAAAGAAGTTCGGGGATTTCTAGGTAGATTGAACTACATCTCAAGGTTCATATCTCACCTTACAGCAACCTGTGAACCCTTGTTCAAGCTGTTAAGAAAAGAACAGACGGTCAGGTGGAACGAAGACTGCCAAAGGGCTTTTGACAAGATCAAGGAGTACTTGCAAGAACCTCCAATCCTTATTCCTCCAGTTGAAGGAAGACCTCTAATATGTACTTGACAGTATTGGAAGAGTCAATGGGGTGTGTGTTGGGCCAGCATGACGAGTCTGGTCGAAAAGAGTATGCAATATACTACCTAAGCAAAAAGTTTACCGACTGTGAACAACGTTATTCACTGCTCGAGAAAACTTGATGTGCTTTAACGTGGGCTGCTCGCCGACTAAGACAGTATATGTTGACCCACACTACTTTATTGATCTCAAAGATGGACCCAGTTAAGTACATATTTGAGAAGCCAGCTCTTACCGGACGGGTTGCAAGATGGCAAATGATTCTCACAGAATATGACATTCAGTACACCTCTCAGAAAGCCATCAAGGGCAGTGTACTATCTGAATATCTTGCTGAGCAACCTATCGACGACTATCAGCCTATGAGGTTTGACTTCCCTGATGAGGACATCATGTTCATAAAATCAAAAGATCATGAAGAGCCTGTTCACACTGAAGGGCCCGACCCGGAAGAAGAATGGACTATGATGTTTGATGGGGCTGTTAATATGAATGGTCGTGGTGTTGGTGCAGTGCTCATTACACCTAAAGGAGTTCACATGCCTTTCTCGGCAAAACTCACTTTCAACTGCACTAACAACGAAGCTGAATACGAAGCTTGCATTATGGGTCTTGAGGAAGCCATTGACCTCAGGATCAAGACATTGACTGTATTCGGAGATTCAGCTCTGGTAGTTAATCAAACCAACGGAAAATGGTACACACACCAGGATCATCTGATACCTTACAGGGATTATACAAGGAGGTTATTGACTTTCTTCACAACAGTCAAGCTTGAGTATATCCCTCGGGATGAGAATCAGTTTGCAGATGCTCTGGCCACCATTTCATCCATGATCAAAGTTCAGACTGCCAACTTTGTACCTCAGATTTCAGTGTCCAGACTTGATAGACCAGCATATGTATTTGCAACAGATGTTGTCAAAGACGATAAGCCTTGGTTCCATGACATTAAGTGCTTCTTAGAGGATCAGACATACCCGCCTGGGGCATCTTCCAATGATAAGAAGACTTTGAGAAGGCTTGCTGGTAGTTTCTTTCTGAACACTGATGGGTCTTTATACAAAAGGAACTTTGATATGGTACTCCTCAGATGTGTTGATAAGACAGAAGCAGACTTGTTGATGCATGAAGTGCACGAAGGATCCTTTGGTACCCATGCAGGAGGGCATGCCATGGCTAAGAAATTGCTAAGATCAGGTTATTACTGGATCACGATGGATGCTGACTGTTGTGCCTACGCCAGAAAATGCCATAAAGGCCAGATTTATGCAGATAAGGTGCATGTGCCTCCCAATCCCTTGAACATCATGTCTTCACCATGGCCCTTTGCCATGTGGGGCATTGATATGATTGGCAAGATCGAGCCAACTGCTTCAAATGGCCACAGATTCATCCTGGTCGCCATTGACTATTTCACCAAATGGGTTGAAGCAGCCTCATATGCAAATGTCACAAGACAAGTGGTAGCCAGATTTCTGAAAAGAGATATCATCTGTCGATACGGAGTTCCCGAGCGAATCATTACTGATAATGGTTCCAACTTGAACAACAAAATGATGGCAGAGCTGTGCCGGGACTTCAAGATCCAACATCACAATTCTTCTCCTTACAGGCCAAAGATGAATGGCGCTGTTGAGGCAGCCAATAAGAATATCAAGAAGATTGTGCAGAAGATGGTAGTCACTTACAAAGATTGGCATGAAATGCTACCATTTGCCTTGCATGGGTACCGCACGTCAATCAGAACATCCACTGGGGCAACGCCGTATCAGCTTGTTTATGGCATGGAAGCGGTCTTACCGGTTGAAGTTGAATTACCCTCTCTGCGGGTACTAATGGATGTTAAACTGAGTGAAGCAGAATGGGTTCGGGCCCGATACGAACAACTGAGTCTGATCGAAGAGAAAAGATTGGCTGCAATCTGTCATGGGCAGTTGTATCAGAAAAGAATGAAGAAGGCCTTCGATCAGAAAGTCAGGCACCGAGAGTACCGAGTGGGAGATCTTGTGTTGAAAAGGATCCTCCCTCCTCATACAGATCACAGGGGCAAATGGACCCCAAATTATGAAGGACCATTTGTGGTAAAGAAAGTTTTCTCTGGTGGAGCACTGATGCTCAGCACCATGGATGGTGAAGATTTTCCGTCCCCTGTGAATTCAGATGCAGTTAAAAAATACTTCGCATAAAAATGACCCGCTGGACACAAAAACAGAATGTAGGTCCAGGCAAAAAATAGGGCATCCCGGCGAGTCAAAAACAGAATAAAAGACTCGGGCAAAAATAAGGGAAAATAAACAAAAAATGTACACCCGCTGAGTTGAAAAGCCGCATTGGACAGCTCAGGCAAAAATGGGTATCCCGATGGATTGAAAACCCGAAAGGGCAATCCATGCAAAATAAGGGAATAAGCGAACAACTGCATTCTGAATTCGTCTGTATCACTTACAACTTGGTAAGCTTCGAAAGGATCAAGCTTCAATCAGAATCAACATTCTTCAGAAAGCAGGACGAGAAGAACGTCATTGTCATACGAGTCATAGCAGAAGAGGAAGCTCCTTGAAAGCGTCGTCAACACTGCCAGCGTTCTGTTTCTCCATTTGTAACAATCTCCTCATTTCAGGGGATTTGTTTCTTTGACTGTATTTCGCCGATTCAGGGCATATGAATTAATAAAATCAGATTTTTAGTCATGTCTCGTTTTGTACATTTTCATTTTGCAAAAAGGTCTGATATCTTAAAGAAACACTGATTGCATAAAGATACAGATGTTTATCTTCAAATAAACACATGCTCGCAGGGAATATACTTACTCTCGAAAGTACTTAACTCCTATGACGGAATCCAACAAAGGATACCTCGGGACCATTTGTGCGTTTCCTCATCTTTGCAGGATTGCAGGTATCCAGAACACAACTTGGGGCATGTAAGCTTCATCTCAGCAAGTTGACAAATCAACAAATAATCTCAGCATCCGAAATGCTCTATCCCCAGCTGAGTTGCCTCTCATTTACTTTCCTCAGCTGAGTGGCCAACAATATTCCCCAGCTGTAGTACCATTTATTCTTCCTCAGCAGAAGGCAGAAGTCAGGGAATCATCTCCCCACAGAATCCTCAGCCTCTATTCAGAAGAGCAACGCATGAAGGAGTCACAACAGAGTACAGAAGACTTCTACAAACCCCAGCTGGGTCTCATATTACAAGGATATGTCAATCAGTGACCTATATCCCCAAGCAGATACATCTCTCCAGGTCTATCAATGATCTCATCCCCAGCTGGGATGTCCATTTCAAACAGATCGACCAGAGATCTTCATGGCAACGGGATCCGAATCCCGGATCGGTATCTTTGCATAATCATAGCATTCGCATCATATTCACCCACAAAACGTAGCATTCCGTTTAATACGGAGCATTACGGCAAAAATCAAACATATAGCATAATCATAAGCCATGATATGGATCAAACACTTGTGAATAATAACCATTCATCAGAATACGGGATACTTTCCCCAAAATCCCCCAGAGTCCCAGCAAGAGCAGCTGCCTCACAAAGCACAAACACCAGTATATACTCCTTTTGGCACCCGTCCGTGCCATCTTTCCCCAGTAAAGCCGCCTGAACACTCTTTACAACAATATCACCCGTATTACAGATACTTCCTGACACCCGTCCGTGTCATACCCCAGCAGAAAGCCAAAGACGTCCTCTTTGCACTCACATATACCTATATACACTTTCCTGACACCCGTCCGTGTCATTTCCCCAGCGCAGTCGCTTATACTTTTACAACCCATGTACTTATTAATATTATTATACTTTGACACTCGTCCGTGTCACTCTCCCCAGCAGATAAACACTCATTTATACAATACTACTCATACTACTCATACTTATACAGATACTCGTCCGTATCTTGTATATACCTGTTACATCCCCACAGATTCGACTTTGGTTCATGTTCTTTGTTAACCAGTTGGTACTCGTCCGTACCATCATCTCAGAACATTGCGTCTAGTGCTTGTTTCTGCATGATACTCGTCCGTGTCATAGTCTTAAGGATGCTCGTCCGCATCTTTAATCCATACACTGTGTCAAACACTTATGTCTTTTTGAATATAGATACTCGTCTGTGTCTACTATCCCCAGAAGAGTTCTTTCAGATTCAACACTCGTTCGTGTTCTCTGTTAACCAGTTGATACTCGCCCGTATCATCATCTCTGAACATGTGTCAGTTTGTTTCTACCCGATACTCGTCCGTATCATAGTCTTAAGGATGATCGTCCGCATCTTTAATCTATACACAAATACCAAACACTTATACCTTTTGTTTCTTGGATGTAAACACTCGTCCGTGCTTACTATTCCCCAGTAGATCGCCAACAAAGCAATTTTATTTTTATCTGACATTCGACCTGTGTCACGATAAACCCTGAGAGCAGCCGTACCCTGCTAGGTGGTCGTCCTCCACCTCTTGATGGTCGTCCTCCATCATGCTCATCCGATGGCCGTCCCCATCGTTGATTTTAGCAGCCGTCCCCTGCTAGGTGGTCGTCCTCCACCCTTGATGATCGTCCTTCATCATTTTTATCCAATGGCCGTCCCCATTGTTGATTTTGGTTATCTGACATTCGTCCTATGTCATGATAAGCCCTGAGAGCAGCCGTACCCTGCTAGGTGGTCGTCCTCCACCTCTTGATGGTCGTCCTCCATCATGCTCTTCCGATGGCCGTCCTCATCGTTGACCTTTTATCCGATGGCCGTCCCCATCGTTGATATTTTCGGCAGCCGTCCCCTACTAGGTGGTCGTCCTCCACCTTTGATGGCCGTCCCCATCATACTTCCTTATTCCCCAACAGAGCAGCCGTCCCCTGCTAGGTGATCGTCCTTCACCTTTGATGACCGTACCTCATCATCTGTTTATTTCATTTATTCTTTAACCCGATGGTCGTCCCCGTCGTGGTCCCTTTTCTTTTTAACCCGATGGCCGTCCCCGTCGTTGGTTACTTTGCTTTATGAACTTGATGGCCGTCCCCGTCATGTTTCATCAATTCCTAGAGAATTTTACAGCTTTATCTTGATGGCCGTCCCCATCATAATTTCTTACTTTTTCCCAGCTAGTCGGCCGTCCCCGTCTTGGCTTTACCTTTTATCCCCAGCATGTCGGCCGTCCCCGTCATTGCTTTACTTCCCACACTTTTCTCAGCATGTCGGTCGTCCCTGTCATTGCTCTTTACCCAGCAGTCGTCCTCTGCTCGACGGTCGTCCTCCGTCGCCCACACTTTAGAATATACTTTGTTTTTCCTTTACGATCTATATCCCTTTTCTTCTTCAGTCTGTGAGTGCAAATTTTGGACTGTCTTTGGTATTCAACCACAAGTTATCTCGCTTGCCTGTTAAGCCGTTGCTTACATCCTGCACAGCTAACTCATGTTTGAATAGGGGCAGCTGTAAACACCCCAAATTTGCCCTCACCCATTCACACCATGGCTTGTGATCTTCTCATATGCATAAACACAATCATACCATCTCATATCACAATTTTGATTCACTGCATAGTTTCAAAGTCATCTGCATCTAGGGTTTGTGATCTGAGCAATCCAAGAGCTTCTTGAGCCACTCCAAAGGCCACCAGTCACTTCAAAGGGGTCCATATGTGTTCTTGTATCATATTCCATCCTTTCAAAGTCAAGATTTCAAAAGAATCACAAGAACTGGGATTGGTGTGGAAGCAAAGCCAGGATAGACTGCACAGTTGACCTAAAATTAGGGTTTTGGTTTCAGAGGCCATAACTCCAAATATTTTGGTCATTCTTGTTTCCATTGGTCTCTATATGTCATAGGGAGTATGCATATCAATTTTCATGAAGGAATTCCATGGGGAAGTCATATGACCAAGAGTTGACTTTTCAGATAAGTCAGTGCAAAATCAGGGCATCTGAGGCCCCCAATGACCCAACCAATGGGTGATCTTCATCATTTTGAGTGTATTTGGTCTTTATTTGATCATGGAAGAAGGTTTAAGTCCACAAAAATCAAGAATTTGGAGTTTTTGCAAATGTTGACTTTTTGGGCATAGTTGACTTTTCAAGAATGCTCCATTTTAGGTCATTTTTCAAGCCTTGATTCTTGATCCAAAAATGCTTCAAATGGAAAAACTTTGGTCATGAAAGTTGTAGAATACATTTTTCCCTTTTCAAAAAGTACAAGAACATGATCAAACTCTTCTTGGATCAAAAGTTATGGTTTGACAAAGTTGGCAAAAATCATTGATTTTCAAGATGTGCACTAAAAGGAAATTTTGCAAAATCATGAAACAATGCCATTTGTAACTTCTAATTCACATCAAACCATGACACAAACATTCCATATGTCCCAAAAATCAGAATTGAACCAAGGTTTCACATGGTTATGGTTTGTGTAACAAGACTTTTCCATGAAGTTTCAAAAGTGTGCCAACTTGCAAAACCATCATTATGCTCCTCACCACTTGCTGCATTGGCCTTTGAACCAGCCATAGTCTCTCACCACACCATGCTGCGCCAGCCCTAGCCCTTGTACCAAGCTAGAACCAAGCCCATGCCTCTCTTACAAACAAGTTGACACTTTGCAAAAGTGGACATCCCAATCACAGCAGGCCAGGTCACATCACCTGACCAATGGGAGTTCTTTATGCAAGAAAAATGCTGGCCATAACACTCAAGAAGCAAGGCTGAATCTACACACAACATCACATACACAAACTCACTCCCCTTTGCAAAAACTCTTCGAATTTCTCTGCCCAGCACACAAACATCCAAACTATTTCCACACTTCAACTCACCATGCCTCATTGAGCCCAAAGCATCAAAGAACCAAGCCTGAAACAAGCCATAACACCACTTCACCATTTTCACTCCAACTTGCAGTTTCCTTCGAAACTCTCTCCACAACTCACAAACATCCAAACAAGCTCCACAAACCTTCTCCACTCATCATCTGGACCACAAGCAACCCTTCACCATTTCCAGAAACAGCCTAAATCACCATTGCCATGTTCAACTGAGTTTGAGCAGAAGCTTGTCAAACTCCTCATCCAGCCAACATAAACTCTTCCTAAGCATTCAAGGATCATCTGGGGACCAAGTAGAGTGGATTTCACAAGGAGGGGAGGCCTGAAAGTTGCTGGAGTGAAAGCTTCGAATCTCAGGTAGCTCAAGAAATATTTTTCCAGAAATCATTTTTTATGTTCTAAACTTGTTCTCCATGCTTCAATGAATATCCTGATGCTTTTAGTTTTGGAAATGGTGATGAAATGAAGATTTAATTGATCTCTGAAACTCTGTGACCTAAAATTTGTTTTGTTCGATTCTTGAGTTCAGGGAAGAATAAATTTGTTTTGATTGGGGGTTTTGATTCGTGAGTGAGTGGGAATCATTTCCATGTTTTTAGATTTTGTTTTAGTTAGGTTTTAAGAGTTTTGGAGATTCTCAGGGAGGGTGCTGGCCGGAGAAGACGACCGGAAGTCTTCTCCGGCAGCCTGAAAGTCATTAACTGCTAATTAGGGTTAGGGCACCAGTTTTGAATGTGAGCCATTGGATTGTGTTTCCCGCGCGTGAATGGAAGGCCTGGATCATTTCATTAAGATTTAATTATGATTTATTATTTAATTAATCTGGATTAAGCTAGTTTGAACCTGGGCCGTCCAGATGCGCGCCCAGTCAACCCCTTTGAGCCCAGAAGCAATCTCAACCCTCCATTCTGATTACTTTCCCTTTATTTAATTTATTTTCATTTTCTTTTTCATTTAACTTGCATATTTAATTAAAAATAGTAAAAATTGCTTAAAAATTATGAAACTTTTTCTCATGAGTTTTAATAATTTTTATGACACAAAAATATTTTTGTTTTAATTTTTATCATTAACAAAAAGTATTTTTAAATATTTAAAAGATTATTTTTAATTGATTAATGGAAATTAATTTATTAAAAATACTTTTAGGTATTTAAAAATCACCAAAAAATTCATGAAGTGTTCTAAGACATTTAGAGACATTTTCCAACCTTCAAACCAAATTTCTTTTTTGATCTTGATGCATTTTGAGAATTTTTCATTGAATAAAAATCATTTTTGTGCATTATTTTGATCCTAAGTTCAAAAAATCATTTCTGCCTATCTATGAAGAGTTGGACATTGATTCTTCTTGCATTGCATTGTGTTTAGCATGTAGTTTCTAGGATTAAATGGCCATGATTTTATTCCTCATTTTCAATTTGTTTGGCATTTCTTTTGTTTAGGAACCCTAAAAACCCTAATAACTTGTAAAAATCATAACTTGAGATTGGTTAAGAGTTGAGACCTCCCCTTTGGGCATTGGTTTAGTATAAGATTAGGGGCCTTTTGAGTGGCATTTTCCATTTTTTATCCTAGGGTTTGCTTCTGTTTTTGGTTCTTGTTTGATGTTTGGTTCATAAACCCTAATTTGGGCTTCCATTTGCATCCATCTTGCATTCTCTTGCATAGCATGACTTACCATGACATTTCAAGCATCCATTTGATTCATTTGACATCATAAGACATATTGAAAGCATGTTTGATCATTGCATCATGTATTGGCCATGTTGTATATCATGTGCACTTCATAACTTTCCATGTTTGTCCTTGCTTCCTAGTTTGCACCATTTGCATCCATGAACTTGTATGACCATTTCCATGTGCTGCCTCATGTTTGTAGCATCTCATAACATCATTTGCATCATGTGTATGCTTCTGGTTTTGTTTCTCATCATGTCATTTCATCTCATCTTGCATTGCACTGCATCTTCCTCACTAACTTTTCAGGTGGTAAGTGATGCTGAGAAGTGAATTTGCCTTCACTTCTCATGACTTTTCTTTTCATCTCTCTTGCATCCATTGCTGCATTCCTATATGTGTTTGAGTTTGAGCTTGCTCATTCTTGTTCCTCTTACTTTCTCTCCTCAAGTGACTTGACTTCTTGAATGAAGCAAGTCACTTTGCTTCTCTTGATCCTGCTTATCTGCATCCTGGTGGTTCTCCTTGAAGATCTTCTCTTGAAAACCTCACAAACTTTAGGAACAACCATGTATGACAATGATTAGGGTTTTGGTTAGTTTCCCCTCTTAGTTTTACCTTTGTGTCTCTTTTGGGTCTTCTCTCCTCATCTCATAATCAAGGACTAAACCATAAAGGCTTTAAGGCTTTGTGATTAAGCTTATGCCTGCATCCTTCTCTTAGGATGGAGTGTATAACTTTAATCCTAGGTGTTAAACCCTTAATGTGTTTAACTCCTTTAATCAATCCATCTAATAATCATCAAGACATCACACTTGTAACTTGGGCCTTGCATTAGGGTTCTAATTCTTCCTTAACTGGTTAAGAAGGACTAACCCTAGTGTTAATGGACAAGTCCCCCTCAAGTTGTCTTACAAATCATAAAATTCACTTCATCATCTCACCATTAAATAAAATCCACTTAATCAAAGGCTTGTTTTGTCATGAGTTTAATCCCTAATCATGGATTAAGTTGAGGAGCTTTCCTCAGCTTAAACACTCTCATCTATTATCCTTCTATTAGGATGGTGTAATGAGTCTGTTTAATCCTTGATCATGGCTTAACCTCATTACTTAACACCAAACAAAAACCACAAAAACATCTAATTAATCACAAGTAGGTTAATGATCTTAATCCTACACCAAAGGTGATTAAGTGTGAGAATCTGACTTCACACTTAAGGTAGTTCTCATTACCCCTAATCAGAGGGAAGATGTGATGAGTTTACTAAATCCATTGGTTTAGACTTAAGCTCATTAACTTATGACAAAATCCAAAAGCAATAAAAGACTGAAAACACAAAAACAAACAATAAATCGTCTCCTTCGGGATTCTTTTCTCATCACCTTCACTCACAAACGAGAGCTCGCTTCTTCCGTCCAATGCAAGACAGTTTGCACCTGAGCCAGACAGGTCATACACTTGAGCATAGACAAGCAAGCAGTTCACAAGTCAATTCATCTTTCAGTCTCTTTGGGTCGAACTACGGTGTTCTGACTTCCTCATTGCACGAGAGGATACGTAGGCATAACTTAACAGTTATCGAACAAAAGTCTTTGTATATTCCCCCTCTTTCTAGCCTCATTCTTTTAGCCTCATGTCTTGAGCATTTCACTCCTGTTCTTACACTGACACTTCACTTATATACTTCACTTCTCTCTTACACTGACACCTGTACATTCTTTTCCAGCTCTTTTATACACAGATTGCACTGACACTACCCCTTTAAAACACAAATCTTTTAAGCGTGGATCCCGTCGAGTACGACGGACAATCTGGGTGCTAATACCTTCCCAGGTTGTAACCAACCCCCTTTCTCAGTCTCTCTGGTTCGCAACCGTCTTATCCATATCTTTCTAGGTCTATGCAGCATTGCCTTTCCTCCGGGATAAAAATGCCTAGCTGGCGACTCTATTCATTTCCAGTGAGTTCACGGCTGTGTGTTCTCATTATTCCCTTTCGCCGACCGTTCGCGTCTGTACCTTTATCTGGGCCATTCCCATTTATCGGGAGCGACAGTGAGTATCTTGTTTCACAGTCGGTAAACTTTTTGCTAAGGTAGTATATTGCCTGCTCTTTTCGACCAGACTCGTCATGTTGCCCCAATACACACCCCATTGAGTTGTCTAACACTGTTAAGTACATAATCAAGGGTCTTCCATCAACTGGTGGCATCAAAATTGGTGGTTCTAACAGGTATCTCTTGATTTCATCAAAGGCAGTCTGGCACTCATCATTCCATTCCATCACCTGATCTTTCTTCAACAACTTGAAAATTGGCTCACAGATGGCAGTCAACTGGGAAATAAATCTTGCAATGTAATTCAATCGTCCCAAGAAACCTCTAACCTCCTTCTCAGTACGGGGAGCTGGCATTTCTCGTATAGCTTTCACTTTTGCAGGATCCACTTCAATACCTTTTCCACTGACAATAAAACCCAAGAGCTTTCCAGATTTAACTCCAAAAGTACACTTGTTTGGATTCAATCTCAACTTGTATTTCTTCAACCTCTCAAACAATTTATGCAAATGATCAAGATGTTGCTCTTCATTCTGGGATCTAGCTATCATATCATCCACATATACCTCTATCTCATGATGAATCATATCATGAAACAAAGCCACCATAGCACGCTGATATGTTGCCCCTGCATTCTTCAAACCAAATGGCATCACCTTATAGCAAAAAGTGCCCCACTGTGTCATAAATGTTGTCTTCTCCATGTCTTCAGGTGCCATCTTGATCTGATTGTAACCAGAGAAACCATCCATAAAAGAGAATACCTTATGCTGAGCAGTGTTGTCTACCAGAATATCAATATGAGGAAGTGGAAAGTCATCTTTAGGGCTAGCCTTGTTCAAATCTCTGTAGTATACACACATACGTACCTTACCATCTTTCTTAGGAACTGGTACCACATTTGCAACCCACTGAGGATAAGAAGTCACTGCTAAGAACCCTGCATTGAACTGTTTCATTACCTCTGCCTTGATCTTTTCTGACATTTCAGGACGCATACGACGAACCTTCTGCTTCTTTGGACGACAATCTTCTTTCACTGGCAAACGGTGAACCACAATGTCTGTATCCAACCCTGGCATATCTTCATAAGACCAAGCAAAGATCTCCACATAGTCACGTAACATCTGAATCAATCTGTTCTTGACACTGTCCTCTAGATCAGCCCCTATCTTGACCTCTTTTCTGTTTTCTTCAGTTCCCAGATTCACAACTTCGACTGGCTCCTCATGTGGCTGTATAACTTTCTCTTCTTGTTGTAACAACCTAGCAAGCTCTACAAGTATTTCACAATCGTCCTCATTTCCGTCTTCAGTTTGATAGATCGGATTCTCGAAATTATAATTGGCAATAGTAGAACTGTTATCAACAAGATCCAGAGTGGATGAGGATCTGCATTTTAGTGATGTGGGTGTGTGTAAGAACACATAGCTGATAAAACAAAAAGAAAAGAAAAGAAAGACAAGGAACACAATATTTACGAAAACGAAACGTCCACTGATTTTATTGAATGAAGTATGCAAATGAAATGACAGTCCGTAACAAGCACACCATTGTGCCCCGAGTAAGGCACAAGGCTTGAGAGTTTTAATTGTTCAGAAATTACAAACTTAAAAAAAATCAACAACACAGTAATAGTATTTACTCCTGACTAAAGGAGATAGGGATAACATCTTCAGCTTTCCAATTATTGAGTCCAACACCCACAGTAGGAAAAATCCAAGCATCCAAGTTGTAGTCTCCATCATAGTCTCCCACAACATTGATCTGATCTTTCATAACCCCTTGATTAGTGATACGAGCAGCACGAGCACGACGAACAACTTTCTGGGACTCTGCAGTGAAACCCAAACCAAACTTGTCATACTTGTATGGAATATCAGGAAGTTGACCCCAAATAGTACAACCACCTTCATCCACCACAGCTCTAGCATCATTGAGGGAAGCCATTGCCATTGTTGGAGGTTTTCTTGTGACCACGGGAACTTTCTTCGCAACAGGAGGAGCTACATAATCATTAACAACCCAGGGAACCACTTCAAACGTCTGACACGGAGTTTCAATGTATTCACCGTCCATTTCCAGATACTTGAAGGTATTCACATGGCTGATAAAGTATTCTTCTTCTCCATAGACAGTAACAACCTTTCCATCCACCGGATATCTCAACTTTTGGTGCAATGTAGAGGTTACAACACCTGCCCCATGGATCCAGGGACGACCAAGCAGACAAGAGTATAAAGGGCGAATATCCATCACAAAAAATGTAGCAGTAAACACCTGGGAGCCAACTTTGATTGGAAGATCAATTTCTCCATGCACTACTCTTCTAGAACCATCAAAAGCCTTTACCACAATATTACTGGGCTTCAGCACAGCATCTTCAGGACTTAACTTGTTCAGGACTTCCTTAGGCAACACATTCAAAGAGGAACCATTGTCTATCAGCACATGTGACAAGGTAGTGCCCCTGCATTCAATTGAAATATGCAAGGCCCTGTTATGATCTCTCTTGGCAGGGGTCAAATCAGCATCAGAAAACCCTAACCCATTGTCATAGGTCAGGTGGGCAACACAGTTCTCAAATTGGTCAACAGAAATTGCACTGGGTACATGAGCAGTCTTCAGAAACTTGATCAAGGACTTGGCATGAGCCTCAGAACATAACAACAAGGATAGCATAGAAATCTTCGAGGGAGTATGCCCCAACTGATCAACAATGTCATAATCACTCTTGCGAATGATTTTCAATACTTCTTCCATCTGCTTAGAGAGGTCATCAACAGCTGGCACATCAGTAGATACAGGCTCAATAACAGGACCCTTGCCCCTAGCATCAGTGGTGGAAGTAGCAGCAGGAGTAACTGCATTCTTGGAAGTAACTGGAGGAGAGAAGACTCTTCCACTACGTGTGATCTTACTAGATCCAGCAATATTGTCAACATCAACAGGCACATCAGCTACAGGCCCTTGCTTAACACCATGGATGTAAACATCAGATCCATAATGCCAGGGCACAGCTTTGTCAGACGTATACGGGATAGGACCAGGAGTAGTAATGACCACAGGAGCAACTCTGGCTTCAGCAACAACTTTCACAGGACCTTCAGCAGTAATCTTGATTGGACCCTGATGAGTGATTTTAATAGGACCCTTTGAAGTGATTCTCACCGGTACTTTGTCAACCATGTCAACCTCCTCAATCTTCTTACCTTGCGTAATATGATCTACCATACTTTCCACAGAAGACGGTTTTCTTTCAAACACTATGGTGTAATTATCCATGAGACGCTGAATTTCGTCTTTCAACCTGAAGCACTTCTCTGGATTATACTCACAATAGACACAATCTTCACGACAACCCGGAAAGAACCCAGCTTGCACTAACTTCTTTCTGATGATGGCCAATGGTGTGGTCAACTCTGCAACTGAATGGATATGTAAATCTTCATCAATGGCATTGACAGACTTCTCGTGATTTGGTATTGGAGCAGTAATCACATTTGGAATACCTGGAGGATCAAACTCAATTTCTCCAGCATCAATCATATCTTGAATTTTATTCTTCAAGATCCAGCAGTTATTAGTATCATGTCCCTGACAGTTTGAATGATATGCACATCGTGCATTGGGATTGTACCTGGGAGAGGTAACATTAGGATTCTGAGGAGCCTCTTTCAAAGTAATAAGTTCAGCTTTCAACAAGTGTTGCAATGCCTGAGCCATTGACATGTTGATCTTCGTGAACTGCCTTCTAGCCCTCTGTTGGTTGCCCTGTGGCTGCTCTGTTGTTGCAGGAGTTGGATTTGAAATATGCACTGCACTAACAGACTGATGCCTTCTGTTACGATCAGGTTGACCATAAACAGCATTGGATTCTTTCTTCCCAGTGGGAGGCTTCTTTGCAACACCTAATGAGGAAGTACCCACTTGGATCTTACCATTCTTTATACCATTCTCTACTCGCTCTCCTGTCATGATCAACTCAGTGAAGCCAGATGATGAGCTTCCAATGAGATGACTGTAGAACGGACCATTCAGCGTACACATGAACATATCAACCAATTCCCTGTCAGTCAAAGGGGGTTGAACTCTTCCAGCTAAATCTCTCCACTTCTGGGCATACTCTTTAAAACTCTCTTTGGCACCCATAGACATGCTCTGAAGCTGCATGCGAGTGGGGGCTAAGTCAGCATTGTATTGATACTGCTTATAGAAAGCTTCAGCAAGATCATTCCAGTCTCTGATGTTGACACTCTCCAACTGATAATACCACTCCAACTGAGCTCCAGATAAGCTCTCTTGAAAAAAGTGGATCCACAACTTCTTGTCAGCAGTGTGAGGTTGAATTCTTCTGACATATGACCTCAGATGCAGCTTGGGACAAGAGACCCCATCATAGACAACAAAGGTAGGAACCTTGAAACCAATGGGTATGACTACCCCAGATATCAGACTCAAATCCTCAAAGTCTAGCCCAGATGATTTCTGCAACTCCATAGCATCCATTCTATCCACCAGCATCTTGAACTTGTCTTCATTAGGCTCATGGTAGTAATTAGCCTCAGAGTCAGAGTCCCCCATAGTGTTGTGGAGACTACCTCCCTCTTTTTCAGATTCCTCAGATTCATAGTCTTCAGCTGGTTCTTTGGTCTTGGCAAGACCTTTGAACCTTCTTCCCATGTTGATCAAACCAGCAGACCTTCTAGTCTTCTTAGTCTTCTTGGCCAGCAGTGCCTTCAATTCATCCTGCCCCTTGGACAGGTTCAAGATCAGCTCTTGGAACTGTGCATTTTGTTCCTGGAGATCCTTAACTGATTGTTCAAGAGCCATTGCTGAAATAAACAGCGAGAAGATGAGAAACCTGTGCACAATTATAAACCTGTGATGCAATGAAATGATATGGGAATGCATATGCAATGTTTTCAAGGACCGTAGGATTTAAATTTGCTTAGACAAACAAGAAGGTAAACTTTTATTAGTAATAACTTTGTTTTGCCTTTTGGGCTTACAAAAAATGAAATAAGTACAAAAGATGGGGTTTTAAGTCTCCCATGGACGTTTCCTCTTTGTGTTGAGGTATGAGTTGAGGTTCCGTTCCTCGTGAAGTTGCTTTGTTAGTTCCAGGATCCTTTCTTGGCTTGCTTTGTAATGAGCCTCGAAAGTATCTCTTTGCTCCTTCAGTTGGATCCATGATCTCTGCAAGTCTTCCGTATCAGTAGGCATGTCTGGGTGAAGGATGGTATAAGCTGTGTCTCCTTCAGCAACAGGTTCCATGGTAACTGGTAGGACGGCAGGATATGGCATCATGAGAGTTTGAGCACGAGATCACACCCATCTGAGATAAGCTTCCATAGGAATAGTGTACTTAGGCTCCAGTGTCTTGCTGTCAACCCTGTTTACTTTTCCCCAGGCTCGTATGAATCTCTGACGGTAACCCTGAAGATCGTTGTCGTAATCAAACACAATGCCCTGAATCAACATGTCATGTGGACCATCACTCCGGGCGTAACCAAACTGTCGTAAAGCTAGAGAGGGGTTGTAGGTGATGCCTCCTCTTATGCCTAGTAGTGGCACATTAGGAAACTCCCCACAGTGGTCAATGATGGTGACATTCCCCATAGATCTGGAGCACCAATGGATATCTGAGTGAGAAAGTGACATGATCCTTTTGGACCATCTGAACCCTTTCTCATTCTTCATTACTGAGCGAGGAAGGTGAGAAATAAACCACCTAGAAAGAAGAGGTATGCAGCACATCAAAGTTCCTCTTGCCTTTGTAGTACGAGTATGGAGAGAATGTAGGATGTCTCCAAGCAATGTAGGCACTGGATTGTGACTCAGGAATATGTTGATGGCATGAACATCTATGAACTGATCTGGATTGGGGAACAATACTAAGCCATAAATCAGCAAGGCTAAGATCTCCTCATAAGCATCATAGCTCATAGCTTTCAAGAACACCTGAGCTTTTTCTATCAACACCTTGGCAAGAATACCCTTAACTCCGCTTCTCGTCTCTAGAACAATGTCATACTTCTTCAGATGTAGAGCTGCAGCAATAACTTCTGGTTTAAGCTCCTTCTCTAAGCCTGTGAAGGGTCTTTGATCAAGAACAGGTATACCCAGAAGTTTAGAGAACTCCTCCATGGTTGGAACCAGCTGATAGTCAGGGAATGTAAAGCAGTGGTGCTTAGGGTCAAAGAACTGAAACAGAACACTCATCATGTCTTCATTGAACCCTGAAGTGACTAGATCCAATAGGTGACCATGTCTCTTGATGAACTGGGAATGATCAGACACTTGAGAAACCAACTCTTTAAGCTTAGCAGGTATGCCCACAAAGTTGATCCTGATGGTGTTTCTACGAGCAGAAACCATGACCTGCAACAAAGAACAAAGATAAATCCTTTGGTCCTTGAAATGGTTAGTGAAAATGCTATGCTTATGATGCATGATGATGTCATGATGTTATGTTCAATCACAAACATGTGGCACACACAAACAAGTCACACCATAGCCCTAGGTTGAAAGGCTTGCATGAGGTTTAAGGTAGGTACCCTCCCCTGAAGTTAGATGGTTCATCCTGTCCTACAAAAGTAACCAGGTTCTAAGGGATCTCAATATCATTGATCCTTCACAAGGGTGGTTGTTCAGAAGGCAACTTACTTGCCAACCAAAACCCTCCAAGTTTAAGATCTCAATGAGTGTAGTATCGAGTGTCAACCAACTTCAGTCTGCACCAAAGCCGGTTACCTCACTACTTTCTAAAGGCCAAGATGGGATAACTAGGGTTCTAAAAGTTAGTTAGTGCATTGACAACATATGGCAGCCTCATATTATCCTCAACTTGACTTAAGGAACATAAGCACCAACCAAGAAGTCGCACTAACTATGGCCACCAGATCAACCATATCGATATACGTCGTACAGTTTCCTTGGTCTATTGCCATTTACCTAAGGTACACTAGATCCGGGTTAGGACCTTTCACACATAAGAGCACCCCAACAAGATAATATAAAGCAAACAAGTCAAACAATTTAAAGTGATCTAATTCCTAAGGGTACCCCTCTTAAATTTAAATCCCCAGCAGAGTCGCCAGTTCTGTAACACGGTGGGAGAACTGACTTTAGTTAAATGTTGCGGATAGCAAGAGTCGCCACCGACTTTTATTTTATCCAAAGGAAAGGGCATAAAAGAACAGGAAAGACCTTAAAAGATTTTTGGGTCCGGGGGGTAAGTTATGTAAAGGGAAGGTGTTAGCACCCTTTACATCCATGGTTATCCATGGACTCTTAGTTACTTAGCTCACTTTGAATTGTTTTTGAAAATGTGTAGTGTGTGAATAGAAAATTTTCATATGAGTTAATAATGATCCATGTACGGATGCGTAAAAACTTGTGTTTGAAAATTTGTTTGAAATTTGTTAAGTGTTTGAAAAATTTTGAATGGAGTGAGCAAGCAACTAGGAGGTACCTACCCTAAAATTTAAGTCTTTTCTGTTCTTTATCCTTTAAGTGGTAAGACTATCCCTATTATTAAGGAATAGGTAGTCATTACCTTGGATGTGAGGGACATGTGAGGGACATCTGTTTAATGAAGGCAACTGTAGGGTGTATTAAGCAATTAGGAGGGACTGTCATCATTATTCGAAAGGGACAAGATCTTTTATGAAGGCAACCATTTAAGGGACTTGATGACTTTTCTTTTTAAGGGACTTGCTTTATACACCCCACTTGACCTTATGATTAGGCAACATTGAGAGGTAACCCTAGAAAGTGAGACGGCGATTAAAAAATCGACTTACGTGTGTGAGTGTTTAATTTAATTTATCTTTTAATTAAAATGATCTAAATTCAATTTTTAAATATAATACATGTTTACACTCCCTATTTTACTAACCATAGCATAAAAATTAAATAAATTAAATATTTACAAAAATTTACACCAAGGAGCAATTACAATAATAATTAATAAGCAATTAAAAATAAATAGCAAGAAATAAATAAATAAGCAAAAATATAAATAATAAGCAAAAATAAATAAATAAGCAATAATAATTATAATAGGGGTTAGTAATAATATTAAAAATAAATAGGGTTAGTGAAATAATAATAAGCAAAAATAAATAAATTAATAATAATATGGTTAGTAATAATAACAATAATTAAAATAAATAGAATTAGCAAAAATATTATAATAACATGATAAACACAAAATTACATTTTTAATATAGACATTTATTTAAAAATATGAACAATTAAAGGATTATGGTAATATTTTAATTTATGTACAAATTATTAAATTATTTATAATTACAAAATTAAATTATTATAGGTTCAATTGTTTCTAAATACATATTAAAAATTATTTATATATAATTTAGGTTATAAACAAATTAGAAAAAATATTTACATATTATATATAAGAAAATAGGTTATAATTATATTTAAAGATTACATTCACCAAAATTAATCATATTTTACAAAATTTTATATTAAGTATTATATTTATAAGATTTAATTTTATTAATCATTATATTTACAAAAGTTATATTAAATAAATATATACATAATAATTATATTAAGAATTAGAAAATAAAAATTATTTAGAAAAATAAAATTAGGTTTTACAAAATTAGGGTTCATTTAGAAAATATTTTTAGGGTTTATAATATAACATACAAAATTTATTTTAATAAATGTACATATGTCTCAATTTAATTACATAATAAAGAAAATAATTTTTGAATTACAAAATAATTTCTGAATATTAGAAAACATTGAATATATATTTTATAGAATTATTTTTATGATATATAATTATTAATAAAACTTAAATCAATTAAATAAAATTAAACAAAACAAAAATAAAATAAAAATGACAAAACAAACCTGGCTGGGATTTGAACCCAGGAGGCTTTGTTCACAATACCCATGCCTTACCACTGGGCCATGCGCTGGTTGGTGCAAGAATAATGTCCTTCAAATTGTTTTGTTCTTTCAAACCAATAATCAGAAAAATAAGTGAAAAACAAAAGGCCTGGGGGAGGATTGAACCCAGGACCTTTGTAGTTAACACGCATGCACAAGACCAATCCAGCTAGATGAGCAATCCTGTTTGTAAACCAACAATAATTCATAATATATATTTATCAATGCGTAAATGAAAAAAAACCAAAATTATTTGTCATGGCCAGGATTCGATCCCCTCCCCTTTTGTCAAACGCATGCGTACTTTTCCACTGGGCCAAGCTGCGTGCTTGTGACATAAACAGAAACAAAAACATATTATTTTTAAACAACAATTTAAATTCAGATTTCGCGCCAGCCAACTTCTTCTTCTCCAAATTTCCTGCGAAATTTCCTTCCCTTTTCCCTACGAAATTTGTTGCGAGTTCTTCATGGTTTCAAACCTGCGAAAATGAAACTCAAACAAAACAGCATCGATTCATGAAATTAATTAGTGTTTTATGATCCTCACAGTCCATACATCATCCCTATGTTCTTCAAATTTATTTAAATTCAGTAAATCATTAAGCCCTAATTTCAAAGGTGAAACCCTAACAATGGCCGATTCTGATTCAAGCCATGAACCTTTAGTTTAATGATCCAGAAACAATCTACATAGCACCACAAACAACATTATGTAAACAAAATTCAATAATATGCAGTAAATCAATGGAATCGAAAAAAATATTTCCAAGCACAAGATGGATTCGGGTTGGACAATATGTCATGGTATTGATGCATATGAGTGATGGTTTATGATCAGAGAAGTCCAAGGAAGCTCTCCATGTTCTTGTTTTACCTTCTAGAGCCCTAAATCCAAGAATCCGAATGTGACTTTTGTGAAGAATTTTTGAACAATGGAACTTACTTTTGGAGGCAGAGAATTCGTGGCTTGATGATTGAGTTGTGTTTAGTACTTATAGGTAAATGAATTTAGGTCATAACATTGAATGGTTGTATGGAAATTTTGATATGAAAAGATTGAAATTGATCATGCTTTGAAAATCCAATATTTTTGCATAAAGGCTTGCTATTTTTGGACAAATCTTATGATTTCTTTCCTCTTCAATTCAAATCATCATTTAAGACATTCTAGAAACTCAATCCAAATAAAATCTCTTACTTTCATATTTTATTTTTATTTAAAATGATTTTTAATGAATTAAATCAAAATAAATAAAAATAAAAATATGATTTTTAATGGTTTGGGTCGTGCATAGTGCTATTGTATGGATTGGATCATAATTTGACAAGCCCATTTGGAAGAAATTGGTTCTAGACCTCCTTTTTCATCATAAACCAACTCAAAATTTCCCAACTTTGCAAGGGCACATATCCTTCAATTTTAATGCTATGAGGGTGTTATTGGACATTTTGGAAAGCTTGAAGAGTCCTCTAAACAACCCCACTGGTTTCATGTCCATATCATTTACCAATCTCAAGTTATGCCCTTTTGAAGTTGTTGACTTTTTGTTGACTTTCAAAAGGACCTATAATGTCCTAGCTCATACCTTCCAAATGAAGCATTTTTGGGCTTGGCTTGTGAGACACAAAGTTGTAGAGAATTAAATTTCCTTCAAAATGAGCTTTGGATGGAGACTTGGTGATGAAGTATGTGAAAGTTATGGCTGGTCAAAGTTCAGTTGACTTTTACTGAGGAAACCCTAATTTAGAAACTCCTGATTCTTGATGATCTGAAATCTCCTTGATGAATCATGATCAACCCTTGATCAAATGATGAATTTTACTTCATATACTTGATGTTGGCAAAAAATAATGAAGTTTGACTTTGGTTTGACCACAGTTGACCTCAGTTTGACTTTTTAACTGCATTGACTGATTTTGACTTATCTGATCATCTGATTGAGCAAACTTCTGAGAAAAGTCTTGAAACTTGTCATAGGGGTTATTACACACATATAAGATGTTATGAAGCTCACTTGAAGTCTTGGAAGTTCATTTAGCCTGATTAAAGTCAAAACCCTAGTTTTGGATGCACTGCTTAGGAGGTGCATTGTCTGAGGGAATTGTCAACTCTTCTGACCAATTGTGAACCTTGTGAACCTTGTAAAGTGACTTTGTAGACCTCATGAACCTAATGAAAGGTTATGTAAAAATTGTGAATCTTGTGAACCTTGTGAACCTTCAAGAAGTAACTTGTAGACTTCATGAACCTCATGAAAGGTTATATAAACATTGAGAAACTTGTGAACCTTGTGAACCTTCATAAAGTAACTTGTAGACTTCATGAACCTCATGAAAGGTCTTGTAAATGTTGAGAAACTTGTGAACCTTGTGAACCTTCATAAAGTAACTTGTAGACTTCATGAACCTCATGAAAGGTCTTGTAAATGTTGAGAAACTTGTGAACCTTGTGAACCTTCATAAAGTAACTTGTAGACTTCATGAACCTCATGAAAGGTTATGTAAACATTGAGAATCTTGTGAACCTTGTGAACCTTCTTAGCACACAAAGTCTTGTATTGTGAGGGCAAATTTTGGGGTGCAACACTGTGTTCTGAGGCTCATGCTAAAGCCTTAATTAAGTTCCTGAAGACTGCTCATGTGCCAAATGAGATTTCTGTAGATCAATTTGAGAATTGTGTTGCACATCTGACTTATGATAATGGGTTAGGTTTTTCTGATGCTGACTTGACTCCTGCCAAAAGAAACCATAACAGAGCTTTACATATCTCTATTGAATGTAGGAGCACTACCCTGTCTCATGTGTTGATAGACAATGGTTCTTCACTGAATGTACTTCCCAAAGAGGTTCTAAACAAGCTCAGTCCTGAAGATGCTATGTTAAGACCAAGTAATATAGTGGTGAGGGCCTTTGATGGTTCAAGAAGAGTGGTGCATGGAGAAATAGATCTCCCGATCAAAGTAGGCTCTCAAATCTTCAATTCTACCTTCTATGTAATGGATATTCGTCCTGCGTACTCTTGTTTGCTTTGGCGCCCCTGGATCCACGGGGCAGGTGCTGTGACCTTCACTCTACATCAGAAGTTGAGATACCCAGAGAAGGGAAAGGTCGTCACTATTTTTGGAGAGGAAGAATATATGGTCAGTCATGTGAATACATTTAAGTATGTTGAAGTGGAAGGTGAATATGTTGAGACTCCTTGTCAGACATTTGAAGTAGTTCCTTGGGTCGTTCCTGCTACTGAAGCTCCTCCTGTTGTCAAAAGAGTTCCTGTGGTTACCAGAGTACCTCCTACAATGGCCTCCCTCAAAGATGCTAGACCTATGGTTGAAGAAGGTGGTTGTACTATTTGGGGTCAGCTTCCTGACATTCCTTACAAGTCTGACAAGTTTGGTTTAGGTTTCACTGCAGAGTCCCAGAAGGCTGTTCATCGTGCTCGTGTTGTTCGTATCACCAATCAAGGGATCATGAGAGATCAAATTAATGTTGTGGGTGACTATAATGAAGACTAAAACCTGGATAACTGGATCTTTCCTACTGTGGGTGATGGGCTCAACAACTGGAAGACTGAAGATGTTATTCCTATCTCCTTTAGTCAGGAGTAAATACTATTACTGTGTTTTTATTTTAAGTTTGTAATTTTAAACAATTAAACTTTCAAGCCTTGTGCCTTACCCGGGGCACAATGGTATGCTTGTTTCGGGATGACATTTCATTTGCATACTTTATTCAATAAAAATCAATGGACGTTTCGTTTTCGTAAATATTGTGCTCCTTGTCTTTCTTTTATTTTTTTATTTTCATTTATCAGCTATGTGTTCTTACACACACCCACATCACTAAAATGCAGATCCTTATCCACTCTGGATCCTGTTGATAACAGTTCTACTATTGCCAATTATAATTTCAAGAATCTGATCTATCAAGCTGAAGATGGAAAAGAGGAAGATTGTGAAGTACCTGTAGAGCTTGCTAGGTTATTACAACAAGAAGAGAAAGCTATACAGCCACATGAAGAGCCAATCGAAGTTGTGAATCTGGGAACTGAAGAAAACAGGAAAGAGGTCAAGATAGGGGCTGAACTAGAGGATGATGTTAAGAGCAGATTAATTCAGATGTTACGTGATTATGTGGAAATCTTTGCTTGGTCCTATGAAGATATGCCAGGATTGGATACAGACATTGTGGTTCACCGTTTACCCGTAAAAGAAGATTGTCGTCCAAAGAAACAGAAGGTTCATCGCCTGTGTCCTGAAATGGCAGAGAAGATTAAAGCAGAGGTGATGAAACAGTTTGATGCAGGGTTCTTAGCTGTGACTTCTTATCCTCAATGGGTTGCAAATGTGGTACCGGTACCTAAGAAAGATGGTAAGGTGCGTATGTGAGTAGATTACAGGGATTTGAACAAGGCCAGCCCTAAAGATGACTTTCCACTTCCTCATATTGATGTTCTGGTAGACAACACTGCTCAGCATAAAGTATTCTCTTTCATGGATGGCTTCTCTGGTTACAATCAAATCAAGATGGCACCTGAAGATATGGAGAAGACTACATTTGTTACACAGTGGGGCACTTTTTGTTATAAAGTGATTCCATTTGGTTTGAAGAATGTCGGGGCAACATATCAGCGTGCTATGGTGGCTTTGTTTCACGATATGATTCATCATGAAATAGAGGTATATGTGGATGATATGATAGTCAGGTCCCAGAATGAAGAGCAACACCTTGATCATCTGCATAAGCTGTTTGAAAGATTGAAGAAATACAAGTTGAGATTGAACCCAAACAAATGTACTTTTGGAGTTAGATCTGGTAAACTCCTGGGTTTCATTGTCAGTGGAAAAGGTATTGAAGTAGATCCTGCAAAAGTGAAAGCCATACAAGAGATGCCAGCTCCCCGTACTGAGAAGGAAGTTAGAGGTTTCTTGGGACGATTGAATTACATTGCAAGATTTATTTCCCAATTAACTGCTACCTGTGAGCCAATCTTCAAGTTGTTGAAGAAAGATCAGGTAATGGAGTGGAATGACGAGTGCCAGACAACCTTTGATGAAATTAAGAGATATCTTCTAGAACCTCCAATCTTGATGCCACCAGTTGATGGAAGACCCTTGATTATGTACTTAACAGTATTAGATAACTCAATGGGGTGTGTGTTGGGGCAACATGACGAGTCTGGTCGAAAAGAGCAGGCAATATACTACCTTAGCAAAAAGTTTACCGACTGTAAAACAAGATACTCACTGCTCGAGAAAACTTGCTGCGCTTTGGCATGGGCTGCTTGCCGACTAAGACAGTATATGTTAACTCATACTACCTTGTTGATTTCAAAGATGGATCCAATCAAGTACATATTCGAGAAACCTGCTCTCTCCGGACGAATAGCAAGATGGCAAATGATCTTAACAGAATATGATATACAATACACTACTCAGAAGGCCATTAAAGGAAGTGTTGTAGCTGATCATTTGGCTCATCAAACAGTGGATGATTATCAGTCAATGAGTTTTGAGTTCCCTGATGAAGATATTATGATTATTACTAAAGAACCTGGACAATATGACGGACCTGAACAAGGATCCCGATGGACTATGATTTTTGACGGAGCTTCTAATGCACTTGGTAATGGTGTTGGTGTTGTGATCATTTCCCCTGAAGATTGTCATACCCCGATTACTGCAAGACTTTGTTTCTATTGTACCAATAACATGGCTGAGTATGAGGCATGTATCCTTGGCATCAAAGCTGCCATTGATATGAAGATTCAGTTCCTGGACGTATATAGAGATTCAACCCTGGTAGTGAGTCAGCTTAAAGGAGATTGGGATACCAAGCATGAAAATCTTATTCCTTACAGAGAGCATGTGTTGTCTTTGATCCCATATTTTGAAGAGATCACCTTTGAACATATTCCACGAGGAGAGAACCAGTTGGCAGATGCATTAGCCACCATGGCATCTATGTTTGAGATTAGCTGGGATGAGGAAGCTCCCAGGATTACAATTGACAGATTTGAGAAGCCTACTTACTATAATGAGATTGACACTGAAGAAGCAGAAAGGAAGCCTTGGTTCTATGAAGTGAAAAGATATCTTGAAACTCAGGAGTTCCCTGAAGGGGCATCTGTCAAGGATAAGAAGTTTCTGAGAAGGTTTTCTACTAAGTTCTTCTTGAGTAATGGAATTTTGTACAAGCGTAATCATGATTCAACTTTGCTTCGTTGTGTGGATAAGAAGGAAGCAACAGAGATTATGGAAGATATGCATGATGAGATCTTTGGCACTCATTCTAGTGGTCATACTATGGCAAAGAAGATATTGAGAGCAGGTTACTATTGGTCTACCATGGAAGCTGACTGCTATCAACATTCCAGGACATGTCACAAGTGTCAAATCTATGCTGATAAAGTACATATACTTCCATCACCGTTGAATGTGTTGACTGCTCCTTGGCCTTTTGCCATGTGGGGCATTGATATGATTGGTGAGATCAAACCTACAGCTTCTAATGGGAATCGTTTCATCTTGGTTGCTATTGATTACTTTACAAAGTGGGTGGAGGCAGCTTCATTTGCATTTGTTACTAAGAATGTGGTGGCTCGATTCATTAAGAATAATCTCATATGTAGGTATGGCATCCCTGAAAGGATTATTACTGACAATGGCTCTAATATGAATAACACTATGATTACTGATCTCTGCACGCAATTCAAGATTAAGCATCATAACTCTTCTCCGTATCGTCCAAAGATGAATGGGGCAGTAGAAGCTGCTAATAAGAACATTAAGAAGATTCTACAGAAGTTTACTGTCACTTATAAATATTGGCACGAGATGTTACCATTTTCTCTTCATGGTTATCGTACTATAATACACACTTCAACAGGGGCAACCCCATTCTCCTTAGTCTATGGTATGGAAGCAGTTCTGCCCATTGAAGTTCAGATCCCTTCCTTAAGAATCATGAAGGATGTATGCTTGGATGAAGATGAGTGGATTCAGACTCGACTTGACCAGATAAATTTGATTGATGAGAAGAGGTTGGCAGCTATTTGTCATGGCCAAATGTACCAGAAACGGATGATCAAAGCTTTTAATAAGAAGGTTAAGCCAAAGGTATATCAGGCTGGTGATTTGGTAATCAAGCGTATCATACTACCACAGGGTGATCCTTGGGGCAAGTGGACTCCTACATATGAAGGACCATTTGTGGTCAAAAGAGTATTCTCAGGAGGTGCCATGATGCTTACTACTATGGATGGTGAAGACTTTCCACAGTCTGTAAACGCAGACATAGTTAAAAAATACTACGCATAAAAAGAGACCCGCTAGGTTGACTGGCCTAGGCAAAAATAAGGGCATCCCGGCGAACTAAAAGGGTTCGAGCAAAAGTTAGGGATATATATAAAAAAAATGTACACCCGGCAAGTCGAAAACCTGAAAGGGCGGCTTGGGAAAAAAAGGGTATCCCGGTGGATTGAAAACCTGAAAGGGCAATCCAGGAAAAAGTTAGGGATTAAAGCGTATGATTATGTCTCGTTTGGATCACTCATGTAACTTCAACTGATGGTACTTCCTAAATCAATATTCGAACAGATAAAGATCAATCCAATCGTTTCTGTCTCAACAACAGAAGATGAGATGCTTGAAGATAATGGTAATAGTAGAATTGAAACTCAATAGGATCATTTTTCACATGGATGTTTTCTTTGTTTTGTAAAAAAATTTTACGACAAATTCCTCTTACTAGGATTTCTGTCTCCTTGTACAAACTTGCCTATGTATAGGTCACTTTGTGATATAAATAAAATTTCATCTTTGAATCCAGATTTACTTTTACCCTATTTACATAAGTGAAAACGTCCATTGGTTGTGTTTGAATGTATGAATGCTTTTGAATATGATTGATGTTTATCAGAAATGCATAAAATGCAGTAATAGTATTTACTAAGCACGAACAAGGGTAGTAGTTCAACGAAGCTTCGCCGGTTCATCCCCACAAGACAACTACAATACCCCAGCAAGACAAATCTATCTTTATAGATACTTCGAGTTACATCTCCCCTTGAATTTATGTCCATCTCTTTTATCCTCAGTCGGGATACTCGGGAACTTATTCCTTCAATAGAAGTACGACGAACGAAGATGGGAGGATATAAATATTATACTATCAAAACGGGAACAAGTTCCTCATATTCTTCATCAACGAATCGGGATTTATTTTCCCCAGCCAGCAGTTGTTATACAAAGATATCCAGACGCTTCAGGCTGCATGATCCATACATACATCATTTATATCATAACATAACATATTCATAAATGCATAATACATTTACTTAGATGCACCACGCCATGCATGCATACATATTGCATAAACTAACCTTTTCCTTGCAAGATGGTTATATGCAGATAGAACAATATCAACAACTCACAACAGGTCAGAAAAGATCTATACATTACTCAAGATGTCCTTGGATATTAGGCAAATGGTTTGTACAAAGATCCATTCCCTAGTCCAGGATATTTTCAGGAGATTTAATCCTGACACTCTTTTGTCTTTGGATATTAGGCAAACGGTCTGTACAAAGATCCATTCCCTAGTCCAGGATATTTTCAGGAGATTTAATCCTGGCACTCTTTTGTCTTTGGATATTAGGCAAACGGTATGTACAAAGATCCATTCCCTAGTCCAGGATATTTTCAGGAGATTTAATCCTAACACTCTTTTGTTCTTGGATAGTAGGCAAACGGTCTGTACAAAGATCCATTCCCTAGTCCAGGATATTTTCAAAAGATATTCCTTTGTCCTTGGTTATTAGGCAAACAGTCTGTACAAAGATCCATTCCCTAGTCCAGGATATTTGTTCTTGGATAATAGGCAAACAGTATGTACAAAGATCCATTCCCTAGTCCAGGATACTTCCAGAAGATTTCATCTATTTGGTCTTGAATAGTAGGCAAACGGTTTGTACAAAGATCCATTCCCTAGTTCAAGATATTTTTAGAAAAAATTAATCCTGATATTCTTTCGTCCTTGGAGAGTAGGAAAACGGTATATACGAAGATATATTCCCTAATCCAGGATATTTCCAGGAGAGATAATCGTCACGAAGATTTATTTCTATTGGTCTTTTCAAACCATGTTGCATAAACGATTTAGAGACGGACTATACGAAGACCTAGTACTGATATCCAGTATCAACATCAAGATATTATCACCTCCTGATATTATGGATGGCATCTATAAGCCCATCTCCAGTTCTTCCAAGTGGCATCTTCAAGCCCACTTAAGCATATACAAATAATCATCAGTGTTACTTTACGCACCGACAAGTGCAAATTTTTGGGCTTTTGTGTTCAATCCCCTTCAACCTTCCAGGTCATGAATGGCACATATACCAATCTAACCCCTCAGGTTTCAGAAAATTGAACAGGGGCAGCTGTTGTAGGATCAAGCGCTTTCCACTGCACTAAAAGCAATTGCTGTTAGTGAAGGCGCAACTTTATTTCCTTATAGTATAGAGTCTTTCAAGGGGCTGCGCCTATTCAGCGCCATGGGTTGGGATGTTAAGCCCATCGAATCCCTAAGGGTGACGCTGAATTAATAAATCCAACAATCTCCCCCCGAGTGTAAGCCGGGGGGATTCGAACCCATGACCTGGCTCTGATACCACTTGTAGGATCAAGCGCTTACCACTGCACTAAAAGCAATTGCTGTTAGTGAAGGCGCAACTTTATTTCCTTATAGTATAGACTCTTTCAAGGGGCTACGCCTATTAAGCGCCATGGGTTGAGATGTTAAGCCCATCGAATCCCTAAGGGTGACGCTGAATTAATAAATCCAACAGCTGTTGCACCCCAAAATTTGCCCTCCCCAAGACAAGACATTGTGTACTAAGAGGTTCACAAGGTTCACAAGGTTCACACGACATCTCATGAGGTTCACAAGGTTCACAAGATTCACAATTAGTCAGAAAGTTTGGCAATTCCCTCAAACAATGCATCCTCCTAAGCAATGCATCTTAAACTAGGGTTTTGACTTTCATCAGGCTAAATGGACTTCCAAGACTTCAAGTGAGCTTCATAGTATCCTATATGTGTTCAAGAATCCCCATTTGAAGTGTCAAGACTTTCCCAAAAGATTTTCTTAGTCAGATGATCAGATAGGTTAAAATCAGTCAAGGTAGTTAAAAAGTCAAACTGAGGTCAACTGTGGTCAAACTTCATGATTTTTTTCCAACATCAATTATATGAAGTAAAATTCATCATTTGATCAAGGGTTGATCATGATTCATCAAGGAGATTTCAGATCATCCAGAATAAAGAGTTTCTAAATTAGGGTTTTCATAGGAAAAGTCAACTGAACTTTGACCAGCCATAACTTTCACATGCTTCGTCAAAAATTTTCCATCCAAAGCTCATTTTGAAGGAAATTGAATTCTCTACAACTTTGTGTCTCACAAGCCAAGCCCAAAAATTCTTGATTTGGAAGGTATGAGCTAAGACATTATAGGTCCTTTTAAAAGTCAACAAAAAGTCAACAACTTCCAATCAGAAACATGTATCTTCACAAGAGAAATTATCTTCAGCTATACCTAAACTACATTGGACACCATAACCAGGAAGAATATCCTAATTAGGTCACCATAAATAAGCTTAAGAAATAAATTATCAAGATCTTCACTCCCGCATGAAAGATTTGATAATTATACTCTTTTGCTTTGGCTCCAACCTCTTCTTTCACCAGGAATCTCTCATCAAGAAACACAACATTCTGAACTAAGTGTTCTCCAGTTCTGTAATCACATGATAGAACATCAAACTTGACATTATGAACTGAAGCTTTACAACAGCCTTTGTATGAAGTACTGGGGAACCACTATCAAACACAACAACAATCAAACATAACACATCATAAATAATAGAGCAATTCCTTGGAGATAAATAAACTCCTCCACAGTAAGATCCTCCAAAAGATATTGAAACACGATGTCAAGACATCTTATCTGACATCAGCAAACCTATGTGAATAAAACATCATTATACCGTATTCCTTATAAATTGTATGATCATCAATTCAGATACAGATATAACTCCCCATACAAGAACAACCAGAACATTTCCCAACCACAGTGCATCTAATCCAAGTAACACACAAACTTGGTATAACTTCAGAATATATCAGAGGCACATGCAGCAGTACAGAAGTTGAAACCAAACCTCACAGAAAACAAAACACAAGCCTCCTTCAAATATAGAATTCTATGAACCAAGATGTCAGGACATTCTGTCTGACATCATAGCTACACAGCAATTCACCAGCAAATTTCCAGCCCTGATAACACCAGACCGGTCCAATATACACCATATGATGAATAGTCCATCCTCCACTTCTAGGGACCATTCAAACGCCAATATGAACCTATCAAGTTCCAACAGCTTTTCATTATATCATCCTTCTTCCTTTACCATGAACCAGAAAGTATCCCCCTTAGATCTCAACCAGAAACAGACCAGGATGCCTGCTCTGATACCAATTGAAATTCTGGTATGACAGACTCAGATGTCGAATATGATGTTGAGACATCTTATCTGTTACTTATAAACATGGTAAGGCATACATATCAGTACTTAAATAATTCTGATATATCAGAGTCAAACATGCTTCAGGATGTTGTGACATCTTATAGGACATTCAGTTCAGGTACTGCATAAAACATAAAACAGAAAAGATATAAAGAACACAGCAGAATTGTTAACCCAGTTCAATCAAATCAATCTACTCTGGGGGCTACCAAGCCAGGAAGGAAATCCACTATGTAGTATCAATTCAAAGACTTCTCAGCAAACCCCTATAGTTTACAGTCTTCTCACTTATTCACTACCAATGCAACTTCTACTTAGGAACTCCTAAATATGAGAAACTCATCCTCACTTCCAATCACCTCAGTGATGTCTCACAATTCTCAACTCTCAGTTGCTGATATTGACGACTTCATACCTATACACCAATTCATAAATAGAATCCATACTTCCATGACAACAACTTAACCTTGCTTAGCAGCTTCAATTAAGTACAATACTTCTCTTGCTTACAAGCTTCGAGAATCACATGTGAAACAGCCACAATAGGGTTCCTTGTTACGCACGGTTGCTACAAGAACACAACCCTAATAATGTTTACATTTTCGGTTGATTGGGTTAATTCTAAACTAGGTTACAGGGTTTCTTTTATAACCTATTCCCAACTAAATTTGGGCCTAAACACTCACAACAATAGTTGCTACAAATATGCAGAAAAAATCTGCTACAAATATACCAAAAGATCTTCAAATCTAAAAACTCCTAAAATATCTCTAAATATAGAAACTCTATATTTTTCAATATTTGTCTTCAATTTAAATTGAGTCTTCAAGATCTTCTAAATCAGCACCCTTTAAATCTCGTACTCTTTTCTGAGAGTTTCAGTTCCTTAAATAGATGCTTGGTTTGTGGGCTTTTTGCAAATTATCCAGACCTGATAAATCCCACTGTCATCACCTTGAATTAGGGTTAGTTAGATTGTTACCTCCTTGATTCAAGGTGAGTTAGTTATTCTGTTACACTGAAATCAGATAACTAAGCTCCCTAAAGATGCGCCTTGGAGTGCTTATCTATTCACAATTAATTCTAGATAAATTCTCCTGAATTTACTCACTTCTGTTATGCATCATTTAAGTCTGGTAGCAGGTTTACGATGTCACAACATCTGGTGTGATATCCTTATGTCTTGACTTAAGTTCATTAACTTTTACTCTGTTTGTCAATGTCACAACATCTGGTGTGACATCCTGAATTAAGTTCAACACTTCTTGTTTGTCAAAAATTCTGCCAATTCTTAACATCTACAAACTCCCCCTTTGGCTAATTTTTGGCTAACACAATCTTCTGGTTTGATATCTATCTGTAACACATGACATTAATGTTGTCATGACAGTTGTAGATGTTTCAACATTTTCTTTGACATCTGTCTGTAACATATGACAGTAATTTTGTCATGACATTTGCAGATGTTTCAACATCTTCTTTAGTATCTGCCAATTATTATAACCACATTTATCTGTGCCACCATGTCAAGACATCATGTTTGACATGTTCTTCCAGAATCTATACCATGTTAATTTAAAATAAGGAACTTCTTATTCAACATTTTCCAGCCATATTAGTTTTACCAAACATAATGCCAATCATAAAATAATAGAATTAACAATCTCCCCCTTTGGCTTATTTTGGCTAAAACTAATTTACATACAGGTGTAGCAGTACCTCATGTAGAAGTTTCTTAACATCACATCTTCATATCAGACCTCAATAGTACACACTATTAATTCTCCCCCTTTTTATCCATAAAAAGACAAAGGCACGATAATAACCATAGACTATCTGCTAGAAGTGCAACGGTATGGTTCACAATTCCTCAAGAATCAAACATAAACTGCAGAGAGCAGCTTTATACAATATAGCCTTCTAGACTCCTAGGATACTCCTTATCTGGTTAAGGTATTACTCCCACTTAACTCCACAAGATCAGTTGCACATACTTGTAACACACTCCCCCTGTCTAGGATACTCCATGCTTCTCTGTACATTGATGAAAGGAAAACAAAAGACGCATCTTCATGTCTTCAAGAGCTCACCCTTTGTTCAATTCCCAATTGAACACATTCACTTCTTGTACCAAAACATACCTGATTCCTTTCTTGGTTTGTAGTTACCACATACTACACAAGATGAACATCTTCTAGCACACAGGTTCTTGACACTAAGCCTTTACACACCAAAGGCCATACAATCCAGATAAAACACATCCAAACTAATTATGACATTATAATGAATGTCCACAAACAAACTTCCAAGCAATCAATACCTGATATACTTCAGTCTCTTCTACATGTTTCTTCCAATATAGATCATCTACTTCATCATTCTCCCATATGATTAGGTAGTCTAATAATAGAAACCATGTAGATAAACACCCCAGATAATGTACTAACACTTAGTTAGAACATTTTTCATACACCAAGACCTTATCACCATGATCCTAGATGTGCTCCACCAACTGGACTTACTATAGCATAGTAATCCAAGAACTGAAAATCTTCAACTACACTGTGCCACCAGTTAGAATCAGAAATCCAGAAAGAGTGATAAACTCTCATCCACCTTCAAGAAGAATAAATCCCCTTGAGTCTTCAACTCATCACTCCTCTGCCCAAGAGCAATTTGTTCCAAGAAAATCCTCAAGAACAACCAGCTGCCACACTCTGATTATCTTGATTCTTCGAATCCACTTTAAAGATCAACCAATTACCACATTTTGATCACCTCCTTTATGAATCCTCATATGAAAAAGCCAATTGCCACATTTTTCTTCTTCACGTTTATAATAAATCTTCCAAAGATATCCTGATCAATAAAGTTGATCTTCACCAAGCTGTCAAGATAATAGGCCTTATGAAGCATTCAATCCCTATAGATCATTCTATCTTAATTTATGTGTCACTTCACCAATTAGACTCTGATGTTGAACTAGATGTTTGAACATTATTAGCCCACATCCATCTGTTAAATTCAGGTCCTTCTTCTGCCACTTGAAAGAACTTCCTTCCTTTATAGAACAAGAGTTCCATGCTCTCATAGACTTGATTTATCCATCAAGTTTGAGTAAACAACCTCCATTCTATTGGTTTTGCAGAAATTCCTACCGATAACACATATTGATGAGAAACTTCCAATGTTTCTCCAAAGTCTTCAAACATGCCACTGTCTGATTATTCAGAAGGAATAGTTAAGAACTACACCTCATAACTATACCAAGGATGCCACCTTTCCTTGAGTAAGGCAGTCTTAACAAATTTATGATATTGCCACCTATCTTAACTCCATGATGAGCATTCTGGACTACACCTAGATCAGAAATAAACCAATCCAAGTAGTCATCAAGATTATGATGTGTTCATGGTCTTTCATCTCCATCTTCAGAATCAACAATATCCAGACCAGTTCTTGCCAAGAAACTTTCCAGAAATACACAACTCCTGTCACACAAGACTGAAGCCAATTCTCAAGCTAGCTCCCAAGAAATAACAGATGCTACAGCTTATGCAATACCCCTCCCATGATTCTGCACAAACTCTGATGATAAGATGTTCTAAACATCTTTTGAACATCACCAATCTTGAATCACAAGGATAATTAATCAAATATTTGTGAACTCCACAAACAACAATTGATCTTAAATCCTTGTATAATAACCCTATCAGATAGTTCTACACAATCTAATCTTTTAATTTTGAAGGATTTTAAGGTTAGCTCCAGATAAGATTATCAAGATCTCCTCATGTCATGGATAAACAATACTCCAGCTGAGCATAAACTCCACTAATTCTCAACTTCACACCCCTGATGAACATACTCTCAAACCAAAAAAAATCATGAGTTTTACAAATTCATATACACTAGTTCTCTGAGAATACCACAAAGAGCACAACTGATAAATATCCTTATATATCCATACAAGACACATTTGATTTTATATTCCAAAACAGATGCTCTTAGTTTGCTTTCTACATAGGGTTCATACTGCCACTATCCATGACTAGTAATAGAAGAAACTATCAGTTTAACAACCATTCTGATCAGACCTCCCAATCTGACATTCTTCCCTTGCTCTTAGCAATTTTTGGTCACATTGCTAGCTTTAATCATGACCAAAGTCATGCATTTATCACACATATTTGTAGATACATTCAGAAGCTTCTTTTATCTACCAATAGACATGATTGTTTCAATATCATTTAGGACTTCAACACAGAGCTCCAAAGACAATCTCTAAGGATCACACCTTCAGTAGCTAATTCAGGTCATCACAGACTAAAACACCATGAAGAGAAATATACAGCCACAAAGAGAAAAGTAATTTCTCAACACTTCTTGAATTATGATGTTTAGACTGTAGTTCTGCACTTTTACATCAAACAAATACATAATCCTCCATTAATGTATTTTCTCATTGGTTGAAAGCACAACATCTTTCAAAGACAGATAAACATTTAGCTCCTGTCAGAGTATTCACTATCGGTTAGATGCATATCCTTATCAATAGCAGACAAATACTCAACTCCTGTCAAGGTTTTTATCATATGTGATAAGGTAACCTTCTCACACAAGGTAGGAGATTTGGTTTGACATTCATTTCCTGCACACTTGTGGTACTTGCTAATCCCTATTTTATTAATCCACACCACCTATCACTTCGAATTAGGTAAGTGGCTTGACCTGATATTCCACCATGAGCACAACTCACTTCCTTGGTTGAAGACTCAACATTTTTGAGATGATGTTCCAACATCAGATCTGACAACAATCTCAAACAAATTGATTTGACACTCACTATGGTTTTGGGGGTAACAACAGTAGTAATCCATGTACAACTCTTTGCAGAGGGTACGAGAATTCACCAGAAGTTAATCATCCTTTTCTATCAGACCCAAATACATGCAGTGACTTGCATGATACATACCATTAACATGTCTGCATATTATACTCTTCATACGGGGACATCACATAATTGGGCCTAAGCTTGATGAAGAATTCCCTTGATCATACACCAATAACTATGGTTATTAGCAACACACTCCCACTTTCTTAAACTTGAGACCTTCAACACATAGCATAGATGCCTCCTCTTCCAGGTTAGGAGTAGGTTCCAAACATATGTGATCATCACACATTTGTCTAGCACCCAAAGCATCCATCATGTTAGCAGGATATCACACAAGTTTCCTTCTTCTGGAACACAAAACTAAGCTTGGTTCTGAAACATTACTGCTTTCAAAATTACTACCTTTTCTTCAATCATCTCCAACTTAAGTGCTATAACATTATTAAAGATACTTTGCACAAATACAATCGTCAGTAGCATCTCAAAGAGTATTCAACTTCATAGCTTCAGAGATCCTTAAAAAACCACAATCTTTTAAGTCTTTGACTCAACATTTACCATAAACTGCTGATGTGTAGCGTGGTGTCAAGACATTAGGATTGACATATCAACTCATCTTCTTTCTTGATGAAACTTCCTTTAGTTCATGATTTAGACAATCAGAAACATGTATCTTCACAAGAGAAATTATCTTCAGCTATACCTAAACTACATTGGACACCATAACCAGGAAGAATATCCTAATTAGGTCACCATAAATAAGCTTAAGAAATAACTTATCAAGATCTTCACTCCCGCATGAAAGATTTGATAATTATACTCTTTTGCTTTGGCTCCAACCTCTTCTTTCACCAGGAATCTCTCATCAAGAAACACAACATTCTGAACTAAGTGTTCTCCAGTTCTGTAATCACATGATAGAACATCAAACTTGACATTATGAACTGAAGCTTTACAACAGCCTTTGTATGAAGTACTGGGGAACCACTATCAAACACAACAACAATCAAACATAACACATCATAAATAATAGAGCAATTCCTTGGAGATAAATAAACTCCTCCACAGTAAGATCCTCCAAAAGATATTGAAACACGATGTCAAGACATCTTATCTGACATCATCAAACCTATGTGAATAAAACACCATTATACCGTATTCCTTATAAATTGTATGATCATCAATTCAGATACAGATATAACTCCCCATACAAGAACAACCAGAACATTTCCCAACCACAGTGCATCTAATCCAAGTAACACACAAACTTGGTATAACTTCAGAATATATCAGAAGCACATGCAGCAGTACAGAAGTTGAAACCAAACCTCACAGAAAACAAAACACAAGCCTCCTTCAAATATAGAATTCTCTGAACCAAGATGGCAGGACATTCTGTCTGACATCATAGCTACACAGCAATTCACCAGCAAATTTCCAGCCCTGATAACACCAGACCGGTCCAATATACACCATATGATGAATAGTCCATCCTCCACTTCTAGGGACCATTCAAACGCCAATATGAACCTCTCAAGTTCCAACAGCTTTTCATTATATCATCCTTCTTCCTTTACCATGAACCAGAAAGTATCCCCCTTAGATCTCATCCAGAAACAGACCAGGATGCCTGCTCTGATACCAATTGAAATTCTGGTATGACAGACTCAGATGTCGAATATGATGTTGAGACATCTTATCTATTACTTATAAACATGGTAAGGCATACATATCAGTACTTAAATAATTCTGATATATCAGAGTCAAACAT
This sequence comes from Lathyrus aphaca, assembly GCA_963966055.1. Classification (NCBI taxonomy): domain Eukaryota; kingdom Viridiplantae; phylum Streptophyta; class Magnoliopsida; order Fabales; family Fabaceae; genus Lathyrus; species Lathyrus aphaca. The sequence continues at coordinate 458,681,025 of OZ014522.1, read as the reverse complement.
GCTTCAGGATGTTGTGACATCTGATAGGACATTCAGTTCAGGTACTGCATAAAACATAAAACAGAAAAGATATAAAGAACACAGCAGAATTGTTAACCCAGTTCAATCAAATCAATCTACTCTGGGGGCTACCAAGCCAGGAAGGAAATCCACTATGTAGTATCAATTCAAAGACTTCTCAGCAAACCCCTATAGTTTACAGTCTTCTCACTTAATCACTACCAATGCAACTTCTACTTAGGAACTCCTAAATATGAGAAACTCATCCTCACTTCCAATCACCTCAGTGATGTCTCACAGTTCTCAACTCTCAGTTGCTGATATTGACGACTTCATACCTATACACCAATTCATAAATAGAATCCATACTTCCATGACAACAACTTAACCTTGCTTAGCAGCTTCAATTAAGTACAATACTTCTCTTACTTACAAGCTTCGAGAATCACAGGTGAAACAACCACAATAGGGTTCCTTGTTACGCACGGCTGCCACAAGAACACAACCCTAATAATGTTTACATTTTTGGTTGATTGGGTTAATTCTAAACTAGGTTACAAGGTTTCTTTTATAACCTATTCCCAACTAGATTTGGGCCTAAACACTCACAACAATAGCTGCTACAAATATGCAGAAAAAATCTGCTACAAATATACCAAAAGATCTTCAAATCTAAAAACTCCTAAAATATCTCTAAATATAGAAACTCTATATTTTTCAATGTTTGTCTTCAATTTAAATTGAGTCTTCAAGATCTTCTAAATCAGCACCCTTTAAATCTCGTACTCTTTTCTGAGAGTTTCAGTTCCTTAAATAGATGCTTGGTTTGTGGGCTTTTTGCAAATTATCCAGACCTGATAAATCTCATTGTCATCACCTTGAATTAGGGTTAGTTAGATTGTTACCTCCTTGATTCAAGGTGAGTTAGTTATTCTGTTACACTGAAATCAGATAACTAAGCTCCCTAAAGATGCGCCTTGAAGTGCTTATCTATTCACAATTAATTCCAGATAAATTCTCCTGAATTTACTCACTTCTGTTATGCATCATTTAAGTCTGGTAGCAGGTTTACGATGTCACAACATCTGGTGTGACATCCTGATGTCTTGACTTAAGTTCATTAACTTTTACTCTGTTTGTCAATGTCACAACATCTGGTGTGACATCCTGAACTAAGTTCAACACTTCTTATTTGTCAAAAATTCTGCCAATTCTTAACATCTACATTTTTAATTAATTTTGATTGTCTAACCTTGCTTGTTTCATTGTACTAAAGCTTTCTGGGCAACTGAATTTGAGTTTCGTGGACTGAATCGAATTATGCCAAAGTTAGGGTTTATGGACCTCATTTAGGGTTTTACGATTTACCACATATAAATGAGTTTAGAGAACATGGTTAGATTGTATGGACCTCAAGGATTGCATTGCACTAACTAATTTGAAGAAATTTTGCTGTTTGATTGGTGTTTGAGAAATCGCAGGTTATCGTACACAGGAAAATTCGCAAGTAGCTTCGCAGGGAAATTCGCAGGTAAACCTGCGAATTCAAGGAAGAAGACGATCCTTTTGGCGCGGCTGGAAAATTTGAATTTTCACTTGGCTTCATAAACAATTGGTGCTGCTATAATATCAAAATGAGCGTGTAGCTCAGCTGGTTTTGGAGAAGCGCCTTTGAGGCCAATGACCAGGGTTTGATCCCTAGGTTATCCTTTTTGTTCAAAATTCCTTTTTGTTTTAATAGGTTTTCTATATTATTACTAAGGCTCATCCTATGGACACGCTGCACACGCAGCTCAGTTGGTTGGCTGGTGCTGATGGAGGCTGGGAGACCTGGGTTCGACCCCAGGCTCTAGCAGGTAAGTTTTTTTATCTTTTTTATTTTATTTATTTCATTATTTTTATATATCTATATAATTAAAATTACTAATATTATTTAAACTTTTCTTTAATATGTAAAAATCAATGATTTTCTTTATAAAAAAAAATATTGATAATTCACATTTTATGTTTCTAAAATATTTTGTGAATAAGCTTGTTTTATTTATTTATGTATTTATATTTTTGTAAATAATCAAATGAATATTTTAAATCAATATGCAAACCCTAATTTCATCTTTAAAATTTCTAACCCTAATTTCATCCTTAAAATTTCCAACCCTAATTTCTCACCTTAATTATTTTATTTAACTTTAAATAATAAACTTAATAAATTTTTCTAATATAATTAATCATGTTTTTTTTGTAAATAAACTATTATATGGTTTATTATTATTATCCTTATTATTTTATTTTCATCTCAAAAATTCTTCAAAATTGTTTATTTAATCTAAAAATATTTAATTGAATTGTATATATTTTGTATATTTGTGCTAACCTTTTCTTCTTATAATTATTTTATCACTAACCTTTTATTTATTACTTATTTTATTGTATATTTATTATTCAATTATTTTTATTATAATGTAACTGCAAAAGCTTTGTAATAGTCGTAGTTTATTATTGTTTTATTGTTTATAAATATTCTTGCTATGGTTAGTAATTATAGGGAGTGATAACATGTTTGTAAATTAAAAATAATTTAGAATGACTTATTTAATAAGATAAATATATATGAACACTCACACACGTAAGTCGATCTTTGATCGCCATCACTCACTTTCTAAGGTTATCCCTCATGTTGCCTAACTATAAGGTCAAGTAAGGTGTCTTAAAGCAAAGTCCCTTTTCATAAAAAATCATCAAGTACCTTTTAAGATTATGAGATCAAGTCCCTTCAATGTTGCCTACGGTAAATGATCTTGTCCCTTCGAATAAAAGATGATAAGTCCCTTCGTATTGCTAAGACACCTTACAGTTGCCTAAACACAGATTGTCCCTATACATGTCCCTTCTCACATCCAAGGTAATGACTACCTATTCCTTAATAATAGGGATGGTCTTACCATGGAAAGAACATATAAGAACAGTAAAGATTTAACATAGGGTAGGTTCCTCTTAAGTACTTGCTCACTTTTCTTCAAAAATACTTCATTACACTTCACATTTCAAACAAATTTTCAAAACAAAGTCTTTATATATATCCATACAAGGATAATTATAAAGTACTTAGAAAATTTTTAATCACACACTACACTTTCTCAAAACAATTTAAAGTGAGCTAAGTAACTAAGAGCCCATGGATAACCATGGATATAAAGGGTGCTAACACCTTCCCTTTATATAACCTACCCCCTGAACTCAAAATCTTTCAAGGTATTTCCTGTTCTTTTATGCCCTTTCCTTTTGGATAAAATAAAAGTCGGTGGCGACTCTTGCTATCCGCAACATTTAACTAAAGTCGGTTCTCCCACCGTGTTACAAAACTGGAGACTCTGCTGGGGATTTAATAAAAGAGGGGTACCCTTAGAAATTAGATCACTTTAAATTTGTTTGCCTTGTTTGCTTTATATTACTTGTTGGGCTCTTATGTGTGAAAGATCCTAACCCGAATCTAGTGTACCTTAGGTAAATGGCAATAGACCAAGGAAACTGTATGGCGTATACCGATATGGTTGATCTGGTGGCCATAGTTAGTGTGACTTATTGGTTGGTGCTTATGTTCCTTAAGTAAAGTTGAGGATAATATGAGGATGCCATATGTTGTCAATACATTAACTGACTTTTAGAACCCTAGTCATCCCATCTTGGCCTTTAGAAAGTAGTGAGATAACCGGCTTTGGTGAAGACTGAAGTTGGTTGATACTCGATACTACGCTCATTGAGATTCTAAACTTGGAGGGTTTTGGTTGGCAATTAAGTTGCCTACTGAACAACCACCCTTGTGAAGGATCAATGATATTGAGATCCCTTAGAACCTGGTTACTTTATAGGACATGATGAACCAACTAAACTTCAGGGGAGGGTACTTACCTTTAAAACTCATGCAAGCCTTCAAACCTAGGGCTATTGTGTGACTTGTTTGTGTGTTCCACATGTTTGTGATTGAGCATAACATCATAGCATCATCATGCATCATAAGCATAGCATTTTCACTAACTATTTCAAAGACCAAAGGATTTAGCTTTGTTCTTTGTTCCAGGTCATGGCTTCTGCTCGTAGGAACACTATCCATATCAACTTTGTAGGAATACCTCCTAAGCTTAAGGAATTGGTCTCTCAAGTTTCTGAAAACTCCCAGTTTATCAAGAGGCATGGTCACCTACTGGATCTAGTCACTTCAGGGTTCAATGAAGACATGATGAGTGTTCTGTTTCAGTTCTTTGATCCTAAACATCATTGTTTCACATTCCCCGACTATCAGCTGGTTCCTACAATGGAAGAGTTCTCCAAGCTTCTGGGTATACCTATTCTTAATTAGAGACCTTTCACAGGCTTGGAAAAAGCTAAACCTGAAGTCATTGCTGCAGCCCTACATTTGAAGAAATCAGACATTGTCCTAGAAACAAGGAGTGGAGTTAAGGGTATTCTTGCTAAGGTATTGATGGAGAAAGCTCAAGCATTCCTGAAAGCTATGAGTTATGATGCTTTTGAGAAGATATTATCCCTATTGATATATGGCTTAGTATTGTTCCCCAATCCAGACCAGATCATAGATGTACACGCCATCAACATATTTCTGATTCATAATCCAGTGTCTACATTGCTTGGAGATATCTTACATTCTTTTCATACTCGTACTACGAAGGCACGAGGAACTCTGATGTGCTGCATACCTCTATTGTCTAGGTGGTTTATTTCTCACCTTCCTCGATCAGTGATGAAGAATGAACAAGGGTTCAGGTGGTCTAAAAGGATCATGTCACTTTCACATTCAGATATTCAATGGTGCTCTCGATCTATGGAGAATGTTACTATCATAGACCATTGTGAGGAGTTCCCTAATGTGCCACTCCTTGGCATAAGAGGGGGCATTACCTACAATCCTTCCTTAGCTCTACGTCAGTTTGGTTACGCTCGGAGTTATGGTCCTCATGATATGCTTATTCAGGGTATTGTGTTTGACTACGACAACGATCTGTAAGGTTACCATCAAAGGTTCATACAAGCATGGGGTAAAGTGAACAAGGTTGACAGCAAGACTCTGGAACCAAAGTACACTATTCCTATGGAAGCTTATCTCAGATGGGTGCGATCTCGTGCTCAGACTCTTATGATGCCATATCCTGCCATCCTGCCAGTTACCATGGAGCCTGTTGCTGAAGGAGATACTCCTTATATCATTCTTCACCCAGACATGCCCACTGACATGGAAGACTTACAGAGGTCCTGGATCCAGTTAAAGGAGCAAGGAGATACTTTTGAGACTCATTACAAAGCAAGTCAAGAAAGAATCCTGGAGCTGACAAAACAACTTCACGAGGAGCGGAATCTCAACTCATACCTCAACACAAAGAGGAAACGTCCATGGGAGACTTAAAACCCCATCTTTATATTCATTTCATTTTTGTTGTAAGCCCAAGGGGCAAACAAGTTTATTACTAATAAAAGTTTACCTTTTTGATTGTTTAAACAAATTTAAATCCTGCGGTCCTTGAAAACATTGCATACGCATTTACATACCATATCACTGCATCACAGGTTTCTTATATACAGGTATCTTATCTTCTCGCTGTTTATTTCAGCAGAAATGGATCTTGAACAGACTGTCAAAGATCTCCAGGCTCAGAATGCACAATTCCAAGAGTTGATTCTGAATTTGTCCAAGGAAAAAGATGAGTTGAAGACAATGATGGCTAAGAAGAATAAGAAGACTAGAAGATCAGGAGGCCTTATTAATCTGGGAAGAAGGTTCAGAGGTCCTGTCAAGACAAAGGAACATGTTGATGATTATGAGTCTGAAAATTCTGAGAAAGAGGGAGGCAGTCTCCATGATACTGTGGGAGATTCTGATTCTGAAGCAAATTATTATCATGATCCTAATGAAGATAAGTACAAGATGCTGGTAGACAGGATGAATGCCATGGAGTTACAAAAATCTTCTGGGCTGGATTTTGAAGATCTGAGCTTAATATCTGGAGTGGTTATACCTATTGGTTTCAAGGTTCCTGCTTTTGTGGTGTATGATGGTGTCTCATGTCCCAAGCTGCATCTAAGGTCCTATGTCCGGAGGATTCAACCACATACTGCTGATAAGAAATTGTGGATTCATTTCTTTCAAGAGAGCTTGTCTGGAGCTCAATTGGAATGGTACTATCAATTGGAAAACATTAATATTCGTGATTGGAATGATCTTGCTGAGGCCTTCTATAGGCAATACCAATATAATGCTGATCTAGCACCAACTCGCATGCAACTCCAAAGCATGTCTATGGGTGCTAAGGAGAATTTCAAGGAGTATGCCTAAAAATGGAGAGACCTGGCTGGCAGAGTTTAACCTCCTCTGACTGACAGGGAGCTAGTGGATATGTTTATGAGTACGCTGAATGGTCCTTTCTATTGTCACCTCATTGGAAGCTCATCATCTGGTTTCACTGAGCTGATAATGACTGGAGAGCGTGTGGAGAGTGGTATAAGAAGTGGTAAGATACAGGTGGGTGCCTCTTCATCAAGCACTGCAAAGAAGCCCCCTAGTGGGAAGAAGGAGTCTAATGTTGTGTATGGTCAACCTGGCCGTAACAGAAGTCACCAATCCGTAGGAGCAGTTCACATTTCCAATCCTACTCCTGCAGCACCAGAGTTACCACAGAGCAATCAACAGAAGCCTAGAAGACAATTCACCAAGATCAACATGTCACTGGACCAAGCCTTGCAACACCTGTTGAAAGGGGAACTCATTACTTTGAAGGACCCTCCTCAGAATCCTAATACTTCCTCTCCTCGGTACAATCCTAATGCGCGATGTGCCTATCATTCTAACTGTCCGGGACATGATACCAACAACTGCTGGATATTGAAAAACAAGATTCAAGATATGATTGAAGCTGGAGAGATTGAGTTTGACCCTCCTGGTACTCCAAATGTGATTACTGCTCCCATGCCCAATCATGAGAAGACTGTTAATGCTGTTGATGAAGTTTCATATGTTTCCTCAGTAGCAGTTGTGACTACTCCCTTATCTATTATCAAGAAGAAGTTGATACAGGCTGGATTCTTTCCAGGTTGTAATGAAGATTGTTTTTATTGTGCCTACAAACTTGATAGCTGCTGGAAGTTGAAGGATGGTATTCAACGCCTCATGGACAATTACACCATATTGTTTGAGAGGACACCTTCTGTGGAAAGTATGTGTGAACATCTGACTCGGGGTAAGAAAGTTGAAGATGTGGACATGGTTGATAAAGTGCCAGTGAAGATTACCTCCAAAGGCCCTATCAAGATCACTTCCAAGGGTCCTATCAAGATTACTGCTGAAGGTCTGGTGAAGACTGTTGCTGAAGCTAGAGTGGCTCCCATGATTATTACCACTCCTGGCCCTATTCCGTATAATTCTGATAAAGCTATACCCCGGAATTACGGTTCCGATGTTTATATCCATGGTGTTAAGCAGAAACCTTTAGCTGATACACCTGTTACTGATAAAAACCTTGATGTTGATAATATTGCGGGATCTAGTAAGATCACTAGAAGTGGAAGAATTTTCTCTCCTCCGGCTACCTCAAAAAATATAGTTACTCCATCTACTACCGCCACTCCTGAACCAAGTACTGATGCTCGGGGCAAAGGTCCTGTGGTAGAACTTGTACAAGCTGAGACACCGACTGCTGAGAGTCTTTCTAAACAGATGGAAGAAGTGCTGAAGATCATTCGCAAGAGTGATTATGATATTGTTGACCAGTTGGGGCATACTCCCTCCAAAATTTCCATGTTGTCTTTGTTGCTGTGTTCTGAGGCTCATGCTAAAGCCTTAATTAAGTTCCTGAAGACTGCTCATGTGCCAAATGAGATTTCTGTGGATCAATTTGAGAATTGTGTTGCACATTTGACTTATGATAATGGGTTAGGTTTTTCTGATGCTGACTTGACTCCTGCCAAAAGAAACCATAACAGAGCTTTACATATCTCTATTGAATGTAGGGGCACTACCCTGTCTCATGTGTTGATAGACAATGGTTCTTCACTGAATGTACTTCCCAAAGAGGTTCTAAACAAGCTCAGTCCTGAAGATGCTGTGTTAAGACCAAGTAATATAGTGGTGAGGGCCTCTGATGGTTCAAGAAGAGTGGTGCATGGAGAAATAGATCTCCCGATCAAAGTAGGCTCTCAAATCTTCAATTCTACCTTCTATGTAATGGATATTCGTCCTGCGTACTCTTGTTTTCTTGGGAGCCCCTGGATCCACGGGGCAGGTGCTGTGACCTCCACTCTACATCAGAAGTTGAGATACCCAGCGAAGGGAAAGGTCGTCATTGTTTATGGAGAGGAAGAATATATGGTCATTCATGTGAATACATTTAAGTATGTTGAAGTGGAAGGTGAATATGTTGAGACTCCTTGTCAGACATTTGAAGTAGTTCCTTGGGTCGTTCCTGCTACTGAAGCTCCTCCTGTTGTCAAAAGAGTTCCTGTGGTTACCAGAGTACCTCCTACAATTGCCTCCCTCAAATATGCTAGAGCTGTGGTTGAAGAAGGTGGTTGTACTATTTGGGGTTAGCTTCCTGACATTCCTTACAAGTCTGACAAGTTTGGTTTGGGTTTCACTGCAGAGTCCCAGAAGGCTGTTCGTCGTGCTCGTGCTGTTCGTATCACCAATCAAGGGATCATGAGAGATCAAATTAATGTTGTGAGTGACTATAATGAAGACTACAACCTGGATAACTGGATCTTTCCTACTGTGGGTGATGGGCTCAACAACTGGAAGACTGAAGACGTTATTCCTATCTCCTTTAGTCAGGAGTAAATACTATTACTGTGTTTTTATTTTAAGTTTGTAATTTTAAACAATTAAACTTTCAAGCCTTGTGCCTTACCCGGTGCACAATGGTATGCTTGTTTCGGGATGTCATTTCATTTGCATACTTCATTCAATAAAAATCAATGGACGTTTCGTTTTCGTAAATATTGTGCTCCTTGTCTTTCTTTTATTTTTTTATTTTCATTTATCAGCTATGTGTTCTTACACACACCCACATCACTAAAATGCAGATCCTCATCCACTCTGGATCCTATTGATAACAGTTCTACTATTTCCAATTATAATTTCGAGAATCCGATCTATCAAGCTGAAGATGGAAAGGAGGAAGATTGTGAAGTACCTATAGAGCTTGCTAGGTTATTACAACAAGAAGAGAAAGCTATACAGCCACATGAAGAGTCAATCGAAGTTGTGAATCTGGGAACTGAAGAAAACAGGAAAGAGGTCAAGATAGGGGCTGAACTAGAGGATGGTGTTAAGAGCAGACTAATTCAGATGTTACATGATTATGTGGAAATCTTTGCTTGGTCCTATGAAGATATGCCAGGGTTGGATACAGACATTGTGGTTCACCGTTTACCGGTAAAAGAAGATTGCCATCCAAAGAAGCAGAAGGTTCGTCGCATGCGTCCTGAAATGTCAGAAAAGATTAAAGCAGAGGTGATGAAACAGTTTGATGCAGGGTTCTTAGCTGTGACTTCTTATCCTCAATGGGTTGCAAATGTGGTACGGTACCTAAAAAAGATGGCAAGGTACGTATGTGTGTAGATTACAGGGATTTGAATAAGGCCAGCCCCAAGGATGACTTTCCACTTCCTCATATTGATGTTCTGGTAGACAACACTGCTCAGCATAAAGTATTCTCTTTCATGGATGGCTTCTCTGGTTACAATCAAATCAAGATGGCACCTGAGGATATGGAGAAGACTACATTTGTTACACAATGGGGCACTTTTTGTTATAAAGTGATGCCATTTGGTTTGAAGAATGCCGGGGCAACATATCAGCGTGCTATGGTGGCTTTGTTTCACGATATGATTCATCATGAAATAGAGGTATATGTGGATGATATGATAGCCAGGTCCTAGAATGAAGAGCAACACCTTGATCATCTGCATAAGCTGTTTGAAAGATTGAAGAAATACAAGTTGGGATTGAACCCAAACAAATGTACTTTTGGAGTTAGATCTGGTAAACTCCTGGGTTTCATTGTCAGTGGAAAAGGTATTGAAGTAGATCCTGCAAAAGTGAAAGCCATAGAAGAGATGCCAGCTCCCCGTACTGAGAAGGAAGTTAGAGGTTTCTTGGGACGATTGAATTACATTGCAAGATTTATTTCCCAATTAACTGCTACCTGTGAGCCAATCTTCAAGTTGTTGAAGAAAGATCAGGTAATGGAGTGGAATGGCGAGTGCCAGACAGCCTTTGATGAAATTAAGAGATATCTTCTAGAACCTCCAATCTTGATGCCACCAGTTGATGGAAGACCCTTGATTATGTACTTAACAGTATTAGACAACTCAATGGGGTGTGTGTTGGGGCAACATGACGAGGAAGTGTTGTAGCTGATCATTTGGCTCATCAAACAGTGGATGATTATCAGTCAATGAGTTTTGAGTTCCCTGATGAAGATATTATGATTATTACTAAAGAACCTGGACAATATGACGGACCTGAACAAGGATCCCGATGGACTATGGTTTTTGACGGAGCTTCTAATGCACTTGGTAATGGTGTTGGTGTTGTGATCATTTCCCCTGAAGGTTGTCATACCCCGATTACTGCAAGACTTTTTTTCTATTGTACTAATAACATGGCTGAGTATGAGGCATGTATCCTGGGCATCAAAGCTGCCATTGATATGAAGATTCAGTTCCTGGACATATATGGAGATTCAACCCTGGTAGTGAGTCAGATTAAAGGAGATTGGGATACCAAGCATGAAAATCTTATTCCTTACAGAGAGCATGTGTTATCTTTGATCCCATATTTTGAAGAGATCACCTTTGGACATATTTCACGAGGAGAGAACCAGTTGGTAGATGCATTAGCCACCATGGCATCTATGTTTGAGATTAGCTGGGATGAGGAAGCTCCCAAGATTACTATTGACAGATTTGAGAAGCCTGCTTACTGCAATGAGATTGACACTGAAGAAGCAGAAGGGAAGCCTTGGTTCTATGAAGTGAAAAGATATCTTGAAACTCGGGAGTTCCCTGAAGGGGCATCTGTCAAGGATTAGAAGTTTCTGAGGAGGTTTTCTGCTAAGTTCTTCTTGAGTAATGGAATTTTGTACAAGCGCAATCATGATTCAACTTTGCTTCGTTGTATGGATAAGAAGGAAGCAACAGAGATTATGGAAGATATGCATGATGGGATCTTTCGCACTCATTCTAGTGGTCATACTATGGCAAAGAAGATATTGAGAGCAGGTTACTATTGGTCTACCATGGAAGCTGACTGCAATCAACATTCCAGGACATGTCACAAGTGTCAAATATATGCTGATAAAGTACATATACCTCCATCACAGTTGAATGTGTTGACTTCTCCTTGGCCTTTTGCCATGTGGGGCATTGATATGATTGGTGAGATTAAACCTACTGCTTCTAATGGGCATCGTTTCATCTTGGTTGCTATTGATTACTTTACAAAGTGGGTGGAGGCAGCTTCATTTGCATCTGTTACTAAGAATGTGGTGGCTCGATTCATTAAGAATAATCTCATATGTAGGTATGGCATCCCTGAAAGGATTATTACTGACAATGGCTCTAATCTGAATAACACTATGATTACTGATCTTTGCACGCAATTCAAGATTAAGCATCACAACTCTTCTCCGTATCGTCCAAAGATGAATGGGGCAGTAGAAGCTGCTAATAAGAACATTAAGAAGATTTTACAGAAGATGACTGTCACTTATAAGGATTGGCACAAGATGTTACCATTTGCTCTTCATGGTTATCGTACTACAATATGCACTTCAACAGGGGCAACCCCATTCTCCTTAGTCTATGGTATGGAAGCAGTTCTGCCCATTGAAGTTCAGATCCCTTCCTTAAGAATCATGAAGGATGCAGGCTTGGATGAAGATGAGTGGATTCAGACTCGACTTGACTAGATAAATTTGATTGATGAGAAGAGGTTGGCAACTGTTTGTCATGGCCAGATGTACTAGAAACGAATGATCAAAGCTTTTAATAAGAAGGTTAAGCCAAAGGTATATCAGGCTGGTGATTTGGTAATCAAGCGTATCATACTACCACAGGGTGATCCTAGGGGCAAGTGGACTCCTACATATGAAGGACCATTTGTGGTCAAAAGAGTATTCTCAGGAGGTGCCATGATGCTTACTACTATGGATGGTGAAGACTTTCCACAGTCTGTAAACGCAGACATAGTTAAAAAATACTACGCATAAAAAGAGACCCGCTAGGTTGACTGGCCTAGGCAAAAATAAAGGCATCCCGGCGAACTAAAAGGGTTCGAGCAAAAGTTAGGGATATATATAAAAAAAATGTACACCCGGCAAGTCGAAAACCTGAAAGGGCGGCTTGGGAAAAAAAGGGTATCCCGGTGGATTGAAAACCTGAAAGGGAAATCCAGACAAAAGTTAGGGATTAAAGCGTATGATTATGTCTCGTTTGGATCACTCATGTAATTTCAACTGATGGTACTACCTAAATCAATATTTGAACAGATAAAGATCAATCCAATCGTTTCTGTCTCAACAGCAAAAGATGAGATGCTTGAAGATAATGGCAATAGTAGAATTGAAACTCAATAGGATCATTTTTCACATGTGTAAACACCCCAAATTTGCCCACACCCATTCACACCATGGCTTGTGATCATTTCATATGCATAAACTCAATCATAGCATCTCATATCACATTTTTGGTTCACTACATAGATTCAAAGTCATCTGCATCTAGGGTTTGTGATCTGAGCAAACCAAGAGCTTCTTGAGCCATTCCAAAGGTCATCAATCACTTAAAAGGGGTACATGTAGGTACAAGCATCATTTTATATCCTCTCAAAGTCAAGAATGTCAAAAAATCACAAGAACTGAGAATGGCATGGAAGCAGAGCCAGGTTTGACTGCACAGATGACCTAAAATTAGGGTTTTTGTTTCAGAGGCCATAGCTCCAAATTTTTTGGTCATTCTTGTTTCTATTGGTATCTATATGGTATAGGGAGTATGCATATCAATTTTCATGAAGAAATTCAATGGGGAAGTCATCTGATCAAAAGTTGACTTTTCAAGCAAGTCAGTGCAAAATCAGGGCATCTGAGGCCCCCAATGACCCAACCAAAGGGTGTTCATCATCATTTTGATTATGTATGATCTTTATTTGATCATAGAAGAAGTTGAAAGTTCACAAAATTGAAGAATTTCAGACTTTTGCAAAGTTGACTTTTTGGGAAAGTTTGACTTTTAATGAAATTGCCATTTTGGGAAACTTTTTCAACCCTTGCTTTTTGATTCAAAAATGCTTCAAATGGAAAAACTTTGGTCATGAAAGTTGTAGAATAGATCATTCCCTTTTCAAAAAGTACAAGAACATGACCTAATTCATTTTGAATCAAAAGTTATGGCTTGTCAAAGTTGGCTAAAATCACAAAATTTCAAAGTTCCTACCAAAGAGGCAAAGTTGCAAATTCACTTGTCAAGGCAAATTGAGCTATCAAATGGACTTCTAAACTTCACAACATGATCATACAACACCTAAAATTCAGAATGGGCCAAGAGATTACTCACTTTCATGACTTATGTAGCAAGATTTCTCAAAGGAAGCAAAAGTGAGGCAAGTTGCAAAAACTCACTCAAGTGTGAATCCACTTGCTGGCTGACTCCACAAACAATCCAAGGGCTCTCCCTACATCTTGCTGCGCAGGACACACCTTTTGTCCTTGGCTAGCTAGTAGCCCATGCCTCTCTTACACAACTTTGACATTTTGGCAACTTGAGCCATACCTATCACAAAAGCACACATCAACTCATCTTACCTATCACAATAGTTTATGCAAACAAAAGGCAAGAAAAAGCACATAACAACACACTATGATCTTGCCCATAGCCATAGTTATCAAAATCTCCCCCACTTGCAAGAACCTTCGAAACACTCAGCACAAGCCTCAAACACTCAAACCAACTTCACAAATCAACTCAACACACTTTCCTGATCACAAAGCACCCATCACCATTGCCTTAAACTCCCAGAATCACAAATACGATTTCCACCCCACCTTGAACAGAACTTCTTCCATCTCTCAAACCATCCATTATAAACTTCAAACAAGCATTGAAAGCTTCTCAAGGGGTCCAGTGGAGTTGATTGCAAGCAAGAAACCAGCCAGAAATTGCCAGAAACCAAAGCTTCAGTTCAGGTAGCCATCTCAAACTTTTTTTCCAGAAACTCCATTTTAAGTTCTTAAATGCTTCTATGCACTCCCCTGATCATGGGGATGTGATTATTTTTGAAAATGGTTGAGAAACCAGCATGTATGAACTGTCTGAAACTTTTTGCCCTAAATGAGTTTTGCTTCGATTTGGCTGATTGATGAATGAAAAATGATGTTTGTTAGGGGGTTTTGATTCAGTGTTGAATGGGGATGAGTTCTGGGTAGTTAGATTTCATTTTCATTGCGTGTAGAGAGAATTAGAGTTTTGGGCTGGCCGGAGAAGACGACCGGAACAGTGTTCCGGTCGCCTGAAAGTCATTAGGGCATGTAATTAGGGTTTAATCATAATTAGGGGATTTTGAATGTCAGCCCTTGGATATGGCGCCAAGTCAATTCGCGCGCGTGTATGTTTGAATTCCAGCCATTGATCTTGCTGACTTTTCTATTTTTCAGTTTTATTTCATTTTTATTTCATTTAATTGCATTTGTTTTCTTCATTTTATAAAAAATAGCAAAACAATTTTAAAAATTCTGAAAATTTTTGTACAAACTTTTATTAATTTTCAGAAACCAAAAACATTTTTATTTTTATTTTTTTGCATTTAAAAATATTTTTAAATCATTTAAAAGTTTATTTTTAATTAATTAATGAGAATTAATTAATTAAAAATACTTTTAGGTATTTAAAAATCACCAAAAAATTCATGAAACCTTTAAAATCATTTAGAAACATTGTCCAACCCTCAAACCAAATTTCTTTTTTGATCTTGATGCATTTTGACAATTTTTCATGGAATTAATTCTATTTCAAAGCATTATTTTGATCCAATGTTCAAAAATTCATTTCTGCCTAGTCTTTGAGAGTTGGACTTTGATTCTTTTTTCATTGTGTCTTGCATATCATGTAGTTTGTAGGATTAAATTGGCATGAATTGATCTTGCATTTTCATTTTGTTTGACATTTTTCTTGACAAGGTACCCTAAAACCCTAGAAATCTTAAGAAATTCATAACTTTCACTAGGTTAAGAATTAGATCCCCTCCTTTGGGCAGTGAGTTTGTATAGGTTTAGGGTTCCTTTGAATGCATTTTCAATTTTTTATCATGATGTTTGCTTCTGGTTTTGGTTTTTGTTTTGTACATTGATCATAAACCCTAATTTGGGCTTCCTTTTGCATACATCTTGCATTTGCTTGCATACCATGACTTGCCATGACATTTTATGCATCCATTAGATTCATTGAACATCTTAAGACATGTTAGAAGCATGTTTGATCATTGCATCTTTCATTTGCCATGTTGTATGTCATTTGCATTTCATAACCTTTCATGTATGTTCATGGTTCTAAGCATGTTTCTCTTGCATCCATATGTTCATATGATCATCCCCATGCCTTGTTTCATGTTTGCATCATCTCATAGCATCATTATCATCATACACATGCTTCTGGTTTTGGTTTGCATCATGCCATTTCATTTCATTTTGCATTGCATTTCATTCCTTTTGCTAACTTTTCAGGTGGTAAGTCACTTTGAGAAGTGAATTTGCCTTCACTTTTCACAACTTCTTTTCATCTCTCTTAAGCATCCTTGCTGCATTTTGTTTTGTGTTTGAGATTGAGCTTGCTCTTTCTTCTTCATCTTACTTTCTTTCTTCAAGTGACTTGTCTTCTTAAATGAAGCAAGTTACTTTGCTTCTCTTTGCTCCTTTCATCTGCTTCCTGGTGGTTCCATTGAAGATTTCTCTTGTAAACCTCACAAACCCTAGGAACAACCAAGCAGGACAATGATTAGGGTTTTGATTAGTCCCCCATTTTAGTTTTACCTTTGAGTCTCATTGAGTCTTCTCTTCTCACCTCATAATCAGGGACTAAACCCTAAAGGTTTTAAGGCTTTGTGATTAAGCTTATGCCTGCATCCTTCTATTAGGATGGAGTGTATAACTTTAATCCTAAGTGTTAAACCCTTAATGTGTTTAAATCCTTTAATCAATTCACTTAATAATCATCAAGACATCAAGCTTGTAACTTGGGCCTTGCATTTGGGTTCTAATTCTTCCTTAATTGGTTAAGAAGGACTAACCCTAGTGTTAATGGACAAGTCCCCCTCAAGTTGTCTTACAAATCATAAAACTCACTTCATCATCTCATCATTAACTAAAATCCACTTAATAAAGGTTTTGTTTTGTCATGAGTCCAATCCCTAATCATGGATTAAGTTGAGGAGCTTTCCTCAGCTTAAACACTCTCATCTATTATCCTTCTATTAGGATGGTGTAATGAGTCTGTTTAATCCCTGATTATGGCTTAATCTCATTACTCAACACTAAACAAAGAACAAAAACATCTAAATAATCACAAGTAGGTTAATGATCTTAATCCTACATCAAAGGTGATTAAGTGTGAGAAGCTGACTTCACACTTAAGGTATTCTCATTACCCCTAATCAGAGGGAAGATGTGATGAGTTTACTAACCCATTGGTTTAGGCTTGAGCTCATTAACTTATGACAAACTTCAAAAAGCAATAAAAGACTGAAAACTCAAAAACAAACAATAATCGTCTCCTCCGGGATTCTTTTCTCATCTCATTCACTCACAAACGAGAACTTGCTTCTTCCGTCTAATGCAAGACAATTTGCACCTGAGCCAGACAGGTCATACACTTGAGCATAGGCAAGTAAGCAGTTCATAAGTCAATTCATTTTTCAGTCTCTTTAGGTCGAACTACGGTGTTCTGACTTCCTCATTGCACGAGAGGATACGTAGGCATAACTTAATAGTTATCGAACAAAAGTCTCTGTATATTCCCCCTCTTTTCAACATCATTCTCTTAGCCTCATGATCATGAGCATACTCTCATCCTTACACTGACACTGTATATATCACACTTTGCACTTCTTCTACACTGACACCTGTACACCTTTTCCAGCTCTCATTATACACAAATTGCACTGACACTACCCCTTTAAACACAAATATTTTAAGCGTGGATCCCGTCGAGTACGACGGACAATCTGGGTGCTAATACCTTCCCAGGTTGTAACCAACCCCCTTTCTCAGTCTCTCTGGTTCGCAACCGTCTTATCCATACTTTTCTAGGTTTATGCAGCATTACCTTTCCTCCTGGATAAAAATGCCTAGCTGGCGACTCTTTTCATTCCCTGTGAGTTCACTCCTGTGTATTCTCACATCCTCCTTTCGCCGACCGTTCGTGTCTGTACCTCATTCGAGCCCCGTCTCGTCTTTTGGGAGCGACAACATGGGTTATTTCTTTGTTTTGTAAAAAACTTTTACGACAAATTCCTCTTACTAGGATTTCTGTCTCCTTGTACAAACTTGCCTATGTATAGGTCACTTTGTGATATAAATAAAATTTCATCTTTGAATCCAGTTTTACTTTTACCCTATTTACATAAGCAAAAACGTCCATTGGTTGTGTTTGAATGTATGTATGCTTTTGAATATGATTGATGTTTATCAGAAATGCATAAAATGCAGTAATAGTATTTACTAAGGACGAACGAGGGTAGTAGTTCAACGAAGCTTCGCCGGTTCATCCCCACAAGATAACTACAAAACCCCAGCAAGACAAATCTATCTTTATAGATACTTCGAGTTGCATCTCCCCTTGAATTTATGTCCATCTCTTTTATCCTCAGTCGGGATACTCAGGAACTTATTCCTTCAATAGTAGTACGACGAACGAAGACGGGAGGATATAAATACTATACTATCAAAGCAGGAACAAGTTCCTCATATTCTTCATCAACGAATCGGGATTTATTTTCCCCAGCCAACAGTTGTTATACAAAGATATCCAGACGCTTCAGGCTGCATGATCCATACATACATCATTTATATCATAACATAACATATCCATAAATGCATAATACATTTACTTAGATGCACCACGCCATGCATGCATACATATTGCATAAACTAACCTTTTCCTTGCAGGATGGTTATATGCAGATAGAACAATATCAACAACTCACAACAGGTCAGAAAAGATCTATACATTACTCAAGATGTCCTTGGATATTAGGCAAACGGTCTGTACAAAGATCCATTCCCTAGTCCAGGATATTTTCAGGAGATTTAATCCTGACACTCTTTTGTCTTTGGATATTAGGCAAACGGTCTGTACAAAGATCCATTCCCTAGTCCAGGATATTTTCAGGAGATTTAATCCTGACACTCTTTTGTCTTTGGATATTAGGCAAACGGTATGTACAAAGATCCATTCCCTAGTCCAGGATATTTTCAGGAGATTTAATCCTGACACTCTTTTGTTCTTGGATAGTAGGCAAACGGTCTGTACAAAGATCCATTCCCTAGTCCAGGATATTTTCAAAAGATATTCCTTTGTCCTTGGATATTAGGCAAACAGTTTGTACAAAGATCCATTCCCTAGTCCAGGATATTTGTTCTTGGATAATAGGAAAACGGTCTATACAAAGATCCATTCCCTAGTCCAGGTTACTTCTAGAAGATTTCATCTATTTGGTCTTGAATAGTAGGCAAACGGTCTGTACAAAGATCCATTCCCTAGTTCAAGATATTTTCAGAAAAAATTAATCCTGATATTCTTTCGTCCTTGGAGAGTAGGCAAACGGTCTATACGAAGATCTATTCCCTAATCCAGGATATTTCCAGGAGAGATAATCGTCACGAAGATTTATTTCTATTGGTCTTTTCAAACCATGTTGCATAAACGATTCAGAGACGGTCTATACGAAGACCTAGTACTGATATCCAGTATCAACATCAAGATATTATCACCTCCTGATATTATGGATGGCATCTATAAGCCCATCTCCAGTTCTTCCAAGTGGCATCTTCAAGCCCACTTAAGCATATACAACTAATCATCAGTGTTACTTTACGCACCGGCAAGTGCAAATTTTTTGGCTTTTGTGTTCAATCCCCTTCAACCTTCCAGGTCACGAATGACACATATACAAATCTAACCCCTCAGGTTTCAGAAAATTGAACAGGGGCAGCTGTTGCACCCCAAAATTTTCCCTCCCCAAGACAAGATATTGTGTACTAAGAGGTTCACAAGGTTCACAATACATCTCATGAGGTTCACAAGATTCACAATTAGTCAGAAAGTTTGGCAATCCCTCAGACAATGCATCCTCCTAAGTAATGCATATTTAACTAGGGTTTTGACTTTCATCAGGCTAAATGGACTTCCAAGACTTCAAGTGAGCTTCATAGCATCCTATATGTTTTCAAGAATCCCCATGTCAAGTGTCAAGACTTTCCCAAAAGATTTGCTCAGTCAGATGATCAGATAGGTTAAAATCAGTCAAGACAGTTAAAAAGACAAACTGAGGTCAACTGTGGTCAAACCAAAGTCAAACTTCATGAGTGTTTTTGCCAATATCAAGTATATGAAGTAAAATTCATCATTTGATCAAGGTTTGATCATGATTCATCAAGGAGATTTCAGATCATCCAGAATCAGGAGTTTCTAAATTAGGGTTTTCACAGGAAAAGTCAACTGAACTTTGACCAGCCATAACTTTCACATGCTTCATCAAAATTTTTCCATCCAAAGCTCATTTTGAAGGAAATTGAATTCTCTACAACTTTGTGTCTCACAAGCCAAGCCCAAAAATGCTTCATTTGGAAGGTATGAGCTAAGACATTATAGGTCCTTTTAAAAGTCAATAAAAAGTCAACAACTTCCAAGGAGCATAACTTGAGAATGGTAAAAGATATGGACATGAGACCAAAGAGGTTGGTTAGAGGACTCTTTAAGCTTTCCAAAATGTCCAAGAACACCTTCATATCATTAAAATTGAAGGATTTGTGCCCTTGCAAAGTTGGGAAATTCTTGGGAAGTTTATGAAGCAAATGCGGCCTTAAAACCAATTTTTGCTAAATGAGCCCACCAAATTGCCATCCAATATTTATAATATCACCAAGCATGACCCAACCCATACCTTTTCTGATTTTTTACATTTTATTTAATATTTATTTGAATTTTATTCATTAAAATACAAATTAAATTAAAATAAAATATGAAAATCATATATTTGGAAGAGATTGTGGTTCTAGAAGGTCTTAATATTCATTTAAAATTGATTGGTACCATATAATTTTAGATCATCCAAAAATAGCAATGAGATATCCAAGTTTTCAATGTTTTTAAAGTCATATCTTTTTCAATCTCTATGGATCAAAAAGTCCAAAGAATTGATTTGTTTCTTTACCTAATTTCATCACATGATATATAAAACAACATAAAGGATACAAAAGGAGAGGAATTGGCAGCCTCAAGGACCATTCTCAAACATCAAAATTCATCTAAAAAAATTCAAATTCGGATTTTAGTTTGGAGGCTTCTTACAAGCAATTTTAAGGTTGCAAATCACTTGTGGACAATCATTGAATGAGTTTGCATCGTTCATAGCATCAAAAATCCTCACATACTCAATAACCGAATTCATGTTCATGTCATATTTGCAATTTTTCGGTTTCATGAGTTTACTTGTTTTTAATTGATTTTGATTGTCTAACCTTGCTTGTTTCATTGTACTGAAGCTTTCTGGGCAACTGAATTTGAGTTTCGTGGACTGAATCGAATTATGCCATAGTTAGGGTTTATGGACCTCATTTAGGGTTTTACGATTTACCACATATAAATGAGTTTAGAGAACATGGTTAGATTTTATGGACCTCAAGGATTGCATTCCACTAACTAATTTGAAGAAATTTTGCTGTTTGATTGGTGTTTGAGAAATCGCAGGTTATCGTATGCAGGAAAATTCGCAAGTAGCTTCGCAGGGAAATTCGCAGGTAAACCTGTGAATTCAAGGAAGAAGACGATCCTTTTGGCGCGGTTGGAAAATTTTAATTTTTACTTGGCTTCATAAATAATTGGTGCTGCTATAATATCAAAATGAGCGCGTAGCTCAGCTGGTTTTGGAGAAGCGCCTTTGAGGCCAATGACCAGGGTTCGATCCCTAGGTTATCCTTTTTGTTCAAAATTCCTTTTTGTTTTAATAGGTTTTCTATATTATTACTAAGGCTCATCCTATGGACACGCTGCACACGCAGCTCAGTTAGTTGGCTGGTGCTGATGGAGGCTGGGAGACCTGGGTTCGACCCCAGGCTCCAGCAGGTAAGTTTTTTTATCTTTTTTTTATTTATTTAATTATTTTTATATATCTATATAATGAAAATTACTAATATTATTTAAACTTTTCTTTAATATGTAAAAATCAATGATTTTCTTTATATAAAAAAATATTGATAATTCACATTTTATGTTTCTAAAATATTTTGTGAATAAGCTTTCTTTATTTATTTATGTATTTATATTTTTGTAAATAATCAAATGAATATTTTAATTCAATATGCAAACCCTAATTTCATCTTTAAAATTTCTAACCCTAATTTCATCCTTAAAATTTCCAACCCTAATTTCTCACCTTAATTATTTTATTTAACTTTAAATATTAAACTTAATAAATTTTTCTAATATAATTAATCATGTTTTTTTTGTAAATAAACTATTATATGGTTTATTATTATTATCCTTATTATTTTATTTTCATCTCAAAAATTCTTCAAAATTGTTTATTTAATCTAAAAACATTTAATTGAATTGTATATATTTTGTATATTTGTGCTAACCTTTTCTTCTTATAATTATTTTATCACTAACCTTTTATTTATTACTTATTTTATTATATATTTATTATTCAATTGTTTTTATTATAATGTAACTGCAAAAGCTTTGTAATAGTCGTAGTTTATTATTGTTTTATTGTTTATAAATATTCTTGCTATGGTTAGTAATTATAGGGAGTGATAACATGTTTGTAAATTAAAAATAATTTAGAATGACTTATTTAATAAGATAAATATATATATGAACACTCACACATGTAAGTCGATCTTTGATCGCCATCTCTCACTTTCTAAGGTTATCCCTCATGTTGCCTAACTATAAGGTCAAGTAAGGTGTCTTAAAGCAAAGTCCATTTTCATAAAAAATCATCAAGTCCCTTTTAAGATTATAAGATCAAGTCCCTTCGATGTTGCCTACGATAAATGATCTTGTCCCTTCGAATAAAAGATGATAAGTCCCTTCGTATTGCTAAGACACCTTACAGTTGCCTAAACACAGATTGTCCCTATACATGTCCCTTCTCACATCCAAGGTAATGACTACCTATTCCTTAATAATAGGGATGGTCTTACCATGGAAAGAACATATAAGAACAGTAAAGATTTAACATAGGGTAGGTTCCTCTTAAGTACTTGCTCACTTTTCTTCAAAAATACTTCATTACACTTCACATTTCAAACAAATTTTCAAAACAAAGTCTTTATATATATCCATACAAGGATCATTATAAAGTACTTAGAAAATTTTTAATCACACACTACACTTTCTCAAAACAATTTAAAGTGAGCTAAGTAACTAAGAGCCCATGGATAACCATGGATATAAAGGGTGCTAACACCTTCCCTTTATATAACCTACCCCTCGAACTCAAAATCTTTCATGGTCTTTCCTGTTCTTTTATGCCCTTTCCTTTTGGATAAAATAAAAGTCGGTGGCGACTCTTGCTATCCGTAACATTTAACTAATGTCGGTTCTCCCACCGTGTTACAGAACTGGCGACTCTGCTGGGGATTTAATAAAAGAGGGGTACCCTTAGAAATTAGATCACTTTAAATTTGTTTGCCTTGTTTGCTTTATATTACTTGTTGGGCTCTTATGTGTGAAAGATCCTAACCCGGATCTAGTGTACCTTAGGTAAATGGGAATAGACCAAGGAAACTGTACGGCGTATACCGATATGGTTGATCTGGTGGCCATAGTTAGTGTGACTTCTTGGTTGGTGCTTATGTTCCTTAAGTAAAGTTGAGGATAATATGAGGTTGCCATATGTTGTCAATACACTAACTAACTTTTAGAACCCTAGTCATCCCATCTTGGCCTTTAGAAAGTAGTGAGATAACCGGCTTTGGTGAAGACTGAAGTTGGTTGATACTCGATACTACGCTCATTGAGATTCTAAACTTGGAGGGTTTTGGTTGGCAAGTAAGTTGCCTACTGAACAACCACCCTTATGAAGGATCAATGATATTGAGATCCCTTAGAACCTGGTTACTTTATAAGACAGGATGAACCAACTAAACTTTAGGGGAGGGTACTTACCTTTAAACCTCATGCAAGCCTTCAAACCTAGGGCTATTGTGTGACTTGTTTGTGTGTTCCACATGTTTGTGATTGAGAATAACATCATAGCATCATCATGCATCATAAGCATAGCATTTTCACTAACTATTTCAAGGACCAAATGATTTATCTTTGTTCTTTGTTCCAGGTCGTGGCTTCTGCTCGTAGGAACACTATCTGGATCAACTTTGTAGGAATACCTCCTAAGCTTAAGGAATTGGCAGCCTCAAGGACCATTCTCAAACTTCAAAATTCATCAAAAAAATTCAAATTCGGATTTTAGTTTGGAGGCTTCTTACAAGCAATTTTAAGGTTGCAAATCACTTATGGTCAATCATTGAATGTGTTTGCATCGTTCATAGCATCAAAAATCCTCACATACTCAATAATCAAATTCATGTTCATGTCATATTTGCAATTTTTCGGTTTCATGAGTTTTCTAGTTTTTAATTGATTTTGATTGTCTAACCTTGCTTGTTTCATTGTACTGAAGCTTTCTGGGCAACTGAATTTGAGTTTCGTGGACTGAATCGAATTATGCCATAGTTAGGGTTTATGGACCTCATTTAGGGTTTTACGATTTACCACATATAAATGAGTTTAGAGAACATGGTTAGATTGTATGGACCTCAAGGATTTCATTGCACTAACTAATTTGAAGAAATTTTGCTGTTTGATTGGTGTTTGAGAAATCGCAGGTTATCGTACGCAGGAAAATTCGCAAGTAGCTTCGCAGGTAAACCTGCGAATTCAAGGAAGAAGACGATTCTTTTGGCGCGGTTGGAAAATTTGAATTTTCACTTGGCTTCATAAACAATTGGTGCTACTATAATATCAAAATGAGCGCGTAGCTCAGCTGGTTTTGGAGAAGCGCCTTTGAGGCCAATGACCAGGGTTCGATCCCTAGGTTATCCTTTTTGTTCAAAATTCCTTTTTTGTTTTAATAGGTTTTCTATATTATTACTAAGGCTCATCCTATGGACACACTGCACACGCAGCTCAGTTGGTTGGCTGGTGCTGATGGAGGCTGGGAGACCTGGGTTCGGCCCCAGGCTCCAGCAGGTAAGTTTTTTTATCTTTTTTTTTTTATTTATTTCATTATTTTTATATATCTATATAATTAAAATTACTAATATTATTTAAACTTTTCTTTAATATGTAAAAATCAATGATTTTCTTTATAAAAAAAATGTTGATAATTCACATTTTATGTTTCTAAAATATTTTGTGAATAAGCTTGTTTTATTTATTTATGTATTTATATTTTTGTAAATAATCAAATGAATATTTTAATTCAATATGCAAATCCTAATTTCATCTTTAAAATTTCTAACCCTAATTTCATCCTTAAAATTTCCAACCCTAATTTCTCACCTTAATTATTTTATTTAACTTTAAATATTAAACTTAATAAATTTTTCTAATATAATTAATCATTTTTTTTTTGTAAATAAACTATTATATGGTTTATTATTATTATCCTTATTATTTTATTTTCATCTCAAAAATTCTTCAAAATTGTTTATTTAATCTAAAAATATTTAATTGAATTGTATATATTTTGTATATTTGTGCTAACCTTTTCTTCTTATAATTATTTTATCACTAACCTTTTATTTATTACTTATTTTATTATATATTTATTATTCAATTGTTTTTATTATAATGTAACTGCAAAAGCTTTGTAATAGTCGTAGTTTATTATTGTTTTATTGTTTATAAATATTCTTGCTATGGTTAGTAATTATAGGGAGTGATAACATGTTTGTAAATTAAAAATAATTTAGAATGACTTATTTAATAAGATAAATATATATGAACACTCACACACGTAAGTCGATCTTTGATCGCCATCTCTCACTTTCTAAGGTTATCCCTCATGTTGCCTAACTATAAGGTCAAGTAAGGTGTCTTAAAGTAAAGTCCCTTTTCATAAAAAATCATCAAGTCCCTTTTAAGATTATAAGATCAAGTCCCTTCGATGTTCCCAACGGTAAATGATCTTGTCCCTTCGAATAAAAGATGATAAGTCCCTTCGTATTGCTAAGACACCTTACAGTTGCCTAAACACAGATTGTCCCTATACATGTCCCTTTTCACATCCAAGGTAATGACTACCTATTCCTTAATAATAGGGATGGTCTTACCATGGAAAGAACATATAAGAACAGTAAAGATTTAACATATGGTAGGTTCCTCTTAAGTACTTGCTCACTTTTCTTCAAAAATACTTCATTACACTTCACATTTCAAACAAATTTTCAAAACAAAGTCTTTATATATATCCATACAAGGATCATTATAAAGTACTTATAAAATTTTAATCACACACTACACTTTCTCAAAACAATTTAAAGTGAGCTAAGTAACTAAGAGCCCATGGATAACGATGGATATAAAGGGTGATAACACCTTCCCTTTATATAACCTACCCCCTGAACTCAAAATATTTCAAGATCTTTCCTGTTCTTTTATGCCCTTTCCTTTTGGATAAAATAAAAGTTTGTGGCGAGTCTTGCTATCCGCAACATTTAACTAAAGTCGGTTCTCCCACCGTGTTACACTCGTCACCGGATCTTATCGATGACAACCCTGTTATGGCTGAGTATGACTTCGACAATCCAATTTATCAAGCCGATGAGGAAGGTGAAGAGGATTGCGAACTACCTGAAGAATTGGCCAGACTGCTTAAACAGGAGGAGAAGATGATTCAGCCGCACGAAGAAGCTGTCGAAGTAATAAACCTGGGTACTGAAGAAGACAAGAAAGAAGTCAAGATCGGAGCTGCATTAGAAGAATCCGTCAAGACTCGTTTGGTCGCTATGCTTCGAGAGTATGTTGATGTCTTCGCATGGTCCTACCAAGATATGCCTGGTTTAGACACTGACATTGAGGTACACAAGCTGCCTCTCAGAAAAGATTGCCCTCCGGTAAAGCAGAAGTTGAGGCGCACACGTCCAGATATGGCAATAAAAATAAAAGAAGAAGTACAAAAACAGTTTGATGCTGGCTTCTTGGCCGTGACCAGTTACCCTCCATGGGTTGAAAACATTGTGCCAGTTCCCAAGAAAGACGGTAAAGTCAGGATGTGTGTGGACTACAGGGATTTGAATAGGGCTAGCCCCAAAGATGACTTCCCTATACCTCACATAGATGTACTTGTCGATAATACAACTCAATTTTCCGTGTTCTCCTTCATGGACGGAATTTCCGGCTATAATCAGATTAAGATGGCTCCCGATGACATGGAAAAGACAACCTTCATCACTCCTTGGGGCACCTTCTGTTACAAGGTCATGCCATTTGGTTTGAAGAATGCAGGAGCTACTTATCAACGGGCAATGGTGACGCTATTTCACGACATGATACATCATGAAATTGAGGTTTATGTTGATGATATGATAGCAAAATCCCAAACGGAGGAAGAGCAATTGGTTAATCTAGCAAAGTTGTTTGACAGACTTCGGAAGTTCAGACTGAGGTTGAATCCGAATAAGTGTACCTTCGGGATCCGTTCTAGCAAGTTACTCGGCTTCATTGTTAGTGAGCGAGGAATTGAGGTTGATCCAGCCAAGGTGAAAGCTATCCAAGAGATGCCTGAGCTGAAGACTGAAAAGCAAATGCGTGGCTTCTTAGGGAGACTAAACTACATTGCACAGTTTATTTCTCACCTAACAGCCACATGTGAGCCCATCTTTAAGCTTCTGAGGAAGAATCAGGCCATTAAATGGAACGAAGACTGCCAGCAAGCCTTTGACTGAATCAAAGAATACCTGTTAGAGCCTCCAATTCTTATGCCTCCAGTGCCAGGGAGACCTTTGATTATGTATCTTACTGTGCTTGAAGGATCGATGGGATGTGTGTTGGGTCAGCAGGACGAGTCTGGTCGAAAAGAGCATGCCATTTATTACCTTAGCAAAAAGTTTACCGATTGTAAGACACGTTACTCACTACTCGAGAAAACTTGTTGCGCTTTGGTATGGGCTGCTCGCCGACTAAGAAAGTACATGCTGACCCACACTACTCTCTTAATTTCCAAGATGGATCATGTGAAATACATCTTTGAAAAGCCAGCTCTGACGGGAAGAGTAGCCCGGTGGCAGATGATATTAACAGAGTATGACATAAAATACACTTCGCAAAAGGCAATTAAAGGAAGTATGTTGTCAGAATACTTGGCTCAGCAGCCAATCGATGATTATCAACCCATGAGGTTTGAGTTTCCGGATGAGGACATCATGTTCCTCAAGTCGAAAGACTACGAAGAACAATTCCGGAGGAGGGGCCAGACCCTGAATCCAAATGGAAGTTGATGTTTGACGGGGCTGTGAACATGAATGGAAGTGGAGTAGGTGCTGTCATCATCTCACCAGAAGGGGTCCATACACCTTTAGCTGCTCGGTTGACTTTCGAATGCACTAACAATGAGGCGGAGTATGAAGCTTGTATCATAGGGATCGAAGAGGCAATCGAATTGCGAGTAAAAAGCCTCGAGATCTTCGGAGATTCTGCTTTGGTGGTAAATCAAATCAATGGCAAATGGCTGGTTCATCAACCTCGTTTGATTCCTTACAGAGATTATGTCAGGAGGCTATTAACTTTCTTCACCAAAGTCAAACTGAATTACATTCCTCGAGATGAAAACCAATTCGCCGATGCTCTAGCAACTTTGTCGTCCATGATTAAAGTTTGTCAAGAGAATTGCGTGCCTCGAATTATGGTCTCTCGTCTTGAAAGACCGGCTTATGTCTTTGCAGTCGACGATGGTGAAGATAACAAGCCTTGGTATCATGATATCAAGCAGTTCCTGAAGGCTCAAGAATACCCGGCTGGGGCATCTAGTAAGGATAAGAAGACCCTTAGAAGACTGGCAGGAGGTTTCTTCTTGAATCAAGATGGTGTGTTGTACAAGCGAAACTTCGACATGGTTCTGCTCAGATGCGTGGATAGATACGAAGCAGACTTGTTGATGCAGGAGGTTCATGAAGGCTCCTTCGGTACCCATGCCGGAGGACATGCCATGGCCAAGAAATTGTTGAGATCGGGATACTATTGGATTACCATGGAATCCGACTGTTGTAAATACTCCCGTAAGTGCCACAAGTGTCAAATTTATGCCGACAAGGTCCATGTGCCTCCAAATCCGTTGAGTGTCATGTCTTCACCATGGATGTTCGCTATGTGGGGCATTGATATGATCGGAAATATCGAGCCGACAACTTCTAATGGTCATCGCTTCATCTTGGTGGCTATTGATTATTTCACGAAGTGGGTTGAAGCGGCATCTTACACTAATGTCACTAAACAAGTGGTCACCCTATTTATTAAACGAGACATCATCTGCTGGTACGGAGTTCCTGAAAGGATCATTACTGATAATGGTTCTAATCTCAACAACAAGATGATGGCTGACTTATGTCGAGATTTCAAAATAGAACATCACAACTCTTTTCCATATTGCCCGAAGATGAATGGCGCCGTCGAGGCGGCCAATAAGAACATCAAGAAGATTGAGAAGAAGATGGTTGTGACATATAAAGACTGGCATGAGATGTTACCATTCGTGTTGCATGGGTACAGAACATCAGTACATACTTCAACAGGGGCAACTCCATTCTCACTGATGTATGGTATGGAGGCAGTCCTACCAATTGAAGTGGAAATCCCTTCGTTGAGATTGATGAGGGACATTAAGCTAGATGAAGCTGAGTGGCTCCGATCTAGGTATAATCAATTGAGCCTCATTGAAGAGAAGCATCTAGCAGCTGTATGCCATAGACAGTTGTATCAGCGACGGATGAAGCAGGCTTTTGACAAGAAGGTGCGACCACAGAGGTACATGCCAGGTGACTTAGTGCTGAAAAGGATTCTTCCCCCTCTTAACGATCACAGGGGCAAGTGGACACCCAACTATGAAGGAACGTTCGTGGTTAAAAAGGTTTTCTCAGGTGGAGCCTTGATGTTGACAACCATGGACGGAGAAGACTTCCAATCCCCTGTTAATGCAGACGCAATAAGAAAATACTTCGTGTAAAAAGACCCGCTGGATAAAAACAGAATAAAGATCCAGGCAAAAATGGGCATCCCGGCGAGCCAAAAACAGAATAAAAGGCTCGGGCAAAAGTTAGGGAAATCTTGAAAAAAAATGTACACCCGCTGAGTTGAAAAGCCACATCGGACAACTCAGGAGAAAAAGGGTATCCCGGTGGATTGAAAACGTGAAAAGGCGATCCACGCAAAAGAGGGATTAACACGAACGACTGCGATCTGCGAGATCCATAACCTATATACAGTTGAGGCCATCCTAAGGGTTGAAGATCAATTCATTTACTTTTTCTCAAGAGGCAGAGCGAGCGGAGTGTCTTGAAGACATACGAGTCATAACCGGGTTGAGACTTTATGAGATCCACTTCTCACATTGCCAGTAGGATAGTTTGTTTTCCTTTTTGGCTGTTTCCTCTTTCCAGGGAACTACTTCCTTTGTATTGCCTATTCATGTCCATTTTTCCAAATCAATAAAAATCAGCTTCAGTCAATTTGACTATTTTCCTTCTTGTTTTTGCTTTTCTCATCTAGCATTGTTTGATTGCGAAAACGTCTAGCCAATTGTGATTTACATTGTGTTGTGAACATATAAATGCTTTCTAACTCATGCAGGAGGACATAAACATTTAATACAGCTCTGAAAGGGTGTCGAGATGCCCAGATAATGATTCATACTAAGAGCCTGGGGCAATCAAGCCCCAAACTAACTCTCTATGTTGCATGTACTATCGATTGTGTTCATGCAGGTACAGGTACTGGTGTTGCTAACAGAGCTAAAATCAAATTCCCAGGAGGAATATCTCTATGGTTGAACATGAGCAGGTGTCTCCCAGGGTGTCTCCAATCATCCCCAGTAAGTGGAAGTTGAATTTTCTCCCAGTAAGGTAGTAGAAGGTGGGTGTCATCTCCAAGAAGAAGTTTCCCTTCAGACAGGGGCAATTCTCAGTAGTATAAGGAGTGTCTTGCCTCCTCAGCAGCTGCTTCCTCAGCAGTATCATGTCTTTGGTTCCCATCCAAGTCAGGAGGTCCTCACTTCCCTATCAGAGTTCAAGAAGGGTCCATCTCCAGCAGGGTCTTGGCACTCCAATCTCAAAGTCCAATTTATTTTTGGCAATGGCGGCTGTTCAGAGCCAATGAATCATTGACAACTTTCCCACAGAGTTGTCTCCTCCTCATCAGGATAAACCATATCAGTGCAGTGATCACCATTCCTCCCCAGTCAAGCCATCTGGGATGCCTGCAATCTCCTCGCTAGGAGATCTCTTTGCATTTTCATATGCATAATCATCATTACATTTGCATCCTCCAAAGCGTAGCATTTCCATCATCATGGAGCATTACGCCATAAATTCAAACATATACATGCCAGCACGGGCCAGTTTTGAGATGTTACAGTCAACCTATAACATCAATTTCAGCCTGAAGTATTCCCCGCAGAAGATACTTATGCCATTTTCCAGATATTTTGATCCTTCAAAATCAGTGTTATTTCTTCTCCGTGGCTTGGTCCTGCCCAGCAGTCGCGTATTGTTTCTTTATGGCTTGGTCCTGCCCAGCAGTCATATTGATTTAAGCCCTGTTCCGCCAACAGGCATCTTCCGTGGCTTGGTCCTGCCCAGCAGTCGCGTTTTGTTTCTTTATGGCTTGGTCTTGCCCAGCAATCATATTGATTAAAGCCCTGTTCTGCCAACATGCATCTTCCGTGGCTTGGTCCTGCCCAGCAGTCACGTGTGTTTCTTTGTGACTTGGTCCTGCCTAACAGTCATATTGATTTAATCCCTGTTCCGCCAACAGGCATCATCCGTGGCTTGGTCCTGCCCAGCAGTCGCGTGTGTTTCTTTATGGCTTGGTCCTGCCCAGCAGTCATATTGATTAAAGCCCTGTTTCGCCAACAGGCATCATCTGTGGCTTGGTCCTGCCCAGCAGTCGCGTATTGTTTCTTTATGGCTTGGTCCTGCCCAGCAGTCATATTGATTAAAGCCCTGTTTCGTCAATATGCATCTTCCGTGGCTTGGTCCTGCCCAGCAGTCACGTGTGTTTCTTTGTGACTTGGTCCTGCCCAGTAGTCACATTGATGAGTTTCCGTTTTATTGATGGTTTCGTTAAGCCCTGTTTCGTCAACAGGAACCCTCGTTGTGGCTTTGATTCGCTCAGTAGTCGTAGTGATTGCATTGATTCTATTCCACATGGTTCTCTTTCCGTTACCTATTCAGAGGTCAAAACAAAATATATATATATATATATATATATATATATATATATATAAATAAAAGGGCAGATGGAATTCCTGTTATCCTGAGTTCAAATTTCCAGGTTATTCGAGTATTCAATCACTTCACACCTTGAACGTCTAAAAGCTGTTGCAATTATTCATTCAAGTCTGCAGATGATTGAATAGGGGCAGCTGTAATACCTCAAAATTTGCCCTCATTATTTATTCCCTTTACTGGCTTATCCTTTCGCATTCATCTGCATTTCTCACTAAGTCATTAACATCATGTTAGTGCATTTCATGGATTCACAAGGCATGTGATCAGGGCCCAGGGAAATTAGGGTTTCATACCTTATCTGTATCTGTCAGGGATTGAAATGGTGGAGAATATTCACTGGACAACGATTCCACTTCAAATGCGGTTGTTCAGTTGTGTTTCGATTCAGATGGGAGTTTGACCTAATCTTGGTCAAACTATCAGAAGATTATAGCAACTGCAATATTAGTTGGGCCATTGGTCTGTTTCTTAGACAATTTGCAGGATGCCGTATGTTGAAATTCATCAGTTTATCGAGCAGTGTTTTGTGTGAAGTTTGGTTCGAATCTTCAGTTTATCGGTGATTCATCTGGATTTGAATGGTAATGGCATGTTTCAGACGATTCAAAGAGTTGTGACTAATCTGGAAAAATATTCAGTGGCTCAGAAGTGGTCGTGTTCATAGGCTTGTGCCTCACCCATATGCATCTCATAGTAGGTCATGAAAATCATGGTCATACATTTCATCGAAGCCACAAGGAAATAGATTAAGGTATTGGCTGAGGCATCATAGAAGCTTGATGTGGGGGATGTTACATTGGATTAAAGGTTTCTACAAGTTAAATTCAACTAGTCTCTCTATGAGCATATTATATAGAATTAGAGTCTTAGTTCATGAACAACGGGGAGTTCTCCTTCAAATTCATCTTATCTTAGGACATTTCAAGAATGTCAAGTATTGTGGTTTGTTTTACGAAGTATGGTCCTAAGGTTTCTAATCGGTTTGGACCTTATCTTCATATCATTCGTCAAGTTGTTCGAAAAGTTGTTTGAGATATTACAAGATAGGACCCTATTGACGTTTAGTCCGTTGTTAATTTCAAATTCGGCTTCAAGATAACATTTATTCGGACTTTGGGTCATTATAGTTTGTGATTCTTAAGACGTTGCAAGTTTATTTTTGAAATTTAGTTTCAAAATATTTTTGTTCAAGTATCATTTGTAAGGGCACTTTAAGGTTATTTTCCTTTTTTTTCGGTTTGCTAATTCATGGGGTTATGATGCTGCAAGTGGGTGGATTGAAATCATAAGGAATGAACAAGAATGTGTTGTGCGTGTGTGCTGAGGTCTTTATGGTTGTTTATGATACCATCATGAAGGCTGGTGACCAAGGATTAAGCATGGAAGAAATTTCCCAAGTTATAAACTTGCCGGGAGCAGATTTAGATGAACTGATTATTGATGCTCTTCAAGCATTTGGAAAAGCTTTAAAGAAGATGAGTGATGACCATTTTGACAGCAAAATACTGATAAAAAGGGAAGGGGAAAATTTCGGCAAGAATTATTTTATTAATCAACAAGGAAACAAGGAATCAGTGGCAATTGAGGGATAACAGAATCGGTCGAGAGGAAGATTTCTAGTACAAAACTCAGAAAAATAACTTCAATAAAGAATTCAATTACAAAACTACAAGATTACACAAAAGCAGGAATTCACACAAGGATTAACTGAATTACAAATAAACTCGGAATTCAGAATTGTTATGATCATCAAATTTGAGGGGGGAAAAAACAACAAAACTTCAATTCTTCATTCTACACCGTCAATTTTCGTCCGCCACCAAGAAACCTCTCTAATGCTTTATTAAATCTTCAATGACAGAAAAATACCAAGCAGCTATGACATAAAGCAAAAGCATTTGCAGAAGAAGGAAATCAGGAAAAAGCGCAGAAACCACCATATCCTCAACCTTCGATTTCCCTTTCACCTTCACAGCAAGCCCATCACAATGTCAACTAGTTTTCACCTGCATTTCCATAACAGAAAATCAGTGGAAACTCAACCAACAAAAGACTCAATACCAAAAAAAATAACTAACAAAACATAACAGAATTTCAGTTACATCCAATTAACAGATAACCAAAACCGTAACAGAATTCATCAATCTCAAAACAGAAAGCAAAGTCATAACTGAATTTCACCACCAGTTCATAACAGTATGGAAAGAAAATCAGAATTCATAACAGAAGATAACCAAGTTCATAACAAGCTTCAAAAACTCATAACAGAAACAGAAATCTAAAAAACTGACTTCTAACAAACTTATCTTCCAGAAGGATCTAGAAAATCAGCTCCTATAAATCAGAGCTCCTCCTCTTCAATTAGGGTTCTTCCCACTCTTCCACCATTCTTCAATCTTCTTATACCACAATCCTCTTCTCCTCTTCGATCTCTTCACCTTTTTCCTCAATCTTCATTCATCTTCCCGCAGCTTCTTCTTCTTCTCCTTCAACTTCTTCCCCAACCACCTCTCTTCTCGAAATCATTCTTCTTCTTCACCCTCATTGACTTCATCCCCTCCAATCTTTACCAAGACCGAACGAACATGCAAATCTCCAAAGAACCATATCAATCTTCCTGCAAAGATTTCGAAACATACAGCCAATCAAAAGCAAAGTAGGAGGACATTCAAATCGAACAAATGGAGAAAAGGGCAGAATAATATGAGTACCTGAGATCGCGAGCTTGGATTCGTATCCGAAGTGTCAAAGTCACAACCTCATTTAAGACGCGTGAACAGCTTCATCCGCATCCACCAAGAAGCTCTGTCGTCAGCAATCTTAAGGTACGACGTCCCTATTATTGCTTTGGTGAGGTGATTAAGCTCCGTCTTTTTGCTGAGGTAGGATTACAAGGGTTTTGTTTTCGAATTGGTGGAAGAGTTAATGTTAGGGTTTTGGTTTGTTGGAACGGAAGAAGATGAAGATTTTAGTTTCATAAAGATGAAGGTGGTGAGGGAAGAGGAAGATAGAAAGGCTGTGGTGATGAAGAAGAAAAAGCTAGCGGCGGCGGGGAGCTTAAGGGGATTTAGGGTTTTTTCAAACTGTAATTTTATTAAGAATAAGTGAGGATAGAAGATGAGATGAAAGGTTGAAGAAAGAGAGTGCGGTGGCCGAATGAAGAAGGAGATGAAGCCGAGAGGAAGAAGAGGAGATGGTTGTGGGCGGTAGAAGGAGAAGGAAAGAGAAGAGTTAGGATTTTTTGTTCTTTCTTTAGGGTTTGACATTTTGTTATTTGAAGCGGATTTAATGGGAATAATAAGAAGATTAAGAGGTTTAATTGGTGTTAATGTTCATTAATTGAGTTAAGTTTTGTTTATGCCCCATAATTAACCATTAAATCTCATAACGGCTTGATTCTCTCCACCATCCCTTTGATTATTCAAGATAAATGTTGAATTTTGGGGTCCAATCCGGCGGTGACACTTGTCACCGTCCGGTTGGGCCACCCTTCCATAATCGTACGCACACCGCACACTATAGTTTACCATGTACCCTCATAAGTTCCTGTGCGTTTTTGGCCCAACATTGCTTTCCGCACCCCCCGTTTAAGGCCTAGCATAAAACCATTGAGAAAAACGCTACCAGCACCCCCTGGCTCCTGCGGAACTGGGCTTATCCCTGTTTGATATTGGCACCTCATTTTAAGGCCCATCACGAAAACAACATGGAAAAATTTCCTACTACACCTCCCCCAGGCTTCCTGCATTTTGGGCCTCACTCATATTGCTACCAGCACCCCGTTTCAAAGCCCATCTACGAAATCAGCATAAAAATATCACTTTTCTCACCCCCCCTGGTTTCTAGCGCAATTGGGCTTAGCCCTGTTGCTATCCGTACCCCTCTTTTGAGCCCAGTTAATAAAAATAACTAAATAAATCACTAAGTCCACCCCCCTTTATTTTCTCTTAGATTTTTTGTTTTTGTTTTGCATAGTTTAGAAAATAATTCCATAAAAATAGGAAAATGTTTAGAAAAAATTCTATAAAAAATTAAGTAGGCTTTTAATTCATTTTAGTATTGTTTAGCATTTTATTTTCCTGAATTTGCTTTATTTTTGAATTAATTGTGATTTTTTTCATGTAAGTGGTTTTTAATGAATTTCCTTCAAATGTAAATAAATTTGTATATTTTATTTCTTAGCCTTCCAGTAACTTTTTTGACCCATTCTTTTTACCATAGTTAGAGGACTCATAATAGTACTTAGCATATTTTTAGTGGATTTTTTAAGGCATTTTATCTCAGGTTTTAGTGGCTTAATCCTTAGAAAATAATGACTAATTCTTAGGTGGAAATAAATAATTTTTAGGCATAGCAAAATTCAGATATTTTAGGATTCCATTTAACACAATGTTATAAGTAGTTTTAGGACCCTATAGAATTAATCTCATAATTTTTCCAGAAGGTTTACTATTTTTTAGGATATTAATCTTTAGGCCTTTATACATGTAAATTCCCATTAGT
Source organism: Lathyrus aphaca (assembly GCA_963966055.1). Taxonomy (NCBI): domain Eukaryota; kingdom Viridiplantae; phylum Streptophyta; class Magnoliopsida; order Fabales; family Fabaceae; genus Lathyrus; species Lathyrus aphaca. The sequence continues at coordinate 458,644,741 of OZ014522.1, read as the reverse complement.
TTAGGCTAGGATATTAAGGTTCATAAAAAGTAGTTTAATTAGATTTAATCCTTAGGATTTAATATGGACTTAGACTAGTTTAGATTCTGATTTTTTAGAATGAAAACATTAGGTAATGCCCTTAGTACAAGACTGCTCACAAACAAAATTCAAAACACTTCTCTTAAAAGACAAAAACAAATAATAAGCGACTATCCTGCGGGAACTTCTTTTCTCATCTCATTCACTCACAATGCGAACTCGCGACGACTTGTCTCGCATGCAAGATGGTAAACGCACTCGTACCAGACGAGCCTGCAACACCTGAGCATCGACATACGCAGTTCCAGCATAAAAAACACGAACAAATAGTTCCTGCCTTAGTTAGGCGAACTACGTCGACTCTGATCCTCATTATCCCGATGAGGTACGTAGGCAGCGGGGTAGGGCCCGTTCGAGCACATTCTTTATTTTCCCTACATTTCCCCCTTTCTTTCCATTCTCTTTTCTTACTCCTTTCTCATTCCAGTTTCCAGTTAGCAGTTCATTTCAGCATCACTCTATTTTCTCACCCTTTGAAGCAAACAAACAAGCGCGGATCCCGTCGGGTACGGCGGACGGTCTGGGGTGCTAATACTTTCCCAGGTCGTAACCGACTCCCGAACCCAGATCTTTGGTTCGCAAGGCCTCGTCCTTTCCTTCTTCCTCGGGTTTTTGCAACATTACCTTTCCCATTCTCTCGGGATAAAAATGTCTGGCTGGTGACTCTACCTTTTCCGCGCCACTTTCGCGTTTGTACTAGGATGAAAATCCCGGTGTCGCTCCCGACAGATGGGACTGGGCCCAAATGAGGTACAGACGCGAACGGTCGGCGAAAGGAGGATGCGTGAACACACAGGAGTGAACTCACAGGAAAAGAAAGAGTCGCCAGCTAGGCATTTTTATCCCGAAGGAAAGGCAATGCTGCATAGACCTAGAAAGATATGGATAAGACGGTTGCGAACCAGAGAGACTGAGAAAGGGGGTTGGTTACAACCTGGGAAGGTATTAGCACCCAGATTGTCCGTCGTACTCGACGGGATCCACGCTTGAAAGATTTGTGTTTTAAAGGGGTAGTGTCAGTGCTATCTGTGTATCAAAGCTGGAAAGAATGCAAGTGTCGGTGTAAGAGAAATGTGAAGTGTATAAATGAAGTGTCAGTGTAAGAATAAGAATGAAATGATCAAGATCATGAGGCTATAAGAATGAGGCTTGAAAGAGGGGGAATATACAGAGACTTTTGTTCGATAACTGTTAAGTTATGCCTACGTATCCTCTCGTGCAATGAGGAAGTCAGAACACCGTAGTTCGACCCAAAGAGACTGAAAGATGAATTGACTTGTGAACTGCTTGCTTGCCTATGCTCAAGTGTATGACCTGTCTGGCTCAGGTGCAAACTGTCTTGCATTAGACGGAAGAAGCAAGTTCTCGTTTGTGAGTGAATGAAATGAGAAAAGAATCCCGAAGGAGACGATTATTGTTTGTTTTTTTGTGTTTTCAATCTTTTATTGCTTTTTGAAGTTTGTCATAAGTTAATGAGCTTAAGCCTAAACCAATGGGTTAGTAAACTCATCACATCTTCCCTCTGATTAGGGGTAATGAGAATACCTTAAGTGTGAAGTCAGCTTCCCACACTTAATCACCTTTGATGCAGGATTAAGATCATTAACCTACTTGTGGTTATTTAGATGTTTTTGTTGTTTTTGTTTAGTGTTAAGTAATGAGGTTAAGCCATAATCAGGGATTAAACAGACTCATTACACCATCCTAATAGAAGGATAATAGATGAGAATGTTTAAGCTGAGGAAGACTCCTCAACTTAATCCATGGTTAAGGATTAACTTCATGACAAAACAAAGCCTTTATTAAGTGGATTTTAGTTAATGATAAGATGATGAAGTGAGTTTTATGATTTGTAAGACAACTTGAGGAGGACTTGTCCATTAACACTAGGGTTAGTCCTTCTTAACCAATTAAGGAAGAATTAGAACCCTAATGCAAGGCTCAAGTTACAAGCTTGATGTCTTGATGATTATTAGATGAATTGATTAAAGGATTTAAATACATTAAGGGTTTAACACTTAGGATTAAAGTTATACACTCCATCCTAATAGAAGGATGCAGGCATAAGCTTAATCACAAAGCCTTAAAGCCTTTAGGGTTTAGTCCCTGATTATGAGGTTAGAAGAGAAGACTCAATGAGACACAAAGGTAAAAACTAAGTGGGGGGACTAATCAAAACCCTAATTATTGTCATGCTTGGTTGTTCCTAAGGTTTGTGAGATTTACAAGAAAGATCTTCAGAGGAACCACCAGGAAGCAGATGAAAGGAACAAAGAGAAGCAAAGTAACTTGCTTCATTGGAGAAGACAAGTCACTTGAAGAAAGAAAGCAAGAAGAGCAAGAATGAGCAAGCTCAATCTCAAACACAAGACAAAATGCAGCAATGATGCATAAGAGAGATGAAAAGAAATTGTGAGAAGTGAAGGCAAATTCACTTCTCAAAGTGACTTACCACCTGAAAAGTTAGTGAAAGAAATGCAATGCAATGCAAAATGAGATGAAATGGCATGATGCACACCAAAACCAGAAGCATGAGTATGATGTTAATGATACTATGAGATGACACAAACATGAAACAAGGCATGGGGATGATCATACAAACATATGGATGCAAGAGAAGCATGCTTAGAACCATGAACATACATGAAAAGTTAAGGAATGCAAATGACATACAACATGGCAAATGAAAGATGCAATGATCAAACATGATTCTAATATGTCCTAAGATGTATTATGAATCAAATGGATGCATAAAATGTCATGGCAAGTCATGGAATGCAAACAAATGGAAGATGGATGCAAAAGGAAGCCCAAATTAGGGTTTATGATCAATGCACAAAACAAAAATCAAAACCAGAAGCAAACATCAAGATAAAAATTTGAAAATGCATTCAAGGGAACCCTAAACCTATACAAACTCACTGCCCAAAGGAGGGGATCCAACTCTTAACCTAGTGAAAGTTATGAATTTCTTAAGATTTCTAGGGTTTCATGGTACCTTGTCAAGAAAAATGTCAAACAAAATGAAAATGCAAGATCAATTCATGCCAATTTAATCCTATAAAATACATGATATGCAAGATGCAATGCAAAAAGAATCATTGTCCAACTCTTAAAGACTAGGCAGAAATGAATTTTCAAAGTTAGGATCAAAATAATGCCTTGAAATGAAATTAATTCCATGGAAAATTATCAAAAGTCATCAAGATCAAAAAATAAATTTGGTTTAAGGGTTGGACAATGTTTCTAAATGGTTTTAAATGTTTCATGAATTTTTTGGTGATTTTTAAATACCTAAAAGTATTTTTGATTAATTAATTCTCATTAATTAATTAAAAATAATATTTTAAATGATTTAAAAATATTTTTTTATGCAAAAAATAAAAATAAAAATGTTTTTGGTTCCTGAAAATTAATAAAAGGTTGTATAAAAATTTTCAGAATTTTTGAAAATGTTTTACTATTTTTAATAAAATGAACAAAACAAATAAAATAAAATGAAAAATAAAATGAAATTAAACTGAAAATGAGAAAGTCAACATGATCAATGGCCAGTATTCAAACTCACACGCGCGGGAGTGGACTTGGCGCGCATCTGGACGGCCAAGATTCAAATTCACGCAATTAAGACTAAACCCTAATTAATTAACCCTAATGACTTTCAGATGACCGGAACAGTGTTCCGGTCATCTTCTCCGGCAAGCCAAAACCACTATCTCACTGAATACGCATCAAATCATCACCAAACTCTCCAGAATCAATCTATGAACATCCCTAAACCTAAACCCTAACTCAAACAACATTTATTCTCACTGAATCAAGAGAAACAAGCAAGAACATTTTTTCGGGCAAACTTTCAGATCAAGCATACAACCTCAAAACTCAATCATTTTCAAAAATAAAATGTTCAGTGGACTCAGGGAAGCATGCAGATCCTTTTAGAAACAAGAGAAAGGAGTTCTGGAAAAATGAATTTCCATGGCTACCTGAATCGAAGCTTTGATTTCTGGGACTTTCTGGCTGATTCCTTGCTTCCAATCACCTCCAATGGACCTCCTGAGAAGCTTTCAATGCTTGTTTGAAGTTTATAATGGGTGGTTTGGAAGATTGCTGAAGTTATGCTCAAAGGGGGAGAGAAATCGTATCTTGGTTTCTGGGAGTTTCAGGCTATGGTGATGGATGGTTTCTGATCAGTGAAGTATGCTGAGTTGATTTGTGAAGTTGGTTTGTGTGTTTGCAGCTTGTGGAGAGTGTTTCGAAAGCTTTTGCAAAATGGGGTGGAAATGAGAGAGCTGTGTTCTTGGTGCTTTCAGGCTTGTGTGTCTTATGAAAATGAAGCATTGGGATGTGTTTGTAAGGTCTGGATTGGGCAGAGAGTGGTTGTGTCACTGTGGGATTGGTATGGCTTCAAGTTGCAAAAAGTCAAGCAAGTTGTACTTGGAGGCATGGGCAAGTGGCAGGCTAGGATAGGAGCATGGTTGAGTTTAGCAAGGATCAAGGAATGCTTTTGGATCAGATTTTATGAACTGAGGCAAGTGGATGAGAAGTTTTGATCCCTTTTGCAAATTGTCACAACTTTGGCCCCTTTTGTAATTCTTGAAGTTTAGGGCATGGAACTTAAGAAACTCTTGGTCCAATCTGAATTTTGAGTCATGTATGATGTTTGTGTAATGGTTAGACATCAATTAGAAGTCACAAATTGCCTTGGTACAAGAATTTGCAAGTTTCCCTCTTTGGTGCATAACTTGAAATTATGTGATTTTTCCCAACTTTGACAAGCCATAACTTTTGATCCAAAATGAATTAGGTCATGTTCTTGTACTTTTTGAAAAGGGAATGATCCATTCTACAACTTTCATGACCAAAGTTTTTCCATTTGAAGCATTTTTGAATCAAAAAGCAAGGGTTGAAAAAGTTTCCCAAAATGGCAATTTCATTAAAAGTCAACTTTCCCAAAAAGTCAACTTTGCAAATGACTTGAGATTCTTCAATTTTGTGAACTTCCAACATCCTATATGATCAAATAAAGATCATAAATAATCAAAATGATGAAGAACACCCTTTGGTTGGGTCATTGAGGACCTCAGATGCCCTGATTTTACACTGACTTGCTTAGAAAGTCAACCCTTGATCAGATGACCTCCCCATTGAATTTCTTCATGAAAATTGATATGCATGATCCCTATACCATATAGAGACCAATAGAAACAAGAATGACCAAAAAAATTGGAGTTATGGCCTTTGAAACCAAAACCCTAATTCTAGGTCATCTGTGCAGTTAAGCCTGGCTCTGCTTCCATGCCATTCTCAGTTCTTGTGATTCTTTGACATTCTTGACTTTGAGAGGATATAATATGATGCTTGAACATATATGGACCCCTTTGAAGTGATTTATGACCCTTGGAGTGGCTCAAGAAGCCCTTGGATTGCTCAGATCACAAACCCTAGATGCAGATGACTTTAGAAGCAATGCAGTGAATCAAAAATGTAATATGAGATGATATGATTGAGCTTATGCATATGAGGAGATCATAAGCCATGGTGTGAATGGGTGAGGGCAAATTTGGTGTGTTTACAGCTGCCCCTATTCAAACATGAGTTAGCTGTGCAGGATGTAAGCAACGGCTTAACAGGCAAACAAGATAACTTGTGGTTGAATACCAAAGACAGTCCAAAATTTGCACTCACAGAATGAAGAAGAAAAGGGATATAGATTGTAAAAGGAAATAAAGTATATTATAAAGTATGGGCGACGGAGGACGACCGTCGAGCAGAGGACGACTGCTGGGGGATGAGCAATGACGGGGACGGCCGACATGCTGGGAAAAGTGCGGGAAATAAAGCGATGACGGGGACGACCGACATGCTGGGGAGGAAAGGGATTATGATGGGGACGGCCATCAAGTAAAGCTATAAGATTCTCTGGGGATTAATGAAAAATGATGGGGACGGCCATCAAGTTCATAAAGTAATGTAAACAACGATGGGGACGTCCATCGGGCTAAACTGATGAAGGACGATCATCAGGAAAAGGAAAAGAGACCACGACGGAGACGGCCATCGGGTTAAAGAATAAATGAAATAAATGATGAGGGACGGTCATAAAAGGTGAAGGACGATCACCTAGCAGGGGACGACTGCTCTGAAAGGGGTAAGATGAGGGACGGTCATCTAAGGTGAAGGACGATCACCTGGCAGGGTACGGCTGCCGAAAATATCGCGACATAGGACGAATGCCGGATAAAAGGTCAACGATGGGGACGGCCATCGGACGAGCATGGTGAAGGACGATCATCAAGAGGTGAAGGACGATCACCTAGCAGGGGACGGCTTCTCTCAAGGTTTATCATGACATAGGACGAATGTCAGATAACAATATCAACGATGGGGACGGCCATCAGATATAATGATGAAGGACGATCATCAAAAGGTGAAGGACGATCACCTAGCAGGGGACGGCTGCTAAATATCACGACATAGGGCTAATGTCGGAGAAAAAAGATCAACGATGGGGATGACCATCGGATGAGCATGATGAAGGACGGTCATCAAGAGGTGAAGGACGACCACCTAGCAGGGTACGGCTGCTCTCAGGGTTTATCATGACACAGGACGAATGTCAGATAGAAAAGAAATTGTGCTTTGCGGGCGATCTACTGGGGAATAGTAAACACGGACGAGTGTTTATATCCAAGAAATAAAAGGTATAGGTGTTTTGACGTTGTGTATAGATTAAAGATGCGGACGAGCATCCCTAAGACTATGATACGGACGAGTATCGGGTAGAAACAAATACCGACACGTGTTCAAGGATGATGATACTGACGAGTATCAACTGGTTAACAAGGAACACGGACGAGTGCTGAATCTGAGGGGACTCTTCTGGGGAATAATAGACACAAACGAGTGTCTATATTCAAGAAGACAAGAGTGTTTGACACAGTGTATGGGTTAAAGATGCGGACGAGCATCCTTATGACTATGATACGGACAAGTATCAGGTAGAAACAAACGCTTGGCGCATGTTCTGAGATGATGGTACGGACGAGTACCAACTGGTTAACAAAGAACATGGACCAGTGTCGAATCTGAGATGATATAAGTGGTGCATACAAGATACAGACGAGTACCTGTATAAGAGTAATAAGTATGAATGGTGTATAGATGAGTGTTTAACCTGCTGGGGAGAGTGACGCTCACGAGTGTCGGAAGGAGAACAGTATAGTATAAACAAATATCTAATATACAAAGTGTTTATGTTACTGTGCTGGGGAAAGTGACACGGACGGATGTCAAGAAAGTTATATATATAAGTATCTGTGAGTGCAAAGGGGACGCTTTGGCTTTCTGATGGGGATGTGACACGGACGGGTGTCACAAGGAGTATATACTGATGTTGGTGAGTGTAAGGCAACTGCTTTAGCTTTAGCTCTCCGTTGGGGAATCTGGGAGAGTTTTCTGTATATTATTGATGGATTGTCATTATTCACAAGTGTTTGGTTCGGAACATGGCTTATGATTATGCAATATGTTTGATTTTTGCTGTAATGCTCCGTGTTAGACGGAATGCTACGCTCTGTGGGGAAAATATGATGCGAATGTTATGATTATGCAAGGATACCAATCTGGGATTCGGATCCCATTGCTGTGGAGATCTCTGGTCGATCTGTTTGAAATGGACATCCCAGCTGGGGATGAGATCATTGATAGATCTGATGAGATGTATCTGATAGGGGAAATGGGTCAATGATAGACCTATTCCAGGTAATAAGGGACCCAGCTGGGGTTTGTAAAAGCTTTCGTCACTCTGTTGTGATTCCTTCATGCGTTGCTCTTCTGGATAGAGGCTGAGGCCCTGTGGGGAAGTGGTTCCCTGGCTTTTGTACTTGGATGAGGAGGAAGAATGATTGGCACCTTGGCTGGGGAGAAATAACAAGTGGCAACTCAGTTGGGGAGAAAACATTTTGGGTGCTAAGACTGAGTGAGTGTTGGTTTGCCAGCTTGCTGGGATGAAACTTACATGCCCCATGTTGCGCTTTTGAATATCTGCAATCCTGCAAAGACAGAGGGACGCACAAGTAATCCCGAGGTATCCTTTACTGGATCCCATCATGAGAGTTCAGACACTCCCGGGAATAAGTACATTTCCTGCAAGCACGTAGTTTCAGAAAGACGCATCTGTATTTATGCAATCGATATATTAATGACATTAGACATTTTTGCAAATAAAAGAGTACGAGACAACGTGTGACCAAAATCTGATTTTATTAATTCTTGTGCCCTGAATTGGCAAGATACAGTCAAAGAAACATATCTCCTAAAATGAGGGGATTGTTACAAATTGAGAAACAAAATGTTGGCAATGTTGACGATGCTTCAAGGAGCTTCCCTTTTGCTATGACTCGTATGACATTTGACGTCCCTTTCGTCTTGCTTTCTGAAAAAGGCTAACTCTGAAAGAAGCTTGATCCCTTCGAGGCTTACCAAGTTGTAGGTGATACAGACGAATTCAGAATGCAGTTGTTCGCTTATTCCCTTATTTTGTATGGACCGCCCTTTCGGGTTTTCAATCCATCGGGATACCCATTTTTGCCTGAGTTGTCCAATGCGGCTTTTCAACTCAGCGGGTGTACATTTTTTTGTTTATTTTCCCTTATTTTTGCCCGAGGCTTTTATTCTGTTTTTGACTCGCCGGGATGCCCTATTTTTGCCTGGACTTACATTCTGTTTTTATGTCCAACGGGTCATTTTTATGCGAAGTATTTTTTAACTGCATCTGAATTCACAGGGGACGGGAAGTCTTCGCCATCCATGGTGCTGAGCATGAGTGCTCCACCCGAGAAAACTTTCTTTACCACAAATGGTCCTTCATAATTCGGAGTCCACTTGCCCCTGTGGTCTGTATGAGGAGGGAGGATTCTTTTCAGCACAAGATCCCCTACTTGGTACTCTCGGTGCCTGACTTTCTGATCGAAGGCTTTCTTCATTCTCTTCTGATATAACTGCCCGTGACAGATTGCAGCCAACCTTTTCTCTTCAATCAGGCTCAGTTGTTCGTATCGGGATCGGACCCACTCTGCTTCGTTCAGCTTAACATCCATCAGTACCCGTAGGGAGGGTAGTTCAACTTCAACTGGTAGGACTGCCTCCATACCGTAACAAGCTGATACGGTGTTGCCCCAGTGGATGTCCTGATTGACGTGCGGTACCCATGCAAGGCAAACGGTAGCATTTCATGCCAGTCTTTGTAGGTGACTACCATCTTCTGCATAATCTTCTTGATATTTTTATTAGCTGCCTCAACAGCGCCGTTCATCCTTGGTCTGTAAGGAGAAGAATTGTGGTGTTGGATCTTGAAGTCCCGGGATAGCTCTGCCATCATTTTATTGTTCAAGTTGGAACCATTGTCAGTAATGATTCGCTCGGGAACTCCGTATCGACAGATGATATCTCTCTTCAGAAATCTGGCTACCACTTGCCTTGTAACGTTTGCATAGGAAACTGCTTCAACCCACTTGGTAAAATAGTCAATAGCAACCAGGATGAATCTGTGGCCGTTGGAAGCAGTCGGTTCAATCTTTCCAATCATGTCAATGCCCCACATAGCAAAGGGCCAGGGTGAAGACATCACATTCAAAGGGTTGGGAGGCACATGCACCTTATCCGCATAAATCTGGCATTTATGGCATTTTTTGGCATAGGCACAACAGTCGGCATCCATGGTGATCCAGTAATAACCTGATCTTAGCAATTTCTTGGCCATGGCATGCCCTCCTGCATGGGTACCAAAGGATCCTTCATGCACTTCATGCATCAACAAGTCTGCTTCTGTTCTGTCAACGCATCTGAGGAGTACCATATCAAAGTTTCTCTTGTACAGGGAACCATCGGTGTTCAGAAAGAAACTACCAGCAAGCCTTCTCAAAGTCTTCTTATCATTGGAAGATGCCCCAGGTGGGTATGTTTGATCCTCCAAGAAGCACTTAATGTCATGGAACCAAGGCTTATCATCCTTTACAACATCTGCTGCGAACACATATGCTGGTCTGTCAAGTCTGGACACTGAAATTTGAGGTACAAAGTTGGCAGCTTGAACTTTGATCATGGATGAAATGGTAGCCAGAGCATCTGCAAACTGATTCTCGTCCCGAGGGATGTACTCAAGCTTGAATGTTGTGAAGAAAGTTAGTAACCTCCTTGTATAATCCCTATAAGGTATCAGATGATCCTGGTGTGTGTACCATTTGCCGCTGGTTTGATTAACTACCAAAGCTGAATCTCCGAATACAGTCAGTGTCTTGATCCTGAGGTCAATGGCTTCCTCAAGACCCATAATGCAAGCTTCGTATTCAGCTTCGTTGTTAGTGCAGTTAAAGGTGAGTTTTGCCGAGAAAGGCATGTGAACTCCTTTAGGTGTAATGAGTACTGCATCAACACCACGACCATTCATATTGACAGCCCCGTCAAACATCATAGTCCATCCTTCTTCCGGGTCAGGCCCTTCAGTGTGAATAGGCTCTTCATGATCTTTCGCTTTTATGAACATGATGTCTTCATCAGGGAAGTCAAATCTCATAGGCTGGTAATCATCAATAGGTTGCTCAGCAAGATAATCAGACAGTACACTACCCTTGATGGCTTTCTGAGATGTGTACTGGATGTCATATTCTGTGAGGATCATTTTCCATCTTGCAACCCGTCCGGTAAGTGCTGGCTTCTCAAAAATGTACTTAACTGGATCCATCTTTGAGATCAATAAAGTAGTGTGGGTCAACATATACTGTCTCAGTCGGCGAGCAGCCCACGCTAAAGCACAACAAGTTTTCTCGAGCAGTGAATAACGTTGTTCACAGTCGGTAAACTTTTTGCTTAGGTAGTATATTGCATACTCTTTTCGACCAGACTCGTCATGCTGGCCCAGCACACACCCCATTGACTCTTCTAATACTGTCAAGTACATTATTAGAGGTCTTCCTTCAACTAGAGGCATAAGGATTGGAGGATCTTGTAAGTATTCCTTGATCTTGTATAAAGCCTTCTGACAGTCTTCGTTCCACCTGACCGTTTGTTCTTTTCTCAACAGTTTGAACAAGGGTTCGCAAGTTGCTGTAAGGTGAGATATGAACCGTGAAATGTAGTTCCATCGACCTAAGAACCCTCGAACTTCTTTTTCTGACTTTGGTGCAGGCATCTCTTGAATAGCCTTGACTTTATCAGGGTCAACTTCAATCCCTTTCTCACTTACAATAAATCCCAGCAACTTACCAGATCGCACCCCGAATGTGCATTTGTTGGGGTTTAACTTCAATTGGTACTTCCTCAGACGCTTGAATAGCTTCAGCAGATTCACCAGGTGGTCTTCTTCGGTGAGGGACTTGGCAATCATGTCATCCACATAACATTCGATTTCTTTATGGATCATATCATGGAATAATGTCACCATAGCCCGTTGATATGTTGCACCAGCATTCTTCAGTCCGAATGGCATCACCTTATAACAGAACGTGCCCCAAGGTGTGATGAAAGTTGTCTTCTCCATGTCTTCAGGTGACATTTTGATCTGATTGTACCCTGAAAATCCGTCCATGAAGGAGAATACCGAGAACTGAGCCGTGTTATCCACCAATACATCGATGTGAGGTAATGGGAAGTCATCTTTCGGGCTGGCTCTGTTCAGATCCCAGTAGTCAACATACATCCTTACTTTGCCGTCCTTCTTAGGCACTGGTACTATGTTAGCAACCCACGGCGGATAGCTAGTTACAGCAAGGAACCCGGCGTCCCACTGCTTTTGTACCTCTTCTTTGATTTTCATTGCCATGTTTGGGCGAGTACGGCGCAGTTTTTGTTTAACCGGCGGGTAATCTTCTTTTAAAGGCAGCTTGTGCATAACAATGTCGGTGTCCAACCCTGGCATATCCTGATAAGACCAAGAAAACGCGTCCACATATTCCCGAAGCAGGTCAATCAGTTGCTCTTTCACTGAGTCTTGTAAGCAGGCCCCGATCTTAACCTCTTTCACATCTTCATCTGTACCAAGATTAATCGTTTCGACCTCCTCCTGATGAGGAGTGATAACCTTCTCCTCTTGCCTTAACAACCTGGCTAGCTCTTCAGGAAGCTCATAATCTTCTTCAACCCCTTCATCAGCTTGATTGATTGGATTGTCAAAGTCATACGAAGCCATAGCTGTGCTGTTGTCGGTGCAGTCTGAAAGGCACTCTCTGCAAGGGTTCAGATTTGTTCATTTTAGTGATTTATTTTAATCTTGTTTAGAAAGAGTGAAATAAAGTTGTCATTTTGAAAACATTTCCATTTATTTTTGTACAAAAAGAAAAATGGAAAAACAGTGAGCGAAAAAGAAACAAAAGACTCATTTGCAAAAGATGTCCGATTATCATTGATTGATCTATTTGCACAAAATTACAGATGGCCCGATTACAAAATGAGTCTTGTCATCTTGGGCAAGACGCAAGACTTGATGCATGCTTAAAAATACAGGAAATAATAATTACTCTGCAGGAGTAACTCTTATAATTTCCTGGGAAGACCAGTTTGAGATACTGCTCCCCGGGATCCTTGGACGTATCCAGCTCTCCAGGTTGCGGTCGCTTTCATCCTCGTCTTCCAAGTTGTTCACGGCATCTGGGGTGAGCATCCCCCCACTAACAAAATTGGGCTTCTTAGTAGCCTCTGCTTGATCTTGTTGAGTTGGTTTGTAACCCAACCCAAATCTATCCTCCTTCTTCTCTACAGGCAGCAACTTGCCCCAGCCTTGGGCAGTCCCCTCTTCAACAACCTTCTGGGCTTGCTGATAAGATGTCATTGAAGTTCCAGGTACAGCGGATGCTTCATTTATGTTCAAGGCCTCAAACCCTTGACTCATAGTTTCGTGGATCTCCCCATCCATCTCAATGTATTTGTATGTAGCCAGATGGCTAACAAATATATCTTCCTCTCCACAAATAGTAACGACTTGGCCCTCCCACTTGAATTTTAACTTCTGGTGAAGGGTCGACGTCACGGCGCCAGCAGCGTGTATCCATGGTCTACCCAATAGACAGCTGTAGGCAGGCTGTATATCCATCACGAAGAAGGTCGTTTTGAAAATTTGTGGGCCAATCATTATAGGCAACTCTATCTCTCCCAGAACTGATCTCTTAGAACCGTCAAAGGCTCTCACTACCAAGTTGCTTGGGCGTAATGCTAATCCTTCATACTCCAGCATCACAAGGGCTTTCTTAGGTAGGACATTGAGGGATGATCCTGTGTCCACCAATACATGAGAAAGAACTGCACCCTTACACTCCAAGGTAATGTGCAAAGCCTTGTTGTGATTGCGGCCTTCCGTTGTCAAATCAGTGTTGGTAAATCCTAGTCCATGACTAGCGTTGACGTTTCCAACCACTGCCTCTAACTGATTGACTGTAATCTCCTCTGGCACATAAGCTGCGTGCAAGACTTTTAATAGTGCGTTCCGATGAGCCTCGGAGCACATTAGCAATGATAAAATGGAGATCTTGGAAGGTGTCTGGTGAAGCTGGTCCACTATCTTGTAATCACTTTTCTTGATGATTCTCATGAATTCATCAACCTCCTGATCAAAAGGGGTCTTTAAAGCTTCTTTAGCAACTTGTTCTTCTTGCACCATGCTCTTCCCTTTTGCCTTGGCAGCAGCTTCTGCTTCAGCAATAGGTCTAGGAATTTGCGGGGCAAAGAGACGTCCGCTTCGAGTGAAGCCTCCGCCTCCCCCCACATTGTCTATCTGTGGTGAAGAAGTTGATGATTCCAAAGTGATTTTCTGCCCTTCGCAATATAGATCTGAGCCGTAATGCCAAGGGATGGCATTATTGCTTTCGTAAGGAACTGGCCCAGGCACTGTGATAGTGACTGGACTGATAGCAGCTGCAGAAGGGACCATGATAGTATGTGGATCATAGTATATTGTAACTGGTGCTCTGATAGGAGTGGCATTTTGTGAGTTGTAGGCAGAATCATTTGCAGGATCATAATATATTGTAACCGTTGAGACACTTTCATTATTTGCTGTTGATGTTGTAGGAGACACTGTTGACTGGATGGATGTTTAAGTTGTAGAAGAGATGGTTGTTGATATTTGGTCCGTTGAAGTAACAGATGAAGCAATTGTTGATGAGATTGAAGAGTTGTTTGGAACAATTGTTGTTGCGGTTGTAGAAGACTCGGGAATTGTTGTTAAGGAGATTGCTGGATTTGGAGGTGTTGATGTTTTGATTTGAAGTAAGCCACTCTGGATGAGACCATCTATGCCCCTTCTCAAGTTATCACACCCATTTATCGAAATGTTGCAATAACCGCACCCGAGCTCACACCCGGGGAACATCTGGCATTCAAGGAGTTGAGCTTTAATCTCTACCAGGGGTGTCCGGATCTGCCCCACACTGGTTATTAAGAAAGACGGCTTGTCTTCCTCAATAGCATTAATTCTGGGTCCTCCGTGGTTGGGCATAGGGTTCTTGCTGACATTTGGCGGGGGTGCAAAGTTTAGAGCTTTGGAATCCACTAGATCTTGTACTTTCATGTGCAAAGCTCTGCATTTCTCTATACTGTGGCCAGGTGCGTTGGAATGAAAAGCATATCTGGCGCTGGCGTCGTAATTTCTGGGAAGACTGGCAGGATCTGGAGGTGCCAATGTCCTTAGCTCAACCAGGTTGAGTTTCAGGAGTTGTGGTAATAATGCGGCATAAGGCATAGGGATCGGATCAATCACCCTATTGGCCTGAGATGGTCTCTGTTGAAAAGGTCTTTGTTGATTGTTGTTGCTGGTGTTGTTGTTGTTATAATTTCTCTGAGTTGGATATTGAGCTTGTTGTTGGTAGTGGGGTTGTTGCTGCGGTTGGTATGCTGGTTGTTGATGAATTGGAGCGGGAATGGTGACAGCTGCCACTGACCTATGAACATACTGGGGTCTGCCCCTGCCGGTATGGATAGCATTAGTCTCACCAGTTCTTCTTGGGCCCACAAAAGGCTTTCTGGGGTTGCTGGACGAGCTTGCTCCATTGTCGGAAATCTTACCCATTTTTAGAAGGCTCTCAATTCTTTCTCCAGCTATGACTACATCCGCGAAGCTGGTGGAAGAAAAGGCAGCTAGCCTATCAATGTATATTCCTTGAAGGGTGTTCATAAACATGTCGGCCATCTCCCTTTCCGACATGGGTGGCTGGACAGCAGCAGCAAGCTGTCTCCACCTCTGGGCGTACTCCCGGAAGCTTTCTCTGGACGACTGGGACATTCCCATCAGGAGGGTCCTGTTAGGAGCCATATCCAGGTTGTACTGGTATTGTCTGATGAAGGCCTCAGCTAGGTCCTTCCAGCATCTGATGGTTGCTCTAGTCAAATGGGAGTACCATTCCCTTGAAGCTCCTGTTAAACTGTCCTCGAAATAAAACATCCACAGTTTTTCATCCATGGTGTACGCCTTCAGCCTCCCCAGAAAGGATTGTAAGTGGGTTCGCGGACAAGAAGTTCCGTTGTACTTCTCAAAGCACGGAGGTTTAAACTTGTGAGGTATTCTTACTCCGTCCACTAAGCCCATGTCCATGACATCAAAACCCAAGGAGTTTTGAGATTTCAAGGATCTTAATTTCTCAGCAATTTCATCTAGCCTTCTGTCATAGGCTTCATCCCCAGCTCCCATCACAGTGAACTGATCTTCTTGGGGGTCTTCTTGTAGTACTCTGCCTGTAGTAGCATTCCCTTGTACATTAGCAGGGATGTTGATCTCTGGATGAAGGTGAGGCCCAAACACAGGTGGGTTGATATGAGGCTGAACCCTCTCATTGTTTCTCGTTCCTCCAGTCCCTAGATGGGGGTCTTCCTGAGTCTGCCTTTCTACTAAAGCCCTTAATCTCTCTTGGCTCTGAGCCAACCCATTCATCACTTCCATAAACTGAGTCATCTGGTTTCTCATTTCCAACCTCTCATTGGCCATTTGAGTCCTGACTTCGGTAAGATCCTGTTGTACCTGGTCCATCTGTATACCCGGAAGATTGTTACGAGTGGGATATCTGTGTGGACGGTTGAGCGGGAACACCCGACGGCGAGCAATAGTTCCTGAACCACAACAGAGTTAGTAACAAACAAAACAAAAGCCTACAAAACAAAACAAAAGGTTAGTATGCAATGCAGTATGCTTATTTGTTTCCAAGGTATCCGGCTTGGCATTTGGTTTTGACCTTTCCAGACCCCTGAGGAAGATACTTTTGCTGCTCGAAAGAGAGAGACTTAAATGAAACTAACTGATAAATATATTACAAACAGGAAATAATACACAGTTTGTTTCTTACAATACATGCCCCTGAGGGGTCAAAATATAACATAAAAAAGAAAAGTACATGAAATGAAAACAACAACAAGCAAAAGTCAGACACCAAGACCAAACTCTTCCTCCTGAACTTCCTTTAGAAGTGCTTCAGTTACCGGATCAGCTGGATGCTCTGTGAGGTTCCTGATGAGAAGATTCCTGGTGGCAATAGCAGCAGTCAGCTTCTTGTGTCTGCCCTGGTCCTTTGACCTCTTCACACCAGCCCTGATCTTCAACTCTGAGATCTCCTTCTGGGCTGTTAGCAGGGCTTCCTGTTGCTCCGTTGCATTTGCCTCCAACTGCTCAATCTTGTCCTGAGTTCTCTTATCCTCCTGAGTGCGAGCTTCAGTGATCCTGACCCACCTAGCTTGACTCTCTTTTAGATAGAGATCAGTCCTGGCCTTCTGAAACTGAGCCTCCTTACAGGCATTCTTCAAAATCTGTTCTCCAGCCCTTGACTTCTTGATGTAATCCTATGACTTCTCAATCCTGGCTAGATGCTCCACCTTAAGCTTTTCTAACCTCTCAATGTCCAGGCGACCATCACTCCTCTCCCAGAGGGTCTTCTGTAGAGCCTGAGTCAGATTCTCATTCCTCTCTTTCAGTTTCTCAAACTCTTCCAGGCTGACAGTGGCTGGAGGTGGTGCTGTGGATGGTCTAGGTGCATCCTCAATGGTGAAGGGCATCCCAGAAATTTGAGCCCTGGCATGAGACCATTCATGATACTGTGCTTAGGCCACATTGTTGCATCTCCCGAGAATGGCCATCCCCTTGGTCTGGACATTGTCCCAAGCCCAGGATGCTTGCCTGACAACTGCTAGATTAGGCTTAATCTCACAATAAAGGGTTTCAGCCAAGTCTTGTGCTCTAGGAGGGTGGACCAATGCATAGCCCAATTGTCTTTTGAATAACAGAGGGTTGTAGTTGATGCAACCCTTCACTCCTATCAGAGGTACATTGGGGAACTGTCCACAACTAGTAATGATGTCCCTGCCCTTGGTGCTCTGAGTGCACCACCTGATGTCGTCTGAGGTCAAAGCAACAAGTCTTCTAGCCCAATTCTTCTGTTGATGAGGATTCAAGAATGCATCAGTCTTGGGCAAGTGTTTGAGCAGCCAGGTATGGAACAGGGGAGCACAGCATCTCACCAACCTTCCTCTTTGCTTTTCATTCCTTTGGTGAACAGAGTAATAGAAATCTCCCAGTAAGGTGGGCACTGGGTTCCTCAGAATGAAAAGGTGAATGGCATTCTTGCTAATAAACTTAGGCTCATCTGCAAAAAGTATAACCCCATATATGCTGAGGGCTAACAAAGCACAGACTGCCTTCCATTCTCCCAAGGAGGCCTTCAAGATAGCCTGAGAAGTCAAGAAATCCAAGTGTAGACCAGAGATTCCAGCCTTTGCTGTCATGTTTTGCTCAATCAGCACATGTTCCAAATACAGTGCCTTTGCCACTTCTTCATTACTGGGAAAAGCCATCTCAGGGTTGAAGGGGACACCACCCCTGATAGGTGCACCAATCAGTGATGAATACTCTTCCAACAAGGGTCCCAACTGAAAGTTCTGGAAGGTGAAACACCTCAGAGGAGGATCATAGAACTGTAGACAAGTGTGAATCAAGATCCTCTGAGAAGGGTCCAAATCCAATACCACATCAAGGATGCCTCCATAATGTTCTCTGAATAGTGGTACATGGTCTGGAGTAACAAGGGCCTGGATCTTCCTGATGCCAGTCAGCTCAGGCTCAAAGAAATGATATGAGATGTTGCTTTTCTTGGGTGCCATGTTGCTGAAGAAGAGCTGAAACAGATGCTGATGATGATGACTGATACTAGAAGATGGGCCACTGACAGGCTAATACTGATGATGCAGGTAACTGAAGCAGGTAGCTGATGAACAAGGGTCTATGCTGATGAAGGGGTCAAAACCAAGCCAAAATATGATATGGATACCCTGAAAAACAAATAAACACATGTTAAATGATGCAATGATGATGTATGCAAATGATATGCAAGGGTTTGTGATCAAGCTGGATCTGATTAACTGCCTTGATATAAGTCCATGTATGTTCAAGAAATCCGGATGGAGGTTCATAAGTCCAGTAACCAAGGTGGGGGACTCAAATAAAGAGTCACATGTCCTGGGTTAAAATTACAAGAACTGTCCCAAACTGGAGTACTCTTAATCCAACAAAGTAATAGGGTATGATGAGGTCAAGGGTACCTGCAAACCTGTAAACAGCCCAACCCCCTCACAGGTGATGTTCTAAAATAAGGATCCTCAGACTTGGATCAGTTATGAGAAGTGTAAACACTTCTAACCCGGAGGTACAGTGCTTACAATAACCATAAAAGATCCTCCTCTAATTCACCTCAGTTTCTGAAGGTCAATACTAAAGGTCATCCAGACTTAGCAGGCTTCCCAGATAGCCCTAACACTACAGGAAATCTGTAGCACAGAGTTCTCAAGAAGAAACCCATGTCTGAACCGTGTTTCATATTCCCGCACCAGACCGAAATGGAATGGGAAAGAACATGAACCACTCTAGCCTAGGTGTCACTCAGGTCCCAGGTATAGGACCTTAACTCTCAATAGAACCCCACCTACCAAAGCAAAACCAGATCCAGCCAGAACAGTATGACAGTATGATATATGTAAAGCTGTAAAGAAAGCAATAAACAAAACTGTACATAAAGCAGTAAATAAAACAAATACACAAACACAAATAGCACATAACACCCCAGTAAACATAAACCAATCAAGCGTTAGGAGGAACCCACAAAAAGAACCAGAAGCCCTGGTTACAGTATAAAGGGTCCCCAGCAGAGTCGCCAAGTTGTCGCTCCCGACAGATGGGACTGGGCCCAAATGAGGTACGGACGCGAACGGTCGGCGAAAGGAGGATGCGTGAACACACAGGAGTGAACTCACAGGAAAAGAAAGAGTCGCCAGCTAGGCATTTTTATCCTGAAGGAAAGGCAATGCTGCATAGACCTAGAAAGATATGGATAAGACGGTTGCGAACCAGAGAGACTGAGAAAGGGGGTTGGTTACAACCTGGGAAGCTATTAGCACCCAGATTGTCCGTTGTACTCGACGGGATCCACGCTTGAAAGATTTGTGTTTTAAAGGGGTAGTGTCAGTGCTATCTGTGTATCAAAGCTGGAAAGAATGAAAGTGTCGGTGTAAGAGAAATGTGAAGTGTATAAATGAAGTGTCAGTGTAAGAATAAGAATGAAATGCTCAAGATCATGAGGCTATAAGAATGAGGCTGGAAAGAGGGGGAATATACAGAGACTTTTGTTCGATAACTGTTAAGTTATGCCTACGTATCCTCTCGTGCAATGAGGAAGTCAGAACACCGTAGTTCGACCCAAAGAGACTGAAAGATGAATTGACTTGTGAACTGCTTGCTTGCCTATGCTTAAATGTATGACCTATCTGGCTCAGGTGCAAACTGTCTTGCATTAGACGGAAGAAGCAAGTTCTCGTTTGTGAGTGAATGAGATGAGAAAAGAATCCCGAAGGAGACGATTATTGTTTATTTTTTTGTGTTTTCAGTCTTTTATTGCTTTTTGAAGTTTGTCATAAGTTAATGAGCTTAAGCCTAAACCAATGGGTTAGTAAACTCATCACATCTTCCCTCTGATTAGGGGTAATGAGAATACCTTAAGTGTGAAGTCAGCTTCCCACACTTAATCACCTTTGATGCAGGATTAAGATCATTAAACTACTTGTGGTTATTTAGATGTTTTTGTTGTTTTTGTTTAGTGTTAATTAATGAGGTTAAGCCATAATCAGGGATTAAACAGACTCATTACCCCATCCTAATAGAAGGATAATAGATGAGAATGTTTAAGCTGAGGAAGACTCCTCAACTTAATCCATGGTTAAGGATTAACTTCATGACAAAACAAAGCCTTTATTAAGTGGATTTTAGTTAATGATAAGATGATGAAGTGAGTTTTATGATTTGTAAGACAACTTGAGGGGGACTTGTCCATTAACACTAGGGTTAGTCCTTCTTAACCAATTAAGGAAGAATTAGAACCCTAATGCAAGGCCCAAGTTACAAGCTTGATGTCTTGATGATTATTAGATGAATTGATTAAAGGATTTAAACACATTAAGGGTTTAACACTTAGGATTAAAGTTATACACTCCATCCTAATAGAAGGATGCAGGCATAAGCTTAATCACAAAGCCTTAAAGCCTTTAGGGTTTAGTCCCTGATTATGAGGTTAGAAGAGAAGACTCAATGAGACACAAAGGTAAAAACTAAGTGGGGGGACTAATCAAAACCCTAATTATTGTCATGCTTGGTTGTTCCTAAGGTTTGTGAGATTTACAAGAAAGATCTTCAGAGGAACCACCAGGAAGCAGATGAAAGGAACAAAGAGAAGCAAAGTAACTTGCTTCATTGGAGAAGACAAGTCACTTGAAGAAAGAAAGCAAGAAGAGCAAGAATGAGCAAGCTCAATCTCAAACACAAGACAAAATGCAGCAATGATGCATAAGAGAGATGAAAAGAAATTGTGAGAAGTGAAGGCAAATTCACTTCTCAAAGTGACTTACCACCTGAAAAGTTAGTGAAAGAAATGCAATGCAATGCAAAATGAGATGAAATGGCATGATGCACACCAAAACCAGAAGCATGAGTATGATGTTAATGATACTATGAGATGACACAAACATGAAACAAGGCATGGGGATGATCATACAAACATATGGATACAAGAGAAGCATGCTTAGAACCATGAACATACATGAAAAGTTAAGGAATGCAAATGACATACAACATGGCAAATGAAAGATGCAATGATCAAACATGATTCTAATATGTCCTAAGATGTATTATGAATCAAATGGATGCATAAAATGTCATGGCAAGTCATGGAATGCAAACAAATGGAAGATGGATGCAAAAGGAAGCCCAAATTAGGGTTTATGATCAATGCACAAAACAAAAATCAAAACCAGAAGCAAACATCAAGATAAAAATTTGAAAATGCATTCAAGGGAACCCTAAACCTATACAAACTCACTGCCCAAAGGAGGGGATCCAACTCTTAACCTAGTGAAAGTTATGAATTTCTTAAGATTTCTAGGGTTTCATGGTACCTTGTCGAGAAAAATGTCAAACAAAATGAAAATGAAAGATCAATTCATGCCAATTTAATCCTATAAACTACATGATATGCAAGATGCAACGCAAAAAGAATCATTGTCCAACTCTTAAAGACTAGGCAGAAATGAATTTTCAAAGTTAGGATCAAAATAATGCCTTGAAATGAAATTAATTCCATGGAAAATTATCAAAAGTCATCAAGATCAAAAAAGAAATTTGGTTTAAAGGTTGGACAATGTTTCTAAATGGTTTTAAATGTTTCATGAATTTTTTGGTGATTTTTAAATACCTAAAAATATTTTTGATTAATTAATTCTCATTAATTAATTAAAAATAATATTTTAAATGATTTAAAAATATTTTTTAATGCAAAAAATAAAAATAAAAATGTTTTTGGTTCCTGAAAATTAATAAAAGGTTGTATAAAAATTTTCAGAATTTTTGAAAATGTTTTACTATTTTTAATAAAATGAACAAAACAAATCAAATAAAATGAAAAATAAAATGAAATTAAACTGAAAATGAGAAAGTCAACATGATCAATGGCCAGTATTCAAACTCACACGCGCGGGAGTGGACTTGGCGCGCATCTGGACGGCCAAGATTCAAATTCACGCAATTAAGACTAAACCCTAATTAATTAACCCTAATGACTTTCAGATGACCGGAACAGTGTTCCGGTCATCTTCTCCGGCAAGCCAAAACCACTATCTCACTGAATACGCATCAAATCATCACCAAAATCTCCAGAATCAATCTATGAACATCCCTAAACCTAAACCCTAACTCAAACAACATTTATTCTCACTGAATCAAGAGAAACAAGCAAGAACATTTTTTCGGGCAAACTTTCAGATCAAGCATACAACCTCAAAACTCAATCATTTTCAAAAATAAAATGTTCAGTGGACTCAGGGAAGCATGCAGATCATTTTAGAAACAAGAGAAAGGAGTTCTTGAAAAATGAATTTCCATGGCTACCTGAATCGAAGCTTTGATTTCTGGCACTTTCTGGCTGATTCCTTGCTTCCAATCACCTCCAATGGACCTCCTGAGAAGCTTTCAATGCTTGTTTGAAGTTTATAATGGGTGGTTTGGAAGATTGCTGAAGTTCTACTCAAAGGGGGAGAGAAATCGTATCTTGGTTTCTGGGAGTTTCAGGCTATGGTGATGGGTGGTTTCTGATCAGTGAAGTATGCTGAGTTGATTTGTGAAGTTGGTTTGTGTGTTTGCAGCTTGTGGAGAGTGTTTCGAAAGCTTTTGCAAAATGGGGTGGAAATGAGAGAGCTATGTTCTTGGTGCTTTCAGGCTTGTGTGTCTTATGAAAATGAAGCCTTGGGATGTGTTTGTAAGGTCTGGATTGGGCAGAGAGTGGTTGTGTCACTGTGGGATTGGTATGGCTTCAAGTTGCAAAAAGTCAAGCAAGTTGTACTTGGAGGCATGGGCAAGTGCCAGGCTAGGATAGGAGCATGGTTGAGTTCAGCAAGGATCAAGGAATGCTTTTGGATCAGATTTTATGAACTGAGGCAAGTGGATGAGAAGTTTTGATCCCTTTTGCAAATTGTCACAACTTTGGCCCCTTTTGTAATTCTTGAAGTTTAGGGCATGGAACTTAAGAAACTCTTGGTCCAATCTGAATTTTGAGTCATGTATGATGTTTGTGTAAAGGTTAGACATCAATTAGAAGTCACAAATTGCCTTGGTACAAGAATTTGCAAGTTTCCCTCTTTGGTGCATAACTTGAAATTATGTGATTTTTCCCAACTTTGACAAGCCATAACTTTTGATCCAAAATGAATTAGGTCATGTTCTTGTACTTTTTGAAAAGGGAATGATCCATTCTACAACTTTCATGACCAAAGTTTTTCCATTTGAAGCATTTTTGAATCAAAAAGCAAGGGTTGAAAAAGTTTCCCAAAATGGCAATTTCATTAAAAGTCAACTTTCCCAAAAAGTTAACTTTGCAAATGACTTGAGATTCTTCAATTTTGTGAACTTCCAACATCCTCTATGATCAAATAAAGATCATACATAATCAAAATGATGAAGAACACCCTTTGGTTGGGTCATTGGGGACCTCAGATGCCCTGATTTTACACTGACTTGCTTAGAAAGTCAACCCTTGATCAGATGACCTCCCCATTGAATTTCTTCATTAAAATTGATATGCATGATCCCTATACCATATAGAGACCAATAGAAACAAGAATGACCAAAAAAATTGGAGTTATGGCCTTTGAAACCAAAACCCTAATTCTAGGTCATCTGTGCAGTTAAGCCTGGCTCTGCTTCCATGCCATTCTCAGTTCTTGTGATTCTTTGACATTCTTGACTTTGAGAGGATATAATATGATGCTTGAACATATATGGACCCCTTTGAAGTGATTGATGACCCTTGGAGTGGCTCAAGAAGCCCTTGGATTGCTCAGATCACAAACCCTAGATGCAGATGACTTTAGAAGCAATGCAGTGAATCAAAAATGTAATATGAGATGATATGATTGAGCTTATGCATATGAGGAGATCATAAGCCATGGTGTGAATGGGTGAGGGAAAATTTGGGGTGTTTACACCCGGGAGCGACACATAACACTCACATGTTCTAGCATAAGGCATATGATCAATCATCTGGAGATTGGAGGTTCTACAAGTCTAGCCAAAAGCCAAGTGACATTGCAAGAGGCTCACAAGGTTTCCTCATGTCTTATACAATCTCAAAGTCATCTACAAAAGTCAAGAAGGATGAGGGATCATCAGAAAATCAAAGAAGCAACATTCTCCTACACAGTTAAACCCTAATTAGGGTTTTGCATCTGAGCAAAGAATTCTCATAGATTTGACCAATTCTTGTGGTCAAAGGCTTCTATATGATGTTTGAGGCCTATGTTTGAAATTTGGTGAGAAAATTCACCGAGGAAGTCAGCTAATTCTTCAGTTACTTGTAAATGATGAAACTGGTCAACTGTGCATTTGAAAAGTCAATTGTGAGATTTCAAGGACTCCAATCATGGTTTTCAAGGAAATGGACCTTCTTAAAGTCAAATAAGGGCTTTGGTGATCTCAAATATCAAGAATAAAGAGGTTATGAGAAGGTTTCCATTTTTGGCAAGTGACTTGTAATGAAAGTTACTATTTTTTGCATGTTTTGCCCTAATCTTCAAAGGCTTATTTCATGATCAATATGGCTCCAAATGAAATTTTCTCAAACATGAAAGTTGTAGGGTATGTTATCCCATTTTCAAAAAGTATAAGATCATCTCCGTAGAATGTGTAGAACTAAAGATATGATTATTTGAAGTTGGACATTTTTTAGGGTTTACCTTATTTTTAAAGCTTCCACCAATTTGCAAAAAGGTGCATAACTTGTTTTTCATCCATTCCATGCGCCAATCCTAATCATAAGCATCAAGTACAAGGCATGAGTAAGAAAATACCAAGAGCACATGCATGGGAGTCATGATATTTCACAATTTGAAAATTTGCAAAATCACAAAGAAGGCATGACTCATCTAGATCCAAGGGCCAATATTAGTTCAAGTGGAAATAGTGAGTGAATTGGAAGCTGAACATGCACATGGGAAGAGGAATGCACGAGGGAATCACCTCATCACAATATTTTTGAAAAATTGCATTTCACTCCCCCACACACCTCTCTTGCCACAATTGTTTCCCAAACCCTAACCAGTGAAAGATGCATATGATATAAAGGCCATTGCACACGAGTTTGAACCTTCAGCCTCTCTTAATCTTTAGCTTCACATTCTCTTGCATTTTTGCATTTTGCTTCGAAACTCACAATCTCTCCACACATTGCTATTTCTTCTTCCATATTTGTGATCAGTGAAGAGTAAGGAGCAATAATCTACCATTTATTCAAGCAGAGAGTGAGGATTTCTTCCATTGCCATTCAAGTGCAGTTGCTTTCGAATTCTAAGATCCAGAGGTTTTCAAGCTCCTTCTTGCATTTATTTTGCAAGAAGAGGTTCAAAGGCTTTGATCTGCAGCATCTGGAGGTTTATCTTGATCTAATTCGTGCTCTGCAAATTTCAGGTGAACTTCAAATTCATAGATTTGAATCTTTAATTTCTTGTGCGATAATTGATCTATATGATTCACTAAACACGTTGATATGCTTTGTATTGAAAATGAGTGGATATGAGGTGTGAAAATATTTTAGTTCGATCTTCCTTGTTCTTTGAGTTTTTGTGAATTTTGTTGGTGGATTCATGTTCAGCATGGTTAGATGAGTGGATCTGGAGTTTTGTTTTGATTTATGTGGAGTTTTGTTCATAGCATTGAATTTTCCGATGCCGGAGCCCTAGCTCCGGTCACCGAATTCAGGAATATTGTTTTAAGGGTTGAAGGAAGGTGATGCAATCCTCACCCTTCGTTTTTTGAAATGAATGGCCAGATGCTTGCCAATGCATTAAAATGGCAACCTCCTTGTCACGTGTTTCTTTTTATATTTTGTTTCTGAATAATACATGTAGTTTTCCAGTCCATAGTAACTAACATGTGCGCGTGTTTGTGATGTTTGATCTGGTTGACTTTTTTTAATTCATTGACTTTATGGCATGCATTAGATGAATCCACTAGTTAATATTATTTTTGCATTTCTTTGAATTTCCATGGTAGTGTTAATGAGCTGCGTTGATGAACCTGGGCCTCTATTTCTTTTTGCGCCCCCTATTTGCAGGCCCATACCAATTGAACTGAATCTTATTGTTGGCTACACCTCCCTTTGGTTGTTTCATTTTATTTTATTTTCTTTTTCTTATTTTGTTTTTAATTTTTATAAATAGTTAGAATTATCTAAAAATCACCAAAAAAACCATGTTAATCCATTTTAGTTTTCTTTAATTTTGTGTAATTTTCTTTTCCATTTATTTTAATTTCTCAAGTTTGAATTAATTGTTGAGTTTAATTTCTTTATTTTAAGTCCTTTTATGCATGTTCTGACTTGCTGAATTTTTATCTTGAGCATGAAAATAGATATGAACTTGGTTCTTTTTGCTTCTGATTCTTAATATGTTGAAGTCCATTAGAGATTTATTTCATGAATTTTATATCTTATTTGCTTGTCTTTTTCCTTATTGCTTTGTGATGAAGCATAAAAACCGTAATTGATCTCTATGCAACTCTTTGACCTACTTTGCTTCTGATTATGATCTTTTCCTTTTGGTATGATGATTCCATTTAATGTGAATTTTTGTGCTTTCTTGCCCTAGTTTGAAATTATTCTTGAGGTATGCTTGCTTATTAGGTTAGGAGGGCACATGTGCCAACTCCTATAGGTTGATTAGAGTTCATTTAACATATGGATGAGTCCCTGGTCCTTGTATGATTATTTCACCTTGATTTGCTTTGAGTTACTTGTTCTTGAAGTCTCACATTTATATGTATGCTCACTTCACTCCTTATGCCCATATGCTTCTCATGTTTGTCATTAATTGAACTTGTTTGCTTTATTCAATGATTTGCTTTGTTGTTTAGGCACATTCTTGCTATGTTAGGGTTCTGGTATTGAGTTGTATGATGCTTTCTTAGCTTGTATGCTTTCTTTTCATTTCCTATGTGTTTTGTTTCCTTTTGGTAATTTGTAATGATTTGTAATGATTTGTTTGCCTTAATTCTTTCATGGTTTTGTTTGTGTGATGTTGACATGTGAATGGAGTGTCTTGATTCTGGTTGTAGGGATATGATATGATCTTTTGCTTGTTTGTATCTCATTTGGTTCTAATTGCTTCACCTTTTTATTTGGGTGTGCTTTAACCCTTTCTTGTAGGTGCACATGGTAAGTGAAGTGTGGATGCTATCCACATTTCAAATCTTCATCTCATCTCTTTATTATTTTTCTTATTTGTCTTTGTGTCGCTCCCGATAAATGGGAATAACCCAAATAAAGGTACAAACGCGAACGGTCGGCGAGAGGGACAATGAGAACACACAGCAGTGAACTCACTGGAAAAGAAAAGAGTCGCCAGCTAGGCATTTTTATCCCAGAGGAAAGGCAATGCTGCATAGACCTAGAAAAGATGGATAAGACGGTTGCGAACCAGAGAGACTGAGAAAGGGGGTTGGTTACAACCTGGGAAGGTATTAGCACCCAGATTGTCCGTCGTACTCGACGGGATCCACGCTTAAAAGATTTGTGTTTTAAAGGGGTAGTGTCAGTGCAATCTGTGTATAAGGTAACTAGAAAAGGATGTACAGGTGTCAGTGCAAAAAGAAATGTGAAGTGTGTAAATATACAGTGTCAGTGTAAGGACAAGAGTGAAATGCTCATGATAATGAGGCTTAAAGAATGAAGCTGGAAAGAGGGGGAATATACAGAGACTTTTGTTCGATAACCGTTAAGTTATGCCTACGTATCCTCTCGTGCAATGAGGAAGTCAGAACACCGTAGTTCGACCCAAAGAGACTGAAAGATGAATTGACTTGTGAACTACTTGCTTGTCTATGCTCAAGTGTATGACCTGTCTGGCTCAGGTGCAAACTGTCTTGCATTAGACGGAAGAAACAAGTTCTCGTTTATGAGTGAATAGGATGAGAAAAGAATCCCGAAGGAGACGATTATTGTTTGTTTTTGAGTTTTCAGTCTTTTATTGCTTTTGAAAGTTTGTCATAAGTTAATGAGCTTAAGCCTAAACCAATGGATTTAGTAAACTCATCACATCCTCCCTCTGATTAGGGGTAATGAGAATACCTTAAGTGTGAAGTCAGATTCTCACACTTAATCACCTTTGGTGCAGGATTAAGATCATTAACCTACTTGTGATTATTTAGATGTTTAGTGTTAAGTAATGAGGTTAAGCCATAATCAAGGATTAAACAGACTCATTACACCATCCTAATAGAAGGATAATAGATGAGAATGTTTAAGCTGAGGAAAGCTCCTCAACTTAATCCATGATTAGGGATTAAACTCATGACAAAACAAGCCTTTGATTAAGTGGATTTTATTTAATGATATGATGATGAAGTGATTTTTATGGTTTGTAAGACAACTTGAGGGGGAATTGTCCATTAACACTAGGGTTAGTCCTTCTTAACCAATTAAGGAAGAAATAGAACCCTAATGCAAGGCCCAAGTTACAAGTGTGATGTCTTGATGATTATTAGATGAATTGATTAAAGGATTTAAACACATTAAGGGTTTAACACTTAGGATTAAAGTTATACACTCCATCCTAATAGAAGGATGCAGGCATAAACTTAATCACAAAGTCTTAAAGCCTTTAGGGTTTAGTCCCTGATTATGAGATGAGAAGAGAAAACCCAAAAGAGACACAAAGGTAAAACTAAGAGGGGAGACTAATCAAAACCCTAATCATTGTCATGCTTGGTTGTCCCTAAGGTTTGTGAGGTTTATAAGAACAATCTTCAATGGAACCACCAGGAAGCAGATGAAAGGATCAAGAGAAGCAAAGCAACTTGCTTCATTCAAGAAGTCAAGTCACTTGAAGAAAGAAAGTGGGAAGAAGAAGAATGAGCAAGCTCAAACCCAAAGACATATAAAAATGCAGCATGGATGCAAGAGAGATGAAAAGAAAAGTTGTGAGAAGTGAAGGCAAATTCACTTCTCAAAATCACTTACCACCTGAAAGGTCAGAATAGAAATGCAATGCAATGCAAAATGGGATGAGATGACATGATGAGAAACAAAACCAGAAGCATTTACATGATGCTAATGATGCTTTGTGATGCTACAAACATGAGGTAACACATGGAAATGATCATACAAGTTCATGAATGCAAATGAAGCAGGTTGAGAAGCATGGACATACATGGAAAGTTATGCAGTGCACATGGCATACAACATGGCAAATACATGATGCAATGATCAAACATGCTTTCAATATGTCCTATGATGTCAAATGAATCATATGGATGCTTGAAATGTCATGGCAAGTCATGTTATGCAAGAGAATGCAAGATGGATGCATATGGAAGCCCAAATTAGGGTTTATGAACCATACATCAAACAAAAATCAAAATCAGAAGCAAACCCTAAGATAAAAAATTTGAAAATGCACTCAAAGGACCCCTAATCCTATAATAACCCAATTCCCAAAGGAGTAGTTTCAACTCCAAACCAATTTCAAGTTATGATTTTTACAAGTTTGCTAGGGTTTTAGGGTTCCTAAACAAGAAAATTATCAAACAAATGGAAAATGAAAGATCAAATCATGGCCATTTAATCTCATAAACTACATGCTAAACACAATGCAATGCAAGAAGAATCAATGTCCAACTCTTCATGGATAGACAGAAATGATTTTTGGAACTTTGGATCAAATTAATGCATAAAAATGATTTTTATTCAATGAAAAATTCTCAAAATGCATCAAGATCAAAAACTAAATTTGGTTTGAAGGTTGGACAATGTTTCTAAATGTCTTAGAACATTTCATGAATTTTTTGGTGATTTTTAAATACCTAAAAGTATTTTTAATAAATTAATTTCCATTAATCAATTAAAAATAAACTTTTAAATATTTAAAAATACTTTTTTTAATGTTAAAAATGAAAATAAAAATATTTTTGTGTCTTAAAAATTAATGAAACTCTTGACAAAAAGTTTCATAATTTTTAAAACATTTTTGCTATTTTAAATAAATTGCACAATTTAAATGAGAAAAAATGAAATAAAAACAAAATAAAATGGAAAGTATTTAGATCTAGAGGCTGAGATTTGATTCTGGGGGGAGACCATTGACCACGCGCGCTTTTAAAGGGCCAGGATTGCATCTGGTTGAATTAATTTAATTATGATTAATTAAACTAACTAAGTGGATTAGGGCAAAGCAAGTGAATCTGGGCCATTCGTGTACGCGGGAAGTCAAGGCAGTCAGCTAATCCAACGCCCTAGATTTAAACCTGCCTAATTAATCAGGCTTAAACCCTAATTACATTCAGGCGACCGGAGATGAGCTCCGGTCGTCTTCTCCGGCCATGTCAAAACCCTAGAACAATGATTCAGGCAACCATTCAACCAATTAAACACATCTAAGTGATCCTCTAACATCCTAGGACACGAATCCACCCTCAAACATCATTTAAACCCCAAGAATCATGCAAATCGAAGGAAACAAAATCCACGGGTGAAATTTCAGAACATCAGTACAAGCTCATTTCTTACTCATTTTTGATTCTGAGAGCATCCCCATGACCAGCAAGACATAAGCAACCAGTTTGTAACTTAAAAATCAAGCTCTGAGAAAAAAGTTTCTATGGTCATACCTGAGATGGAAGCTTCTATTTCTGGGCTTTCTGGACTACTTCTTGGTGCAAACTTACTCCATTGATCTCCCTGGTGCTAATGGCAGGCTTGGATTAAGCTTACACAAGCTATTTTGAGAGATTCCAATCTGGTATAGCAGAAAATGGGGTCTGTGTGTAGGGTGTTTTAAGCTTTACCAATGGTGGATTCTGGCTCCTTTCAATGTGTTTGACTTGTTGGTGAAGAGAAATGGGGTGTTTGATGGTTGGATAATGAGATTCGAAGAGAGAAGAGTTTTTGCAGGTTTTGTGGTATGCTGTGTTCTAGTGTGCTTCTGGCTTGTTTCTTTGTTGGTTTAGGTTCAGTGAGACAAGGTGAGGAGGTTGGTGAGACTTGCTTGAATGTTTGTAGCTTGTGGAACCAGATTCGAAGGAAAATGCAGATTGGGGAGAGTTTGTGTATGTGGGTTGTAGGGCTTGTTTCAGGCTTGCTTCATGTATGAAATGGCTAGCATTTGCTTTGCATAAGAGACTCCTATTGGTCAGATGATGTGACCTGGCCTGCTGTGATTGGGATGTTCACTTTTGCAAAAAGTCCACTTTGTTGTAAGGAGGGCATGGGCTAAGTTCTAGCTTGGTACAAGAGGCATGGGCTGCGCAGCAAGGTGTGTGTGGAAGGCTAGCATGGTTCAGCATCCAATGTAGCAAGTGGTAGGAGGTGTCATGATGGTTTTGCAACTTGATCAACTTTGGTTCATATGAAACTATCTTGCCATACAAGCCATGAAATATGAGAAACTTTGGTTCAAATCTGATTTTTAGGTCACATGTAATGTTTGTACATTGGTTTGATGTGAACTAGAAGTCACAAATGGCCTTGGTTCATGATTTTGCAAATTTTCCAATTAGTGCATAACTTGAAAATTAGTGATTTTTGCCAACTTTGACACACCATAACTTTTGATCCAAAATGAATTAGGTCATGTTCTTGTACTTTTTGAAAAGGGAAAAATGTATTCTACAACTTTCATGACCAAAGTTTTTTCCATTTGAAGCATTTTTGGATCAAAAAGTAAGGTTTGAAAAGTGACCTAAATTGACAAATTCCTTAAAAGTCAACTATGCCCTAAAAAGTCAACTTTGCAAAAACTTCAAATTCTTGAATTTTGTGAACTTCAACCTTCTTCCATGATCAAATAAAGATCATATACACTCAAAATGATGAAGATCACCCCTTGGTTGGGTCATTGGGGGCCTCAGATGCCCTGATTTTGCACTGACTTGTCTGAAAAGTCAACTCTTGATCAGATGACTTCCCCATGGAATTTCTTCATGAAAATTGATATGCATACTCCCTATACCACATAGAGACCAATGGAAACAAGAATGACCAAAAAATTTGGAGTTATGGCCTCTGAAACCAAAACCCTAATTTTAGGTCAACTGTGCAGTCAAACTTGGCTCTGCATCCATACCAATCCCAGTTCTTGTGATTCTTTGGCATTCTTGACTTTGAGAGGATGTAATATGATATAAGGACACACATGGACCCCTTTGAAGTGATTGGAGATCTTTGGAGTGGCTCAAAAAGCTCTTGGATTGCTCAGATCACAAACCCTAGGTGCAGATGACTTTGAATCTATGCAGTGAATAAAAAATGAGATATGAGATGATATGACTGTGTTTATGCATATGAAATGATCACAAACCATGGTGTGAATGGGTGAGGGCAAATTTGGGGTGTTTACAGCTGCCCCTATTCAAATATGAGTTAGCTGTGCAGGTTGTAAGCGACGGCTTAACAGGCAAACAAGATAACTTGTGGTTGAATACCAAAGACAGTCCAAAATTTGCACTCACAGAATGAAGAAGAAAAGGGATATAGATTGTAAAAGGAAAATAAAGTATATTGTAAAGTGTGGGCGACGGAGGACGACCGTCGAGCAGAGGACGACTGCTGGGTAACGAGCAATGACGGGGACGGCCGACATGCTGGGGATAAAAGGTAAAGCTAAGACGGGGACGGCCGACTAGCTGGAAAAATAAAATTATGATGGGGACGACCATCAAGATAAAGTTGTAAGATTCTCTGGGGATTAATGAAAAATGATGGGGACGGCCATCAAGTTCATAAAGCAAAGTAACCAACGATGGGGACGGCCATCGGGCTAAAAAGAAAAGGGACCACGACGGGGACGGCCATCGGGTTAAAGAATAAATGAAATAAACAGATGATGAGGTACGGTCATCAAAGGTGAAGGACGATCACCTAGCAGGGGACGGCTGCTCTGTTGGGTTAAGATGAAGGACGGTCATCTTAGGTGGAGGACGACCACCTGGCAGGGTACGGCTGCCGAAAATGTCGCGACATAGGACGAATGCCGGATAAAAGGTCAACGATGGGGAAGGCCATCGGACGAGCATGATGGAGGACGACCATCAAGAGGTGGAGGACGACCACCTAGCAGGGGACGGCTGCTCTCGAGGTTTCTCATGACATAGGACGAATGCCAGATAACCAAAAATCAACAATGGGGACGACCATTGGATAAAATGATGAAGGACGATCATCAAGAGGTGGAGGACGACCACCCAGCAGGGGACGGCTGCTAAAAATCAACGATGGGGACGGCCATCGGGTGAGCATGATGGAGGACGACCATCAAGAGGTGGAGGACGACCACCTAGCAGGGTACGGCTGCTCTCAAGGTTTATCATGACACAGGACGAGTGTCAGATAAAAAGGAAAATTTTCTTTGTTGGTGATCTACTGGGGAATAGCAAACACGGACGAGTGTCTACATCCAAGAAGTAAAAGGTATAAGTGTTTAGATGTTTGTGTATAGATTAAAGATGCGGACGAGCATCCTTAAGACTACGATACGGACGAGTATCGGGTAGAAACAAACTGACACATGTTCAGAGATGATGATACGGACGAGTATCAACGGGTTAACAAAGAACACGGACGAGTGTTGAATCTGAAGGGACTCTTCTGGGGAATAATAGACACAGACGAGTATCTATATTCAAGAGGACAAAAATGTTTGACACGGTGTATGGATTAAAGATGCGGAAGAGCATCCTTAAGACTATGATACGGACGAGTATCATGTAGAAACAAACACTTGACGCATGTTCTGAGATGATGGTACGGACGAGTACCAACTGGTTAACAAAGAACGAGGACTAGCATTGAATCTGCGGGGGTATGAATGGTGTATACAAGATACGGACGAGTATCTGTATAAGTGTAACATGAGTAGTGAGTATGAGTATTGTATAGATGAGTATTTATCTGCTGGGGAGAGTGACACGGACGAGTGTCAAAAGGAGAAAAATAAGGTATCAACAAGTATATGGGTTGCAAAAGTGTAGGCGACTGCGCTGGGGATACGACACGGACGGGTGTCAAGAAAGTGTATATACAAGTATAGGTGAGTGCAAAGATGACGTCTTTGGCTTTCCGCTGGGGATATGACACGGACGGGTGTCAGGAAGTATCTGTAATGCGGGTGGTTTTGTTTGTAAAGAGTGTTCAGGCGACTTTTACTGGGGAGTGATGACACGGACGGGTGTTAAAAGGAGTATATACTGGTGTTTGTGGATTGTGAGGCAGCTGCTTTTGCCGGGGACTCTGGTGGGGATTTCTGTACATTGTTGATGAATGGTTATTATTCACAAGGGTCTGATTCACAACATGACTTATAATTATGCTATGTATTTGATTTTTGCCGTAATGCTCCGTATTAGACGGAATGTTACGCTTTGCGGGGTGAATATGATGCGAATGCCATGATTATGCAAAGATATCGATCCGGGATTCGGATCCCGCTGCTGCGAAGATCTCTGACTGATCTGTTTGAAGTGGACCTCCCAGCTGGGGATGAGATCATTGATAGACCTAATGAGATGTATCTGCTTGGGGATATAAGTCACTGATTGACATATCCTTAGAATATAGGACCCAGCTGGGGTTTGTAGAAGTCTTCTGTACTCTGTTATGACTCCTTCATGCGTTGCTCTTCTGAATAGAGGCTGAGGATTCTGTGGGGAGATGGTTCCTTGAATTTCTGCATTCTGCTGAGGAAGAATCAACAACTCGGCTAGTGGTAGTAGCAAGTGGCAGCTCACTGGGGAAAGTTGTTGGCAACTCAGCTGGGGAGAAAACACCTCTGGTGCCAAGAGTGAGTGTCGATTTGCCAGCTTGCTGGGATGTAACTTGCATGCCCCAAGTTGCGTTCTGGATACCTGCAATCCTGCAAAGATAGGGAAACGCACAAATGATCCCGAGGTATCCTTTACTGGATTCCGTCATAGGAATTAATCACTTTCGAGAGTAAGTATATTCCCTGCAAGCATGTGTTTTTTTTATTTAGAGAAAAGCATCTGTACTCATGCAATTAGTTTTTTAGAGACATCAGACATTCTTTGCAAATAAAAATGTACAAGACGAGACATGACTGAAAATTCTGATTTTATTAATTCATGTGCCCTGAATTGGCAAGATACAGTCAAGGAAACATATCTCCTGAAATGAGGGGATTGTTACAAATTTGAGAAACAAAGTGCTGGCGATGTTGACGACGCTTTCAAAGATCTTCCTTTTCCGCTATGACTCGTATGACTTTTGACGTTCTTCTCGTCTTGCTTTCTAAAGAAGGTTGATTCTGAAAGAAGCTTGATCTTTTCGAGGTTTGCCAAGTTGTAAGTGATACAGACGAATTCAGAGTGCAGTTGTTCGCTTATTCCCCTGTTTTGCATGGATCGCCCTTTCGGGTTTTCGATCCATCGGGATACCCATTTTTGCCTGAGTTGTCCAATGCGGCTTTTCAACTCAGCGGGTGTACATTTTTTGTTTATTATCCCTTATTTTTGCCCGAGTCCTTTATTCTGTTTTTGACTCGCCGGGATGCCCTATTTTTGCTTGGACTTTCATTCTGTTTTTATGTCCAGCGGGTCATTTCTTATGCGAAGTATTTTTTAACTGCATCTGAATTTACAGGGGACGGGAAGTCTTCACCATCCATGGTGCTGAGCATCAGTGCTCCACCAGAGAAAACCTTCTTTACCACGAATGGTCCTTCATAGTTTGGAGTCCATTTGCCCCTGTGGTCTGTATGAGGAGGGAGGATTCTTTTCAGCACAAGATCTCCTACTTGGTACTCTTGGTGCCTGACTTTCTGATCGAAGGCTTTCTTCATTCTTTTCTAATACAGCTGCCCATGACAAATTGCTGCTAATCTTTTCTCTTCGATCAGACTCAGTTGTTCGTATCGGGATCGAACCCATTCTGCTTCATTCAGCTTAACGTCCATTAGTACCCGTAGGGAGGGTAGTTCAACTTCAACTGGTAGGACTGCTTCCATACCATACACAAGCTGATACGGTGTTGCCCCAGTGGATGTCCTGATCGACGTGCGGTACCCATGCAAGGCAAATGGTAGCATTTCATGCCAGTCTTTGTAGGTGACTACCATCTTCTGCACAATCTTCTTGATATTCTTATTTGCTGCCTCAACAGCGCCGTTCATCTTTGGCCTGTAAGGAGAAGAATTGTGGTGTTGGATCTTGAAGTCCCGGCATAGCTCAGCCATCATTTTGTTGTTTAAATTGGAACCATTATCAGTAATGATTCACTCGGGCACTCCATATCGACAGATGATATCTCTCTTCAGGAATCGGGCTACCACTTGCCTTGTAACATTTGCATATGAGGCTGCTTCAACCCACTTGGTGAAATAGTCAATGGCGACCAGGATGAATCTGTGGCCATTTGAAGCAGTTGGCTCAATTTTGCCAATCATATCAATGCCCCACATGGCAAAGGGCCAGGGTGAAGACATTATATTCAAAGGATTGGGAGGCACATGCACCTTATCCGCATAAATCTGGCATTTATGGCATTTTCTGGCATAGGCACAACAGTCGGCATCCATTGTGATCCAGTAATAGCCTGATCTTAGCAACTTTTTAGCCATGGCATGCCCTCCAACATGGGTACCAAAGGATCCTTCGTGCACTTCATGCATCAACAAATCTGCTTCCGTCTTGTCAACACATCTGAGGAGTACCATATCAAAGTTCCTTTTGTATAAAGACCCATCAGTGTTCAGAAAGAAACTACCATCAAGCCTTCTCAAGGTCTTCTTATCATTGGAAGATGCCCCAGGTGGGTATGTTTGATCCTCCAAGAAGCATTTAATGTCATGGAACCAAGGCTTATCATCTTTGACAATATCTGCTGCAAATACATATGCTGGTCTGTCAAGTCTGGATACTGAAATTTGAGGTACAAAGTTGGCGGTCTGAACTTTGATCATGGAGGAAATGGTAGCCAGAGCATCTGCAAACTGATTCTCGTCCCGAGGGATATACTCAAGCTTGACCGTTGTGAAGAAAGTCAATAACCTCCTTGTATAATCCCTGTAAGGTATCAGATGATCCTGATGGGTGTACCATTTTCCGTTGGTTTGATTAACTACCAAAGCCGAATCTCCGAATACAGTCAATGTCTTGATCCTGAGGTCAATGGCTTCCTCAAGACCCATAATGCAAGCTTCGTATTCAGCTTCGTTGTTAGTGCAGTTAAAGGTGAGCTTTGCCGAGAAAGGCATGTGAACTCCTTTAGGTGTAATGAATACTGCACCAACACCGCGACCATTCATATTAACAGCCCCATCAAACATCATAGTCCATTCTTTTTCCGGGTTAGGCCCTTCAGTGTGAATAGGCTCTTCATGATCTTTTGCTTTAATGAACATGATGTCTTCATCAGGGAAGTCAAATCTCATAGGCTGGTAGTCATCAATGGGTTGCTCAGCAAGATATTCAGATAGTACACTGCCCTTGATGGCTTTCCGAGAGGTGTACTGGATGTCATATTCCGTGAGAATCATTTGCCATATTGCAACCCGTCCGGTAAGAGCTGGCTTCTCGAAAATGTACTTGACTGGGTCCATTTTTGATATCAATAAAGTAGTGTGGGTCAACATATACTGTCTCAGTCGGCGAGCAGCCCACGCTAAAGCACAGCAAGTTTTCTCGAGCAGTGAATAACGTTGTTCACAGTCGGTAAACTTTTTGCTCAGGTAGTATATTGCATACTCTTTTCGACCAGACTCGTCATGCTGGCCCAGCACACACCCCATTGACTCTTCTAATACTGTCAAGTACATTATCAGAGGTCTTCCTTCAACTGGAGGCATAAGGATTGGAGGTTCTTGCAGATATTCTTTGATCTTGTCAAAAGCCTTCTGGCAGTCTTCATTCCACCTGACCGTCTGTTCTTTTCTTAACAGTTTGAACAAGGGTTTACAGGTTGCTGTAAGGTGGGATATGAACCGTGAGATGTAATTCAATCGACCTAAGAACCCTCGAACTTCTTTCTCAGTTTTCGGTGCAGGCATCTCTTGAATAGCTTTGACTTTATCAGGGTCAACTTCAATCCCTTTCTCGCTTACAATAAATCCCAGCAGCTTACCAGATCGCACCCCGAACGTGCACTTGTTGGGGTTCAACTTTAGTTGGTACTTCCTCAGACGCTTGAATAGCTTCAGGAGATTCACCAGGTGATCTTCTTCAGTAAGGGACTTGGCAATCATGTCATCCACGTAACATTCTATTTCTTTATGGATCATATCGTGGAATAATGTCACCATAGCCCGTTGATATGTTGCACCAGCATTCTTCAGCCCGAATGGCATCACCTTGTAACAGAACGTGCCCCAGGGTGTGATGAAAGTTGTCTTCTCCATGTCTTCAGGTGACATTTTGATCTGATTGTATCCTGAAAATCCGTCCATGAAGGAGAATACCGAGAACTGAGCCGTATTGTCCACCAATACGTCAATGTGAGGTAATGGGAAGTCGTCTTTCGGGCTGGCTCTGTTCAGATCCCGGTAGTCAACACACATTCTTACTTTGCCGTATTTCTTAGGCACAGGCACAATATTAGCAACCCACGGCGGATAGCTAGTTACAGCAAGGAACCCGGCGTCCCATTGCTTTTGTACCTCTTCCTTGATCTTCATTGCCATGTCTGGGCGAGTACGGCGTAGTTTCTGTTTAACTGGTGGGCATTCTTCCCTCAAAGGCAGCTTGTGCACAACTATATCAGTGTCCAACCCTGGCATATCTTGATACGACCAAGCAAACACATCCACATATTCTTGAAGCAGATCAATCAGTTGTCTCTTCACTGAGTCTTGCAGGCAGGCCCCGATTTTAACCTCTTTCACTTCTTCATCTGTACCAAGATTAATCACTTCAACCTCCTCCTGGTGAGGAGTAATAACCTTTTCCTCTTGTCTCAACAACCTGGCTAGCTCTTCAGGAAGCTCATATTCTTCTTCAACCCCTTCATCAGCTTGATTGATCGGATTGTCAAAGTCATACGAAGTCGTAGCCGTGTTGTTGTCGGTGCTGTCTGGAAGGCACTCTCTGCAAGGGTTCAGTTTGTTCATTTTAGTGATCGATTTTAATCTTGTTTTAAAAAGTGAAATAAAGTTGCCATTTTGAAAACATCGCCATTTATTTTTTGTACAAAAAGAAAAAATGGAAAAGCAGTGAGCGAAAAAGAAAAAAGACTCATTTGCAAAAAGATGTCTGATATTTCATTGATTAATCTTGTTTGCACAAAAAGTACAGATGGCCCGATTACAAAATAAGTCTTGTCATCTTGGGCAAGATGCAAGACTTTGATGCATGCTATAAAAATACAGGAAATAATAATTACTCTGCGTGAGTAACTCTTATAATTTCCTGGGAAGACCAGTTTGAGATACTGCTCCCCGGGATCTTTGGACAAATCCAATTCTCCAGATTGCGTTCCTCTTCCAGCTCGTCTTCCAAATTGTTGACAGCATCAGGGGTGAGCATCCCCCCACTGACAAAACCGGGCTTCTCAGCAACCTTTGCTTGATGTTGTTGAGTTGGTCTGTAACCCAACCCAAATTTGTCTTTCTTCTCCTCTACAGATAAAACCTTGCCCCAGCCTTGGGCAGTTCCCTCTTCAACAACCTTTCGGGCTTG
Source organism: Lathyrus aphaca (assembly GCA_963966055.1). Taxonomy (NCBI): domain Eukaryota; kingdom Viridiplantae; phylum Streptophyta; class Magnoliopsida; order Fabales; family Fabaceae; genus Lathyrus; species Lathyrus aphaca. Next base: position 458,604,933 of record OZ014522.1, on the reverse strand, counting down.
TTGATAAGATGACATGGAGATCCCAGATACAGCAGATGCTTCATTAACATTCAGGGCCTCAAACCCTTGGCTCATTGTTTCATGGATCTCCCCATCCATCTCAATATACTTATAAGTAGCCAGATGGCTAACAAATATATCCTCCTCCCCACAGATGGTAACAACTTGGCCTTCCCACTCAAATTTTAACTTCTGGTGAAGGGTAGACGTTACTGCGCCAGCGGCATGAATCCATGGTCTACCCAACAAACAGCTGTAGGCAGGCTGAATGTCCATCACGTAGAAGATCGTTTTAAAGGTTTGTGGGTGTTGCTCCCACCAAATGACACCGGGTCAAAAGGGGTACAGACGCGAACGGTCGGCGAGAGGGACAATGAGAACACACAGCCGTGAACTCACTGGAGATGAATAGAGTCGCCAGCTAGGCATTTTTATCCCGGAGGAAAGGCAATGCTGCATAGACCTAGAAAGACATGGATAAGACGGTTTGCGAACCAGAGAGACTGAGAAAGGGGGTTGGTTACAACCTGGGAAGGTATTAGCACCCAGATTGTCCGTCGTACTCGACGGGATCCATGCTTAAAAGATTTGTGTTTTAAAGGGGTAGTGTCAGTGCAATGTGTGTGTAAAAGAGCTGGAAAACAAAATGTACAGGTGTCAGTGTAAGAGAAAAGTGAAGTATATAAGTGAAGTGTTAGTGTAAGGAATAAGAATGAATTGCTCAAGAATATGAGGCTAGAGAATGAGGCTGGAAAGAGAGGGAATATACAGAGACTTTTGTTCGATAACTGTTAAGTTATGCCTACGTATCCTCTCATGCAATGAGGAAGTCAGAACACCGTAGTTCGACCCAAGGAGACTGAAAGATGAATTGACTTGTGAACTGCTTACTTGTCTATGCTCAAGTGTATGACCTGTCTGGCTCAGGTGCAAACTGTCTTGCATTAGACGGAAGAAGCGAGCTCTCGTTTGTGAGTGAATGAGATGAGAAAAGAATCCCGAAGGAGACGATTATTATTTGTTTTTGAGTTTTCAGTCTTTTATTGCTTTTGGAAATTTGTCATAGGTTAATGAGCTTAAGCCTAAACCAATGGATTTAGTAAACTCATCACATCTTCCCTCTGATTAGGGGTAATGAGAATACCTTAAGTGTGAAGTCAGATTCTCACACTTAATCACCTTTGATGTAGGATTAAGATCATTAACCTACTTGTGATTATTTTGATGTTTTTGTTGTTTTTGTTTAGTGTTGAGTAATGAGGTTAAGCCATAATCAAGGATTAAACAGACTCATTACACCATCCTAATAGAAGGATAATAGATGAGAGTGTTTAAGCTGAGGAAAGCTCCTCAACTTAATCCATGATTAGGGATTAAACTCATGACAAAACAAGCCTTTGATTAAGTGGATTTAATTTAGTGATATGATGATGAAGTGAGTTTTATGATTTGTAAGACAACTTGAGAGGGACTTGTCCATTAACACTAGGGTTAGTCCTTCTTAACCAATTAAGGAAGAATTAGAACCCTAATGCAAGGCCCGAGTTACAAGTGTGATGTCTTGATGATTATTAAGTGAATTAATTAGAGGATTTAAACACATTAAGGGTCTAACACTTAGGATTAAAGTTATACACTCCATCCTAAGAGAAGGATGCAGGCATAAGCTTAATCACAAAGCCTTAAAGCCTTTAGGGTTTAGTCCCTGATTATGAGATGAGAAGAGAAGACTCAAAAGAGACACAAAGGTAAAACTAAGAGGGGAGACTAATAAAAACCCTAATCATTGTCATGCTTGGTTGTTCCTAAGGTTTGTAAGGTTTTCAAAAGAAGTCTTCAATGGAACCACCAGGAAGCAGATGAAAGGATCAAGAGAAGCAAAGTAACTTGTTTCATTCAAGAAGTCAAGTCACTTGGGGAAAGAAAGTAAGAAGAAGAAGAATGAGCAAGCTCAAATTCATACACATATAAGAATGCAGCATGGATGCAAGAGAGATGAAAAGAAAAGTTATGAGAAGTGAAGGCAAATTCACTTCTCAAAGTCACTTACCACCTGAAAAGTTAGAAAAGGAAATGCAATGCAATGAAAAATGAGATGAAATGACATGATGAGAAACAAAAACAGAAGCATATACATGATGCTAATGGTGCTATGGGATGCTACAAACATGAGGCAGTACATGGAAGTGATCATGCAAGCTTATGAATGCAAATGAAGCAAGTTAGGAACCATGAAAACACATGAAAAGTTATGAAGTGCACATGACATACAACATGGCAAATACATGATGCAATGATCAAACATGTTTTCTATATGTCTTATGATGTCAAATGAATCACATGGAAGCATGGAATGTCATGGCAAGTCATGTTATGCAAGAGAATGCAAGATGGATGCATATGGAAGCCCAAATTAGGGTTTATGATCAAAGCATCAAACAAAAACCAAAAACAGAAGCAAAACCTAAGATAAAAAAAATGGAAAATGCCACACAAAGGACCCCTAATCCTATACTAAACCAATGCCCAAAGGAGAGGTCTCAACTCTTAACCAAATTCAAGTTATGATTTTTACAAGTTTGCTAGGGTTTTAGGGTTTCTAAACAAAAGAAATGTCAAACAAAATGAATATGAAAGATCAAATCATGGCTATTTAATCTTACAAACTACATGCTAAACACAATGCAATGCAAAAAGAATCAATGTCCAACTCTTCATGGATAGGCAGAAATGATTTTTTGAACTTTGGATCAAAATAATGCACAAAAATGATTTTAATTCAATGAGAAATTCTTAAAATGCATCAAGATCAAAAAATAAATTTGGTTTGAAGGTTGGACAATGTTTCTAAATGTCTTAGAACATTTCATGAATTTTTTGGTGATTTTTAAATACCTAAAAGTATTTTTAATAAATTAATTCTCATTAATCAATTAAAAATAATCTTTTAAATATTTAAAAATACTTTTTTAATGATAAAAATAAAAACAAAAATATTTTTGTGTCATAAAAATTATTAAAACTCATGAGAAAAAGTTTCATAATTTTTAAGCAATTTTTACTATTTTAAATTAAATATGCAATTTAAATGAAAAAGAAATGAAAATAAATTAAAATAAGAGGAAAGTATTCAGATCTGATGGATGAGATTTGAACTGGGGTGAAGGTCATTGACCGCGCGCGCTATCCAAGGGTCCTGGTTAACTCTGATTTAATTAATTTAATTGAGTTTAATTAAACTAAATAAAAAAGATTAGGGCTAATTGAATGCATCTGGGCCTTCTATTCGCGCGGCAAGTCCACTAAGTCAACCAATCTAACGCTCAGAATTCAAATGGGATTTAATGACTGGATTATGCCCTAATTATTTTCAGGTGGCCGGAGAAGACCTCCGGTCGTCTTCTCCGGTGGGAAGCCCACCTGAAAATCTCCAAACTCTCTCAAAACGTAACAAAAATGAAAACCAAGCATACAGAAATGATTCCCATGATCCACTGAATCAAAACCCCATCACAAACAACATTTATTTTTCCCCAGAAGCATGAATCGAACCAAACAATTTTTTAGGTCAACAGAGTTTCAGGAAGCAATTAAATTCTCATTTCATCACCATTTTCAAAACTAAAGGCATATTCATGATCAGGAAGACATATAGAACAAGTTTAGAACTTAAAAATCCATTTCTGGAAAAAAAGTTCTTGAGCTACCTGAGATTCGAAGCTTTCACTCCAGCTGCTTTCTGACCTCCCCTCCTTGTGAAATCCACTCCACTTGACCCCCTGGTGATGCCTGAATGCTTAGGAGAAATTTATGTTGGCTGGATGAAGAGTTTGAACAGCTTCTGCTCAAGCTCAGTTGAAAATGGCAATGGTGATTCAGGCTGTTTCTGGCAAGGGTGAAGGGTTGTTTGTGGTCCAGATGATGAGTGGAGAAGGTTTGTGAAGTTTGTTTGGATGCTTGTGAGCTGTGGAGGCAGATTCGAAGGAAACTGCAAGTTGGTGTGAAAATGGTGAAATGGTGTTATGGCTTGTTTCAGGCTTGGTTCTTTGCTGGTTTCTACTCAATGGAACATGGTAAGATGATTGGTGAAAATGGTTTGGATGTTTGTAGTTTGTGGAGGCAGATTCGAAGAGTTTTGCAAAAATGGAGTGAGTTTGTGTATGTGATGTTGTGTGTTGTTTCAGCCTTGCTTCTTGAGTGTTATGGCCTGCATTTGGATAGTATATTTTAATCCTATAGGTCAGATGATTTGACATGGCCTCTATTGATTGGTAAGTTTGCTTTTGCCAAAAGTCCACTTTTTGTGTAAGAGAGGTATGGCTTGGTTCTAGGCTAGTACAAAGCATGGGCTGGCGTAGCAAGGGTGAGGGCAAGGGTTAGCAAAGCTCAGCATCCAATGTGGCAAGTGGTAGGGAGTGTGATCATGAGTTTTGCAAGTTGGTGCAACTTTGGTTCACATGTGACTTTCTCATTCCACAAGCCATGAAACATGAGCATTCTTGGTTCAATTCTGACTTTTAGAGTTTATGTGATGTTTGTGTCATGGTTTGATGTCAACTAGAGGTTACAAAAAGCCTTGGTTCATGATTTTGCAAAATTCACATTTGAAGCATGTCTTGAAAATCAATGATTTTTGCCAACTTTGTCACACCATAACTTTTGATCCAAGAAGAATTAGATCATGTTCTTGTACTTTTTGAAAAGGGAAGGATGTATTCTACAACTTTCATGACCAAAGTTTTTCCATTTGAAGCATTTTTGGATCAAGAATCAAGGCTTGAAAAATGACCTAAAATGGAGCATTCTTGAAAAGTCAACTATGCCCAAAAAGTCAACATTTGCAAAAACTCCAAATTCTTGATTTTTGTGAGCTTCAACCTTCTTCCATGATCAAATAAAGATCATATACACTCAAAATGATGAAGATCACCCATTGGTTGGGTCATTGGGGGCCTCAGATGCCCTGATTTTGCACTGACTTGTCCAGAAAGTCAAACCTTGATCAGATGACTTCCCCATGGAATTTCTTCATGAAAATTGATATGCATACTCCCTATGACATATAGAGACCAATGGAAACAAGAATGACCAAAAAATGTGGAGTTATGGCCTCTGAAACCAAAACCCTAATTTCAAGTCAACTGTGCAGTCTAGCCTGACTCTGCTTCCATACAAACCCTAGTTCTTGTGATCCTTTGGCATTCTTGACTTTGAGAGGATGTAATATGATATAAGAACACACATGGATCCCTTTGAAGTGATTGGTGATCTTTGGAGTGGCTCAAAAGGTTCTTGGATTGCTCAGGTCACAAACCCTAGGTGCAGAGGACTTAGAATCTATGCAGTGAATAAAAAATGAGATATGAGATGATATGATTGTGTTTATGCATATGAAATGATCACAAGCCATGGTGTGAATGGGTGAGGGCAAATTTGGGGTGTTTACAGTGGGCCAATCGTCACAGGCAACTCAATTTCCCCCAGAACCGATCTCTTAGAACCATCAAAGGCTCTTACTACCAGGTTGCTGGGACGCAATGCTAATCCTTCATACTCTAGCTTCACCAGGGCCTTTTTGGGTAAGACATTAAGGGATGACCCTGTGTCTACCAGCACATGGGAAAGGACTGCACCTTTACATTCCATGGTGATGTGCAAGGCTTTGTTATGGTTGCGGCCTTCCGTTGTCAAGTCAGTATTGGTGAACCCTAGCCCATTGCTAGCAGTAACATTTCCAACCACGGTTTCCAACTGATTGACGGTGATCTCTTCAGGCACGTAAGCTGCGTGCAAGACTTTGAGTAGTGCATTCCGATGGGCTTCGGAGCACATAAGCAATGATAGGATAGAGATCTTGGATGGCGTCTGGTGAAGCTGATCCACTATTTTGTAATCACTCTTTTTGATGATTCTCATAAACTCATCAACTTCTTGATCGAATGGTGTTTTCAAAGCTTCCTTAACAGTTTGATCTTCCTGCACCGGGCTCTTTCCTTTTGCCTTGGCAGCAGCTTCTGCTTCGGCAGTGGGTCTTTGAATTTGTGGAGCAAAGAGACGTCCGCTTCGAGTGAAGCCTCCGCCTCCTCCCACATTGTCTATTTGTGGTGCAGGTGTTGATGGTTCAAGGGTGATTTTCTTTCCTTCGCAGTATACGTCAGAGCCATAGTGCCAAGGGATGGCCCTATTGCTTTCATAAGGTACTGGTCCAGGCACTGTGACAGTGACTGGACTGATGGCGGCTGCAGAAGGGGCTGTGATAGTTTGTGGATCATAATAAATCGTGACTAGTGCTCTGATGGGAGCAGCACTTTCTGAGTTGTAGGCAGAGTTGTTTTCAGGATCATAAAATATTGTGACAGTCGAGACATCTTCAGAGTTTGTTGCTGATGTTGTAGGAGATGTTGTCGGAAGGATGGACGTTGTTGTTGTAGGAGATTCAAATTGGAGTGGTGCTGAAGTTGTAGAAGAAAAATTTGTTGATAGTTGATCAGTTGAGATGAAAGATGAAGTACTTGTTGATGAAACCGAAGAATTGTCAGGAACAATGGTTGCTGCAGTTGTAGGAGATACCGGAACTGTTGCTGATGAGCTTGCTGGATTTGTTGGAAATGATGTGGTGATCTGAAGTTGGCCACTCTGAATGAGACATTCTATGCCATTCCTCAGGTTATCGCACCCATTTACTGAAATATTGCAGTAAGCACACCCTAACTCACACCCCGGGAACATTTGGCATTCGAGGAGCTGAGCCTTAATCTCTACCAACGGTGTCCGAATCTGACCTACACTGGTTATTAAATAAGACGGCTTGTCTTCTTCAATAGCGTTGATTCTGGGACCACCGTGGTTTGGCATAGGATTTTTGTTGACATTGGGTGGTGGTGCGAAATTCAGAGCTTTAGAGTCTACCAGGTCTTGTACCTTCATGTGCAAGGCTCTGCACTTTTCTGTACTATGGCCAGGTGCATTTGAATGAAAAGCACATCTGGCATTGGAGTCATAATTCCTGGGTAGACTGTTGGGATCTGGAGGTGCCAATGTCCTTAGCTCAACTAGGTTGAGTTTCAGGAGTTGTGGCAGCAATGTAGCATATGGCATAGGGATCGGATCGATCACCCTGTTGGCTTGAGATGGCCTCTGCTGGAATGGCCTTTGCTGGTTATTGTTGTTGGTGTTACTGCTGTTGTAGTTTCTCGGAGGATACTAATTTTGTTGATGGTACTGAGTCTGTTGCTGATAATTTTGCTGCGGAGGTTGATAAGCTGGTTGTGGATGAGCTGGAGCGGGGATGGTAACTGCTGCCACAGATCTATGAACATATTGGGGCCTGCCCCTGTTGGTGTGGATGGCATTAGTCTCACCAGTCCTTCTTGGGCCTGCAAAAGGCTTTCTTGCATTACTGGATGAGCTTGCACCGTTGTCTGAGATCTTACCCATCTTCAATAGGCTTTCAATTCTCTCCCCGGCTATGACTACATCTGCAAAGCTGGTAGATGAGAAGGCAGCCAGCCTATCAATGTAAGTCCCCTGAAGGGTGTTCATGAACATATCAGCCATCTCCCTTTCTGACATAGGTGGCTGGACAGCAGCAGCAAGCTGTCTCCATCTTTGAGCATATTCTCGGAAGCTCTCTCTAGATGACTGTGACATTCCCATTAGGAGGGTCCTGTTGGGTGCCATATCCAGATTATACTGATACTGTCTGATGAAGGCCTCTGCCAGGTCCTTCCAGCATCTAATAGTTGCTCTTGTCAGATGGGAATACCATTCCCTCGAAGCTCCAGTCAAGCTATCCTCAAAGTAGAACATCCACAGCTTCTCGTCCATGGTATAGGCCTTTAGTCTCCCGAGAAAAGATTGTAGATGGGTCCGAGGACAGGAAGTCCCATTATACTTCTCAAAGCATGGTGGCTTAAACTTGTGGGGAATCCTGACCCCATCTACCAAGCCCATATCCATAACATCAAAACCCAAAGAGTTTTGAGACTCTAAGGATCTTAATTTCTCAGCTATCTCATCCAACCTTCTATCATAAGCTTCCTCCCCGGCTCCCATTACCGTGAACTGGTCTTCCTGGGGGTCTTCTTGCAGTACCCTCCCTGCTGTGGCAGTCCCTTGTATATTGACAGGGATGTTGGCCTCTGGATGGAGGTGGGGTCCAAAGACTGGGGGATTGACATGAGGTTGGAATCTTTCATTGTTGCTAGTCCCAGCAGTCCCTGGCTGATGATCTTCCTGATTTCTCCCTTCCACCAGTGCTCTGAGCCTCACCTGGCTTTGAGCCATGTTGTTCATTACCTCCATAAACTGCGTCATTTGGTTCCTCATTTCCAACCTCTCGTTGGTCATTTGGTTCCTGACCTCTGTAAGGTCCTGCTGCATCTGATCCATCTGTATGCCCGGAAGATTGTTACGGGTGGGGTATCTGTGTGGTCGATTGAGGGGAAATACTCGGCGCCGAGCAATAGTTCCTGAACATCACAACAGAGTTAGCAACAACAAAACAAAAAACCTACAAAACAAACAAAGGGTTAGCATGCAATGCAGTATGCTTATTTGTTTTCAAGGTATCCGGCTTGGCATTCAGTTTTGACCCTTCCAGACCCTTGAAGATGATACTGTTGATGTTGCTTTCGAAGTAAACTCGGATGGAACAAAATAAATACATATATTACAAAAGGCAAATGGTACATAGTTTGTTTTACAAATACAAGCCCTCTGAGGGGTCAAAATACATTACAGGAAAACAAAAGTACATGGAAAGAAAGCAACAACAAACAAATGGTCAAACACCAAGACCAAACTCATCCTCACGAACTTCCTTGAGAAGTGCTTCGGTCACAGGATCAGCTGGACGCTCCGTGAGATTCCTGATAAGGAGATTCCGGGTCGTAACAGCTGCAGTTAGCTTCTTGTGTTGACTTTGGTCCTTAGACCTCTTCACTCCAGCTCTGATCTTCAATTCTGATATCTCCCTCTGGGCTGCTGCCAGGGCTTCTTGTTGCTCCTTTGCACTAGCTTCCATCTGCTCTATCTTGTCTTGGACCCTCTTGTCCTCCAGAGTACGAGCCTCGGTGATCCTGACCCACCTAGCCTGACTCTCCTTCAGATACAAGTCTGTCCTGGCTTTCTGGAATTGGGCTTCCTTGCAAGCATTCTTCAGGATTTGTTCTCCAGCCCTAGACTTCTTAATGTAATCTTCAGACTTCTCAATTCTAGCCAGATGCTCCACTTTCAACTTCTCCAACCTCTCAATATCCAACCTACCATCACTCCTCTCCCAGAGGGTCTTCTGTAGAGCTTGAGTCAGCTTCTCATTTCTCTCTTTCAGCTTTTCAAACTCCTCTAAACTGACAGTTGCTGGAGGTGGTGTTGTGGAAGGCCCAGGCATATCTTCTATAGTAAAGGGCATCCCAGAGAATTGAGCCCTGGCATGGGACCAATCATAGTATTGTGCTGATGCCACATTGTTACACTTCCCCAGAATGGTTATCCCCTTAGTCTGCACATTGTCCCAGGCCCAGGCTGCCTTCCTAACAATAGCCAGATTAAGCTTGTTCTCACAATAAAGAGTCTCAACCAAGTCTTGTGCCTTAGGAATGTGGACCAGTGCATAGCCCAGTTGTCTTTTGAACAGCAGAGGGTTGTAATTAATACTACCCTTAACTCCTATCAGGGGCACATTGGGAAAATGCCCACAGCTGGTGATGATATCCCTGCCTTTGGTGCTTTGAGTGCACCACCTGATATCAGCTGAAGTTAGAGTAGTAAGTCTTCCAGCCCAGTTTCTCTGTTGATGAGGGTTCAAAAATGCATCTGTCCTGGGTAGGTGCCTGAGAAGCCAAGTATGGAACAAAGGAGCACAACACCTCACTAATCTTCCCCTTTGCTTTTCATTCCTCTGATGCACTGAATAGTAGAGATCCCCCAATAAAGTTGGCACTGGGTTCTTCAGGATGAAAAGATGGATTGCATTCTTACTAATGAATCGAGGCTCATCTGCAAATAATATGATCCCATATATGCTCAAAGCCAACAAAGCACAGACTGCTTTCCATTCTCCTAAAGAAGCTTTCAGGGTAGCTTGAGAGATCAAGAAATCCAGATGCAGGCCTGGGATTCCAGCCTTAGAAGTCATATGCTGCCCAATCAGGACTGGTTCCAGATGCAATGCCTTTGCTACCTCTTCATTACCAGGAAAGACCAACTCAGGGTTGAAAGGGACTCCACCCCTGATAGGTATACCAACTAATGATGAGTATTCTTCCAATAAAGGGCCCAGCTGAAAGTCCTGAAAAGTGAAACATCTCAGTGGGGGATCATAAAACTGAAGGCAAGTGTGGATCAGGCTTCTCTGTGAGGGGTCCAGATCCATAACCATATCAAGTATATCTCCATAGTGTTCCCTGAACAGTGGTATATGGTCTGGAGTGATCAGGGTCTGAATCCTCCTGATGTCAGCTAACTCTGGCTGGAAGAAGTGGTAGGTGATGTTGCTTTTTTTAGGTGCCATGATGTTGAGACTGAGTAGAGACAAGTGCTGATGATGATACTGAAGAATGGGCCACTGATTGGCTGGTGCAGGTGACTGAAGTAGACAGCTGATAGCTGAAGCAGGTGCTGATGAAGATAGGTCAATACTGAAGATGGGGTCAAAACCAAAACCAAATGAAGATGGATACCCTGAAACACAAATAAGAAAATGTCAATATGATGCAATGATTATGTATGCAAATGATATGCAAGGGTTTGTGACTGAGCTGGATCTGATCAAGTGCTCTGATACAAGTCCATGTGTGTAAGAAATCCAGATGGAGGTCTATAAGTCCAGTAACCAAGGTGGGGGGGCTCAAATAAAGAGCCACATGTCCAGGGTTTAGAATCACAAGAACTGTTCCAACATGGAGTATTCTTAATCAAATCAAAGTAACAGGGTATTCTGAGGTCAAGGTACCTGCAAACCTGTAAACAGCCCATCCCCCTCACAGGTGGTGTTCTAAAACAAGGATCCTCAGACTTGGATCAGTTATGAGAAGTGTAAACACTTCTAACCCGGAGGTACAGTGTTTACAATAACCATAAAAGTTCCTCCTCTAATTCACCTCAGTTTTTGAAGGTCAATACTAAAAGGTCATCCAGACTTAGCAGGCTTCCCAGATAGCCCTAGCATTGCAGGAAATCTGCAACACAGAGTTCTCAAGAAGAAACCCATATCTGAACCGTGTTTCATATTCCCGCACCAGACCGAGATGGAATGGGAAAGAATATGATTCACTCTAGCCTAGGTGTCACTCAGGTCCCAGGTATAGGACCTTAACTCTCAATGAATCACCCACCCACCAAAACAAAAACCAGATCCAGCCAGCAACATGACAATATGATATATACAAAAGCAATAAAGAAAGCAGTAAAGCAACTGTACATAAAGCAGTAAAAATAAAACAAGTATACAAACACAAGTAGCACATAACACCCCAGTAAACACAAATCAAACAAGCGCTAGGAGGAACCCACAAAAAGAACCAGAAGCCCTGGTTACAGTATAAGGGTCCCCAGCAGAGTCGCCAAGCTGTCGCTCCCGATAAATGGGAATAACCCAAATAAAGGTACAGACGCGAACGGTCGGCGAGAGGGACAATGAGAACACACAGCAGTGAACTCACTGGAAAAGAAAAGAGTCGCCAGCTAGGCATTTTTATCCCGGAGGAAAGGCAATGCTGCATAGACCTAGAAAAGATGGATAAGACGGTTGCGAACCAGAGAGACTGAGAAAGGGGGTTGGTTACAACCTGGGAAGGTATTAGCACCCAGATTGTCCGTCGTACTCGACGGGATCCACGCTTAAAAGATTTGTGTTTTAAAGGGGTAGTGTCAATGCAATCTGTGTATAAGGTAACTGGAAAAGGATGTACAGGTGTCAGTGCAAAAAGAAATGTGAAGTGTGTAAATATACAGTGTCAGTGTAAGGACAAGAGTGAAATGCTCATGATAATGAGGCTTAAAGAATGAAGCTGGAAAGAGGGGGAATATACAGAGACTTTTGTTCGATAACCGTTAAGTTATGCCTACGTATCCTCTCGTGCAATGAGGAAGTCAGAACACCGTAGTTCGACCCAAAGAGACTGAAAGATGAATTGACTTGTGAACTGCTTGCTTGTCTATGCTCAAGTGTATGACCTGTCTGGCTCAGGTGCAAACTGTCTTGCATTAGACGGAAGAAACAAGTTCTCGTTTATGAGTGAATAGGATGAGAAAAGAATCCCGAAGGAGACGATTATTGTTTGTTTTTGAGTTTTCAGTCTTTTATTGCTTTTGAAAGTTTGTCATAAGTTAATGAGCTTAAGCCTAAACCAATGGATTTAGTAAACTCATCACATCCTCCCTCTGATTAGGGGTAATGAGAATACCTTAAGTGTGAAGTCAGATTCTCACACTTAATCACCTTTGGTGCAGGATTAAGATCATTAACCTACTTGTGATTATTTAGATGTTTTTGGTGTTTTTGTTTAGTGTTAAGTAATGAGGTTAAGCCATAATCAAGGATTAAACAGACTCATTACACCATCCTAATAGAAGGATAATAGATGAGAATGTTTAAGCTGAGGAAAGCTCCTCAACTTAATCCATGATTAGGGATTAAACTCATGACAAAACAAGCCTTTGATTAAGTGGATTTTATTTAATGATATGATGATGAAGTGATTTTTATGGTTTGTAAGACAACTTGAGGGGGACTTGTCCATTAACACTAGGGTTAGTCCTTCTTAACCAATTAAGGAAGAAATAGAACCCTAATGCAAGGCCCAAGTTACAAGTGTGATGTCTTGATGATTATTAGATGAATTGATTAAAGGATTTAAACACATTAAGGGTTTAACACTTAGGATTAAAGTTATACACTCCATCCTAATAGAAGGATGCAGGCATAAACTTAATCACAAAGTCTTAAAGCCTTTAGGGTTTAGTCCCTGATTATGAGATGAGAAGAGAAAACCCAAAAGAGACACAAAGGTAAAACTAAGAGGGGAGACTAATCAAAACCCTAATCATTGTCATGCTTGGTTGTCCCTAAGGTTTGTGAGGTTTATAAGAACAATCTTCAATGGAACCACCAGGAAGCAGATGAAAGGATCAAGAGAAGCAAAGCAACTTGCTTCATTCAAGAAGTCAAGTCACTTGAAGAAAGAAAGTGGGAAGAAGAAGAATGAGCAAGCTCAAACCCAAACACATATAAAAATGCAGCATGGATGCAAGAGAGATGAAAAGAAAAGTTGTGAGAAGTGAAGGCAAATTCACTTCTCAAAATCACTTACCACCTGAAAGGTCAGAATAGAAATGCAATGCAATGCAAAATGGGATGAGATGACATGATGAGAAACAAAACCAGAAGCATTTACATGATGCTAATGATGCTTTGTGATGCTACAAACATGAGGTAACACATGGAAATGATCATACAAGTTCATGAATGCAAATGAAGCAGGTTGAGAAGCATGGACATACATGGAAAGTTATGAAGTGCACATGGCATACAACATGGCAAATACATGATGCAATGATCAAACATGCTTTCAATATGTCCTATGATGTCAAATGAATCATATGGATGCTTGAAATGTCATGGCAAGTCATGTTATGCAAGAGAATGCAAGATGGATGCATATGGAAGCCCAAATTAGGGTTTATGAACCATACATCAAACAAAAATCAAAATCAGAAGCAAACCCTAAGATAAAAAATTTGAAAATGCACTCAAAGGACCCCTAATCCTATAATAACCCAATTCCCAAAGGAGAAGTTTCAACTCCAAACCAATTTCAAGTTATGATTTTTACAAGTTTGCTAGGGTTTTAGGGTTCCTAAACAAGAAAATTATCAAACAAATGGAAAATGAAAGATCAAATCATGGCCATTTAATCTCATAAACTACATGCTAAACACAATGCAATGCAAGAAGAATCAATGTCCAACTCTTCATGGATAGACAGAAATGATTTTTGGAACTTTGGATCAAATTAATGCATAAAAATGATTTTTATTCAATGAAAAATTCTCAAAATGCATCAAGATCAAAAACTAAATTTGGTTTGAAGGTTGGACAATGTTTCTAAATGTCTTAGAACATTTCATGAATTTTTTGGTGATTTTTAAATACCTAAAAGTATTTTTAATAAATTAATTTCCATTAATCAATTAAAAATAAACTTTTAAATATTTAAAAATACTTTTTTTAATGTTAAAAATGAAAATAAAAATATTTTTGTGTCTTAAAAATTAATGAAACTCTTGACAAAAAGTTTCATAATTTTTAAAACATTTTTGCTATTTTAAATAAATTGCACAATTTAAATGAGAAAAAATGAAATAAAAACAAAATAAAATGGAAAGTATTTAGATCTAGAGGCTGAGATTTGATTCTGGGGGGAGACCATTGACCACGCGCTTTTAAAGGGCCAGGATTGCATCTGGTTGAATTAATTTAATTATGATTAATTAAACTAACTAAGTGGATTAGGGCAAAGCAAGTGAATCTGGGCCATTCGTGTACGCGGGAAGTCAAGGCAGTCAGCTAATCCAACGCCCTAGATTTAAACCTGCCTAATTAATCAGGCTTAAACCCTAATTACATTCAGGCGACCGGAGATGAGCTCCGGTCGTCTTCTCCGGCCATGTCAAAACCCTAGAACAATGATTCAGGCAACCATTCAACCAATTAAACACATCTAAGTGATCCTCTAACATCCTAGGACACGAATCCACCCTCAAACATCATTTAAACCCCAAGAATCATGCAAATCGAAGGAAACAAAATCCACGGGTGAAATTTCAGAACATCAGTACAAGCTCATTTCTTACTCATTTTTGATTCTGAGAGCATCCCCATGACCAGCAAGACATAAGCAACCAGTTTGTAACTTAAAAATCAAGCTCTGAGAAAAAAGTTTCTATGGTCATACCTGAGATGGAAGCTTCTATTTCTGGGCTTTCTGGACTACTTCTTGGTGCAAACTTACTCCATTGATCTCCCTGGTGCTAATGGCAGGCTTGGATTAAGCTTACACAAGCTATTTTGAGAGATTCCAATCTGGTATAGCAGAAAATGGGGTCTGTGTGTAGGGTGTTTTAAGCTTTACCAATGGTGGATTCTGGCTCCTTTCAATGTGTTTGACTTGTTGGTGAAGAGAAATGGGGTGTTTGATGGTTGGATAATGAGATTCGAAGAGAGAAGAGTTTTTGCAGGTTTTGTGGTATGCTGTGTTCTAGTGTGCTTCTGGCTTGTTTCTTTGTTGGTTTAGGTTCAGTGAGACAAGGTGAGGAGGTTGGTGAGACTTGCTTGAATGTTTGTAGCTTGTGGAACCAGATTCGAAGGAAAATGCAGATTGGGGAGAGTTTGTGTATGTGGGTTGTAGGGCTTGTTTCAGGCTTGCTTCATGTATGAAATGGCTAGCATTTGCTTTGCATAAGAGACTCCTATTGGTCAGATGATGTGACCTGGCCTGCTGTGATTGGGATGTTCATTTTTGCAAAAAGTCCACTTTGTTGTAAGGAGGGCATGGGCTAAGTTCTAGCTTGGTACAAGAGGCATGGGCTGCGCAGCAAGGTGTGTGTGGAAGGCTAGCATGGTTCAGCATCCAATGTAGCAAGTGGTAGGAGGTGTCATGATGGTTTTGCAACTTGATCAACTTTGGTTCATATGAAACTATCTTGCCATACAAGCCATGAAATATGAGAAACTTTGGTTCAAATCTGATTTTTAGGTCACATGTAATGTTTGTACATTGGTTTGATGTGAACTAGAAGTCACAAATGGCCTTGGTTCATGATTTTGCAAATTTTCCAATTAGTGCATAACTTGAAAATTAGTGATTTTTGCCAACTTTGACACACCATAACTTTTGATCCAAAATGAATTAGGTCATGTTCTTGTACTTTTTGAAAAGGGAAAAATGTATTCTACAACTTTCATGACCAAAGTTTTTTCCATTTGAAGCATTTTTGGATCAAAAAGTAAGGTTTGAAAAGTGACCTAAATTGACAAATTCCTTAAAAGTCAACTATGCCCTAAAAAGTCAACTTTGCAAAAACTTCAAATTCTTGAATTTTGTGAACTTCAACCTTCTTCCATGATCAAATAAATATCATATACACTCAAAATGATGAAGATCACCCCTTGGTTGGGTCATTGGGGGCCTCAGATGCCCTGATTTTGCACTGACTTGTCTGAAAAGTCAACTCTTGATCAGATGACTTCCCCATGGAATTTCTTCATGAAAATTGATATGCATACTCCCTATACCACATAGAGACCAATGGAAACAAGAATGACCAAAAAATTTGGAGTTATGGCCTCTGAAACCAAAACCCTAATTTTAGGTCAACTGTGTAGTCAAACTTGGCTCTGCATCCATACCAATCCCAGTTCTTGTGATTCTTTGGCATTCTTGACTTTGAGAGGATGTAATATGATATAAGGACACACATGGACCCCTTTGAAGTGATTGGAGATCTTTGGAGTGGCTCAAAAAGCTCTTGGATTGCTCAGATCACAAACCCTAGGTGCAGATGACTTTGAATCTATGCAGTGAATCAAAAATGAGATATGAGATGATATGACTGTGTTTATGCATATGAAATGATCACAAACCATGGTGTGAATGGGTGAGGGCAAATTTGGGGTGTTTACACTTTGTGATATGCCTTATTCCATCTTGTGTACAACTTCATTTTCTTCCCCTTTGGAAACAACTTATCTTCTTTAGTGAAGTAAGTTGTCTTCTAGCTTCTTTTACATCCTTTCTTTTTCTTCTTCTCTTCCTCTTTCCTTCTTCTTCATTAGGATAGAATTCAAACCTCATTAACCTAGGTCCATCTATGCATGACAACAATAGGATTAGTCTTTCCCCTTAGTTTTTTTTTTACCTTTAAGATCTTTTGTAGTTCTTTCTCTTCTCATATTCACACAAAAACCTAAGAAACATTTAATAATAATTGAGGTGATCTTCCTTTGTATCATACTCTCAATGAAAACCATAAAAATCATTTCTTCATTTAATTCACAAAAACACTTAATAATATCATACAAGTTAGTGAATTCAATCCCTAATCTTAGGAAACAAGCTTGAGGATCTTCTTCATTCTTAGTGGACTTATTACTCATTCTACTTTGGATGTGGTAATAAAGACACATTCCTTAGAAAAGGATTTGCCTTCACTTCCTTGTGCCACACTTCATAAAAAACTCATAAAAAACACGGGACAAAGAATAAACGTCACTCCTTCTGAACTTCTCTTCTCATCACCTTCACTCTTTACGTGCGAACTTGCTCCTACTTGTCATTTTGCAAGATGGTAACGCACTCGTATTCGAGCATGCAACACCTGAGAATTGACATAGGAAGTTCAAGCCTTAAGACACAAGCAATATTTACACCCCTAGTTAGGGGAACTACGGCGTCTCTGATCCTCATTTCCAGATGAGGTATGTAGGCAGCGGGGTAGGGGCCGTTCGAGCACTCTTTTATTTTCCCTACATTTTCCCCCTTTATTTTATTTTATCCAGATCCAGTTCCTTTTCTTTTGCAACAACTTTCATTTTTTCAACCTTTGAAACAGTTTCTTTACAAGCGTGGATCCCGTCGGGTACGGCGGACGATCTAGGGTGCTAATACCTTCCTAGGTCGTAACCTACTCCCGAGCTCAGATTCTTTGGTTCACATGACCTTTGTCCTTACTTTTCTTTTCTCTGGTTTGTGCAGCATTATCATTCCCATTCCTTCGGGATAAAAATGCCTGGTTGGCGACTCTACCTTTTCCGTGCCACTTTCGCGTTTGTACCAGGATGGAAATCCAGGGAGCGACATACAACCATTCAAATTTGTAAAGAACTAAATAATCTGAAAAATAAAATGTTCTTGAAAACTAACATAAACAAACCAATGTTTTCTGAATTGCATCAATCTCATTCAGCATATTTTATGTTCTTTAACACAAAAATGTATTGATGATCTGTTTGCTTCAATACATCTATATCTTTCATTATAGTATCTCATCATCACCGTTTATCATGGAGATTGTTATGATGACATATCATGATAAGTGACGAGGATGAGGTAAAGTAGAAATGTAGACATAGATGAATTAAAGCAAACAGAATATTAACCATATATTATGAGTTAAAGGAACATAAAATGTACCGAAATGAGATGGAAGCAATTCAGAAAACATTGATCGATCTTGGTTAGTTTTCAAATACATCTTAATTTTTAGATTATAGGGTTCTATGTCAAATTAAATGATTGCATTTTCAATAAAAGTATAGTGAAACACATAATATACATAGTATATAATAAACTAAATTACAAATACAATATCAAAAGGACAATGAAATAAACAAAATACACACACACATACACACACACACACACACACATATATATATATATATATATATATATATATATATATATACACACACCTTATAAACTCATACTATACGCTTTCTACCACCATCATCACCACCATGTATCATCTTTACTATATAGCTTCAACTATTTCAAATAAAGGAAAATTAGTTAGTATTCAAAACAAGATGAGACATTGTTAGCAAAACAAAACCCTAAGTGGGACTTTAACAAAACAAGATACTTTGTTAGCATACCTTATTAACCCATAGCCAAAGTATTGTCCATTGAAGACAAATCTGAAAAAATAAGAACAATGAACACAATGAACACAACCAACATGAAGCAAACAAGATAATGGGAACTATCTAACAAGAAGATTGAAGAAGAATACCTTATTTTCCATAGCATCATCACCATGTTCATATAGTTTTAGACTCTGCAAGAAGAAATAAATGGAGGAAGAAGCTTAAATCAAAAGGTTCTTCAGACTTCTTATATTTCTTTTCGCAGATTCTAAAACTATATGAAGTGTATGCTGCCAAAAATGTAGAGAAAAAATGGGGGCTAGGGTTTGGCTGTGAAGAAATACGAGGATACTCACCATGTTCATTTAGTTTTAGACACTGCAATAAGGAATACGGGGATTAGAAGCCTAAATAAAAAGCTTCATACTTCTTGTATTCCCTTTTGCAGTGTCCAAAAAAAAGATGAAGCCTTACTGCCAAAAATGTAGAGAAAAAATGGGTGTTAGGGTTTCGCTGTGAAGGAAACGACGCTACATGTAAATAAGGGAAACTTAATTTGCTTATATGGTAAATATTTCACAACGTTTAAAAAATAGGTATATATTTATTATAATTATATCACAACGGTTATCAACATTAACCATAATGTTACCCCTTTAATTGGTAAAAGGTTCGAATCCTTGCTACTACATTTTTTTTCATTTTATATAATTATTTAATTACGGTTATAAAACACAACTGTTGTAATACTACAACATTTGCTCTTCCCGGAAGAGGGAAAACACTCATCCTGAGTAGTGATTTAAAAATTATCATTTGAGAATATAAAATATTACATGTTATCGTCATTGCAAGCATTAAAGTATCAAATTTTTCATCTTCATCCTCATCTATAAATACACAATTTTACATTTCTTCATAATATTAAGTAACAATGAGTTCTATAAATGATCTGAATGCCAACAGAAACATCACAGAGATCACTACAAATGAAAAACATCAGTAACCAAATCAAGAGGTCTAACAAGCTAACAACACTAGGCCGGATGTGTTGAGGGTGAGGAAGAAGAAGAAGAAGAATACGACAAAAAAGACAAAGAAAAAGAAAAAGAAGGAGATGAAGACATATTATTATAACTCTGATGAAGGCAGTGAAGAAATTCCCCTAGACTATGAAGATGCCTTTATAGCTATGGGTTATGATCCTTGAAAAATATATGTATTCCCCTTTTTTAAATATTAATAAACTTATCTATTATATATAATCTTGTCTTTCATTTTTTTTAAATTTGATCAAATTCTTCTCATTAACATAAAAATGCTAAAAAAATGAAATAAAATACATGTTTAAAATGGAAAGTAAATTTAAAAAGATATAGTTGTTGAGAATCGAAGTTTGATACATATCAAAACGGTGGATATACCACAACCGTCATGATATATTAATTTTGTAATTAAATTTCATAATGAAGCGCCAGAGTTTAATTTAGAATTAAAAATTAAAAAATAACATGTCACAACGGTTGAAATAAACAACCGTTGTTATATGCAAATAGTAATAAAAATAATAGAATAACACCTTAGTTTATAGATTTCACAATGGTGTAGGCATGATCTGTTGTGACCATGGCGTCGTTGTTAACGCGTTTTGTAGTAGTGAATGTTCATTTTAGTGGGAGTGGTCCTCCTAGTAGTAGGACCCACTACATTCTGATATGCACTCAACCTGGTTGTGGATCCCTTAGAAACATGTGTTAGTTTCCTTAAAGGTAACTTGTGCCTTGCCTGAGTTGATATTTTACCTGAGCTGAATGTTTTTCCTTAGTTGACTGTTTTTCCTTAGTTGATTGAGAAGCCTGAGTAGCTTGAGATACTTGTGACTGTGATGCAGTAGTTTAAGTTGATTGTGATGTAGTGGGCTGAGTATCTTGCGGTGGCCGAGTCCTCTTGCAAGTTGATTTGTTATGTCCAGTTTGTATACACCTTGTGCATCTTACTATCATACCAGTCTTCCTAATTTTCCTATCTGACCCATCAATCTTATCCTACTCATAATTTTTACTCTTTTTGGGACTTCCAGACATTTTATTAAATTTTGGTGGCTGCACATCAGGGTAGTTTGTTCTTACCCATAATTTCGTACCATTTAGAGGATATATTATAGGCTCATACACCTTAATATACCTAGTCTTGTTATAATAGTCTGGGACAAAGTCATCAACACCAAGACCTTTACTCTTGATAGAAAAATATGCATGCACACAAAGGAGACCTGTCAGCTGCTACTTTCTACAAGAACAATCCTTATCCTTTAGGTTGACAACAAATATGTCACCTTGATTCTCTATATGTCTCGCCTAAAAAATATACTCAAATGAAATCCTAAAAGAAAACAAAAATAAGTCACATAAGAGATTATACTAAGTAAATAATGTTCAACAACCTTTCTAAACAATGTTATTTTACCTTACTATCCAATAATCGGTGAAGCTTCTTGTTTCTCCAGCTTCTTCTTAATGTTAGTGTGGCTCCTCGGACTTTCATCCCGGTGCAAATGCAAACTGTCGGCGATGTTGGAGGTTGAGGTTGAATAGAGTCTCCAGCTAGGAAATTTTATCCCGAAGGAAAGGTAATGCTGCGTAAACCTAGAAAGATATGGATAAGACGGTTGCGAACCAAAGAAACTGAGTAAGGGGGTTGGTTACGACCTGGAAAGGTATCAGCACCCATATCGTCCATTGTACTTGACGGGATCCACGCTTACTTGATTGTGTTTAAAAGGGGGGATGTATGTGCATTTGTGTATAAAAATCTCGAATGTATAGAGTGTCAGTGCAAAAGAATATGGAATTCAAGATTAGGGTTTTGAAAAGAAAAGATGGAAGAAGGAGAGAGGGGAAAGACCTGGGAACTTTTGTTCGATAACCGTTAAATTATGCCTACATATCATCTCGTGCAATGAGGAAGTAAGAACACCGTAGTTCAACTCAAATAGACTTAGATGATTTTTGGTGTGAACTGCTTGCTTGTCTATGCTCAAGTGTATGACTCATCTGGCTCGAGTGCTAACTGTCTTGCATTAGACGGAAGAAGCAAGTTCTCATTTTCAGAGTGAGTGTGATGAGAAAAGAATCCCGGAGGAGACGATTATTGTTTGTTTTTGTGTTTTCAGTTTTTTATCGTTTTTGGTGTTTTGCATAAGATTATGACACTACGCCAAAACTGCTTTTTAACAGCGCATCTTAGACAGCGCTTTTAAGAGAAAGCGCTGTCCAAGTTTAAAATTTAAAAAAAACACGAAAAATGTTCCAAAAAAATAATGAAAGCGCTGTCTAAGGGGGGGTCTTAGACATCGCTTTTAGAAAGCGCTGTCTAAGACCCCCCTTAGACAGCGCTTATAGAAAGCGCTTTTAAATATTCACCTTAGTCAGCGCTTTTGATACAGCGCTGTCTAAAGCTTTTAAATTTAAAAAAAAATAAAACCATAAGCGCTGTCTAAGGGGGGGTTTAGAAAGCGCTTTTGAAAAGCGTTGTCTAAGGCATACCTTAGAAAGCGCTTTTCCCAAAAGCGCTGTCTAAGGTCTTATTAAAATTAAAATTCAGACTTCTATTTTCGTTCTCTGTTCTTTCTGTTTTCCCTCCTAACAGCGAAAGCGAACCCTAACAGCGAAATCGTTCGTTCTTGAAAGTGTTTCAGCCATTGATTGTGCTTCATTTCTTCACTTTTTCACTGCGTTTGAAGAATCGGTTTCATTGCTTCTTCATTCATTCACCGCCGTTGAAAGAATCGGGTTCATTGCTTCAGTTCTTCGTTACAGGTTTCAGTTCTGCGTTTCATTTCATTTGTTTGACGAATCGTTCCTGGTATAATCACATTACGGTATGTGTTTGACGAATCGTTCCTGATATAATTGCTTTTTTTTTCTGGTTGTGGTTGGTTATGGAAAAATCATTTTTTCTGTTCTACGTTTCAGGTTTCATTTCTTCAGTTCTTCGTTTCATTTTTGTAAGTAACTTGTTAGTTTACATTTCGGGTTTAATTGCCATCGCTATATATGTTTTCAGAACAAAGTTCAGGCTGATGTAATGTTTTTTTATGTTTCTAGTTACTATTTTGAATGTAACTTGTATGCACCCTTTATGCAGGTGTTTATTGTGTTCTCTGTATTAGCTTCTCTGCTGTTTGAGGTTTTTGCTGTAGCATTTTTAAAAGGTATTCTTCTTAGTACTGGTCTTTATAATGCCTTTCACCTCTTAACTTTGATCAATCTTTTTATATGATTTTTATTTTATTGTGATAGATTTTTGTCTATACA
Organism: Lathyrus aphaca; assembly: GCA_963966055.1. Lineage (NCBI taxonomy): Eukaryota > Viridiplantae > Streptophyta > Magnoliopsida > Fabales > Fabaceae > Lathyrus > Lathyrus aphaca. Next base: position 458,581,968 of record OZ014522.1, on the reverse strand, counting down.
TACATTTAGTTGTACATATCATTTATGTTCTGTTAGTGTTGCAAATTTTCTTGGTATCATCTTATGATATTTTCTTTATGTCTTTTTTGTTTTCAAATGCTGATTTTGTGAGGAACCCATATGGGGGATAAATGGTTATATGTATATGTGGAACTTCCCTTTAAATGAAATGTTAATATCGATACAACTTCGAACTTTTAAAGAGGGAAAAATCTTGGTCACAAAACAAGATTTCAAAGAAAGGGTGAAGAGTTACTTTCACAGCTTGGTAGTTGGAGGCCATAGGATTTTATTGCACTTAGATAGGCTATTCACTAGAATGGAGGGCTAATATTACACCTTGTATCCTAGGATTCAGGAGTCTGGGGTAAGTGAAAGATCAAAGAGAATAGACAGTTGCAAGGTAGTTGGACTAGATATTTTATTTATACCTGAGACATAGATTGGACGAGGAGAAGACTGTATAAGATTACTCACATCTAATTGTTGTTTAGTGAAATTGATGTCTAAGATGATTTATGACGAGCGAGGTAGAAATACTTTTATCCATATCTTATGAAGTTGACTTCCAAACTAAGCAAATTATAATGAATTTATCTCATGTTCTGTATTATGAAGTTGTGTAAAAGGGTAATTAGTAGAGATTATGACAAGATACGCTACAGAATCTTAATTTGGTTTTATACCGTGGAGGTTGACCACAAGAACAATTTACTTATCGTGAAGAGTGATAGAGATATTGGACAAATAAAAAAGACTTATTGGTAACAAGTTAAAAAATGCCATTAATTTTTCTATTATTTGAATATTTTAACTAATATATTTAAATTTTATTTATCATTAATTGAGTGTTCTTTTAAATAAGTAGGAAAACCATGGATAAAACATGGATCTGTGCCGATCGAATGACCAAAGAGTACGAGAGTGGGGTTGCGGAATTCGTTAAGTATGCTGTTCAACACGCTGAAAACCCCAGACGAATGCATTGTCCTTGCTTGCGTTGTTGTTATATTGGTAAGGTTGACGCACATGGATTGAAATCGCATTTGCTGAGGCATGGAATTGATCAAAGTTATCAGTGTTGGATATTTCATGGTGAGAAAATTAACGGGAATGTTGAATCGAGTGGAAAAAGAAATACGACCTATGCTTCATACGACAAAGACACGGAAACATATGATTGTGATCGAGTTGAAGAGATTGTAGAAGCACTGGAAGAAGATCTTCATGATTGTCCTGAAATGTTTGAGAGGATGGTAAGCGATGCAGAGAAACCGTTGTACAAAGGTTGCACTAAATTCTCAAGACTTTCTGCGGTATTAAAGTTGTACAACTTAAAGGCGGGCAATGGATGGTCGGATAAAAGTTTCACAGAGTTGTTGGCCCTTATGAGAGAAATGCTACCGGATGATAATGTTCTTCCTAATCGAACCTATGAGGCAAAAAAAATGTTGTGCTCTATTGGCATGAGCTATGATAAGATACATGCTTGTCCTAACGATTGCATTTTGTTTCGTAACGAATATGCAACGTTAACTGAGTGCCCCAAATGCGGTTTGTCTCGATATAAGAAAATATTATCTCCCGCAAAAGTCTTATGGTATTTTCCGATAATTCCGAGATTTAGGCGCATGTTTCGTAGTGAAACCGATGCAAGACATCTTACTTGGCATGCAGATGAAAGAATCACCGATGGAAAGTATTGGCATCCGGCTGATTCACCACAGTGGTCGGAGATTGATAATGATTATCCTGAGTTTGGATCAGAAGCAAGAAACCTTCGATTGGCATTATCTACTGATGGAATGAACCCACATGGTCTTCAAAGTATTTCACATACCACATGGCCTGTGATTCTTATGATTTATAACCTACCTCCGTGGCTATGTATGAAGCGTAAGTACATGATGTTATCTATGTTAATCTCTGGGCCTAAACAACCAGGTAATGACATAGACGTATACTTGACACCTCTGATCGAAGATTTAAAGATTTTGTGGGAGAACGGTGTGGAGGTTTATGATGGATATAGGAAAGAAAGTTTCAATTTGAGGGCGATGTTGTTTGGCACAATTAATGATTTTCCAGCATACGGGAATCTATCTGGGTATAGCATTAAAGGTCAACGTGCATGTCCTGTTTGTGAAGACGGAACCGATACGATCCGATTGGAACTTTGCCAGAAGAATGTGTTTCTCGGTCATCGTAGATTCTTACATTCTAAACATCACTACCGTGGGTGGAGAAAAGCATTCAATGGAGACACCGAACATCGTAGAGCTCCACCCGCATTGTCAGGTGAACAAGTTTTTGAAAAGGTGAAAGATGTGTGTACTGAGTTTGGCAAGCCTTTTGCACATAAGATTGTGAAAGGTGGGTGGAAGAAAAGGTCGATATTTTTTGAATTGCCATATTGGAAGTCTTTGTACGTGAGACATTTTCTCGATGTTATGCATATTGAAAAAAACGTATTTGAAAGTGTTATCGGTACATTACTCAATATAAAAGGCAAGTCTAAGGATGGCCTTAAAGCAAGGGAGGACATGTTAAAAATGGGAATGAGAACTGAATTAGCACCCGTGAAGAAAGGAAGACGAACATATCTACCACCTGCTGCTTTTACTTTATCTAGAAAGGAGAAAAAAATTTTGTGTAAGTCTCTGAGTGAAGTTAAGGTTCCAGAAGGATACTCATCTGATATCAGAAGACTTGTTTCTATGAAAGACCTCAAGTTGAAGAATTTGAAGACACATGATTGTCACGTTATAATGGAACATTTTCTACCGATCGGTATACGTTCTATTTTGCCAGAAAAAGTAAGAAGTTCCATAACTAAATTGTGTTTTTTCTTTAGGTCAATTTGTAGTAAGGTGATCGATCCCGAGATCTTACCAACACTACAAAAAGAGATTGTAATTACCTTGTGTGAGCTTGAAATGTATTTTCCTCCGTCTTTTTTTGACATAATGGTTCATTTAGTTGTTCATCTTGTGAAAGAGACACAGTTGTGTGGACCAGCTTATATGAGATGGATGTACCCTGCTGAACGGTATATGAAAATATTAAAAGGGTACGTGAAATCCCGAAGTCGACCAGAGGGTTGTATTGTTGAACGATACATTGTTGAAGAAGCTGTTGAGTTTTGTACTGAATATTTGTCTAACGTTCAATCGATTGGACTCCCCAGAGCTCAGATTTTCGACAAAATGGAAGGTAAAAAATTAATTGGGAATAAAATTGTGACAATATCAAGGGATGAACGGGATCAAGTTCATTTGTATGTTCTGCACAATAATAATGAGGTTGAGCCATATGTTGAAATGCACAAGGATGTACTCCGAAGGTTAAATCCGAACAGAAATGAAAATTGGATAGTTATAGAGCACAATCAAAGTTTCATACAATGGTTGAAGGATCATATTTATTTGAAGCGCTCTTCAGATCCTTCTTCGGTAACAGAAAGGTTGAGATGTTTGGCATATGGTCCAAGTTTGCATGTGTTTTCTCATAGCGCATATTCAATTAATGGATACACATTTTATACCAAAGAACAAGATGATAAGAGTACTATGCAAAATAGTGGTGTCACCGTGCTAGCTGAAGCAATGCATATATCAAGCATGAAGGACTTAAACCCCAAATATGCAAATCTGTCATATTTTGGAGTTATTGAGCACATTTGGGTGTTTGATTACGAGAAGTTTCAGATTCCCATCTTTGGTTGCAAGTGGGTGAATAGTAGTGGCATACGAATGGATAAGTCTGGATTTTTGCAAGTTGATCTTACTAGGGTGGGGTACAAAGATGAACCTTTTATTCTAGCATCTCAGGCTAAACAAGTGTTCTATGTGAATGACCCGAAGAGTACAAAATGGTCTATAGTGCTTTTCTCTAACAAAGTGACTGATGATAGCGGTGTCGATCAATGTGATATTGATGTTGAGAATGAGTCATGCATTAGACGGAATGAGTTGAATAGAAATGATGAAGTTGAGGATCTTATACCGGATGAGTCATATATAAGAAATGATCATAATGAGGGAATTTGGATCAATTCATCCGTATGCATTGCTAAGAAACAAGTGATTAATATTCCAACAAAGAAAAGAAAGAGATGTTAGTGACTTAGGTAAATTATCCATGGTTTCTTTATTTTATTTTTTCGATTGTTTTGATTATAAGTTATATGTGATAATGCATGATTTCCTTATTTTTTTTGTTTTCAATTACTTTGATTATAAGTTATATATGATAATGCATGATTTCTTTATTTTTTTGTTTTCAATTGCTTTGATTATAAGTTATATTTGATATTTGATGGTTTCCTTGGTTTATTACAGGTTAGACATGGCTGATGACCAACCTGAGGAAGTTCCTAAAAAAGTATCCGCGGAAGAAGAAATTCGAAGAGGCATCACAGTAATGAGAAGGGTGGTCCAAGGAAGATCTCGAGGCATCATACTAGATGTCTATTGGAGCACCCAGGGACAGCTTATAGAACCTAATGGGCATACCTTAACTAGTTTTATTGGTGCACTAGTAAGGAATGAAATTCCCATTACATGTGATGATTGGAGAAACAAAGAGCTGAAAGAGTCCAAAGATAAAATTTGGAGTGAGATAAAGGTACAATTATGTTTTTTCAATTATGTTTTTTCAATTACCGATACTAACTATCAATCTGTATGTTTTTCTTAGCGATGTTTTAACATCGAAGAAGAAAGAAGAGGCTTTTGTATGAAATTGGCCGGAAAGCTTCTAAGAGGGTTTCAGACATTTTTATCATCCAAGTTCCTTAAGGATGCGGATGGTAATTTTGTGGATGCGGAGCTTCCCAAAAAATATGAAAGTTTGATATCGGCTGAAGAATGGGAAGCTTTCAAATCCAAAAGACAAGACCCGGTTTTTCAAAGAATAAGTGCTACAAATCGGGAAAGAGCATCAAGTCCCGCATATCCGTACCGAAAAGGACGTGTCGGATATGGACGTTTAGAACAATCCATGGTAAGTATTTTTAAATTGCGATAACAAATTTGTTCATCATATATTAGTTTTATCTGATCAAATTGTATGACTTAATGTGTAGCTGCAGAAGGAGGAAAGTTCAGAAACTTCTCTTCCTGCACATGTTTTGTGGAAGGAAGCCCGTGTGGGCAAATCTGGAGTTCCTCAAGAAGAAGTTTTACACGTATACCAGAAATGTGTAAGTATAACATTTTTTCATTAATTGAATAACATTTTTATAGACAAATATTTGACAAGTGTACGGTATTCATCTGATTTTTCAGGAGGAGCTATCTCAGTCTTTATCTCCCGATGATACTAGGAGCATACTTGGTCGGGCATTAGATGTCCCTGAGTACTCTGGTCGGGTGAAGGGTAAGGGATTTGGAGTCACTCCGACCTCCATGAGTATTAAAAAAGGAAAGGCTCCTAGTAATCGGGAGCTTCATGCAAGAATGGAAGCCATGCAAGCTGAGCTTGATGCATTGAGGAGAGAAAGAGAGGCTAGCGCCTCAACAGTATACAGAGATGCTTCGGACAAAGACAGCATCAACTGTACCTTTCAGCCGAACATTCCAGAGGTAATTACATATAATTGTCTTAAATTGAACTATTTGCTTAAATTATGTATTTGACATATATACACATTAACGATTTCTTGTTATTATTGGTTTTAGGGCATTTCCCATTGTCAGCTGTATTTGTCGTCACCATACTATCGGATGGTTGGCAAGGGAAAAGTGCATAACGTTAGCGGAGTATTACTCCACACTAGAGAGCTCCCTGCTGGATGTTTGAAGGTATCAGTTGATATTGCAGTTGATCCGAATGCAGCATTACCATATCCTAGCGATGATTCGGATGCAACAACGGTGCACGAAGCAGTAGGTTCGTTTGTTGCATGGCCGACAAACCTCATATGCGTAGGATATGAGGTATGATTAAAACTTATGTTAACTTTCCTTGGTATATTCAAAGTTTAAAATTTATGCTTAAAATTTTACTTATATATTTTCCTATGTTAAATAGACTCCCACACAATCCAAATCAAAAGAAACTGCGATTCCACGGCATACCGAGTCCACGGTTTCAAGAAAAGAGGTAATATACAATTATATGACATATATTCATGGAAGTTGTTACATTCTTAATTTGATCTAACTATTTATATGACATGTAGGTTCAAGAAAATGAGGCTAGCAATGCCTCCGCACAACAAAAAAAGGAGGTTAGCAACGCCTCCGCACGGGTACAAAGTTCTGGTGCTAAGAAGTCCGTAGCTAGGAAAAAACCTACCACCAAGTATAGGTCGTGCCTCAGGACATTTCTAGAGATGACCGATATACCGACCGGAGGTGTTCGGACTATACCTATGGAGGTAGGGATTTTCGGCTTTGATTACGAACAAATGATTGGTAATGAGGACTTCATGCAAGTTTTTGGTCGTGAAGAAATCGGCGTCAACGTTGTCAATACATATGTTAGGTAAATTCGGACTACTTTGTTTTATTAATTAAACAACTTATTTTAATGATGTTTACTTTATGTTAATGATGTTTTTATATTAGGTTTTTGTATGACAAATTGATGCGCCCCAATGGTTTGGACGTGTCATTCGGATTCTTAGCACCCGCGACCGTCAACTTAGGTTTAATGATAAGTAAACCGGATACCGTGACGGAGTACGTTCTTCGGATCCTCGTGGAGAATAAAAATGCGGAGAAGTTGTTTTTTGTACCGTTTAATACCGGGTTAGCATTTCATTCTAAATTCATCTATTATAATTATTTTCCAAGTTACCATCTAACATTTGCCTAATCATTACAGTGGACATTGGTTGTTGCTCGCAATCAATCCTATCCGAGAAATTGTGTATTATCTTGACTCGTTAGGAAATGATTGGACAACATACCCGGTTATGAAGGACCTAATTGACATGTAAGTGAGAATGTTCAAAATTTTCTTAGTTTATGTGAATTGTTCTAATTGCTTCATTTTTATTTTATTAGCGTCCTACAAGCTTTTCGTGCCCAACGAGTTATCCAGACCTCAAGGAGGGGCGCCAACTCCATTTCATGGATTAAAGTGGCAGTATATTTTTAATTACCGCGTTTTTTATTATATTAGTGATGACTACACTTGATAAAACTTAGGATTTATAATTCATATTTTTTTTCATATGTAGTGTCCTCTTCAACGTAATCAAATAGATTGCGGGTATTTCATGTTGAGGTTTATGCGAGATACTCTCATGTTGGGCCGATTAGAGATTCCCACCGATGTATGTATTTCTAACTTATGAGTTATTTTTATATTTACACATATCTCATATAATTAAATAGTTGGAATTAATTCAAAATATGTTATATTATTATGTAGTACTTTGATGAATTCAAGTGTGCATCTTATACAAAGGATCAAGTGGACGAAATCAAAGAGGAGTGGTGTCAATACATGATAGAGCTCAAAGTGTGTAATTAATGTGTACATTTGTAGTAGTATATGTAATGACTTATAAATGTAAACATAAATTTGTATATATTTTGATACATTTATGGCAAATTTGGTTTGAATTGGTTTGAATTGGTTAGCCAAATTTTGGTAAAAAAATGCCAAAATGGCATATATAAAATGTGATAATTGACTGCAAAAATCTGGTTGAAAACAGGTACCAATTCTGGTTTATAAACCTGGAAAAAATGTGGTTACAAACAAATCCTACAAAAAATTTCGTATACCTTAGACAGCGCTTTTGCCAAAAGCGCTGTCTAAGGGGGGGATTAGAAAGCGCTTTAGGCAAAAGCGTTGTCTAAGGGGGGGACTTAGACAGCGCTTTTGGCCAAAGCGCTGTCTAAGGTATACCTAAAAAAATTAAAATAGGAGGGGCTTAGACAGCGCTTTTGGCCAAAGCGCTGTCTAAGGTAGGGGGCTTAGACAGCGCTTTTGAAAAGCGCTGTCTAAGGTGTACCTAAAAAATTTAAATTAAGAGGGTCTTTTAAAGCGCTTTTGGCCAAAGCGCTGTCTAAGGGTGGGGGATTAGACAGCGCTTTTAACATTTTTAAAAGCGCTGTCTAAACCTTTAGCAGCGGAGGCTTAGACAGCGCTTAAGGCTAAAAAAAGCGCTGTCTAAGGTCTTGTTTGTTATAGTGTGAGCTTAAGCCTAAATCAAAGGTCGTAAACTCATTATATCTTCCCTGATTAGGGATAATGAGCCTACTTAAGTATGAGATAAAAAACCTAACTTAATTACCATGATGATATTGGATTAAGATCATTAATCTACTTTGGTAATTATTAAGTGTTTTTGGGTTTTTGTTCAGTGTTAAGTAATGAGTTTAATCTCCAATCAAAGATTAGTGAACTCATTACACCATCCTAAGAGAAGGATGATAGATGAGAGCACTTAAGCTGAGGAAGATACCTCAACTTAATCCATGGTTAGGGATTAAATTCATTATATAACAAGCCTTTATTAAGTGGATTTTAATTAAAGGTTAGATGAAGAAGTGTTTTTTATGTTTGCAAGACTTTAGCATGAGGGGGACTTGTCCATTGAACCCTAGGGTTAGTCCCTCTGAACCACCAGGCAGAGATGTAATCCTAATATAAGGCCCAATTTACAAGTTTAAGTCTTTGATGATTATTAGATGTCTTTGATTGAAGGTGAAAACAACTTAAAGTTTTAGCACTAAGGATCAAAGTTATACACTCCATCCTAAGATAAGGATACAGGCATAACCCTAATTCAGAGTCCCAAAACTTTAACTGTTTAGCCTTGATTATGAGATGAGAGAGAGAGAGAGACTCAAGGAGACTCAAAAGGTAAAAACTAGGGGGAACTATGTACAACCCTAAAGTAATCATGCTTGGATATTCCTAGGGTTTGTGAGGTATCAAGAGTAGTCTTCAAGTTGGCCACCAAAGGAAGAGAAGCAGATGAAAAAAGAGAGAGAGAAGGATTAGGTTACTTACTTCATGAAGAAGTTAAGTAACCTAAGAACAAGAGATAACATAAGTGAATGAGATTCACTTCAAACACAAACAAAGTGTATAAAAATAAAGAGAGAAAGAGAGGTTGGATGTGGATGCACATCCACATCCTAATCAACTTACCAAATGCACTTGAAATGGTTAGTTTGAAATCAAGATATGTACAAATTCAAAAGCATAAGTAAATCAAGAGATAAAAAATTGAAAATGCATCCAAGGGGACCCTAAGCACTCATGAAATCACCATCCAAAGGGGGAGGCCTAGAGGTTTACCAAATTCAAGTTATGGTTATCCTAAGATTGGCTAGGGTTTTGGATATTTCTCAAAGGGAAAATGCACATTAATTTGAAAATGCAAGATAAAAATGAGACAAAAATATATTTAGAAACTAGAGGTCAAATGTGAAAGATTGCAAAAAGAATCAAATGCAAACTCATCTTGGTTTGAAAGTTATGAATTTTTGAAGTTAGGGTTGAAAAATATGAATTTTAGAAACCCTAATTCAAAGGAAAATGTCAAAGCATAATCAAAACCAAAAAAGAAATTTGTGAAATGAGTTTGTAAATGTTTGTAAATGTTTAAGAAACCTCTCTGAATTTCTTGGTGATTTTTAAATACTTTAAAGTATTTTTAATTAATTAAATGGACTTAATTAATTAAAATATACAATTAAATTATTTAAAAATGCATTTTTAATGGAAAAAATAAAAATAAAATATTTTTGGGTTCTGAAAATTAACTAAAGTGATGATAAAAAATTCCAGAATTTTTAAATGATTTTTGCTATTTTTAATAATTAAAAGAAAAGAAAAGAAAATAAAATAAAATAAAAGTGAAAGTAATTCAAACGAGTGGTTCAGATTGAAAGGGGGAGGGATCAATGTTCCAGATTCAAAGTCTTGTTGACTTGGGGTATGCAGGATCTAAGGCCCACATTTAAACTAAAAATGCGCGTACCATCTGAGGGCTAGGATTCAATCTGAGTTAATTAATTATACTTTATTTTAATTAATCAAAATTAAAACTAATGACAAATCTGGACCATCCGTTTCTAACCCTAATCAAGATCCTAAGGCCATAAATGAATCTGTGCAGCTAAACCCTAAATTAACCTAATCATTTTCAGGTGACCGGAGACAAGCTCTGGTCATCTTCTCCGGCCAGCAAAATTTCCAGAATCCTATACAAGCTTCTAAACTCCTAATTTCTTGCCCATAAACACTCTCCTAACATCATACAACTCTAATCAACAAGAAAAAATCATTTATCATGCATCAAGGAGCCAAATCGAAGCAAACAAGTTCTAGGTCAAAAATTTCAGAACATCATGAAATCCTTATTTCTAACCTATTCTCAATTCTAATCATATCAGGATCATCAGGGAAGCATGGGGAATCATTTTAAAACTTAAAATCATGCTTCTGGAAAAAAAGTTCATGAAGGTTACCTGAGTTGAAGTTCTTTGAAATGGAGCTTTCTGGGCCCTCATCTTGTGCTGTCTAACCCCCTTTGACCTCCTGAAGCTATTGGCAAGCTTGAAATGAGCTTAGAGTGGATGGTTTATGAGTTTCAGTTCTGACAAAGCAAAAATCGTGTTTATGTTTGGGCTTGTTTCAGGCTATGGTGATGGGTGGGAAATGATCCGTAGGCTATGAGGAGTTGAATGGTGAAAGAAATTTTGGTTTTTGTTGGTTGAATTGTGAAATTCGATAGCATGAAGGTTTTGAGGAATTTTTGGCAATCTGAAGTTGTGTGTCCATTGCAGCCATGAAGCTTGCATATTTATAGTCTTGAGGGTGTGTATGAGCCATACCATTGGTCAAGATAGTTGGTGTGGCACTATGTGATTGGTATGGGAGAAAATGCAAAAAAGTCATGAATTGTGTACCATAGGTACGGGCCATGGCAGAGTTGGTTTCTATGCCTTAAATGCTTCAGCTTGGATCATGGATGACCCTTGTATCAATAGAATACAGTTGTAATGCTTTGATCAAGTGTTCTCAATGTTTATGCAACTTGGCCATTTTGAAATTTCTTGTGAATCAAGCCATGAAATCCTTGAATTCTTGGTCCAATTCTGATGTTTTGAAGTAGCATTGCCATGTTATGATACATTTGAGTGCATTAGAGGTCATTTAGAAGCCTGAAAATCATTTATGCATAATTCCCTCTTTGGCATGAACATGAAATTTATGTGATTTTTGCCAACTTTGCAAGGCCATAACTTGAGTTCTAGGATGAATTAGAATGAGTTCTTGTACGTTTTGAAAATGGGAGGATCCAATATACAACTTTCATGTTTGAAGAAATTTCATTTGAAACCTTTTTGATCAAGAAAGAGGAGGTTAAAAATCTTTCCCAAAATAGAAAGTTTACATTACAAGTCATTTCCATTTTTGGCAAGTTTTGGCTTTGTTCATTTTTCTTCAACTTTGTAAACTTCCAAGCATTCCAATGATCAAATAAAGATCATATGACTTCAAAATGATGATAATGGCCCTTTGGTACCCTTGTTGGGGGCCTCAAATGCCCAGAATCTGACTTTTCTTGCTCAGGAAGTTACCACTTGATCAGATGACTTCCACATTGAATTTTTCTATGAAATTTGATACACATGCTCCTTATATTATATATGGACCAATAGAAACAAGAATGACCAAAAAAATTGGGTGTAAGGCCTCTGAAACCAAAACCCTAATTTTAGGTCATCTGTGTAGGAGCCTCAACTTAGCTTCCATTCCCCTGCAGTGTTTGGACATTTCTTGACTTTAGATGACCCATGGGGGCATAAAATGATCATAGACTACTCAGGGACCCTTTTGGAATGCTTTAAGAACTTGGACATTGCTCATATTACTTCTTGGATTGCTCAGATCACAAACCCTAGATGCAGCTATGCAGATGAAATATTAAGGATGATTATGTATTGTGAAATGTATTGATAGGCTATGTAGTGATGATAATCATAAGTCAAGATGTGATGAAAGTGAGAGGGAAAATTTGGGGTGTTTACAGCTTCCCCTATTCAAGCATGAGTTAGCTGTGTAGGATGTAAGTGTCTGGCTTAACAGACAAACAAGATAACTTGTGGTTGAATACCAAGATGTCCAAAATTTGCGCTCACTGGGGAAAAAGAAGAAAAAGGATATAGATTGTAATAGACAGTATAAACTGAATATCAAATGATAGCGACGGAGGAAGACCATCGAGCAGAGGACGACTGCTGGGGAAAGATACAGTGAGAAACGCATTGACGGGGACGACCATCATGTTGGGGAGTTAAGAATCTGCGACGGGGATGGCCATCGGGTAAAGAAAGGTAATTTTATTGGGGATTAAAAGCACTAACGGGGATGATCGTCAGGCTGATGAATAAAAGAAACGCGACGGGGACGGCCATCGGGTGAAGAATAAATAAATCAATGATGAGGGACGGTCATCAAAAGGTGAAGGATGATCACTGAGCAAGGTACGGCTGCTGAAGATTATCGCGACATAGGACGAATGTCGGATAAAAAGATCGAAGATGGGGACGACCATCGGATAAATGATGAGGTACGGTCATCAAAAGGTGAAGGACGATCATTTAGCAGGGTACGGCTGCTGAGAGTTATAGCCACATAGGACGAATGTAGGATAAAAAGATCAATGATGGGGACGGCCATCGGATAACATGATGAGGGACGGCCATCAAAATAAATGATGAGGGACGGTCATCAAGAGGTGAAGGATGTTCACCTAGCAAGGGACGATTGCTCTGTTGGGGATTATCTCGACATAGGACGAATGCCGGATAAAAAAGATCGACGATGGGGATGGCCATCGGATAAATGATAAGGTACAGTCAATAGAAGGTGAAGGACGATCACCTAAAAGATATCAAGACATAGGACGAATATCGGATAGAAAGTTGCTTTGTTGGCGACTTCTGGGGAGAGATGAACACGGACGAGTGTTTAAGCCCTATAGATAAGATGGTATAAGTGTTTCGACAGTGATACAGACGAGTATCCTTAGAACTATGATACTGATGAGTATCGATAGAAACAAACGCTGACGCGTGTTTAAGGAGTGATGATACGGACGAGTATCAACGGTTTGAACAAGGAACACGGACGAGTGTTGATCTGCTAGGGAGATGCATAAGATACAGACGAGTATCAAGGAAATATGCATAAGTAGGATACATACGAGTATCAGAAGGATTGTGTGTAGGCATGTACACGCATTTGTATTGAGAGTGCAAAAGGATATTTTGGCTTTTATCTGCAGGGGATAAGTGTTTTGCGTATTGCTGGAGGAGTGATTTTGGTATTTGCAGGTGACTGGCTCGAACCCGACTTATGATTATGCAAATGTTTGATTTTTTGCCGTAATGCTCCGTATTAGACAAAATGCTACGCTCTGTTTGGGGAGAAATGATGCGAATGCTATGATTTATGCAAATGGGGGAAACGAGATCAGAGATCTGAAATCTGCTGGGTGAACGGATCACTGGGCGATCTGTGGGGAGAAAGGATCACTGTACGATCTGTGGTGAGAAAGGATCACTGTACGATCTTTCTGGAGATCTCTGGGGGAAGAACTCTATGGGGATCCCATGCCGGGGATGAGAAGATCTGACAACTTGCTGGGGACAAGTGGTTCAAGCATTGCTTTGGAGATCCTGCTTGGGGAAGAGTGAACTTTTGGGAAGTAATCCGTCGGAGGTCCAGCTTTGTGGGGGATACTCTGAGGGGATGAAAAGCTTCGTAGGGGAATACTTTCATCAAGTAATCTTTCTGATGATGTGACTGCCGGTTTGGCTGGGGATATAGTTCCTGACACGCCCCATGCTGTGAAAGGTTGTCCGCCTTGAGTACCTGCAACCTGTTAAACAAAAGAAACGCACAAGTTCCCTGAGGTATCCTCAACTGGATTCCGTCATAGGAGTTAGGCTCACTTAAGAGCACATATTTCCTGCAAGCATTTGTTGAAAATGGCTTATATGTTTTCATGCAAATGTTGTATTACGAACTTTGGACATTTTGCAAACAAAACAAAAAGGTACAAAACAGAGTATGAGTGAATATTGATTTTATTGATTTGTGTGCCCTGAATAGGCGAGTACAGTGAGGAAGCTAATCCCTGAGTTGATGCTTCAATGAGCTTTCTTTGATATGACCTGTATGACCTGAACGTTCTTCTTATCTTGCTTTCTGAAGAAAGTTGATTTTGACCGACGCTTTGTCCTTTCGAAGCTTGCCATGTTATGTGAGTGAGATAGACGAATTCAGAATGCAGTTGTTCGCTTATTCCCTGATTTTGCGTGGATCGCCCTTTTGGGTTTTCAATCCACCGGGATACCCTTTTTTGTCTGAGTTGTCCGATGCGGCTTTTCAACTGAGCGGGTGTACATTTTTTTTCATTTTTTCCCTAATTTTTGCCCAAGTCTTTTATTCTGTTTTTGACTCTCCGCGATGCCCTATTTTTCCCTGGACTTACATTCTGTTTTTATGTCCAGCGGGTCGTTTATGCGAAGTATTTTTTAACTGCATCTGAATTCGCAGGAGATAAGAATTTTTCGCCATCCATGGTTGCGAGCATCAGTGCTCCGCCTGAGAAGATTTTAGTTATCATAAAGGGACTTTCATAGTTTGGCGTCCACTTGCCTATGTGGTCCATATGAGGAGGAAGGAGTCTTTTCAGTACAAGCTCTCCCACTTGATATACTCGAGGCCTGACTTTTTGATCGAAGGATTTCTTCATCCGTTTCTGATATAACTGGCCATGACAGATAGCTGCTAGCCTTTTTTCTTCAATCAGGCTCAGTTGGTTATAACAAGATCGGACCCATTCTGCTTCGTCTAGTTTTACATCCATCATTACCCGCAAGGAGGGTAATTCAACTTCAACAGGTAGGACTGCTTCCATACCATACACAAGTTGATAAGGTGTTGCCCCGGTAGATGTTGTGATGGAAGTTAGGTACCCAAGCAAGGCGAATGGTAACATTTCATGCCAGTTTTTGTATGTGACTACCATCTTTTGCACAATCTTTTTAATGTTCTTGTTAGCCGCCTCAACAACGCCATTCATCTTTGGCCTGTAAGGAGAAGAGTTGTGATGTTGAATTTTGAAATCCCGGCATAGCTTTGTCATCATTTTGTTGTTAAGATTTGAACCATTATCAGTAATGATTCGCTCGGGAACTCCATATTGACAAATGATATCCCTTTTCAGAAATCGGGCTACCACTTGTCTGGTGACATTTGCATACGAAGCTGCTTCGACCCATTTGGTGAAGTAGTCAATGG
The DNA here is from genome assembly GCA_963966055.1 of Lathyrus aphaca. Lineage (NCBI taxonomy): Eukaryota > Viridiplantae > Streptophyta > Magnoliopsida > Fabales > Fabaceae > Lathyrus > Lathyrus aphaca. The sequence goes on along the minus strand of OZ014522.1, from coordinate 458,566,677 downwards.
CTACCAGGATGAATCTGTGATCATTTGACGCAGTTGGTTCGATCATTTGACGAAGGGCCAAGGTGAAGACAATATGTTCAAAGGATTGGGAGGCACATGCACTTTATCTGCATAAATCTGGCATTTATGGCACTTTCTGGCATAGGCACAACAGTCTGCATCCATTGTGATCCAATAATAACCTGATCTCAACAATTTCTTCGCCATTGCATGTCCTCCGGCATGGGTACCGAAAGAACCTTCATGTACTTCGTGCATTAGTAGGTCTGCTTCCTTCTTGTCAACACATCTGAGCAAGACCATGTCGAAGTTTCGCTTGTATAAGGAGCCATCAGTATTGAGGAAGAAACTTTCGGCTAGCCTTCTCAATGTCTTCTTATCATTAGACGGTTCCCCATGTGGGTATGTCTGAGTCTCCAAGAAGCATTTGATGTCGTGGAACCAAGGTTTGTTGAAAGTAACCGTGTCTACAGAGACGACATATGTCGGTCGGTCCAGTCTGGATACTAAAATCCGAGGTACATAGTTAGCAGTCTGTACTTTGATCATATATGAAATGGTGGCCAAAGCGTCTGCAAACTGATTCTCATCTCGAGGGATGTATTCAAGCTTGACTGTTGTGAAGAAAGTCAACAATCTCCTCGTATAGTCACGGTAGCGAACCAGGTGCTCTTGATGAGTATACCACTTGCCATTAGTTTGGTTGATCACCAAAGCTGAATCTCCTAATACATTCAAGGTTTTGATCCTGAGGTCAATGGCTTCCTCAAGACCCATGATACAAGCTTTGTACTCGGCTTCGTTGTTAGTGCAGGCAAAGGTGAGCCTTGCTGAGAAAGGCATATGGACTCCTTTGGGTGTAATAAGCACTGCACCAACCCCACGACCGTTACAATTAACTGCCCCATCGAACATCATAGTCCATGCTTCTTATGGATCAGGCCCTTTAGTGTGAATAGGCTCTTCACAATCTTTTGACTTCAAGAACATGATATCTTCATCAGGGAAATCAAATCTCATAGGCTAGTAGTCATCAATGGGTTGCTCGGCCAGATAGTCAGACAATACACTACCTTTGATGGCTTTCTGAGAGGTGTACTGAATATCATATTCCGTTAGAATCATCTGCCACCTTGCAACCCTTCCGGTAAGTGCTAGCTTCTCAAATATGTACTTGACTGGGTCCATTTTTGAGATCAACAAACTAGTATGAGTCAACATATATTGTCTTAGTCGGCGAGCAGCCCACACTAAAGCACATCAAGTTTTCTTGAGCTGTGAATCACGTTGTTCACAGTCGGTAAACGTTTTGCTTAGGTAGTATATTGCATACTCTTTTCGACCAGACTCGTCATGCTGGCCCAACACACACCCCATTGATTCATCTAATACTATCAGGTACATTATTAGAGGCCTTCCTTCAACTGGAGGCATGAGAATTGGAGGTTCTTGCAGATACTCTTTGATCTTATCAAAAGCTCTTTGACAATCATCGTTCAACCTGACTGTTTGTTCCTTTCTTAGCAATTTGAACAAGGGCTCGCAAGTTACAGTGTGATGAGATATGAACCTTGAAATGTAGTTCAATCTACCTAAGAACCCTCGAACTTCTTTCACAGTCTTAGGTGCAGGCATTTCCTGAATTGCTTTGACTTTGTCGGGATCAACCTCAATTCCTTTTCCGCTTACAATAAAACCCAGCAGCTTACCAGAACGTACCCCGAATGTGCATTTGTTGGGGTTCAACCTTAAATGATATTTCCTCAGACGCTTGAATAGTTTCAATAGATTTACCAAATGCTATTCCTCTGTTTGGGACTTAGCAATCATGTCATCCACGTAACACTCAATTTCTTTATGGATCATGTCGTGGAATAATGTTACCATAGCCCGTGGATATGTTGCACCAGCGTTCTTTAGACCAAACGGCATCACTTTGTAGCAGAACGTGCCTCAGGGAGTGATGAAAGTTGTCTTCTCCATGTCCTCAGGTGACATCTTTATCTGATTGTATCCAGAAAATCCATCTATGAAGGAAAATACCGAGAATTGAGCTGTGTTGTCTACCAATACATCAATGTGAGGTAATAGGAAGTCATCTTTCGGGCTTGCTCTGTTCAGATCCCGGTAATCTACACACATACGCACCTTGCCATCCTTCTTAGGTATGGGTACAATGTTAGCAACCCACAGCGGGTAACTAGTTACAGCAAGAAAACCGGCATCCCACTGCTTTTGTACTTCTTATTTGATTTTCATGGCCATGTCTGGGCGAGTACGGTGCAACTTCTATTTAACTGGCGGGCAGTCTTATTTAAATGGAAGCTTGTGCATGACAATATTTGTATCCAAACCCGACATATCTTGATAGGACCAAGCGAACACGTCGACATATTCTCGCAGCATACTGATAAGTTGTTCTTTTACTGGAGCTTGCAGACTGGCTCCAATCTTCATCTGTTTCACATCTTCCTTGGTACCAATATTGATAGTCTCAACCTCCTCCAGATGAGGAGCAATCACCTTTTCCTCTTGTCTCAATAACCTGGCTAACTCTTCAGGTAAATATTAGTCTTCTTCAACCCCTTCATCTGCATGACTAATCGGATTGTCGAAGTCATACGAAGTCATAGCAGTGACGTTATTGTTGCAATCTGGAGGGCTATCTCTGCAAGGGTTGAGATTTGGTTCATTTTAGTGATTGATTTTATCTTATTTAGAAAAAGTGAATGAAGTTATTATTGAGAAAAACATTGCCATTCATTGTTTTGTGTGAAAATAACAAAACTGAAAAGACAGTGAGCGAAAAAGAAGATTATTTGCAAAAAGATGTCCATTGTTCATTAATATTCAATTTGCACAAAATACATATGGCCCTATTGCAAAATGAGTCCAAAACATCTTGGGCAAGATGCAGGACTTTGATGCATGCTTAAAACAGGAAATAATAATTACTCTGCAGCAGTAACCCTTATAATTTCCTGGGAAGACCAATCGAGGACTTGTTGGCCCGAGACTTTTGGACGGATCCAACTTTCCAGGTTGTAGTCGCTCTCAGCCTCGTCTTCTAAAGTGTTGACAGCATCCGAGGTCAGCATTCCCCCACTTATGAACTTGGGAGCTTCAGCAGCCTCCTCTAGAACTTGTCGGGATGGTCTGTAACCCAAATCGAATTTGTCTTCTTTCATCTAAACCTTCAGTAGCTTGACCCAGCCTTGGGCATTCCCTTCTTCCACAACCTTTCGAGCCTGTTTGTAGGAAGCAATTGAGGTGCCCATCCTTTCCTTTTGGGATACAGCAGACACCTCAGTTGTAGCTTCGTTGATATTCAAAGCTTCAAAACCCTGACTCATGGTTTCATGGATTTCTCCATCCATCTCTATGTACTTGTATGTATCCAGGTGAGTGACAAAGATGTCTTCCTCTCCACAGATGGTGATAATTTGGCCTTCCCACTCATATTTTAACTTCTGGTGAAGGGTTGACGTTACTGCGCCGGCGGCGTGTATCCAGGGTCGACCCAACAAACAACTGTAGTTTGGCTGTATGTCCATCACGTAGAAGGTAGTTTTGAAAATTTGTGGGCCAATTATCACAGGAAGTTGTCGCTCCCCGGATTTCCATCCTGGTACAAACGCGAAAGTGGCGCGGAAAAGAGTTAGAGTCGCCAGCCAGGCATTTTTATCCCGAAGGAATGAGAATGATAATACTGCACAAACCATAAGAAAGAAGAGGAAAGACACGGGTCCTATGAACCAAATAGACTGAGTTCGGGAGTCGGTTACAACCTGGGAAGGTATTAGCACCTAGATCGTCCGCCGTACCCGACGGGATCCACGCTTGTAAAGAAAATGTTTCAAAGGGTGAAGAAATGAAAACTACTGCAAAGAAAAGGAACTGAACTAGAAAACAAAAGAAATGGGAACTGAAAAAGAAATGAAAAGGAAAAAATGTAGGGAAAATAAAGATTGTGCTCGAATGGGCCCTACCCCGCTGCCTACGTACCTCATCTGGACAATGAGGATCAGAGTCGCCGTAGTTCCCCTAACTAGAGGTGGAAAAGATTGCTTGTGAATTAAGGCTTGAACTGCCTATGTCAATGCTCAGGTGTTGCAGGCTCGGACGACGAGTGCATTACCGTATTGCAAAATGACAAGTAGGAGCAAGTTCGTACGATGAGAGTGAAGGTGATGAGAAAAGAAGTCCCGAAGGAGAGACGTTTATTGTTTGTCTAGTGTTTTTTATGAGTTTTCTATGAGTGTGGCACAAGAAAGTGAACTCAAGCTTTTTTCCATGGAATGTGTACTTGATACTACATTCCAAGATGGAATAATAGAACAAGCACACTCAAGTAAGGAGAAGATCCCCAAAACTTGGTTCCAGAGATTAGGGCCTAAGTTCACTAACTCGTTGAATTTATTAAGTGTTTTTGTAATTTTTGTGAAGAAGTCTATTTTATGATTTTCTTTGTGAAAGTAGTCTCATGATTAGACTTGTACATCATGCTAGACAAGCTTGTACTATCCCAAGATGGGAAGACTACAAGTTCCCATGGAATAAGTCCATACATACAAGGCTACCTCAACCATTATTAAGTGTTTTTTAGGTTTTGGTTTTGAGATGAGAAGAGAAAGAAACAAAAGGATCTTAAAGATAAAATCTAATGGGGAAAGTATAATCCTAAATTTATCATGCAAAGGTGGTCCTAAGGTTAGTGAGGTTTACTATCCTAAAGGAGGAGAAGATAAGAAAAGAAAGAGAAGGATGAAGAACCATGATGGCCTAAGCACAACTCAAGTTAAGAAAGAATAAAAGAAGATGAGGAAGAAGATAAGATGAAGAAGAAATAAGATAAGGAAAGGAGAATGCAAAATAAAGGAGTAATCGAACAATGCATAAATAGAGCCTACACCAGTAGGACTTCCAGATGCAACAACATGAAACAAGTAAAATCGGGCCTCAGTGGTACCTAACGGAGAAGGTCCGTTGCCTCTTCAATGCGCACAAAAGAAACTCAGGAAATAATATCAAGTCCAGAACAAATTCAAAAGTCAAGCGCAATTGTCCATTATCAGGGTATCAAGCAAATCAGAATATCAAATATGAGCGTAAGCATCCAACGTCCAAGACGACCAACAAGAGGAACCAAAATGAACACCAGGAACCGGTCCACGCAAAGTCAAAGTCTAAGTGTAAATTGTATCCAGAGATCTCAAGATTGTAATAAATCACCAGGTTGTTATCAAGCGACATCCACCATCAAGCATGAAGTCTGCAAAACATCGAGCGCAAAACTTTAACCAAGATTAAACAAGAATCTTATTTAATTAAACTAAATAAATTGAAACAAACTAAAACTAAAATTATATTAATATTAATAATTATATCCAAATTCTACTAAAACAAAACTCAACTAAATTAAAATAAACAAAAACAAAAATAAACAAAATTAAATCCTAATAGAATTCTAAACTAAACTTAATATTAATTTAAAAAAACTGATTAAGAACAAAAATAAGAATTAATTAAAATGGGAAGAAAATGACAACAAAAAAGGGGAGAAATCCGCTGGATCTGGGGGTGCTGAGAAAAAGTGGGCTCAAGCCCAATTCCAACAACAACAGCAGAAGGGGGGCGCTGGAAAATGGGAGTGCAGAGAGAAAACAAATTCAACGTGGGCCTAGCCCAGTTCCCAACAATGACACTATTATAGAATATATTTTTGTTTGTTTTTTTTAACGAAAATAAATAAATAGATAAATAAATATTTATAAATAGAAATCAAGACCCTAAAGCAAACACAATGCCCATTTCTTCAGAAAAAAACAAAATGCAAAAAGAAACTGAATCATGCCGCCGCTACACATCACGATCTCCTCCATTCTCCACCGTCGGCCTCCATTCATCATTGCAATTTCCTCATCAACATCATCTCCGGGTCTTCCCACTTCAATCACTTTTGCGCGATTTCGCCGATCTCTCCGTGCTTCAACTCAATCAAATCTCAGTTTGCTTCTCAACGATCTCTCTCAATCTCGTTATGCTCCGCAGTTGTGATGAACCTCTCTTTCGATCTTCTCTGACTTTGTTCTCAAACTCCCCTTCTTCTCTTTTCTTCTTTCTGAATTTCGGTTGTTGTTGTTAAGTGATGGAGGGTTGAAAGTTTGTGTGGTCATCGATTTAAGGAGAAGGAAGCTCGGTTAAGGGTGTTGAAGAGGGGAGTGATTTGAGTTTGTGGATGTTTCTGAGTTTATGGCTTGAAGGTAATGAAGGTTTGAAAATTTATGAACATAAAGTTGTGTAGTCAATGGTCTATGCGGCTGGTTGATGATGCTTATTTATTTTTTTTTCTTTATGAAAACAGGAACAACAACAAGTTATTGGTGATGATGTAATGGTGTGTATGTTTGCGGTGAGGAGAATATATGGAGATGGTGGTGATTTCGGTTTATGGCTGTGTTATGGTTTGGAGTCTGAAGAAGGGAACAAACTGTTGTTGGTTTTAGTGAATGAAGGAGGAAAAGAATAGTGAAAATTAATGTGGTTTTTGTGAGATTGATGAGGGTTCCCCCGTGTTAAAGGAGAGATTTGTGTATTTGAAGAGTGAAAAAGAGTGAGAGCCGAGAATCATGTTGTTGCTGGTGTGTGTTTTTGATGTGAGTTTTTTGAGTGAAAATTTGTTACAATGGTGAGGGTGTGGGAAATGCGTGTGTGGGCCTGTGAAAGTTGGGTTGAATTGGTGAAAAAATTAGTGGGTTGTGTGTGCTGCGTGTGATGGCTGGTTGTATGATATTGTAATGGTTGGCAAAAAAATGCATGTGCAGGTTGTTGTATTGTTGCTATAAGTTTGTTGAGTAGTGGTGGGGTCAAGTAGTATGCTGGCATTTTTCTTTTTGCTGAAAGAAATAAATCATCCGTTTTTTTTTTGAAATTGTGAGTGTGGAAGAAACAAATGCGTGAGGCATATGGTCCCATGGAGTGATATTTTGATGGGTGTTCTGATGTGTAGCACATGTGAGAGGGTATTGAAATGGTTTTCTTTTTTTTGGTAAATAAAATTGACAAATGGGCCTTAGATATATGAAAACATGAATAATAATTTTTTGTGTTAATGAATATTGACAAAAAGAATTCAAAATGAATAATGAATCTTAAAATTTATTAGATGGTTATTTGGACTAAGAAAAAATAAAAAATGGGCTTGGTTTTGAAATGTGAATAGAAAATTAGATGGGGAAGAAAATCGGGTAATAATTTTGTAAATGGACATGGATTTGGATATTGAAGAAGAAATATAGATATTGAAAAATGGATCCTAAAATTGGATTATGAGTTAAACCAAAAATGAATTGAAATATGGATAAATGGTTAAAAATGATTTATGGGGAAAAATGAATTAAATTAATCGGTCTAACAATGGATGTGAACTTAGAGAATAATGGATATTAGATAAACTTAAAGGATGAATGAAAAGAAATTTGATTTAGGAAAAGAAATGGATTCGAATGATGATGGAAAGAAAAGAAGGTCTAATGGGTTTTATTAACAAATGGATACGGATAGAAAATTGGTTAGAGATATGGACAATAAAATTCAAAATGAACTTGAATACACCCTCTGTCAATATTTTCCACTTATGTATCTTGACTGAATTCAATCCAAAGACCACACTTGAAACTCTTTCAACAACTCCTGATTAAAAAATGGATGAACACACTCCTGAACCACTAAACAATTCGCCACTGAAATAACAACCATCTGATTTTCCGAACCAAACCTCACACGAATCATTGCTTGATAATCTGAAGAGCCACACACTGTAATTTAACTTTGGATACCTACTGACTGAGAAATAAATCACTGACACAAATAACTTGCACTTGAAGAAATATCTTGATAGTTTGACCAGGATTAGGTCAAACATCCATCTGAGCTGGATCGTAACTGAATAACCACACTTGAACCGAAACCAGAGTTATTAAGAAATCGAGAAACACTAATATCCTGAGATGCTGAGAAGGAGAATAGCCTTGTAACCTGATGAAGCAGAAATCCATGGTGACGAGCCAAATGAATCGGTGAATAATTTTCAGACTTGAAATCCTTATCAGGGAAATAAACCCTAATTCCTCAGAAGATACGATCCCATGTCTTAGGAGCTTATGCAAATGGTATGCAAAAATGCGTATGAATGCAAAACGAAAAGCTGACAAAGATAGAAGACCAGAGGTCAAATTTAGGGTATTACAGCTGCCCCGATTCAAGCAACTGTTAATCTGAAAAGGATGAGAGCAACGGCTATCAGACGTTCGAGATAAACAGTGATTGAATACCATAAAGACCCTGAAAATTTGCACTCTGCTGGAGGATGCAAGCAATGGGAAATAAACCCAACCAAATGACACTTTGGCGACTGAAGTGGGGAGAAAGAAGACGAGCTCCTTCCATGTTGAACTGGAACTTCGGATAGAAAGACTTAGATAGCTGAATCTTCTTCATACAAACCTGTTACGCCAGGAAATAGACATACGAGCCCTCACACATTTTGTAATATATGATCTGAGACAGACAAACCTCCTTCGGATATACCTGTTACGCCAGGAACTGGTAACCAATTTGACTTTTAATCCCACTGTCAGGACTTCAAACCTCTTCAACACAGACGAGCATTGGATGATCATCAAGAGAACACAGACGAGTGCCATAAGTCACCGATACAAATGAATATCAGACGATGATCTAAGAAACACAAACGAGCACCTCGGGCGATGATGCAGACGAATATCAGCCACTGGTACAAACGAATACCAGAAATCCAACACAGAGGAGCATTTGGAGTAGCAATACAGACGAGTACAAGAATGATTATCAAATCAACACATATGGATATAATCTAACACAGACGAGTGTGAAGGACGATACAGACGAGATAATGCAGACAAGCTTCAAACAGATAACGAACATATACAAGTGCTGGAGAACGCATACGAGCATCACCTAAGTTCAAACACAGACGAGTGCCGAGCACCAAATGGATGTTACACACAAACAAGTGCTGGGAATCGCAAACGAGCAACAACATCTACCAACCATGGGCGACTGCTGGGGAAAGCAAACGAGCAATAACAACGTGTGAACACAGACGAGTGTTGGGGCAATGCTGACGAGCAACTACCAAACATCAAACACAGACGAGCGTTGGGGAATGCAGATGAGCAACAAACAAAGTGCCTTGATTGGCAGCAAGAATCTCAATTCTGCGGGGGAGAATAAGGTCAAGATGCTTTGACACTTAACTCTGGTTAGGGGGATGAACGACTGTTCATATCATCACCTTGGGCCAAAAATAAATTGGCGACTTCTCTGGGGAATATTCCAATGATGGGAGTGAATCCCAAACGTGCAACGATGTGGGGAATAACCATCTTCAGACTCGGCTGGGGAAGATGCTTTGTCAATACCTTAGCTGGGGAGAGAATTCTGCTAATTCTAAGCTCTGCCGGGAATACTTCATTGTGGAAAGACAAATCTGCTTGGAGACGAGAATAATTCAGTTAGCCTTGAAGTTCTACTGGGGATATCATCTGCTCTAACTCAGTTGGGGAAATGTCAACCTTCTGGATTAGCTGAGGAAATTTTTTGGCAATGCTCTGCTGAGGAGAGACTTTGCTGGAGAATTAGAGATCACAATAAGCCAAATTATGCCCCGGGTATAGTATGATGACTATGTGGGAAGATATGCCAATGAAAATTGGACTTTGACTGTGGAGAATACCAACTCCTCATGAGGAAACCTTGTCGGCTGAAGGAAGATTCTACGCTCGGGGAAGAAATAAACTTCCAATTCCCTGCTGGTAAAATAAATGTCAAATTCCCTGAGAATTAAGAGAATGCTTCAAGCTTCTGAGTTCAACAGTTTCAAACTGATTATCATGATTGGACAAGCATTCCTTACTCCTCAATTATGCCTCAAATTGCATCGTCTATAAAGAGATTGTCTCCATAGGATTTTACAGAAGACTTGGCATCCAGAATTGCCCCGGCGTCTTCAAACTCTCGCAGAAATTCAACAAATTTTGAGATAACTGCCCCAGATTACACCTTGTAACGGCTCTGCCCCACATCAGAAAGAAAATAGAAACCATGCAGTATGAGGATGCAATGCAAATGATGCAAGATGCAGACGTATGCTCATGATGCTAAGGATATGATGATATGAGTTGCGGGAGCTAAAACAAGGATGGTTGAGCGTAAGGCCAGGTTGATAGAGATTTTTGGTATTTTTGGTTTTTGGTTGCCAAGCAATTGGACTTTGAAAGTGAAATACCATACGAGAACCGGTTTATTGAAGGTAGGCCAACAGACGAGAACTGATGGGCAAAGAATAATTCGTCAGACGGGAACTGACTCCTTGGGTTCATTGTCAAACAAGAATTGACTCTGAAAAAGAATGACTACCAGACGAGAACTGGAGTCCAAAAGGCTAAATGAAAAGGTGACCAGACGAGAACTGGTTAATAGATTCGCCTACCAGACGAGAACTGGTATTTGAAGTTGGTTTTCCAGACGAGAACTGGACTTCGGGTTGGTTTGCCAGACGAGAACTGGACTTTAAACGGTCAAAAATTTGGGGTTACGAGGCCCCGTGATGTGAGATTGATGTTTTTTGGGGAGTAGGATGCCCAATGCGCTTATGATGCGTATGCTCTAGCGAAGCGACATGAATAATGTATGCAAATGATTTATGCAATGATTATGAAAGGCTAAAAAGCTCCCGAGTTGGGAAGAAAGATCTTTGGTGACAAGGCTTCTGGTTGAGAAGGGTGGCAAAGGCGAGGGTGGGTAGCACGATTTCCTGATACTCGTCTTGAACTTGGAGATCACTGATATAACCTGCTCTGTGTAGCTAAACTTACCCCTGTTGGGTGAGTCTCTGAACAGACTGTCACTGATTATCCAATTCCTGGCATGGCAGACTTGGATGTTATCTCGAGGAGAGTTGTACTTAGTGAGATCTGGAAGCGTCCTGCCCCGGTATGAGCGTGGAAGCAACTTGACTCATTCTGACTGAGCATTGGACGAAATCATCCTTGGTCAACATAAAATTAGGGTGGCCTGCCCCTGTTTGGTAGACTCAGCTCTGATCAACTGACTCTTGAATGATGTTCCTCAATCAACTGATGCTTGGTAACTTGCTTTAGAATAACGGATGCCTTGGTCGACAAAGCCACTGGATAACATGCCCCTGATTCATAGGCTAACAAGATACTCTTGATTCTGGTCATCACTGTTGAATGATCAAATTCTCTCATGATTGCTCTTTGTAGGAACTTCCCTGGTGTCACAAACTGACTTGCACTTAAAACTGTTCATTCACAAATGGTAATTTTAATGCAGTGCACCTGCAAGTTTTGAAAATTTATTTATTTGAATGTTATGACAGTGTGTGACAAATGGATGATTAGTCCAAACGTAGTGCTGAGTTAGCAAATCGTTAGGATTCAGTTTATGCAACCTTGTCACAATATGCTTTCAGAATTGAACTTAATTCAGTTAGGACTTTCAAGGGTTATGACGTGGTCTTGTTCACGGTTTTAGAAAGAAAGATTTATAGCTCAAAGTTTATTTGTGCCCACCCATTCTCCTTGATGTTCTCCAGTCCTACGTTCAGCTAATTCGGCCTAAGCGCTCGCCTCTCGAAAGGGTTTTGTAATGGTTGAGGAACCAATGACGTTGACGGTTTAAGTACCAATGAGGTTTCTTGGAGTAACAGTCACCCCTTCTGACTTTGTGTCTGGATTCACACGACTTTGTTCTTATGGAAGATTTTTCTTTCTGATGATTTTATTCCCTAACTTTTGCTTGGACTGATTCTTTTTTTTTTTGAATTGTTTTTCGATTTTGAAGTCCAGCGGGATGCCCTAACTTTTGCCTAAGTCATTTGCTTTCACTCTTCTTTTTTTTTCTTTTTTTTTCGACTTAGCGGGCTTTTATTTCTTTTTTTTTCTTTTGATTTTTTTTCTTGAACAAATCGTGTGACACTGACTTGTATGACTTGCTTAACAAGGTAATGACTGTCTCGTTCCTTTGTTGTTGAGGGGTAACCATTGTGGTTTTACGTCCCTTGACCTCTTAAGGTGTAATGAATAAAAGGCAATGGATCCTCGGATGCACACTCCTTTGGAAATTTGAACGCTCGGTCAAATTAACTGATAACTACCCTACCCTGGGTTGGATGTGAGGGTTTTTTCGCTCAGAAATGAAACTCCTACTTCAAGGCTCGAAGGGGTTGACGAGGGTCTATCTCCCTCATATCTCCGGTGTTTGGGAATTGAAACAATGCATGTACATCGTCAGCAGATTCTACTCTGAAAGCATACCTTCAACAATTATGGGTACTCAGTTGTCATCATCCTCCCTCAAACCTGCTAAACAACAGTGAAATAAATGGGAGGTAAATGGATGCAAAAAAATTTAGTTTTTTTTTCCGATGCAAGTAAAGAAAAGTGAGCGAATGTGACATAATTGATTCAAAAAGCATGATCACTACATTAACATTACCATTCAAAATAACAATGCTTAAAAGACAAGTAGCTGCTAACAGGAAAGAAACTACAATGCAAATGATAAAAAGGATACAATGATCTCCAATTCTGATGACAACTTGTCTGAGCCACTTCAGGAGACGCTTCTCCGCAGTCCTTGAACTCAATCAGGCGAAAGGTTGATGTGTACAACCAAGCTTCCTTCTGGAAAGGATATGTAGCCCTTGTCGATCAACTGTTGTACTTTGGCTTGAAAAGCTTTGCAATCTTCGGTTGAATGTCCGATCGATCCACCGTGATACCCACACTGCTCATGAGGATTGTACCCTGGAGGGTACGGCTCTGGAAACGGCTTGAGAGGCTTAGGAACCACCAATGAGCTCTGAACTAGATGCGGCAAGAGTTCACTATACGCCATGGGGACTGGATGAAGAGGAGCATTCCTTCTTTCCAGATTGTTGCGAGGCCGAGGTTGGCTCTGAAGTTGATTCTGAGGTCTTCGACCATGAGCTTGCAGACATGGACGAGGAGGAGTCCAGGGTTTCTGATATGGTGCTTTGGGCATTGTCGAATGTCCATAAGAGTAACCAGACCTAGGAAAAGATGATCTTTGAGAAGATGTTAGTCCAGAATATTCAATATTTGCCATAACTGCATTGATGCCATACCCTTCTTCCTCTTGGGAGCTACCAACAGATTCATCTTCACTAGCTGGGATATTCGAAAAGTACTGGATCTTTCCACTTTTGAGCAGGCTCTCGATGCGTACTCCAACTTTTATCAAATCAGAGAAGCTTGATGTCCCAATGCTACTCATTCTTTCCAAGTACGGACCTTGCAACGTGCCCACGAATAGGTCAACTAATTCTCTGTCTGAAGGTGGTGGTTGCACTTGGGCTGCCAACTCTCTCCACCGCTGTGCATATTCTCTGAAATATTCACCAGCCCTCTGAGATAGGCTTTGCAGGTGCGTGCAACAGGGCGCCATGTCCACATTGTACTGGTATTGCTTTACGAAAGCTCTGGATAAATCATTCCATGATCGGATACGACTGCTTTCCAAATCCATATACCAACTTAGGAATGCCCCGCGTAAACTGTCCTGAAAACAGTGAATCATCAACTTATCGTTGCAGGCGTAAGAAGTCATTTTTCTGCAGAACATCACCAAATGACGCTTCGGGAAACTGACACCAGTGTACTTCTCGAACTTCGGAGTTTTGAAATCTGGAGGAATGACAAGACCAGGCACCAAACACAGGTTTAGAGCATCAAAACCAAAGGCATCCAGATCTGCTAAGGCTTTAAGTTGCTCATCCAACACACGAAACCTTTCAGCAGGATCAATAGTTGGTGTATCCTTGGTTTTCACAAGAGGGATTGCCCTTTGGAAGTTTGGCATAGGGAAAGCAAAGCTCTGATAATCTGTAGAATCAGAAGAAGATGAAGGTCCACCTCGGACAACAGATGGTTCAGGTACACCTTGATTCACGATCGGGCTCTGCGTAAGCGGAGCTTGAGTAAGGTTGTTCACTTGTGGAAGATCCTCATCAGGAGAAAGACCATACAAAGGATTGGTCATCGAAGTGAAACCAGGTGGAAACTCAACATTCTGACGGTTGTTCTCTGACATAGCTACCGACGGCTTCCAAACTGACCTTTTTAACTCTTGGCACTGCTCAGTCAAACTTCAAACAACTTTCGTCTTCCAACGGTTACCACTTGTTCAAACTGAATACTGGGAAATCAGTTGGCTGGTCATGGACAAAAGAGGAAGGATGAGCTCTCTGGAAGAAGGAAATGTAGTGCAGATGCAAATGCAATATGATGATGCAAAAGATGCCAAGACAAGGGATCAAAGCTGGAAACTGCCTGGAATCCAGAATACTGAGCCAAGAATCGAGTGTCTGTAACCAAAAGATCTCTGTATGATAACCCAAATAATAATCGAAAACCAAAGGTTAATAACTTCAGAATCATAGCGACCCGATCAAAACATAAAACACACTGATAACCAGGGTATGTTGAGGTCAAGGGTTCCTGCAAACCTGTAAACCCCTACCAATCTCACGGGTGTGCTCCGGGTCAAACATCACAGACTCTCAAAGCCGAATAGCAATAATACTTTCACCATTTCCGAGAAATGGTTCATGACCACATCAGGGAGGCCTCAGTTGAGTCCGGGAAAACAAGGTCATCCTATGTGAGTTCCAGGTGGGCCCTCGGGTGCGAGTGGGTTTTCCACAGAATGTGGTCTGCCACTGTCACTACTAGAGAGGGATGTTTCCATAAGGTTCTCAATGATCGGTCCCCAGCTACACATAACTATCAAGGTTATGAAATGAGAGAGGAAGATCCCCAAATCAAGACATTTCCAAGACAGTCGCAAATCTGGGCGTGGAACTCACTACTACCCCCATGACAAGATCTCATGAGGCCAAAGTGGAACCACTCTAAGTCCTAAGGTGCACTCGAGCCTTGGTAATGAGCTCATCTCACAGTAACAGTATCACCCAAGTCCCACCAAACAGAAAATACAGTCCAGACAGTCCAGTATATGATTAATGAAAATAAATACTGAAAACTGTAAATAAAGCTGTAAATAAACTGTAAATAAACAACAGTAAAATATACACACAACAGCAAACAATTAACACCCAAAGAAACAAAACCATGTAGGCGCTAGGAGAGACGCTCAAGGGAACCAGAGATTCTGGGTTCGATCCCTAGCAGAGTGGCCAGCTGTCGCTCCCCGAATTTCCATCCTGGTACAAACGCGAAAGTGGCGCGGAAAAGAGTTAGAGTCGCCAGCCAGGCATTTTTATCCCGAAGGAACGGGAATGGTAATGCTGCACAAACCAGAAGAAAGAAGAGGAAGGACACGGGTCCTACGAACCAAAGAGACTGAGTTCGGGAGTCGGTTACGACCTGGGAAGGTATTAGCACCCAGATCGTCCGCCGTACCCGACAGGATCCACGCTTGCAAAGAAAATGTTTCAAAGGGTGAAGAAATGAAAACTGTTGCAAAGAAAAGGAACTGAACTGGAAAAGAAAAGAAATGGGAACTGAAAAAGAAATGAAAAGGAAAAAATGTAGGGAAAATAAAGATTGTGCTCGAATGGGCCCTACCCCGCTGCCTACGTACCTCATATGGACAATGAGGATCAGAGTCGCCGTAGTTCCCCTAACTAGGGGTGGAAAAGATTGCTTGTGAATTAAGGCTTGAACTGCCTATGTCAATGCTCATGTGTTGCAAGCTCAGACGACGAGTGCGTTACCGTCTTGCAAAATGACAAGTAGGAGCAAGTTCATACGATGAGAGTGAAGGTGATGAGAAAAGAAGTCCCGAAGAAGAGACGTTTATTGTTTGTCCAGTGTTTTTTATGAGTTTTCTATGAGTGTGGCAAAAGGAAGTGAACTCAAGCTCTTTTCCATGGAATGTGTACTTGCTACTACATTCCAAGATGGAATAATAGAACAAGCACACTCAAGTAAGGAGAAGATCCCCAAAACTTGGTTCCAGAGATTAGGGCCTAAGCTCACTAACTCGTTGAATTTATTAAGTGTTTTTGTAATTTTTGTGAAGAAGTCTTTTTTATGATTTTCTTTGTGAAAGTAGTCTCATGATTAGACTTGTACATCATGCTAGACAAGCTTGTACTATCCCAAGATGGGAAGACTACAAGTTCCCCATGGAATAAGTCCATACACACAAGGCTACCTCAACCATTATTAAGTGTTTTTTAGGTTTTGGTTTTGAGATGAGAAGAGAAAGAAACAAAAGGATCTTAAAGATAAAATCTAATGGGGAAAGTCTAATCCTAAAGTTATCATGCAAAGGTGGTCCTAAGGTTAGTGAGGTTTACTATCCTAAAGGAGGAGAAGATAAGAAAAGAAAGAGAAGGATGAAGGATGAAGAACCATGGTGGCCTAAGCACAACTCAAGTTAAGATAGAATAAAAGAAGATGAGGAAGAAGATAAGATGAAGAAGAAATAAGATAAGGAGGGGAGAATGCAAAATAAAGGAGTAATCGAACAATGCACAAACAGAGCCTACACCAGTAGGACTTTCAGATGCAACATCATGCAACAAGTAAAATCGGGCCTCAGTGGTACCTAACGGAGAAGGTCTGTTGCCTCTTCAATGCGCACAAAAGAAACTCGGGAAATAATATCAAGTCCAGAACGAATTCAAAAGTCAAGCGCAATTGTCCATTATCAGGGTATCAAGCAAATCAGAATATCAAATATGAGCGTAAGCATCCAACGTCCAGGACGACCAACAAGAGGAACCAAAATGAACACCAGGAACCGGTCCACGCAAAGTCAAAGTCTAAGTGTAAATTGTATCCAGAGATCTCAAGATTGTAATAAATCACTAGGTTGTTATCAAGCGACATCCACCATCAAGCATGAAGTCTGCAAAACATCGAGCGCAAAACTATAACCAAGATTAAACAAGAATCTTATTTAATGAAACTAAATAAATTGAAACAAACTAAAACTAAAATTATATTAATATTAATAATTATATCCAAATTCTACTAAAACCAAACTCAACTAAATTAAAATAAACAAAAACAAAAATAAACAAAATTAAATCCTAATAGAATTCTAAACTAAACTTAATATTAGTTAAAAAAATTGATTAAGAACAAGAATAAGAATTAATTAAAATGGAAAGAAAATGACAACAAAAAAAGGGAAAACTCCGCTGGATCTGGGGGTGTTGAGAGAAAAAGTGGGCTCAAGCCCAATTCCAACAACAACAGCAGAAGGGGGGTGCTGGAAAATGGGAGTGCAGAGAAAAAACAAATTCAACGCGGGCCTAGCCCAGTTCCCAGCAATGACACTATTATAGAATATATTTTTGTTTGCTTTTTTTTAACGAAAAAAAAATAAGATAAATAAAATGATAAATCAATATTTATAAATAGAAAACAAGACCCTAAAGCAAACACAATGCCCTGTTCTTCAGAAAAAACAAAACGCAAAAAGAAATCGAATCACGCCGCCGCTACATATCACGATCTCCTCCATTCTCCACCGTCGACCTCCATTCGTCATCGCAATTTCCTCATCAACATCATCTCTGGGTCTTCCCACTTCAATCACTTTTGCGCGATTTCGCTGATCTCTCCGTGCTTCAACTCAATCAGATCTCGGTTTTCTTCTCAACAATCTCTCTCTATCTCGTTATGCTCCGCGGTTGTGATGAACCTCTCTTTCGATCTTCTCTGACTTTGTTCTCAAACTCCCCTTCTTCTCTTTTCTACTTTCTGAATTTCGGTTGTTGTTGTTAAGTGATGGGGGGTTGAAAGTTTGTGTGGTCGTCGATTTAAGGAGAAGGAAGCTCGGTTAAGGGTGTTGAAGAGGGGAGTGATTTGAGTTTGTGGATGTTTCTAAGTTTATGGCTTGAAGGTAATGAAGGTTTGAATAATTATGAACATAAAGTTGTGTTGTCAATGGTCTATGCGGCTGGTTGATGATGCTTATTTATTTATTTTTCTTTATGAAAACAGGAACAGCAACAAGTTATTGGTGATGATGTAATAGTGTGTATGTTTGCGGTGAGGATAATATATGGAGATGGTGGTGATTTCGGTTTATGGTTGTGTTATGGTTTGGAGTCTGAAGAAGGGAACAAACTGTTGTTGGTTTTAGTGAATGAAGGAGGAAAAGAATAGTGAAAATTAATGTGGTTTTTGTGAGATTGATGAGGGTTCCCCCGTGTTAAAGGAGAGATTTGTGTATTTGAAGAGTGAAAAAGAGTGAGAGCCGAGAATCATGTTGTTGCTGGTGTGTGTGTTTTTGATGTGAGTTTTTTGAGTGAAAATTTGTTACAATGGTGAGGGTGTGGGAAATGCGTGTGTGGGCCTGTGAAAGTTAGGTGGAATTGGTGAAAAAATCAGTGGGTTGTGTGTGCTGCGTGTGATGGCTGGTTGTATGATATTGTAATGGTTTGCAAAAAAAATGCGTGTGCAGGTTGTTGTATTGCTGCTATAAGTTTGTTGAGTAGTGGTGGGGTCAAGTAGTATGCTGGCATTTTTCTTTTTGCTGAAAGAAATAAATCATCCGTTTTTTTTTTTGAAATTGTGAGTGTGGAAGAAACAAATGCGTGAGGCATATGGTCCCATGGAGTGATATTTTGATGGGTGTTCTGATGTGTAACACATGTGAGAGGGTATTGAAATGGTTTTCTTTTTTTTAGTAAATAAAATTGACAAATGGGCCTTAGATATATGAAAACATGAATAATAATTTTTTGTGTTAATGAATATTGACAAAAAGAATTCAAAATGAATAATGAATCATAAAATTTATTAGATGGTTATTTAGACTAAGAAAAAATAAAAAATGGGCTTGGTTTTGAAATGTGAATAGGAAATTAGATGGGGAAGAAAATCGGGTAATAATTTTGTAAATGGACATGGATTTGGATATTGAAGAAGAAATATAGATATTGAAAAATGGATCCTAAAATTGGATTATGAGTTAAACCGGAAATGAATTGAAATATGGATAAATGGTTAAAATTGATTTATGGGGAAAATGAATTAAATTAATCGGTCTAACAATGGATGTGAACTTAGAGAATAATGGATATTAGATAAACTTAAAGGATGAATGAAAAGAAATTTGATTTAGGAAAAGAAATGGATTCGAATGATGATGGAAAGAAAAGAAGGTCTAATGGGCTTTATTAACAAATGGATACGGATAGAAAATTGGTTAGAGATATGGACAATAAAATTCAAAATGAACTTGAATACACCCTCTGTCAATATTTTCCACTTATGCATCTTGACTGAATTCAATCCAAAGACCACACTTGAAACTCTTTCAGCAACTCCTGATTAAAAAATGGATGAACACACTCCTGAACCACTAAACAATTCGCCACTGAAATAGCAACCATCTGATTTTCCGAACCTAACCTCACACGAATCATTGCTTGATAATCTGAAGAGCCACACACCGTAATTTGACTTTGAACACCTACTGACTGAGAAATAAATCACTGACACAAATAACTTGCACTTGAAGAAATATCTTGATACTTTGACCAGGATTAGGTCAAACATCCATCTGAGCTGGATCGTAACTGAATAACCACACTTGAACTGAAACCAGAGTTCTTAAGAAATCGAGAAACACAAATATCCTGAGATGCTGAGAAGGAGAATAGCCTTGTAACCTGATGAAGCAGAAATCCATGGTGACGAGCCAAATGAATCGGTGAATAGTTTTCAGACTTGAAATCCTTATCAGGGAAATAAACCCTAATTCCTCAGAAGATACGATCCCATGTCTTAGGAGCTTATGCAAATGGTATGCAAAAATGCGTATGAATGCAAAACGAAAAGCTGACAAAGATAGAAGACCAAAGGGAAAATTTAGGGTATTACAGCAGCTTAATTTCTCCGAGAATCGATCTCTTAGAGTCATCGAAAGCTCTAACAACTAGGTTACTTAGACGGAGTTCAAGACCATCATACTCCAACTTGACTAAAGCCTTCTTTGGTAGCACATTGAGTGATGATCCGGTATCAACAAGGACATGAGAAAGTACGGCACCTTTGCATTCTAAAGTGATATGCAAAGCCTTGTTGTGATTACGTCCCTCCGTAGTCAAGTCAGCATTGGTGAAACCTAGTCCATGACTAGTATTGACATTTGCGACCACCGTTTCTAACTAATTGATCGTGATCTCTTCAGGCACATAGGCTGTGTGCAAGACTTTGAGTAGTGCATTCCGGTGAGCCTCGGAACACATAAGCAAAGATAGTATGGAAATCTTGGAGGGTGTTTGATGGAGCTGATCTACTACTTTGTAGTCACTTCTTTTGATAATCCTCATAAACTCGTCTACATCCTGATCAAAGGGTGTCTTCTGAGTTTCATTTGCAGTTGGTTCTTCTAGCACCACACTCTTGCCCTTTGCTTTAGCAGCAGCTTCTGCTTCAGCATTAACTCTGGGAATCTGTGAAGCGAAGAGACGTCCGCTCGAGTGAAGCCTCTGTCTCCCCCAACATTGTCAATTTGTGGTACAGGTATTGAGGAGTCAAGAGTGATCTTCTTTCCATGGCAGTAAAGATTCAAACCATAATTCGAAGGCACAACACTGTTGTTATCATAAGGAACTGGTCCAAGCATCGTGATGGTCACCGGAGTAATTGCAGCAGAAGAAGGGGTTGTGAGAATTTGTGGATCGTATTTGATGGTGACAGGAGGTTTGATTGAAGCTTGTACAGGTGTAGGAAGTCATTGATGTTGATGAGGGTGTTGTTGAAAGTTGTTGTTGAAAGATTCTGGAACATGAATGGTTGTTGGATCATAGTAAATGGTAACTGTTGAGATGTCTTCACTGGTGGTGCTTGCTGTTGTTGTAGAAGACTCTGGTGAGATGATGTTTGTTGGTGTTGTAGGAGGGATTTTTGTTGCAGTTGTAGAAGATGGGACTGTTGAGGTGATTTGATAGATGCCTTCTCTGATAAGGCTGCCAATACCGTTTTTCAAATTTGCACAACCATTGGTAGAAACTTTGCAAGCTTCGCAACGGGCTTCACAACCTGGAAACACTTAGCACTTCAATAGCTGAGCTTTTACTTCGGCCAGTGGTGTTTGAATGTTTGCAATGTCATCAATCAGAATTGTTGGTTGGTCTTCCTTAATGGCATTAATCCTCGGCCCACCATGATTCGGTATTGGATTCTTTGTAACATTTGGTGGAGGTGCAAAGTTCAAAGCTTTGGAGTCAATCAGGTCTTGGACTTTCATGTGCAGGGCCCTGCACTTCTCTGTTGAATGACCAGGTGCATTGGTGTGAAAAGCACATCTGGCGTTGACATCATAATTCCTTGGAAGATTCAGTGGATCTGGTGGAGCCAAAGTCCTTAGTTCAGTCAGGTTAAGATTCAATAGTTGCGGGAGTAAGGCTGCATAGGGCATCGGGATGGGATCGATCACCCTATTAACCTGAGAAGGCCTTTGTTGGAAAGGACGTTGTTGCTGATTGTTGTTGTTATAAGATCTTTGTTGCTGTTGTGGGAACTGTTGTTGCTAAGGATATTGTTGTTGCTGAGGTGCTGGAGCAAGGATGGTGACTGCAGCTACTAATCTTTGCAAGTACTGGGTTCTACCTCTACTAACATGCACTGCGTTGGTCTCTCCTATACTTCTAGGTCCAGAGAAGGGTTTCCTTGCATTGCTGGAGCTAGCACCATTGTCAGAAATTTTACCCATCTTTAACAAACTTTCAATTCTCTCTCCTGCTATGACCATATCAGTAAAGCTAGTGGAAGAGAAGGCAGCAATTCAATCAATATAGGTCCCTTGCAAGGTATTCATGAACATATCTGCCATTTCCCTTTCAGGCATAGGTGGCTGGATAGCAGCAGCAAGTTG
The DNA here is from genome assembly GCA_963966055.1 of Lathyrus aphaca. Lineage (NCBI taxonomy): Eukaryota > Viridiplantae > Streptophyta > Magnoliopsida > Fabales > Fabaceae > Lathyrus > Lathyrus aphaca. The sequence continues at coordinate 458,544,723 of OZ014522.1, read as the reverse complement.
TCTCCACCTTTGGGCGTATTCACAGAAACTTTCTCTCGAGGACTGAGACATACCCATCAAGAGGGTCCTGTTGGGTGTCATATCCAAGTTGTACTGATATTGGTGTATAAAGGCCTCAGCTAAATCTTTCTAGTTCCTGACAATAGCCCTTGACAAGTGTGAATACCACTCTCTAGATGCCCCGGTTAAACTATCTTCAAAGTAAAACATCCACAGTTTCTCATCCATGGTATATGCTTTCAATCTTCCCAATAAAGATTGTAAATGAGTACGAGGACAGGAGGTACCATTATACTTTTCAAAGCACGGGGGTTTGAACTTGTGAGGAATCCTTACCCCTTCAACTAGGCCCATATCCATCACATCAAATCCCAAAGAGTTCTGGGATTCCAGGGATCTCAGCTTCTCAGATATCTCGTCCAGACGACGATCATAAGCTTCATCAGCCCCAGCACATAACACTGTAAACTGCTCGTCCTAAGGATCTTCCTGCAGAATACGATCTCCAATGTTTCTCTGGGTATTTCCAATAACATTGACTTCAGGGTTGTTGTGGGGTCCAAACTCTAGTGGATTTGTTTGCGGCTGATCGCATGCATTGTTACTTGTACCCCTAGTGCCTGCATGGTTATCTTCTGGAGTTTTCCGCTCGACTAACTCCTTTAATCTTTAATGGGTATGTGCCAGCCCAGTCATCACAACCATGAATTGATTCATCTGAGTCCTCACTTTTGTCCTTACATCAGTCATCTGAGTTCTCACATATGTCAGTTCCTGTTGTAGCTGATCCATTTGTAGACTTGGAAGGTTGTTGCGAGTTGGATATATGTGGATGCGATTGATGGGAAATACCCTTCTACGAGTAATATTTCCTGAAACAATCAGCAGAGTGAGAAAATAACAACACAACACCTGCAAAACAAAGGATATGAGGTTAGCATGCAATGCAATATATCTATTTGTCTTCAGAGGGTATCTGGTTTGGTTCTTGGTTTTGACCTTCTAGACCTTTGGGGAATAAAGATGTTGAAGCAGACAAAGTCAATGAGAAAATCCAAATACATAACCATAAAATACAAGTGGCAAAGCTAAAATACAAATAGTTTATGAGTTACAACCAAACAAACTCCCATGGTGAATCAAGATACATTTAAATTCAAGAATACAACAAGCAAAATCACCATGGTGAGCTAAAGTACAATCAAACAAATACAAGTAAAGAAAATCATACATCCAGTCTAAAAGCATCCTCTTTGACTTCCTTCAGGAGAGCATCAGTTACTGGTCCAACTGGGTGCTCTGTAATGGTTCTGATGAGAATATTTTTGGTTTCAATGGAATTTGTCATCTTCTGATACTTGTCCTGTTCTTTGGATCTCTTTAACCCTGCCCGAAGTTTCAACTCTGAGATTTCCTTCTGAGCTGCTAGCAGTGCTTCTTGGTTTCTTTTCTCATTGGCTTCCAACTTTTCTATCTTGGCTTGCATCTTCTGGTCTTCTATGATACGACCCTCAGTTATTCTGACCCACACATCCTGGCTCTCTTCCAGATAATGCTCAACTCTTTCCTTTTGAATCTTTGCTTCCTTGCATGCATTTTTCAACACAAGTTCCCATGCTCGGGCATTCCTGATGTAATCTTCAGTCTTCTCAATCTTGGTCACATGCTTGATGCGTAGCTTTTCTAACCTCTCAATGTCTAGACGACCATCATTCCTTTCCCAAAGGATCTTCTTCAAAGCTTCAGCTAACTGGGCATTTCTTTCCTTCATCTTTTCAAACTCTTCCATACTGACTGTGGCTATGGGTTCAACTGTTGATGGCCCTGGTACATCTTCCAGGGTGAATGGCATACGAGTAATTTGTCCTCTGAGGCGTGACCATTCAGTGTACTGAGCAGAGGCTATGTTGTTACATTTTCCCAGGATAGCAGTTCCTATAGTTTGTATATTGTCCCATGCCCAGGTTGTTTGTCGAACAATGACATGATTATTCTGAACGGCGCAATAAAGAGACTTTGCTAAGTCCTGCTCCCTTGGTGGATGTATCAAAGCATATCGCAACTGTCTCTTGAAAAGTAAAGGATTGTAATTGATGCAACCCTTTACTCCAATAAGTGGCACATTTGGGTATTGACCACAACTTGTTATTATGTCTCGGCCCTTGGTGTTTTGAGTACACCATCTAATATCTTCTGAAGTAAGGGCAATCATCCTCTTAGCCCAATTCCTTGACTGATGTGGGTTCAAGAAAGCTTTCGTCTTCGGCATATGCTTCATCAACCAATTGTAGAAAAGAGGTGCACAACATCTTACTAGTCTTCCTCTCTGTTTCTCATTCCTCTAATGAACTGAGTAGTAGAAGTCTCCCAACAAGTTGGGAACCGGGTTTTTTAGCATGAAGATATGGATAGCCTTCTTGCTTACAAACTTAGGCTCATCTGCAAACAAAATGATACCATAAATGCTGAGAGCCAGGAGAGCACACACAGTTTCCCAATTTCCTTCTTCAACTTGCTTTTTAGCTTGAGTGAGCAAGAAATCCGGATGGAGGCCTGGGATTCCATCCTTGGAAGTCATGTGCTCATCAATGGTGGTCACTTCCAAATGTAATGCCTTGTCTATGCCTTCATTCTTTGGAGGAGTCATTTCAGGATTGAAAGGAATTCCTCTTCTGATAGGGACACCCAATAACATAGAGTATTCTTCCAATAAAGGACCAATCTGAAAATCTGGGAAAGTGAAGCAACGGAGAGGAGGGTCATAGAACTGAAGACATGTATGAATCATGCTCCTCTGCAATGTGTCCAAATCCATGATCATGTCCAGGATCCCACCATAATGTTCTCTGAATAAGGGAACATGATCAAGGGTGATAAGATCCTGTATATTTCTGATGCCTGCCAGAGGATACTAAAAGAAGTGGTAGGTGATGTTTCTTTTCCTGGTTGAATCCATGCTGAAGATGGGTGCTGAAGGAGACAACTGAAGAGGATAGCTGAAGAAGTGTTGAAGCAGATAAGCTGAGCAGAAGAACAGTCAAAACCAAACCAAGAAGAGATGGATACCCTGTAAAACAAATAGACAAATGTTAAATGATGCAATATGATGTATGCTAATGATATGAAAGGGTTTGTGATCATGCGCTGGACAATCAGTCGCCTTTGAGTGCTCAGAGTTCAGATGAAGGCTTGAGAACCAGTAACTAGGTGGGGGACTCAAATAAAGAGTCAGTAGTCCAGGGTTTCAAAGAATTAATCCAAAATAGAATGACCTTAAGAACACATTCCAGTAGCAAGGTATGATGAATTCAAGGGTTCCTGCAAACCTGTAAACAACCCAACCCACTCACAAGTATTATTCTAGAACAAGGATCCTCAAATTCGGATCTATTATGAGAAGTGTAAACACTTCTAAATCGGAGGTACAGTGTTTACCCTAATCATAAAGAATCCTCCTCTAATTCACCTCAGATGCTGAAGGTCATCTAAAAAGGTCATCCAGACTTAGCAGGCTTCCCAGATAGCCCTAGCACTACAGAAAATCCGTAGCACAGAGTTCTCAAAAAGAAACCCATGTCTGAACTGTGGTTTCATATTCCCGCACCAGAACGAGATGGAATGGGAAAGAATACAAAACCACTCTAATCCTAGGTGTCACTCAGGCCTTTGTGTTGAGCCTTTCTCACTGGAATACCCCTCCCACCAAGGCAAACCAACAAATCCAGCACATATGATATGATAAAAATGAAATGTGTAAAGCAGTAAATGAAAGGGATAAATAAAGTTGTACAAAAAGCAATAAATAAAGCAATAAACAAGTATGCACATAACACCCCCAGTAAACAAAATCAAACAAGCGCTAGGAGAAACCCACAAGAGAACCAGAAGCCCTGGTTGCAAATTCCCCAGCAGAGTCGCCAAGCTGTCGCTCCCCGGACTTTCGTCCTGATGCAAACGCGAATCGTCGGCGATGTTGGAGGTTGAGGTTGAATAGAGTCTCCAACTAGGCATTTTTATCCCGAAGGAAAGGTAATGCTGCATAAACCTGGAAAGATATGGATAAGACGGTTGCGAACCAAAGAAACTGAGTAAGGGGGTTGGTTACGACCTGGGAAGGTATATGCGCCTAGATCGTCCGTCGTACTCGATGGGATCCATGCTTACTTGATTGTGTTTAAAAAGGGGGGATGTATGTGCATTTGTGTATAAAAATCTAGAATGTACAGAGTGTCAGTGCAAAAGAATATGGAATTCAAGATTAGGGTTTTGAAAAGAAAATATGGAAGAAGGAGAGGGGGAAAGACCTGGGAACTTTTGTTCGATAACCGTTAAGTTATGCCTACGTATCCTCTAGTGCAATGAGGAAGTCAGAACACCGTAGTTCGACTCAAAGAGACTTAGATGATTTTTGGAGTGAACTGCTTGCTTGTCTATGCTCAAGTGTATGACTCGTTTGGCTCGAGTGCTAACTGTCTAGCATTAGACAGAAGAAGCAAGTTCTCAATTTCAGAGTGAGTGTGATGAGAAAAGAATCTCGGAGGAGCTGATTATTGATTGTTTTTGTGTTTTTCAGTTTTTTATCGTTTTTGGTGTTTTGCATAAGATAATGAGTTTAAGCCTAAATCAAAGGTCGTAAACTCATTATATCTTCCCTGATTAGGGATAATGAGCCTACTTAAGTATGAAATAAAAATCCCAACTTAATTACCATGATGATATAGGATTAAGATCATTAACCTACTTTGGTAATTATTAAGTGTTTTTGGGGTTTTGTTCAGTGTTAAGTAATGAGTTTAATCTCCAATCAAAGATTAGTGAACTCATTACACCATCAAAGATGAGATGAGAGCACTTAAGATGAGGAAGATACCTCAACTTAATCCATGGTTAGGAAGTAAATTCATTATATAACAAGTCTTTATTAAGTGGATTTTAATTAAAGGTTGGATGAAGAAGTATTTTTTATGTTTGCAAGACTTTAGCCTGAGTGGGACTTGTCCATTGAACATTGGGGTTAGTCCCTCTGAACCACCAGGCAGAGATGTAACCCTAATATAAGGCCCAAGTTACAAGCTTAAGTCTTTGATGATTATTAGATGTCTTTGATTGAAGGTGAAAACAATTTAAAGGTTTAACACTAAGGATCAAAGTTATACACTCCATCCTAAGATAAGGATACATGCATAACCCTAATTCAGAGTCCCAAAACTTTAACTGTTTAGCCTTGATTATGAGATGAGAGAGAGACTCAAGGAGACTCAAAAGGTAAAAACCAGGGGGGAACTATGTACAACCCTAAAGTTATCATGCTTGGATATTCCTAGGGTTTGTGAGGCATCAAGAGTAGTCTTCAAGTTGGCCACCAAAGGAAGAGAAACAGATGAAAAAGAGAGAGAGAGAGAGAGAGAGAGAGAGAGAGAGAGAGAGAAGGATTAGGTTACTTACTTCATGAAGAAGTTAAGTAACCTAAGAACAATAGATAACATAATTGAATGAGATTCACTTCAAACACAAACAAAGTGCATAAAAATAAAGAGAGAAAGAGAGGTTGGATGTGGATGCACATCCACATCCTGATCAACTTACCAAATGCACCTGAAATGGTTAGTTTGAAAGCAAGATATGTACAAATTCAAAAGCATAAGCAAATCAAGAGATAAAAAATTGAAAATGCATCCAACTGGACCCTAAGCACTCATGAAATTACCATCCAAAGGGGGAGGTCTAGAGGTTTACCAAATTCAAGTTATGGTTATCCTAAGATTGGCTAGGGTTTTGGATATTTCTCAAAGGGAAAATGAACATTAATTTGAAAATGCAAGATAAAAACGAGACAAAAATATATTTAGAAACTAGAGGTCAAATGTGAAAGATTGCAAAAAGAATCAAATGCAAACTCATCTTGGTTTGAAAGTTATGAATTTTTGAAGTTAGGGTTGAAAAATATGAAATTTAGAAACCCTAATTCAAAGGAAAATGTCAAAGCATGATCAAAACCAAAAAAGAAATTTGTGGGATGAGTTTGTAAATGTTTCTAAATGTTTAAGAAACCTCTCTAAATTTTTTGGTGATTTTTAAATACTTTAAAGTATTTTTAATTAATTAAATGCACTTAATTAATAAAAATATACAATTAAATTATTTAAAAATGCATTTTTAATTGAAAAATAAAAATAAAAATATTTTTGGGTTCTGAAAAATTAATTAATGTGATGATAAAAAATTCCATAATTTTTAAATGATTTTTGCTATTTTTAATAATTAAAAGAAAATTAAAAGTGAAAGTAATTCAAAGGAGTGGTTCAGATTGAAAGGGGGAGGGATCAACGTGCCAGATTCAAAGTCTTGTTGACTTGGGGTATGCAGGATCTAAGGCCCACATTTAAACTAAAAACGTGTGTACCATCTGAAGGCTAAGATTCAATCTGAGTTAATTAATTATACTTTATTTTAATTAATCAAAATTTAAACTAATGACAAATCTGGACCATCCGTTGCTAACCCTAATCAAGATCCTAAGGCCACAAATGAATCTAGGCAGCTAAACCCTAAATTAACCTAATCACTTTCAGGTGACCGGAGACAAGCTCCGGTCATCTTCTCCGGCCAGCAAAATTTCCAGAATCCTATACAAGCTTCTAAATTCCTAAATTCTTGCCTAGAAACACTCTCCTAACATCATGCAACTTGAATCAACAAGCAAAAATCATTTATCATGCATCAAGAAGCCAAATCGAAGCAAACAAGTTCTAGGTCAAAAATTTCAGAACATCATGAAATCCTTATTTCTAACCTATTCTCAATTCTAATTATTTTAGGATCATTAGGGAAGAATGGGAATTAATTTAGAACTTAAAATCATGCTTCTGGAAAAAACGTTCATGAAGGTTACCTGAGTTGAAGTTCTTTGAAATGGAGCTTTCTAGGCCCTCCTCTTGTGCAGTCTAACCCCCTTTGACCTCCTGAAGCTGTTGGCAAGCTTGAAATGAGCTTAGTGTGGCTGGTTTATGAGTTTTAGTTCTGACAAAGTAGAAATCGTGTTTGTGTTTGGGCTTGTTTCAGGCTATGGTGATGGGTGGGAAATGATCCTTAGGCTATGAGGAGTTGAATGGTGAAAGAAATTTTGGTTTTTGTTGGCTGAATTGTGAAATTCGATAGCATGAAGGTTTTGAGGAATATTTAGCAATCTGAAGTTGTGTGTCCATTGCAGCCATGAAGCTTGCATATTTATAGTCTTGAGGGTGTGTATGAGCCATACCATTGGTCAGGATAGTTGGTGCGACACTATGTGATTGGTATGGGAGAAAATGCAAAAAAGTCAAAAATTGTGTACCATAGGTATGGGCCATGGTAGAGCTGGTTTATGTGCTTGAACTACTTCAGCTTGGATCATGGATGGCCCTTGGATCAATAGAATGCAACTGTAATGCTTTGATCAAGTGTTCTTAATGTTTATGCAACTTGGCCATTTTGAAATTTCTTGTGAATCAAGCTATGAAATCCTTGAATTCTTGGGCCAATTTTGATGTTTTGAAGTAGCATTGCCATGTTATGATATATTTGAGTGCATTAGAGGTCATTTAGAAGCCTGAAAATCATTTATGCATAATTCCCTCTTTGGCATGAACATGAAATTTATGTGATTTTTGCCAACTTTGCAAGGACATAACTTGAGTTCTAGGATGAGTTAGAATAAGTTCTTGTACTTTTTAAAAATGGTAGGATCCAATCTACAAATTTCATGTTTGAAGAAATTTCATTTGAAACCTTTTTGATCAAGAAATAGGAGGTTGAAGATCTTTCCCAAAATAGAAAGTTTACATTACAAGTCATTTCCATTTTTGGCAAGTTTTGACTTTGTTCATTTTTCTTCAACTTTGTGAACTTAAAAGCATTCCAATGATCAAATAAAGACCATATGACTTCAAAATGATGATGATGGCCCTTTGGTACCCTTGTTGGGGGCCTCAGATGCCCAGAATCTGAATTTTCTTTCTCAGGAAGTTACCACTTGATCAGATGACTTCCACATTGAATTTTTCCATGAAATTTGATACACATACTCCTTATATTATATATGGAACAATAGCAACAATAATGACCAAAAAAATTGGGTGTAAGGCCTCTGAAACTAATACCCTAATTTTAGGTCATTTGTGTAGGAGCCTCAGCTTAGCTTCCATTCCTCTGCAGTGTTTGGACATTTCTTGACTTTAGATGACCCATGGGGGCATAAAATGATCATAGACTACTCAAGGACCCTCTTGGAATGCTTTAAGACCTTGTAGATTGCTCAGATTACTTCTTGGATTGCTCATATCACAAACCCTAGATGCAGCTATGCAGATGAAATGTTAAGGATGATTATGTATTGTGAAATGTGTTGATAGGCTATGCAGTGACGATAATCATAAGTCAAGATGTGATGAAAGTGAGAGGGAAAATTTGGGGTGTTTATAGTTAGGTAACACATCCCCATCAGTTAAATCAGAGAACTTCAATCTATTTCCTGCCCATTTCTCCATAATGTACCCCCTTATTTCTTCTAACAATTTTACCAATGGTTTTGCCATAGCTTCAACAATGACACTATTGAAGGCCTCTAACATATTGTTTAGAACTGTATCAGACTTAGTGGTGGTCCTGAAATAAGACTTACTCCAAAATCTTGGTGGTGTTTGTATCATATGCTTGAAAGCTTCCTCATGTATTTTCCTCATTCCCTTTATCTCCATTTCCCATGCCCGTGGATAAGTAGCCTTAGTTGTCTTCCAGATGATGTCCTTCAATATTTTGCCTGTAAATTGCTTTCTAAAATTGTTGTAAAGATGCCTCACACAGAACCTTTTCTCATCATTGGGAAGTATCTCATCCATAGCAGGAAGAAGGCTCTGCAAATGAATATGAAAAATTAAACATAAGAAATAAAGTGATTATTTATAACAAATAAAGTGATAATTCATAATAAATAACAAATGTTACCTTTTGCTGATCAGAGATGAATGTAAATGTCCTACATTCTTCCCTTCCACATAAATCATCAATCAGAAGTTCCAAGAACCAAGTCCAATTGTCTTTAGTCTCCCCTTCCACCATAGTAAAGGCAATTGGCAACATTTGATCATTAGGATTTGTTCCAATTGCAGCTAGAATCTGTCCACCACATAAGCCCTTCAAGAAGCATCCATCAAGTCCAATTATTGGTCTACACAGTTTGAAACTTTTCTTGCAAGCAGCATAACAAATGTATAGTCTCTTAAAATGAGGATTTGTATCCTCAACCCCTTTATGAGCTGGTGTGACATTAAATTTGACAGTAGAACCAGGATTTGTCCTTAAAATCTCATGACAGTAGTCATAGATCCTAGTGTAATCTCCTAAAAAAGATCCATCCACCATATCCCTAGCTGCAAAATTTTCCCTAATTTCCTTGGTTTTATTAACACCTACATTTCATTTCTTAAGAGTTTTCTTCTTTATATCCTTTAACTTGAGTTTAGGGTTATTTTTCAAAGAGTTTTGTAACCTTTTGCTAAGCCATTTGGTACTCATAATTTTGACATTACATTCTCTAGGACAGTTGTGTTTGTCAACTAATTTCCTAAGTTTCCAAGTCTCCTCATCATGCAACTTCCCACAATATGCCTCCCACTCATAGTCTTCTTTACATACAACTTTCACTCTCCTTTCGTCATTCTTTAAAAACCTTAGACCCCTTACATTTTGCACAACATATGTTTGCACAACTTCTTTGAACTCATTTATTGAATTGAAAAAAGTCCCCAACTCCCATTTATAGTTAGACATGTCTTTCTTAGGTCTGAAAATGGGATACTTCTTCTTCCTTGGTTGTGAACTATCCTGACTATCACATCCATTATCCAAGTCATCACTTTCATAAAAAACTTCCTTTTCCTATACAATGTCTCCTTCCCCTTTCTTTGTCTTCAATTTACTGCATCATTCATTTTCTTCATCATATTCCACCATGTTGGTAACATTTTCTTCATCATAGTCCAAACTGACAACATAATCACCAAACTCTACATCCATAGCACTATCGTAAATAAATGATGAATCCTCACTTTCATCTGAACTTGTTTCTCCACCTTCATGCACCTGACTATCAACATTCATATTTTTAATACCCTTAGCATTCACAGTCTCACCAACATTCACATCCCCACCACCCTCAACATTCACATTCTCACCACCCTCAGCATTCACATCCTTAAGTACTTGATCAACCAGTTCTTGAACAATATCATAGCTTTCTGGATGAACCACATCCAAAGGTTCTTCATTTAATGGCTCCTCCTCCATGTTTGTGGGTTATTCATTTAATGGGTCATATACATATTCAGGTTGGGATAGAAGGTGTTCAATGTATATGTCCACTTTAAGGTGTACTCTGCATAGGTCAGCTATCTCTAATGCACCCTTATCATCTTTCAGTACATTAATCCCAAAGGTTGGATCTTTATAGTATATATTAGCTACCTCTGTATACCCTAGGTCTTTCAACACACCTATCAACTCAAAATATGACCACCTATCAACATCTAACTCTAACTCATTACACTTACCCCCCACTGTCGCTCCCCGGATTTCCATCCCGGTACAAACGCGAAAGTGGCGCGGAAAAAGAATAGAGTCTCCAGCCAGGCATTTTTATCCCGAAGAAAGGGAATGGTAATGCTGCATAAACCAGGAGAAAAGAAGAGGAAGGACACAGGTCCTGCGAACCAAAGAGACTGAGTTCGGGAGTCAGTTACAACCTGGGAAGGTATTAGCACCCAGATCGTCCGCCGTACCCGACGGGATCCACGCTTGCAAAGATGACTATTTCAAAGGGTGAGGGTATGAAAACTGCAGCAAAGAAATGAAAATGAAAAGAAACTGGAACTGGAAAAGAACTGAAATAAGAAACAAAGAGAAAAATGTAGGGAAAATAAAGATTGTGCTCGAACGGGCCCTACCCCGTTGCCTACGTACCTCATCGGGATAATGAGGATCAGAGACGCCGTAGTTCCCCTGACTAGGGGTACTAAAATGAAATTGCTTGTGAATTAAAGGCTTGAACTGCCTATGCCATTGCTCAGGTGTTGCAGACTCGGACGACGAGTGCGTAACCGTCTTGCAAAGTGACAAGTAGGAGCAAGTTCGCGTACGGAGCGAATGAGATGAGAAAAGAATTCCCGAAGAAAAGACACTTATTATTTGTTTGTGTTTTTTAGGAAGTTTTTATGAATGTGTCACAAGGAAGTGAACTCAAGCTCTCTTCAATGGAATGTGCACTTGTCACTACATTCCAAGATGGAATAATAGAACAACCTCACTCAAGTAAGGAGAAGATCCCCAAAACTTGAACCCAAAGATTAGGGCTTAGGCTCACTAACTTGTTTACTTATTAAGTGTTTTTATTATTTACAAATGAAGAAGTGTTTTTATGCTTTTCTTTTATGAAGAAGATACCTTGATCAGACTTGTGCATCACAAGGTAAACTTGTACTATCCCAAGATGGGAAGACTACAAGCATACCTCATGGGATAAGGCTATGGATCAAGACATCAATTCAAACTTATTAAAGTGTTTTTTAAGAGTTATGAGATGAGAAGAGAAGAAGAACCAAAAGAATCACAAAGGAAAAAATCTAAAGGGGGACTAAAATAATCCTAAGTGTTAACATGCATGGATGTCCTAAGGGTTAGTGAAGTTTCTATCCTAATGAAGAAGGAAGAAGAAGAAGAAGAAGAAGATAGAAGAAGGGATGAGAAAGGCCTAAGCCCATCAACAAATGGTTGGTACACATAAACATAAGAGGAAGAGATGAGAATTGGAGATGTGGAACTCAATTCCCACATCTCACACTTACCAAGCCCCTGCAAGGTTAGTATGCATACAAATGAAACAAAATGAGCAAGATAACATGATAACATCACACAATCAGAAGTGAAATGGTATGAACATATGCACAATGCAAATGCAACTCAAAGAAATGAGGAGAAGAAACTTATGAGACAAAATGATGCAACATGATCACATATGAAGACAAATGCACACTTATGAAATATACAAAGCAAAATGCACAAAATATGAACACAAGGCCCACAACCAGAACCAAAACAAGATGAAGAATGGCTTAAGAAGCCAAAAAGATGAAGAGAAAGGAGGTACAAGACCAAACAATACCAAATGGAAGCAAAAGAAACCATAAGATGAAGTAAAAGCACTTAAAGAAGCAAATGACTTAAAGAAGAAGCAAACACAAAAATTTAGAAGATACAAACCCTGTCCTAGGACCAGGAAGGTACCCACACCCCAAAGGAACCCCAAATGAGAAGAAGAAATGGGCACAAGTTCCCTCCTAGGCTTATAAGAGACCAAAAGGTTCAAAGGAAGCAAAATGGGACAAGGTTCAAGATAAAATCCACAATAAAACAACCAGCCATCTAAAAATTCCACAATTGAAACCAAATGATCCTCAAACATGTTATATCAACTAGCCAAAAGGATTTGAAAAGATTCAGAAGCAAACTAGGTTAAATGGAGGCAAGAACACAAGTTAGGATAGCAAACTTACATCACAAGTTACAAGACCAAGACCCCAGAAATTAGTTTCTAAAAATCCAGAGAAAAATCACATGAAAAGTACAAGGTCTTAGGAATCCAAAGCAAAACGAATGGGATCAAAACTCAAAATATTGAAACCTATGGAAAATGAACAAGGCAGACTGGTCAAGAAAGGAAATAAAAGAAGCTAGGTGAAGTGGAGAATTAATTCAGACACGTGGAAAAAGGAAAAATAATAAAATAAAAATATTACAAAATAATAGAGACATAAAAGAAGGCACATGATTTTTTTGGGATTTTTTAAGTGAATGGGAGTATTTTAATTAAATGGAAATGGAAACTGAAAATAAAAGAAAATAAGAGAAAAAGAAAAAATAAAAGAAATTGAAGGGAGGTGTTTGTAGCAAGCTTTGTGCGTGGAAATGAATGGGCCAAGGGAGCTGGGGGGTGTGAACAATATTTTCTAAGGCCCAAGCTAGCGCGCAGGATTATGTTGTTATGATGGAAATTAATGAATTAGTGAAATTAATAGCCTGGAAAAATCAGGATCCGCTGGATGAATCCAAAGGCTGTGGCTGCCAACCTCATTAATTGAGGTGGCACCATGCTGTGTTGTGACTGGCTGACGCACCATAGTTGTTGTGGGTGGACACACATGCTGATTAAAATGAGAAAAAGAAAAGAACATGAAAACGGAAGGGAAGCAAGGGCCACGTGGCTTCATTACGGACGCAGGATGAGGAAATCAAACGATGGTTGTGCGTCTTCTTCATGGAAAAACCCTAGGATGAGCAAAACAAATTCTGGTGACCGGAGCTAGGGCTCCGGCACCGGAGACCAAACCAGAAGCAAAAATCCACCAAAAAATGAAAATGAATACTCCAGATCAACTAATTAGACATCACTGAACTCAAATATGGCATCAAAAACAGCTAAATCTCAATGGATTAGACGGATCAAAGCAAAACAACATTGATCATCAAACTTGAAATGCACATAACTTATGATATAATGCACCAAAATCAATTCTACAAAGTGCAGCATGATCAGCAAACATCAAGGAACACAAAGCAACTCAATAATTTCATTTCCAGAACATGAGATTTCAAGCCATACCTGAGATGGAAACCTTGAAATATTGAGCTAGAAAACCAAACAATGCGTGCAAATCACTCCTCCTACTCCTTAGATGCAAAATAAATGCATCTAAGGCCTTGAAACAAATTGGATCTGAGGTTTCAACACAAGTTGCCTTGAAATGGTAAGCTTATAATTCTATGCTTTAAGCTCAAATGAGTGGTTGATTCTTGATTTATATGATTCACTGATCAAGAATATGGAAGATTTTTGTGGAGAGAGTGAGAGAATGGAGAGATATGTGAGGAAATGTAAATTTGCAAGAAAGTTGAGAATGAGAGAATGAGAGAGATTTCAGATCTGATGCAACCCTAATTCTCTTTGTTATGATATCACAAAGCAATGATGAGAGTGTGAGAGAAAATGCATGAATTAGAAATGAGAAAAGTGTGAAGTTGCATTATTTGCACTTGGTTGAATAAGCATGCTACGCTCATGCTATCTTGGGCCTCTCAGCATGTGTGGCTTTCATTTTCCACCCTTGATTCAAATCCAGTCATTCCTGGCCCTTAGATTTAAGTGTTACACTTATTTCATGATTTTTGCAAAATTTCATGTTTTGGAGGGATTTTTTCAAAGTGCACGAAAATGACCAATTATATTGAGAAAAATGGTCCTTATGCAATGTATTTTAAGTTTGAAAAAGATTGGGGCTGTACCAATTCACAAAAATCAGGTTTGAGCCTTCTTGCACTTGGTGCACTTTTGGAAAGTTGAAAAATGCCCTAGGAACATGAAATTTTCGAATGGCTTTTAAGGAGATCCAGGAATCCAGTGAAAATGTACTTGTACTTTTTGAAAATGGGAGCCCTTACTCTACAACTTTCATGTTTGACTTTGGTCCATTTGAAGAATTATTGATCATGTTAAGGCCACTTGAAAATTAGGGCAAAAGTTGCCAAATTTGGAAAACTTCAAAAACCAACTTTGTACCATTTTTGCAAAACCCTTCAAACCTCCATGATTCTTGAACTTTAGGCATTCCAAACCTATTATAACATTGTAAGGACCCCTCTTGGCCAAAAAATTTGGGTTAGACCCCTTGAATTTGCACAGTTGACTTTTTATGGGCTCTGTTGACTTTTTGCTTCATCTGCAAGCAACTGAGGCATTGACTGACTTCCACATGGAATTTTCTCATGAAATTTGACACATAGGATCCCCTTAACATGTAGAAGACTTTGTCCAAAAGAAATGGCCAAAGTTGTGAGATCTTGGTGCTTGAATCTCAAACCCTAATTTGGGTGCATTGCATAGGGGCTTTGCCTTGTCCTGAGATCTCTGATGATCATGCAATCTTCTGAGCTTTTGTCAATGAACTTGAACTTTTAAATGGAGTTTAGACTCACCATAGAACTTGTACAAACTCATTGGGACCCTTGTCGTGGCTTGAAATGCTTCTGGGACCTCCACAGATGACCATATGCTTGATGCTAGGACATGAGGGATGGTGTGCTTCATCTTTCCATGATATGATGCTGAGGAAATTATATGTTCATGATGAATATGATGTGATATGATGCTTAAAATGAAGAGGGAAAATTTGGGGTGTTACAGCTGCCCCTATTCAATCATCAGTTAATCTGAAAAGGACGATAGTACGGGCTATCGACCATTCAAGATAAACTGTAGTTGAATACCAAGAAGACCAGAAATTTGCACTCTGACGAAGAATGCAGCACTGGGAAATAAACCCAGCCAGAGGACGCTCTGGGGATAAGAAGGAGAGGAAGCAGACGAGCTTCTTCCAAGTTGAAACTGATATCTGGAGATAAGAACATGTTGACAGACGAGTCTTCAAACAGTCCTGTGACGCCAGGAGATGGACATACGAGTCCTCAAACACTTCGAGATCATAATCTGAGACAGACGAGTCTTCAAACAATCCTGTGACGCCAGGAGCTGGACATACGAGTCCTCAAACACTGCAAACATAAACTGAGACAGACGAGTCTTCAAACAATCCTGTGACGCCAGAAGCGGGACATACGAGTCCTCAAACACTGCAAACATAAATTGAGACAGACGAGTCTTCTTCGGGTTTACCTGTTACGCCAGGATCGGTATGCACTTAAGTCTGTGGGATAGACATGCAATAAAGGTAAACGAACCTTCTTCATATATTATCTGCGGATATATGGTATAAGACATACGAGTCTTCTGAGCAAACCTGTGACGCCAGGTGAAGCAACAATAATTGGTGCCTGAGACAGACGAACCTCCTTCGGATTTACCTGTTACGCCAGGACCGGTAACCATTTTGACATTAATTCCCACTGTCAGGATTTGAAACCTCTTCAATACAGACGAGTATTGGATGATCATCAAGATAACACAGACGAGTGCCATAAGTCAATGATACAGACGAGTATCAGACGATGATCTGAGAAACACAGACGAGCGCTTCAGGCAATGATACAGACGAGTATCAGCCACTGGTACAGACGAATACCAGAAATTCAAACGCAGACGAGCATTTGAAGGAATCACAGAAGAATATCAGGGTAAACAGTAGATCCTCACAATACAGATGTAGGCATTACACAGACGAGTGCTAGGGATGATACATACGAGTATCCAAGCAAAGCAGACGAGCTTCAAACAGGTAATCAACACAGACGAGTGCTGGAAATGATACAGACGAGTATCCACAAATATCAGACATACCAAACACAGACGAGTGCTGGAAAGTTGCAGACAAGCAACTGCTGGAAATACATATCAAGGCATAGACGAGTGCAACAAAGGATCCAATACCAAACACAGACGAGTGTTGAGAAGTTGCAGACGAACAACAGCATATGAGATATCACAACACAGACGAGTGTTGAGGAGTTGCAGACGAGCAACAACAAATATCATATCAGAACATAGAAGAATGTTGAGGAGTTACAGACGAGCCGACAGCAACAGATATAACCAAACACAGACGAGTGTTTGACATTGCAGACGAGCAAAATCAAGGTAATCATAAACCACTACTGGGGAAAGCAAACAAGCAAAACCAAAGGGCCAACACAGACAAGTGTTGAGAAACACAGACGAGCGGAAATAAAGCAGTAATATGTCCCTGCTGGGGAAAACTCTGCTTAGGGATAACACAGACGAGTGTTGAAAAGTTGCAGACGAGCAACAAACAAAGCCAAAGCACAGACAAGTACTGGAGATTGCAGATGAGCAACAAACAAATGCCTGACTGGCCACAAGAGTTACTACTCTGCAGGGGAAACAAGTCTAGAGGTCTGAATACCTGACTGACTGAGGTGATGAATACCTGACTGTATCATCAAATTACCTAAAAGTATGGCAACTTTGCTGGGAAATATTTCACTGACAGAGTGAATATCAAGTATGAACTCTGTGGGGACAGGATCATCTTCAGACTCAGCTGGGGAAACTGCTTGAACAAAAATCTAGCTAGGAAGAGCATCTGCTGATTCAAAGCTCTGGCTGAGAAAGACTTTTGCTGAGGATAGAATTTTGATGATTCCAACTCTGGTGATGTCAGGCCTTCAGATACCTATTGGGCATACTCCACTGGGGAAGAAGAAACTGCTTCTTCACTGGGGAAGAAGAAAATGATTGGACTACTGCCAAGGCTTAGCCGGAGAGAATCTCTGCTAGAAATGCCAGGCTTTCAGATACCTGCTGGGAGAAGAAATCTCTACTTGGGGAAATACTCTACTGGGGAAGAGTAAATGGGGAGAATGTGACGCCATCCTGCAACCTGCAACAACAGAAAACATAAGTGTGCCCTGGGGATTTGCATGGAATGATTCATTCATCCATCGTCACCCGACACTCAAAGAGGGTTACAGTTTCCCTGCATGTCAGTTTTCTTTTCAAAATTATCACCATGTTTAGATGCAATGCTACTTTTGCCAAAAATTCAGGACATTTTGCAAACAAAAATAAACACACACAGCTTTTTGACTGAATATTCTTTTTATTGAATGGCCTCTGAATAGGCAAAAATTTACATCAGGAAGCAACCACCTGGAAAGAGGTAGCTACCATAAAATTGAGAAAAGAAACTATCCTAATGGCAATGTACACGGAATTCCAAGGAGTTCCATTTCTGTTATGACCTGCATGTCTTCGAGACTCTCCATTCTACTTTGGCTTTCTGAGAGGATGAGGGAATTGTTTCCTATCCTTCTGATATTGTCAAGTTGTACGAAACGATGACGCGGTTCAAATAACTCGGATCGCAGTTGTTCGCTTATTCCCTTGTTTTGCGTGGATCGCCCTTTCGGGTTTTCAATCCACCGGGATACCCTTTTTTGCCTGAACTATCCAATGTGGCTTTTCAACTCAGCGGGTGTACATTTTTTTTATTTCCCTAACTTTTGCCCGAGCTTTTTATTCTGTTTTTAGCTCGCCGGGATGCCCTTTTTTTGCCTGGACTTTAATTCTGTTTTTGTGTCCAGCGGGTCTCTTTATGCGAAGTATTTTTTAACTGCGTCCGAGTTAACAGGGGACTGGAAGTCATCTCCATCCATAGTGGTGAGCATCAGTGGTCCTCCTGAAAAGACTTTCTTCACTATGAACGGTCCTTCGTAGTTTGGGGTCCATTTTCCCCTGTGATCTGAACTTGGAGGAACGATCCTCTTCAACACAAGCTCTCCCACTTGGTACTCTCGAGTACGTACTCGTTGGTCGAATGCACGCTTCATTCTCCTCTGATAAAGCTGACCATGACAAATAGCCGATAATCTCTTTTCCTCAATTAGACATAGCTGATTATAACGAGCACGCACCCATTCAGCCTCATCAAGCTTAACATCTATCATCACGCGCAGTGAAGGAATCTCTACTTCAACAGGCAGGACTGCTTCCATGCCATACACCAGAGAGAAGGGAGTTGCCCCTGTTGACGTCCTGACTGACGTTCGGTACCCATGCATAGCAAATGGTAACATCTCATGCCAATCTTTGTAGGTGACAACCATTTTCTGCACAATCTTCTAGATATTCTTGTTTGCCGCCTCTACCGCACCATTCATCTTTGGCCGGTAAGGAGAAGAATTGTGATGCTGTATCTTGAAGTCCCGACACAATTCTGCCATCATCTTGTTGTTGAGATTAGAACCATTGTCAGTAATGATCCTTTCGGGCACTCCGTATCTGCATATGATATCCCTTTTCAGAAATCTTTCCACCACTTGACGAGTGACGTTGGCATAAGATGCTGCTTCTACCCGTTTGGTAAAGTAATCAATTGCGACCAGGATGAAGCGATGACCATTTGAAGCAGTCGGCTCGATCTTCCCGATCATGTCAATGCCCCACATAGAAAAGGGCCAAGGAGATGACATGACGTTGAGCGGGCTAGGAGGAACATGTACTTTGTCTACATATATCTGGAACTTGTGGCACTAACGAGCGAATGAACAATAGGCTGCATCCATTGTCATCCAGTAATACCCTGATCTCAGCAATTTCTTTGCCATAGCAAGCCCTCTTGCATGGGTACCGAAAGATCCTTCGTGGAATTCCTGCATCAATAGGCTTGCTTCGTGTCTATCCACGCATCTGAGCAAAACCATGTCGAAATTTCTCTTGTACAAAACCTTGTCTGTGTTCAAGAAGAAGCTAGCAGCAAGTCGCCTCAAGGTCTTCTTGTCATTGGAAGATGCCCCAGTTGGGTATTCTTGCTTTTCCAGGAATAACTTGATATCAAAATACCAAGGTTTCTCGTCAGACACGGCGTCTATAGAGAATGCATGAGCTGGAGCGTCAAGCCTGGATATGTCAATTCTGGGCACATAATTCCAACACAAGACTTTAATTGACGAAGAGAGAGTGGCCAATGCGTCGGCAAACTGATTTTCATCACGTGGTATGTATTGAAGTTTAACTGTCGTGAAGAACGTCAACAGTTTTCTAGCATAATCCCTGTATGGAATTAGATGCTCTTGATGTGTATACCACTTACCGGTAATTTGGTTAATGATGAGGGCTGAATCTCCGAATATATCGAGGTTCTTAATCCGAAGATTAATTGCCTCCTCTATTCCCATTATGCACGCCTCGTATTCCGCTTCATTGTTGGTGCAGCCAAAAGTAATTCTGGCAGCGAAGGGTAAGTGAACACCTTCGGAAGTGATAAGTACGACACCAACTCCACGACCATTGATATTGACTGCCCCATCAAACATCAACTTCCAATTGGATTCAGGGTCAGGCCCCTCCTCCGGAAGTGGTTCCTCATAATCGTTTGTTTTGAGGTACATGATATCCTCATCAGGGAAATCAAACTTCATTGGCTGATAATCATCCTCAAGAGGTTGCTGTGCAAGGTAATCCGACAATACACTTCCCTTGATGGCTTTCTGAGAAGTATACTGGATGTCGTATTCAGTTAAAATCATTTGCCACCTAGCAACCCTTCTGGTCAACGCTGGTTTCTCAAAGATGTACTTGACAGGATCCATTTTGGAAATGAGCAGTGTGGTATGAGTCAACATGTACTGCCTCAGTCGGCGAGCAGCCCATTCCAAAGCGCAGCAAGTTTTCTCGAGCAGTGAGTAACGGGATTCACAGTCGGTAAACTTTTTTCTAAGGTAATAAATAGCGTACTCTTTTCGACCAGACTCGTCATGTTGGCCTAGAACACACCCCATTGACCCTTCTAGCACGGTCAAGTACATGATTAAAAGTCTTCCTTCCACTGGAGGCATTAGAATTGGAGGCTCCTGCAAATATTCTTTTATTTTGTCGAAAGCTCTTTGGCAGTCATCGTTCCACCTGACCGTTTGCTCTTTTCTTAGCAATTTGAATATTGGTTCGCACGTGGCAGTTAGATGTAGGGGTGTACATGGGTCGGTTTGGGTTGGGTTTGGCCAAATCCAATACCCAACCCATATAGGACAATCCGGGATGGGCAAGGTAAAATAACCACCCGCAATATCAATGGATTGGTTTGGGCAAACCCACTAATTTTCGGGTTGGGTTGGGTTGGGCAGTGGGTTGCCCAAATATTTTTTCTATTTTATTAATGTTAAATAACTAAATGATGCATCATCATATTTTTTTCATTAAAATTATTCGAACATTTTTATCTTCTTAAATAAAATTAGATAACCTATTTTTAATTATTTTTAACATCATAAAATAATAAATGACAACATTAACTAATAAAAATCATCATAAAATACAAATTAAATTAAAGTTGTATGACATAAAGTTGTATTAGTATCAAAATAACCAAATAGTGAAATATTTAAAATTAGTTAAAGCTATAGTTCACTAAAATAGTAAATATTCAAAAGACAAAAATTGTAACAATTAAGTTAATATTCATCAAGATTATTAAAATTGTAATAATAAATGTTTGATTAGTGGGTTAGTGGGTTTTGTGGGTTTGGGTCCGGTTTTACCCGAAACCCAAATTTTTTAATGGGTTTTTTAGTTTTTAAATCCATATCCACCCAATTACCCGACCCAACCCACTTTTATGGGTTTTTTTGGGTGGGTTTGACCGGATTTTGTGGGTCGACCCAATCCATGTACACCCCTAGTTAGATGAGATATGAACCGAGAAATGTAGTTCAACCTCCCTAAAAACCCGCGGACTTCTTTTTCTGTTCTCGGTGCAAGCATATCTTGAATAGCTTTTACTTTAGCAGGATCTACCTCAATTTCTCTTTGACTAACAATGAAACCCAGCAGTTTTCCGGAACGCACTCCGAAAGTGCACTTGTTCGGATTCAACCTCAGCTTGTACTTGATTAGTCTATCAAACAGCTTCTTTAGGTTGACCAGATGCTCTTCTTCGTCTCGGGATTTAGCAATCATATTGTCCACATAACACTCAATCTCCTTGTGGATCATGTCATGGAACAATGTGACCATCCCCCGTTGATAGGTTGCCCCGGCGTTCTTCAAACCAAAGGGCATGACCTTATAGCAGAATGTACCCCATGGGGTAATGAACATTGTCTTCTCCATGTCTTCCGGCGCCATCTTAATCTGGTTATAACCGGAGAAGCCATCCATGAAGGAAAATACCGAGAATTGAGCAGTATTGTCTACCAACACGTCAATGTGTGGCAACGGAAAATCATCTTTTGGGCTTGCTCTATTCAAATCCCGGTAGTCAACGCACATCCGGACCTTGTCGTCCTTCTTAGGTACAGGTACAATGTTAGCTACCCAAGGTGGGTAACTAGTCACAGCAAGGAAACCGGCATCCCATTGCTTCTGAACCTCCTCTTTAATCTTCATCGCCATGTCAGAACGAGTTCTTCTCAATTTCTGTTTCACAGGAGGACAATCCTCTCTCAGAGGTAGCTTATGCACAATGATGTCGGTATCCAAACCTAGCATATCTTGATATGACCAAGCAAAGATATCCACATACTCTTTCAGCATACTGATCAACTCTCTCTTGACGTCGGCCTGCAGACTGGCCCCAATCTTGATTTCCTTATTTGCATCTTCACTGCCAATGTTGATGATCTCAATTTCTTCTTGATGAGGCTGAATAATCCGTTCCTCTTGTTTCAACAATCTGACTAATTCTTCAGGGAGGTCACAGTCTTCCTCAACCCCTTCATCATCTTGGTAGACTGGATTGTCAAAGTCATGCATAGTCATAGCAGGAACGTTATCCGTGGAATCCGGATGATCAACACTGCACAGATGATGTGCTTATTCAGAATCTGCTTATTTTGAAAAAGAGACGCTAACACAAAACAAAAAGGAAAACACATTGCCATTTTTATATTTTTGTGAAAAAGTTTTAAAAACAAAGACAGGGAACACAGTTTGTCTGAAAATGTCCTTTTATTTCATAGCAAAATAAGATGCAATACAAAACATGGTGGCCCAATACAATGGATCCAAGCATCTTGGGCAGAATGCTGGATTTGACAATGTAGTATGCTAATAAAAGGAAACAAAATAATTACTCTGAGAGCCAGGTGACTTGTATGATGTCTTCAGCAGACCAGTTTGTTAGCTCCTCGCCGGGCGCACACGGGTGGATCCAGTTGTCCCAATCACCATCATTGTCCCCATCTTGGCTTACTGTACATATATGATTGTGGTCGAGCAACCCAACGCTTGTAAACGAAATGGCCTTACCACTTGAAGTAGATCCACCAGGCTGATACCCTAAGCCAAACTTATCATCTTTCTTTTCCAGCTCCAACAGCTTGCCCCAGCCTTGGGCACTGCCTGATTGAACAACCTCTTTTGCTTCTCTGTAAGAATGGATGGACGTACCCTCTTTCTCACTGCTTTTCTCCACAGGAGTCAAGATGCTGACGTTGACTGCTTCGAAAGCTTGGCATAAAGTCTCATGGATTTCTCCATCCATCTCTACGTACTTGAACGTCAACAAGTGGCTTACGAATATGTCCTTGTAACACGGTGGGAGAACTGACTTTAGTTAAATGTTGCGGATAGCAAGAGTCGCCACCGACTTTTATTTTATCCAAAGGAAAGGGCATAAAAGAACAGGAAAGACCTTAAAAGATTTTTGAGTTCGGGGGTAGGTTATGTAAAGGGAAGGTGTTAGCACCCTTTACATCCATGGTTATCCATGGGCTCTTAGTTACTTAGCTCACTTTAAACTGTTTTGAGAAGTGTAGTGTGAGATTAAAGACTTTGTTTTGAAAATTGTTTGAAAATGTGAAGTGTAATGAAGTAATTTGATGTAAAGTGAGCAAGTACATAAGAGGAACCTACCCTAAGTTAAGTCTTTTCTATTCTTAAATATCCTTTAAATGGTAAGACTATCCCTATTATTAAGGAATAGGTAGTCATTACCTTGGATGTATTAAGGGACAGGCGTAGGGTCATCGTATGGTCATAGAAAGCAACTTGAGGGATGTCTTTAGCAATTCGTAGGGACTATCATCATTTATTCGAAGGGACAAGATCATTATTCCGTAGGCAACTTCTAAGGGACTTGGTCTTTTAAACTGTAGGGACTATGATGATTTATATTTGAAGGGACTTTGCTTAAGACATCCCTATATTCGAGGGACATGACCATTTTATTTTAAGGCAACCAAGAGGAATATCCTAGGAAGTACAGATGGCGATCATAGATCGACTTACGTGTGTGAGTGTTATTTTTCAGATATTTGTCTTGTATATAATTTTCTAAGTTCAATTACATATAGTTAGTTTTGCACTCCCTAAATTACTAACCACACAGTTAAATATTTACAAAAATTACATCCAAGGAGCAATTACATAATTATAATAATTAAAATAAATGGCAAATAAATAAATATAAATAATAAGCAAAAATAAATAAATAGGCAATAAGTAAATATAATAAGGGTTAGTACTAATAAAAATTAAAAATAAAAAGGATTAGTGAAATAATAATAATAAGTTTAATAATAAAATAAATGGATTAGTAATAATAATAAACAAAATAAATAATGAATAAGAATTAGAAATTATTAAGGAAATATAAACAATAAAAATTTAGAGTTATAAACAAATTAGATAAGTTATGGACATATTTATGAAAAATTATTAAATTTTGCGATTTTAGAAAATATTTACATATATAATTAATTATAAACAAAGATATAATATTATTAAAATGTACTTAACTATTATTTAATTATATTAATTAAAATATACACATAATAACTATATTCAATATTTAGAAAGATAAAAATTAGGTTTTTAATAGTTATTTAAGAAAAATAAACTAGGGTTTCTTAAAATTAGGGTTTATTCTAGAAAAATATTTTATAGTTTATTTTATAATTATAATTTATTTAAATTATACATATATACATTTTACAATTGAAATCCATAATAATAAAAAACTAATTTTTTAATTTAGAAAATAAATTTTCAGAAACTAGAAAACATAATATATATATTTTATAATATAGAAAATAATAAAACAATATAATTTATTATTTGAATTTATTTTATATATAATATTAATTAAATTAAAAGAAATAAAGAAAAAAGAATGAGAAAACAAAACCTGATGGGGCTGGGATTTGAACCCAGTCCCCTATGCTTGCCAACAACTGCACACACCACTGGGCCATCAACGCGCAGGCAGCAAGGAAGTGAGTAGAATTGCTTTTGTTTCTTGTCATGAAAAATCCAGAAAATAAAAGAAGCAAAAAGGCCTGGGGGAGGATTGAACCCAGGACCTTCGAACACTCAAGCGCATGCATAACCATCCGGCTGGAAGAGCCCATCTGATATTGGAATGGCAATAGAACATAATATATTATGTTCCATAGTTAACCTGAAAATTAAGAAAAAAATGCACAACACCAAGATTCGAACCAGCACCCTTACGCAATACACCAGCTAGCTCTACCACTAAGACAAACGTTCGTTTGTGATATTAAACGAATAATAAAGCATAAAATATTTAACACAAAATTCAAATTTTCCAGGACGCGCCAAACTTCTTCTTCAACCTCAGGACCTTCGAATTTTCCTGCGAAATTCTCTGCCAATGTACCTGCGAAAATCAAATTTGCAGCAACACCTATGGATTTCATACACGACCAAAACGGTAAAATTTCAACAAATTAATGGTTCAAACATGATCACAAGACCATTTGGAATTGAACCACGTTTTCAGAATAAATTTATATTGTCTAGAACATAAAACCCTAATGGAGGTCATAAACCCTAACCATGGCAAAATCTGTATGGGATCACGAAAATCAAATTGAATTGTCCAGAATCCTTCCAAAGCTTCAAACAACATCAAATCAACAAGCAAATTTCATTAATAATGGTCAAATAATGGAAATCGAAAAAAAATATTTTCAAGAACAACCAAGTTTCGGGTTGTGCATTATGGCATGTATGGGATGCATATGAGTGATGGTTTACGATCAGAGAAGTCCAAGGAAGCTTGTCATGTGCTTGTTTTACCTTCTAAAGTCCTGGAATTCAAAATCCGAATGTGAGTTTTTGAAGAATTTTTCAATTTGTGAAACTTACTTTGGAAGCAGAGAATTTGTGTCTTGGTGATTGAATTGTGTTTAGTACTTATAGGTAAATGAATTTAGGTCATAACATTGAATGGTTGTATGGAAATTTTGATATGAAAAGATTGAAATTGATCATGTCTTAAAATTCAAATATTTGTGTATGAAGGCTTACTATTTTTGGATCAATCTTATGATTTCCTTCCCCTTCAATTCCAATCATCATTTAAGATCTTCTAGAAACTCAATCTCCATCAAATATTACATTTTCATATTTTATTTTTATTTAAAATGATTTTTAATGAATTAAATCAAAATAAATAAAAATAAAATAATAAAAATTCTGATTTTTAATGGTTTGGGTCGTGCATGAAGTCAATGTATGGATTGGGTCATTATTTGGCAAGCCCATTTGGAAGAAATTGGTTTTAGACCCCTTTTTTCATCATAAACCAACTCAAAATTTCCCAACTTTGCAAGGGCACATATCCTTCAATTTTAATGCTATGAGGGTGTTCTTGGACATTTTGGAAAGCTTGAAGAGTCCTCTAAACAACCCCACTGGTTTCATGTCCATATCATTTACCAATCTCAAGTTATGCCCTTTTGAAGTTGTTGACTTTTTGTTGACTTTCAAAAGGACCTATAATGTCTTAGCCCATACCTTCCAAATGAAGCATTTTTGGGCTTGGCTTGTGAGACACAAAGTTGTAGAGAATTCAATTTCCTTCAAAATGAGCTTTGAGTAGAGACTTGGTGATGAAGTATGTGAAAGTTATGTCTGGTCAAAGTTCAGTTGACTTTTACTGAGGAAACCCTAATTTAGAAACTCCTGATTCTTGATGATCTGGAATCTCCTTGATGAATCATGATCAACCCTTAATCAAATGATGAATTTTACTTCATATACTTGATGTTGGCAAAAAATCATGAAGTTTGACTTTGGTTTGACCACAGTTGACCTCAGTTTGACTTTTTAACTGCATTGACTGATTTTGACCTATCTGATCATCTGACTGAGCAATCTTTGGAGAAAAGTCTTGAAACTTGTCATGGGGGTTCCTACACACATATAAGATGTTATGAAGCTCACTTGAAGTCTTGGAAGTTCATTTAGCCTGATTAAAGTCAAAACCCTAGTTTTGGATGCACTGCCTAAGAGGTGCATTGTCTGAGGGAATTGTCAACTCTTCTGACCCATTGTGAACTTTGTGAACCTTGTGAATCATCATAGCATGTCTTGTGATACTCATGGGAAGTATTGTGAAGCTTGTGAACCTTGTGAACCTCATAAAGTGACTTTGTAGACCTCATGAACCTCAGGAAGGCTTTGAAAGCATTGGGAAACTTGTGAACCTTGTGAACCTTCATAAAGTGACTTGTAAACTTCATGAACCTCATGAAAGGTCTTGTAAGTGTTGTGAATCTTGTGAACCTTGTGAACCTTCTTAGCACACAAAGTCTTGTATTGTGAGGGCAAATTTTGGGGTGCAACAGTCCTCCTCTCCACAAACTGTAATGACCTGGCCGTCCACCACATATTTAAGCTTCTGATGCAGGGTTGAAGTAACAGCTCCAGCAGCATGTATCCACGGCCTTCCCAACAAACAGCTATATGCAGGCTAGATATCCATGACGTAGAAAACACTTTTAAAGACTTGAGAGCCTATCTTGATGTGCAACTCAACCTCTCCAAAAACTGATCTTCTCGAACCATCGAAAGCTTTGACAACCAGATCACTTAGTCTCAGGACAATCCCATCAACATTAAGCTTCATCAGTGCCTTCTTCGGAAGCACATTCAGGGAAGATCTTGTGTCTACAAGAACATGAGACAACACAACACCCTTGCACTCTATAGTGATATGTAGTGCTTTGTTGTGGTTTCTGCCCTCCGAAGTGAGGTCTCTATCTGTAAAGCCTAAGCCGTGACTTGCATTGATACTTCCTACAACAGCTTCCAGTTGGTTGACAGTGATTTCCTGAGGAACGTAGGCCATTTGTAGAACTTTCAGTAAGGCCTCTCTGTGTGCGGGAGAGCACATCAGCAGTGACAAGATGGAAATCTTGGAAGGTGTCTGGTTCAGTTGATCAACCACCTTATAGTCACTTTTTGATAATCCGCATGAATTCCTCGACCTCTTTTTCAAACGTACCCTGCCCAGCCATAGGAGTAGTTGATTAATCATTCACAGCTTTCTTTCCCTTGGACTTGGATGAAGCCTCAGCCTCAGGATCCCCTCGCAGCACAGGGGGAGCGAATAAACGACCACTTCTAGTGAAACCCCCAACTCCTCTGACATTCTCTACAGTCGGGTCAGCAGCAACAGCCTTGCTCTCAATCTTCTGTCCAGCTACATATACATCTGAGCCATAATGCCAGGGAATGGCCTTATCGTCTGTGTACGGAACAGGCCAAGGTACGGTGATAGTCACGGGACTAATCTGAGGAGCATAGATTGTTACGAGCTCCCGCCTGACAGGCATGTCAGCTTCATCATAGAAAATAGTAACGGTTGACACATCATCAGCTTCTGCATTATCAACTTTACTGAACTGCAAGGATCCATCATTAACCAAACCCTGTAAACCCATGTTCAGCTTCTCGCAGCCATTCTCAGCATTCAGACATTCTTCACAATCAAAACAGCAGCCAGGAAACACTTGACCACTCAGCAGTCTCTCTTTCACTACCCTCAAAGGAGTCTTCACTTCAACAATATTCAGCACAAGACTCAACTTGTCACCACCCTCAACAGCATTGACTCTTGCCCCTCCATGATTCGGCATAGGGTTCGAGTTAACATTCGGTGGCGGTGCAAAGTTGATCGCTTTAGAGTCTACAAGATCTTGAACCTTGTGATGCAAAGCCCTGCACTTCTCAGTCGAGTGCCCGGGTGCTCCAGAATGGAAAGCGCATCGTGCGTTGACATCATAACCAACTGGGAGCTCTCCAGGAGGTGGTGGTGCCAAAGTTCTCAGTTGAATCAGGTTCAATCTAGCAGTCTTGGAAGTAAGGCAGCGTAGGTCATAGGGATAGCCTCAATCACCCTATTAGCCCGGCGAGTTTGCCTTGGCTGATACGGTCTCTGCTGATAGTTGTTTCGAGGTTGTTGTTGATGTTGTTGAGGAGGAGGCTGCATCTGTTGCACTAGAGCAGCAAGAATTGTGACAACTGCCACATGCTCATAAGGTCTTCTATAACCACGGCCCCGGCCTTGGCCAAATACAGCATTTGTCTCACCCTCTCTTCTCCTAGGAGGTCCACTGAAAGCTTTCCTCGCTCCATTCGAGCTACTAGCACTTGGATCTTGTATCTTCCCCATCTTCAGCAAGGTCTCAACCCTTTCTCCAGCAATAACAATGTCGTTGAATTTAGTGGCAGAACTGGACGCCAGCCTTTCAAGAAACACACCTTGCAGAGTACCCATAAACATGTCAGCCATTTCGTTCTCTAGCAGCGGTGGTTGCACTCTGGCAGCAAGCTGGAACCACCTCTGAGCATATTCTTTGAAACCTTCCTTAGCCGTCTGAGCCATGTGCTGAAACTGCGTGCGGTTCGGAGCCATGTCCAAGTTATATTGATATTGCCTCACAAAGGCTTCTGCTAGATCTTTCCAACTCTTGATATTGACTCGGCTAAGCTTCATGTACCATTCCAGCGAAGCTCCAACCAAACTGTCTTGAAAATAATACATCCAGAGTTTCTCATCATCCGTGTGAGCAGCAATTCTCCCAACAAATGATTGAAGATGGGTCTTCGGGCATGCAGTGTCATTATACTTCTCAAAGGTTGGAACTTTGAACTTGTATGGGATCCTGACCCCAGGAACCAAGCCCAAATTTGTTATGTAAAATCCCAAGGAGCTTTGGGACTGAATAGCTTTGATTTGCTCAGCCATTTCCTCGAACCTCTTGTTCATCTCAGCTCCTTGACCTTCAGCTTCGTTCAGGAGAGTGAATTGGTCTTCATGATTATCCATCTGAATATTATTCAACTTGTCATTGATTATAGTCACCCCTGGCTGTGTAACAGGAGCTTCAACCTGACGTGCGCCCGCACCGGTACGATTATCAGCAGTAGCAGCAGTAGCAGTGTTCCTGGTTTGATTCTCAATCATCTCCCGCAGACGCTCTTGGTTCTGTCCCATGGCTGCCATCAATGTCATAAAGTTATCCATTCTCAGTCTCAGATCTGCCAAGTCAGCTTGCATCTGGTCCATGGCTCGTTCTCTGTTAATCTTTGTTGGATACTTGTGCGCAACTGGTTGTTGTCGAGCTTTACAGGGAGCTATAGTGCCTGAAACACAAAATACGTTAGTAACTGAGACACTACCTGCAAAACAAACAAACAGGTTATATGCAATGCAATGTAATTGTTCATGTTCCCAATTTTAAGCATTTGGCATGCCCCAGTTCTGGCATCTAATCTCAGACAGTCACTTTCAGTATTAGCTTTCAAAATTTCTCTTTGATGAGTGTTCAGACATTAGCAGTATCAGACAAACGAGTCTTGCACATTCAAAATGATAACTTGCACATTAATACTGGATATAAACAAACCATTGCAGGCTAAAAGTCAGAATACAACCAGAAATATTCCCCGAAGGGTTACAAACCAGTACATAAAATAAAGACAAAAGAAATAAAAGCAAGACTCCTACAACAAGCCTGTAGGTAGTCTGAAAAATAAACTAAGCTAAGGACCCAGGATCTGCCACCTCTGCCCTGCTCTTCTTGACACCCGCTCTCAGCTTGAGCTCTTCAATCTCTTTCCTTGCTTCCTCCAGAGCTAACTGACTTTGTGCTAGCTGTTGGGTCTTCTCCCTCCAGATGGTATGGACTTGTTCCACTTCCTCCTTCTTGAAGGCCATATGAACTTCAAAGAACTTTTCTTTCTCTCTGAATTTCTTCTGCTCTTCCTCTCTTTGGTCTTGCAACCAAGCAATGGATTGACGAGCATCCTTGAGAGTCTTTAGAGTCTTCTTGCGCTCAGCTTCTCTTTGGGCTTCCATCATACCCAACCTGTGGAAATGGGCTTCTCTACCAGCAAAGTCCTTCTCTTTGGCTTCCAAGGAGGCTTGGAGCTTCTGCAGCTTGTCTTTAGCTTCATTTTTTGCCCTGTTGGCTTGGTGGTACAGGCTTACCATCTCAGTATTCTCCACTCTGACCTCATGCAGCTGAGCCTCTAGCTTCTTGTACTCTTCAAGAGAGACAGTACTGCTCTGACTTGGCACCTCCCTGGGATAAAGTGGAGCCTCAACTGAAAAAGGCATGAGAACTAATTCTACATGTATTTGCAACCATTCAACATATGGTGGATATGTCTTAGGATCAACACGGCCGAAGTTTTTCTTACCCTTTCTTATCCTGTGAGCCCAGGCTTGGACTGCTTGTTGAACTAACTCTTTGTTCCCTTCAGCAGGAAAGTACAAAGATTCAACAAACTCTTCCATCTGAGGAGGGTCTTTCAAAGGGTAGCCAAACTGCTTTCTGGCTAATGTTGGATAGCAACTGATGACACCTTTCCTTCCCAGCAAAGGTACTCCAGCAAACCTTCCGCAACTGACCATCAATTCTTTACCTAGCAAATCCATGTCATATCCCCAGGCAATGTCTTCAACAGTCAACCCCATCAGTCTTCTGGACCATCTCCACTCGTCCCTCATCTCCTTGAAGGCACCTGACTTAGGCAACTGTCTAGCAAACCACTCGGCAAACAAAGGAGCACAGCAGACTACCGGACCACCTCTACCCTTCTCATTTCTGTAATGAACCCTGTAGTAGAAGTCACCCAATAGAGTAGGCACTGGATTTCCTTTTGCAAAGATTGAGATCACCTCCAAGCTGACAAACTCTTTCTCTCCAGGAAACAGACTGGACCCATATATCATCAATGCAAGCAAAGCACCAAAGTCGTTCCACTTAGCCTCTGTAGCATATATCTCTGCCTCTGGGATTAGCACACTCCAGGGTAGTCCTTTGCCTTCACTCTCTTGCAGAGCCTTCCTGACTGAAGCAGCTGGCAACCTACAAACCTTGGCTATGTCTTCATCTTTAAGCACAACCTCTGACCCATAGAATGGCAATGTCTCTCTGACTTGAACATTCAGCATGTTGGAGATCTCTTCCAATGTTGGAGCTAAGATGTAACCTGGAAAAACAAAGCAACGCAGCAGAGGATCATAAAATTGCAACAGGGTATGCAAACTGTCTTTCTGGTCTGCAGTGGGCTTGTCCACAAACTTCAGTATCTGGCCATATCTTTTCTTGAAATTTCCCAAGACTTGGTCGTTCATTAGACCTGCTAACCTCTGAACACTTTTAACTTCAGGCTGAAGAAAGGTATAATGCACATTCTTTTTTCTTGGAACTCTTCTGATTTCTGCCATGGAGATAAGATTACCAGAACTGGGAGCAGATATGAACAATGACCTGAAAAATGGGAAACATAAACAGTTAATGCAAAGATTGATGCAAATGCAATGCAATGCAAGCATATGATCAACTGGGACCATCTGAACTGGACACTGACAAGGGCCCCTCTGAAAAACTGGCAAACCAAAAGTCCACTGAGTCACACTCTCTGATAATCACAACTCACTGAAGAAGATCTTAGGACCACAGTATCAAGAACACCAGAACAAGAACTCCAGAAAACCAGAACTCCAGAACCATAGGACCAAAGAACCAAAGATCATAATCACAGGACCACTGATAATAACAATAACCACTGAATGAATGAGTGTATGTTGAGGTCATGGGTTCCTGCATACCTGTAAACCCCTCCCAATATCACTGGTAAAAAGCTCCGGGTCAGACATCACGGACTCTCAAAGCCACATAGCAATAATACTATCACCATCTCCGAGAAATGGCTCATGACCAGATCAGGGAATCGGTTTGGCATTATATACTACGCAGGGAGGCCTCAGCTGAGTCCAGGACACAAGGTCATCCTATGTGATCCCCAGGTGGGCCCTCGGATGCGAATGGGTTTGCCACAAAATGTGGTCTGCCACTGTCATCACTAAAGAGGGATGTTTCCACAAGGTTCTCAATGATCGGTCCCCAGCTGCACATAACTGTCAGGGTCATGTAATGAAAGAGGAAGATCCCCAAATCAAGACATTTCCAAGACAATCGCAACCTGGGTGTGGAACTCACTACTACCCCCATGACAAGATCTCATGAGGCCAAAGTGGAACCACTCTAAGTCCTATGGTGCTCTCGAGCCGGGTACTTGGCTCATCCTCTCAAGAACAAGTAACACCCATCCCACCAAACAGAAAACCAGTCCAGACATTCCAGTATATATACATGATGCAGAAAATAAATACTGAAAGCTGTAAATAAAGCTGTAAACAAACAACAATAAAATACAACAAGCCACAGCAAACAAACATCACCCAATGAAACAGAAACACACAAGCGCTAGGAGAGACTCACAGGGGAACCAGAGATCTCTGGTGTGCAGTCCCCAGCAGATTCGCCAGCTGTCGCTCCTCAAATTTCTATCCTGGTACAAACGCGAAAGTGGCGCGGAAAAAGAATAGAGTCGTCAGCCAGGCATTTTTATCCTGAAGAAAGGGAATGGTAATGCAGCACAAACCAGGAGAAAAGAAGAGGAAGGACACAGGTCCTGCGAACCAAAGAGACTGAGTTCGGGAGTCGGTTACGACCTGGGAAGGTATTAGCACCCAGATCGTCCGCCGTACCCGACGGGATCCACGCTTGCAAAGATGACTATTTTAAAGGGTGAGGGTATGAAAACTGCAGCAAAGAAATGAAAATGAAAAGAAACTGGAACTGGAAAAGAACTGAAATAAGAAACAAAGAGAAAAATGTAGGGAAAATAAAGATTGTGCTCGAACGGGCCCTACCCCGCTGCCTACGTACCTCATCGGGATAATGAGGATCAGAGACGCCGTAGTTCCCCTGACTAGGGGTACTAAAAAGAAATTGCTTGTGAATTAAAGGCTTGAACTGCCTATGCCATTGCTCAGGTGTTGCAGACTCGGACGACGAGTGCATAACCGTCTTGCAAAGTGACAAGTAGGAGCAAGTTCGCGTACGGAGCGAATGAGATGAGAAAAGAATTCCCGAAGTAAAGACGCTTATTGTTTATTTGTGTTTTTTAGGAAGCTTTTATGAATGTGTCACAAGGAAGTGAACTTAAGCTCTCTTCAATGGAATGTGCACTTGTCACTACATTCCAAGATGGAATAATAGAACAAGCACACTCAAGTAAGGAGAAGATCCCCAAAACTTGAACCCAAAGATTAGGGCTTAGGCTCACTAACTTGTTTACTTATTAAGTGTTTTTATTATTTACAAATGAAGAAGTGTTTTTATGCTTTTCTTTTATGAAGAAGATACCTTGATCAGACTTGTGCATCACAAGGTAAACTTGTACTATCCCAAGATGGGAAGACTACAAGCATACCTCATGGGATAAGGCTATGGATCAAGACATCACTTCAAAATTATTATAGTGTTTTTTAAGAGTTATGAGATGAGAAGAGAATAAGAACCAAAAGGATCACAAAGGAAAAAATCTAAAGGGGGACTAAAATAATCCTAAGTGTTAACATGCATGGATGTCCTAAGGGTTAGTGAATTTTCTATCCTAATGAAGAAGGAAGAAGAAGAAGAAGATAGAAGAAGGGATGAGAAAGGCCTAAGCCCATCAACAAATGGTTGGTACACATAAACATAAGAGGAAGAGATGAGAATTGGAGATGTGGAACTCAATTCCCACATCTCACACTTACCAAGCCCCTGCAAGGTTAGTATGCATACAAATGAAACAAAATGAGCAAGATAACATGCTAACATCACACAATCATAAGTGAAATGGTATGAACATATGCACAATGCAAATGCAACTCAAAGAAATGAGGAGAAGAAACTTATGAGACAAAATGATGCAACATGAACACATATGAAGACAAATGCACACTTATGAAATATGCAAAGCAAAATGCACAAAATATGAACACAAGGCCCACAATCAGAACCAAAACAAGATGAAGAATGGCTTAAGAATCCAAAAATACGAAGAGAAAAAAGGTACAAGACCAAACAATACCAAATGGAAGCAAAAGAAACCATAAGATGAAGTAAAAGCACTTAAAGAAGAAAATGACTTAAAGAAGAAGTAAACACAAAAATTCAGAATACACAAACCCTATACTAGGACCAGGAAGGTACCCACACCCCAAAGGAACCCCAAATGAGAAGAAGAAATGGGCACAAGTTCCCTCCTAGGCTTATAAGAGACCAAAAGGTTCAAAGGAAGCAAAATGGGACAAGGTTCAAGATAAAATCCACAATAAAACAACCATCCATCTAAAAATTGCACAATTGAAACCAAATTATCCTAAAACATGTTATATCAACTAGCCAAAAGGATTTGAAAATATTCAGAAGCAAACTAGGTTAAATGGAGGCAAGAACACAAGTTAGGATAGCAAACTTACATCACAAGTTACAAGACCAAGACCCCAGAAATAAGTTTCTAAAAATCCAGAGAAAATTCACATGTAAAGTAAAAGGTCTTAGGAATCCAAAGCAAAAAGAATGGGATCAAAACTCAAAATATTGAAACCTATGGAAAATGAACAAGGCAGACTAGTCAAGAAAGGTAATAAAAGAAGCTAGGTGAAGTGGAGAATTAATTCAGACACGTGGAAAAAGGAAAAAAAATAAAATAAAAATATTAAAAAATAATATAGACACAAAATAAGGCACATGATTTTTTCGGGATTTTTTAAGTGAATGGAAGTATTTTAATTAAATGGAAATGGAAACTGAAAATAAAAGAAAATAAGAGAAAAAGAAAAAATAAAAGAAATTGAAGGGAGGTGTTTGTAGCAAGCTTTGTGCGTGGAAATGAATGGGCCAAGGGAGCTAGGGGGTGCGAACAGTATTTGCTAAGGCCCAAGCTGGCATGCAGGATTATGCTGTTATGATGGAAATTAATGAATTAGTGAAATTAATAGGCTGGAAAAAGCAGGATCCGCTGGATGAATCCAAAGGTTGTGGCTGCCAACCTCATTAATTGAGGTGGCACCATGCTGTGTTGTGACTGGCTGACGCACCATAGTTGTTGTGGGTGGACACACATGTTGATTAAAATGAGAAAAAGAAAAGAACATGAAAACGGAAGTGAAGCAAGGGCCACGTGGCTTCATTACGGACGCATGATGAGGCTTTCAAACGGTGGTTATGCGTCTTCTTCATGGAAAAACCCTAGGATGAGCAAAACAAATTCCGGTGACCGGAGCTAGGGCTCAGGCACCGGAGACCAAACCAGAAGCAAAAATCCACCAAAAAATGAAAATGAATACTCCAGATCAACTAATTAGACATCACTGAACTCAAATATGGCATCAAAAACAGCTAAATCTCATTGGATTGGACGGATCGAAGCAAAACAACATTGATCATCAAACTTGAAATGCACATAACTTATGATATAATGCACCAAAATCAATTCTACAAAGTGCAGCATGATCAGCAAACATCAAGGAACACAAAGCAACTCAATAATTTCATTTCCAGAACATGAGATTTCAAGCCATACCTGAGATGGAGACCTTGAAATATTGAGCTAGAAAACCAACCAATGCGTGCAAATAACTCCTCCTACTCCTTAGATGCAAAATAAATTCATCTAAGGCCTTGAAAAAAATTAGATCTGAGGTTTCAACACAAGTTGCCTTGAAATGGTAAGCTTCTAATTCTATGCTTTAAGCTCAAATGAGTGGTTGATTCTTGATCTATATGATTCACTGATCAAGAATATGGAAGAGTTTTGTGGAGAGAGTGAGAGAATGGAGAGATATGTGAGGAAATGCAAATTTTCAAGAAAGTTGAGAATGAGAGAATGAGAGAGATTTCAGATCTGATGCAACCCTAATTCTCTTTGTTATGATATCACAAAGTAATGCTGAGAGTGTGAGAGAAAATGCACGAATTAGAAATGAGAAAAGTGTGAAGTTGCATTATTTTCACTTGGTGGAATAAGCATGCTATGCTCATGCTCTCTTGGGCCTCTCAGCATGTGTGGCTTTCATTTTCCACCCTTGATTCAAATCCAGTCATTCCTGGCCCTTAGATTTAAGTGTCACACTTATTTCATGATTTTTGCAAAATTTCATGTTTTGGAGGGATTTTTTCAAAGTGCACGAAAATGACCAATTCTCTTGAGCAAAATGGTCCTTATACAATGTATTTTAAGTTTGAAACAAGATTGGGCCTGTACCAATTCACAAAAATCAGGTTTGAGCCTTCTTGCACTTGGTGCACTTTTGGAAAGTTGAAAAATGCCCTAGGAACATGAAATTTTCGAATGGCTTTTAAGGAGATCCAGGAATCCAGTGAAAATTTACTTGTACTTTTTGAAAATGGGAGCCCTTACTCTACAACTTTCATGTTTGACTTTGGTCCATTTGAAGAATTTTTGATCATGTTAAGGCCACTTGAAAATTAGGGCAAAAGTTGCCAAATTTGGAAAACTTCAAAAACAAACTTTGTACCATTTTTGCAAAACCCTTCAAACCTCCATGATTCTTGAACTTTAGGCATTCCAAACCTCTTATAACATTTTAAGGATCCCTCTTGGCCAAAAAAATTGGGTTAGACCCCTTGAATTTGTACAGTTGACTTTTTATGGGCTCTGTTGACTTTTTGCTTCATCTGCAAGCAACTGAGGCATTGACTGACTTCCACATGGAATTTTCTCATGAAATTTGACACATAGGATCCCCTTAACATGTAGAAGACTTTTCCAAAAATAAATGGCCAAAGTTGTGAGATCTTGGTGCTTGAATCTCAAACCCTAATTTGGGTGCATTGCATAGGGGCTTTCCCTTGTCCTGAGATCTATGATGATCATGCAATCTTCTGAGCTTTTGTCAATGAACTTGAACTTTTAAATGGAGTGTAGGCTCACCATAGAACTTGTACAAACTCATCGGGACCCTTGTCATGGCTTGAAATTCTTCTGGGACCTCCACAGATGACCATATGCTTGATGCTAGGACATGAGGGATGGTGTGCTTCATCTTTCCATGATATGATGCTGAGGAAATGATATGTTCATGATGAATATGATGTGATATGATGCTTAAAATGAAGAGGGAAAATTTGGAGTGTTACACCCACATATTGTGTTTTTTCAGAATCTAAAAACTGCCCACTATGGTGAATGTTCAAATTAATCAGCTCTTCCATTTCAACGTAATATCACCTACAACCGCAAAATGCAAATACCGAAAATAAACATCCTTGATTTTCAAAAGGGGGCCAAAAACCCTAAACTACAGAAAACGAAATGGAAGAAAAATAACAAGAACAAATACAAATTTAATCTGATACTAACCTTCGTTTTTGTCTTCTTCGTGTTCGTCTACTACGTGTTCATCTTCTTCGTTGATTGAGAACTTCGTGTTCGTCTTCTACCTCTCTACTATGGTTCACAAATAACATGATATGGAGATAACATTAACATTACTTAGGAAATATTTCATATACATAAACCGTGCCACATCACCATTCATTCAAAGACAGATAGGCAGTTTCCTTCCATGTCATCAACTTATTAATTGAATTTCTAACGTTCCTAACGGTAAGGACAAATGTGGAACGTTTTAAAAACGTAAGGGACTTATTTGGAACTTTTTAAAGAAAGTGGAACAAATTAGACCCTGGTCTATATTTAGAGGACCAAAAAGGGTATTAAGTCAATTTTGTTTCTTCACATTATACTAATCATTAATGATTAAGGAGGATTTAGAGTTAACTCACGTTGAAAATGAGAAACTCTATATATGTGGTATCAGTGTAAAATTGAAATTGGATGCTTTTCAATTTTAGAGTTGAGAGATTTATTGGAGTTTCATAGTTTGAATCCTAGGTCCCTAAGAAGTAGTAATCACTCCCAAGAGAACGTGAGAGTGGACAAATAATCATATGTTATTCATGAGAGTGCAATTAAATTCCCTCTGACTTCTTTTTCACAAGGATTAAAGATATGTCACTTCCTACGTCCTTACGCTTTAGATGAGATGTCCAAAACGTGGGTGACA
The DNA here is from genome assembly GCA_963966055.1 of Lathyrus aphaca. Taxonomy (NCBI): domain Eukaryota; kingdom Viridiplantae; phylum Streptophyta; class Magnoliopsida; order Fabales; family Fabaceae; genus Lathyrus; species Lathyrus aphaca. The sequence goes on along the minus strand of OZ014522.1, from coordinate 458,505,976 downwards.
TATTTGAGGAAGGGGCATCACATCTAATAAATGGGCAATCAATCTAGGAAACGGGTGATCAGGAAGGTGGTTTGAGTGAGATGTTACATAAACCACCTCACACACCGCCCCTCATGGGCCCTTCACAATTGATTTAGTCTTTGTTTTCCTCTTCTAATCTGGAGATGCACTTCTACGACATACCTATGGTAAGTATCTTCTATATGGGATGAGTCCCTCTTGTATGAGGCGGGTCCTTCTAGTATTAGTCGAGTCTCTCATTTATTAGGTGAGTCACTTGTGTATTAGGAGAGCCTATCCTATATGAGTAGAGTTTGAGATATATCTCTATGTGTCAATAAGGTGAATCACACATCAGTCAACTGAAGAAAATCAAATACCAATTAGCCAAGGGAAGCGTGTGTTGCATTTTACTTTACTCTTAACGAGTGTCTTTGACATAGAGAATATATTTCATTTCTTGAAACAATTGAGGTGCCTAGTAGGCAGCGATACTTTGCTTATACGAATAAACTTTCCCTCCCTATAAAAAGATTTCAACTTTTCTCCTTTAATCCTTTTTTAATTCTTTCTAAACTTCCATCCATTTAGTTAAGAGTTATTATAAGTGAGAAGTGCATTCATTTCACAAGTTCTGGGCTGTGATAGAAAGTATTATTTTGTTCTTCTTTTTCCCATTATATTATTAACGCTAATTGTTAGATTTTTAGGTCATCTAACGAGTGGTTTCACACTTAACTGCTGAACATGTGACTCGGCAGACAAGATGGGAGGGGTGAATTATGGGAATTTGAAATCATTAGTTTAAATCAAAATTGTTTTCTAAATAAGAGTTTAAAAACATTTTCAAGAAAACATTTAAATATTGCAGTGAAAAGTTAGAGTAAAGAAAATATACGGAAAGTAAAGAGATAAAAGAAAAGAGACGAAGCCAGAGATTTATAAAGATTCGGTCTAAATGAAGTGACCTACTTCTTTCCCAAAGAATTGATATTGAGAGTATCCAATAATACTTATGAGATTTTTGAAGGTTAAGCTCATGAACCCCCTTATTCAAGGATAAATGAAGTTTTAGGTTAATTTCCAACCAAACTATGAATAGTGGAATGAAAGATAATGCATTCCTTCCAAATACAAATGAAGCTTTAAGTCGTTAGTCCCCAAGCTAAAATGAGATTTTATAAAGTACCTTCCTCGAACCAATGTGGATTTTGAACTTCCTATCCTCCAAACTGAACCGGGGTTTTACACGGGATAACCATGAACCAAACCGATATTTTACACTAGGTTGATCTCAAACTAATTTGAGATTTTACAGCGGGATTAACTCAAGAATTGATAAGATTTTTCACTAGTTATCTTCAAGTACCAAAGAAGTGAATTTTATCTTAAGTGGCTCAACTCACGAACTAAATGGAGACTTAATACTAAATACTTCAGGAAAAGCTTATAACGGGTTTAACTTCAGACACAAACAAACACTTTCTAAGAAAGAAATATTCTTTCAAGAGGAAAAAGAACTCTTGGCGAACTTATAATATTACCCTTTCCATAGTTTTTCCAGGCCGACCATACTAATCCTCGACTGACCACTCTAAGAGGGCTACAATACATCCAAAACATTCTCATCTCACGAGAGTTACTCTACAAATAAGTACAGATGATCTAAACTCCAGATACATCCAACGACTCTCCGTAGTTATATATATAACACTAATTCAGGTTCATAATTTTAAATTTAATTTCAATTGACATATTCCTCACATACTGAATTGAGCTTAGAGTGCTAATTTGTAGGCCATCCCTATCTCCATCATACCGGAAGCTCTGACCCACCGTTATCACTGGTCCTTAACCCATTCTCGGTTCCACAACAAAATAGTGGCACTGCCTGTGGGAATCAACTTCTGATTCTCGCGTTTTCCAAAATCTAACATTCAATCCTCAATTCTATAGTTCGAAACCTTTTCAGGTCATTAAATCAAGAGTTCTCACAATAGAACATGAATAATAATCACCTTCAATATAATCAAGTAGCACATAGACTTTGATTTTTTGAATTCCTAGATTTATGATTTCTACTTTTCACGATAATGTTTGGATGTAAGGATACTCGCTCCATCATAGAACGAGAAGTCGATGTCGCTACCGTAACTCAAGCAGTGATCATTGAAACACCTTAACCTTCTCTACAATGCGTTATGAATCGTGCAATATAAGTTCCATTACATACAAATCTTATCCAGGTTCCTCAAATAGATGGATCTGAACAATTTCCTCCATTTAGACATTCGATTTAGCCGCTAGTTTTACAACCTGAAGCCTTACCTAGTTTCTAACCACTGTGAGCTAGCATTAAGTTGTAAGGCGCCAAAAAATTGATAAAAAAACATGTACAATATCGTTCAACATCAAAATTTTCTGGCTAGAAGAAAGGTCACATCATCTCGAGGAAAGCCTGCACAACACAAGGAGACATTACTCAATAGGCTATGTCTAGGAGAAGTTAGGCTCTCGCTTTTGAATCGAATGAATCTATAAAATTGAAGCTCTGAAGTTGAATAATATATAGTGGATCCATAAGAGCCAATGTCCTCCCTAAAGTCCCAAGGGAGATAAAGGTAGCCACACCCCTCTCTTGGATCAAATAGAAAATCATCTACCAAAGAAACAACAAAAGCATCCTTTGTTCAATCGAATTTTGGACAGAAGAATACTGACATTCGTGGATAATCTTCCCAAGTATAGATGATATAAAATAAAGGGATATTTGGACAAGCATATGCACCTCATCAATGTTCGGGTGAATTTCTTCAATGTTGAAGAAGCCTTTAAGTGCAAATTGTTCGCGCTAACTTTAGTGGGTCCGACCAGGATATGATTCAATGAATTGTATTAAATCCTAGATGGACTTTTGTGAAAGATTCACTACTCATTTTATTCCCCAAAAAAGGCAATCGGTGATAGTAGCTGCTTTGAGCGGGATCAATCAAGGGAAAAATGGGAACTTGTGGTCTTACATTCTTCAATTTACACAAGTAGGCATTAAGGTAAAGGGATATGAATAAGGCCTTAAGTGTTTGATATTCGAGAACTACCTCGTACATGATCATCCCTACAAATTGAAGTTGAGGTGGAAAGAAGTATCGACCGTGCAGGAAATGTTGAGCATGGTTCAATCTTACATAATCCTAGAAGAAAAATTGAATACCCTATTTGACAATCCTGCTCCCTCTAACATAGAATCTAGTTGCCCAGTAGGAAATAAGTCACACTGACAGAAGGATGAGTTTAAGCAAAGAATGTAGGGTCGGAACGGAAAATACACATCGTTGAATGCATCACGGGAAAGATCTATCAAGACTATGCTAACATAAATTTCTAGAAAAGAATCATATCCTTTTTCCCATCCAAGAGTCGTCTAGAGCGAACAAGACCCTGTTTTTTCGCTTCAACAAGGGATATGGAAACAAGGGTAAAGGGAAGAGTTTCCCAAGGGTAGTTATCCCTCAAAATCTACCGACATTGGGTCCAATGGCAAAGATAAAGAGGCTAGAAAGGTGAAACATAAGTATATTGTTCTCATCACTAGAGGATCGCCTTAAGAAATGTTCCTCCCAATGGGAGCATGAAGAGAAAAATCATCAAGATATTGATCGTCCATAAAAAGGATGGAATTGCATCGATGAAAACCCTTGATTGTCCTATGTTAGGTGTAACACCCTTTCTACCCTAATACAAATATAAAACAAATTAATCAAGGGTTAATAGTCATTTATCCCCCTACAATATAGGCAAATTTTGATTTACCCTCTTTTAAAAAATAAATTTTAGATTACCCCTCTGAAATTTTTGGGCACCCCCCTAAGCGTGTAAAAACCATGGGGTAAATAAAAAAAACTATTTTACAGGGGGTAATTTTTCCACTTAGGGGACAAAAGGCTTAGAATTTTAAAATTTCAGGGGGTAATCCAAAATTTATTTTTTAAAGGGGGGTAAATCAAAACACGCCTATATTGCAAGGGGGTAAATGACTATTAACCCATTAATAAATTATCAGAGTTTCCTCATGAAATGGCATCACATTTCTCATAACTTAAACACCTCAAACCACTCATATTAGTCATGTCTCGTAACACGGGTTATAAAATCATAAACAATTCAAACTCTTCAAGGATTACGCAACGGAAAACAAAACATCATCTTTTATCTTTAATTAAAATAAAACTTCATAATTTGATTCAAAAACATCATTTAAATCTGCACAAAATTAAAGAACAATATCATAATTCAAGAAAACAAAATAAACTCAAACGGATACCCATCCCGATGTTACTGGACACAGAGCAAGACTCCACTTCTAACTACAATGACAAACTCACTAACTCTGAGCTAAACGCGCATACGAGCTAACCTTGAGTATCTGCAGGATGGCATAATAGACCATCACAAAAGGCAGACAGGGTGAGTAAATTCACATTCGATAAAGTAATATAAAAATAAGAATTTATAATCATGGATTCACAAAAACTTAATCAAATCATCATATGACTCATTCATTCACAACATCAAATACATCACATGTTCACAACCTCAATTACGTCACATCATTACCCAACTCAATGCAATTCATGTTATGTCAGTTAGAATGAAAATTCAAACTTTTAATATGCATGTGGTAGCGAAACATACTTATGGATGGACATCGAGCCATGAACCCTCCACAAGGGAACACATCATAACATCATATCACTTCAATCCATAGAATGGGATTAAAGCTACCCACGAACCGAAGTCCCCTCATAAATCATGCCATGAATGCAAGATGCAATATACACACACATCATCAAATCATCATAAGTATTGCATCTGCATTCATCATTAATCATAATCTCACATACTCATTTAAAATCTTATTCTTTATCATGTAATCATACTTCATAAAATCCTAAAAACAATTCAAGTCATCATACATCATTTTGAACACAAAATCCTACTCATATAGCCTCTAAACATGTCATACATCATCAATAAAACCTCATAACATCTTAAAACAACTAAGAACATCAATTATATAATTTTTCTGAATTAAATAATTTTTCAAAACATGTTAGGTCTCGCTAAGTGAACTGACCCCCTCGCTAAGCACCCAACTATCTGTATTCAGAGGTTCAAAAGTTCCATTTGCTCGCTAAGCGAGCTTCACAATTTCTATAATTTTCCTGTGATTTCAAATTCGCTCCTTTGCGACAAAACCCTCTAAAAACCAGTAATCAGTAGCAATAACCCATAAAAATCATCACCACAACCCTAATTCATCATAGTATCATCACATAAATCAAATAACATCATTATTTACTATCAATTTCATCATAAAACATCATCATACAACACAATCATCAACAAAACCCCATAACCCTAAGGCTTTCCCTAAAAATCCCAATTTCTATCTCTACATTATAATACCGAATAGAAACTACTCCCCATACCTTAGGTTTCGTAATCTTTTCGATAAATTCTCACAAAATCTTCAAGCCTTCCACTCTATTTATCCTTCCTCAGATTTCTTCTTCCTTTCTCTCCAAAAGTGTGATCATTCCAAATGATCGTACAAAACCTAACTATACTCTCTTAGTCACTCTTGCCCCTAGGACTTCTTTAGTCTTTTCCCATCTTCCCTCACTAATCCTTTACCAAAAGACCTCAATACCCTTACTCTCTATTTCTCCTTATTTAATTTATTTAATCTCAATTAATTAAATAAACCCAATATACTTAATATCCTAATATTATTAAAATATTAAGTCACACGTAAAACTCCACAAAACAATCAATTCATCAATAAATTCATCAAAATTCACAAGAAACACATCAATTAAATCAAATCGACTTTGGGGTGTTACAACTCCCCCCACTTAAGAATTTTCGTCCTCGAAAATGTACCTGAAGCAAACAGCATCGGTTATGATTCCTTCATCTGATCCTCTCATTCCCAAGTCCAACTATCACCAGCTGGTCCACCCTACGATACCTTCACTAAGGCAATATCTTTACCTCTTAATCACTTCATCTCTCTACCATCTATCCGTACAGGAAAAACTTCCACAGTTAAATTATCCCTTACTCGAACATCATTTATCTGAATCACATGCGACGAATCTGCAATATACTTCCTCAGCTGTGACACATGAAACACATCATGTAAATTCGCAAGTGACAGTGGTAATTCAATCCGATATGCCACCTCTCCGACTCTGCGAAATCTGATAAGGTCCAATGAAATTCGGAGTGAGCTTTCTCGACTTCAAAGTTCACCTGACGCTAGTCACTGGAATAACCCTCAATAACACATGATCTCCCTCTTGAAATTCAAGTGCTTTTCTCCTCTTATCATGATAACTCTTCTGACGAATTTGTGAAGTCTTCATTCTCTCTTAAATCATCTTAATCTTTTCAGTCGTCTCTTGTACAATCTCAGGTCCGAGCACGACACTCTCGCCTGATTCATACCAACACAGTGGAGTCCTACACCGCCTCCCATAGAATGATTCATACAGAGCCATACCAATGCTCGCATGAAAAATATTGTTGTAAGTAAACTCAACCAATGGAAAATGACTATCCCACGCACCTCCATGATCCAACACACAAGCCCTCAGCAAGTCCTCTAATGATTGGATAGTCCGTTTTGTCTGACCGTCTATATACAGATGATAAGTAGAACTCATCCTCAACTTAGTTCCCAAAGCATCTTGTAAACTTTTCCAAAATCTCGATGTAAATTGCGGATCTCTATCCGACACGATACTCAGAGGTATCCCATGCAACTTCACAATCTCGTCAATATACATCTTCGCTAGCTTCGACATGGAATAATTAATCTTCCTAGGTAAGAAATACGCCAACTTAGTTAATTGATCGACAATCACCCAAATAGAATCATTTCCCTTCCCCTTCTTCGGCAAACCTGTCACAAAATCCATAGAAATGTTATCCCATTTCCATTTGGAACACTTAACGGTTGCATCATACCTACAGGCTTTTGATGTTCAACCTTCGATTTCTGGTAAAAACAAACAAGCATACACAAATTCCGCGACATCTCTCTTCATACCCGGCCACCAAAACAACTTTTGTAAATCATGATACATCTTAGTAGCGCCAGGATGAATACTCAACCTACTTCAATGTCCTTCTTAAAGAATAATCTTTTTCAATTCTGGAATTTCAGGAACACACACACGATCTCGAAGCCTCATCATACCATTTTCATCAATTCGGAACGTCCTCTGTTACCTTGGTTAATCAAAGTCATTTGATTAACCAACTTCAAATCTAATTGTTGTCCTAAACGGATCTCTTCCACAATATCATTAGTCAGTTTCAGAATACCCATCTTCACACTCTCAGATGTAGTCTCACACAACAAATTCATATCTCTAAACTGCTTAATCATTTCGAGTTCTTTCACCATCATCATTGACATATGCAAAGTCTTTCTACTCAAAGCATCTACAACTACATTAACCTTACCAGGGTGGTAACTCAAATCAAAATCAAAATCTTTCAACATCTCTAACCATCTTCTCTGCCCTATGTTTAGTTCTTTTTTATCAAACAAGTATTTCAGACTCTTATGATCACTGAACACCTCAAATCTCGATCCAAACAGATAGTGTCTCCAAATCCTTAACGCAAAAACCACGACTGCCAATTCTAGGTCATGGGTAGGATAATTCTTCCTATGAACTTGTAGTTGTCTAGAAGAATAGGAAACCACTTGACTATTCTGCATCAACACACCACCAAGACCCATCTTCGAATACTCACAGTATACCACAAAAGATTAATTTGGATTAGGCAAAATCAATATTGGAGTAGTCGTTAACCTCTTCTTTAATTCAATAAAACTCTTCTCACATGTAACATCCCACATATAAGCCTGGCCCTTTCGAGTCAACTGACTCAAAGGCAATGCCAACTTAGAAAAACCCTCTATAAAATTTTGGAAATAACCGGCCAAACCAAGAAAACGTTTGACCTCCGTAGCAGACTTCAGAGTGTCCCACTTTAACACATCATCAATCTTCAAAGGATCCACTGAAATTCCACCATTAGAAATCATGTGGCCAAGGAAACTCACTTCCTTCAACCAGAACTCACACTTCGACAACTTAGCATAAAGATTCTTCTCTCCCAACACACGTAATACCATCCTCAGTTGTCCTTCATGTTCTTCTTCTGACTTTGAATAAATTAAGATGTCATCAATTAAAACCACTACAAACGTATGCAAATACTCATGAAATGTTCGATTCATATACTCCATGAATACACCAGGTGCATTGAAGACACCAAAAGGCATCACAATATATTCATAGTGACCATACCTCGTTCTGAAAGCTGTCTTCGGAATATCATCTGCCTTAACTTGAATCTGATGATGACCCGACCTCAAATCAATCTTACTAAACACGCAAGCTCCCACCAACTGATCCATCAAATCAACAATCTCCGTAAGTGGGTATTTATTCTTAATAGTCACTTTATTCAATTGTTGATAATGGACACACAACCTCATGCTACCATCCTTTTTCTTAACCAACAACACTGGAGCACCCCATGGAGAAACACTTGGAAGAAAAAATTTCTTCTCAAGAAGTTCTTCAAGTTGTTTCTTCAACTCACTGAATTATGAAGCTGACATCCGATATGGAGCCATCGAAACTAGACTAGGGATGGCAGGCAGACCCAAACCCGCGGGGCCCGTTGTAGTACCCTAATTTTTGCCCTAAGATTTCTTCGCATTTTTTATCTTTATCTTGCAATACAAACAAGATCGTACTGGTTTCTCGGTTTTTCTCGGGTGTAGGTTTATGCCTCACATGGGATCACCATTTGCTTTTATTTGTTTATGTTTACTAACCATTAATTAAAATCCAAAAATATTTTTGTTAATCATTTTTCAGGTCAAAAATGCCAAAAATAGTAGTCTCGCAGCTTGAATGAATTTCACAGCTAAAAGTCGAAGTTGATCCGTAAATAATTCAAATGTATCTTATCAAGGATTTCCCGATTTAATTGATTTATTCAAGGAATTCCAAGGTTCATGTGTTTATTTTCATGCCTTTTGCGACACGCAAAAGAATCGAGCCGAAACAATCAAACAATCAAAATTAAACAAAATATTCAAATTTTGACCTGGTTAACCGGTTAACCAATGTTTTAACCAATTAACCAATGCGAAATTTGAATTTGTTGTTCAGATTTCAGCACATCTTAGCCATTGATCTCATTGGAATATTCTAGATCCATTTCCCTCTTAATTCTCTACATCACTTTGATCATTTCCCACCATAAACTCTCACTAATCACCACTCTTTTACATTTCCCACCAAATTTGAATTTCCAAAGCTAAATTTGAATTTCCAAAGCAAGCTCCATTCCACCAAATTTCCATACCTATAATCTTTAAATAGAGGCATTTTCTCATTCAATTCTCAAGCTTTTGATAGCCAACAAATATCTTGCAAAATATATTTCTAAACCCCAAAATCACCAAAGCTCACTTTTCCCTCTTTTTGAAAGTTATCAAGAATTCACCTTGAATTCTTGATCAACTTTGAGCTAAACCTTCATCCTATTCTTTTTTTGTTCATCAATTTCAGTAGATCAAGCTTGATATTGGATCAATTTGAAGAGTGGTCTTGGTAACTCATCTTCTTCCATAGTTCTACCTTCATCATCAACATTCAAGATGTAGATCTTTGGTTACTTTGGTTGTTGATCCTATGGATCATAAAATATTGTTTGATTGCAGGGATTTCACTGGTTTTTGATTTTAAAATTCGTGCCAATTCAGTTCATGATCATGTGGTTTTTTGGAAGTGTTTTTGAAAGAGGATCATGCTGAATTTTGGCAATTTTTCTGCTAATGGTGCGGTGTTAACCGATTAACTATTTGTAGTACAAAAATGGTTAACCGGTTAACCAATGTTGTTTTTGCGCCAGAATTTGAAAAATTGCAGTGTTAACCGATTAACCATTTGGTTAACCGATTAACATTGCTCCAGAAGCTGTTTTTGGCTTATTTTTTACTTGATCTTGGCTCCTCTTGCTTCTTCTTCTTCCTCCTTATTTTACCTTGGGAGACATTATTGGTACTGACTTCTCTTTAATTTCAATGGACTTTAGGTGTAGATTATAATGGTTAATATTCATTAGTCCAAATCTACCTTTAAGTAAATTATTTAATTCACTTTAGGTACTTTGCATTAGTGATATATTTTCAAACTTGAATCCACCAAGATGAGTGATTGAACTTAAAGATGAAAGAATATCATAAATGAAACTCAATTTGGTATTCATCTTTAGTTTCGTGCAGTATTGCTTTCGGATGGCGATTTACATATCGTTTATCTCGCATGCATTAGCACAAATATCGTTCACCTTAATTGGTGTTGGCTGGCCTCATTTGTAGGATAATTACTTCGTAATTACTTAACGATTGCTTAATATAGACCTAAATGTGTTCCGAATTCGGAATAAAAAACCCAATTAGAAACTTGCACTTTTGTGGACCGGATCTCGTGTTGGTCGCGTAATCCCAAAGTGATTGATATTTTTGCATTAAGATCCAAGACTTGTGAAGTTTGATATGTAGTTGCTTTAGATCTCCCAATATTCTTTCAAACTTTATTGAATTTGGATCTAATCGACTTGATTAATCACTATAGTGTAAGATACTAAGCGGAATCGGTTGCCTTTTCGATTTTTGGTACTAAGTACCTTGGTTACTCTTTTGGTTGTGGATGATTAAGTTCGCCATACCATTATTATGTATATTATTATTACTATTGCTATACTAACATTTTAATTTCTTTCTTGCACCTTTATCTCCTTTATTTTTATTATGCTTTTTATTGCTTTATCACCCATTATCATGTTTATATTCTTGTTATTAATGTGTTGATTTTCCTTTTGTCCATTTGGACACAAAAATATTAATAAAGGATTCAACCTCTAAAAAACTCTTGATCTTGATCTTGGACTATTGGTTACTATCCTTTGCATTGGAATTGGAGTTTTGGACTTAGATTCTAGGACACTTTCCCTTTGCTTGATCTTCATGGAAATGGTAGATTTGCCTTTTTTTGGCCATTTGATAGTTTATAAGAATGGAACTCTAATGATCATAAAATATGAAGCATCATCAAGTTTGGTTAGATCTTTCTTCCTTTATCTCTTTTATTTTCCTTTTAGGATAATCTCTTCATCTCCTCCCATTCTTAAATTTTCAAAACATCCCCCTATTTTCAAAAACTTCTTTGTTTTCAAACTTAAAACCACTTTCATAATCAAACCTTGACTTAGGTCAAGTGATTTTTAACTTTTCTTTTCTTTTATTAATAAATGTTAAACCATATAAGTATATTAAAACATTTTTCAAAAGACCATAAGAAAAATACAAAACTCATCAAATATTTTTGTGCCTTTGTGCACTTTTCCTTTTAACCGTTTCTTTACATGTTTAGATATGATTCATTCTTTCAAGCGGAATTATTCGCTAAAGAATGACGACTTATCTTTACATTTTAAAATCAATCAACACACTAATTTTTTACTATTTGTACCACGAACTACGGGGTTTTGATCTCGCATTGCACTTTATGAGTACGTAGGCATGAGGTGGTAAACCTCTCCAAACACAAAAATATTAAAAAATTAATTCTTTTCTCATCCCTTCACTCTCTTTTTACAAACCATTTTTAAAGCAAAAGCAATAAATTTTTCAAAGGGTTCCCGTGAAGTACCACATACATTTTGGGTGCGTAAAACCTTCCCATTTTGTAACTTATCCGCTTACCCGGTTCTTTGTTTGTTTCTTTAGCTTTTTTCTTTTAGATTCATTGGAATTTATTTTCTGTTTTTTTATTTTCCACTTGGAATAAAATAAAAGCGTGGTGGTGACTCTTTACTTTTAGTTAAGTTAACCAATAACTTACACTCATGATTTTTACCGCTACAGAAAAGTGGCGACTCTGCTGGGGAGTATAACCTAAGTGGATTCGACCTACTTTGATTTATTTACTGATTTGGTTTGATTTATTTGTTATTGTTTATTTCGTTTTGGTTTTGGTGATCCTCTGTGAGTGAGATAGATTCTATACCCGGATCTGAGTGAACCTATGATAGGACGGCGATATTCGAAGTGATACGCGGCGGAGTAGTTCAAAGCGATATCCAGTCGATAATCTCCACTCGGTTAGGCTATCTCGGATTACGAATGACATGACGAGTATTCGTATCATGGCATTGCTTCCAAACTTGAGTTGATCATACTGAGGACCGTAGAACCCTTAACCCATCCAAGCCAATTTAAGAACGTAGTGCGGAAGCTATTCAGGTGTAAACCTAAGGTGGTTGTCACACGATACTACACTCGGACGAGGTCCTCTTGAGGAAATTATTGGTTGGGGAGTAGTCCAACATACCGATGATATCCAAAGGATGGCTGCTAACTTTGGGCACCTCTGTTAGCACCCTTTTGGTTTTCTGCAGGTACAATGAAGACAAACCCTTAGTACATACCTGTGTGGGTTGGTGTTCTATACCCTTGACTTCATGCTCGTGACTCAGAACCTAAACCCATGTGCTTTGTATGATATTGTTTATGGTTTTTTCATACATGTACTCATGCATACATATGCATTGTTCTCAAGATTTTAAGGGACTTATATATACTTTTGCCAAAATTTCAGATGTTTATGGTTATGAATGTTGAAAGAATGAATACACGGAAGTACAATTTCAAAAGTCCTAATCTGGTAGAGTTGAGAAATCTTTGAGCTTTAGTGGTTGATATCGATGAGTTTCATAAATGTTATGGAAAGCTTTTGTTCATCTTGGATACCGATATACCAGAGGGGATTCTCCATACCTTGGTTCAGTTCTATGATCCTTTTCATCATTTCTTCACCTTTCCTGATTATCAACTTGTGTCGACTTTGGAGGAATACTCTCATTGGACAGGTTTTCATATTTTATACAAAGAGTTTCTTTTTAGTGGTTTAGAAAAGGAGCTTACAACCAAGGTTATCGTCAAAGCCCTTTTTCTTAAGGAGTCTGATCTTAGTGGGAAGTTTCTTCCAAAAGAGAATGTATGTGGTATTAACGCCAATTTCTTAATAGGGAAAGCTTCTACCTCTCTTACTTCGAGTCATAAGGATGAATTTGAGGCTATTGTTGCTTTGCTTATCTACAGGATTGTCTTGTTTCCCAACTTAGATGGTATTATCGATGAGAATGATATTCAAATTTTCTTGAAGAGATATCTGGTGCCTACTTTGCTGGGAGACATGTATCACTCTATTCTTAATAGGACCTCCAAAGGTGATGGAGAGATTGTATGTTGTGCACCTTTTCTCTATAGGTGGTTTATTTCTCACCTACCAAAGTTCAATGTCTTCAAGGATAACAGAGAGAAGCGAAGATGGTCTCAAAGGATCATATCCCTTACTCATAAGGATATGACTTGGTATTGTTCTTATTATGATACTAGAGTGCTTATTGACGGTTGTGGAGAGTTTCCCAATGTACCTCTTCTCAGTACACGTGGGGGAATTAGTTACAACCCTATTCTTGCTAGGCGACAGTTGGGTTATTGCTTGAAGGACATACCAAGCAACCTTTCATTATCTGGTTTCTTCTTTCTTAATGGTGCAGATCATGTAGAAATGAAGAAAAGGATTGCTCATTTTTGGCATATGATTCATTGGAAAGAGAAGGCTCAATTAGGAAAACAACACCTTGCCCATGTCAAATGTTATATCCAGTGGGTTCAATCTATGGCTTCTAAGCTCAAGATGCCTTATCCACCAGAGGAGCCTTTGTTTCCTATATTACCATTATCTGCTTTTCTTCCTCCCATTGATGAGAAAGTTGCTCTTCAAGAAGAGTTGGATAATATGAAGAAAGAGAAGGAAGCTTGGCTACTTGAGAGGACGACTATGCAAGAGCAACTGAAGGAGAAAGATGATATCATTGAGTTACTTGAGTGACGTGTCATGAAAAGGCCAAGAGAGGATTTAGTTTCCTCTAGTACTCCATCTACCATTCCTCCTAGGTCCGGTGCTTGGAAGGCCATTGTGGACCAGTTACTGAAGGAAAAGGAAGACATGGAGAATCGGTACAAGAAAGAGATTAAGAGGATTCACATGAAGTATCAGCCAAGATTTTGAGCTTCTTCTGATATGATCCCATAGGCCTAGTTTATTTTTCCTTCATGTATTAGGGTTATTGAGACTTGTAGTTCACTTGTAATCCTCACTTTTATATTAATGAGAATGAGTTTTTAGTCCTTCAAAAAAATGTTTCTTTTATAAATGTTGCAATTTATCTTATATTCCCTTGAAATCTTTGCATTTGCATACGCATACCATGCATCATGCTTGCATTGGTCTTGCTTCTTGAGAGTTTTTTAGGGGTCTTATGTTGTTTCTTGGTCTTCATCCAGTTCTCCTATCAAGCTAACTCACCAGATTGATACTCGACCTAATTGAAGAAAGATGTTGGAAGCCTTACAACAAGAGAACCACGAGTTACGCGAGGAAGTTTCTTTTCTGAAAGATAGCTTGGAAAGGATCACCACCATGATGGAAAGCTTAGTGGCTGCTCAGAATCAGCCAACCCTCCTCGTGATTCTCTAATACAACGTACAGTGATTTCTGAAGTTATCACCACATCAATTCCTGCTAAAACTGTCATTTCTCCTCGCTACCGAATGCCTTCTAGCACATTGTTGGGTATGCCAGTTGATTTTGTTCCTGTTGGGTATCATCCTCCTCTTCCTGAGACTGCTGCATTTGCTACTCTTCAGTCGGTGATGACTAATGCACCACCTGTGATGCATACTACTCCACACCTTGATGAAATGCTTTACCATGCCGAGCCCAGTGAAGGTGCTGGTGTAATGGAAAGACTTGATGACTCTCAAGGTCGTTTTGCTGAGATGTAGAAAGAGATGAAGGATTTAAGGCATAAGGATTTGTTTGGTAAAGATGATTATGATCTTTGCTTTGTTCCCAATGTCAAGGTTCTACACAATTTCAAGCTTCTTGAGTTTGAGAAGTATAAGTGCAATACTTATCCTCTGAGTCACCTGACTATGTATGCTAGAAAGATGTATGCTCAGACAGAGAATGATCAGCTGTTGATTCATTATTTCCAGGATAGTCTGACTGGTGCAACTATGAGATGGTATATGGGTTTGGATATCAGCCAAATCAAGACTTTTAATGATTTGGGAGAGGCTTTTGTTAGGAAATACAAGTATAATGTTGATATGGCGCCAGACAGATATCAGCTTCGCGCTATGTCCTAGAAGGACAAAGAAACTTTCAAGGAATACACGTAGAGATGGCGTGAACTTGAAGCTCAGATTGTTCCTCCTTTGGAAGAGAAAGAGATGACGAAGATCTTTTTGAAGAGTTTAGGTTCTTTCTACTATGAGAAGATGAAGGCAAGTGCTCCATCTAATTTCACTAAAATGGTGAATATGGGGATACGACTAGAAGAAGATGTCCGTGAGGGATGTTTGAGTAAAGAAAGTAATATTGGCTCAAGTTCTAAGAGCTTTAACTTCGGTAAGAATAAAGAAGGTGAGACTAATGTTGTGTCTCGTGAAAGTTACAGAAGACCCCACGGTCGTGAGAACCATCATTAGCAACATGTAGCTTCTGTAACTCCGATGATTAATGTGACTCCAACTGTGCCAATGGCTCCAAAGTATCAGTCTCGTTATCAGCAGCCTTATGCGCAACAGAATGGTACTCAACAAGGTCGTTAAAAGCCGAGTTTTGATCCCATTCCAATGTTGTATGTTAACTTGATTCCATCGCTAATCGAGAAGAATCTTATGCAAACACGTTCTCCACCTCCGGTTCCAGATATTATTCCATGGTGGTATAAGCCAGAAGCTCATTGTGCTTTCCATCAAGGTGCCCCGGGGCACGATACTGAGAATTGATTTCCACTAAAGATTGAAGTACAGAAATTGATAAGGAGGAATGTTTTGTCTTTTAATGATGTTAATCTGGATCTGAAGACAAATCTGATTCCAAAACATCGTAATCCGTCTGTAAACATGGTTAATGGTTGTCCTGGTTTGTTTAAGATTTATGATGTCCACTGGATTCGAAGGTATCTAGTTGAGATGCATGCTTTCTTAAGCAAGTATCATGATATTGATCACGATTATGATGGTTGTTGCATTTTCTCGGTGAATCCTCGCGGTTGTGTGATTGTTAAGAGAGATATTCAAAAGATGATGGATGATAAATTGATTGAAATGACAACGAAAAGAGATGAGTATGAAAATGAAGTGATTATTATTATGCCTCAGTTCAATATTCCTGAGAAGGTGGTTATTTCTTTCGACAGTCGTAAATATGTCGTTACTCCATTGGTGATCAATTTTCCTGGTCCAATGCCATATGAGTCTGATAAAGTTGTTCCATACCGGTATAATGCTAAGGTGATAGAAAAGGGAAAGGAAGTTCCTCTTCCTTCTCCAAAGTATGTAGTTAGCCTTGCTGATGTGACAAGGGTTACTCGAAGTGGTAGAGTTTTTGCTTCAGATCCTCCGAAGAGAACTGAAGATACAAGTGCGAGTAAATAGATAGAGGATGATGTTGCTTGATCAGATCAATTTGATAATGAAGATGAGGTGTTGAAACTGATAAAGAAGAGTGAGTACAACATTACTGAATAGTTATTGCATACTCCGTCAAAGATATCAATTTTATCTCTCCTAATGTGTTCTAAAGCTCATAAGCAGTCTTTGCAGAAAATTCTTGATCAAGCTTATGTTGAGCATGATGTGACTGTTGATCAGTTTGATAGTATTGTGGCTAATATCACATCATGCAACAATTTGAGTTTATGTGATGATGACCTTCCTGAAGAGGGAAGGAATCATAATTTGGTTTTGCATATTTCGGTGAATTGTCAGGAAGATGCTATGTCTAAAGTGCTGGTTGATACTGGGTTATCTCTGAATGTGATGCTGAAGTCGAATTTGTCAAGGCTTGCGTACCAAGGTGCTCCCATGAGGCATAGTGGGATTATTGTGAAGGCTTTTGATGGGTCGAAGAAAACTATGATTGGAGAAGTTGATCTTCCTATTCTAATTGGACCGTTTATATTCCAAATTACTTTTCAAGTGATGGATATATGTCCAGCTTATAGTTGCCTCCTTGGAAAACCTTAGATTCATGAGGCGGGAGTTGTGACTTCTACTCTCCATCAAAAGTAGAAGTTTGTGAAAGATGGTAAATTAGTGACTGTCGGCGGTGAGCAGGCAATGCTAGTGAGCAATTTGTCATCCTTTAACTATATTGATGCTGAAGAAGAGGTTGGAACTTCGTTCCAGGCCCTTTCTGTTGTTGATGATGGTGCTAAGAGGAATGTTATGCCCATGTCTTCTCTCAAGGAGGCTCTGCGTGTTCTTGAAATTGGTCGATCTGACGGTTGGGGACGAGTGATTGATGTTGTTGACAAGAAAGAAGGATTTGGTATTGGTTTTGCACCAGGTGTGGCTCTCAACAACCCGAAACGTATTCAGAAAGGATTCTGAAGTGTTGGGTTTATCAACGATCATTCCGCTGCTGCCATTATTGAAGATGATGAAGATCAAGAAAGGCCTGGCTTTTTTACACTCGGAAAGATTTGCAAGAACTGGATTGTTGTTGATGTTCCTTCTATTGTTCATGATTCAAAGTAATTTGTTTTATTTTCTTTCAAAAATCCCTTCACTCTGCCAAGGTGAAAGCGATGTTTGTCGGGCTTTGTTTCAAATTTTATCATCATCAATAAAATTTTATTTTGTTATTTCCATATGTGTTTTTCCTTTTTGCTTTATTCTAAAAAATGGTAACATAAAAAACCTAAAAATAATAATAACCACTATTTATCTGCATAATGTTTGCACTTTTGTTCATACTCTAAAATAAAAATAAAATCATTGTGCAGATTGATTGATAAACCCACTGAAAACAATGATCATATACCTACTCCCAACTTTGAATTCCCTGTGTTTGAAGCTGAAGAAGAGGATGTTGAAGAGATTCCTGATGAGATTTCTCGGTTGCTTGAGTATGAGGAGAGAGTTATTCAGCCTCATGAAGAGTTATTAGAGATGATCAACTTGGGTTCTGAAGATGATAAGAAATAAGTCAAGATTGGAGCATTTATTGGTCCTGATGTTAAGAAGAGGATGGTGGAGATTCTTAGAGAGTATGTTGATGTATTTGCTTGGTCTTATCAGGATATGCCAGGTTTTGATACTGATATTGTGGAGCATAGATTGTCGTTGAAGCCTGAATGTCCACCTGTGAAACAAAAGTTGAGAATAAATCATCCGGATATGGCAGTAAATATCAAAGAGGAGGTTCAAAAGAAGATTAATGCAGGTTTTCTTGTGACATCTAATTATCCTCAATGGGTGGCCAATATTGTGCCTGTTCCAAAGAAAGACGGAAATGTCTGAATGTGTGTTGATTACAGAGACTTGAATAAAGCCAGTCCAAATGATGATTTTCCATTACCACACATTGATGTGTTGGTAGATAATGCAACTAAGTTTGATGTGTTCTCTTTCATGGACGAATTTTCCAGTTATAATGAAATAAAGATGGCACCCAGGGACATGGAAAAGACCATATTTATTACACCATAGAAAACATTCTGTTATAGAGTGATGCCCTTTGGATTGAAAAATGTTTTTACGACATACCAAAGAGCTATGACTACTCTTTTCCATGATATGATGCACAAAGAAATTGAGATATATGTTGATGATACGATCTCTAAGTCAAGGATTGAAGAAGATCATGTGGAACATTTGCTGAAATTGTTCTAGAGGTTAAGGAAATTTAAACTTCGTTTGAATCTGAACAAGTGAACGTTTGGTGTACATTATGGAAAGTTGTTAGGTTTCATTATCAGACATTGAAGTTGATCATGATAAAGTGAAATCTATTCGGAAAATTCTTGCTCCAAGAACTGAAAAACAAGTAAGAGGATTCTTGGGCCGTTTGAATTATATTTCGAGGTTTATTTCTCACATGACTGTCACATGTGCTCCAATTTTCAAGTTGCTTTGGAAAGACCAAGGTTGTGTCTAGACAGATGATTTCCAGAATGAGTTTGAAAGTATCAAAGAGTATATGCTTGAACCTCTTATCTTGTCTCCTTCGGTGGAAGGTAGACCGTTGATTATATACTTGGCTGTGTTAGATGACTCCATGGGTTGCGTGCTTGGTTAGCAAGATGAATTTGGAAGAAAAGAATATGTTATCTACTACCTAAGTAAGAAGTTCACTGATTGTGAGTCTCAGTACTCCATGCTTGAAAAAACTTGTTGTGCCTTAACTTGGGCTACAAAACGTCTTCGCCAGTATATGTTGAATCATATAACTTGGTTGATATCCAAAATGGATCCAATCAAATATATATTTGAAAAACCTACTTTGATTGGGAGGATTTCTCGTTGGCAAATGCTTTTGTCAGAATATGATATCGAGTACCGAGCATAAAAAAGCTATAAAAGGTAGTATCTTGGCTAACCATTTGGCACATCAACCGATTGACGAAAACCAATTTATCAAGTTCGATTTTCCAGATAAGGATGTGATGTATTTGAAAATGAAATATTGTGATGAGCCTTTGTTTGAGGAAGGGTTAGAGCCTGGATCTCGATGGGGTTTAGTTTTTTATGGTGTTGTGAATGCACGTGGAAAAGGAATTGGGGCAATGATCATTTCTCCCCATGGTTCACATATTCCTTTTGCTGCATGGTTGACATTTCCTTGTACCAATAATTGAAGATGAGTATGAAGCCTACATTATGGGTCTTAAGGAAGTTATTGATTTGAGAACTAAACATCTTGATGTGTATGGAGGTTCTGCCTTGGTAATTAATCAGATCAAGGGTAAGTAAGTAACGCATCAACCTCACTTGATTATGTATAGAGATTATGCAAAGAGAATATCAACTTTCTTCACCAAAGT
The DNA here is from genome assembly GCA_963966055.1 of Lathyrus aphaca. Taxonomy (NCBI): domain Eukaryota; kingdom Viridiplantae; phylum Streptophyta; class Magnoliopsida; order Fabales; family Fabaceae; genus Lathyrus; species Lathyrus aphaca. The sequence goes on along the minus strand of OZ014522.1, from coordinate 458,485,906 downwards.
TGAGTTTAATTATTACATGCCTCGCGATGAAAATCAGATGGCAGATGTTTTGGCAATTATAGCTTCTATGATAAAAGTGCACCAATGGAATGATGTTCCCATGATTAGTGTGATGCGGCTTGAAAGACCAGCTCACGTGTTTGCAATTGAACAGGTCTATGATGACAAGCCTTGGTATCATGATATTAAATGTTTTCTCCAGAGTCATGAATACCCATGTGGGGCATCCGACAAAGATAACAGGACTTTGAGGAGATTGGCAGTCAATTTTTTCCTGAATGGGAATGTGCTTTATAAGAGGAATTTTGACATGGTTTTGCTCAGATGCGTAGATAGACACGAAGTAGACATGCTAATGAAAGAAATTCATGAAGGATCTTTTGGTACTCATGTCAATGGGCATGCAATGGCTAAAAAGATGTTGAAAGCAAATTACTATTGGCTGGCAATGGAATCTGACTGTTGTAAGTATGTGAAAAGTGCCATAAGTACCAAGTGTATGCTGATAAGATTCATGTGCCACCAACTCATCTCAATGTTATTTCGTCCCAGTGGCCTTTCTCTATGTGGGGAATTGATATGATTGGAATGATTAAACCCAAGGCTTCGAATGGGAATCATTTTATTCTTGTGGTTATTGACCACTTCACCAAGTGGGTGGAAACAACATCGTTTTCTAATGTGACCAAGAAAGTTGTGGTTCGGTTTATCAAGAATAATATTATTTGCAGATATGGTGTTTCGAATAGAATCATCATTGATAATGGTTCGAACTTGAATAATAAGATGATGAAAGAGCTTTGTAAAGAATTCAAGATTCAATACCATAATTCTTCTCCTTATAGACCGAAGATGAATGGGGTTGTTAAAGCTGCGAATAAGAACATTAAGAAGATCATTCAGAAGATGGTTGTGACATATAAGGACTAGCATGAAATGCTCCCTTTTGCTTTGCATGGGTGTAATATCCCAAAATTTATCCTCTCATTTTCATGGCATCTAGCATATCGCATTTCATTCATAATCCTGTAATTCCATACATTGCATAACATAATAAAAAATAATACAAAAAATCATCATTAGCATACGCATGAGGCAAGTGATCAAGCGTTACTCGGTTTCGGAAGGAAAATGATCTCAAAAATATGGCTAAGCATTTCCAGGATTTCCCACCAAAAGAGCAAAAAAATCATATTTTTTTACCGTTAACCAGTTAATGCCAGGGGTTAACCGGTTAAGGCTGGCGAAATTGGAAAAATTCAAAAGTTAGTTGTGTGGTTTCCCTCCATTCCCACTTCACATTGTATTGAACTTTCCACCACTTTCTAGATCCTTCTAACACCTTCCTATGGAAAATTCTAAGGAATATTCTAGAAACCCTAACCAACTTTAAATAACTCCTAAGCTAATTCCTAACCCAAAGCTCACTTCAAGCCTAGTTCTTATATAAGTCATTTTCACTCTAAACCTCAGGACTTCAACCTCATTTTTCAATTTCATCTCAATTCTCTCCTTTTCTCTCCATTTTCCCAAACTCACCAAAGCTTCATCATTAAGATATTCCAAGTTTTGCATCGAAACTCGAAAAATCGGAAGCTTAGCCTTCATCATCTTCACCGATTCAGCGGATAATCGAAGGATTCGACACGGTAGTGGTGTTTATTTCATCGTTTGGAAGCGTTTAGGATCGATTGCATTTATTTTTCACTCTCACGGATCGAAGCTTGGAACCTCTGGTATTCTCTTCGTTTGTGCATTGATCAACATCGCAATAATCACCAAAGCAAGCGTTTGCTTTGTAGGTTGGTGGATACGAAACAGTTTCTTGCTTTAAATTATTTCTCTTCATCTCACCGTAAGTCATTCTTCGATTGTTTGCGCTTTTATGACGTTTGGCTCGGTTTGATCTTTCGTAGCTAGAATCGTAGCTTGTTCATAGTGCTAATAGGTGTTAGAAAGCTATATTTAGGTAGTAATTTCGTGCTAATTTGGTAATGGTTGTATTAGGAGATTTAGGAAATAAGTAGTTAGCTAGAAGTGCTTTTTTCCTCATTGTTTTTCAATTTTGGTTCAGTGTTAACCGGTTAACACCCAGTTAACACGTTGTTTTGCCCTCTGTTTTGCTGGTTTTTGAATCCGTTAACTGGTTAACCCTGGGCATTAACCGGTTAACGCTGTGCTGATTGGAAATTTTGTGTTGTTTTATTGCATTTTTGTGTGTCACTCTTCCTTCTATCATCTTAGCTTGTTAGGTTATGATTTTAGGGAATTTTTAGTATCTGGTTTAGTGTGAGTGAGCATAGTTTCGGTAGCTTTCGACATGCGTTTCGTTAGTTTCCAATTTTAAGCACATTGTTGCATGTAGGTCCATTGCATGTTGTGATCATCATTTTCATGATGTAGCATCTTCCATAGCATAATAATAAATGTTTACACTTCTGTTTTGCATCGCATTTGAAGTTCATTCAAGTTTTGATCAAATCATGTGCATAATTGAGAAAATTTGCATAATGTTAAAAACACAAAAAAAAATCATCTAGTTTGCATCCATTAATTGCATGATGAGATGTTGCATTTCATGGTTAATAATTCATTTCATGTTGTTGCAATAACTTGCATGATTGTTGCATCCCATTGTGTGCATAAAAATTCATGTTGTTGCATTTGAAAATAATGAAAATCTGCCTTGTTTTCATAGCTGCATTTTGAAACAAGAGCTGTAAAAGCATGATGTATTCATTCTATTTTTGATCTTTTACACCTATTTGCATGATGTTTGGTAGCTATAATAGGTTGTTTGTATATTGTATTGCATTTAGTAGCTGTTTGTGCAGTAGGAAGCTGTAGTAGCTACTGGATTTTGGCTTTGCATAGTTTCTAGGGTCCTTAGACTTAGGTTTGAGTCTAGTTAGGCCATAAAGGTATTAGGATATGTTTGGTACTTGTTTACTTTCACTCCTTATTATCGCTTTGCTTTATCCTACTAACCTTTATTTTGTAGGGAGGTGGAGGTAAGTTTATTCACAACTTCTTCCTTTTAAATTCTTTACGCTTTCTAAGTGTGTTTGCTTTAGCATTTTGTGCTTAGTTTGTACGACTTCATGCTAAATCCCCTTTAGAAACGACTTAGCTTCCTTAGGAAGTAAGTTGCTTTCTAGTTCCCTTTTCTTTTTCCTTTTCTCATTAGGATTAGAAAGTCGCACTAACCTAGGTTAATCCATGCATGACAACACTTAGTATTACTAGTCTCTCTTTAGACTTTTACCTTTGGTTCACTTTGCTTTCTTTCTCATCTCAAAGAAAAGTATAAAAAAACACCTAATAAAGGTTGATCTTCTCGTACGCCAGGAGACTTTGTTGTGGGTTACTTATACGCGTCCCATTTCGGGGCAAGGTGTAAGGCTTCTACAACGATGAACAAGTCTTAGTATGAGAATGTTTCACAAACAACAAATTCAGAAAACGCTTCTTTAAAAGACAGTTCACAAAAAACACTCATCTTTTCCTGCGGAATTTCTTCTCTCACCTCACTCATTCTCAACGCGAACTTGCTTCAACTTGCCTCATTTGCAAGACGGTTACGCACTCATACCAGACGAGCCTGTAACACATGATCATAGGCATAAGCAGTTCAAGCCATAAAAAACACAAACCAAGTTCCCGCCTTAGTTAGGAGAACTACGTCGACTTTGATCCTCATTTTCTCGATGAAGTACGTAGGCAGTGGGGTAGGTCCCGTTCGAGCACATTCTTTATTTTCCCTACATTTTTCCCTTTTTATCCTCATTTTCCAGTTCCCTTTCGCATTCCAGTTCTAGTAGCGGTTTTTTTATTCAGTAGCAGCTTTATTTCTCACCCTTTGAAACAAACAAACAAACAAGCGTGGATCCCGTCGGGTATGACACACGGTCTGGGGTGCTAATACCTTCCAAGGTCGTAACCGACTCCCGAACCCAGATCTTTGGTTTGCAGGACCTTGTCCTTTCCTTCTCTCTTAGGTTTGTGCAACATTACCTCTCCCTTTCATCCGGGATAAAAATTCCTGGCTGGCGACTATACCTTTTCCGCGCCACTTTTGCTTTTGTACTAGGATGAAAATCCGGGGAGCGACAGCTGGCGACTCTGCTGGGGAGGGAACCCAGAATCTCTGGTTTCCTAGAGCCTGTTTATTTCTATTTCTTTGGGTGTTTATATGTGGGTTGTTGTGTGCTTTAATTTAACTTTACTGTTTCTACTTACAGCTTTACTTTATAACATTTATTTACAGCTTTCAATATTTATTTTCCATGCATCATATATACTGGATTGTCTGTGCTGGTTTGGTTTTTTCTGTGGGATAGGGTTACTGTGAGATAAGCCAACTATCCGGCTTGAGTGCACCCTATGACTAGTGTGGGTATACATTGTACTCACATGGTATTTCACCATGATGAGTGGCGATGTGTTCCACACCCAGATTGCGACCATCTTGGGAATATCTTGTGTGGGGATCTCCTCCACTTCAGGGTAAGACCTTGATAGTTATGTGCATCTGGTGACCAATCATTGAGGACCTTAGTGGAAACAACCCTCTCCAGTGATGACAGTGGCAGACCACATTTGTTGGCAAACCTAATCGCATCTGAGGGCCTATTGGGAACTCGCATAGGATGGTCTAGTTCTCTCATAGGAACTCAGTTAAAGCAAACTATTCATATAACGATAGTACTATATCCCAAGGGCTGAATGTATTATTGTTTCTCGATTCAGTGCTTGAAGTTGGGGACTTATGAGGGATGCTTGTTTCCTCGGACTCAGCTGAGACCTCCCTGAGTAGTACATAATGCTAAACCTATTCCTTGATTTGGCCATGAGCCATTTCTCGAAAATGGTGAACGTATTATTGCTATTCGGCTTTGAGAGTTCGTGATGTTGATCCAAGTATCACACCCGTGAGATGGGAGGGGTTTACAGGTTTGCAGGAACCCCAAAACTTCCAACATACCCTATTTTCCAGTATTGTTCAGTATTATGATCTGGTTCTTTGGTTATGAGATATAAGACTTTTGTTCAGAGGAATTGTTATTGTGATTATTTTTGTGACCCTGCACTGACACTTGAGTATCTGATCAACACAACACAGACACGTCATTGATCATATGCCTTGCCTTGCATAAGCATCATTGCATCATTAATCATTTGTGTTCTTTTTCATTCTTAGGGTTCATACTATTCCCGGTTCCTTGTCATACTTCTGCTTTAGAGATGGAAGATGCCAAAAAGAAGAATGTGCACTACAAGTTCTTTGATACCAAAGTGGATTGGCTTAATCAGATGGAGTCTCTTATTACCCCAAGTCATGTGGGATACTTCGAAGAGAATTATGGTGATATTCTGGATCTGGTAGTTAACCTGGATAGTTCCTAGAGGAGTGCAATCCATACCTTGTTGCAATACTATGATCCTAGGATCCGATGTTTCATATTTCCTGACTTCCAGTTATGCCCTATGCTTGAGGAGTATGTTGGGATTTTGGGAGTGCCACTCAAAGATCGGATTCCCTTCAATTCAGAGATGAATAGACCTTCTCATGACGACATTTCCAAAGCTCTTTATTTGAGCTCATCTAAGGTGTCTGCTAACTTGACTGCTACCAAAGCCAAGGTACTTGGATTTTCTCTTGACTTTCTGGTTAGAAGAGATGGAGAACTTATTGTGGCTGCTCAGTGGGATTCATTTTTTGCTATCTTAGCCTTGTCCACCTACGGGATCATCCTGTTTGTCGATATGGATAAATTTGTGGATATGAATGTCACCCACTTGTTTGTACTGAAGAATCATGTACCCACTCTTCTGGGTGATCTGTATTATTCAGTACATTACAAGAATGAGAAGAAACAGGGTGGTCTAGTCAGGTGATGTGCTCCTCTATTCTACAAATGGTTTATGAGACACCTACCCACTACTAAAGCTTTCAATGATCTCAATGTAATATGGGCTTAGAAACTGAGCAAATTTTCTGCCAGGGACATCAGATGGTTTACCTTGAGATTAAAAGGGAAAGACTTTATCTCCAGTTGTGGAGGTTATCACAATGTTCCACTCTTAGGAGTAGAAGGGGGCATCAGTTACAACCCTATTATCTTAAGTAGGCAGTTGGGATATGCACTCTAGGATGTTCCTAGAGAATCGGAGTTGGTCCGAACTTTCTACTTCCCTATAAAGGATAATCTTCCTTTGGTTCGAGAAGCTGTAGGGGCCTGGAAACTTATCAGAAGAAAAGGTATAACACGCTTGGGAAAAAGCAACAATCAAATGTTCCCCGAGTATGAAGCTTGGATCAAGGAGAAAGCCCAAGTGGTTCTGATCCCATTCTCTGCTCCAGTTCTACCCCCAGGGGTTGAACCAGAAGCAAATGTGCCTTTAAAGGACTATCAAAAGTTGGAGGATTTGGTTCAACAACTTAGAGCTGAGAATTTTGAGGCTAAAAATTCTTGCCAGAAGCTGATGATCCACAATAACTAGAGGAAAGAATTCATCAAGCTGAAGAGATAGTCAGGCTCAAGCAAAAGGACTTCGAAGAAAGGGAGCTCTACTTCAAGAAGAAGATGTTAGTTGAAACCCACAAGGTGAGTCAGCTCCGGAAATACAAGAAGTCTTTAGATGAAGCCAATGAATCTTTGACCCTTTGGAAAGCAAGATGTGATGACAATCTGAAAAAGAAAAAGGAGGTAGAGGTCGAGTACAAGCTAAAGATCAAAAAAATTCAAGAGCTCCTGGCTGAAAAGGGAGAGCTACTTCAAAAATCCCACAAGCAGCATAGAGACTACCTTCATGAGATAGCCCAAGGTCAACGAGATGCTGAAAGTATCCAGAAAGAGGTAGAAGAGCTGAAACTCAAGGCTGATGTCAAGAAAGTCAAGACTGAACCAATTCCTAGCAAAGAGAATGAAGAGGTGTTCCTGTAGCATATCAATGAATTGCATGCTTCTGTTGATCAGAGGGATCTCCTTATTCATAAGCTCATCCAAGAGCCAGGTCATCCAGATATAGCTCAACTATTCCAGGTGGTCAAGAGTCTTAGCTGGAGGCTGAAGGACATGGAGCTTCCTATAGCCTAGTTTCATTTGCTTGTACCAGGATTGCCCACAGGCTTGTTGTGGGATTCCCATTTACTTTGTGCTTTTCTATTGCTGTATGAATTGGCACCCTTCGGGGAATTTGTTATCTTCAGATTTTAGTTTATGATGTTTGGCTTGGTTGGAATCTTTAGTTGTTATCTTTGCACTGACACAGGGTTTTAAGCACCATTTCTCCACAATTATCTGATATGAGCTTCATGCGGGGTTTTCTTCCCTAAAATTTGAATGTTCAAAGGCTATATGAATTCCCTAAATACCGGAATGAGAATGTAGAAAATGTTGAGAATGAAAAGAACACATCATTGCATGCATTCCTATCATTTGCATTTTTTCTTTTGCAGGTTATCCGGATTTCTTAACTTATTTGTTTATTCAGGAAAGATTGCGAGAGACACAAAGACTCGTCTCTCCCGGCACGACACTCCTCTGCACCGGTACGCTACTCGTCGCAACCAAAGAAACATCATTGATACAGTACAGACTGAGCTGAATGAGTTCCGCACCAGGATGGCGGAGTTTATGACTATGATGCAGGGCATGGCCCGGGGGCAGCAGGAGCTAAGAGCTTCTATTCTCATATTTGATCCACCACAGGCGGACCCTCCTGTTGTCACTATGGATGCTCAGGGTAATCCAATCAACAACACTGTTATTCCACCTAGGGTAACAGGCCTCCAACTCCATAGGGTGGCGGCCCTATTCCATTTCATGTGGAAGATCATCAAGAAGATCAGTTCACTTTGGTCTATGAAGATATGGGATTTGGTACCAGAGCTAACCCCCAAGACTTTCAGATGTTGGCTGAGAAAGTTAGAGCCTTAGAATGCAGGGATACTCTAGGTATTGATGTTTCTAACATGGGTCTGGTTCAAGGATTGGTCATTCCTCCAAAGTTTAAGCCTCCAGGCTTCGATAAATACAACGACAATTCTTGTCCAAAAACTCATCTGCAAGCCTTTTACCGCAAGATCGCTGCGCATACCAAAGATGAGAAGCTTTGGATGTACTATTTTCAGGATAACTTGTCTGGAGGCTCACTGGAATGGTACATGAAATTGGAGTGGACCGATGTTCGCAATTGGAAAGAGCTTGGGGAGGCTTTCCTCAAGCAATACCAATATATTATCGACATGGCTCCAAGTCGGACCAAACTGCAAATTTTGTCTCAAGGAATATGCACAGAGGTGGCGTGAAGTCGCATCTAGAGTTCAACCCCCACTGCAAGAGAGAGATGGTTGATCTTCTCATGGATACCCTCCCTGGGAACTTCATGGAAAGGTTATCAGGTTGTTAATCTAGCGGTTTTTCTGATATCATCCTAACCGGTGAAAGAATTGAAAGTTGGATGAAGCAAGGTAAAATTCAGAACAGCGGAGCATCAACCTCTGAAGTTAAGAAACCTTTCGCAAAGCGAAGAGAAGGTGAAGTCGGTGTTGTATACACCCATAGGAAGAGGGGAAATAAGAACTCCTATCATCAGACAGCTCATGTTACCATTTTTTCTCCCACAAATCAACAGCATGCTTAACAACCGCAGCAACAACATCAGCAGAACTACCAGCAGCAACGAGTTCCTCGTTAATACTATCCTCCCAGACCAAAGGATAGGCATCTTGATAGACTCCAAGGAGATCAATTTCTCTCCAACCCCGAATGTGTTGTAGAACCCCATGCCTCTGCATGGAAGGACTGTATGAGCTATTGGCAATGGTGAAGGTTTGAATCTGATATACGATGTCAATGCTTTGAAAACTTTATTGTTAGCCGTCAAGAGTTTCCTAGCCAAGAAGAATATATTTTCGGGTTGTGAAGAAGGTTGTTCAGATTGTGAGAATTCTATTGATGGTTGTAACCGGTTGAGATCGGGGAAACAAAGAATGATCGACGAGGGCAGTATTCAGTTTGACAGAATCATGAAGGAAGATGAAGTCTCAACAGTGACTATCTACTACAATCCAATACAAGTTCCAACACCAGCTAAAGTGGCTCCTGTAACATTCACCACTCCTGGACCAATTCCATACCAAAGCAAAAAAAGTCGTACCATGGTACTATAGGGCCCAAGTTTATTGTAATGGTCAGAAACAGGATGCGACCTCTTCCACCGCAGCTCAGCACCAAGTTGAAAATGTTGGAGTTGGGGGGTTTACAAGGAGTGGGAGATTATTTGCGCTGGAAACGCTAAGAAATAGTGTGTTGTCACCAAAGGACAATGTAGAGGCTCAAGCCAAATCCAGGGGCAAGCAGCCAATGATGAATGATGCTTTGGCACCAACTCCGAATCCTGATATCACTTTCGACAGAGAAGCGAAGAAATTCTAAGGATCATACAAAAGAGCGATTACAAAATAGTTAATCACTTGCAGCAAACTCCCGCTAAGATTTCAATCTTGTCCATGTTGATGTGTTCAAACTCATACGGGAAAGCCCTGTTGAAGATTTTAAATAATACCTACGTGCCACAGGACATATCAGTGAACCAGCTTGAGACGGTGGTGTCAAGTGTGAACACCAACCATGGTTTGGGGTTTACGGACATGGATTTGACCACCAAGGGACGCAGCCACAATCGAGCTCTACACATTTCTATGAAATGTAAAGGAGTTGTGCTCCCTCATGTACTTGTGGACACATGGTCATCCCTGAACGTACTTCCGAAGAAAGCACTGATAAAGTTGGACTATGACGAGGTTGTGCTTAGACCGAGCGACTTGGTGGTCCGTGTGTTTGATAGCTCAAAAAGGTCTGTCTTTGGAGAAGTATAACTACCAATCAAGGTAGGACCACGTGTTTCCAATACAACCTTTTATGTTATGGATATCTAACCAACATACAACTGTTTACTAGGACGATCCTGGATACATACAGCAGGGGCTGTGTCTTCAACCCTCCACCAGAAGCTCAAATTTTTATGGGAATGACAGATTGTTACAGTGTGTAGGGAAGAAGACATCTTCATCAGTCACCTAGCTTCGTTCAAATATGTAGATATGGATGGGGAAATTGTTGAGACTCCTTGTCAAGCCTTCAAGCCCGTCAGAACTGAGGGTACATCATCACCAGCTTCCTTGTCAGAGGATAAGAAAGGAGCGTCCATAGCATCCTACAAACAGGCCATGAAGGTTATGGAGTCAGGTTCTAATGAGGGTTGGGGGAAAATAATTGAAGTCCCAAAGAAGAAGGATATGTTCGGGTTTGGCTACAATCCTGGTCAGCCAATGCCAAGTCAGAGCGTGAGATATCGGAAAGGCCCGAATACTTTCACCATTGCAGGATGGGTTGACCATGGCGGCATCTGTGCAGTGCAAGATGAAACGGTTGATAGTGATTGTGAACTGGACGAGTGGATAAAGTCTTGCATCCCGGGTATACAACTTAATAATTGGTCGGCCGAAGCAATCGGCTCTGTCACTCATCCAGAAGAGTAATAGTCTCGTGTTTCTATTCTTTTGTATGAAAGCTTTATGCCTTTCCCGGGGCATAGTAGCTCATTATAAGGGTTCATCATCCCATAATGCAATAACATCATCATTAATAAAGTGGACGTTTTGGCATTAATTTATAGTTTTCCTTGTCTTTCATTTTATTATTATTTTAAAAATAAATGCCAATATTTTTCATGTCTCCCACTTTTTCTAAATCCAGCATGAATCATCATTCATGCAAATGTAACCCGTCAGGTCTCATTAATGACGACCTTGCTATGGCTCAATATGACTTCGACAATCCAATTTACCTAGCCGACGAGGAAGATAAATAAGATTGTGAATTACCCGAAGAATTAGCCAGAATGCTCAAGCAAGAGGAGAGGGTGATTCAGCCACATGAAGGGGAAACCAGAGATTCTGGGTTCGATCCCTAGCAGAGTCGCCAGCTGTCGCTCCCAGTATTTTCATCCTAGTACAAACGCGAAAGTGGCGCGAAAAAGGTAGAGTCGCCATCCAGGCATTTTTATCCCAAATGAATGGGAAAGGTAATGCTGCACAAACCTAAGGAAGAAGGAAAGGACGAGATACTACGAACCAAAGATCTGGGTTCGGAAGTCGGTTACGACCTAGGAAGGTATCAGCACCCCAGACCGCCTGTCGTACCCGACAGGATCCACGCTCGTTTGTCTGTTTCAAAGGGTGAGAGATAAGATGTTGTTGAATAAAAGAATTTCTAACTGGAACTGGAATGAGAAAGGGAACTGGAAAAGAAAGAATGAAAAGGGGAAAATGTAGGGAAAATAAAGAGTATGCTCGAACGGGCCCTACCCCGCTGCCCATGTATCTCATCGGGAAAATAAGGATCAAAGTCGACGTAGTTCGCCTAACAAAGGCATGAACTTGTTTGTGTTTTTTAGGATGAATTTGCCATAGCTCTAACTCAGGTATTGTCGGCTCGCTGAATCGAGGGCGTTACTGTGTTGTTGTTGAACTGTTGAGATAAGTCATGATCGTCCACAAAGAGTGGCAGATGAGAAGAGAAGACGTGGTGTCTTTGTTTATTGTCTTTTAGGAGAAGCGTTTTTGACTTTGTTGTTTGTGAAACATTCTCATACTAAGACTTGTTCATCGTGGTAGATTCCTTACACCTCGCCCCGAAATGGGACGTGTATAAGTAACCCACGGCAAAGTCTCATGGCGTATGAGAAGCTCAAACTTTATCAGGTTCTTTTTATTGTTTTCTTTGAGAGGAGAAAGAAAGAAAAATGAACCAAAGATAAAAGTCTAAAGGGAGACTAGTAGCCCTAAGTGTTGTCATGCATGGATGAACCTAGGTTAGTGTGGCTTTCTAATCCTAATGAGGAAAGGAAAAGAGAAGGAACTAGAAAGCAAATTACTACCTAAGGAAGCTAAGTTGTTTCTAAAGGGGATTTAGCATGAAGTTGTACAAACTAAGCACCAATTGCTAAGGCAAACACACTTAGAAAGCATAAAGAAATTAAAAGGAAGAAGTTATGAACAAACTTACCTCCACCTCCCTACAAAACAAAGGTTAGTAGGATAAAGAAAAACGATAATAAGGATGAAAGTAAACGAGTACCAAACACATCATAATACCTCTAGGACCTAAACTAGACTCAATCCAAAGTCTAAGGGACCTAAAAACTAGTCAAAGCCAAAATCCAGCAGCTATTACAGCTCCTATAGCGTAAACAGCTACTAAATGCAATGCCTAACACAAATAGCTTATTACAGCAACCAAACAGCATGCAAATAGGTGTAAAAAACCAAAAACAGAATGAATACAACATGTTTTTACAGCTCCTGTTTCAAAATGCAGCTATGAAAACAAGGCAGATTTCCATGATTTTTCAAATGCACAAACATGAACTTTGATGCACACAATGGAATACAATTATTATGCCAAATTAATGCAACGACATGAAATGTGTTATTAATAATGAAATGCAACATCATCATGCAATCAATGGATACAAACTAAATGATTTATGTGATTTCAACATTATGCAATTTTTTCGCATGCACATGATTTGATCAAAACGCGTACGGATTTCAAATGCGGTGCAAAAACAGAGGTGTACACATTTATTAACATGCTACGAAGGATGCTAAATCATGCAAACAATGAGCCTATCAAGCTATGAATATGAATGCAACGTTTATGCATAAAATCAGAAACTAACGAAATACATACCGAAAGCTACCGAAACTACGCACACTTGTGCTAAACCAGCTCCTAACAATTTCCTAAAATCAATATCTATCAATCTATGATGATAAAAGGAAGAGTGATGCACAAACATGCAATGAAACAACTCAAAAAGCCAAATCTATACAGTGTTAACCAGTTAACACCCTGGGTTAACCGGTTAACGTCTTTAAAAAGTCAGTTTCTGAGGGCAAAACAACGTGTTAACCGGTTAACCCTGGGTGTTAACCAGTTAACACTGAACCAGAATGCAAAAATAGTGAGGAAAAAATCACTTCTAGCTATCAACTTATTTCCTAAAGCTCCTAATACATCCATGAACCTATTAGCACGAAATTGCTACCTACATATGGCCTTCTAACACCTATTAGCACCAAGAACGAGCTACGATTCTAGCTACTAACGGTTAAATCGAATAACGCATAACAAAAGCAAAACAATCTAAGAATGCCATATGGAGAGATGAAGTGAAATAAATTAAAGCAAGAAACGGTTTCGGATCCACCAACCTACAAAGCAGAGGCTTGCTTTGGTGATTGTTGTAATTTCGATCGATGCACAAATGAAGAGAATACTGGAGGCTCCTTGCTTCAATCCGCGAGAGTGCAAAATAAATGAAATTGATCTGAAACGCTTTTGAGTGGTGAAATAAACACCGTAACCGTGAAGAATCTTTGATCAACCACTGAATTGGTGAAGATGGTGAAGGCTAAGCTTCTGATCTTTCGAGTTTTGATGAGAAAGCTTGAAAGATCTTGATGATGAAGCTTTGGTGAAAGGTTGAAGATGAGACTTATAGTAAACATTTCCATCATCAACACCTTATAATCAACATATTAATAAAGTTATATTATCCACAATAATCACATAACACGCACACTCTTATTATCGGTCGTCGGGTCCTATAGTTAAACATGGATGTCATCCTTAAGGCCCTAGAGTAATGGTACAAGTATCGAACAAGAACTCGGGATTAAACCACTTAAAATACAGAAAAATTCCTCAAGACAGGGGCCTGGCACGGCCCCCCGTGTCCCATGACACGGCCCGTGTCACACGGCCTGACATGCCTTCTCAAAGATCAAAATTCCATCCAATACAGGGGGCTGACACGGCCGCCCGTGTCACGCGACACTTCCCGTGTCAGACCACCTGCGCCCAAAATTCAGTTTTTTCCAAAACTCACTTTTCTCTCCCAACTTCATACCAGTTCGAATTCTATCACTTATCTCTCACTTTTATCACTCAAAACAATCCAATTGGTGTTCTTAAATTAATTTTATATCTCTAATTCCTTATGATCTTCACAACCTAATATTACTAATCAAATTAAGAAAGATCCTAGGTTTGTTTCCAATTCTCCATTTACATCATTATCTCTACAACCACTTCCATACCAAACTTATCATATAACTCAAATCACCATCATTCCAATTACAACAATCAAGCATATAATTCAATAATAATTTCACACAACCATAATCAATCATCATAACATATATATACATCATATCACAATTTCATCATAATCAACAACATTAGACAATCCCTAGGGAGTAAGGAACTCCCAATTACCCTTTCATGTTAGATCACCAATAAAGAACCATTTCTCCCCCCTTACCTCGAATTTGACAAATTCCTTGCAAAGCCTTGATGTTGACGCTTTACGATTCTTGCTTTCCCTTCTCCTTTCCCTTTTTCTCCAGAGCCCTCTTTCCTTCGTCAAAATACGATACTGAGAAAATGTATTGTGTTCTCCCCTTTTCATAACATAATCAAATTACAACCTTGCCCCTCAAACCTTCAACTTATATTTATTTTATTTATTAAATAACAATATTATAATAATAATAATAATACTTCATTATATTATTATTATTTAAATAAAATACCTCATCCACTTATTATTCCAAATATTCCATTATCTTTATTTATATTTATTTCATAAAAATAAATATTAAAATTGAGGCGTTACAATTCTCCACCACTTATTTTATTTTCGTCCTCAAAAATAGTACTCAATGGCATCACTTAGATATACTCTTGCACCTGACTAATCACTCCCTTGCCAAAGCCGGCAACTCCGCAAACAACTCAAAACAACAACACTGGTGCCAGGACAACCTCCCTAACAACAAACACCACCATTATCAATGCTCAACACGCAGGTATACACCTGAAAAAGAACACAACAAAAGTCTCTACCATCACCGTAGGTAACACTCTCCTAATTCCACATTGTAGGAATTAGTCAACCGCACTCATACCATCACCATAGGTAACGAGGCGACAACCGGGACAAACTCAAAATTTCACACGATACATCCTCTAGATACAACAACATTGATAATGGACTAACCTTTTAGTTTCCTCTACCAAAACAACATGATTACAATCCATCAATGAAGGACATACATCACATATATTAATATCTCTGTATATCTCGCAATCCTCGATGTGTAGATAACCTCTTACCACTACCCATCCATTCTGGGACGTCTAATAGTCTCAATATCTCAACAGGTCTTATTATTCAATCTCTCGAGTCTTTACTAACCATTTATGTATAAACAATTATACCACTTCACTCTTCCGCTGCGCACTCTGATTACTCGCAGCTATTTATTCCATGAAATTCGCATTCTAACTTTAATCATCCCCAACCATCATCACAATTATAGTAATAATTCACTTAGCATATTTCAAAAATCTGAATGCAGATCCCTTAATTGTTAATTCAATTCCAACTCTTTAACCATTAGTGCAAACATAGGAAAAATTATCGACTTCCTACCT
The DNA here is from genome assembly GCA_963966055.1 of Lathyrus aphaca. NCBI lineage: Eukaryota > Viridiplantae > Streptophyta > Magnoliopsida > Fabales > Fabaceae > Lathyrus > Lathyrus aphaca. The sequence continues at coordinate 458,470,331 of OZ014522.1, read as the reverse complement.
CAAACCTTCCAATTATCTTAGTCGTCATATCCTCCCCCTTACCGATCAAATCGGAATTGTGTGTTCATGTGATTACCAAACACTTCAATCTTCAATCATAACAACAACACTATCGGATATTCCCACAATTTTACTCTCATCCATTTTCAATTCATGGGTAAGATAGATACCTCCATAATTCCTCTCTCATCGTATAATATCAACTATGACTTTACGATCCAGTACTAATAACTTATCCACTTATCACATCATTATCCAACATTCTGTCCACAGCTTGTTAGAATCAAACCAACCAACTAAGTCCAACTACATCCTAATCTCTTACATCCCACTTGTTTCCATCATTGTAGATCCACATCTACTTCGGACGAACTCTTTCTTATACCTTTCTCTGAACAACTCAATCTACACATGTTCATAAAAATTGTCCTCGATAACTTAGTATATAATTGTATCTTTTTCTAATTCTCATATTTCAATTTCCAATATTCTCCAAATCCTTTTTCTCTATTTTCATTATAGACAAGAACATCCAAAGGTTACCATCTCGAAATTATCCAAGCCACCTTGAAAGGCACCATTCATATTCCATACTTACCTTAATACATACTAGTCACTATTAGCTTCTACGCAATATTCATGACCATCTCATAGTTTCACATTATTCCTACTCTTTCGTTGGATTATCCTTCCAACGTTCCAATTCCACATTAATTAGACTCTGAATTCATAAATTCCAGAAAAATAAATATTGAACACTTATTATTTTACCTTTGTCTTAATAGTCCAACACATACAGTGATACTTATATTTCCATTGCTTCATCATAACTCATGGTTCACCGTTTCAAACATCAATGAAATTATCCATACTCTGTTGTATCAACATACACCATACTACTAAGGCAATAGCTCAACATCACTACATTGTACAGACACCTGGTTATAATTAATTCCCACAAAAATTGTACCTTCGTAGTTTCAAACACTCATCCACCTTTTATCATACTATGCCAAAATATAACTCAATACTTACTTCTTCAATCTCCATCCCACATCCTTCAACTTAGTAAATTCATCCAACATGATCTGTCAACATCTAGTTCTTATTACCACATTCTTCTTACACTAGGCTTGGAAAATCCCAACTAACTCAAGGTCCTGGTAGGCATGACAATCCAACTCACAACAACAACAACAATACTACAGATGAATTTCAGCTCACTATTGATCCTTTATCAATCAAATCCAATTTATTCCCATTGCAATTGTGAATTCTCATACTATTCACTAATCGACATGTAACTTCATATCCTCATCTTTTTATATCAATAACACCGAAGTTTTCCCAGAAGGCACCCTTGCTGCCACGATTCCTTATAACCACACCTCTAATATATCTTTCAAAACACAATTATAATTCATACTCTACAGATGGTCCATCGTTGTGACCTTATTCCCTATTAAAATCATCTATGCAACCAAATCAGACATCAGAGTATTCTCTCAAAAGTTCCTCTACGTACCCAGTAGATACAATGTTCAACTGCTTACAATCATCCATCTGAAATCCACTTCCAACTCACTGAGGAGTAACTATTAGTAATATCTAATCAACATAATCAATCCTTAAATTCATCTCTTTTCCGGATACCGGAATCTACATCTACTCCTTTATACCATTAATAGTTATGACTCAACTCCAAATGGTCTACTGAACATACTATCTCAGCTGAAAGATATGTCTTTTGCATCCAACACAATTCCGCCTACTATTAACAAGGGATTGAGGGTGATCAGTTCCTCAATTTGCCAATAGATAGTCGATAATCATGATGGTCATAAGCCACATTTTCCAACTTTAATAGCATTCCTTGCATCTTGCAAACTAAGTTGCTTCACGAGTGAATCCTTAGTCAACGCCAACCTTAGTAACCTCTGCCACACCGCAAATCCAACACACCACCAACCAACTCTCAGGAGAAGCAATAACTCCTCCCCCACTTATATTCAACAAACATCTGCAAACAAATAGCTAGCAAACAAGCAAGTATCGATAGTGTTTCACACACATATTGCATACTCCGGGACCAACGACACGCGACAACCTAGCCGGACGGACCGACCTGCTCTGATACTAATTGTAACACCCACTTTTCCCATTTTCTAAAATAACATAAGTTTTCAGATAAATCAAAGTTTAATTAACAAGTGATTAGCTACATTTTCAAAATCAACCAAAAGTATAATTATTTATTAAAAACAGCGGAAATATCTTTTTATTCAACAATCGGCAATTCGCCAAATATCCACAAAATTCATCAATTCACTTAATTTATGAGTTTCAACAAAATATGATACGTAAATATTGCTAACGAGAATAAATAAACAACAAATATCCCTATTTCCCGTTTTACGTATTAGAGCGACTCCTGGGACTCGACCAAACAACTTGTACTCCGAGCATACTCAAGTACCTGAATCATCTGTACTTCCGAAGAAGCACAGACGAACCAAACAACAAAGGGGTGAGAAAACAATTCAATATATTAATAGTGAAAATAACATCTTACAGGATAATCTCACCTTTATTAATCAAATACACATCATACGTCATACAATTAATCAATATCTCAAATAGTTCATCAACACATATCATACATCATTAATTCAATCAATGCAAAGTGACTCAATGACTAAATGCAAATATGGTACTGACTCATAATAACGGTTCATCAAATAGAACCCCGAATGCATCGTTAACATCTCCAACAAGACACGATCATCCTTGCAACCATGATTTTCAACGAATTCCGAATAATCACATCCACGACATGATTATTCCATCAACATGTATGCGTATGCAAAACTCGATTACACACATACAATATCAAAAACACACATGAATACAATCATGCCAACACGATCCTCACGATCTTCATCAATTACCACACATCCCATCACATGGTCACATAAATAATCAGACAATATTCACACATATTATTAATACAATTCGTATAGTTCATCATCAAGAGTCATATAAATCAACATAAGCACATATATTCCTACACACTAATTACCAAATGTCATATTCTATGAACTCCTCATTCATTCCACTCTCAATTATTTCCTATACATATATTCTAATACCACATGATCCTTCTGATCCTCACCACTACCAACAGTTACATCATGGGGTCTAAGCAAGACATATAATCAACTATGTTACCAATCATCACGATCCTCTTCGTTTATCATTATTCCTTCATTAAATTGTGCAAGACTTATAGTAAACATTTCCATCATCAACACCTTTTAATCGACGTATTAATAAAGTTATACTATCCACAATAATCACATAACACGCACACTCTTATTATCGGTCGTCGGGTCCTATAGTTAAACATGGATGTCATCCTCAAGGCCCTAGACTAATGGTACAGGTATCGAACAAGAACTCGGGATTAAACCACTTAAAATACAGAAAAATTCGTCAAGACAGAGGCCTGACACGGCCCCCCGTGTCCCATGACACATCATGTGTCACACGGCCTGACACGCCTTCTCAAAGATCAAAATTTCATCCAATACATGGGGCTGACACGACCGCCCGTGTCACGCGACACTGCCTGTGTCAGACCACCTGCGCCCAAAATTCAGCTTTTTCCAAAACTCACTTTTCTCTCCTAATTTCATACCAGTTCAAATTCTAACATTTATCTCTCACTTTTATCACACAAAACAATCCAATTGCTGTTCTTAAATTAATTTTATACCTCTAATTCCTTATGATCTTCACAACCTAATTTACTAATCAAATTAAGAAAGATCCTAGGTTTGTTTCCAATTCTCCATTTACATCATTATCAACATCATTATCTCTACAACCACTTCCATACCAAACTTATCATATAACTCAAATCACCACCATTCCAATTACAAATATCAAGCATATAATTCAATAATAATTTCACACAACCATAATCAATCATCATAACATATATATACATCATATCACAATTTCATCATAATCAACAACATTAGACAATCCCTAGGGAGTAAGGAACTCCCAATTACCCTTTCATGTTAGATCACCAATAAAGAACCCTTTCTCCCCCCCCCCCCCCCCCCCCTTACCTCGAATTTGATAAATTCCTTGCAAAGCCTTGATCTTGAAGCTTTATGATTCTTGATTTCCCTTTTTCTCCAGAGCCCTCTTTCCTTCGTCAAAATACGATAATGAGAAAATGTATCGTGTTCTCCCCTTTTCATAAGAGAATCAAATTACAACCTTGCCCCTCAAACCTCAAACCTCCAACTTATATTTATTTTATTTATTAAATAACAATATTATAATAATACTACCTCATTATATTATCATTATTTAAATAAAATACCTCATCCTCTTATTATTCCAAATATTCCATTATCTTTATTTATATTTATTTCATAAAAATAAATATAAAAATTAAGGCGTTACACGCCCCACGGGACGTGGTTCATTCACCCTTTCGTTCCTAAAACACTAATCAAATCAAAAATATTTTCTCTAAATGAACATTGTTTAAATCCCTTCTATCTCGAAAACAAGCTAGCGCTTCAGCCTCCTATCGCAAGCAGACAAGCCCACGCTTAGTAGTTAGAAAGTTTTTTAAATAATCGTTCATTAAAAAACACCAACCTACTCGTAGTTAGTCGAACTACGACGCTCTGATTCCTCAACGAGGATACGTGGGCACGAGGATCCCATTCCTTGGCGAGCCCACTAAACTAACTTCCACTTTTCTCTCGCCCCTGTTGCGATCGAGACTAATCCAACCTTAGTACCACGAACTACGAGGCTCTGACTTTCCCATTGCACAAGGGAATACGTAGGCACACGGATATCAATCCTTACTGAGCACCCTAGGATTAAAACCACCCATTTTCCATAATGTATCGTTTACCCTTAAGAAGACATTTAGCATAAGTTAACACCTGATCGCAAACTAGACTAAGAGGTTCCCGTTGAGTACAACGGATGTAAGAGGTGCTAATACCTTCCTCTTGCGTAACCGACTCCCAAACCTAGAATTTGGTTTCAACGACCAAGTTCTTTTCAATTAGGTTTTATCTATATTTCCCTTTTCCTCTATTAGGAATAGAATAAAATTAGGTGGCAACTTTGTTTGTCTATTTTTTCGCGTCCTTCGCGAGGATCATATTTTTCGAGGTACGACAGTGACTTGCAAGGAAAAAAACAAAGGGCATATGCTTTTATATATGATCAACAAAAGGTAAATGATAATATACTTAATTAATTTCCATATTAATCTAATGATTTAGATTGACTGCGTGATGACTTAATCTAATCTGATCTTCAATTGTAAATTGCAGGGTCTTGTTCCAGATGTCCAAGATTTGAGTGAGTATGTGGAGCAAAGGATATGTGTCAAGCATTTGTATGGCAATTGGAAAAAAACGTATCTCGGGATAAAATTGAGGAAAGCATTATGGAGTGCTGCTCGGGCCACTACTATTCAGGGGTGGGAGAAGGCAGTGTTGAGGATAAAAGGATTGAATGAAGTTGTTTGGAAGGACATGAAACAGGTACCAGCTGAATATTAGAGCAGGTCACATTTTAAAACTTATTCTTAATGTACCTCCAGGTTAACAATATATGTGCGGCTTTTAATAGGTTTATCCAAGAATATAGGCATAAAACAATTATCACCCTTTTAGAAGGGATTAAGCATTACCTAACTAAGAGGATCATACAACAAAAGGAATTTATGGTTAAATATGTTGGTGATCTTTGCCTAAGAATTCAACTAGTACTTAAGAAGAATAAGAGATTGGCTGAAAGATGGACTTCAACTTGGCATGGTGATGATGAAATAACAATATTTGGGGTAACTAATGGTATAGAAACATATTGTGTGAACCTTAGGGAAAGAATATGTGCTTGTAGGAAATGAAACCTGACAGGTATTCCTTGTAATCATGCAATATCGTGCATGTGGCATAACAAAACACAACCAGAAGAATTTACTTTTGATTATTATAGGTATGGAAAGCTACTTTATATCATTTACCTTGTTATAGTTTTGTGTTATAATTCTGATTTGTGTGTTATATATGTGCAGGAAAGCTACTTTTCAAAAGACCTACTCACACATCATCTTCCCAACTAATGGACCCCAACTTTGACCCGTAAATGATGCACTAGTAATCAACCCCCCTGTGATGAGAAGGGGAAACTGGATGCCCTAAGAAGATGAAAAATGTAATAGCCCGGACCCCTTGCAAGGAAATCTCGGCACTATCACCTCACGATCTTCTATATTCCCCTCTCTAGTAGAGTTTTTTCCTTTTGTAGGAATCGAACTTTGTACCATGGAGTTCAAGTACATATTCAATCCATTCCCACTACAAATTGAGCTACGTTCAAGTACATATTCAATCCATTCCCACTACCAATTGAGCTAGTAGCTCAATTGGTAGTGGGAACGGATTGAACATGTACTTGAACCCCAGGGTACAGAGTTCGATTTCCACAGAAGGCAAAAACTCTACTAGAGAGAGGAGTAGAGAAGATTGTGGGGTGGCAGTGTCGGGATTGCCTTAGGAGGGGCCCGGGCTGTTACAAGAAACAAAACAAATGATGAACCAAAAAATCCACATGTCTTACCAAGGAAGCTTCAAACTGTCACTAGTAAGAAATGTGGATCCATTGGCCATAACATGAGGACATGCAAGGGGAAGAGAGTTTCTGATAGGGTCATGCCTAAGGGAGGGAACAAAAAGCAGAAAACTCAGGAGAAAGAAAAAACTGCCAAGGGAAAGAAGCAAAAGAAAGGGGCAAAGGGAAAGAAGAAAAAGAAGGTTGCAAAGGGTGCAAAGGAGTCAACTCAGGAGATTGGTTCATGCTCTCAAGCTTCACGCCCTACCCAAGATTAGGATTTTCCAGATTTAGTTTCATTTTGGAAACATATTATTGTTATGACCTATGATGTTATTTTGGATTTGGTGTCTATATTTTGTGCTATAAAGTAACTGTCATGACCTATGCAGGATCTTTTGGATTTGGTGTTTAGTTTAAATGTTTGAATTTGCTCTCATTTTGAATTATGAATCCATTATGTAATATGAATGATGATATTTTGAGTAATGGCATTTTGTATTTTGAATTTAGATATTGTTGAATTTTATAGATAATGATAATGTTGAGTTTATATAGATAATGTTGAATTTTATACATTTTGTGTCAAGAAGAACAATTACGGGTCTAATACAACTGATATATGACAGGTCTGGTACAAATGTATTTTATGCATTTTGTGTCAAGAAGAACAATTACAGGTTTGATACAACTGATATATGACAAGTCTGGTACAAATGTATTTTATTATGCATTTTCAGTCAAGAAGCACCATTACAGGTCTGATACAACTAATATATAGATAATGTTGAATTTTATGCATTTTCTATCATTATATGAAAGACATTAAAATGTTGAAAATGTTGAAGCACCATTAAACTGTTGTATTAAAATGTTGAAAATACAGTTCTGCTATATAAAATGCTATCAATTTAACCATTTCATTACAAACCAACATGTAATTACAATGCTACCAACTTAACAATTTTATTACAAACCCAACACTAATCAAACCTAACACTAAGGACCAACCCATAACAAAGTACAAACCTAAATAGCATAATTACAAACTAATTTGATACATTTGTTAACACAAACTCAATTAACAACACTAATGTCATTCCCATTGTCAATTTGTTCATCTTCTTCAAAATTTTGATCTCCAACTTCAATTGATCTTCTCTAACCACAACTTCATTCAACTTAACCTTGTCTTGGTTCAATTTTTGATGCATTGAAGATATAACTTCCTTAGCTCGTTGCGACATTTCATGATCAATCCATACAAAGTGTGAACATCTCTTGTATCCCTGATTCTTGACATATAGATGAATAAATTAGGGATTCCATTCATGTTACTACAAAATATGGATTTTTAAGAAACCTTGTATTTTACAGCTAACCTTGTGCATCTCGCAGTCGAAAAACCGTTGACTTGAGTTTTGTTCTGTCCAATCCGTCATCAATGGAGAGGGAATACCACACTTGCATTCAACGTGATTCGCACGAGAAACACCGCGATTGCTTGAAGCTGAATACCCAGACATGGTCGTAAGGATTAAACAAACGAATTGGGGAAGAATATGAAATCTAGGGTTCTTAGAAACGATTTGGGGAAGAACATGATAACACATACATATTTATAAACTTATTTCTTATAATTCTTTAATTAAAATTGTTTTTTAATATTAAAAATGTTTTAATTAATGACATGGCAATTTATTTTCAGCTATGAACAACAGACAACTTGTCACAATAGCGTACCCAAAATTGAAGAGAGGACCTAAATTATCTCAAAAAAAATCAAAACAAGGGATCTAAAAGCTGAATTTTTTTAAAGGGGGATCAATTGGTTAGAAAAATTAAACTATAAGGAGCAAAAATGCATTTAAACCTTTTATTTTTTATTGGTTAATAGTTTTGTTAACATTTAATCTCATCGTTTAATTTTTTTCTCCAAGCATCTATTAACCTAAATGGAGTGTACCTAAACTCATAAAATAGGAGATTAAATTATTTATTTTGAGACAAGTGAAATATTGTTTGATTATTAACAAATGTGGAAATTAAGAAATTGAGTAATAAAAAAGTCTAAGAGAGATATATTAATATTGACAGGTTTAAAAAAAGCAATATTTTGGTTACAGGCCTTAAAAGATAATAGAAAAATGCTAATTTTTAGGACAAGTAAAATATTTGAGCCATCTTATATTTCAGTAAATCTCTTGTTAAAAATATTTTGGTTATTATTATAACTAATTATTGTTTTAGATTTAAGTTGAATTTATGTGTTAGTCGTTTAATTTAATTTAATAGTCCGTTTTAGTTACTTAACTAAAAAAACTTTACAAGTTAGTTCATTAATTTCACTTCTATTATTCTATTCGATCTCTTCCGCCAATTTCTGACAAAAAATTCCAATAATATTATGTAACAACAAAGTCATTGATACAAATCTGAGTCAACATATATAATTAAAAGCAGATATATTATTTCAACTGCGGTAATTCCCCCCGAAAATAAATTAATGCACTTTGTAATTAATTAATGCACTTTCTAACTAATTATATCTTAGATTTTTAGATAAATGAATGAAAAAAGAATTTACTTTCCGATAATGCTGTTGCCTTACTTCCCTTAACTAACTAAGTAGATAAACCATTTATTTTCCACACATCATCATCACTCACAAATCACATAGTTAGTAGCCAACAAGAAGTTAAAGAACTTGTGCTTGTCTGCTAACACATGAACATAAGATTCTCTACCAAATATTAAAGTTAGGTGTGTCCCAAAATATGTAGTATTATTATATTACTACATTTCATATCCTTAGTATATGCATGAATTTAAACCAAACCATGATCACTTTCTCTCTTTTTTCTATTATTAGGCTTGGACATTATTAATATGGACTATGCTAGTCTGTCATTTGAAGTATAATCACATTCTCTACAAGCTTTTTATCCTAAAGTCTCAATTATTTAAAACATACCCCACTAACTATGTTTTCTTTACATTACACCAATAATCCTTGATCACATATAGAATTATAAATAAATGTGTCTATGACACTTTAATATTTGAGAAAATCCAATGAAAATCATCTGTCACACCGACACGATCTGAGTCCAAGAGTAGATACATCTTCAATTCGAAATAAAACAGTCAAAATTAGTCTTTTTTTAAGAGTAGACAATATTACTGACAAAAATATCAACATTACTAACTCGATAATACGAATAACATAAATCACATTACATCCAACTGTCATGTTTTCAATACGGATGATAGACTTATATCACACACAATATTATGATACAGAGTAGCGTCGAACCTTGTCTTGCTTTATGCGATCTTTGGCCGGTGTTAAGATAGGATCAGCGCGTGAAAAAGGAGAAAGACGGCCGAGTTTTCTGGAAACTGAGTTTAGGAATGATTTTCTATGCAAAGGAGGCTTATCAGCTGAAGCTGCGGAAGCATTTAATAAAGGACTATTAGTACTAACACCATATTCAACTGTACATTTTTCAATCTCTTTTATTTTCATTTTAAGTTTCGTTATCTCTAACTTCAGTTCTTCATTTTCTCTTCTTAATTTTGAAACCTCATTTGAAGCAGGATAAAGCTCAGATGAGTATACATTCCTCTTGTCAGACGTCGAAGGAGAATCCGAACCTACGCTGCCAGTTCCATCCATATTGTCGCGAAGACGTTGCTGTTCATAATAGAGAACTTGAGCCACATTTTGAGCAGGAAGTCTGTTGTTTTGTGCAGCGTGTGCGCGTGCCTCTCGCGATAGCTTCTGACAGTGCATCATGCTGCAAACTTTCTTTCTGTCCGCGTCGCTTAGAAACGGATGAGCCTGAAAATTTTGAATTCTAAGTTTATCAGCACTGCGGATTGTGATGAAAAATTCGTGTTTGAAAATATTAGTATCGAAATGTACCTTAAGATAGATGTCTATGGCTCTATACATTCCATCTTCTATTGTTCTTGATTTTTCAGGCATTAATTCAGCAAGACAGATAAACTTCAGAACCGATAAATTTCTATCGGTTGCAATTTCAGCAAGATAACTCTCTAATAGCTTTCCAACCTTAATAACATCCCTCTGTGGAGAAGAATAGTATTCATATTGTTCATTATAGCCTGAATGATTTTCAAGTTCAGATTCAAGGTAACTCATCATGATTCTTTGCACTGTATCTACATCGAAAGTGGTGTCGCCGCTATAAGAAGGAATAAGAAGATCATCCAAAACAGCTTGTCCTAACTGCATGGCTATTCTCCTCTCCAAATCAAACCTGCAAGCAACTGTTGTCTCAAGATATATTGCTGCCTTAAGCCATATAGAAAGAAAACTGACAGATATCGCATTCTTCTCCCTCGGCATTAGGCTCACTAGTGTCTCTAAAATGATTCTCTTTTCATGCTCTTCATGCGGTTCGATCTGCTTCCTTCCCTTTCCAAATATCTCCTACTCCACACACAAAAAAAAGACAAGATTCAATATATAAAAACAAAAGAGTTTCACGTCCTGTTAAATCGGCTCAGTCAGTTGATAGCTGTGCATAGACATCAGACTGCATCAGTTTGTATGTCAAAGTAACACGACTCGTAATTAAAACTGACAAATTCGATATGAAACTTTTCGTTCTTATGTTAAGGATCTTACCAAACCTCTGAGAGATTTCTGTGAATAAAGCATTATAATAGGACCAATACCACACTGTTTAAACCCTCTAGCCATCATAGCAATTAGTACTCTTTGAAAAAAATCAATTCTAAGAACAGTAAGATCTTCAGCCCACCAATCAACAACTGGCCTCTGATGAGAAACAGTAGAAGAATTCATCACTCTTTCATTGCTACTACCATCACTTCTACCAGATGAACAAAACTGGCTTTCCTTCGACGCTATATATGCTATTGCATCTATGCATCTACTAACCAATTTCGCTTTCTCTGCAATTGGAAGAAGAGTTTCTGATATATGTAAGATAGATATTGCTCCAGACATACTCTTGAGTGCGACGTCATTCAAATAAGAATCGGTTCTTCCTGCCAAGTTTCCGACCGAATAATCTTCTGTCATGTCGAGATACTCGGCCACACAGCGTAGCATAGCGATGTTTTCAACGCTTATTTCAAAGTTTATACCGTAGCAGAATTTCGCTGCTAGTTCAAATGCTTCTGATCCACCAGGGATGTCAATGAGTTCAATCAGTGGAATATCTGATGTAGCATCACTATATTCTGAAATGAGCTTCCTTATATATCCACTTTTCGAAATTAATGGAAACTGCAAAATTCGATATGAAAAAGGAATTCAATGATTATCGATTTCAAAATTAACAACACGAGAAGTCGGCTACATAGATCAAACAACGTCATAATATTCTATCATAGTACTCTCCATTCAATCATCCTATGATTAGCAAGTTTGTTATTTGAACTTTTTCATGCATACCTTGTGTAACGAATAGGAAGCTTCACCAATTTGAAAAGTGACATCACTTGGAATCTCCTGAGAATAATTCCTGTAATAAATTGTTCAATTTTCAGTTATTTTCATCTCATTTAAGAAAAAGTTCACATTAGCATTGGCAAATAATCCGAAAACCAGAAGCATACCAATCACTTGTTCTCTTCATGGCACTTGAATTATAGTTCCTCCTACCCACGCAAATCACGAGCAACCACGAGGTTTGTATCGGAGACTACAATGCGACGGTGATCAAAACTGTATTGTATCAACTGCATTTGATAGCGATTTTCTGCTATGAAGTGTGTGTGGTTTTATGAGAGTTTGAGTGGAAAAAATAATGAGTGATTGAATTGCATGTTAATGATTGGACTACAATGGGGTCTATAAACTTCTTTTCAAGTTGGATTGTTACTTTCAAGTTTCAGCCACAAAACCATAAAGATTTGCCTGTTATATCAGTCTGATTGTGCTAATGGAGTGTGACCAAAAGCAAAGGAAAATTATTAACAAGAAAACAAATCAAAGAAAATTATGATACACTGAAATGCAGAAATAATAGGAAACTCTTCCAAATTTCTAAAATTGTCGAAAATTCCAACAAGGAAAAATGGTCTATGGACCCATAATAAATAAAGGAGGAAAACTCATGTCATCCATCTTTTTAATAAATCCAACTCGGGAATCGGTTCGGCGACTCGACTCGATTGAACCCTTAACATCAATGATGTACTAACAAGTTATCCATTTTTTCACAAGTCAAACTCAAGTTTAAGTATTCAACTTGATTTTTATGATGTCTTGGTTGGAAATTAATCCAAAACTTTGAGAATTCTGAATTAATCTTAATGAACAAGATTCAATCAACTGATCAAATTCTTTCTTGTTTTTCACTCTTCACTCGATTGAATCAATCACACATTGATTGTAAGAATGATTCTGCGCAGTAATTGTTAAAAGGAAGAAGAAAAAAATTGAATAAGAGAGAAGATTGGGGTTTTAAGAAAATTGGAAAAGATGGTGATTTTCTGCAGAGTTTTTCTCTGCCCACAAACTATGGAAATTCTCTTATTCACTTTGCAACTGCAAACTTCCATGAATTCAATGTGTTACAAGAATAAGAATTACTTCCACTATTTATAATTGAACTAACTTGCTCCCTAAGTTAAAGCCCAAAAACACAAAAACACAAAATACATGTTTTGATCTAAGTTGAAATCCTGTGTGAAGCAACATGCTTCAACAATTCGACATCCTATACAACTCAACACATTAGACTAAGTCAACACACCCTTGTTCTGTCGAGCACTGTCTGCTTCGACACAATGAATTACAACTCAACACACCACTTAATTCTTTGTGTCCAAGCTATCTACATTCACCATAGCTCTTAGTCCTCTGAACATTCGACTTGCACTCCTTTCGTCATGATGACTGCAATCTGATTTTCAGTTCTGTAGTGTTCCAAATTTATCTTCCCTTCTACTACCTGCTCTCGAAGATAATAGAACCTCATTTTGAAGTGCTTGCTTCATCCATGTACTATCAGATTCTTTGTAAGATTGATAGTTGACATGTTATCGATCTTCATGGTAATTGTTACATGACTCTTCGATGTAATCTCTTCGACCATGTTCACCATCCACTTTGTTTGACGTGCATAGAGAGAAACAGTTATGTACTCTACTTCGCATGATGACAATGCTAATATTGGCTCCTTTCTCGAACTTCAAGCAACTGGTGCACCACTTAACATAAACATATAACCAATTGTAGATTTTTTTATCCTCAACATCACTACACCAACTTGAGTTGGTATATCCCACTAATTTGCATTATTTTCCTTTATCAGCTGCATGAAACATAATTCCATAGTCGATAGTTCCTTTTAGATACCTTAGTATCATCTTCGTCGTTGTTAGGTGTGATACATTTTCCTTCTGAATGAATCTAGTTACCATACATATATTGTATGCTAAGTCAGGCCTTGTGTGACAAAGATTTCTTAATGAACCAATGAGTCTTCTATACTGCATTGGATTGACATCATCTTCATCTGTGTCTTTCAACAATTGCAATCTAGGCTCAGTTGGAGTTGAAGTTGGGTTGTAATCTTGCATCTCAAATCTCTTGAGTATTTCGCCTGCATATCTTCTTTGGTGCATCATCAAACCTCTACCACTCTTGTAGAATTTGATGCCAATGAAATATGAGAGATTTTCCAAGTCTAACATTTCAAACTCCTTACTTAGCTCATGTTTGAAGTCTTAGATATCCTTCTTGCAACTTCCTCTTATCAATAGGTCATCGACATAGAGACATAGTATAAGTAATTCACCTTGCTTCTTCTTACATATACTCCATACTCAGTTGTGCACTTCACAAATTCCTTCTCCCTTAGAAAGCTATGTATCTTCTTATTCCAAGCTCTTGGAGTTTTCTTAAGTCCATACAAGACTTTAAGCAGCTTGTGCACCTTTCTTTCTTTACCTTGTTTCACAAATCCAGCTGGTTGTGCAACATAGACTTGTTTATCTAAGGAGCCATTCAGGAATGCACATTTCACATTCATCTAACACATCTTCCAGTTATTCATGTTTGCTAGACCAACAACAAACTTGGTTGTCTCAATCCTAGCAATAGGTGCAAAAACTTCATCGAAGTCGATTCCTTTCTTCTGAAGAAATCCTTTCGTCACAAGTTTTACCATGTGTCAAGTTACTTCTCCTTTGGGATTCTACTTCACCTTGTATACCTACTTCACATCGATTGCCTTCTTTCCTTGAGGAAATTTGACAAGTGACCAAGTGTTATTGAATTCGATGGACTTCAACTCCTCATTCATTTCTTTCACCCACTTTGAATCCTTCAATGTCTCAGCTGCAATGACTAGTTCGACATCTGCATATAAAGCATGGTATACTAGTTCACCTTCATCATCGACCACATCATCTAATGTAATCCCACATCCTTGCAACCTTACATGCATGTGTATTGTTCATTGAGGTTTGATTGGATATGTTTCACCTATGAATTCTTCTTGTCGAACATCTCTTTCGACTTCACTAGTTAGTTATTCACATAATATTATAACTGAATCTTTCTTTACATTTTCAATTTAATCCCATTCCTTAAGCTCATCTATGACCATGTCCTTGCTGATCACAACTTGCTTGTTCACTGGGTCGAAAAAATTGTATCCTTTAGTCGAATGATATCCTATCAGAATCATTTGACTCGACTTGTCATCAAGTTTTCTTCTCAATTGATCTGGCACATGTATATGTGATATAGATCCAAATATCTTCAGATGACTTAAGGTAGGCTTGACACCATACCAATATTATTCTAGAATAATTCCTTCTAGACTTTTTGTTAGACATTTGTTCAAGATATATGTTGCATTCAATACAACTTCTCCCCATAATTATTTTGGCAGATGCTTGTCTTCAACATACTTCTCATCATGTTCATGATGGTTTTATTCTTCCTTTCTGCAGTTCCATTATGTTGTGGGGCGTAGGGTGGCACAATTTCATGCAGAATCCCTTCTTTCTCACATAATTTGTTGAAGTCTTTTGACACATATTCTCCACCACCATCATTCCTCATAATTTTGAGCTTTCGACCATAGATTTAAACTTGGAAAATATCTCAATAACTTCACTTTTCTTCTTGATCAGGTAAGCCCATAATTTTTTACTGAAATCATCTATGAATGTGATAAAGTATATGTTACCTCCAATCGAATCCACCTGGATAGAACCATACACATCAGAGTATATGACTTCAAGAACTTCCTCCGACTTGCTTCTTGTATCCTTGTTGAATTTGTTCTTGGGTTGCTTTTCATGCACACATTCTTCACATACTTCATTTGGAATGTCGATTTTTGGTAATCCTGAAACCAAATTTCTTCTCTTCAAATCTTCAATGTCTTTGAAATTGAGATGGCCAAGTTTATAATGCCATATACATTCATCTCGGCTAGCTATAGTTGCAAGGAACTTATGCTTCATCACATTAAGTTTAATCTTGAAGGTTCTATTCTGAGACATTGGAGCCTTCAAGATCTACCTACCACCTGCGTTGAGAACTCTCGTCATTTTGTCTTCAATCGACACCTTGTAATTCTTTTCAACCAACAAACATATACTGAACAAATTAATCTTCATGCCTAGTATGGAAAATACATTAGAAATTACTGACCTCTTGCCATTTTTCCTCATAATCAAAACATCATCAATACCTTCAGCGACTAGAGTATTGTCATTTGCAAATTTCACCATGTTCTTCTTTGAGGACTTTATGTTGACAAACAAATCTTTCCTTCCAGACATGTGTCACAAACATCCTAAGTCCAAGTACTATTGCTCTTTGAATCTCTCTTCATCTCTCGTTGTAACCATCAACATTTCTTCTTCTTCTTCATGTTTCGCTAACTTTGCATCAGTTTCTTAATTCTTTTGCTTTTCTGGATAATCACTAGAATAGTGAGCATACTTCTGACAATGGTAACACTAAATGTTACTTTTGTCAGTTTTCGACCACCGCCTCTTCCTCGGCCAGCAACACCACTTCTTTGATTGCTTTGATATGAGGACTTTCTCTAATTCGACCAGCCTCCTTCTTGCTGACTTCGACCAGTCGAATTGTTGTAGCCTCATTTGCCTTTGTTGATATTCCAACTTCCTTTTCCTTTCTTTTCTCTTACTGATTGCGCCTGCCAAACCATATTACTCTTCGACTTTCCTGCAGCTCTTTCAGCCATTATTTGTTCATGAGATTCAAGTGTACCTTGAAGCTCTTCCTTTGTCAATGTTGATAAGTCTTTCGAATTTTCTATGGCTACTACCACGTAGTCAAACTTTGGAGCGAACGAACTCAAGATCTTTCAATAATTGATCTTGGTGTCAACATTTCTCCACAAAACTTGATTTGATTCACCAGTTTTGTAACCCTAGTAAAGAAATTTATTATGCTTTCATTGTCTTCTATCTGAAGTAATTCATAAGTTCTTTTGTGAGTTTGTAACATCACCTCTTCCATCTTTTTTGCGCCTCCAAACGATTTCTCTATAATTTCCCATGCTTCTTTCGATGATTTTACATCACTAAACTTTTCGAAATTATCTGGATCAACACATTGATGAATTATAAAGAAAGCTTTATATTCTTTCTTCTTCAATTATTTGTATTCAGCATTTTCTTGATCCGCCGCATTTTCCGCAAGTGATGTTACTCCTTCCTTCACAAGATCCCAAAGATATTGATAACAGAAAACAACTTTCATATGCTTTCATCAATTCTCAAAAGTATTGTTCTTGAGAATCGGAAGACTTGTCGGAAAATGTTTGTTTGGATGATTCATCGTCATCACGTTTTGCTTCCTCGAATCATAACCAGAGCTCTAATATCAGATGTTGGAATTAACCCCAAAACTTTGAGAATTCCGAACCAATCTTGATGAACAGGATTCAATTAATTGATTGAATTCTTTCTTGTTCTTCACTCTTCACTCGAGTGAATCAATCACACGTTGATTCCAAGAATGATTCTATGCAACAATTGTTAAAAGGAAGAAAAAAGAAAATTGAATAAGAGAGAAGATTGGGGTTTTAAGAAAATTGGAGAAAATTGTGATTTTCTGTAGAGTTTCTCTTTGTGCAAAAATTGTGGAAATTCTCTTATTCACTTTACAACTGCAAACTTTTGTGAATTCAATGTGTTATAAGAATATGGGTTACTCCCTCTATTTAATTGAGTTAGCTTGCTCCCTAAGTTAAAGTCCAAAAACACAAAAGCCCAAATACTTATTTTGGTCTAAGTCGAAATCTTGTGTGGAGGAAAACATGCTTCGACACTTTAACATGCTATACAACTCGACACACTGACTATGTCAATACCCTTGTTCTGTCGAGCACTACTTACTTCGACACAAGGAATTACAACTTAACAGTCTTAACCACATATAAATGTTTTGAACATAATTAGTGTTATAATAGCAACAAAATAAAAATATAAGATAATGAACATGGATGATTTTTGTTAATGCAAATCGTTCAATGGTATCAATCTCTACGACTATAGAACAATTATAATTCTTTTGATTTTTGTCAATCGCCATATCAAGCATTTTGACCGCCATATCAAGCATTATGTGATCTGTCAATCTCCATCTATAACAACACATCACATAATGTTGGTGCACTAGGCCTGGTCCGAAACAATTGAGAAAGATGAGTGTCGCCCACCTCCTTTACTTAACAAACAAACATCCCTTGTTTGGTTCCATTGTTTTTATACAATAGATTTGAGTTGTTGACTAGTCTAGGACATTTATCATTATCAATTAACTTGCCTTCCAATATCATTGAAAATATCATTGAACGTCTTGATCTGGCTCTTGATTCCTATCTCCTTTATGATGCAGACTAATCATCACAGAGAAGATCATATAAATAAATCAATAATATCATGATCAATTTATCCAAAACTAAGGACCTTTGTTATCCAAATAATGCACCACAAACCCCACCGAAAACAACCATTGCTATTGTTTTTGTTTTCAATGATGAGTCCATAAAATGTTATTTCCAATAAGCGACAACTTAAAATAGATTGAAAAGCATTATTACAACGACAAATGCATGATATGTGTTCAAAGTAAAGTACGTGATGCTTTTACTCATGTCTTGTATGATCAAAAATACTTAGTTTTAATTTGTTAGAACAATCATACATAACTTTAAGACATATATAGTATGAGAGTATCAATTATATACACAATAATGTTTTTTCCATCACGCAAATGTTTACTTTTATTAAAGATTATACTTTTGCAAAAGAAATACACTACTGGAAATTCTTCCAATTTGAGTTGATGTAATTCAACTTCATAAAATTTTGTTAGGTGAGTATTATCTTCCATTCTAAAAATATAAACATATGTTCAAAGTAACATATGTTCAAAGTATCTCTCATCTAATGTGAAAGTTTTAACTAACATATATCACTTTCATATTTGATAAAAATATGATTCGAACATATTTCTATTATATGTTCAAAGATTCGAACATCTAATGTGGCTTGCTTATTCCTTTGGCAGGAGTCCCTTTTATAGTTGTTGTTCTGGACTGGGCCAAGACATTGTTGGGCAGAAACTCAAACCTGTCGGGCAGAGGCCCAATCAGTCAGGCAGAGGTCCCATCAGTCGGGTAGAAGCCCAACCTCGCGAGCAAAGAACTGGACCGTCGGGCAAATCCTACGATCCACTGAATTCGTATTGGGGAGACTGCGTCTCCCCCACGTGCGCCACGTCACCCAACTGTCCACCATTATCTCCTAAAATGTAGGGACAGTTGGACCAAGGGCAAGACCACGTGTTAGGTCTTACACGCTCCTACGCGTACCTTGGCAGTTCTTCCTTGGGCCTGGCAGATCCAACCCAAGAAAGGACTTTGGCCCAGCGCTGGGGGCACATATAAATACCCTTTTCACTAAAGGTGCCAGGTATTCTGAACTTATCATCACTTATCATTTTTCTCTGTACTCACACTCACTTAAGCATCAGAGTGTCTTGCAGGTACACCTCATTTTCTCTATCAATTGTTACGTTCGCAGCCCAACACTTGGAAGGCCCTTTTGATCAAGTAAGATTAGTGGCGTCGTTTGTGGGAATCTAGCTCTCCCCTTCTTCCACATCAGAAGATCAAAGCTCATCCACTCTTCAGCCTTCCAGCATGGCCGATGAACACGGTGACAACCGCACTTTGGATCTCGTCGACTACACCACTGAGGATAACCTGATCGTCACCCATGAATCTGACGTGCATGGCGGGCAGCCTTCCACCCCATCATCTGAGCCCGAGGACAATGGCGTTCCTCAACCTCAGCCAGCAACTGCTTTCCAGCCCATACCAGTGCCAGTCGAAGGAGACCCCACCATGATAGTCATGGTGCACGCTCTGAATCATAAAATCTTCCCGCTCTCTCAACAGTACGAGAGATAATAGCACTGAAGACCGAGCGTCAAACTGGACCTCCCCGACGGGAGCAGGGACCTCAACCTGAGAGACGCCAACCAGAGGCGACCAAGAAGCGGGGACGTTCGCCTCCTCTTCGAGGGTGGCGTTCCCCCGAGCCAAAGAAAAATAGGTCCAGGAGGCTCCCTGAACGAGTGGATGACCAACCAAGGAGTTCTCCTCGGCGAGATCAAGTCCGAGGAAAGAAGGCTACTCCCCGTTGAGGAGTGATGAAGATGACCCCCACTGCCCTCTTTCACGGGCTATTATGGAGGCACCACTCCCGAAGGGCATGGAGAAACCCTCAAACCTGACACCTTATGACGGGACGACTAACCCCAATGAACATATCGACAACATCAACGTTATGCTCAACTATCGCAACGACATCACCAGAAACGTCAAGTACAGGCTATTCTCGACAACCCTCAGGAAAGAAGTCATGGCATGGTACAAAAGCCTTGCACCAGAGTCCATCACATCCTGGAGGAGCATGAGGTTGGCGTTCACACGACATTTCACCGTTTCCCGATGCCACCCTAAGACCGAAGAAACCCTTGAAGCCATTGTACAAGGGAAGAACGGAACTATGCGCTCGTACATCGAGTGATTCAACCAAGAGGTCGTCGAGGTGGATACGACTGATTACATGAAAAAGTATCTCCTCGAAAAAATACTCCTTTGTGGAAGCGAACTCAGCAGAGAAGTCAGTATAGAACATCCTCGCACCCACGACGAGCTTCTTCACAAAGCTTAAGTGTACATCATGTACAAGGAGAAACAGGTCGCTCATAATGTCCGGAGCAATCGTGGTCAAGACGACGCCAGTAGTTCCAAAAATGAAGACTACACTGTTCGCCATCGCACCGGAAAGAAGAGGAGAGACAACAAGCCTCGCGAGATCCGCGAAGTAAGAGGATCGGCGGGGTGATTCTCCAAATACACATTGTTGACTGCTCCCCGCAAGCGCATCCTCGCCGAGTGCATCAACTCTGAGTTCAAACAGGGTAGGTTGAAGGTTCCCCAAACCTACAACACCCAGGCCCCACACGTACAAGTCCAAGTATTGTCGTTTCCATAAGAGCCACAGGCATGTGATCGAAGATTGTGTCCACCTCAAGGATGCGATTGAAATTCCGATCAAAGAGGGTCACCTCAAACAATATGTCAAGAGAAGCGAGACTCCCCGACACGAGGAACAGTCCATGAAAAGAAATCGCAAGAACTCCCCGGGCGATGACTCTCCCTTCCAAGTGGTGATGTGCGTATCACGGCCCGAAGACTTTCGCCTCCCCAATGTCAACATGGGAGGACGACTTGATGCACACAGCCAGTGGGAGAATTTCCCCACAGCCTTGGCCATCTATGGAGGAGGAGTAAACAATGAGAACTCCGCCATTTCTGTGAAGCGGAAGTTCGACGAGCTTTTGTTGCCTAATTCAAGCATCCCTCTACTGATAAAGTCCAAAATGGCGCGCTTTGACGTCCGACGTATCCTGGTCGACCAAGGCAGCTCAGTGGACATCATGTACGTCCATCTATTCAAGACTCTCAAGCTGGACAAGATAAACATGTCCCCCCTATGTTGGACAAGACAATTCCTGGTGATAGAGTGCCCTTCCCTCTACAACTGCATCCCTAGCCGACCCACTCTAGCCGAGTTGACGGTGGTCCCATCTACCATCCACTTGAAAATGAAGTACTACACCAAGCTGGATCGCGTGGTCACGATCAACGGTGACATTGAGGCTTCCCGGAGATGCTATGATGTTGCGTTCAAAGGAAAAGCTATAATCAACACCTCCAAGATCAGCAAGAATCCTATAATCGAAGAGCATCCACCTCTACCACGAATCAATTATGTCGAGCTGGACAGCCGCCTCGGCTAAGAGAACACTGAAGCACAAGACCCCGACAACGGGCAAGAAGTCACTTACCCAATTCACCCAATCACCGACAGAGAGTTCGAGCTCGTTCCCCTTAGCAGCAATTCCGACAGAGCTGTGAAGATAGGTATCGGACTACCATCGGCAACAAGGGAATAACTTGCAACTTGTCTCAAGGAGAACACGGACCTGTTCACGTGGAGCACTGCTGAGATGTCTGGGCTCGACCCCGAGGTCGTTTGTCATCAATTAGCTTTAGATCTGGCCATTAGGACCGTAGCACAACGTAGGCGCAAGCAGTCTCCCGAGAAAGTGGAGGCTGCCGAGCGGGCTGTAAAAGACCTCTTAGAGGAAAATTTTATTTCTGAAGTCCAGTACACAACCTGGCTCTCGTTAAGAAAAATAATGGAAAATGGTAAATGTGTGTTGATTATACTAGTCTTAATAGAGCATGTCCCAAAGATGTTTTTCCCTTGCCTAATATAGATAAACTGGTCGACAATTCTGCAGGTTTTAAACTCTTGTCTTTTATGGACGCATATAGTGGATATAATCAGATCCTTATGTCAGACACAGACAAGAGGCACACGACCTTCATGACCCCCGACGGGCAATTACTACTACAATGTGATGCCCTTCAGACTGAAGAACATCGAGGCCACAAACCAACGCATGATGAACAAAGTCTTCCGAGGAGAGATCAGGGACATGTTCGATGTCTACATGGACGACATGATCGTGAAGTAGCACAAAAAGGTCGACCACGCCCAACATCTCCGAAAGGTATTCGAGCAGGAGAGGTAATGAAAAATGAGGTTCAACCCTGAAAAATGCACCTTTGGCGTCCGGGAAAGGAAATTCCTCGACTTCTACCTCACCGAACGAGGGATTGAAGCCAACCCCGACAAATGTCGAGCATTTATTCCCAACCCCAAACTCGAAGAATTTCATTCAGTCTCTTAATGGCATGCTCGCCTCCTTGTCCCGTTTTGTCGCCAAGTCCATACAACACGTTTTTCCTTTCTTCAAACTGCTACAAAAAGAGGCCACCTTCGAATGGACTGAAGAGTATGAACAAGCGCTGCTCCACCTAAAAAGGGAACTCTCTGAACCACCAGTCCTGTCACGACCACTGGAAAAAGAAACTTTATATTTGTACTTGTCCGTAGCAACCGAGGCAGTCAGCACCGTCCTCATCCGTGAAACTATTGATGGGAAAAAACCTATCTATTTCACGAGCAAAAATCATACTTCAAAATTACTTCATTAATTTAATCAAAATATTAAGACCTTTGGTCATTGTCAATAAATCATCATCAACTAAAAGTTCAACATCCATTAACTCATAAAAATCATTCTAACAAACACATATTATTCATATAAGCGTTCCCCCACCCGATGTTACATCTACCAGAGCAATACACCATATAACTCTACAGAAATAAGCCAAACAGCTCCAAGATAAACTTCACACACCGAGAAGCTACTCCTGAATATCTGCAGGATGGCATAATAGATCATCACCAAAGGCAGGTAGGGTGAGTAATCACAAATCAATATAAACAATATAGATAAAAAATATTACATGTAACACCCCGATTCGATTATTCCATTTTTGTTGAGTCTTTTATTTGAATTGAGTGATAATTGTTTTAATTATGGAATTGGTGTGTTTACGTGATATGTTGATGTGTTATATTATTTTACCGTTTTGAGAATTTTCGGGTAAAATTAGATTGGAGGGTATTTTAGACATTTGCTAATTAATGATTGGATTAGAAATTATGTAGAATTATATTTTGTGAGAAAAATGATATTTGGAAGGAATAGAAAATAGAATAGATGTAAAGTTATAAGAGTAAATGGAAAAGAAAAAGAAAGATAGAAGGAAAAAGAAGAGAAAGAAAAGAGGAAGAAGAGAAAAGAGAAGGAAAAGGGGACAACTTAGAAATTCTTCAAGATTGCTCCTAGGAATCGAAATAATCGGGTAAGGGTGTGAAATATTGTTATCTTAATCTTATGTATGATTATGTATGTGTTAGATTGATTGGGTTTTTGTTTTGGAGAAGTTTAGAGAATGTTAGGTTTTAGGGTTTTTGATAAAATCTAAGAAATTGGTAGATTAATCGGTTAGAACTTGATATAATCGAAGTATGATAACTAATACATGTTAATGATCATGTTTGTGGACGTTTGGTGGAGATTTGGGAGGTTTTAACATGATTGTTGCGTGGCTGAGATGCTGCTAAAATCGCAGTTCTCACTCAGCAGCGTCTCCTAGCTCAGCGAGCTTTCCAGAACATTTTTTGCTCAGCGAGCGAACCTGTCGCTCAGCGAACCTGGGACTTTTTGGTTTTGGTGTTTTAATTCGTAACTTGAGTTTCGGTTATCCATTTTTGGCGTTCTTTATATCGATTCGGAGCTAAAAAACATGTAGAAATTAATGATGCTAAAATATGTAACTTTTAGCCGACTTTTACCCGACTTTTCCGATAAAACGTAATTATGATTAATTAAGGAGTTGTGGGATTGATTGTGGTATATTGGCCGTCTGGCAAATAAACGCATTTCGTGAAGTGAATATGAATGTATATTGATTGTGAAAGATTCGTTGTCGTTTGGCGTAATTGATGCGAATGTGTGTAGTTGTTTGTGATTGTATGAGATGAATGCATAATTATATTGTGAATATGTATGCATTTTCAAGAATGTTGTGTGTCATTTTGCATGTGAAGCATAATGTATTCTTTCTTGTGTTGTGGGATTCTATGTGAATCCGTTGTAACATCGTGTGTCCATGTGGGGTGTGAGCGATGATTACAACATGATTGTGTGCCCATGTGGGGTGTAAGCAATCAGATAGTGTACCCGTGTGGGGTGTGAGCAATCCATAAACATTGTGTGCCCGTGTGGGGTGTGAGCAATGGGTGATTTAATCACAAATGATTGTGTGCCCGTGTGGGGTGTGAGAAATCGGATTATGTGCCTGTGTGGGTGTGAGCAATCTATAAACATTGTGTGCCCATGTGGGGTGTGAGAAATGGATGAACATCGTATGCCCGATGGGGACTTACTTTAGGTAACGAGTGATGGTTCCATTAAGTTCCTGGGTGAAATTGAGATGATTGAGTCGGTACCGCATTGCATTTGCATAGAGTCGTGAGTCGGTCTCCATGATTTGCATTTATCATCTATAATTGAAAATTGGTGAATAAACATGAATAATGTATGTTTTTGTGGAGTGATAGAAATTGGTGAATAAAAATGAATGTATATGTTTATGTAGAATGATGTGAACTTGTGCATGATGAGTATGCTTGGTTTATATATATATACATTGTGATGTATATGTGTGATGAGAAATGAATTGTGGTGAGAATATGTATATGTGTATTTTTATGTTAAGATATATAATTATATGTATTGTTATTATGATAATATTTCTCACCCTTCTGATTTTTTATGATGCTCTATGAGGCATTGCAGAGTAGGTTTGCTGGAGGTCTTTTTGTGAAGCGTGTCTTCATTCTTTTGGTCGGTCGACTCTGATACGTAGCATCGGGTATCTAGGGTCGGCTTGATGCCTTTTTGTGATGCATTTGTATATGTATCTGTGTGATGAATGTTTATGTAAACATGAATTATTGGTGAATAAAACTTGATTATATATATATATATATATATATATATGTGTGTGTGTGTGTGTGTGTGTGTGTGTGTGTGTGTGTGTGTAGGTTTGATGTTGATTAATGTTTAGTTTTCGCTGTTATTTTAATGTTGAGATATGGGTGTAAGGATTAAATCCTTATGTTGCAAGTTACCCCATTGTTGCATATCGTTAAATGAGCAAGTGTTGGATGTTTTAATTTCATGTATAATGTGACATGTCTCTTTTATACTATGTTTTGATTATTCTCTGATGAAAATTTAATATGTGCCTAAATGATTATTTGATTATTTGGGGGTATAGAAAGGGGGTGTTACATTAAGTGGTATCAGAGCCAGTGTCGAGTCAGTTTTGTCTGTCTTGTTATTGTGATGGTTGAACTGTTGTTTACCATTGTTATTGTTTTTGGGAATAATCAGAATAGGGTTGGTAGAAATGACAATGTGATGGCTGCTGCTTTGGAAGCAATAGCTAGGGTGGTGCAGGGTGCGCCGAATTGAATGATAATGATGAGTTCAGGAAAAATCAACCACCGGCCTTCAAAGCAAGATTTGATCCAGATGGTTCTCAGAATTGGTTGAAAGAGAATGAAAGAATCTTCAGAGTCGTGGAATATGCTGAAGAGAGTAAGGTGAGGCTTGGATCTCACATGTTGAAGGAAGAAGTCGATGATTTGTGGGTCGGTAGAAGTCAAGCTCTTGAGGAAGAAGATGAAGAGATAACTTGGGATGTTTTTCGTGCTGAGTTCTTAGGGAAGTATTACCCTAAAAGTGTGAAAGGGAAGAAGGAAATGGAGTTCCTTAAATTGAAACAAGGTAGTATGTCTGTGGTGGACTATACTGCTAAGTTTGTGGAGTTGGTTCAATTTCATCATCACTATGCTGCTACTACTGCTGAGTTTTCAAAGTGTATTAAGTATGAGAATGGATTGCGTCCTGAGATTAAGTAAGCTGTAGGATATCAAAGGATAAGAAGGTTTTCGGATTTGATGGAATATTGTAGAATTTTCGAGGAAGATAGCAAAGCTCGTTCTACACATTACAAGAATTTGAATAAGAGGA
The DNA here is from genome assembly GCA_963966055.1 of Lathyrus aphaca. Taxonomy (NCBI): domain Eukaryota; kingdom Viridiplantae; phylum Streptophyta; class Magnoliopsida; order Fabales; family Fabaceae; genus Lathyrus; species Lathyrus aphaca. The sequence goes on along the minus strand of OZ014522.1, from coordinate 458,443,567 downwards.
AAGGAAAGCAACAAGCTAAAAGTAGACCTTATGTGACACCCGTTGATAAGGGTAAGCATAGGGGAAACTTTGATAAGAGATCTGGAGGAGGGAGTTCTGGTCCCGTTAAGTGTTACAAGTGTGGTGATTTGGGTCATAAGTCTTTTGAGTATGGGAAGAACATAGTGAAATGTTCAAACTGTGGAGGTCTTGGACATGCTACTAACGAGTGTAGAAGGAATGTTGTGAAGTGTTTCAATTGTGGAGAAATGGGTCACATTAGTACTAAGTGTACTAAGCTGAAGCAAGCTCAAGCGGGCAGAAAGGTGTTTGCATTAGCAGGGAAGGACACTACTGTCGCTCCCGATAAATGAGAATGGCTCAAATAAAGGTACAGACGCGAACGGTCGGTGAAAGGAGGATGTGAGAACACACAGGAGTGAACTCACAAGGAATGAATAGAGTCGCCAGCTAGGCATTTTTATCCCGAAGGAAAGGTAATGCTGCATAAACCTAGGAAAGATACGGATAAGACGGTTGCGAACCAGAGAGACTGAGAAAGGGGGTTGGTTACAACCTGGGAAGGTATTAGCACCCAGATTGTCCATCGTACTCGACGGGATCCACGCTTAAAAGATTCGTGTTTTAAAGGGGTAGTGTCAGTGCAATTTGTGTATAAAAGAGCTGGAAAAAGATGTACAGGTGTCAGTGTAAAAGAAAGTGATGTATGATATATACAGTGCCAGTGCAAAAGAAACAGGAATAAGATACTCAATATCATGAGGTTAAAAGAATGATGATGGAAAGAGGGGAATATACAGAGACTTTTATTCGATAACTGTTAAGTTATGCCTACGTATCCTCTCGTGCAATGAGGAAGTCAGAACACCGTAGTTCGACCCAAAGAGACTGAAAGGTGAATTGACTTGTGAGCTGCTTACTTGTATATGCTCAAGTGTATGACCTATCTGGCTCAGGTGCAAACTGTCTTGCATTAGACGGAAGGAGCAAGTTCTCGTTTATGAGTGAATGAGGTGAGAAAAGAATCCCGGAGGAGACGATTATTGTTTGCTTTTGAGTTTTCAATCTTTTATTGCTTTAGAAAGTTTGTCATAGATTAATGAGCTTAAGTCTAAACCAATGGATTTAGTAAACTCATCATATCTTCCCTCTGATTAGGGGTAATGAGAATACCTTAAGTGTGAAGTCAGCTTCTCACACTTAATCACCATGGTGTAGGATTAAGATCATTAACCTACTTGTGATTATTTAGATGTTTTTGTGGTTTTTTGTTTAGTGTTAAGTAATGAGGTTAAGCCATAATCATGGATTAAACAGACTCATTACACCATCCTAATAGAAGGATAATAGATGAGAATGTTTAAGCTGAGGAAAGCTCCTCAACTTAATCCATGATTAGGGATTAAACCCATGACAAAACAAAGCCTTTATTAAGTGGATTTTATTTAATGATATGATGAAGAAGTGATTTTTATGGTTTGTAAGACAACTTGAGGGGGACTTGTCCATTAACACTAGGGTTAGTCCTTCTTAACCAATTAAGGAAGAATTAGAACCCTAATGCAAGGCCCAAGTTACAAGCTTAATGTCTTGATGATTATTAGGTGGATTGATTAAAGGATTTAAACACATTAAGGGTTTAACACTTAGGATTAAAGTTATACACTCCATCCTAATAGAAGGATGCAGGTACAAGCTTAATCACAAAGCCTTAAAACCTTTAGGGTTTAGTCCTTTATGAGATGAGAAGAGAAGACTCAAAGATGACACAAAGGTAAAAGCTAAGTGGGGGACTAATCAAAACCCTAATCATTGTCATGCTTGGTTGTTCCTAAGGTTTGTGAGGTTTTCAAGAAAGATCTTCAGAGAAACCACCAGGAAGCAGATGAAAGGAGCAAAGAGAAGCAAAGTAACTTGCTTCATTTAAGAAGACAAGTCACTTGAAGAAAGAAAGTTAGATGAAGAAGAATGAGCAAGCTCAATCTCAAACACAAGACAAAATTCAGCAATGATGCATAGGAGGTATGAAAAGAAAATGTGAGAAGTGAAGGCAAATTCACTTCCCAAAGTTACTTACCACCTGAAAAGTTAGTGAAAGGAATGCAATGCAATGCAAAATGAGATGAAATGGAATGATGAAAACCAAAACCAGAGGCATGTGTGTGATGTTAATGATGCTAAAAGATGATGCAAACATGAGGCAAGGCACTAGAATGATCAAACAAGCATATGGATGCAAGAGAGGCATGCTTAGAACCATGAACATACATGAAAAGTTATGAAATGCAAATGACATACAACATGGCAAATGCAAGATGCAATGATCAAACATGATTCTAATATGTCTTAAGATGTCTAATGAATGAAATGGATGCATAAAATGTCATGGCAAGTCATGGTATGCAAGCAAATGCAAGATGAATGCCAAAGGGAACCCCAAATTAGGGTTTATGATCAATGCACCAAACAAAAACCAAAACCAGAAGCAAACATCAAGATAAAAAATTGAAAATGCATTCAAAGGAACCCTAAGCCTATACAAACTCACTGCCCAAAGGAGGGGTTCTAACTCTTAACCTAATTAGGGTTATGAATTTTCTAAGATTACTAGGGTTTTATGGTACCTTGCCAAGAAAAATCTCAAACAAAAAGAAAATGCAAGATCAAATCATGCCAATTTAATACTACAAACTACATGATATGCAAGATTCAATGCAAAAAGAATCATCATCCAACTCTCAATGGTTAGGCAGAAATGAATTTTTGAAGTTTGAATCAAAATAATGCCTTGAAATGAAATTAATTCCATGGAAAATTGTCAAAGGGAACCAAGATCAAAAAATAAATTTGGTTTGAGGGTTGGACAATGTTTCTAAATGTTTTTAAAGGTTTCATGAATTTTTTGGTGATTTTTAAATACCTAAAAGTATTTTTAATTAATTAATTCTCATTAATTAATTAAAAATAAACTTTTAAATGATTTAAAAATATTTTTTAATGCAAAAAAATAAAAATAAAAATGTTTTTGGTTTCTGAAAATTAATAAGAGGTTGTATAAAAATTTTCAGAATTTTTAAAGAGGTTTTGCTATTTTTAATAAATTGAAGAAAACAAATGAAATAAAAAGAAAATAAAATGAAATTTAAACTGAAAATGAGAAAGTAATCAAATCCAAGGGCTGAGGTTCAAACTCACACGCGCGCGAATTGACTTGGCACCAGATCCAAGGGCTGAAATTCAAAATCTCCTAATTATGATTAAACCCTAATTAAATGCCCTAATGACTTTCAGACGACCGGAACACTGTTCCGGTTGTCTTCTCCGGCCAACCAAAAACTCTAACTCTCTCTACACGCAATAAAAATGAAATCTAACTACCCAGAATTCATCCCCATTCAAAACTGAATCAAAACCCCCAAACAAACATCATTTTTCATTCATCAATCAGCCAAATCGAAGCAAAACAATCTTAGGGCAAAAAAGTTTCAGAGCATTCATACATCCTGGTTTCTCAACCATTTTCAAAAATAATCATATCCCCATGATCAGGGGAGTGCATAGAAGCATTTAAGAACTTAAAATGGAGTTTCTGGAAAAAAGTTTGAGATGGCTACCTGAACTGAAGCTTTGGTTCCTGGTACTTTCTGGCTGGTTTCTTGCTTTCAATCAACTCCACTGGACCCCCTGAGAAGCTTCCAATGCTTGTTTGAAGTTTATAATGGATGGTTTGAGAGATGGCAGAAGTTCTGTTCAATGGAAGGTGGTGATCGTATTTTTGTTTCAATGAGTTTCAGGCTATGGTGAGGGGTGGTTTGTGACCAGGGAAGTGTGCTGAGTTGATTTGTGAAGTTGGTTTTTTTGTTTGAGGCTTGTGCTGAGTGTTTCGAATGAAAATGCAAGTTGGAGCAAAAATGATAACTATGGCTTGTGGGCAAGATCGGTGTGTGTTGTGTTATGTGTTAGGCTGGGTTTTGTCCATGTATCAAAAGGGGATAGGTCAGAAAGTTGTTGGTGGCCTATGGTGATTGGTATGGGTCTTTGGCCAAAATGTCAACTTGATGTGTACTTGAAGCATGGGCTATGGTACAACTTGCTTTTTGGCTTGCTTTTTCTCAGCTTGAATCAAGGAATGCTGTGAAAAAGGTTTAGAGGCAATGCAGCAAGTGGTTTGTAACTTATGATGAGTTTTGCAAGTTGATTCAAGTTTGGTTCCTTTGAGATTTCTTGAGTTTCAAGGCATGAAAGTGCAAGGTTCTTTGGCCCATTCTGAATTTTAGAGGTCATGTGATCATGTTGTGAAGAAATGGTACACATTTGAGGCCTTTAGAACACTTGATCAAACCATTTTGCAAAATGCCTCTTTGGTAGAAAACTTCAAATTTTGTGATTTTAGCCAACTTTGACAAGCCATAACTTTTGATCCAAAATGAATTAGGTCATGTTCTTGTACTTTTTGAAAAGGGAATGATCCAGTCTACAACTTTCATGACCAAAGTTTTTTCATTTGAAGCATTTTTGAATCAAAAAGCAAGGGTTGAAAAAGTTTCCCAAAATGGCAATTTCATTAAAAGTCAAATTTTCCCAAAAAGTCAACTTTGCAAAAGTCTTGAAATTCTTCAATTTTGTGAACTTCTAACATCTTCCATGATCAAATAAAGATCATACACAATCAAAATGATGAAGAACACCCTTTGGTTGGGTCATTGGGGGCCTCAGATGCCTTGATTTTACACTGACTTGTCCAGAAAGTCAACTCTTGATCAGATGACTTCCCCATGGAATTTCTTCATGAAAATTGATATGCATGCTCCCTATACCATATAGAGACCAATAGAAACAAGAATGACCAAAAAATTTGGAGTTATGGCCTTTGAAACCAAAACCCTAATTTTAGGTCATCTGTGCAGTCAAACCTAGCTCTGCCTCCATGCCATCTTCAGTTCTTGTGATTCTTTGACATTATTGACTTTGAGAGGATATAATATGATGATTGAACATACATGGACCCCTTTGAAGTGATTGATGACCTTTGGAGTGGCTCAAGAAGCTCTTGGTTTGCTCAGATCACAAACCCTAGATGCAGATGACTTAGAATCAATGCAGTGAATAAAAAATGTGGTATGGGATGGTATGATTGGATTTATGCATATGAGAAGATCACAAGCCATGGTGTGAATGGGTGAGGGAAAATTTGGGGTGTTTATATCTGCCCCTATTCAAACATGAGTTAGCTGTGCAGGATGTAAGCGACGGCTTATTAGGCCAACAGGATAACTTGTGGTTGAATACCAAAGATAGTCCAAAATTTGCACTCACAGAATGAAGAAGAAAAGGGATATAGATTGTAAGAGGAAATAAGGTATAATATAAAGTGCGAGCGACGGAGGACGACCGCCGAGCAGAGGACGACTGCTGGGGAAAGAGCAATGACGGGGACGGCCGACATGCTAGGGAGAATGCATGAAATAAAGTAATGATGGGGACGGCCGACATGCTGGGGATATAAGAGATTATGATGGGGACGGCCATCAAGTAAAGCTGTAAGATTCTCTGGGGGATTATGACAAATGATGGGGACGGCCATCAAGTTCACAAAGTAATGCAAACAATGATGGGGACGGCCATCGGGCTAAACTGATGAAGGACGATCATCAGGAAAATGAAAAGGGACCACGACGGGGACGGCCATCGGGTTAAAGAATAAATGAAATAATGATGAGGGACGGTCATCAAAGGTGAAGGACGATCACCTAGCAGGGGACGGCTGCTCTGTTGGGGATAAGATGAGGGACGGACATCTAAGGTGAAGGACGATCACCTGGCAGGGTACGGCTGCCGAAAGTATCGCGACATAGGACGAATGCCGGATAAAAGGTCAACGATGGGGACGGCCATCGGACGAGCATGATGAAGGACGATCATCAAGAGGTGAAGGACGATCACCTAGAAGGGGACGACTGCTAAATATCACGACATAGGACGAATGCCGGATAGAAAAGGTCGACAATGGGGACGGCCATCGGATGAGCATGATGAAGGAAGATCATCAAGAGGTGAAGGACGATCACCTAGCAGGGGACGGCTGCTCTCAAGGTTTATCATGACATAGGACGAATGTCAGATAAAAAAGAAATTTTTGCTTTGCGGGCGATCTACTGGGGAATAGTAAACACGGACGAGTGTTTATATCCAAGAAATAAAAGGTATAAGTGTTTGGTGTTGTGTATAGATTAAAGATGCGGACGAGCATCCTTAAGACTATGATACGGATGAGTATCAGGTAGAAACAAATACTGACACGTGTTCAGAGATGATGATACGGACGAGTATCAACTGGTTAACAAGGAACACGGACGAGTGTTGATTCTGAGGGGACTCTTCTGGGGAAAAGTAGACACAGGCAAGTGTCTAAATTCAAGAAGACAAGAGTGTTTGACACAGTGTATGGATTAAAGATGCGGACGAGCATCCTTAAGATTATGATACGGACGAGTATCAGGTAGAAACAAACGCTTGACGCATGTTCTGAGATGATGATACGGACGAGTACCAACGGGTTAACAAAGAGCACGGACGAGTGCCGAATCTGCGGGGATTTGAGTGATATGTACAAGGTACAAACGAGTATCTGTATATGAGTGAAAACAGGAGTAATAGGTGTGAGTGGTGTATAGTTGAGTGTTTAAACTGCTGGGGAGAGTGACACGGACGAGTGTCAAAAGAGTTATATAATAAACAAGTATATGCTTTACAAAGTGCTTGAGTGAATATACTGGGGAAGGTGACACGGACGAATGCCAAGAAAGTTATATACATATATCTGTGAGTGCAAAGGGGATGCTTTGGCTTTCTGCTGGGGATGTGACATGGACGGGTGCCACAAGGAGTATGTACTGATGTTTGCGAGTGTAAGGCAACTGCTTTAGCTCTTTGCTGGGGAATCTGGGGAGCGTTCTGTATATTGTTGATGGATTGTTATTATTCACAAGTGTTTGATTCAGACCATGACTTATGATTATGCAATATGTTTGATTTTTGCTGTAATGCTCCGTATTAGACGGAATTCTACGCTTTGCGGGGTGAATATGATGCGGATGCTATGATTATGCAAAAGATACCGATCCGGGGTTCGGGTCCCGTTGCTGCGAAGATCCCTGGCTGATCTGTTTGAAGAGGACATCCCAGCTGGGGATGAGATCATTGGTAGATCTGATGAGATATATCTGCTTGGGGGAATAGGTCACTGATAGACCCAACCTTGGTAATGAGGGATCCAGCTGGGGTTTGTAGAAGCTTTCGTCACTCTGTTGTGATTCCTTCAAGCGTTGCTCTTCTGGATAGAGGCTGGGTCTTCGTGGGGAAGTGGTTCCCTGGTTTTTGTACTTAGCTGAGGAAGAAGAATGATTGGCACCTCGGCTGGGGAGAAATAACAAGTGGCAACTCAGCAGGGGAGAAAACACTTTGGGGTGCTAAGACTGAGTGAGTGTTGATTTGCCAGTTTGCTGGGATGCAGTCTTTATGCCCCATGTTGTGCTTTGAACGCCTGCAATCCTGAAAAGATAGAGAAACGCACAAGTAATCCCGAGGTATCCCTTACCGGATTCCATCATAGGAGTTTAGACACACCTGGGAGTGAGTACATTTCCTGCAAGTACGCATTGAACGCCTGCAATCCTGAAAAGATAGAGAAACGCACAAGTAATCCCGAGGTATCCCTTACCGGATTCCATCATAGGAGTTTAGACACACCTGGGAGTGAGTACATTTCCTGCAAGTACGCATTCTTTAAAAGAGAGACCATCTGTATCTATGCAATCAGTATCTTATATACATCGGACATTTTGCAAATGAAAATAAAATGTACGAGACGAGACATGACTGAAAATCTGATTTTATTAATTCGTATGCCCTGAATTGGCAAGATACAGTCAAAGAAACATATCCCCTAAAATGAGGAGATTGTTACAAATTGAGAAACAAAACATTGGCAATGTTGACGACGCTTCAAGGAGCTTCCCCTTGCTATGACTCGTATGACATTTGACGTTCTTCTCGTCTCGCTTTCTGAAGAAAACTGATTCTAAAAGAAGCTTGATCCTTTCGAGGCTTACCAAGTTGTAAGTGATATAGACGAATTCAGAATGCAGTTGTTCGCTTATTCCCTTATTTTGCATGGATCGCCCTTTCGGGTTTTCAATCCACCGGGATACCCATTTTTGCCTGAGCTGTCCGATGCGGCTTTTCAACTCAGCGGGTGTACACTTTTGTTTATTTTCCCTTATTTTTTCCCGAGTCTTTTATTCTGTTTTCGACTCGCCGGGATGCCCTATTTTTGCCTGGACTTTCATTCTATTTTTATGTCCAGCGGGTCATTTTATGCGAAGTATTTTTTAACTGCATCTGAATTCACAGGGGACGGGAAGTCTTCACCATCCATGGTGCCGAGCATCAGTGTTCCACCGGAGAAAACTTTCTTTACCACGAATGGTCCTTCATAGTTCGGAGTCCACTTGCCCCTGTGGTCTGTATGAGGAGGGAGAATTCTTTTCAGCACAAGGTCTCCTACTTGATATTCTCGGAGCCTAACTTTCTGATCGAAGGCTTTCTTCATTCTTTTCTGATACAACTGCCCATGGCAGATTGCAGCCAATCTTTTCTCTTCAATCAGACTCAGTTGTTCGTATCGAGATCGGACCCATTCTGCTTCGTTCAGCTTAACATCCATCAGTACCCGTAGGGAGGGTAGTTCAACTTCAACTGGTATGACTGCTTCCATACCATACACAAGCTGATACGGTGTTGCCCCAGTGGATGTTCTGATTGACGTGCGGTACCCATGCAAGGCAAATGGTAGCATCTCATGCCAGTCCTTATAGGTGACTACCATCTTCTGCACAATCTTTTTGATATTCTTGTTAGCTGCCTCAACAGCGCCATTCATCTTTGGCCTGTAAGGAGAAGAATTGTGGTGTTGGATCTTGAAGTCCCGGCACAGCTCTGCCATCATTTTGTTGTTTAAGTTGGAACCATTATCAGTAATGATTCGCTCGGGCACTCCATACCGACAAATGATGTCTCTCTTCAGAAATCGGGCTACCACTTGCCTTGTAACGTTTGCATAAGAAGCTGCTTCAACCCACTTGGTGAAATAGTCAATAGCAACCAGGATGAATCTGTGGCCGTTCGAAGCAGTCGGTTCAATCTTGCCAATCATGTCAATGCCCCACATGGCAAAGGGCCAGGGTGAAGACATCACATTCAGAGGATTGGGAGGCACATGCACCTTATCCGCATAGATCTGGCATTTATGGCATTTTCTGGCATAGGCACAACAGTCAGCATCAATTGTAATCCAGTAATAGCCTGATCTTAGCAACTTTTTAGCCATGGCATGCCCTCCTGCATGGGTACCAAAGGATCCTTCGTGCACCTCGTGCATCAACAAGTCTGCTTCTGTTCTATCAACGCATCTGAGGAGTACCATATCAAAGTTTCTTTTGTACAAGGAACCATCAGTGTTCAGAAAGAAGCTACCAGCAAGCCTTCTTAAAGTCTTCTTATCATTGGAAGATGCCTCAGGTGGGTATGTTTGATCCTCCAAGAAGCACTTAATGTCATGGAACCAAGGCCTATCATCTTTGACAACGTCTGCTGCAAATACATACGCTGGTCTGTCAAGTCTAGATACTAAAATCCGAGGCACAAAGTTGGCAGCTTGAACTTTGATCATGGATGAAATGGTAGCCAGAGCATCTGCAAACTGGTTCTCGTCCCGAGGGATATACTCGAGCTTGACCGTTGTAAAGAAAGTCAACAACCTCCTTGTATAGTCCCTATAAGGTATCAGATGATCCTGGTGTGTGTACCATTTGCCATTGGTTTGATTAACTACCAGAGCTGAATCTCTGAATATAGTCAATGTTTTGATCCTGAGGTCAATGGCTTCCTCAAGACCCATAATGCAAGCTTCGTATTCAGCTTCGTTGTTAGTGCAGTTGAAGGTGAGTTTTACCGAGAACGGCATGTGAACTCCTTTAGGTGTAATGAGTACTGCACCAACACCACGACCATTCATATTAACAGCCCCATCAAACATCATAGTCCATTCTTCTTCCGGGTCAGGCCCTTCAGTGTGAACAGGCTCCTCATGATCTTTTGCTTTTACGAACATGATGTCTTTATCAGGGAAGTCAAATCTCATAGGCTGGTAATCATCAATAGGTTGCTCAGCAAGATAATCAGACAATACACTGCCCTTGATGGCTTTCTGAGATGTGTACTTGATGTCATATTCTGTGAGGATCATTTGCCATCTTGCAACCCGTCCGGTAAGAGCTGGCTTCTCAAAAATGTACTTAACTGGGTCCATTTTTGATATCAACAAAGTGGTGTGGGTCAACATATACTGTCTCAGTCGGCGAGCAGCCCACGCTAAAGCACAGCAAGTTTTCTCGAGCAGTGAATAACGCTGTTCACAGTCGGTAAACATTTTGCTTAGGTAGTATATTGCATACTCTTTTCGACCAGACTCGTCATGCTGGCCCAGCACACACCCCATTGACTCTTCTAATACTGTTAAGTACATTATCAGAGGTCTTCCTTCAACTGGAGGCATAAGGATCGGAGGTTCTTGCAAGTACTCCTTGATCTTGTCAAAAGCCCTTTGGCAGTCTTCGTTCCACCTGACCGTCTATTCTTTTCTTAACAGCTTGAACAAGGGTTCACAGGTTGCTGTAAGGTGAGATATGAACCTGGAAATGTAGTTCAATCTACCTAAAAACCCTCGAACTTCTTTTTCTGACTTTGGTGCAGGCATCTCTTGAATGGCTTTGACTTTATCAGGGTCAACTTCAATCCCTTTCTCGCTTACAATAAATCGCAACAGCTTACCAGACCGCACCCCGAATGTGCATTTGTTGGGGTTCAGCTTCAGTTGGTACTTCCTCAGGCGCTTGAAAAGTTTCAGCAGATTTACCAGGTGGTCTTCTTCTGTGAGGGACTTGGCAATCATGTCATCCACATAACATTCGATTTCTTTATGGATCATATCGTGGAACAGTGTTACCATAGCCCGTTGATATGTTGCACCTGCGTTCTTCAGTCCGAACGGCATCACCTTATAACAGAAAGTGCCCCAGGGTGTGATGAAGGTTGTCTTCTCCATGTCTTCAGGTGACATCTTGATCTGATTGTATCCTGAAAATCTGTCCATGAAGGAGAACACCGAGAACTGAGCCGTATTATCAACCAATACATCGATGTGAGGTAATGGGAAGTCATCCTTTGGGCTGGCTCTGTTCAGATCCCGGTAGTCAACACACATTCTCACCTTGCCGTCTTTCTTAGGCACAGGTACTATATTAGCAACCCACGGTGGATAGCTAGTCACAGCAAGGAACCCGGCGTCCCATTGCTTTTTTACCTCTTCCTTTATCTTCATTGCCATATCTGGGCGAGTACGGCGCAACTTCTGTTTTACCGGTGGACAATCTTCTCTTAATGGCAGCCTGTGCATGACGATATCGGTGTCCAACCCCGGCATGTCCTGATAAGACCAAGCAAATACATCCACATACTCCCGAAGCATGTCAATCAACTGTTCTTTCACTGAGTCTTGTAGGCAGGCCCCGATCTTGACCTCTTTCACGTCTTCTTCCGAACCAAGATTAATCGTTTCAACCTCCTCCTGATGAGGAGTGATAACCTTCTCCTCTTGCCTTAACAACCTGGCTAGCTCTTCAGGAAGCTCATATTCTTCTTCAACCCCTTCATCAGCTTGATTGATTGGATTGTCAAAGTCATATGAAGTCATAGCTGTGTTGTTGTCGGTGCAGTCTGAAAGGCACTCTCTGCAAGGGTTTAGATTGTTCATTTTAGTGATTGATTTTAATCTTGTTTAGAAAAAGTGAAATGAAGTTTATCATTTTGAAAACATTGCCATTTTATTTTTGTACAAAAAGAAAAATGAAAGACAGTGAGCAGAAAAGGAAAAAGACTCATTTGCAAAAGATGTCTGATATTCATTGATTGATCTGTTTGCACAAAATTACAAGATGGCCCGATTACAAAATGAGTCTTGTCATCTTGGGCAAGATGCAAGACTTGATGCATGCTTAAAATATACAGGAAATAATAATTACTCTGCAGGAGTAACCCTTATAATTTCCTGGGAAGACCAGTTTGAGATACGGCTCCCCAGGAACCTTGGACGTATCCAGCTCTCCAGGTTGCGCTCATCTTCCGACTCATCTTCCAAGTTGTTTACTGCATCTGGGGTGAGCATCCCCCCACTGACAAAACTGGGCTTCTTAGCAGCCTCTGGTTGACCTGGTTGAGTTGGTTTGTAACCCAACCCAAATATGTCCTCCTTCTTATCCACAGGCAACAGCTTGCCCCAACCTTGAGCATTCCCCTCTTCAACAACCTTCCTGGCTTGCTGGTAAGATGTCATGGAAGTCCCAAGTACAGCAGATGCTTCATTAATGTTTAGGGCCTCAAATCCCTGACTCATGGTTTCATGGATCTCCCCATCCATCTCAATATACTTGTAGGTAGCCAGGTGGCTGACAAAAATATCTTCTTCACCACAGATGGTGATGATCTGGCCCTCCCACTCGAATTTTAACTTCTGGTGAAGGGTAGACGTAACTGCGCCAGCGGCATGAATCCAAGGTCTACCCAACAAACAGCTGTAGGCCGGCTGAATGTCCATCACATAGAAGGTTATTTTAAATGTCTGTGGGCCAATCATCACTGGCAGATCAATCTCTCCTAGCATTGATCTCTTAGAGCCGTCAAATGCCCTCACCACTAAGTTGCTTGGCCGTAATGCCAAACCATCATACTCCAGCTTCACCAAGGCTTTCTTTGGTAAGACATTGAGTGAGGACCCAGTGTCTACCAGTACATGTGATAGAACAGCACCCTTGCATTCAAGAGTGATGTGTAAAGCCTTGTTGTGATTACAGCCCTCAGTCGTTAAATCAGCATTGGTGAAACCCAATCCATGGCTGGTATTGACATTTGCTACCACGGTCTCCAACTGATTAACGGTGATCTCCTCTGGCACATATGCTGCGTGCAAGACTTTTAGTAATGCATTCCGGTGAGCTTCGGAACACATCAGCAGGGATAGAATGGAGATTTTTGAGGGAGTTTGGTGAAGCTGATCCACCACTTTGTAGTCACTCCTCTTGATAATTCTCATAAACTCGTCCACATCTTGTTCAAAAGATGTCTTCTGTGTTTCTTTGAGAATGGGCTCTTCCACTATTACACTTTTTCCCTTTGCTTTGGCGGCAGCTTCAGCTTCAGCATTAGGTCTTTGTGATTGCGAGGCAAAAAGGCGTCCGCTTCTGGTGAAGCCTCCGCCTCCCCCGACATTATCAATCTGTGGAGAAGATGTTGAAGAGTCAAGAGTGATTCTCTCCCCATTGCAGTAAAGGTCAGAGCCATAATGCCAAGGGATGGCATTACTGCTTTCATATGAAACTGGCCCATGTACCGTGATGGTAACCGGGCTGACTGCAGCAGAGGAGGGTGTTGAAATAGTGTGTGGATCATAGTAGATGGTAACTGGTGTCCTGGCAGGAGATGCTACTGCTTGTTGTTGAAAATTGTTGCTCGGAGGAATACTTGAAGGATCGTAATAAATAGTGACTGCTGAGATATTTGCTGGCGTTGTAGAAGAAGATTCTGAATGGAGGGGTGTTGATGTTGTAGAAGGAGTGTTTGTTGATATCTGGTTCGTTGAAGTGATATTTGAAGCATTTGTTGATGGAATTGAAGAATTGTTTGGAATAACTGTTGTTGCAGTTGTAGGAGACTCAGGAACTGTTGTTTGTGAGATTGCGGGACTTGAAGGTATTGATGTTGTGATTTGAAGTAGGCCACTCTGGATGAGACCATCTATGCCGCTTCTCAAGTTATCACACCCATTTACCGAAATGTTGCAGTAACCGCACCCGAGCTCACACCCAGGGAATATCTGGCATTCGAGGAGTTGAGCTTTAATCTCTACCAGGGGTGTTCTAATTTGCCCAACACTGGTTATTAAGAAAGACGGCATATCTTCCTCAATAGCATTGATTCTGGGTCCTCCGTGGTGAGGCATGGGGTTCTTGTTGACATTTGGCGGGGGTGCAAAATTTAGAGCTTTAGAATCTACCAGGTCTTGTACCTTCATCTGTAAAGCTCTACATTTCTCTGTACTATGGCCAGGTGCGTTAGAGTGAAAAGCACATCTGGCATTGGCGTCATAATTTCTTGGCAGACTGGAAGGATCCGGTGGTGCCAACGTCCTTAACTCAACCAAGTTGAGCTTCAGGAGTTGTGGCAATAAAGTGGCATAAGGCATAGGGATTGGATCAATCACCCTATTGGCCTGAGATGGCCTTTGTTGAAATGGTCTTTGTTGGTTGTTGCTGTTGTTGTTGTTGTAGTTTCTCTGAGGCGGATATTGAGTTTGTTGCTGGTAATGGGGTTGTTGTTGTGGCTGATATGCTGGTTGCTGAGGAACTGGAGTGGGAATGGTGACTGCTGCCACTGACCTGTGATTATACTGAAGTCTACCTCTGTTGGTATGAATAACATTAGTTTCACCGGCTCTTCTTGGACCTACAAATGGTTTTCTGGGGTTGCTGGACGAGCTCGCACCATTGTCAGAAATCTTGCCCATCTTCAATAGGCTCTCAATTCTTTCCCCAGATATGACTACGTCAGCGAAGCTAGTGGAAGAAAAGGAAGCTAGCCTGTCAATGTATGTCCCTTGGAGGGTGTTCATAAACATATCGGCCATTTCCCTTTCCGACATGGGTGGCTGGACAGCAGCAGCAAGCTGTCTCCACCTTTGGGCGTACTCCCGGAAGCTTTCCCTAGATGATTGAGACATTCCCATCAGGAGGGTCCTGTTGGGAGCCATATCCAAGTTGTACTGGTATTGTCTGATAAAGGCCTCAGCCAGGTCCTTCCAGCATCTGATGGTTGCTCTAGTCAAGTGAGAGTACCATTCCCTTGAAGCCCCCGTTAAGCTATCTTCAAAATAAAACATCCATAGCTTTTCATCCATGGTATATGCCTTCAGCCTCCCCAGAAAGGATTGTAAGTGGGTTCGTGGACAGGAAGTTCCGTTGTACTTCTCGAAGCACGGAGGTTTAAACTCTTGGGGAATCCTTACCCCGTCCACTAGACCCATGTCCATAACATCAAAGCCCAAAGAATTCTGAGACTCCAGAGATCTTAGTTTCTCAGCAATCTCATCTAGCCTTCTGTCATAGGCTTCATCCCCAGCTCCCATCACAGTGAATTGATCTTCCTGGGGGTCTTCTTGTAATACTCTGCCTGCAGTGGCATTCCCTTGTACATTAGCAGGGATGTTGATTTCTGGGTGAAGGTGAGGTCCATACACAGGAGGATTGACATGAGGCTGAACCCTCTCATTGTTGCTTGTTCCCCCAGTCCCTAGATGGGGCTCCTCCTGGGTCTGCCTTTCTACTAAGGCCCTTAATCTTTCTTGGCTCTGTGCCAATCCATTCATCACTTCCATAAACTGGGTCATCTGATTTCTCATCTCCAGTCTCTCATTGGCCATTTGGGTCCTGACCTCTGTAAGGTCCTGCTGTACTTGGTCCATTTGTATACCCGGAAGGTTGTTGCGAGTGGGATATCTGTGTGGACGGTTGAGTGGGAACACCCGACGTCGAGCAATAATTCCTGAACCATAACAGAGTTAGTATCAAACGAAATAAAAACCTACAAAACAAAACAAAAGGTTAGTATGCAATGCAGTATGCTTATTTGTTTCCAAGGTATCCGACTTGGCATTTGGTTTTGACCTTTCTAGACCCCTGAGGAAGGTGCTTTGATGTTGCTTGAGAGAAAAAGAACTCAGATGAAACAAACTAATGAATATATTACAAATGGAGAAATCATACATAGTTTGTTTTTTACAATACATGCCCTCTGAGGGGTCAAAAGTACAACATAAAAGAAAAGTACATGAAATGAAAGCAACAACAAGCAAAAAGTCAGACACCAAGACCAAACTCATCCTCCTGGACTTCCTTCAAAAGTGCCTCAGTTACAGGATTAGCTGGATGCTCTGTGAGGTTCCTGATGAGAAGATTCCTGGTGGTGATAGCAGTGGTTAGCTTCTTGTGTTTGCCCTAGTCCTTTGACCTCTTTACACCAGCCTTGAGCTTCAATTTTGAGATCTCCCTCTGGGCTGCTAATAGGGCTTCCTGCTGCTCCTTTGCATTAGCTTCCAACTGCTCAATCCTGTCCTGAGTTCTCTTATCCTCCTGAGTGCGAGCTTCAGTGATCCTGACCCACCTAGCTTGGCTCTCTTTCAGATAGAGGTCAGTCCTGGCCTTCTGATGCTGGGCCTCTTTACAGGCGTTCTTCAAAATTTGTTCTCCAGCCCTTGACTTCTTGATGTAATCCTCTGACTTTTCAATCCTGGCTAGATGCTCCACCTTAAGCTTTTCTAACCTTTCAATGTCCAGGCGACCATTACTCCTCTCCCAGAGGGTTCTCTTCAAGGCTTCAGACAAATTCTCATTCCTCTCCTTTAGTTTCTCAAACTCTTCCAAGCTGACAGTGGCTGGAGGTGGTGCTGTGGATGGTCCAGGTGCATCCTCAATGGTGAAGGGCATCCCAGAAACTTGAGCCCTGGCATGAGACCACTCATAATACTGAGCTGAGGCCACATTGTTGCATCTCCCAAGAATGGCCATTCCTTTGGTCTGAACATTGTCCCAAGCCCAGGATGCTTGCCTGACAATAGCCAGATTAGGCTTGATCTCACAATAAAGGGTCTCAGCTAGATCTTGTACTCTAGGAGGGTGGACCAATGCATAGCCCAGTTGTCTTTTGAATAGCAGAGGGTTGTAGTTGATGCAACCCTTCACTCCTATCAGAGGTACATTAGGGAATTGCCCACAACTAGTAATGACGTCCCTGCCCTTGGTGCTCTGAGTGCACCACCTGATATCATCTGAGGTCAAAGCAACAAGTCTCCTAGACCAATTCCTCTGTTGGTGAGGATTCAAGAATGCATCAGTTTTAGGCAAGTGTTTGAGCAGCCAGGTATGGAACAAAGGAGCACAGCACCTCACCAATCTTCCTCTTTGCTTTTCATTCCTTTGATGAACAGAGTAGTAGAAATCTCCCAGTAAGGTGGGCACTGGGTTCCTCAGGATGAAAAGATGGATTGCATTCTTGCTAATAAACTTAGGCTCATCTGCAAATAATATAACCCCATATATGCTGAGGGATAATAATGCACAGACTGCCTTCCACTCTCCCAAGGAGGCCTTTAGAATAGCCTGAGAGGTCAAGAAATCCAAGTGTAGACCAGAGATTCCAGCCTTTGCTGTCATGTTTTGCTCAATCAGAACTGGTTCCAGATATAATGCCTTTGCTACCTCTTCATTACTAGGGAAAACCATCTCAGGGTTGAAGGGGACCCCACCCCTGATAGGTACACCAATCAGTGATGAATACTCTTCCAACAACGGTCCCAGCTGAAAATTCTGGAAGGTGAGGCACCTCAGAGGGGGATCATAGAACTGCAGGCAAGTATGAATCAAGCTCCTCTGAGAAGGGTCCAAATCCATAACCACATCAAGGATGCCTCCATAATGTTCTCTGAATAGTGGTATATGGTCTAGAGTAATCAGGGCCTGGACCTTCCTGATGCTAGCCAGCTCAGGCTCAAAGAAATGTTAGGAGATATTGCTCTTCTTGGGTGTCATGCCTGCTGGTGAAGAACAGAGACTGATGTTGATGATGATGACTAACACTGGAGATGGGCCACTGACAGGCTGATACTGGTGATGCAGGTGACTGAAGCAGGGTAGCTGGTGAAGATTGCTGAAGCAAATAGATGGTGAACAAAGGGCCTATGCAGATGAAGGGGTCAAAACCAAGCCAAATGAAATATGGATACCCTTAAAAACAAATAAACACATGTTAAATGATGCAATGATGATGTATGCAAATGATATGCAAGGGTTTGTGATCAAGCTGGATCTGATTAACTGCCTTGATATAAGTCCATGTATGTTCAAGAAATCCAGATGGAGGTTCATAAGTCCGGTAACCAAGGTGGGGGACTCAAATAAAGAGTCACATGTCCAGGGTTAAAATCACAAGAACTGTCCCAAAATGGAGTACTCTTAATCAAATCAAAGTAACAGGGTATGCTGAGGTCAAAGGTACCTGCAAACCTGTAAACAGCTCAACCCCCTCACAGGTGATGTTCTAAAACAAGGATCCTCAGACTTGGATCAGTTATGAGAAGTGTAAACACTTCTAACCCGAAGGTACAGTGTTTACAATAACCATAAAAGATCCTCCTCTAATTCACCTCAATTCTGAAGGTCAATAATAAAGGTCATCCAGACTTACCAGGCTTCCCAGATAGCCCTAGCACTACAGGAGATCTGTAGCACAGAGTTCTTAAGAAGAAACCCATATCTGAACCGTGTTTCATATTCCCGCACCAGACCGAAATGGAATGGGAAAGAACATGAACCACTCTAGCCTAGGTGTCACTCAGGTCCCAAGTATAGGACCTTAAACTCTCAATAGAACCCCACCCACCAAAGCAAAAACCAGATCCAGCCAGATGACAATATGACAGTATGATATATAAAGCTGTAAAGAAAGCAATAAATAACTGTACATAAAGCAATAAATAAAGCAAATATACAAACACAAATAGCACATAACACCCCAGTAAACACAAATCAAACAAGCGCTAGGAGGAACCCACAAAAAGAACCAGAAGCCCTGGTTAGAGTATAAGGTTCCCCGGCAGAGTCGCCAAGCTGTCGCTCCCGATAAATGAGAATGGCTCAAATAAAGGTACAGACGCGAACGGTCGGCGAAAGGAGGATGTGAGAACACACAGGAGTGAACTCACAAGGAATGAATAGAGTCGCCAGCTAGGCATTTTTATCCCGAAGGAAAGGTAATGCTGCATAAACCTAGGAAAGATACGGATAAGACGGTTGCGAACCAGAGAGACTGAGAAAGGGGGTTGGTTACAACCTGGGAAGGTATTAGCACCCAGATTGTCCATCGTACTCGACGGGATCCACGCTTAAAAGATTCGTGTTTTAAAGGGGTAGTGTCAGTGCAATTTGTGTATAAAAGAGCTGGAAAAAGATGTACAGGTGTCAGTGTAAAAGAAAGTGATGTATGATATATACAGTGCCAGTGCAAAATAAACAGGAATAAGATACTCAAGATCATGAGGTTAAAAGAATGATGATGGAAAGAGGGGAATATACAGAGACTTTTGTTCGATAACTGTTAAGTTATGCCTACGTATCCTCTCGTGCAATGAGGAAGTCAGAACACCGTAGTTCGACCCAAAGAGACTGAAAGGTGAATTGACTTGTGAGCTGCTTACTTGTCTATGCTCAAGTGTATGACCTGTCTGGCTCAGGTGCAAACTGTCTTGCATTAGACGGAAGGAGCAAGTTCTCGTTTATGATTGAATGAGGTGAGAAAAGAATCCCGGAGGAGACGATTATTGTTTGCTTTTGAGTTTTCAATCTTTTATTGCTTTAGAAAGTTTGTCATAGATTAATGAGCTTAAGTCTAAACCAATGGATTTAGTAAACTCATCACATCTTCCCTCTGATTAGGGGTAATGAGAATACCTTAAGTGTGAAGTCAGCTTCTCACACTTAATCACCATGGTGTAGGATTAAGATCATTAACCTACTTGTGATTATTTAGATGTTTTTGTGGTTTTTTGTTTAGTGTTAAGTAATGAGGTTAAGCCATAATCATGGATTAAACAGACTCATTACACCATCCTAATAGAAGGATAATAGATGAGAATGTTTAAGCTGAGGAAAGCTCCTCAACTTAATCCATGATTATGGATTAAACCCATGACAAAACAAAGCCTTTATTAAGTGGATTTTATTTAATGATATGATGAAGAAGTGAGTTTCATGGTTTGTAAGACAACTTGAGGGGGACTTGTCCATTAACACTAGGGTTAGTCCTTCTTAACCAATTAAGGAAGAATTAGAACCCTAATGCAAGGCCCAAGTTACAAGCTTAATGTCTTGATGATTATTAGGTGGATTGATTAAAGGATTTAAACACATTAAGGGTTTAACACTTAGGATTAAAGTTATACACTCCATCCTAATAGAAGGATGCAGGTACAAGCTTAATCACAAAGCCTTAAAACCTTTAGGGTTTAGTCCTTGATTATGAGATGAGAAGAGAAGACTCAAAGATGACACAAAGGTAAAAGCTAAGTGGGGGACTAATCAAAACCCTAATCATTGTCATGCTTGGTTGTTCCTAAGGTTTGTGAGGTTTTCAAGAAAGATCTTCAGAGAAACCACCAGGAAGCAGATGAAAGGAGCAAAGAGAAGCAAAGTAACTTGCTTCATTTAAGAAGACAAGTCACTTGAAGAAAGAAAGTTAGATGAAGAAGAATGAGCAAGCTCAATCTCAAACACAAGACAAAATTCAGCAATGATGCATAGGAGGGATGAAAAGAAAATGTGAGAAGTGAAGGCAAATTCACTTCCCAAAGTTACTTACCACCTGAAAAGTTAGTGAAAGGAATGCAATGCAATGCAAAATGAGATGAAATGGAATGATGCAAACGAAAACCAGAGGCATGTGTGTGATGTTAATGATGCTAAGAGATGATGCAAACATGAGGCAAGGCACTAGAATGATCAAACAAGCATATGGATGCAAGAGAGGCATGCTTAGAACCATGAACATACATGAAAAGTTATGAAATGCAAATGACATACAACATGGCAAATGCAAGATGCAATGATCAAACATGATTCTAATATGTCTTAAGATGTCTAATGAATGAAATGGATGCATAAAATGTCATGGCAAGTCATGGTATGCAAGCAAATGCAAGATGAATGCCAAAGGGAACCCCAAATTAGGGTTTATGATCAATGCACCAAACAAAAACCAAAACCAGAAGCAAACATCAAGATAAAAAATTGAAAATGCATTCAAAGGAACCCTAAGCCTATACAAACTCACTGCCCAAAGGAGGGGTTCTAACTCTTAACCTAATTAGGGTTATGAATTTTCTAAGATTACTAGGGTTTTATGGTACCTTGCCAAGAAAAATGTCAAACAAAAAGAAAATGCAAGATCAAATCATTCCAATTTAATCCTACAAACTACATGATATGCAAGATTCAATGCAAAAAGAATCATCATCCAACTCTCAATGGTTAGGCAGAAATGAATTTTTGAAGTTTGAATCAAAATAATGCCTTGAAATGAAATTAATTCCATGGAAAATTGTCAAAGGGCACCAAGATCAAAAAATAAATTTGGTTTGAGGGTTGGACAATGTTTCTAAATGTTTTTAAAGGTTTCATGAATTTTTTGGTGATTTTTAAATACCTAAAAGTATTTTTAATTAATTAATTCTCATTAATTAATTAAAAATAAACTTTTAAATGATTTAAAAATATTTTTTAATGCAAAAAAATAAAAATAAAAATGTTTTTGGTTTCTGAAAATTAATAAGAGGTTGTATAAAAATTTTCAGAATTTTTAAAGAGGTTTTGCTATTTTTAATAAATTGAAGAAAACAAATGAAATAAAAAGAAAATAAAATGAAATTTAAACTGAAAATGAGAAAGTAATCAAATCCAAGGGCTGAGGTTCAAACTCACACGCGCGCGAATTGACTTGGCGCCAGATCCAAGGGCTGAAATTTAAAATCTCCTAATTATGATTAAACCCTAATTAAATGCCCTAATGACTTTCAGACGACCGGAACACTGTTCCGGTCGTCTTCTCCGGCCAACCAAAAACTCTAACTCTCTTTACACGCAATAAAAATGAAATCTAACTGCCCAGAATTCATCCCCATTCAAAACTGAATCAAAACCCCCAAACAAACATCATTTTTCATTCATCAATCAGCCAAATCGAAGCAAAACAATCTTAGGGCAAAAAAGTTTCAGAGCATTCATACATCCTGGTTTCTCAACCATATTCAAAAATAATCATATCCCCATGATCAGGGGAGTGCATAGAAGCATTTAAGAACTTAAAATGGAGTTTCTGGAAAAAAGTTTGAGATGGCTACCTGAACTGAAGCTTTGGTTCCTGGTACTTTCTGGCTGGTTTCTTGCTTTCAATCAACTCCACTGGACCCCCTGAGAAGCTTCCAATGCTTGTTTGAAGTTTATAATGGATGGTTTGAGAGATGGCAGAAGTTCTGTTCAATGGAAGGTGGTGATCGTGTTTTTGTTTCAATGAGTTTCAGGCTATGGTGAGGGGTGGTTTGTGACCAGGGAAGTGTGCTGAGTTGATTTGTGAAGTTGGTTTTTTTTGTTTGAGGCTTGTGCTGAGTGTTTCGAATGAAAATGCAAGTTGGAGCAAAAATGATAACTATGGCTTGTGGGCAAGATCAGTGTGTGTTGTGTTATGTGTTAGGCTGGGTTTTGTCCATGTATCAAAAGGGGATAGGTCAGAAAGTTGTTGGTGGCCTATGGTGATTGGTATGGGTCTTTGGCCAAAATGTCAACTTGATGTGTACTTGAAGCATGGGCTATGGTACAACTTGCTTTTTGGCTTGCTTTTGCTCAGCTTGAATCAAGGAATGCTGTGAAAAAGGTTTAGAGGCAATGCAGCAAGTGGTTTGTAACTTATGATGAGTTTTGCAAGTTGATTCAAGTTTGGTTCCTTTGAGATTTCTTGAGTTTCAAGGCATGAAAGTGCAAGGTTCTTTGGCCCATTCTGAATTTTAGAGGTCATGTGATCATGTTGTGAAGAAATGGTACACATTTGAGGCCTTTAGAACACTTGATCAAACCATTTTGCAAAATGCCTCTTTGGTAGAAAACTTCAAATTTTGTGATTTTAGCCAACTTTGACAAGCCATAACTTTTGATCCAAAATGAATTAGGTCATGTTCTTGTACTTTTTGAAAAGGGAATGATCCAATCTACAACTTTCATGACCAAAGTTTTTTCATTTGAAGCATTTTTGAATCAAAAAGCAAGGGTTGAAAAAGTTTCCCAAAATGACAATTTCATTAAAAGTCAAACTTTCCCAAAAAGTCAACTTTGCAAAAGTCTTGAAATTCTTCAATTTTGTGAACTTCTAACATCTTACATGATCAAATAAAGATCATATACAATCAAAATGATGAAGAACACCCTTTGGTTGGGTCATTGGGGGCCTCAGATGCCTTGATTTTACACTGACATTCCAGAAAGTCAACTCTTGATCAGATGACTTCCCCATGGAATTTCTTCATGAAAATTGATATGCATGCTCCCTATACGATATAGAGACCAATAGAAACAATAATGACCAAAAAATTTGGAGTTATGGCCTTTGAAACCAAAACCCTAATTTTAGGTCATCTGTGCAGTCAAACCTGGCTCTGCCTCCATGCCATCTTCAGTTCTTGTGATTCTTTGACATTCTTGACTTTGAGAGGATATAATATGATGCTTGAACATACATGGACACCTTTGAAGTGATTGATGACCTTTGGAGTGGCTCAAGAAGCTCTTGGTTTGCTCAGATCACAAACCCTAGATGCAGATGACTTAGAATCAATGCAGTGAATAAAAAATGTGGTATGGGATGGTATGATTGGATTTATGCATATGAGAAGATCACAAGCCATGGTGTGAATGGGTGAGGGCAAATTTGGGGTGTTTACAACTACTAGTGCAGATCGTCTGATCAAAGGTACATGTTTTATTAATAGTATGCCTTTAGTTACTATTATTGATACGGGAGCGACTCGTTCGTTCATTTCTCTTGAGTGCGCAAAGCGTTTGAATTTGTTTATGTCTTATTGGGGTGGTGAGATGGTTATTGAGACTCTTGCTTCAGGGTCGGTAACTACTTCTTTGATGTGTGTAAGTTGTTCTTTGACCATGTATGGTTGCAATTTAATCAAGTTCATATAGATTGCTATCATAAGTTAATAAGGTTTCCTTCTTTAGATGATGTTGAAGATGAGAGTTTCCTATCCACGAAAGAGTTAAAGAAACTTTTAGTGGACGAAGCTCAATTGTTTGGTTTGTTTGCATCATTGTCGGTGGTGAGTGAAGTTAAACTCAATGGTTTCCCAGTGGTGTGTGATTTTCCAGAAGTATTTTCGGAGGATATTGAGGATGTGCCGCCGGAAAGAGAGGTTGAGTTTTCTATTGATCTAGTTCCGGGTACTAGACCAATTTCGATGGCACCGTATCGTATGTCAGCATCAGAGTTGGTAGAGTTGAAGAAACAATTGAATGACTTGTTGGATAAGAGATTTGTAAGGCCAAGTGTTTCTCCTTGGGGTGCTCCGGTATTGTTGGTAAAGAAGAAGGATGGGATGCATTGATTATCGATAGTTGAACAATGTGACAATTAAGTACAAGTATCCACTTCCAAGGATCAATGATTTGATGGACCAATTGGTTGGTGCGCGTGTTTTTAGTAAGATTGATTTGAGATCGGGATATCACCAGATTCGTGTGAAAGAATAGGATATTCAAAAGACGGCTTTTAGGACACGGTATGGTCATTACGAATATTTCGTGATGCCATTTGGAGTTTCTAATGCGTCGGGTGTGTTTATGGAATACATGAACCGTATTTTTCATGAACAGATGGATTGTTTTGTGGTTGTGTTCATCGACGATATTTTGATTTATTCTAAGTCTCAAGAGGAGCATGAAGAGAATTTAAGGATTGTGTTACAGATTTTGAAAGAGAAACAATTGTATGCTAAGTTGTCAAAATGTGAGTTTTGGTTATCGAAAGTAAGTTTTCTCGAACATGTTATTTCCGATGGTGGTATTAGTGTTGATCCATCCAAGATTGGTGTGGTAATGCAATGGGAAGTTCCTAGATCGGTTACGGAGATTCGAAGCTTTTTAGGCTTGGCGGGTTATTATCAGAGGTTTATTGAAGTATTTTCAAAGTAGGCACTTCCGTTAACGCAATTGACTTATAAGGGAAAGGCTTTCATTTGGGATATTCATTGTGAAGAGAGTTTCATTGAACTAAAGAGAAGGTTAACAACGGCTCCGATCTTGATTTTTCCAAATCCGACGGAACCATTTATGGTGTTTTATGATGCTTCATTGTTTGGGTTAGGTGGTGTTTTGATTCAATATGGGAAAGTTGTGACTTATGCTTCAAGACAATTGAGAGTGCATGAAAAGAATTATCCTACGCATGACTTGTAATTAGAGGTCGTGGTGTTTGTTTTGAAAATTTGGAGGCATTATATTTATGGTGCAAGATTTGAAGTTTTAGTGATCACAAGAGTTTGAAATATTTATTTGATCAAAAGGAATTGAACATGAGACAAAGAAGATGGCTAGAGCTTTTGAAGTATTATGATTTTGGTTTGAATTACCATCCGGGTAAGGCAAATATGGTGGTCGATGCTTTAAGTCGCAAGTTGTTACATATGTCTGCATTGATGATAAGAGAATGGGAACTTTTGGAGGATTTTAGAGACTTGAGTTTAGTTTGTGAAATGACGCCGAGAAGTGTGAGACTTGGTATGCTACATGTTACGAATAATTTTCTTGCAACCGTATGTGAAAAGAAAAAGTTGGATTTGAAGTTTGTTGATTTGATGATGAATGAGAATGAGGATTTCAAGGTTGATAATTTTGGAGTTTTGAGATTCCGTGGTCGTATTTGTATTCCCGATGATGTAGAGTTGAAAAAGATGATATTGGAAGAGGGACACCGAAGTAACTTAAGTATTCATCCGGGAGCGAATAAGATATATCAAGATTTGAAGAAGATCTTTTGGTGGTCCGGATTGAAGAGAGATGTAGCTCATTTTTTGTATGCGTGTTTGACTTGTCAGAAGTCTAAGGTAGAACATCAGAAGCCTAGTGGTTTGATGCAACTGTTGGATATTCCAGAATGGAAATGGGATAGCATATCTATGGATTTTGTCACGGGATTTCCGAATACGCCAAGAGGTCATAATGTTATTTGGGTTATTGTTGATAGACTTACTAAATCTGCTCACTTTGTTCCAATTGATATTAGTTATCCTTTGGAGAAGTTAGCCGAGATTTATGTTTTTGTGGTTATGAAGTTGCATGGAGTCTCTAAGAGTATTGTATCGGATAGAGATCCTAGATTTACATCAAGGTTTTGGGAGAGTTTGCAAAAGGCTTTGGGTTTTAAGCTAAGATTGAGTTCGGCTTACCATCCGCAAACGGACGGTCAAACCGAGAGGACAATTCAATCGTTGGAGGATTTGTTGAGTGCTTGTGTGCTAGAGCAAGTTGGTGCTTGGGATAGTTATTTAGAATTGATTGAGTTCACCTACAATAACAATTTTCATTCAAGTATAGGTATGGCACCATTTGAGGCTTTGTATGGTCGGAGATGTCGAACGCCTTTGTGTTGGCATGAAACCGGTGAGAGAACGGTAGTTGGACCGGAGATGGTACAACAAACGACGAAGAAGGTGAAGTTTATTCGGGAGAAGATGAGAACTTCTCAAAGTAGACAAAAGAGTTATCATGACAAGAGAAGGAAAGATCTTGAGTTTCAGGAAGGCGACCATGTGTTTTTGAGAGTTACACCAGTTACGGGTGTGGGTCGTGCTTTGAAGTCGAAGAAGTTGACTTCTCGTTTGATTGGAACGTATCAGATTACTGCACGAGTTGGTGATGTGGCTTACTGTGTGGCGTTGCCTCCGAATCATTCGACTTTGCATGATGTGTTCCATATTTCGCAACTTCGGAAGTATGTTCCGGATCCGTCACATGTTATTCCTATGGACGAGGTTGAAGTGAGAGATAACCTTACGGTGGAAGCTTTACCGATTAAGATTTTGGACCGTGAAGTCAAGAAGCTAAGAGGCAAGGATATTGCGCTTGTGAAAGTAGCGTGGGGAGACGCTGCATAAGGCAATATGACTTGGGAATTAGAGAGTGGGATGCGAGAGTCGTATCCGGAGTTGTTTGAATCAGGTAATATTTTCGAGGACGAAAATTTCTAAAGTGGGGGAGAGTTGTAACGCCCCGATTCGATTATTCCATTTTTGTTGAGTCTTTTATTTGAATTGAGTGATATTTGTTTTAATTATAGAATTGGTGTGTTTACGTGATATGTTGATGTGTTATATTATTTTACCGTTTTGAGAATTTTCGGGTAAAATTAGATTGGAGGGTATTTTAGACATTTGCTAATTAATGATTGGATTAGAAATTATGTAGAATTATATTTTGTGAGAAAAATGATATTTGGAAGAAATAGAAAATAGAATAGATGGAAAGTTATAAGAGTAAAGAGAAAAGAAAAAGAGAGATAGAAAGAAAAAGAAGAGAAAGAAAAGAGGAAGAAGAGAAAGAGAAGGAAAAGGGGAAAACTTGGAAATTCTTCAAGATTGCTCCTAGGAATCGAAACAATCGGGTAAGGGTGTGAAATATTGTTATCTTAACCTTATGTATAATTATGTATATGTTAGACTGATTGGGTTTTTGTTTTGGAGAAGTTTAGAGAATGTTAGGTTTTAGGGTTTTTGATGAAAATCTAAGAAATTGGTAGATTAATCGGTTAGAACTTGATATAATCGAAGTATGATAACTAATACATGTTAATGATCATGTTTGTGGAAGTTTGGTGGAAATTTGGGAGGTTTTAACATGATTGTTGCGTGGCTGAGATGCTGCTGAAGTTGCATTTCTCGCTCAGCGAGCTTTCCAGAACATTTTTCGCTCAGCGAGCGAACCTGTCGCTCAGCGAGCCTGGGACTTTTTGGTTTTGGTTTTTTAATTCGTAACTTGAGTTTCGGTTATCCGTTTTTGGCGTTCTTTATATCGATTCGAAGCTAAAAACATGTAGAAACTAATTATGCTAAAATATGTAACTTTTAGCCGAATTTTACCCGACTTTTCCGATAAAACATAATTATGATTAGTTAAGGAATTGTGGGATTGATTGTGGTATAGTGGTCGTTTGGCAAATAAACGCATTTCGTGAAGTGAATATGAATGTATGTTGATTGTGAAAGATTCATTGTCGTTTGGCGTAATTGATGTGAATGTGTGTAGTTGTTTGTGATTGTATGAGATGAATGCATAATTATATTGTGAATATGTATGCATTTTCAAGAATGTTGTGTGTCATTTTGCATGTGAAGCATAATGTATGCATTCTTGTGTTGTGGGATTCTATGTGAATCTGTTGTAACATCGTGTGCCCATGTGGGGTGTGAGCGATGATTATAACATGATTGTGTGCCCATGTGGGGTGTGAGCAATCAGATTGTGTGCCCGTGTGGGGTGTGAGCAATCGATAAACATTGTGTGCCCGTGTGGGGTGTGAGCAATGGGTGATTTAATCACAAATGATTGTGTGCCCGTGTGGGTGTGAGCAATCCGATTGTGTGCCCATGTGGGGTGTTAGCAACCCATAAACATTGTGTGCCCATGTGGGGTGTGAAAAATAGGTGAACATCGTATTCCCGACGGGGAGTTACTTTAGGTAACAAGCGATGGTTCCATTAAGTTCCTGGGTGAACTTGAGATGATTGAGTCGATACCGCATTGCATTTGCATAGAGTCGTGAGTCGGTCTCTATGATTTGAATTTATCATCTATAATTGAAAATTGGTGAATAAATATGAATAATATATGTTTATGCAGAGTGATAGAAATTGGTGAATAAACATGAATGTATATGTTTATGTAGAATGATGTGAAATTGTGCATGATGAGTATGCTTGGTTTATATATATACATTGTGATGTATATGTGTGATGAGAAATGAATTGTAGTGAGAATATGTATATGTGTATTTTTATGTTAAGATATATAATTATATGCATTGTTATTATGATAATATTTCTCACCCTTCTGATGTTTTATGATGCTCTATGAGGCATTGCAGAGTAGGTTTGCTGGAGGTCTTTTTGTGAAGCGTGTCTTCATTCTTTTGGTCGATCGACTCTGATATGTAGCACCGGGTAGCTAGGGTCGGCTTGATGCCTTTTTGTGATGCATTTGTATATGTATCTTGGTGATGAATGTTTATGTAAACATGAATTATTGGTGAATCAAACTTGGTTAATATATATATATATATATATATATATATATATATATATATATATATATATATATATATATATATATGTATATAGGTTTGATGTTGATTAATGTTTAGTTTCCGCTGTTATTTTAATGTTGAGATATGGGTTTAAGGACTAAATCCTTCTGTTGCAAGTTACCCCATTGTTGCATATCGTTAAATGAGCAAGTGTTGGATGTTTTAATTTCATGTATAATGTGACATGCCTCTTTTATACTATGTTTTGATTATACTCTAATGAAATTTTAATATGTTCCTAAATGATTATTTGATTTTTGGGGGTATAGAAAGGGGGTGTTATATTACAAGGAGCAGTTCATTATATAACAACACATCCTAAGTTCTCACCCAACACATCACATAACTCATCAAATCATCACGCGACTCATTCATTCACAACGTCAAATACATCACTTCGTACACAACTCAATGCAATTCATGCTATGTCATTTAGAATGAAAATGCAAACTCTTAATATGTATGTGGTACCGAAACATACTCATGGATGGACACTGGGCCATCAACTCTCCACAAGGGAAAACATCATAACATCGTATCACTTCAATCCGCACAATGAGATTGAAGCTACCAATGGACCGAAGTACCCTCATAAATTATGCCATGAATGCAAGATGCAACACCATCATAATCTCATCAAAATCTCATCAAATAGTGCATCCACATTCATCATCATCACCATCATCATACATACAAATAACATGTTTCACATATTCATGTTATCATGCCTCACATCATCATAGTCATCATGTTCTCGAAAAAATATACATAATTCATTATATATGCATCAATACATCATTGTCATCATATATGTATCAATACATCATTATCATCACATAACAATCATAAACATCATATTATAGCATCACAACTTCGTTCCAATACCAAATCATCATGTTTGTCACATAGCATGTATAAACATTAAAACATACACCTCATATATTTATTTCATCATAACATCGTTTAGTAACATCATTCACATGACCTTCATCACATAGGTAATCAACACATAATCATAATATAATTTTCATCATATAATTAACATCATAGCATAACGACACCCTATCATTATACTCTAGATCAACATAAACATCATATAATCTTCAACACATAATCAACATCACAAAGACTTTAACACATAACTATCATCCAATCAACAACATGAATTCATCATTGCCTATTCATCGGATACCACTACAAACAATCTTATCACTTCACCTACACCTCTATGTCACTCTAACTAACTCCTAAACATCGTCTTTACCATCAATGGTCATATGACATCACCATTCTTCCATTTAGAACAAGATTCATCATTTATAACAACACGTATTTAGTTCAATATACAATTAATCACCTTCCAACATCAATTCATATCATTTAAATTATTTCTAGCAACATGAGACTATTTTTAAATGAAAGTACATTGTCTTAGCTTCGTACAGCTTCGAACGACACGTAAATCGAACACTCAAAGCTCAAGATATGAATTTTTGAAGTTTTCGATCTAATGCGTAGATGGCCAAAAACCCTGCACTAACAGCACTTCTCCCATGACAATTTTACACCCTTAAACTGCATTTTAACCCCCAATAACCCCCATTTTAGTCATTAAAACCCCTATCTAACACATATATATCAATCACATCAAACATTACAAAACAAATCATCAAAATTCATCAACTCTACATCTTTAATCCTAGGTTTTCCCTTAAAAACCCTAAAATCCCCAATAACATCTAACTTTATATCATACACATTGAAATGCAATACTCCCCATAACTTTGAATGAAGCTTTCTACAATCTTCTATCAAATTCTCCGGAGATTCGTCAAGCCCTAGCCTCCTTTCCTTCTTTATTCAGAGCTTTCTCTTCTATCTCCCAAACACGATCATGAAAACTGATCGTATCACAAAACATTCAACTTCCTTTTTGTCAATCTTACCCCTAGGACCCCTAATATGATCTTCCCATATTACCCTCACTTACTCCACATATTATTACCAACATATCCTTATTATCTCTTTTTATTTTAAATAATAATAATAGTCCAAATAATATTAGTTTACTACTATTATTACTAAATAATTTCATATAATCACTTATTTCATAAAAACCCACAACACACAACATAAACACATCATGCATCATATATCTCACCAAAATTCACTGATAAACCTCGAATATTTATAATAAATCAATTAAATAAATATTATAATTATTTTGGGGTGTTACAACGGATGTCACGTTTCCTAGACGGTCGTTAGGAAGAGTGGACGGTCGTCCCACAGTCCAAATCTTGCGCCCCTCTCTGCTTCTCCTTTTCGTCTTTGTAACTCTCTGCTCAGACCAATTCCTATCAACCACACACAGTTTCAACGCATCACAACAGATACATACACAAATGACATTATATAATCAATTTATAATTAATCCCATGACTCAACTTAATTCACATATCGATCAACACGGCTTATCAAACCACAACAGCTTATTTCAACCAAATCATATAACAATTGACAACAATGATTCCTATACCCAATTCCTCACGAATTCATCATATAATCCCGATTATAAGATTAGAACTCCACCCTTACCTTTGGATTGAAGGCGACTCTAACACTCTTCGATCGTAGCCCTAGCTTTTGCCTCTCCTATGCACTTCACGTAACTTCCTTTCTCCACTTCTTGTTATTCTTACTAACACCTATTTTCCCTAATTCCTATTAACTTATTGTTTTTCTTTTAATTACTTAATCATTCTATTGGACCTAAACCACACCCCCTACACAATTACTACTTTCAATTACCAAACAAACCCAATTATCAAAATAGCACAATTTTACCAATAACCCCACGACTTAATCAACTCAACTTAATTTGAATAACAAAGACCCACTTAAATCAACTTAATTCACTTAATTAAATTAATTTAACCAAACCAACTTAGCAACTTCATGCGAAACAACAACAAACATACGACAATATTTAATCAAAAATAAATAGTTAAATAATCAGGGCCTTACATCATGCATATTTGGTTTAGTTTTGTTCGTCAATATTGCGTTACACATATTTCGTTTTGATTGTTGTCATCAACATAGTAAAATTCTGGTAATTAGACACCAAATGTCGTATATGATGTCACGACACTAGAATCAGGACAATAACACAACACAAAAAATTATGCAGTAAATAGCTAGAAATAAATAACATTGTTAGTTGTTAACCCAGTTCGGTGCAACATCACCTACATCTTGGGGCATTCAAGCCAGGAAGGAAATCCACTATAATAGTATTAGTTTGAAGCCCAAGTAAACAACCTCGTAAAGTATCTTGTCCAAAAAACCATTTGCACGATCTGTATAGCTAGGTTTTCTTATGCAAATAAGACAAAAAACATCATACATGGAAAACATCATATCAATTGAATTTTGATCCTCAGCCTGAGTTAGTTTTTCAAACTCACCCCTTCTTTGAACATCAATATAATGATGTATGTCGTAATCCTCTTGACGTGGCTGAAAACGTCAATCTAAAAACACATGAAAGAATAGATAACATGGATTTTTTCAAGTAAACTCCAATAGATCATTCATTGAGATTGAATCATGTGGTACTTCATTTCAAAACTTAAGTAGAGAAAAACAAAGTTTATGATCAATTAAAACGGTACTACCATTCCAATTCATTGAGGTGCATCTATCCTTAAAAGTAGATGTTCTCTCATAAGCCCTTCCAGGCCACTACTCTGTGGGACAACAATGCACTTGGATTTTCCCTAGGAATGAAAAAGGCATCATCCTTTGGTGTGGTTGGATCCTCGTCATTAGTAAAGAATGGAACCTACAAGAGAACAGTGCAATTAAGACATATTATAGGCCTATTTTTATAGAAACCCTGAGCATAATTGACAAAACTACATATATTCACCTTTGCCCCCTCATTCTTATATTTCCTTAAAGGAAACTTGAATCGTCTTTGTGAGAGGTGGCGAGAAGTCAATAAGGATGATATTATTACGGTAGTCGGGTTGTCTTGGGCCTGAAAAGAAGTCAGTTGCATTTAAGGCATTTGTTACTCTATCCTTTTTCTCACCAACTTCAGCTTCACTAGCTCCTCCAATCTACAAAAGTTACATTTCAGGTGTTAGTAATATCAAGGAAAAACATTACGATGTTTAACATGTAATAAAAGACCATAAGTAAGCAATGCCAGCTTAAATAAGCATACGCACCTTAAGCACAACAACACCACCAAAAAGCTTAGCCAGTCTTTCTTGTAATTTCTCCTTGTCATAATCTGAAGTACTATTTTCAAATTTAGACCTAACTTGTAAATCAAAATTTATCACGTGAAACAGATCAGAAGAAACATCATTGAAACATTTCACAATTTCATCAAACAGAACACATGCATACATTTGGTAACAAACATAAAAAACCCTTAAATTGAGTGCACACTTAGATGATCAGTTAACTAACATTTGCAGCAATAGTAGAAAGAACTATACTTACCTCTTTGATTGTATCATCTTCAAGATCTTCAGCATTGTAAACACCCCAAATTTGCCCTCACTCTTTTCACCATGGCTTGTGATCTTTTCATGTGCAAAGTTCAATCATAGCATCTCATATTGCATTTTCATTCACTGCATTGGTTCTAAGTCATCTGCATCTAGGGTTTGTGATCTGAGCCATCCCTGAGCCATTTGAGCGACTCCAAAGGTCTTCAATCACTTCAAAGGGGTCCATGTATGTTCAAGCATCATATTATACCCTCACAAAGTCAAGAAAGTCAAAAAATCACAAGAACTGAGCAAGGGATGGAAGCAGAGCCAGGTTTAACTGCACAGATGACCTAAAATTAGGGTTTTGGTTTCAAAGGCCATAACTCCAAAAATTTTGGTCATTCTTGTTTCTATTGGTCTCTATATGTTATGAGGATCATGCATATCAATTTTCATGAAGAAATTCAATGGGGAAGGTATCTGATCAAAGGTTGACTTCTTATGCAAGTCAGTGCAAAAGCAGGGCATCTGAGGCCCCCAATGACCCAACCAAAGGGTGTTCTCCATCATTTTGAATGTGTATGATCTTTATTTGATCATAGAAGGTGTTATAAGTTCACAAAATTGAAGAATTTCAAGCCATTTGCAAAGTTGCTTTTTTGGGAAAGTGACTTGTAATGAGAACTTGCCATTTTGGGAAAGTTTTTCAACCTCCTCTTTTTGATTCAAAAATGCTTCAAATGAAAGAACTTTGGTCATGAAAGTTGTAGAATGGATCCTCCCATTTTCAAAAAGTACAAGAACTCATTCTAATTCATTATGGATCAAAAGTTATGGCTTGTCAAAGTTGGGGAAAATCATGAAATTTTCACTTTTGTACCAAAGAAGCAAAGTTGCAAAACCTCATGCCAAGGCAAAATGTGACTTCAAATGGACTTATATGCATTCCACAAACATGAACCATGACCTAAAAATCAGAATGCACCAAAGAATCTCCAAGTTTCATGACTTGTGCATCAAGAAACTTCAAAAGGGCCAAAAGATCACAAAATTGCAAAACCACACATAAACCCTAATCCACTTGCTGCATTGCCTCAAATTCATTTCCATGGTTCTCCTTGATCATAGCTGAGCCAAGCCATGCCCTTGTACCATGACTGAACCAGCCCATACCTCCTCTTACACAAAAGTTGACTTTTGGCAAAATGGCCCATACCAATCAAGCTAGGCCAGCAACAACTCTCTGACCTATCCAAACTTGATACATGGACAAAATGGAACTCAACACATAACACAACACAGCCTAATCTCTCCCACAAGTCAGCATCCTCAAAACTCACCTCTTATGCATTTTCATTCGAATCCCTCCATACAGGCTTCAAACATCAAAACAAACTTCACAAAACCATTCGCCATGTTCCTCTAATCATTTCCCAATCCTCATTTGTCCCTGAAACCACCCCAAGCAGAAACACGATTTTCCACCCCTCCTGAACAGAACTTCATCAATCTCTCAAACCAGCCAAAAGAAATTCCAAACAAGCATTGCAAGCT
This sequence comes from Lathyrus aphaca, assembly GCA_963966055.1. Classification (NCBI taxonomy): domain Eukaryota; kingdom Viridiplantae; phylum Streptophyta; class Magnoliopsida; order Fabales; family Fabaceae; genus Lathyrus; species Lathyrus aphaca. The sequence goes on along the minus strand of OZ014522.1, from coordinate 458,408,375 downwards.
TCTCAGGGGGTTCATTAAAGGCATCTTGGACCAAAGAAGCAGCCAGAAAGTTCCAAAGATCAAAGCTCCAGTTCAGGTGAGCTCAAGAACAATTTTTCCAGAAACTTGTTTTTAAGTTACTAAATGGTTCTTTATGCTTCACTGATCATGTTGATGTGTTTTGTTTTGAAAATGGTTGAGAAATGAGTATGTATTCATGTTCTGAAATTTTTTGACCTAGAACTGTTTTGATTCGATTCTCACTTTTGATGTGTTTTAAATGTTGTTTGTTTGTTGATTCTTAATGTATGATGTATGGGGATCATTTCTGGGCAGAGAGATTGGATTTTAGAAGTCTAGGGAAGAAGATAGCAATTTTCAGGGAGAGGTGTGGCTGGAGAAGATGACCGGAGGTCATTTCCGGCCACCTGAAAGTCATTTGCGCATTAATGATGATTAGGGCTCAGTTTGAATGTGAACCATGGATTTTGTTGACCAGTGTTGACTCCCGCGCGTTTGTGTGGCTCAGATCACCCCCATTAAGCCCTAATCCATGTCATTAACATAATTAATTGGGTTTTAGATTTAATTAGGTCATTTTGAATTACAGCCACTGGATCTGGCGCCAGTCAACTCCCTCCAAAACCATTTGAATCTCAGCCATGGATCTTGCATACTTCTCATAATTTCATTTTTTATTCATTTATTTTGTATTTAACTTCTACGAATTATTTAAAATAGTAAAAAACATTTAAAAATTCTGAAAAAATTTTGTCAAGCATTTCATTAATTTTCAGAACCCAAAAATATTTTTATTTTTATTTTTTGCATTAAAAATTATTTTTAAATCATTTAAATGTTTATTTTTAATTAGTTAATGAAAATTAATTAATTAAAAATGCATTTAGGTATTTAAAAATCACAAAAAAAATCACATTGCATTTTAAAACATTTAGAAACATTATCAAACTCTCAAAACAAATTTCTTTTTGGTTCTTGAACTATTTTGGCCTTTTTCATTGGAATTAAATTCATTTAAAAGCAATATTTTTGTTCAAACTTAGAAAAATCCATTCTGCCTAACCATTGAGAGTTTGATGATGGTTCTTCTTGCATTGCATCCTTCATAGCATGTAGTTTATAGGATAAAATTGGTTTGAATTTATCTTCCATTTTCAATTTGTTTAGCATTTTTCCTTGTGAGGCATCCCAAACCCTAATTGACTTGAGAAATTCATAACTTGCACTAGGTTAAGAGTTAGGCCCCCTCCTTTGGGTAGTGAACTTGTGTAGGGTTATGGTTCCTTTGATCCCATTTTCAATTTTTTATCCTACCATTTGCTTCTGGTTTTGAATTTTTGCATTGCATGTTGTATGTAAACCCTAATTTGTGCCTTCCTTTGCATCCATCTCTCATTTGCTTGCATTTAAGAACTTGCCATGACATTTTGTGCATCCACATGATTCATAATACATCTTAGGACATATTAGAATCATGTTTGATCATTGCATCTTTCATTTTCCATGTTATATGTCCATTGCATTTCATAAACTTTCATGAACTTCCATGGTTCAAGCATGTTTCATCTGCATCCATATCCTTGTATGATCATTCCCATGCCTTGCCTTGTGTTTTCATCTTCTCTTAGCATCATTAACATCATGTTTATGCTTCTGACTTTAGTTGCATCATGACATTTCATCTCATTTGCATTACATCTCATTTCTTTTGCTAACTTTTCAGGTGGTAAGTTGTTTTGAGAAGTGAATTTGCCTTCACTTCTCACAATCTCTTTTCATCTCTCTTATGCATCATTGCTGCATTTTATCTGGTGTATTAGAGTGAGCTTGCTCATTCATGCTCTTTCCCACTTTCTTCCTTCAAGCAACTTGTCTTCTTAAGTGAAGCAAGTTGTCTTGCTTCTCTCTGCTTCTTCCTCCTTCCATTTGCTTCCTTCCTGGTGGTTTCTCTGAAGATCTTCTTGCAAGCCTCATTAACCCTAGGAAACACTAAGCATGATAGCAATTAGGGTTTGATTAGTCCCCCATTTAGTTTTTGCCTTTGTGTCATCTTTGAGTCTTCTCCTCTCATCTCATGATCAAGGACTAAACCCTTAAGGCTTTAAGGCTTTGTGATTAAGCTTATGCCTGCATCCTTCTATTAGGATGGAGTGTATAACTTTAATCCTAAGTTTTAAACCCTTAATGTGTTTAAATCCTTTAATTAATCCATCTAATAATCATCAAGACATCAAACTTGTAACTTGGGCCTTGCATTAGGGTTCTAATTCTTCCTTAACTGGTTAAGAAGGACTAACCCTAGTGTTAATGGACAAGTCCCCCTCAAGTTGTCTTACAAATCATAAAATCCATTTATTCATCTTATCATTAACTAAAATCCATCTTAATAAAGGCTTTGTTTTGTCATGAGGTTAATCCCTAATCATGGATTAAGTTGAGGAGCCTTCCTCATCTTAAATGTTCTCATCTATTATCCTTCTATTAGGATGGTGTAATGAGTCCATTAAATCCCTGATTATGGCTTAAACTCATTACTTAACACTAAACAAAAACACCAAAAACATCTAAGTAATTGCAAGTAGGTTAATGATCTTAATCCTACATCATGGTGATTAAGTGTGAGGTGCTTACTTCATGCTTAAGGTATTATCACTATCCCTAATCAGAGGGAGGATGTGATGAGTTTACTAACCCTTTGGTTTAGGCTTAAGCTCATTTTCCTATGACAAACTCCAAAAGCAATAAAAGATTGAAAACACAAAAACAAACAATAATCGTCTCCTCCGGGATTCTTTTCTCATCTCATTCACTCACAAACGAGAACTTGCTTCTTCCGTCTAATGCAAGACAGTTAGCACCTGAGCCAGACAGGTCATACACTTGAGCATAGACAAGTAAGCAGTTCACAAGTCAATTTATCTTTCAGTCTCTTTGAGTCGAACTACGGTGTTCTGACTTCCTCATTGCACGAGAGGATACGTAGGCATAACTTAACAGTTATCGAACAAAAGTCTTTGTATATTCCCCCTCTTCTAGCTTTATTCTTTATGCCTCATAGTCTTGAGCTTTACACTTTTGTTCTTACACTGACACTTCTCTTATACACTCCATACTTCTTTTGCACTAACACTTGCATTCTTTCCAGCTTTGATACACAGATTGCACTGACACTACCCTTTTAAAACACAAATCTTTTAAGCGTGGATCCCGTCGAGTACGGCGGACAATCTGGGTGCTAATACCTTCCCAGGTTGTAACCAACTCCCTTTCTCAGTCTCTCTGGTTCGCGATCGTCTTATCCATCTTTTCTCAGGTCTATGCAGCATTACCTTTCCTTCGGGATAAAAATGCCTAGCTGGCGACTCTTTTCTCTTGAGTTCACCCTTATGTGTTCTCTCTCCTTTCGCCGACCGTTCGCGTCTGTACCCCATTTGACCAGGTGTCATTTGGTGGGAGCGACAGCTTGGCGACTCTGCTGGGGACCCTTATACTGTAACCAGGGCTTCTGGTTCTTTTTGTAGGTTCCTCCTAGCGCTTGTTTGATTTGTGTTTACTGGGGTGTTATGTGCTATGTGTGTTTAGTTATTTTGCTTTATTTATTGCTTTTTGTACAGCTTTATTTACTGCTTTCTTTATAGTTTTACATTTTTCATACTGTCATGCTATCATTGCTGGATCTGGTTTCTGTTTTGGTGGGTGGGGTTCTATTGAGGGTTTAAGGTCCTATACCTGGGACCTGAGTGACACCTAGGCTAGAGTGGTTCATGTTCTTTCCCATTCCATTTTGGTCTGGTGCGGGAATATGAAACACGATTCAGATATGGGTTTCTTCTTGAGAACTCTGTGCTACAAATTTCCTGTAGTGCTAGGGCTATCTGGGAAGCCTGCTAAGTCAGGATAACCTTTATTATGACCTTCAGAAACTGAGGTGAATTAGAGGAGGATCTTTTATGGTTATTGTAAACACTGTACCTCCGGGTTAGAAGTGTTTACACTTCTCATAACTGATCCAAGTCTGAGGATCCTTGTTTTAGAACACTACCTGTGAGGGGGTTGGGCTGTTTACAGGTTTGCAGGTACCTTTGGCCACATCATACCCTGTTACTTGCTTGATTAAGAGTACCTCATGTTGGACAGTTCTTGTGATTTAACCCTGGATATGTGACTCTTTATTTGAGTCCCCCACCTTGGTTACTGGATTTCTGAACCTCCATTTGGACTTCCTGAACATACATGGACTTTATATCAAGACAGATAATCAGATCCAGCTTGATCACAAACCCTTGCATATCATTTGCATACATCATCATTGCATCATTTAACATTTGTTTATTTGTTTTTCAGGGTATCCACATTATATCTGGCTTGGTTTTGACCCCTTCATCTGCATAGACCTCTGTTTCATCAGTTATCTGCTTCAGCTATCTTCATCAGTTGCCTGCTTCAGCTGCCTTCATCACCAGCATCAGCCTATCAGTGGCTCATCTCTAGTATCAGTCTTGATCTTCATCAGCAGCTATCTTCATCATCTTCAGCAGCATTCATGGCTACACCCAGGAAAAGCAACATATCATATCATTTCTTTGAGCCTGTGTTGACTGGTATCAGGCTGGTCCAGTCACTTATCACCCCTGACCACATCCCATTATTCAGAGAGCATTAAGGGGGTATCCTGGATATGGTCAAAGACCTAGACCCTTCTCAGAGGAGTATGATCCACACCTGCCTACAGTTTTATGACCCTCCTTTGAGGTGCTTCACATTCCCAAACTTTCAGCTGGGACCTCTGCTGGAGGAGTTTTCATCATTGATTGGAGTACCTGTCAGGGGTGGTATCCCCTTCAACCCAGAGATGCCAGCTCCCAGCAATGGAGAAGTAGCAAAAGCACTGTAACTAGAGCCTGCCTTGATTGAGCAAAACATGACAACAAAAGCTGGGATCCCTGGTTTGCACTTGGATTTCTTGATTTCCCACGCCATCCTGAAGGCCTCTTTGGGAGAATGGAGGGCAGTTTGTGCATTGTTAGCCCTCAGCATATATGGGGTTGTACTGTTTGCAGATGAGCCCAAATTTATCAGCAAGAATGCCATTCATCTTTTCCTTCTGAGGAACCCAGTACCCACCTTGCTGGGAGATTTCTATTACTCCATTCATCAGAGGAATGAGAAGCAAAGAGGGAAGTTGGTGAGATGTTGTGCTCCTCTGTTTCACACTTGGCTGCTCAAACACCTACCTAAGACATATGCCTTCCTGAATCCCCGGCAACAGAAGAATTGGGCTAAGAGGCTCATTGCTTTGACTTCATATGACATCAGATGGTGCATCCAGAGCACCAAAGGCAAGGATATCATCACCAGTTGTGGGCAATACCCAAATGTACCTCTGATAGGAGTAAAGGGTTGCATCAACTACAATCCTTTGTTGTTTAAGAGACAACTGGGCTATGCTTTGGTTCACCCTCCTAGGGTGCAAGATTTAGCTGAGACCCTGTATTGTGAAGTAAAACCTAATTCAGCTGTTGTTAGGTAAGCATTCTGGGCTTGGGACAACATCCAGACAAAAGGGATAGCCATTCTAGGGAGGTGTAATAACGTTGCTTCAGCTCAGTACTATGACTGGTCCCATGCTAGAGCTCAGATTACTGGAATGCCCTTCACTTTGGAGGACATACCTGGACCATCTACAGTACAGCCAGCAGCCACTGTCGGCCTGGAAGAATTTGAGAAACTGAAGGAAAGGAATGAGAATCAATCTCAAGCTCTGAAGAAAACCCTTTGGGAAAGGAGTGATGGTCTTCTGGACATTGAGAGGTTGGAAAAGCTTAGGGTGGAGCATCTGGCCAAGATTGAGAAAACAGAGGACTACATCAAGAAATCAAGAGCTGGGGAGCAAATATTGAAGAATGCCTGTAAAGAGGCCAAGCTTCAGAAGGCTAGGACTGAACTCTATCTACAAGAAAGTCAGGCTAGGTGGGTCAGGATCACTGAAGCCCGGACACAAGAAGATAAGAGAACTCAAGCCAGGATTGAACAGCTAGAGGCCAATGAAAGGAAACAGCAGGAGGCTTTGCTGACAGCCCAGAAGGAGATTTGAGAGTTGAAGCTTAGGGCTGGTTTGAAGAGATCAAAAGATCAGGACAGGCACAAGAAGCTGACCACTGCCATTGCCACTAGGAACCTCCTCATCAGGACTATTACAGAGCACCCAGCTGGCCCAGTAACTGAGGCACTTTTGAAGGAGGTGAAGGAGGATGAGTTTGGACTAGATGTCTGACTTTTTTATTGTTGTTACTTTCCATTTTATGTACTTTTCACCCTTCAGGGGCATGTGTTGTAAAAAACAAACTATGTATGATTCACCATTTGTAATATATTTGTTGGTTTGTTTTCATTGGGTTTCTCTTCTCAAAGCAACATCAAAGCATCTTCCTCGAGGTTTGGGAAAAGTCAAAACCAAGAACCAAGCCGGATACCTTGGAAAATAAATAAGCATATTGCATTGCATACTAACTTTTACTTTGTTTTGTAGGTTTTGTTTTTGTTTGTTTCTAACTTTGCTTTGACTTCAGGAAATATTGCTCGCAGAAGAGTGTTCCCTGTCAACCGTGCACACCGGTATCCTACTCGCAACAACCTTCCGGGTATTATCATGGAGAAAGTACAGCAAGACCTGACTGAGGTCAGAACCCAGATGGCTAATGAAAGAGTGGAGATGAGAAACCAAATGGCCCAATTCATGACTGTGATGACTGGTTTGGCTCAGACCCAAGAAAGGCTAAGGGCATTGGTAGAAAGACAAACCCCCGAGGAACCTCATCCTGGAACTGGAGGAACAAGTAATAATGAAAGGGGTCAGCCTCATGTTAATCCACCTGTATTTGGACCTCATCTAGATCCGGAAGTCAACATCCCGGGTAATGTACAAGGAAATACTACTGGGGGAAGGATCTTGCAAGAAGACCCCCAAGAGGAGCAATTTACTGTCATGGGAGCTGGAGATGAAGTCTATGATAGGAGGTTTGATGAAATTGCTGAGAAGTTGAGATCTCTGGAGTCTCAAAATTCCTTAGGCTTCGATGTAATGGATATGGGGTTAGTGGATGGGGTAAGAATTCCCCACAAGTTCAAACCCTCGTGCTTCGAGAAATACAATGGAACCTCTTGTCCACGAACTCACCTGCAGTCTTTTCTGGGGAGACTTAAAGCATATACCATGGATGAAAAGTTGTGGATGTTCTATTTTGAAGACAGTTTGACTGGGGCTTCAAGGGATTGGTATTCACACTTGACCAGAGCTACTATCAGATGCTGGAAGGACTTAGCTGAAGCCTTCATCAGACAATACCAATACAATCTGGACATGGCTCCTAACAGGACCCTCCTAATGGGAATGTCTCAATCTTCCAGAGAAAGCTTCAGGGAATATGCCCAAAGGTGGAGACAGCTTGCTGCTGCTGTCCAGCCACCCATGTCGGAAAGAGAAATGGCCGACATGTTCATGAATACTTTGCAAGGAACATACATTGATAGACTGGCTGCCTTTTCTTCCACCAGTTTTGCTGACGTAGTTATAGCCGGTGAAAGAATTGAAAGTCTGCTAAAAATGGGCAAAATTTCTGATAATGGTGCAAGTTCGTCCAGTAATCCCAGGAAGCCTTTTGTGGGACCTCGAAGGACCGGTGAGACAAATTCCATTCATGCCAGCAGGAGTAGACCTCAGTATGTTCACAGATTAATAGCAGCTGTCACTATTCCAGCTCTGATTCCTCAGCAACCAGCATATCAACAACAACAACAACCCCATTATCAACAGCAAGTTCAATACCCGCCACAAAGAACCTACAACAATAACAGCAACGACCCTTTCAGCAAAGACCATCACAGGCAAATAGGGTGATTGACCCTATCCCTATGCCTTTTGTTGCCTTGTTGCCACAACTCCTGAAGCTTAACTTGGTTGAGTTAAGGACATTGGCACCACCAGATCCCTCCAATCTCCCAAAGAATTATGATGTCAACGCCAGATGTGCTTTCCACTCCAATGCACCTGGCCACAATACTGAGAAATGCAGGGCTTTGCAAATGAAAGTTCAAGATTTGGTGGATTCTAAAGCCCTCAACTTCGCACCTCCTCCAAATGTCAACAGAAATCCTATGCCTAATCATGGTGGGCCGAGGATTAATGCCATTGAGGAAGACAAACCATCTACTTTGATCACCAGTGTTGCACAAATTCGAACACCTCTGGTCGAAATTAAAGCTCAGCTTCTAGAGTGCCAGGTGTTCCCCGGATGTGAGCTCGGTTGTAGGTATTGCAACATTGCAGTCAACGGGTGTGATAATTTGAGAAGCGACATAGATGGTCTTATCAAGGATGGTATCCTTCAGATCTCGACAACGGCGCCTACAAATCCAGCAATTCCTTTGACAACAATTCCTGATTCTTCTACAATAGCAGCAACAATCATTCCCACCGATTCATCAATATCATCAGCAATTGCTCCATCCATCACTTCAACAAATCAAATGTCAACAACCATTTCTTCTACAACATCAGGATCCTTTTTATCAGCAGAATCTTCTACAACGCCAACAGAAATTAATGAAGACGTCTCAGCAGTCACAATATACTACAACCCATCAAATGTTCCTCCCAGCAACAATTTCCAACAACAAGCAGTGGCACCTCCCGCCAGATCAACAGTCACAATTTACTACGATCCGCACACCATTACAATACCCTCCTCTGCGGCAGTCAGTCCAGTTACTATCACGGTGCCTGGACCGGTTCCCTATGAAAGCAGTAATGCCATACCTTGGCATTATGGCTCTGATCTCTACTGCAACGGGGAGAAAATCACTTTGGATTCTTCAACCTCTTCTCCATAAATTGATAATGTTGGGGGAGGCGGAGGCTTCACCAGAAGCGGACGCCTTTTTGCCTCACAAGTGCAAAGACCTAATGCTGAAGCAGAAGTTGCTGCCAAAGCAAAAGGGAAGAGTGTGGTATTTGAAGAGCCAGCTGTCAAAGAGACTCAGAAGACATCTTTTGAACAAGATGTAGACGAGTTTATGAGAATCATAAAAAGAAGTGATTACAAGGTGGTGGATCAGCTTCACCAAACTCCCTCAAAAATCTCCATATTATCTCTGTTGATGTGTTCCGAAGCTCATAGGAATGCATTATTAAAAGTCCTGCACGCAGCATACGTACCAGAGGAGATTACTGTTAATCAGCTAGAAACTGTGGTGGCAAATGTCAACACCAGTCATGGACTGGGCTTCACCAATGCTGACTTAACAACATAGGGACGTAACCACAACAAGGCTTTACATATCACCTTGGAATGCAAAGGTGTTGTTCTATCTCATGTACTGGTGGACACTGGGTCATCACTCAATGTTCTACCAAAGAAAGCCTTAGTGAAGCTAGAGTATGATGGCTTGGCACTGCGTCCGAGTAATTTGGTGGTGAGAGCATTTGATGGCTCTAAAAGATCAGTGCTTGGAGAGATTGATCTGCCTGTGATGATTGGCCCGCAGACCTTCAAAACTACCTTCTATGTGATGGACATTCATCCGGCCTACAGTTGTTTGTTGAGTAGACCCTGGATTCATGCCGCTGGCGCTGTTACATCTACCCTTCACCAGAAGCTGAAATTCGAGTGGGAAGGCCAGATCATCACCATCTGTGGGGAAGAAGACATCTTTGTTAGCCATCTGGCTACGTACAAATACATTGAGATGGATGGAGAGATCCATGAAACTATGAGCCAGGGGTTTGAGGCCCTGAACATTAATGAAGCATCTGCTGTACTGGGAACCTCCATAACATCATAACAGCAAGCCCGAAAGGTTGTTGAAGAGGGTACTGCCCAAGGCTGGGGCAAGCTATTGCCCGTGGAAAAGAAAGAAGACAGATTTGGGTTGGGTTACAGACCAACTCAACAATATCAATCATAGGCTGCAAAAGAGCCCAGTTTTGTCAGCGGGGGGATGCTCACCCCTGATGCTATGAACAACTTGGAAGACGAGGAGGAAAGCGACCGCAACCTGGAGAGCTGGATACGTCCAAGGATCCCGGGGAGCCAAGTCCTTAACTGGTCTTCCCAGGAAATTATAAGGGTTACTCCTGCAGAGTAATTATTATTTCCTGTATTTTAAAGCATGCATCAAGTCTTGCATCTTACCCAAGATGACAAGACTCATTTTGTAATCGGGCCATCTTGTAATTTTTGTGCAAATGGATTAATCAATGAATATCGTACATCTTTTGCAAATGAGTCTTTTCCTTTTTCGCTCATTGTTTTTCATTTTTCTTTTTGTACAAAAATAAAATGGCAATGTTTTTCAAAAATGATAACTTCATTTCACTTTTTCTAAATAAGACAAAATCGATCACTAAAATAAACCAATCTAAACCCTTGCAGAAAGTGCCTTCCAGACTGCACAGACAACAACATTGTTATGACTTCGTATGACTTTGACAATCCAATCAATCAAGCCGATGAAGGGGTTGAAGAAGATTATGAGCTACCTGAAGAGCTAGCCAGGTTGTTAAGGCAAGAGGAAAAGGTTATCACCCCTCATCATGAGGAGATTGAAACGGTTAATCTTGGTACGGAAGAAGACGCGAAAGAAGTTAAGATCGGGGCCTGCCTACAAGACTCAGTGAAAGAGTAACTGATTGACATGCTTCGGGAATACGTGGATGTTTTCGCCTGGTCTTATCAGGATATGCCAGGGTTGGACACCGACATTGTTATGCACAAGCTGCCTTTGAAAGAAGACTGTCCACCAATAAAATAGAAGCTACGTCGTACTCGCCCAGATATGGCAATGAAGATTAAAGAAGAGGTACAGAAGAAGTGGGACGCTGGTTTCCTTGTTGTAACTAGATATCCGCCGTGGGTCGCTAATATTGTACTTGTGCCTAAGAAAGATGGCAAGGTGAGGATGTGTGTAGACTACCGGGATCTGAACAGAGCCAGCCCAAAAGATGATTTCCCTTTACCTCACATTGATGTATTGGTTGATAATACGGCTCAGTTCTCGGTGTTCTCCTTCATGGATGGATTTTCAGGATACAATCAGATCAAGATGTCACCTGAAGACATGGAGAAGATAACTTTCATCACACCCTGGGGCACATTCTGTTACAAGGTGATGCCATTCGGACTGAAGAATGATGGTGCAACTTATCAACGGGCTATGGTAACGTTATTCCATGACATGATCCACAAAGAAATTGAATGTTATGTGGATGACATGATTACCAAGTCCCTCACAGAAGAAGACCACCTGGTGAATCTGCTGAAATTATTCAAGCGTCTGAGGAAGTACCAATTGAAGCTAAACCCCAACAAGTGCACATTCGGGGTACGATCCGGTAAGCTGCTGGGATTTATTGTGAGTGAAAGAGGGATTGAAGTTGACCCTGATAAAGTTAAAGCCATTCAGGAAATGCCTGCACCGAAGACAGAAAAAGAAGTTCGGGGCTTTCTAGGTAGATTGAACTACATTTCAAGGTTCATATCTCACCTTACAGCAACCTGTGAGCCTTTGTTCAAGCTGTTAAGAAAAGAACAAACGGTTAGGTGGAACGAAGACTGCCAGAGGGCTTTTGACAAAATCAAAGAATACTTACAAGAGCCTCCAATCCTTATGCCTCCAGTTGAAGGAAGACCTCTAATCATGTACTTGACAGTATTAGGAGAGTCAATGGGGTGTGTGCTGGGCCAGCATGACGAGTCTGGTCAAAAAGAGTATGCAATATACTACCTAAGCAAAAAGTTTACCGACTGTGAACAACGTTATTCACTACTCGAGAAAACTTGTTGTGCTTTAGCGTGGGCTGCTCGCCGACTAAGGCAGTATATGTTGACCCACACTACCTTATTGATCTCAAAGATGGACCCAGTCAAGTATATTTTTGAGAAGCCAACACTTACCGGACGGGTTGCAAGATGGCAAATGATCCTCACAGAATATGACATCCAGTACACATCCCAGAAAGCCATCAAAGGCAGTGTATTGTCTGATTATCTTGTTGAGCAACCCATTGATGATTACCAGCCTATGAGATTTGACTTCCCTGATGAAGACATCATGTTCATAAAAGCAAAAGATCATGAAGAGCCTGTTCACACTGAAGGGCCTGACCCGGAAGAAGAATGGACTATGATGTTTGACGGGGCTATTAACATGAATGGTCGTGGTGTTGGTGCAGTACTCATTACACCTAAGGGAGTTCACATGCCTTTCTCGGCAAAACTCACCTTCAACTGCACTAACAACGAAGCTGAATACGAAGCTTGCATTATGGGTCTTGAGGAAGCCATTGACCTCAGGATCAAGACTTTGACTGTGTTCGGAGATTCAGCTCTGGTAATTAATCAAACCAATGGCAAATGGTACACCCACCAAGATCATCTGATACCTTACAAGGATTATACAAGGAGGTTATTGACTTTCTTCACAACAGTCAAGCTTGAGTATATCCCCCGAGATGAAAATCAGTTTGCAGATGCTCTGGCTACCATTTCATCCATGATCAAAGTTCAAGCTGCCAACTTTGTGCCTCGAATTTCAGTATCCAGACTTGACAGACCAGCATATGTATTCTCAGCAGATGTTGTTAAAGATGATAAGCCTTGGTTCCACGACATTAAGTGCTTCTTGGAGGATCAAACATACCCACCTGGGGCATCTTCCAATGACAAGAAGACATTAAGAAGGCTAGCTGGTAGTTTCTTCCTGAATGCTGATGGTTCCCTGTACAAGAGAAACTTTGATATGGTACTCCTCAGATGCGTTGATAGGACAGAAGCAGACTTGTTAATGCACGAGGTGCACGAAGGATCCTTTGGTACCCATGCCGGAGGGGATGCAATAGCTAAGAAGTTGCTAAGATCAGGCTATTACTGGATCACAATGGATGCAGATTGTTGTGCCTATGCCAGAAAATGCCATAAATGCCAGATTTATGCAGATAAAGTGCATGTGCCTCCCAATCCTCTGAATGTGATGTCTTCACCCTGGCCCTTTGCCATGTGGGGCATTGATATGATTGGAAAGATTGAACCGACTGCTTCAAATGGCCACAGATTCATCCTGGTTTCCATTGACTACTTTACCAAGTGGGTCGAAGTAGCTTCATATGCAAATGTTACAAGGCAAGTGGTAGCTCGATTTCTGAAGAGAGACATCATCTGTCGGTATGGAGTTCCCGAGCGAATCATTACTGATAATGGTTCCAACTTGAACAACAAAATGATGGCAGAACTATGTCGGGACTTCAAGATCCAACACCACAATTCTTCTCCTTACAGGCCAAAGATGAATGGCGCTGTTGAGGCAGCTAATAAGAATATCAAGAAGATTGTGCAGAAGATGGTAGTTACCTACAAAGACTGGCATGAAATGCTACCATTTGCCTTGCATGGGTACCGTACGTCAATCAGAACATCCAATGGGGCAACACCGTATCAGCTTGTGTATGGTATGGAGGCAGTCCTATCTGTTGAAGTTGAATTAACCTCCCTGCGAGTACTAATGGATGTTAAGCTGAACGAAGCAGAATGGGTCCGGTCCCGATACGAACAACTGAATCTGATTGAAGAGAAGAGATTGGCTGCAATCTGTCACGGGCAGCTATATCAGAAAAGGATGAAGAAAGCTTTCGATCAGAAAGTCAGGCTCCGAGAGTACCAAGCAGGAGATCTTGTGCTGAAAAGACTCCTCCCTCCTCATACAGACCACAGGGGCAAATGGACTCCGAATTACGAGGGTCCGTTCATAGTAAAGAAAGTTTTCTCTGGCGGAGCACTGATGCTCAACATTATGGAAGGTGAAGATTTCCTGTCCCCTGTGAATTCAGATGCAGTTAAAAAATACTTCGCATAAAATGACCCGCTGGACATAAAAACAGAATGTAAGTCCAGGCAAAAATAGGGCATCCCGGCGAGTCAAAAACAGAATAAAAGACTCGGGAAAAAATAAGGGAAAATAAAAAGAAAAAATGTGTACACTTGCTGAGTTGAAAAGCCGCATTGGACAACTCAGGCAAAAAATGGGTATCCCGGTGGATTGAAAACCCGAAAGGGCGATCCACGCAAAATAAGGGAATAAGCGAACAACTGCATTCTGAATTCGTCTGTATCACTTACAATGTGGTAAGCTCCGAAAGGATCAAGCTTCGGTCAGAATCAGCCCCCTTCAAAAGCAAGATGAGAAGAACGTCAAACGTCATACAAGTCATAGCAAAAGGGAAGCTCCGTGAAGCGTCACCAACATTGCCAGCACCTTTTTGTTTCTCAATTTGTAACAATCCCCTCATTTCAGGAGATCCGTTTCTTTGACTGTATCTTGCCAATTCAGGGCACACGAATTAATAAAATCAGATTTTCAGTCATATTTCGTCTCGTACTCTTTTATTTGCAAGATGTCCGATGTCATTAATATATTGATTGCATAAATATAGATGTGTCTTTCTTAAAAATACGTGCTTACAAGAAATATACTTACTCCCGGGAGTGTCTAAATTCCTATGATGGAATCCAGTAAGGAATACCTCGGGGTATTTCTGCGTTTCTTTGTCTTTACAGGATTGCAGGAGTTCAAAGCACAACATGGGGCATGAAGGCTTCTCCCTAGTAGGCTTCCAAATCATTGTTTCCTCATCACACCTTCCAAACAGCACCAGAGATGCTTTCCCCCTATCAGAGTTGTCGGGCATCATTTCTCCAGCATTTCCTTCAAGGGGCAGCACCTGAAGGTGTTCATATCCCCAGCTGAGTTGTCAAGTATCATCCTCAGCAGGATCCCCACAAAAAAATCTCTAGGAAGATCTTTCAGTGATCTCTCTCCTCCCCCATCCAAGTTCTAGACAGGGAACTACCTCCCCACAGAGTTTCAGCCTCTATCCAGAAGAGCAACGCCTGAAGATCTCACAACAGGGTGACAAAAGCTTCTACAAACCCCAGCTGGGTCCCTCATTACCGAGATAGGTCTATCAGCGATCTAGCTCCCCATGTAGAGTCAGATATGTCAGATCTACCAATGATCTTATCCCCAGCTTGGATATCCACTTCAAGCAGATCAGCAAGAGATCTCCACAGCAACGGGATCAGAATCCCGGATCAGTATCTTTGCATAATCATAGCATTCGCATCATATTTTCCCCACAGAGCGTAGCATTCCGTCTAATACGGAGCATTACGGCAAAAATCAAACATAGGGCATAATCATAAGCCATGTTCTGAATCAAACACTTGTAAATACCGACAATCCATCAACAATATACAGAATATTTCCCAGTTTCCTCACCAGAAAGCCAAAGCATTTCCCTTAAAGATACGGATACATGCTCCCTTTGGCACTCGTCCGTGTCATCATTCCCCAGTAAAATTGCCCGAGCAAACATATGCTTAAACAGTACAGATACTTCTTGACACCCGTCCGTGTCATATCCCCAGTAGAAAGCCAAAGCGTCCCCTTTGCATTCACTAACGCAGATACATGTATATACAATTCCTTGACACCCGTCCGTGTCACCTTCCCCAGCATAGTTACCTAAATACTTTGTAAATCAAACGCTTGTTTATAATACACTTCTTCCTTGACACCCGTCTGTGTCCTGTTCTCCCTAGCAGGTTGAACACTCGTCTGTGTCTCACTCATACTTATTACTCATTGTTTACTTATACAGATACTCGTCTGTATCTTGTATGTGCCACTTAAATCCCCTCAGATTCGACACTCGTCCGTGTTCTTTGTTAACCAGTTGATACTCGTCCGTATCATCATCTCTGAACATGCGTCAAGCGTTTGTTTCTACTGATACTCGTCCGTATCATAGTCTTAAGGATGCTTGTCTGCATCTTTAATCTATACACAGTGTCAAACACTTATACCTTCATCTTTTGAATTTAGACACTCGCTTGTGTCTACCCTTCCCCAGAAGAATCCCCAACAAATCTTGTTGATCTATTTCTTTCTATCTGACATTCGTCTTATGTCATGATACCTTTTCGGCAGCCGTACCCTGCCACGTGATCGTCCTTCACCTTTTTGATGATCGTCCTTCATCACCCCCAGTGGAGTCTCTATTCATTGGAACCCCTCCTTACCCGACATTCGTCCTATGTCGTGATATTTTTAGCAGTCGTCCCCTGTTAGGTGATCGTCCTTCACCTTTTGATGATTGTCCTTCATCATTTTATCCGATGGTCGTCCCCATCGTGGATCTTGTTATCTGACATTCGTCCTATGTCACGATAAACCCTGAGAGCAGCCGTACCCTGTTAGGTGATCGTCCTTCACCTCTTGATGATCGTCCTTCATCATGTTTATCCGATGGCCGTCCCCATCGTCGACTCTTTCTATCCGACATTCGTCCTATGTCGTGATACTTGCGGAAGCCGTACCCTGCCAGGTGATCGTCCTTCACCTTAGATGACCGTCCCTCATCTTATCCCCAATAGAGCAGCCGTCCCCTGCTAGGTGATCGTCCTTCACCTTTGATGACCGTACCTCATCATTTATTTCATTCATACCTTGAACCTGATGGTCGTCCCCATCATTCACTTTACCTATAATCCCCAGAGAGTCTTATAGCTTTACCTGATGGCCATCCCCATCATAATCTCTTACATCCCCAGCTTGTCGGCCGTCCCCGTCATTGCTTTATTTCCCGCATTTTCCCCAGCATGTCGGTCGTCCCCGTCATTGCTCCATTCCCCAGTAGTCGTCCTCTGCTCGACGCTCGTCCTCCGTCGCTCGCACTTTATAATCATACTTTATTTTCTTTTACAATCTATATCCCTTTTCTTCTTCATTCTGTGAGCGCAAATTTTGGACTGTCTTTGGTATTCAACCACAAGTTATCTTTTTTGCCTGTTAAAGTTGTTGCTTACACCCTGCACAACTAACTCATGCTTGAATAGGGGCAGCTGTAAACACCCCAAATTTGCCCTCACTCTTTTCACCATGGCTTGTGATCTTTTCATGTGCATAAGTTCAATCATAGCATCTCATATTGCATTTTCATTCACTGCATTGGTTCTAAGTCATCTGCATCTAGGGTTTGTGATCTGAGCCATCCCTAAGCCATTTGAGCCACTCCAAAGGTATTCAATCACTTCAAAGGGGTCCATGTATGTTCAAGAATCATATTATACCCTCACAAAGTCAAGAAAGTAAAAAAATCACAAGAACTGAGCAAGGGATGGAAGCAGAGTCAGGTTTAACTACACAGATGACCTAAAATTAGGGTTTTGGTTTCAAAGGCCATAACTCCAAATTTTTTGGTCATTCTTGTTTCTATTGGTCTCTATATGTTATGAGGATCATGCATATCAATTTTCATGAATAAATTCAATGGGGAAGGCATCTGATCAAAGGTTGACTTCTTGGGCAAATCAGTGCAAAAGCAGGGCATCTGAGGCCCCCAATGACTCAACCAAAGGGTGTTCTCCATCATTTTGAATGTGTATGATCTTTATTTGATCATAGAAGGTGTTAGAAGTTCACAAAATTGAAGAATTTCAAGCCATTTGCAAAGTTGCTTTTTTGGGAAAGTGACTTGTAATGAGAACTTGCCATTTTGGGAAAGTTTTTCAACCTCCTCTTTTTGATTCAAAAATGCTTCAAATGAAAGAAATTTGGTCATGAAAGTTGTAGAATGGATCCTCCCATTTTCAAAAAGTACAAGAACTCATTCTAATTCATTATGGATCAAAAGTTATGGCTTGTCAAAGTTGGGGAAAATCATGAAATTTTCACTTTTGTACCAAAGAAGCAAAGTTGCAAAACCTCATGCCAAGGCAAAATGTGACTTCAAATGGACTTCTATGCATTACACAAACATGAACCATGACCTAAAAATCAGAATGCACCAAAGAATCTCCAAGTTTCATGACTTGTGCATCAAGAAACTTCAAAAGGGCCAAAAGATCACAAAATTGCAAAACCACACATAAACCCTAATCCACTTGTTGCATTGCCTCAAATTCATTTCCATGGTTCTCCTTGATCACAGCTGAGCCAAGCCATGCCATTGTACCATGACTGAACCAGCCCATACCTCCTCTTACACAAAAGTTGACTTTTGGCAAAATGGCCCATACCAATCAAGCTAGGCCAGCAACAACTCTCTGACCTATCCAAACTTGATACATGGACAAAATGGAACTCAACACATAACACAACATAGCCTAATCTCTCCCACAAGTCAGCATCCTCAAAACTCACCTCTTATGCATTTTCATTCGAATCCCTCCATACAGGCTTCAAACATCAAAACAAACTTCACAAAACCATTCGCCATGTTCCTCTGATCATTTCCCAATCCTCATTTGTCCCTGAAACCACCCCAAGCAGAAACACGATTTTCCACCCCTCCTAAACATAACTTCATCAATCTCTCAAACCAGCCAAAAGAAATTCCAAACAAGCATTGCAAGCTTCTCAGGGGGTTCATTAAAGGCATCTTGGACCAAAGAAGCAGCCAGAAAGTTCCAAAGATCAAAGCTCCAGTTCAGGTGAGCTCAAGAACAATTTTTCCAGAAACTTGTTTTTAAGTTACTAAATGGTTTTTTATGCTTCACTGATCATGTTGGTGTGTTTTGTTTTGAAAATGGTTGAGAAATGAGTATGTATTCATGTTCTGAAATTTTTTGACCTAGAACTGTTTTGATTCGATTCTCACTTTTGATGTGTTTTAAATGTTGTTTGTTTGTTGATTCTTAATGTATGATGTATGGGGATCATTTCTGGGCAGAGAGATTGGATTTTAGAAGTCTAGGGAAGAAGATAGCAATTTTCAGGGAGAGGTGTGGTCGGAGAAGATGACCGGAGGTCATTTCCGGCCACCTGAAAGTCATTTGCGCATTAATGATGATTAGGGCTCAGTTTGAATGTGAACCATGGATTTTGTTGACCAGTGTTGACTCCCGCGCGTTTGTGTGGCTCAGATCACCCCATTAAGCCCTAATCCATGTCATTAACATAATTAATTGGGTTTTAGATTTAATTAGGTCATTTTGAATTACAGCCACTGGATCTGGCGCCAGTCAACTCCCTCCAAAACCATTTGAATCTCAGTCATGGATCTTGCATACTTCTCATAATTTCATTTTTTATTCATTTATTTTGTATTTAACTTCTACGAATTATTTAAAATAGTAAAAAACATTTAAAAATTCTGAAAATTTTTGTCGAGCATTTCATTAATTTTCAGAACCCAAAAATATTTTTATTTTTATTTTTTGCATTAAAAATTATTTTTAAATCATTTAAATGTTTATTTTTAATTAGTTAATGAAAATTAATTAATTAAAAATGCATTTAGGTATTTAAAAATCACAAAAAAAAATCAAATTGCATTTTAAAACATTTAGAAACATTATCAAACTCTCAAAACAAATTTCTTTTTGGTTCTTGAACTATTTTGGCCTTTTTCATTGGAATTAAATTCATTTAAAGGGAATATTTTTGTTCAAACTTAGAAAAATCCATTCTGCCTAACCATTGAGAGTTTGATGATGGTTCTTCTTGCATTGCATCCTTCATAGCATGTAGTTTATAGGATAAAATTGGTTTGAATTTATCTTCCATTTTCAATTTGTTTAGCATTTTTCCTTGTGAGGCATCCCAAACCCTAATTGACTTGAGAAATTCATAACTTGCACTAGGTTAAGAGTTAGGCCCCCTCCTTTGGGTAGTGAACTTGTGTAGGGTTAGGGTTCCTTTGATCCCATTTTCAATTTTTTATCCTACCATTTGCTTCTGGTTTTGAATTTTTGCATTGCATGTTGTATGTAAACCCTAATTTGTGCCTTCCTTTGCATCCATCTCTCATTTGCTTGCATTTAAGAACTTGCCATGACATTTTGTGCATCCACATGATTCATAATACATCTTAGGACATATTAGAATCATGTTTGATCATTGCATCTTTCATTTTCCATGTTATATGTCCATTGCATTTCATAAACTTTCATGAACTTCCATGGTTCAAGCATGTTTCATCTGCATCCATATCCTTGTATGATCATTCTCATGCCTTGCCTTGTGTTTGCATCTTCTCTTAGCATCATTAACATCATGTTTATGCTTCTGACTTTGGTTGCATCATGACATTTCATCTCATTTGCATTACATCTCATTTCTTTTGCTAACTTTTCAGGTGGTAAGTTGTTTTGAGAAGTGAATTTGCCTTCACTTCTCACAATCTCTTTTCATCTCTCTTATGCATCATTACTGCATTTTATCTGGTGTATTAGAGTGAGCTTGCTCATTCATGCTCTTTCCCACTTTCTTCCTTCAAGCAACTTGTCTTCTTAAGTGAAGCAAGTTGTCTTTCTTCTCTCTGCTTCTTCCTCCTTCCATTTGCTTCCTTCCTGGTGGTTTCTCTAAGATCTTCTTGCAAGCCTCATTAACCCTAGGAACCACTAAGCATGATAGCAATTAGGGTTTGATTAGTCCCCCATTTAGTTTTTGCCTTTGTGTCATCTTTGAGTCTTCTCCTCTCATCTCATGATCAAGGACTAAACCCTTAAGGCTTTAAGGCTTTGTGATTAAGCTTATGCCTGCATCCTTCTATTAGGATGGAGTGTATAACTTTAATCCTAAGTGTTAAACCCTTAATGTGTTTAAATCCTTTCATTAATCCATCTAATAATCATCAAGACATCAAACTTGTAACTCGGGCCTTGCATTAGGGTTCTAATTCTTCCTTAACCGGTTAAGAAGGACTAACCCTAGTGTTAATGGACAAGTCCCCCTCAAGTTGTCTTACAAATCATAAAATCCATTTATTCATCTTATCATTAACTAAAATCCATCTTAATAAAGGCTTTGTTTTGTCATGAGGTTAATCCCTAATCATGGATTAAGTTGAGGAGCCTTCCTCATCTTAAATGTTCTCATCTATTATCCTTCTATTAGGATGGTGTAATGAGTCCATTAAATCCCTGATTATGGCTTAAACTCATTACTTAACACTAAACAAAAACACCAAAAACATCTAAGTAATTGCAAGTAGGTTAATGATCTTAATCCTACATCATGGTGATTAAGTGTGAGGTGCTTACTTCATGCTTAAGGTATTCTCACTACCCCTAATCAGAGGGAGGATGTGATGAGTTTACTAACCCTTTGGTTTAGGCTTAACTCATTTTCCTATGACAAACTCCAAAAGCAATAAAAGATTGAAAACACAAAAACAAACAATAATCGTCTCCTCCGGGATTCTTTTCTCATCTCATTCACTCACAAACGAGAACTTGCTTCTTCCGTCTAATGCAAGACAGTTAGCACCTGAGCCAGACAGGTCATACACTTGAGCATAGACAAGTAAGCAGTTCACAAGTCAATTTATCTTTCAGTCTCTTTGAGTCGAACTACGGTGTTCTGAATTTCCTCATTGCACGAGAGGATACGTAGGCATAACTTAACAGTTATCGAACAAAAGTCTCTGTATATTCCCCCTCTTCTAGCTTTATTCTTTAAGCCTCATAGTCTTGAGCTTTACACTTTTGTTCTTACACTGACACTTCTCTTATACACTCCATACTTCTTTTGCACTAACACTTGCATTCTTTCCAGCTTTGATACACAGATTGCACTGACACTACCCTTTTAAAACACAAATATTTTAAGCGTGGATCCCGTCGAGTACGGCGGACAATCTGGGTGCTAATACCTTCCCAGGTTGTAACCAACTCCCTTTCTCAGTCTCTCCGGTTCGCGATCGTCTTATCCATCTTTTCTCAGGTCTATGCAGCATTACCTTTCCTTCGGGATAAAAATGCCTAGCTGGTGACTCTTTTCTCTTGAGTTCACCCTTATGTGTTCTCTCTCCTTTCGCCGACCGTTCGCGTCTGTACCCCATTTGACCAGGTGTCATTTGGTGGGAGCGACAGCTTGGCGACTCTGCTGGGGACCCTTATACTGTAACCAAGGCTTCTGGTTCTTTTTGTAGGTTCCTCCTAGCGCTTGTTTGATTTGTGTTTACTGGGGTGTTATGTGCTATGTGTGTTTAGTTATTTTGCTTTATTTATTGCTTTATGTACAGCTTTATTTACTGCTTTCTTTACAGTTTTACATTTTTCATACTGTCATGCTATCATTGCTGGATCTGGTTTCTGTTTTGGTGGGTGGGGTTCTATTGAGGGTTTAAGGTCCTATACCTGGGACCTGAGTGACACCTAGGCTAGAGTGGTTCATGTTCTTTCCCATTCCATTTCGGTCTGGTGCGGGAATATGAAACACGATTCAGATATGGGTTTCTTCTTGAGAACTCTGTGCTACAAATTTCCTGTAGTGCTAGGGCTATCTGGGAAGCCTGCTAAGTCTGGATAACCTTTATTATGACCTTCAGAAACTGAGGTGAATTAGAGGAGGATCTTTTATGGTTATTGTAAACACTGTACCTCCGGGTTAGAAGTGTTTACACTTCTCATAAATGATCCAAGTCTGAGGATCCTTATTTTAGAACACTACCTGTGAGGGGGTTGGGCTGTTTACAGGTTTGCAGGTACCTTTGGCCACATCATACCCTGTTACTTGCTTGATTAAGAGTACCTCATGTTGGACAGTTCTTGTGATTTAACCCTGGATATGTGACTCTTTATTTGAGTCCCCCACCTTGGTTACTGGATTTCTGAACCTCCATCTGGACTTCCTGAACATACATGGACTTTATATCAAGACAGATAATCAGATCCAGCTTGATCACAAACCCTTGCATATCATTTGCATACATCATCATTGCATCATTTAACATTTGTTTATTTGTTTTTCAGGGTATCCACATTATATCTGGCTTGGTTTTGACCCCTTCATCTGCATAGACCTATGTTTCATCAGTTATCTGCTTCAGCTATCTTCATCAGTTGCCTGCTTCAGCTGCCTTCATCACCAGCATCAGCCTATCAGTGGCTCATCTCCAGTATCAGTCTTGATCTTCATCAGCAGCTATCTTCATCATCTTCAGCAGCATTCATGGCTACACCCAGGAAAAGCAACATATCATATCATTTCTTTGAGCCTGTGTTGACTGGTATCAGGCAGGTCCAGTCACTTATCACCTCTGACCACATCCCATTATTCAGAGAGCATTATGGGGGTATCCTGGATATGGTCAAAGACCTAGACCCTTCTCAGAGGAGTATGATCCACACCTGCCTACAGTTTTATGACCCTCCTTTGAGGTGCTTCACATTCCCAAACTTTCAGCTGGGACCTCTGCTGGAGGAGTTTTCATCATTGATTGGAGTACCTGTCAGGGGTGGTATCCCCTTCAACCCAGAGATGCCAGCTCCCAGCAATGGAGAAGTAGCAAAAGCACTGTACCTAGAGCCTGCCTTGATTGAGAAAAACATGACAACAAAAGTTGGGATCCCTGGTTTGCACTTGGATTTCTTGATTTCCCAAGCCATCCTGAAGGCCTCTTTGGGAGAATGGAGGGCAGTTTGTGCATTGTTAGCCCTCAGCATATATGGGGTTGTACTGTTTGCAGATGAGCCCAAATTTATCAGCAAGAATGTCATTCATCTTTTCCTTCTGAGGAACCCAATACCCACCTTGCTGGGAGATTTCTATTACTCCATTCATCAGAGGAATGAGAAGCAAAGAGGGAAGTTGGTGAGATGTTGTGCTCCTCTGTTTCACACTTGGCTGCTCAAACACCTACCTAAGACAGATGCCTTCCTGAATCCCCGACAACAGAAGAATTGGGCTAAGAGGCTCATTGCTTTGACTTCATATGACATCAGATGGTGCACCCAGAGCACCAAAGGCAAGGATATCATCACCAGCTGTGGGCAATACCCAAATGTACCTCTGATAGGAGTAAAGGGTTGCATCAACTACAATCCTTTGTTGTTTAAGAGACAACTGGGCTATGCTTTGGTTCACCCTCCTAGGGTGCAAGATTTAGCTGAGACCCTATATTGTGAAGTAAAACCTAATTCAGTTGTTGTCAGGCAAGCATCCTGGGCTTGGGACAACATCCAGACAAAAGGGATAGCCATTCTAGGGAGGTGTAATAACGTTGCTTCAGCTCAGTACTATGACTGGTCCCATGCTAGAGCTCAGATTACTGGAATGCCCTTCACTTTGGAGGACACACCTGGACCATCTACAGTACAGCCAGCAGCCACTGTCGGCCTGGAAGAATTTGAGAAACTGAAGGAAAGGAATGAGAATCTGTCTCAAGCTCTGAAGGAAACCCTTTGGGAAAGGAGTGATGGTCGTCTGGACATTGAGAGGTTGGAAAAGCTTAGGGTGGAGCATCTGGCCAAGATTGAGAAAACAGGGGACTACATCAAGAAATCAAGAGCTGGGGAGCAAATATTAAAGAATGCATGTAAAGAGGCCAAGCTTCAGAAGGCTAGGACTGAACTCTATCTACAAGAAAGTCAGGCTAGGTGGGTCAGGATCACTGAAGCCCGGACACAAGAAGATAAGAGAACTCAAGCCAGGATTGAACAGCTAGAGGCCAATGAAAGGAAACAGCAGGAGGCTTTGCTGGCAGCCCAGAAGGAGATTTGAGAGTTGAAGCTTAGGGATGGTTTGAAGAGATCAAAAGATCAGGACAGGCACAAGAAGCTGACCACTGCCATTGCCACTAGGACTGAGGCACCCAGTTGGCCCAGTAACTGAGGCACTTTTGAAGGAGGTGAAGGATGATGAGTTTGGACTAGATGTCTGACTTTTTGATTGTTGTTACTTTCCATTTTATGTACTTTTCACCCTTCAGGGGCATGTGTTGTAAAAAACAAACTATGTATGATTCACCATTTGTAATATATTTGTTGGTTTGTTTTCATTGGGTTTCTCTTCTCAAAGCAACATCAAAGCATCTTCCTCGAGGTCTGGGAAAGGTCAAAACCAAGAACCAAGCCGGATACCTTGGAAAATAAATAAGCATACTGCATTGCATACTAACTTTTACTTTGTTTTGTAGGTTTTGTTTTTGTTTGTTTCTAACTTTGCTTTGACTTCAGGAAATATTGCTCGCAGAAGAGTGTTCCCTGTCAACCGTGCACACCGGTATCCTACTCGCAACAACCTTCCGGGTATTATCATGGAGCAAGTACAGCAAGACCTGACTGAGGTCAGAACCCAGATGGCTAATGAAAGAGTGGAGATGAGAAACCAAATGGCCCAATTCATGACTGTGATGACTGGTTTGGCTCAGACCCAAGAAAGGCTAAGGGCATTGGTAGAAAGACAAACCCCCGAGGAACCTCATCCTGGAACTGGAGGAACAAGTAATAATGAAAGGGGTCAGCCTCATGTTAATCCACCTGTATTTGGACCTCATCTAGATCCGGAAGTCAACATCCCGGGTAATGTACAAGGAAATACTACTGGGGGAAGGATCTTGCAAGAAGACCCCCAAGAGGAGCAATTTACTGTCATGGGAGCTGGAGATGAAGTCTATGATAGGAGGTTTGATGAAATTGCTGAGAAGTTGAGATCTCTGGAGTCTCAAAATTCCTTAGGCTTCGATGTAATGGATATGGGGTTAGTGGATGGGGTAAGAATTCCCCACAAGTTCAAACCCCCGTGCTTCGAGAAATACAATGGAACCTCTTGTCTACGAACTCACCTGCATTCTTTTCTGGGGAGACTTAAAGCATATACCATGGATGAAAAGCTGTGGATGTTCTATTTTGAAGACAGTTTGACTGGGGCTTCAAGGGATTGGTATTCACACTTGACCAGAGCTACTATCAGATGCTGGAAGGACTTAGCTGAAGCCTTCATCAGACAATACCAATACAATCTGGACATGGCTCCTAACAGGACCCTCCTAATGGGAATGTCTCAATCTTCCAGAGAAAGCTTCAGGGAATATGCCCAAAGGTGGAGACAGTTTGTTGCTGCTGTCTAGCCACCCATGTCGGAAAGAGAAATGGCCGACATGTTCATGAATACTTTGCAAGGAACATACATTGATAGACTGGCTGCCTTTTCTTCCACCAGTTTTGCTGACGTAGTTATAGCCGGTGAAAGAATTGAAAGTCTGCTAAAAATGGGCAAAATTTCTGATAATGGTGCAAGTTCGTCCAGTAGGCATAACTTAACAGTTATCGAACAAAAGTCTCTGTATATTCCCCCTCTTCTAGCTTTATTCTTTAAGTCTCATAGTTTTGAGCTTTACACTTTTGTTCTTATACTGACACTTCTCTTATACACTTTGCACTAACACTTGCATTCTTTCCAGCTTTGATACACAGATTGCACTGACACTACCCTTTTAAAATACAAATCTTTTAAGCGTGGATCCCGTCGAGTACGACGGACAATCTGGGTGCTAATACCTTCCCAGGTTGTAACCAACCCCCTTTCTCAGTCTCTCTGGTTCGCGATCGTCTTATCCATCTTTTCTCAGGTCTATGCAGCATTACCTTTCCTTCGGGATAAAAATGCCTAGCTGGCGACTCTTTTCTCTTGAGTTCACCCTTGTGTATTCTCTCTCCTTTCGCCGACCGTTCGCGTCTGTACCCCATTTGACCAGGTGTCATTTGGTGGGAGCGACAAGCATGAACCCAATCCACTATGAGCTTGCAGTTGTAAGCAACAGAAGCATGCATAAGTGCATGCATCGAAGACCAATATTATGTAAGATTATAATGCATGTTGCTGAGAATAAAAAAATGAGAATTATTTAAGAGTAATGCACCTTCTGTACAGAAAGATTGTGTATTTTCCCACCAATGGCACCATTCAGGGAAGAAGATGGATAAAAATCTATTAATGGAAGAAATAACCTTAGATCAAAACAAAAGATTCAGAATATTTAAAACTCAATACTTCAGATCCATACCTCAAGTCCCTTTTTTTACCAAGATCCACCACAAATATACCACGACGATACTGCATATCGCTGTAAATTCGTCGAAAAGGTCATAGTCTCGTCATCTTCCTCATTCTTGCAACAACTACAATCTTAAGTCAAAACAAAAGAGTATTATCGAGAAGAGCACGAAAGACGAAGATGAAGAAATATGAGGAAGAAGAAGAAAGTAGAAGGAGAGGAAACATATTGTGGAAGAATGAGAGAGAATAAGAAGAACGTGAAAGTGAAATTCTGAGAAGAATAAGAGGGCAGAAAAGAGAGAAGAAGATGAAGAGGGCGGAGAAACACATTAACGCAGAGAGAGAGAGAGAAGATAGGGAAGAGAAAAGTTGAATTGTTACATCTGTATTGGGGAGAGAAATAAGAAAAAATCGAATTAGTCAAATTAAATTGGAATCAGATAGAATCATGTGGCATCATCAAATAAACAAATCATGTCTTAATTGCATAAACAGGTAGTTGTAATAGAACAAATTAACATCATCAATGAAGAAAAATAATTTTTAGACACAAAATATCCCAATTTGATGAGATGTCGGAATATGAAAAAGGGGCATTATAGAATTTTTTAGCCAATTACTTTTTTATTTTATTTTTATATTATAGATTTAAGTCTATAAGAAAAAAAATCATGATGTTGACCACATTGTCACCATGACTAGTGGCTTGAGTTGCGCCACGCAGTTTCTGATCCAACCAAAACAACCCCAAAAACACTTTCATCAATGAATCAAATATGTTACTATTACCAACAAACAACCGTCTTAACCTCCATCTCTCACACATTCACCATAATGAACCTCTCTTCCACCTTCACACTTTCCCCAAAACAACACTCACTCTCATCCTCATTCTCAATCTCTCCCAATCCAATCCAATTCACCACCAAAACCCCAAACCCAACCAAACCCCCAAAAACCCTTCGCATTACAGCAACAACCATAAAATCACCCCAACAACTTCCTCCAAACAGTCCTCAACGCCTCCTCAAAGAACTCGAACAATATGATACCAAAAAACCAACATCACCAAAGAAAAAAGCACCTCCAAGAACCACAATCCTAAAACCCCCGCTACAAAACAAAAAACTCGCAAAGAGAATCCTCAATAGTCCTCAACTAACCCTAAACTCATTCCCCGTTTTGAGTTCATGTCTACCTCAGGCGCCTCTCGGAAAAACCGACATCGCGTGGATGGAATTTCACTTGATGGAAGTGAAGCAGGCGTTGGGGTATCCTTTGGAGTCTTTTGAGGAGATGCTTGGGGGAGAAGATAGCCCTGGGAAACAGTTTGATACGCTCTTGTATTTGGCGTTTCAGCATCCCTCGAGTAGGAAGGCGAGGCCCGTGAGGTGTGCGCAGTCGAGGTTGTTCTTTTTGGGGCAGTATGTGCTTGAGCTTGCTTTTGTAGAGTTTTTCTTGCAGAGGTATCCGAGGGAGGGGCCGGGTCCGATGAGGGAAAGGATTTTTGGGTTGATTGGGAAGCATAGATTGCCCAAGTGGATTAAAGCTGCTAGCTTGCATAATTTGATATTCCCTAATGTTGATATGGATAGGTTGGTGAGAAAAGAAAGGGAGCAAAGAGTCAAGTGAGTAAGCTTAGTTCTTTGTTATTGCAATGTGCTTTCTATAATTAGGAGGATAGTAATGATTGTGAAATTTTGTTTACTGTATCATGCATGTTCTGTGTAAAGTTTTAGTATAGATGAGGATATTGCATTGGATATGTGGTGAGACTAGGCAAGATAAGATTAAAAATAACAACATTAGAGAGAGTGTTGGGGAAGCACCTATAGTAGAAAAAATGGTGAAAAATAGACTTGGATGGTTTGGACATGTAGAGAGAAGACCGGTAGATTTTGTGGTAAGGAGAGTAGATCAGATGCAGAAAAGTCAAACGACTAGAGGTAGAGAAAGTCGTATAAAAACAAAAGAGAAGGTATTAAGAAATATCTCGAGATTAATGATTTAGATAGAAGCATAGTCCTGGATAGAATATTATGTCGAAAGTTGAATCATATAATTTACTCCACTTAGGGTGATAAGGTTTGGTTGTTGGTAGAGATTGCAGTCGGGTTGCGATCTCTGATATTGCAGAAAATTGCAGTCAAATGTGGTAGTCGGTCTCAATACTGTAGCCGCGGACCTTTATTTAATTATCTGGTTGTGTTTGGATTGTTAGACTATGTTTTGTTGTTATGTTTCGTTTTTTTTTTAATGGAGATTTTACTATGATATGTTATGTTTGGTATCCTTTGATTTATATATCCAATTATTGCTTTGTGTTTTTAAATTATTGTGGTAGTTGTCTCTGCTTATCTGGAAGAAAGCTCTTGATGTTTTGAATTGTAGTAGAATGTCATTATTTAGAATTTTCAAATGCTTTGCATCCAAGGAAAACAAACAAACTAAAGAAACAGAAAGTATGAATATATACACACATTTTAGGGGTAGTCTTTAATTGCGGATTTACTATTTTTTTATCGTTTGGGGAGAACTTTGACATGGGGCCATCTTGGTTGGAGTCACTTGACTAGACCGACTAGATTGATTGAACAGATTAATACGTTTTCGTTTTTATTTGCTTGTGAGTATCTGATTATTCGTCCCTGGTATTCTTTTGAGCGATGGAGACTTTGGATTTGAAAAGTATGTTGATGTTATTCTTCTTCAAACAGAATAAGCTTGACTAACACTGAAATTTGGACACGTTCTTGTACACTGGTGCCAGTTCTCTGGCTGTAATTGTGTTTTTGCCCGTGTATTATCCTCCATAACATGTGCCGTGAATTTGTGATATAAAAATTTGAGTACTTTTGTTGTGAGATCAAGGATCTCTGCATCTGGTGCCATAGTGCTTTCAAGGCAAAGTTATGATTCATGCATTGTAAATATTTAAATATGAGTGTGAGGGAGGAGAACTAGGGGAAAAAATTGATGACTGCACTCCGAGTATGATATACCTATTGTTGCTTTATTTGATGTATTTTTTGGACCATCTTAATCAACAGGGTTTTCTTAATGTAGTTTTCACATAACCTGTTTCTGAAAAATGTAATTTTCTCAAAATATCTACATTTTTTTTGTAAAAATAATATGTGCATTTGGCAGGTCTGTCTTTTGGGCTTTGTTTGGGGCAATCTATCTATGTTTTGGCATGCCTGAAGTGTATCGTGTTCTTTTTGAAGTCTTTGGAATGGATCCAGATGCAGAGGAATGCCAACCCAAATTGCGTAGGCAACTTGAAGACATAGATCATGTATCTGCTGAATTTGAAGGCAAATTAAGCTGGCAAGATATGGTTTCCTATAAGGCAAGTCCGTATTATTTTATTTTTTTCAAAAAAAATGTTAGTGCAGTGTATAAAGAACTAAATATTTGTGTTCATGCAATGCTTTTCAAACTTATTCTAGCTTCATTATAAATATGAATTTGTTTTTCTTTCTATTGCCAAATATGCATGCATAATCAATTCCATTCAACAAAATTTGTATATGATCTCTTTATTGAATTAATATACTTACTGTTCTCCATTCAGCCTCCTGCAGATGCCCTGTTTGCACATCCACGGCTGTTCAGAGCTTGTATTCCCCCAGGAATGCATCGATTTAGAGGAAATGTATGGGATTATGATAGCAAGCCCCGGGTTATGCAAATCCTTGGATATCCATTAGAAATGACCGATAGAATTCCAGAAATTACCGAAGCTAGGAATCTAGAGCTTGGACTTGGTTTGCAGGTAGCGATGTTGCCTCTCATTCTCTTTACCTCTACTGCTCTTGAACTTGGTATTAATCAGTATTAACTGAATTTTAATTAGTTTAATAGTTTAATCAGTATTCATTGAATTTTACAACATATCTTGAATTTCCACGCAATCTTCAATAGAAGATGGGAAGTCAAGTCAGTATCCTTGAAGGTTACTCTAGGTTCTGTTCTTAATTCTTATATTAATCAATTTCTTCTTGAATTGCAGCTATGTTTCTTGCATCCAACAAATTACAAATATGATCATCCTCGATTTTGTTTCGAGAGATTAGAATACCTTGGTCAAAAGATACAGGTAGACTCCTCATGTTTTCTATTCTACTATTTGATTGCATTTGTGGAATGAATGACACTCTTGCTTCATGGCTTACCATATAAATTAATTAATGTACTTTGGGTATTTGGTTAAGGATTTGGTGATGGCTGAAAGATTGTTGATGAAGCATTTAGATGCTCCGGGTTTTTGGATACAAGAGAGGCTCCGCCGCACTCTTATGAACAGGTATTGTGGAAGATATTTGAGGGCAAAACAACTCCACCGATATATTATATACCCTGAAAATGTTCGAAATAAGTATGAGCGCAATCATAGACTGAGAAACCCGGCCTCAGATTCTGTTCAACAAGCCCTTAACGGGCTTTCGTATGCAGTTTATGGGAAACCTGAAGTGAGACGACTAATGTTTGAGTTTTTTGATGTTGAGCAAGTTCAGCCTAAAAGGATTATAAATGTGAAGAGATAGTAGTGACACAGATTATTATGCACTTTCCTTTTTGCCATATCCTTCATCATTTTCTTTCTTCCTTTATTTTTTATTTCTTTTTTACTCACTTGATATAGGTGATCAACTTAGTTGTCAGAATAGGGGGAGTTTAGAATGTAAAATACCTTGTGTACTTTGTCTAGTTATTATAACAAAAATGAAGTGAAAATTATTCAACTCTCTAAGTTGATCATCCAATTACTCTCTTATTGTATGTTTTAGAAAATTGATTTTGAGTGAATTGAGTATGATAACTTGATTTTGGT
This sequence comes from Lathyrus aphaca, assembly GCA_963966055.1. Lineage (NCBI taxonomy): Eukaryota > Viridiplantae > Streptophyta > Magnoliopsida > Fabales > Fabaceae > Lathyrus > Lathyrus aphaca. The sequence goes on along the minus strand of OZ014522.1, from coordinate 458,376,703 downwards.
TAAAAATGATGGGATGTGATTTATGTTTTAGATAAATTTTTGTAAAAGTGAGAAACAATGAATTTCAACGTAAAAAAGCATGTTTTGATCCAAAAGCTATTAATTTTATGTATTAATAGAATCAATTTTGAAAAGCATTATTAATTTTATTTTAAAGTAGACAAGTACATCAGAATTAATTTTACACATTTAGAATCAATTTTAGAGGTGTGAAATTAATTTTACACATTTAGAATCAATTTTAGAGGTGTGAAATTGATTTTTGACTTGTTTGGTTCATCAAAAATAAAATTGAAGTTATGATTTATAGTTTTTTGAATTTGAATATCATTTTTACACTACAATTTACCACTCAACTCACTTTTGCATGAATTTATTGAAACATAAATTGATTATTTTCAACTCACTTTTAATTAGAAACAATTTTATACAATCAATTATTCCAAATAAAGTTTTGTCAATGATTAAACCGAATGATTAAACACATGGTTAATCTATGTCTGACTCCAAGTTTGGGGTCTCCATAATTAATTCTGAATTTGTAAAATTGATTCCGAAATGTTTGGTTGCTCGCTAATAAAATTGATTAGGGGTATAATTGGTTTGGTTTGGATTAGTTTTTGGTTAAAAAATCATCCGAACAAATGATATCTCTATCGATTTGTTTTATTTTGGGTTTTAGTGTTTTTTAGTGGAACCAAAGCAAACTAATTTATTTGGTTTGGTTAATCGATTTACAATATTTTTTTTAAATATTATATTCATCTGAATATTATTTGTTATCATATTTTTCTATTTATTTTATGATATTATTTTTTTCAAATAATATATTTTATATAATATAATTCATGCTTTACTTTTCAAACAATTTATAAGTTATTCTTAATCCATATGAAACATTAATATAGTTTTAGAGGATTTCTTAATACACCCCATGAGTTTCTTAAGCACCTTGTGTGTTGATAAAAATACCTCTTGGTTCCGGATATACAATTCAGGACGCATATTTTTTTTTTAAATGTTGATTTTTTTTATGTGCAAATCAGAAATTTTTCCTAATATGCACATCAGGAAAAAAAATCTTATACATTTTTATGTTTTTTATATAATTTTTGTATATTTTTTCCTATTATATAATTCCTTTAAATTATTACTTTTTGTATAAATCCTCATATATATTTTTTCCTATTTTGATAAAGTGATGGTATAAAGTGAAGAGATTAACATAAAAATGATTGATAAAAAAACATAAAAATGTATTAGGATTTTTTTCCTTATGTACACATAAGTAAAATTTCATGATTTACATTCGTAAAAAATCAATGTTAAATATTTCCTTATGAAATCAACTTGCATTTTTATGTTTTTTGTTTTATCAATCATTTTTATGTTAATATCTTCACTTTATACATTCATTTTGTGATTTTAATGTTTTGTACTTAGACATTAGAATATTTTTTACTCGGACGTTAGAGATTAATTGATATATTCTCTTTGTTTAAATATTTTTACATTATTTATAATCATTTATAATTGATATCGTAAATATAATTAATTATATTTAAAATTATTATATATTACTTATTAATATTATTTAATAATATTAATTTAAAATTAATTATATATAATCTTGATTATATATTATTTATTAATATAATCAAAATATTTCTTAAAAAAATAATTTTTACATATATAATAATTAAATATTTTTAAGAAATAGAATAAAAATAATTTTCACTATATTATTCCTATTGGAGTGTGATTGTTCAATTAAAATAAAATAAAATATAATTAAAAATTTTATAATATTTTAATCAAAATTTTAAATAATATTATTAAAAGTAATAATTTAAAGGAATTATATAATAGAAAAAAATTATACAAAAATAACATAAAAATGTATGAGGATTTTTTCCTGATGTGCACATTAGGAAAAATTCCTGATTTGCACATCCGGAAAAAATCAACGTTTTTAAAAAAATGGTGCGTCCTGATTTGCACATCCGGAAGAGAGGAATATTTTTGTCAGCACGCAAGGTACCTAAGAAACTCATGATATGTGTTAAGAAATCCTCTATTTTTATTGCATCATGAAATAAGTTCATTATTGAATACAAAAGTTGACACTTGGCATGAGAAGTTTGGGAAGAGATTTGAAAGCTTAAAAAATAAAATAAAACATTAAAAACAAAAGGTTTCGATACACATAAATTAACATGTTTCACACCTCAAACATACATCAAAACTATTTTGTAACACGATTATAAGTAAATCCGCTGGAGAAGAAACATAAAAGGTAAAAACAAAGTTGAAAACTAACGAAGAGAACTTGAACATGAATAAGGCAACTTTAACCTATAAGAATGACAGTGGCGAGTGAAACAATGACGACGGACAACAATTGTAGTAGTTTGGTGAGAGCAAATTTTTATGGCTTATGATTTCTATTTTTTTATGTTTTAAGTTTGATTTTGACTACATATTTTGTTCAAAGAAAGGAATTGTAAACGCAGATGGAAAAATGTTGGACCGATATAAAATTTGGGTTTAATAATGGGCTAAATAAAAGATTAAGTATATTCATAATCATTGATTTTGTTCATCGGTTTGACGGTTTCTAAAAATTAAAATTGAGAAACAAACCAAACCACGTTGATTTTGATTAGTTTGATTTGGCTTTTGAACCGAATAAAAAATAATTGATTTTTCGGCTTGATTTTATTTGTCGGTTTAATTGGTTTTTTTTATCCACTTATATCTCTGAAATTGATATTGTCTACATAACTGATTCTTTCTAACTTTATGTTATGATTTGTAACTTTTTAGTCAAAAAGAGATTTTATAATGTTTAACTCGCTTTTATATTTAATATATTTAAATATAAATCACTTTAAATTTAATTATTTTTATTGAGAAACAATTTTACAAATATATTAACGCAAAATCAATTTTTGTAACTCCAAAACTATTTTTGATAAAAAAAAGGACAAATTATATTTAATATATCAACAAAAACAAACTAATTTAACATTTTTTGTGCACAATATAAATAAATTTTAGAGTTTTTTTTTTTGCCTTAAAGAAAGATGTCAATGAAATAGAGTACACGGGGTACTCTTACCCGAATACAAGTCAGCAGAAACAAGGAAAAATTTCAAACTGACAAAAACTAAGATAAGAAACTAATGAGAGTCATGCTAAAATCTTGAAAATCAAAGTTTGTATAAGAAATATCTCCTATTAAAGATCACTTACAAGTTAACAATTTGATTGACCAAAAGATATCATTCAGGTTGCAAACAACACGATTGAAGAGAATAACATTTCTAGTTTTCCACAAACACCAAACGACCGCCAACCAAATGACTCTGTCTTTTCCTCTTTTAGTCTTTCTTTTAAAAAAAAACCGCACCAAGAGAGAAACCGCTTCCAAGGGGCCCTATGAAATACTCAGAGAATTCAATCTAACTTCACACAAGATCTCAAACTTTCTTAGAAATAAAACAATCAAACAAAAGATGGTTTAAATCTTCATCCGATTGAAAACATAAAAACATAGACATTTTCATGATTTGAAAGACATAAACCTCTCTTTTTTCAATTGATATTTCGTAGCTAACTTGTTTGATAAAGCCCTCCAATCAAATGCTTTTATCATAGTCAGAATCAATATCTTTCAAAAGTAACAGAAAGCTCGACATTGATCCTCCTCCAAATGATCTTGAACCTTGGCCTCCATGATGTGCTCATAACCTTCAATTGCAGAATAAATAGAATTATCTACATTGCTCCATAATACTTTATAAGCTGCTTCAACCATATGAGTTGATGTAGACAAAAAAAACTATAAGTTGTTGTAAACTTTGAAAAGAAGAGGATTGTTGTTGCAGATGAATATCAAAATCACCCAAAATTCAAAAACCATTGTGCCAAAAGCCTATATTATCCAGAATCTTGGTTCACATGATTAAGTTTAAATATGAAACACACCTTCAAATATTTATCGCAACAATGACAATGTACAATTTTACCATAAGGAATGTTGAAATATGTATTAATTTTTATGTTCATGAAGATAGAAATATATTCCTTCGCCATAATAATTAATCTCTTCATTTTATCATAAGTCGATTTTAGAAGGAAAAAATTGTCTTAAATGATAAGTTATTTTATAATTACCAATGAACTATTAATATTTATTTTATTGTTCTCTTAGATATATTTTATTTTCTATTCTTTCAATCATTTAAATTTATCTTTCTCATACAACTAATGAAGAACAATTTTATAAAATCATCATAATTTCTCCCTTTCATCCAATAATGATTACATTTCTTAAGAGGGTCACATGGTAGGTAATATGTGAAAGTGTTCAAGATAACTATAAAGCCTAATGTTTGGAGTGAGCTGAAGTGTTTAGATATGTTACAAAAAGGGAAGATAAAGGTAGTACTTCAAATGGTCTTTCCCCTTTCCATGATAGAACTAGAAAGTCGTTTTTTCCAACACTAAAAACTCGTTAAAGCAATTATAGCAGTTGTGACACCTAGGATTCTCTAAGGAAGAGATTGAGATTTCAGTAAGTACAAAATGTCAAAACGACTTATCATAAAAAATAGAGGCAGTATACAGATAAATTAGCTTGAATCTATCACTTAATTTTAATGTAGCTTATTTATCAAAAATAGATCAAACTTGATACTCAATCATACTTAACCATTTTGCATTCCTTGATTTTCATTTTAGGATAATTTGAATTTAACCATTTTGCAGTCCTTAATTTTCATTTTAGGCTTATATTTCAATGAGTTCTGAATTTTCTTACTTAAGGTTTTGCTATATTTGTGAACATCCACCACTTTCCTTAATTACCAAGAATTTTCATTTGGTAATTTGGCATACTAGACATTTCACTAACATCATTCCTTGCATGTAACCTCCTTACCTATTCCACACTCATTTTCCAATTCCTCACTTTCAACCTCATTATCATAACCTAACAAATTTTCAATACCCTATTCTAGGCTTCAACTGAATCATCAAATGTGACATCTAAGGCACTATCATAATGAAAGCTCACATAATCACTATCATCACCTGATTCAATACCAATGTTTCCAACATCATTTCCCTCTGCATTTTCCAACCCAACATCATTAACCTCGCTATCATTCATATCAACCTCAGTCCCATTTTCCTCGAGAAAATTGTCATCAATTTCACCCCCATTCACCTCAGCCACTTACTTCACCCTCTTTCACATCACTTTCATTCACTTAAACCTCATACGTCTCAACTTCATTACCTCCAACTAAATTCTCAGTCACCTTAGCCACATCACTTGTTGTACCTTTGACAATTTCCTCATACAATTTTCGAATCTCATCTTCTTCAAGGACGAACTAGTGGATACTTCCAACCAATATTTTGAGTTGGCCAAGGAGCATATAACCTTTATCTACCCTTATATGGACTTAAGTCTGGTGTACTTAATCAAGATAGTTGGGAACGACTAGCTTGTGCACGAAGAGGAAGGGTCACCTCCCAAGGAATTTGATCCTTCTTTTAAAGGGGCGTTCAAGTTGAACATGAGACGCCAATGTTTGGCGGAAGAGACTTTTAAGGAGGAGCTAATTTACCAATAAACCATATTAGAATAAGGGCAACCTTAGGAGAATGTCCAATGAGGTTGCAATTTTTTGTCTAGTGAGGCTCTATTAATGAATTTAATACACTTTTTAGTCCTGTATGTTAACGTCAAAGTTTATTTTGGTCCTTTAACTTAATAAAGATCCATATCGGTCCCTTAACTCTTCAAAACATACCAAGTTAGTCCTTTTAGTCTAATTAGAGACAAATTTAGCGACAAATTTTTTAGTTTTTGTTTGCTAATTAGATGAAAAGAACTAACATGACACGTCTTAAATAGTTAAAGGACCAATATTAACCTTTTTAAGTGTTAACATACGGGACCAAATAAGATGTTAAACCTTGTAAGTTCTATATTTTTAGGATTGACATTAATTTTGTAAAAACAAATATAACACCAATATAATGTACATGATCTTTGCAAAATAAGGAACATTTTAAGCAAGGAGTCCTATTGTGTGCCTAAGCATGTTGTGTTGAAATGTTTCAACATCTGGAGCAACATGCCGAAGAAGATGTCAAGACAATTCATTTGACATCATGAACTGTTGGATGATGGATTGAAGATTCTGTTATGATTAACAGAACACAGAAGATTCAGATAATCATAATCAATCCAATTGAGGTTGTTTTTAAAAGATCTTAAAGACTCAAATTTACATTGAAGACAAATTTCAAATATTAAATAAATATAGAGTTTCTATATTTAGAGATATTTTAGGAAGTTGTTTATTTGAAGATCTTTTTATTTGTAGCATATTTTTCTGCATTGTTGTAGCAGCTGTTATGCTGTGTTTTTAGGCCCAAAATCCAGTTGGGATTAAGTTATAAAAAGAAACCTTGTAACCTAGGTTTAGCAACCAACCAAAGATGTGAAAGTTGTATCATTAGGGTTAAGTTCGTTTAGCAGCCATATGCTATAAGTTGTAATCTTTAGGGTTGTTTCGTTGTAAACCTCAAAGTTGTTAAGTAAGAGATGTATTGTTCTTAGAGGAAGCTTTTAAGCAACTCTAAGGTGTTGTCATGGAAGTGTGTCTTTTGTTTTTCCTTGTTGTTTAGGTAAAGAGCCATCAATATCAGCAACTGAGAGTTGGGACTGTGAGACATCATTGCAGTGATTGGAAGTGAGATGGGTTTCTCATATTTAGGAGTTCCTAAGTAGAAGTTGCATTGGTAGTTATTAAGTGAGAAGGTTGTAAACTGTAGGTGTTTACTGAGAAGTCTTTGAATTAATACTATATAATGGATTTCCTTCCTGGCATGGTATCCCCCAAAGTAGATGAGTTTGCATCGAACTGGGTTAAAAATTTGGATGTGTTCTTTACAACTTTTCTGTTTTACTCGTTATGCAGTATTCTAGATGAATGTCATATCAGATGTTTAAACATCCTGAAAGAGTGTTTGAATCTGATATATCAGAATTTTATAATGTTGTTGTTTGTGCCTTGCCATGTTTATCAGTAACAAATCATATGTCTCAACATCGTATTCGACATCTGAATCTGTCATACCAGAATTTCAATTGGTATCAGAGCAGGCATCTTAGTTTGTTTCTGGATGAGATCCAATGGGATACTTTCTGGTTCATGGTCAAGGTAGAAGATTTCTCCTCTGAAAAGCTGTTTTTTGTGTGAATGGTCCCTAGAAGTGGAGGATGGACTATTTTGTTGTTGTAACATGGTGGTGTGCTGCTGGTTTGACATGTTTGATTTATTTTCAAACTTATCGTTGTTTGGTGTTACCTGGAGCAAGTTGCTAATGATGTTATGTGACACCTGGTGTTCTTAAGGAGTGGGTGTCAATCCACTACCTACCTCTCTAGCAACTCCTTATGTTTGAGAAGGTTGCTCTTCTCTGGATATATATCCTATGGTGTTGGGGATATATGTCTATCTACCTCTGTTAACTGTGCTAATGATACTCAGAGACTCTTTTTCAAGTCCACTCAAGGCACTGTTAAGAAAAGTAGTTGTTTAGAGATATGAAGATTGTTTTAAACAAACTTGTCTCTTGTCTGTAGATCTCTTTGTGTATTCCTTTGAATGATGTCCTATCTCAAGACAAAACATCACATCAGAATTAGGAATGATTCTGTTGTCTGAAGGAATGGCTGTGTAGATGCTTTGGGTGCTAAACTAATTTGGTTAAATCACATATGTTTGGAACCTACTCCTCATCTAGAAGAGGAGGCATCTATATGTTGTGTCTGAGAAGGTTCTAGCCCTGGAACTTTCTTAGCTATGTGTGTTGATCAAGGAGTGATCAACATGTTTTATTCTCTTGAGGTCAGTTTATTTTTGGTCCTTGATGCATGAGTGAAGTACCTGAGATTCAAGGAGTTTTATTTCAGAGAGACTCCATGTACATGAAGGTCAAGTTGTATCAACTTATGGAGTTGATTGATGTGAATATAGCTGATCAGTTGCTATATTGGGTGTGAAGACATCTCAAATCAGACAGTCTGAATACTGAGTCTGAAGGAGAAGTTTGTTGAAGTGTTTCAGCTGCTGCATATGTTTGTGTTTAGGTCTGATAGCTTGATCAACTACTGATGGTTGATTCCATTGTGTCCCTCTACATGTGTATGTGTGGATTACTATGAAGGTTGTCCTCAGAACTATAGTAATCTGTGTAGTTTTGCTATGACTGATACTGATGTCTGAAAAAATGTTAGAACATCATCTCAGAAAGTGTCAGATGTCTGTAAAAGAAGAAGTCAAACTACATGCCCTACCTTGTGTGAGAAGGTAATATTATCTGACCTAGAGTAAGTACCTTGACGTGAGACTTGGTATTTGTCTATTTTTTATGTGATGCATATGATGGATACTTTGACGGGAGACTTAGTATTTATCTATGAATTATATATATCTGCAGTCTAAATCTTATGGTTCAGAAAGTGTACTGAGTAACTGATGCTCATCCTCGGAAAAAGCTTTGGTTGTTCATAAAAGGGGGAGTTAAGGAGTGTTATCTTGATCTATTGATGTAAGAGTGCAGATTGTCTTGGTGGGTACAACTAGAGTTTTGTTTTTCCCATGACAAGGAAGGTGTGCTGAATCATAAAGTTATAATTGTTAAAATCATCAGAACTTTATGAAGATTGCTTTACTCAAGGAGAAGTGTCATATTGGTATAGCTGTAAGGTGTAGTTCTAAATTATTCCTTCTGAAGGTTCAGACAGTGGCAGGTTTGAAGACTTTGAAGAAATATTGGGAGGTTCTCATCAATATGTGATATTGGTAGGGTCTACTGCAGAATCAACAGGATGGAGGTTGTCTACTCAAACTTGGTTGGTGAATCAAGTCTATGAGAGCATGGAATTATTGTTCTGTTAAGGGAGGAGGTTCTTTCAAGTGGCAGAAGAAGGAGCTGAGTTCAACAGCTGAATATGGAATGATAATGTTCAAACATCTAGTTCAACATCAGAATCTCAGTTGGTGAAGTGGCACATCAATTAAAGATATGATGATTTACAAAATAAGTAGATCAAAATATTTTTGAGAGAATTTTGACAAACGTGAAGAAGACAGAGTGTGGCAGTTGGCTTTTTTCATATGAGGGTTGTAACACCCTTCTACCCCATCACAAATTGAAGAAATTTAAAATAATTATCAGAGTATAACTCTTTAAAAGGGCATCACATTTACTTCTTAAAAATCAAAAGTAAAAAACATCACATAGAGTCCTGTTCCGTAACACGAATTCATAAAATCATAAACAACATCATAATTCTTTACTCAATAAATATGCAGCGGAAAACCAATAAGTCATAATATCTTCTTTATAAAGCAAAACTCAAGTATTATCTCAAACACCATTTTATCAAAATACTTAAAACAAAACTTAACATTTTAATCCAATTAAAACATAAACACTCAAGCGAAATCCATCCCGATGTTACTGGACACAGAGTAGGACTCCACTTCTAATTAACTCGATGACTCACTATCTACGAGTTAAGCACACACCAAACTAACCTTGATTATGTGCAGGATGACATAATAGACCATCACTGGAAGGAAGGCAAGGTGAGTAAATTCACATTCCATAATATAATATAGAAATAAGGATTTAAAACAGAACAACAACGACAATTCATTTACAACTCATTTATATCATCATCATCAAGTCATAGAATATTCATCATGCTCATTTAGTACACATTACCAAATACAAATCATCATTTCACAAAATATCAATGCATTCATGCTATGTCATTTAGAATGAAATGTAACCTTTTTACTAATGCATGTGGTACCAAAACATCCTCATGTGATGGACACTGGGCCATCAACACTCCCCAAAGGGAGCACATCATAAACATCATATCACTTCAATCCACACAATGGGATTGAAGCTACCAATGGACCGAAGTCCCCTCATAAACTCAATGCCATGAATACAAGACGCAATATACATACATCATCCTCAAAACATCATAAAATTGCATCCACATTCATTATTAACAATCATTCCTCATACTCATTCATAACATCATGTACATACTCATGAAACATCATACGACACACTCATCCTACATCATAACTCTACATCATATAATCATACTTCTTACTAAAGGAAATTAATTTAATTCTTCACACCTCAATTAAATACTAATATCACTCATACTTCACAACTCATAAAAATCAAGGTAATTATTTACACATCATATAATACTAATCCTACTCATTTAGTCCTTAAAACATATCATGAGATAACTCTACAACATCATGGCATCCTAGAACATATCACCTCAAAAAAAATTTCAAAATAAAGAAATTTTTCCAAGTTTTTCAGGGCTCGCTAAGTGCCCAACTTTCTGACTCTTCTCGCTAAGCGAGCTTCGCGATTTTGCCGATTTTTTTTGCGATTTCAGCCTTCTCCCTCTGCGACAAAACCCTTCCAAAAGCCATAATTCAACAACATTACATCAGAAAACCTCATTAACATCAACATTCATCATAACAACACCATCTACATCATATACATCATTATATTCATCTAATTCATCATGAAATCATCATCAGCAACACAAAATCATCAATCAAAAACCCTATTCCCTAAACTACACCACAAAACCCCCAATCCCATTCCCACATTATATTATCGAAAGGAAAATACTCCTCATACCTTAATTCTGTAAGCTTTCGATAAACTTTTCGCAATTTCTCTTTAGCCTTCAAGCCCTAACTTCTCTTCTTCTCCAAAGCTCTTTTCCCCAAAAGCGCGATCGTTCCAAATGATCGTTCTTTCCAACTTTTTCCTCTTTTGTCACTCTTGCCCCTAGGACCCCTTTTAGTCTTTCCCCATAAAACCCTCACTTATCCTCAACCAAAAGACCACAATTACCTCATCCTTTAATTCCTTTTATTTTATTTAATTAATCCCAAATAATACATTAAACCCCATATACTTAATTATTCTAACTATTATTAAAATAATAAGCTACCCTCAAACTTCACAAAACATAAATAAACATCACAAACAACCTAATTCACAAGAAAACACATCAATATAATTAAAATCGAATTTGGGGTGTTACAAGGGTTCCTAAATGAGCTGATCAAACTGTGGCGATTGGTTGATCTCTATAGTGGATTCAAATAATCAAGATAATCAGAGTGTGGCAGCTGGTTGGTCTTGAGGATTGTCTTGGAACAAGTTACACTTGTGCATAAGGGTGACAAGTTGAAGACTCAAGGAGATTTGTTCTTACTAAAGGTGGGTGGGAGATTTTCTCTCTTTATGGATTTCTGATTCAAGCTGGTGGCACAGTGTTATTGAAGATTTTCAGTTCTTGGATTACTATGCTATAGTAAGTCCAGTTGGTGAAGCATATCAAGAAACATGGTGATAAGGTCTTGGTGTATGGAAAATGTTCTAACTGTTGTTAGGACATTATCTGGGGTGTTTGTCTACATTGCTTCTAAAATTAGTCTACCAAATCATATGGGAGAACGATGAAGTAAATTATCTGTATTGAAAGAAGAATGTAGAGAAGACTGAAGTATATCAGGTATTGATTGCTTGGAAGTCTGAATGTGAACATTCATTCTAATATCAGAGTTAGTTTGGATGAATATTGTATGGATTGTATGGCCAATAGTGTGTGAAGACCTAGTGTCAGAACCTGCTTGCTAGAAGATGTTCAACATTTGTAACTTGTGGTAACAACAAATCAAGAAGGGATCAGGTGTGCTTTGGTACAAGAAGTGAATGTGTTCAATTGAGAATTGAACAAAGGGTGAGCTCTTGAAGACATGAAGATGCGTCTTATGTCTTCCTTTCATCAAAGTGCAAAGAAGCATGGATTATCCTTGATAGAGGGAGTGTGCTACAATCCTGTGCAGCTGGATTTGTGAAGTTAATGGGGAGTACTAGTACCTTAACCAGTTTTTGTGATGTTACACATCATTTTGTGACATGTGTTACTAAGTATGGAAAATTATTTGTCAGGTTGATATTTATTACTTAGTTGTTATCTGCTTCCATATGTGTGATCCAGAAGGAATGTCCTGTGTGTCCAAAAGGCTTATAGAATAAAGCTGATATCTGCAGTGTATTTATGGATACCGATGAGGTTGTGCACCATGTTGCAGTGTGGCTAGCAGACAACATATGGTTGAATGTCAGAACATGCTTCAGAATATGTGTGTATTGAACCAAGCAAGGATTATATGTGGACGATGCTGACTGTAAAGTGTGAAACACGAGCTTTATTCATGCGCGCTTGTTATTGGTCCTTTTATTTTGGGAGAACAAGTCAGATGGTTAAGGTGTGTTTTGGTCGACCCACGTTGAATGGTGCAGAAGTTTTTGCTCTTGTCATTAAGATCTTGGACCAAGAACGCTTCTTTATTCGAAGATAGTTCGTTACTATCTATGTCATTACTCCCTATTTATAGAAAGGAGTTTCTCCTTCATCAGCATGTGAGTACTTTCATCTTTTCTTCTTTCTAATGGGGTTCATTTAAGTCTGGGTGAGTAATACAAGGGTTTGGTGCTGTGAGGGCTGTATTTGCCAAGTTTTGGCTAAAAAGGGGGGAAAAGAGTGTATAAATGGTGTGTTTGGAGCTGTTGTCACAGCAACTGCATCTGTTATGTTATTGTATGGTGGCTGACAGGATGTCAAGATGGATGTTGAATGCTAGTTTTTGTGACTTGTGTCTTGAGTTAATGAATATAGTTGTAACCCTGATTTAATGAACACAGTTGTGACCCGTGTTCTGAGTTACATAAGGGAAGGTGAGGAATCTTCTTTTATGCTACCATTGGTCTCCTAGATGAAGAATGTTCAGCAACCTGAGAATAATGTTTTTGGGAACCTGAATGGACAAGGGTAATGGTGGATTAGTTCGGTCAAGAGTTCAGGACTTTCTACTCCTTTTCCACTGCTATTTCCAATGAAGGAATGTAAGGTTGTTGAGGAAGATGTCAAACAACATGTCCTAACATGATGAATAAAAGGTTCCTGGTGTTTTTTTTTGTTTTGCTGCTGAATTTATTTTTTGTATTTTATTATTATTTGTTTTAGCCAAAATTTGCCAAAGGGGGAGATTGTAAATTTTGTATTTTTAGGATTGACATTAATTTTGTAAAACAAATATAGCAGCAATAAAATGTACAAGATCTTTGAAAAATAAGGAACATTTTAAGCAATGAGTCCTATTGTGCATCTAAACATGTTTTGTTGAAATGTTTCAACATCTGGAGCAACATGTCGAAGAAAATGTTAAGACAGTTCATTTGACATCATGAACTGCTGGAAGATGAATTGAAGATTCTGTTATGATTAATAGAAAATAGAATATTCAGAGAATCAAAATCAATCCAATTGGCGTTGTTTTTAAAAGATCTTGAAGACTCAAATTTACATTGAAGACAAATTTCAAATATTGAATAAATATAGAGTTTCTATATTTAGAGATATTTTAGGAAGTTATTTCTTTGAAGATCTTTTTATTTGTAGCAGATTTTTATGCATTATTGTAGCAGTTGTTATGCTGTGTTTTAAGGTCCAAAAATCCAGTTGGGATTAGGTTATAAAAAGAAACCTTGTAACCTAGGTTTAACAACCAACCAATGATGTGAAAGTTGTATCATTAGGGTTGAGTTCGTGTAGCAGCCATATGCTAAAAGTTGTAATCTTTAGGGCAGTTTCATTGTAAACCTCAAAGCTGTTAAGTAAGACGTGTATTATTCTTGGAGGAAGCTTTTAAGCAACTCTAAAGTGATGTCATGGAAGTGTGTATTCTGTTTTTCCTTGTTGTTTAGGTAAAGAGTCGTTAATATCAACAACTGAGAGTTGGGATTGTGAGACATCATTGCAGTGATTGGAAGTGAGATGGATTTCTCATATTTAGGAGTTCCTAAGTAGAAGTTGCATTGGTAGTGATTAAGTGAGAATGTTGTAAACTGTAGGTGTTTGATGAGAAGTCTTTGAATTGATACTACATAGTGGATTTCCTTCCTGGCTTGGTAGCCCCCAGAGTAGATGAGTTTGCATCGAACTGGGTTAACAATTTGGATGTGTTATTTACAACTTTTCTGTTTTACTCGTTATGCAATATTCTAGATGAATGTCATATCAGATGTCTAAACATCCTGAAAGAGTGTTTGAATCTGATATATCAGAATTTTATAATGCTGCTGTTTGTGCCTTGCCATGTTTATCAGTAACAGATCAGATGTCTCAACATCGTATTCGACATTTGAGTCTGTCATAGCATAATTTCAAACCTTATTAATGAAATTATAAGCCTTACAACGCCATTCTTCTCTTTGTATCAGACTGCTTATTTTTATTGAGTATATTGTTTAAGAAAACCCTTTCGGGCGAGCAGGTTTGGCAACACTATTTTGTCCCTTGGGAGGGTGAGGATTCCTCATTAAAGATCCTGTATTTTAATAGCCTCTTGGGCAACAAGGATCATTCTAGGATCCACCGTTTTAATATCCTCATGGGCAACTAAAATTCCTCTATGAGAATCCATCCTTTTAATAGCCTCGTGTGCAACAAGGATTCCTTCATGAGAATCCAACATTTTAATAGCCTTGTGGGCGGTAATAGTTTTTCTATAAGGATCATATGTTTTAATAGCCTTATGGGAGACACAGATTTCTCCATGAGGATCCAACATTTTAATAGCCTCACGAGAGACAAGAATTCCTATATGAGGATTCAATATTATAATATCCTCGTGGATGACAAGGATTCCTCCAGGAGAGTCCAACATCTCCATTGCCACTTGGGCACCCTTTTAAGGCTCAAGCATAATTCACTACCTGATGTGAGGATGCCTTATTAAGGTTCCAACATTCAAGTATCACATCCTGCAAAACTATAATGAAAGTCTATGCAAATTTATAAAGAAATATGGTGTTCCTCATTAAAAATCTTTGCGCCAACAGGGGAAAAGAGTGCCCTAAAAAAATAACAATGTTTTTGTGACAATCATACAATCGACAAAGGTGATACCTCGCTATAATCTACCAAACAAATAACTTAACCAAAAAAAAATGGTGCTAAGCCTAACAACACCTATGAGTTCTCCTTGGAATTCTTACCTTATATGTCCATGCTCTTCTAGAATAATGCAACCAACACTTCATCTCCTAGAGGTGTCATTTCCATTTCTTTTGTTAGATTGACCTCAAATAAAAAACATTCACTTCTTGCGCATCTGACTGTTGAACATGGTCCATGGCCATATTCTCCCTTTTTAGCCTCAAGTTGTCCAAATAACACCTTTAGGAGGTCTCATAATCCTTTGGATAAACCCTACTTGCTCGTTAGACATTGAGTACTCATAATTGATTAATCTTATGACTTAATCGATTATGACATTTAAAGACCCCTGATTTTTTCCTTTTTAAGCCAGGTTTTTCATCTATAAATATAGAGCTTCTCACATTCAAAATACATCAAAAATATATATTCCTATATACTTTCTCACTTTCTACTTTCTTTCTTTTTTCACTAAATTGCCTTAGTATTTGAGAGTGAAAAAATATCAAGTGAGTTTTTTTGTTTGTTCTAGTGCTAAAGTATTATTGAACTTTATGCAAGATAAATTTATCTATTGTGTAATATCTATGGGGAGAACTTGTTGTTTGGTTTGTGAGTTATGCGAGTAAAAACCCTCGTTTAGTTTGTGAGATTATCCGTTAAAATCTCGGTTTGCTTCGTTAGCTTAGCCAAATTTAATAGTTCACATTTGGTTCGTGAGATTAGTTTGGTGTAAAAGCTCTCGTCCGATTCCGATAATCTTTTCCTTATTTTGATTTGTCTCTTTATTTATTTCGCTGTCTATTGTATGTTTTGCTTACAAAATTATTTTAAATAATTGCTTTTATAATTTTTTTCTTATAAATTTTAAATCTCCACAATTCATCATCCTCTTGTGTTTGGAGTTATTTGTCCAATAAATTTTGAGGATTTCTTAACACACCCATAGATTTCTTAGACACCTAATGAATTTCCAAAAATATCTTCTGTTTTCGGATTTGCAAATTAGGACACACCTTTTTTTTTTCTCAACGTTGATTTTTTCCAGATCTACACATCCGAATCCCAAATTTGCAAATAAATTGTTTCCGGACGTGTCCATCCGGAAACAACTATCTGCCTTTCTCAAGTGGATCAATCTTCCTTGATTGAACTAAAGCAGAATGCAAAAGTACATTGTGAGGCATAATTACACATCCCACAGCCTAACATATTGCTTTTGTGCTAAGTCTTGGAATCAAAATATCCACCAGAAGGATAAAACAATGGTTATGCAAGTGGATTATTGGCAGAGATGATTCAATCATACAATAAGATAAAAATTATCCATTAAAAGCTATTTTCCACTGGGTTTTGTGTCACCAAACATCCGGATAAAAGAAATAGCCATGGTAGCAATTAGAATTGTAAAAACAGCTTCCAACTTCCGGTAGTTCTCATCCGGATGTACATAGCTAAATTGTTTCCGAATATATACATCCAGAAATAATTTATTTATAAATTTGGGGTCCGGATGTATAGATTCGGAAAAAATAACATTAAAGAAAAAATTGTGTGTCCTGATTTATAAATCCAGAAATAAAAAATATTTTTGAAAATTCACTGGATATATAAAAAATCTATCGAGTGTGTTAAAAAATCTCAAAATTTTAATATATTGATTATGGTTATGACAATAAGAGTTCTAATATGAATAAGAAGGAGCTCGTCTTTATCTTCTTGAACACGTTTCTTCAAATCTTTTTGATGAATTTATTTTTATATTCATTGTGTTATTTCTCTCTTATTCTCTTATTATTGGTTTATTATTTGTACTTTATAATATACTATAGGCACTAGTATCTTGGTGTTTTCCACCGTCTTTATTTATTTATATATTGTTTCGTCATTAAAAAGAATCCATGAATTCATTAATCACAACATAATTGAAATATTTGGTAGATTCCATTTTATTTTTATAGGTGATTAACAATGGACCACATTTTCCTTCGGGAAAAAAAACGGACCACATTTTTATTACTAAAAGCAAAGACCGCAATCTTTAACTAGATTAATCATAATATGTACTATAGCAAAGGTGCACCCCTAAATAGCCCTAGCATTTGTAGCCATTCCTCATTTACATTACTTGTTCCACAACGGAAATTTATTTTACGCACCCATAAATAAGTGCTTTTCGTTTCATCTAAAAAAAATTAAGTGCTTTGTGGAATCAGAGACAATCATGATTCGGCAAAATGTCACTCTAAATTCGGAGTAGTAGTGTTATTATTTTGACCTTATTTTAATTTTATTATTATTTTCTATTTTAAAAAAATAGAATGTAAAAAAGCATGTCTAATTATCCCAATAATACACGCGTTAAATATGCGCACGAATCTCCAGCATACACTACTCCTCCGGTTCTTGCTAGTGTGCACCATTCTTACCTTACGTACGCCGGTTGCGCAACCTCCTAACGTGCGCATACCTAACCAATCCATCGAATCTAATACCACCACTATCGTTTATCATCACCACCACAGAGCTCAGATCTCAGATTTCAATCTCCAAGAAATGTCCAAAGCTCGCGTCTACACCGATGTCAATGTTATCCGCCCCAAAGAGTATTGGGATTATGAATCTCTCACTGTTCAATGGGGGTAATCTTCCTAACCCTAATTTGTTTTTCTTTCTTTTCAAATCTCTTTTTCGTTTGTATCGTTTGCTTCATGTTAGGCCTTGTTTTGGTTTACGAACTCAATTAGGTTAGGAATTTGTGCGCGGTTTTAGTTTCTGAGATTCTATTTGATGATTTGTTTGTTTTTCTTTTTGAATTTGTTGACGTGCAAAAATGTTTAGGTCATTTTTTATAATGTTTCTTCGTGAACTATTAACGAGGGATACGAAATTGTGCTATATTTATGAAATCATTTTGATTGGATCTCTTGCCTGCAGTTTTCTGTATGTGGAATCATATGAATTACATTTGTTATCGAGAGTTGATTATTATGTTGTGATTAGAAGATTTGAAGTTAATTGATGGCATTTGGTTCTACGGATTTTGAAGTTAACTTCATATGAATATTATTTGTTTTACTGGGGCAAGGTTTGCTTGCATTGATTGTATTATTAGGTTTAATTTGTATGACGTTATTGCGAAAGTATTGTAAATCCTGTGGTTTACACTTTTCATTTTGATAGTATTATTCATTAATAATGTTATGTGTGATCTTTTCAGTGATCAAGATGATTATGAGGTGGTACGGAAAGTGGGAAGGGGGAAATATAGTGAAGTGTTTGAAGGCGTAAATGTTAACAGCAATGAGCGCTGTGTTATCAAGATTCTCAAGCCTGTCAAGAAAAAGAAGGTTAGCTTTTTTGTTGTTACATTGATGTGCTTTTAGCTTTTCTCATAGAGACTGAATAAAACTAGCTTGAGGTGCTTTGTTGGAATTATTCTCTCTTGAAATTTGCTGCACAAATAATACTATTATTTACCAAAACAATTCTAACATGTGTATACTTCATAATCTTCATTGTATTGGATAACAACTGGACCACTTTGCAGAATATCAGTCAGTTGTGTAACATTTATTTCTAAAATAAAAAGTAACAAGTTCATCATAAGACATAGTGTAATTTCCATTTTAATGAAAGGGTAAACAAATTTTTATACATTAAGCCAAGTAGAGAATGATGTGGTTCCTGTGTTAGCTGCAAACAGATTCTGCAAATCCTATTTTTAAAATTTCATGTGGTAATTGTTCAAGTCAAATTGTGCTAGCTCTAAACCACTGTACCAATTGCTGATATGAATCAATAAAGCCATGAACAAAGACACATTTGATTCCAACTGTTTGAATTGGAATGGTTACTCAAAATTTTGGATTCAATAGTATATATCTTCCATAATCCACAAAGCCCTTGTAAATGCATTAAGACGTAGGTGAAGTCTTGTGCTAGCTTTAATTTTTCATTTTTGTTGCGTGCAGTTTCACGTGCGGCGGTAATCATTTTCTTGTGTGGTTTTTGTGTTAACTTATAAGAGTTTGAACATTATTTTGCAGATTAAAAGAGAGATAAAAATACTTCAGAACCTTTGTGGGGGCCCTAATATTGTCAAGCTTCTTGACATTGTCAGAGATCAGCACTCTAAAACTCCAAGCTTAATATTTGAGTATGTCAACAGTACAGATTTTAAAGTTTTGTATCCAACCTTGACTGATTATGACATACGCTATTACATATATGAGCTTCTTAAGGTAACGTGATCCTTCAACCTCTTTTGGTATACTTAGACTGCTGTACTCTAGGTTCTTTGTATGATAACCAAATATATTTTAACTAGAAAGTAATAATCGTAGTTTTCTTTTGGATGAGGCATGTATGAACTTTATATCTTATTGACATGTATAGGTTTTTGCTTATGCATCACTAAAATTGTTACTTAATATATCTGTGTAAAGACTTATTGAGAACCTTTTCTTGTTACATGAATGTTGTAGTTTTGAATTGCAGGCCTTGGATTACTGCCATTCTCAAGGCATAATGCATAGAGATGTCAAACCACACAATGTTATGATAGATCATGAATTGCGAAAACTTCGCTTGATAGATTGGGGCCTTGCTGAATTTTATCATCCTGGAAAGGAATATAATGTCCGTGTGGCTTCAAGGTAATGTTTTTTAATACCGTAGAAAGATATGTAAATGGATAAACCTGTGTATAATGATAGTAATATTTCATTTAATACACACAATAGAGCAAAACCAGTAAGGTAACACTAGCTTGTTTAAGTGAAGAATTTTCAATCAATAGGTTATTAGAATTTTTTCTTGATAGGCATCTTTTTATCCACATATATCGAAAATATGTGGAATATTAACCGAAAATGCATTGTAAATCAAATTTTAGAACTACATCTCTCTTAAATAAAATGCAATTGTCAAAGTGATTCCTCCTTTCTTGGTCGACTGAGACATGGCCACTATTATGCTTGCTACTCTAAACATTGGCATTTGAGATTTGCACAAATGTTATTGTAAATCACTTAACCTGATTTATGCTAGATTAGTGTTACTTACAAATTCCAAAGCCAGCTCACCTTGTGTATGAATAAATCACCCTATTTGATTATATTATGATTCCCATTTCTTAGGCTTTTTATTTCAAGTTTCTTGTGAGGGACTCGTGAAATGTTTGCCAAGCAATAAAATTGTTAGATACATTTTTTGTTCAATCTTATACTCAAAATTTTCACCAACTATAATAAGATTTCTTTTTCCTTGAAACTTTTTGTACTCAAGTTTTGATTTAGTTTAGTTCTTCTAAATGGAGCCAAAATTCCTTAGAAATGGCTGTGCTTGAGGTCTCGTTTTCAAAATATTGGTTTTGTCAAGCACGGATGTGCCACCTGTTTTACATGGTCATGCTTATGGCCCAAGTTGATTTCTTTGTCTGCTTCAATTTTAGCCTATAAACACACAAATAAAATTCTCAGCTGGATGTCACACTCACTTGCAATTTAAACTGATACTCGAGAGCCTATTAGGCCTTGCTGAATATATTAAATGTGCAAAAATTAGTCATTATTTCCATGTGAGATCTGTTCAGCAGAAGGGATAAATAAGAAGTCAATAAGAAACTCAGATCCAAGAATTGATGTTATGGGTTCTAGTTTAGTTGTGTTCTGGTTTATGATTCCAAAGAGCCTCTGTAATTTCCAGCTGAAAATACTCCAAGTTCTATGGCGTGACCACCTAAACTTCTGTCAACTCTCTTTAGTATCATGTTTCAGGTCCCACAATCGTATAAACATTCTTAGTTCTTTCTAGGTCAGCATTATCTCACCTGTCACAGTCCATTTGTTTTTTCTGGTTTTTCTTTTTATTTGTATATATATTTGTTAGTTAGGGTTAAACTTGACAATGGGAAACCTTTGTTGTAAATTTTCCGAGACTTTAATGCAATTGCTTGTGCGATGATGCCTTCTGATTCTCATGTTTCGATTAATACTGTCCATAAAAACATTATTCCTTTCTCAGATACTTTAAGGGCCCTGAACTTCTAGTTGATTTGCAAGACTATGATTACTCATTGGACATGTGGAGCCTTGGCTGCATGTTTGCCGGAATGGTAAGAATTATAGCAAGCATGTTTTGGTGTTATTTCTGTAGGAATTCTGTTTATGAATTTACATGCAGAAAATCATGTAATTCTGGGTTGAGACTATTTTACTTAATGCAGATATTTCGCAAGGAGCCGTTCTTTTATGGTCATGACAACCATGACCAGCTTGTAAAAATAGCCAAGGTAACATTTACGGTATTTTATAGTAATTTATATAAAATACAAATTATCTTGTTGATGCCATGCTAAGTAACCTTTTTTTGGTTTTCTTTTTAATTGTCACATAATTTCACTTTACTTTCTATTAAATATTTGTATAAGAAATACTGCAACAATCAATTCAAATTTGATTTCACTATTTTCCAAATATTTGAAATTTGAAACAAAATGAAGGTATATCATATTTTGTGTAAATAAAAGAGGGGAAAAAAGGATACAAAGACATTTTCTATTTGTACTTTTGATTTTCATTACTAATTACTAAACTCTGTGCCACAAGACTCTCCAAGCTGGCAAGGTTCGTGGAAAGGCGAGATCCATTGCAGGGTCTATTGTAGGCACTAGGCAGTACTACCTTGCATTTGCAAGTGATTGGTTTTATTACATGAACCCATAACCAACAGTTACATAATTTTTACTATTTTATACACCAATTTTTGGAGTCAAGTGAAAATAAGGTGATTCAAACAATTTAGCTGCACCTAATTAGCGAAAATAGGAACACATTCTGGAGTAGGTCCTAAGTATGGCTATATGCCTACAATTTCCTCTTTTGCCTGCCAAAAGATCCATTCTAAACTAGTGCCCTCTCTTCCCAACAAAATAAATCAACATCTTTTAAAAGATTCATTTTTCTTATCTTTTGTATGTGGTATGTAGGTACTTGGAACTGATGAACTGAGTGCATATCTGAATAAGTATCATCTTGAGCTAGACCCTCAACTTGATGCACTAGTTGGAAGGTATCCTTTTCCATTTTATTTTCTGAATGCCATAGCAAATTTGTTAAAATATCTTCCATGGCAATGCAATAATGGTGCCTCCCTTAGTCTTCTTCTAATGAATTTTCTGAGTTTATTGACTTTATATCCTCATGATAGGTGTATGAATAAGTATTACTGCGCGTCCTAAGTCCTAACTACCTATTTATTCATGTTATGTTATTCCTTTACAGGCACAGTCGCAAACCTTGGTCTAAATTTATCAATGCAGACAATCAGCATCTTGTATCGCCAGAGGTCATTTAATTCATTTTCAATTATGACATTGGGAGCTAGCACTTAGTTTATTCTGAAATTAAACAATTCTGATATGAGGATTTTAATATTTCAATGTTCTATACACAGGCAATTGATTTTCTTGATAAGCTCCTTCGTTATGACCACCAAGACAGGCTAACAGCAAGAGAAGCAATGGTAATAATAACAAATTCATTTAATCAACTTAACATGGTTCTTCTGTTTGCATTATTACATTATGATCTTTGTTGATTTAACATTTTGTTTTCTTGATGTGTATCCTGTAGGCACATCCCTACTTCTCTCAGGTAAGGGCAGCAGAAAGTAGCAGAATGAGGACATAGTAACTTCATTTATGGATCCATAAACCTAAAGTTCATTTATGTGGAATTTGTTTTATAATACCTTAACATGTGGCATGCTTCTCTTCTGTTAATTATAGTCGGTTGCTTTTCTTGTGGAATGTAACGATATCGTTCGGATAAATAATTTGTCTTCTGTTTTTGAAAATTAAAATTTTAGCATTTAAGTTGATTAAAGTCTCAACTTCATGCGAATGTTTGGTTATTTAATCTAGTTTTTTTTTTCTTTTCAAATTTCTTTCTATAAGGTATTGTTACCGTATATACAACCTATTTGTTTCATATTTTTTTAAATTTATTTTTTATATAAATAATTTGGAGATTATTCTTTATGTTTGTTTGGATATATTAGAATAGAATAAAAGATTATATTCTATTGTTTATAAAGAAAAACGGTGGTAAGTGATAGGAAGAAGTGGAAAATATATCAGTTTAATTTACTATGCTCTATCAAAATAACTAATTCTGTTTTAAGCTTAAAATTGTATTAACAAAATTATTTTTAGAAAGGTCAGGCAAATATAATTAAACTTGAGAAAGTTTAATTATTTTAACACAAATTCTTAATCAGCTCTTTGTTATGGCTAGTAATTTTGTTGATAAATTCAAGGATTATTTTTTCTCCATCTCTGTATGACTCCTGGGAAACTATTAAAATGTTATTGTCTAACTATATTGACTGGGTATGGGTACCTTATGATTGGTATTTTGGGAAGAGAATGCAATCCTTATACCTAGGTATCAAGTGAAATTATTTAAATCTCCCTAATTTTGGATATGCATTCTGCAATGTATAATTTTTTGAATAAATGGTGACATATTTAGAAAATATATCTTCATAATAATTTGAAACATTCAATACATTTTACTCGGAAGATCTCGGAAGATATTTACATTTGAATTGTATTGAATATGTATTTTTGTGAATATTTTAGAGATACATTTTTGTAATGTATTAGAACAAATATCTCATGTTATATCTTGTTTATCTGTGTTCAAATGAAGATTTAAAAAGTAGACGTACATAATTCCAAATGGACCAAAAATATTATACAAAAATACAATATCAATAAATGTCCAAAAATAGACGTATATAATAAGGGACTATTGTGTGTGTGTGTGACCACTTATTTGCCTTGTTTACCTCCTCTGTCATCAACCCCCTGTCCTTGACGATGTCTCCAATACAACAATGCCTCATGTGCTTCTGTCATGATGGCATCTACGACCCGCCTATCATACCCATCATGGAAGATACATGTGTCAAGGTATGCCTGCACAATCTCCAGTATGAGACGACACTTAGACAAGACATCATCAGTATGATCTAGTTGTGTGTGTTCCTCCTCTAGTATCTCATGATGAACTGGTCTTAGTGGATTTCCTGGAGCAACATGCATCATGTACAGATGTGACACCCTGAAGAATATCTGATTTTTCATTTGACGTAGCTCTAATCGCTCTCAGCTATGGTAGCTCGTTCCTCCTTCAATACCAGATGACTCTCATAATCATCAAATATGTCTTTTATCTATCTACGTGTCAAGGCAGGGGAAACAAAGAGAGCAGAGTTTCTGGGAATGATCTGAGTGTAGTCAAACTGCCGCATGACGTGCTTGGGCAGATGAGGAGTAGTGAGAAGCGATCCGCAAACCAACCATCCAAAGTATAACATTATCTATTCAAATGGATGTGTCTAATACTGATCAATATAGTTGTTGAATTGCATGTCCTCAGCAACCAAACGATCAAGATAAACTCTAAAAGACTCGGTCGCCTGACACCCTCTGAGCGGGATAAAAGCAGTAACACACAACATATCCTCTATGTACTCAAGTACACTTGCCCAACCAGAGATGCGCGAGAAGTGTTTGAGGATCCAAGCCTGAAATGAAAAGTTTGGAACACATGAAACATCGATAATGGCTTTGCAAATATGAAATGAAAATAAATAAAAACATTCAAAAACCAATAATTATTTCTGTCAGTAGTGTCATGATGCCAATGACCTACTTCGTCTTCCACATACAATCCTCTCTCAACTTCGAATATAGGTATACCAAACAAGCCGTCCCCCAGTTGTACTCATGGATTTGCTCGAAATCCACGAAGTACCATAGGTGGACAACGTATGTATAGGTGGCACTCTTGTCCACAAAAATCATATTGCCAACCAAATAAAGTAGGTATGCTCTCAATACATGCGATATGTGTAGCACCACATGCTCATCATCACCATGAGCCTGCTGTGCACGCATGAACTCAACCTCGTATACCTTCTTCAGGTATTCAAAACTAGCTTGAGCACCCATGGTCTTATCTAACTCCTCCATCATCCCCCTAGATCAACCCCAAGATACTCTACCATCATCTCGAGTGCCCGGTCTTTGGTCATCCTTCCATGATCTAAGAATATCCCCATGATTGGAATAAGTAGAAAACACAAGACATCGTCGAGTGTGATAGACATCTCACCATGTGGAAGATTAATCAACGAGGTTTCCAAGTGCCATCTCTCCACGAATGTATTGAGCATCCAGTGGTTGATCGTAGTATGACTGGTCATGCACAAGTCCTTTAGGCCAGATAAGGACGAAACTGACTGAAATCAATCCTCATCCGGCTGAGGTAAGGCATCAATCTTCCTTTCGTGGTTAAGAAACATCTACGAATCACACTCTTGAAAAAAATCACATAAAAATTGTTAATTTAAATTAACGTAAAAAAATAAAGAATCCAACTAATGCTACCTCTCCTCCCCTGATCTGTATGGAAGTATGGTTTGGATACAGAGGCAGTAAGGACAAATCAACTGGACCTCCTCCAAATTCCTCTGGCTCAACATTTATAACAACCTCACCCTTTGGAGGTGGCATTAGATCAACATCTTCATCAGTAGGAGGTAGGACAGGATGTGCACATCATCTTCAATAGGAGGTGGCGCCGGTGAAACCTGATGCCTGCGAGAGGATGAGGATTGATATGTTAGATCGGGAATCTCGTCCCCTACGGCAAGAGGTGAAAGTGTGAGAAAAACACAAGAAATTGGGGATTTGAATTGGAGTTTTCACTCTTGTTAACTTTTTCATTGTTTGTTGTGGAAACATAAGTAAATAAAGTAAAGCATAAACAAGATAAAGAGATACATGATATAGCTTGGTTCACTTAATAAACTCAAGTTAATCCAGTCCACCCCTCAAGGTGATTTTACCTTAGCCAAGGACTTAATCCACTATAAACAAAGTGATTACAAGGAAGAACACTATATGTGACTAACTGTATAACCAATTGACGTGACTTACAACATTGCACAACCAGCTGATGTGACTCCCTACACGTCTACTTGTCGTGACTAACTGCGCAACAAAAATGCGACTTCCACTGTGCGGCTACCTGTTGTGACTAACTGCACAACAACCGTTGCGACTCAATGCATTAAGACACAAAGTCCCGAGCAAGCACCAAGACACATAGTGCTGAGCCTCCTAATGATTGCGACCTTCACTCGGTCCTTTAAGGATTACAAACATTCAGTTTGTAAAGGGGTAACGTTTACAATTGCTTGCTTCTTACATAAGCTTGAGTAAATACAATTAAGAACATTGGATAAGAAGATCCCTATACACACTAAGAATATTACATTTTATTGTAGCTCAAAATAGTGTGAAGTCTTCTTCTTCTTCTTCAAGTAGCTTATTCACGGACAACAACCCGAGCTCTTGAATTGCTTGAACTATTCTTCTTCTAAGCTTGTGAAAGATTAATTGATCTTTGATGTAGCACATATAAGGACTTCTTCATCTTGATTCACATAAGAAGAACATTATGGACAACAACCCTGCTCTCTTACTTCAATGATCATATAAGAACATAACCTTCAGTTGTGCATTTGTCATTCAATTTCCATGATCATCTTCTTGGTTGACATCTGAAACTTTAAAAGCTTCGTGAAGCATATTCAATTGAGAATATTTGTGAATCAACAACTTCTGCATCAGCAGTTTGTTGCATAACCATTATCGGCCTTTGGCTGCATATTCATTAAAGCAAAACATGGACTTGTACCATTTTTCAAGCAACCATATTAGTGGTTATCAACCTTCACGTTCAAGTGACCTTGAAAGGCTATCAACCCTCTTATGGTCAAATTCGTCAACAACAATATTGCTTCAACACGTGAACATTTCCTTATATAGCCAAAAACAGACCAGTTAGAGAGCAACTGGCTACTGAAGGAATGTCGTTACACAAGGATGGAAATCGTATTGCCACGCCTGCCATTTTCCACGATTTAAGGTTAGTGGAGAGGTAGTGGAATAAATCATATTGTACTATGTTTGTTCCTTGTTAACGGTAACATTGTTTTCTGATCTTTAGAGGCTTCTGATTGTAATATGATTAAAGCATGAGTAGATACATGATAACTGTGTCTTCAGAATCTCAAGTCTTTAGTGTCTTCAAGATCTTATTCACTCAGAACCTTGTCTTCGGAACTTCAGCATTTGTCTTCGAAACCTTTGGTCATCAGAACTTCAAGTCTTCAGAACTTCATTCACTCAGAACCTTATCTTCAGAGTCTTCAGCACTTGGTCTTAAGAACCTCACATATAGTCTTTAATTATCTCTTAATCTTGTTTGTTAGATCTAATAACTTCTTTATCATGATCTGCACAATAACAAACATAAGAACATTAAATTGTTCTTTCATAAATACTCCATTGTTATCATCAAAACATAGAGATGTAAAACCAATTCTTGTTCTTACAATCTCCCCCTTCTTGATGATGACAAAACAATGTATTTTTTATACAAGGTAATCACCTAACATAACATATTAAGAGTTTCAAGAAACAACTCCCCCTGAATTTGTTAATCCCAAAATTTCATTTATGCTTGTTCAGAGTCTCCCCCTGATCCCAAGACTCACAAAATAAATTTTTGAGTTTTCAGAACATAGAATAAAGAAGGAATACTTCCCTATGGTGACTCATCATAGTCAGACTAGAACACCTAGTCTTCATCTTAGAACTTGGTTTCTATCAGAACTATATGATTGATCAAAGCTTGATACTGAATCTGATCGGATATATCATTTGATGAACAATCAAAGCTTGATTCCGAGTTTGATAAGATAAAGTATTGCTTGTGTATCATAACTTCTTTTCCTTGATTCTTCTGATAGTCTTTGACTTCTGATTAGCTCATATCTTCTGAATAACATCTTTGAATTTGAGAAGTTGGCTTTGACTACTTTCACGAAGATTTTTGCTTCTGATTCTTAATGTTCTGATTTCATATTCTCAGACAGTTTACAACTTCTGAACATTATGGTACCAAAGTCTAGATAACTTTAACTTTATGAATGTTCTCAACTTCTGAACATTATTGAGTCTATCTGATTTGAACACATATGTTCACGAAGTGTATAACTCCGATTATATGATCTATCATCATTTGTTCTTAAGATCTTCTACTTAGACACAAAGTTCTTTTTATTTGACCTGTCTTAGAACTCTTAGTGAACTTTTTCAAAGTTCTTTAACATCAAAAACCCGTTAGCAATAAACGTATTTTATCAATTTAAATAGTGTTTGCATTTTGATTCTGAAAATAAATATTATCAAAATCACCTTAGCTTTCTCCCCCTTTTTGAAATCATCAAAAAGGTTATAACATTTAAGCATAAGCATAATGATAAAATAAATATGAGATTTAGAATCCTTAAATAATAAGCCATTCAAGAACACAAAGAAAATATTTCATTAATTAATAGAAAGAGATATAGTGGACACGAATTCAAAACGATTAATAAAACATAACCAAGAAGACATACACGATTGGACAAGACAACACATAATCTTCTAACCACTAAAGACCTCACAATTTTTCTTCAACAAACCATCTTATAATACCATTTCTTTGATTATTTCCATTATTCCTTCCTTAAAGAAGACTTCAGATAGAACTCTTTCAAACAGTATGTAAGACTTAGTGCGATTTGTGGACTCAATGACAGATTTATGAAGATAATTGAAGATTGATTGAGGTAGATTTAATCGTATATAATTCATCAGAAGAAACATGAATGTATGGTCATCATACCTCAGAAAGTCTTGGTTTTCCCCTCGAGGGAGAAAGTTGGACAGCACAAGCTTAAACCAAGCTTTGGGAATGGGAAGGATATTTTCAGGGTTGATCGGTTCGTAACTGGATTAAGTGTCGTGAAGAGAAACAAACTTCTCAGAAATACAAAACCCAGACTTGACAAAATCAACCCTGACGCCAACCTTTTCACAGCCAGTGGCAATAGTAATGGTGAATGGAGTGATGTTTATGGGAACACTAAAGATACAAGAGGATATTAAGCAGCTTTCACCATCAATATAAGCATGTTTCCAGAAATCTTGTACAAAATTCAGATAAACAGGCTTGTCCAACATTGTGAAGTATCTTGTCCATTCTTAAAAGTATGAAACATCTGTGATACTACAAGCAATTTTTGACTCAAGAGGAAGAATTTAATTTTTTTCTATGATGAATTCAAGAAGGGTTTCATCTCCTAGGAAGGTAATTAGAGACATGATGAAAAGGTAGAGGAAGGTTTTGACAGAAATAGAGTTTAAATAAAAAAACGTATGCAAGATAAACCAAGAGGAAAAGGAATGTCCTACATTTACACAGGGAGATGATGGGAAATGTAACTAAATAGAGAAGTGGCATAGATCAAGGAAAGAGTAAGAGACAGGAATAACAAAGAAAAGGAATGGCGTGTAACAATCTTTATAAGGAAGAGAGTACCGAACATGTTACAAATAAGACTACAAATAAATATACGCTTAATAGTGGCAAGATAAAAGTGTCACAAAATAAAGACATCGAAATGAATCGCTTATTTCCAAGAATATAACTCACACATATCTTAACATATGCCTATTTCATATCTATAAGAAAAAACATAAGAGTTTTAATCCAATTTTTAAGAGGCTTTAGAGACTTAAGGTGTCAATTACTAATCTCACATGATCAACGCATGAAACTGGTGTCATCATTTGTGTTCACATAATTCCAAATAAAAGAGCATTATTTCATGTCATGACTGTTCACTACCCGAGAAAAAATCAAAATATTTTCTCTTGGAAGGAGAAACTTTCTTACTCATGAGACTTTCCCTTTTTAGAAAGTTCACGTTTTAGAATTACACTTGCATTTGACTAACATGCTTTTGATTAAAACATTATCTAACTTGTTGAAATACTTTTATCAGAAGATCCAATGAAATAAGTCATAGATAAAAAGAACATTACCTTTGAGATTCTGAGATCTTTTATGTTGATTCTTTATCTGAGTGCTTTCAATTCTGGTTCTTACTTCCGCTTACTCTCAAATAGAGCTTTTGAATAGCTTCATTTTGCTTATTTTTCTTCATAACATGCGTTGTATGCCGAGAGACATATATTGGTTTGTTTTCTGACATCTCAACTTCATCCGAAGTTCTCTTTGCATTATATTCTAAAGAATATAAGTCCCTTCTGAACATTGATCTCTA
Organism: Lathyrus aphaca; assembly: GCA_963966055.1. Taxonomy (NCBI): domain Eukaryota; kingdom Viridiplantae; phylum Streptophyta; class Magnoliopsida; order Fabales; family Fabaceae; genus Lathyrus; species Lathyrus aphaca. Next base: position 458,346,285 of record OZ014522.1, on the reverse strand, counting down.
CTCCGATTACTAGAACCAATCTTATTATCTAATAGTCTTTTCATTCTTCTGTTCAGAGTTATCCATATGACTTCTGAGAGCATTATTTAGAGCATAGTCATTATCTGAACTTTTCAATCTTCCTTTCTGATGGATTGAAGACATCTCTTTCTAATGTTAGTCTTGAACTTGAGCAATAGAGAAGAGTTAAATTCTTACTCAAGTCTTCATCATGAGAAATTCCATCTTCTACTTCTTCAATAAGGCTTGTTGTAAGAAGGCCGATAATTGCTTAGATTTAACATAAACTTCTGAGAATTTGTGTGCTTGAGAAAACTAACTGACCTCTTCTTGCATTTTCTGACTTTGTTTCCTTGAATATATGTAAATATTCAATAGATATAATTATCATAAAACGAAGCTGTATTTTATGAAATGATTTGAATGAAAATCTTGTTCTTACTAAGTTGAGTTGACTTATTCAGATTCAGTTCATCAGAGGTTGACATATATGGTCTTTCCTTTTCAAAGATCATTGCGGCTTCTGAAAAGAATGTCTGCTGATTTCTTCATTCTGAATAACATCAGTGACTTCAATCCCTTTAATTTTGCTAAGCTTCTTTGATTCCAGGATTCACGGAACATGAATTTCTGAAAGGAATTTCAGATAACATTCTGACCAGTCAAAGTTTGTTCAACTGAGATACTTTCTCAAGTTAACATAACTTAACCGTCTATGTTACTTCCATTTCTCTTAAGGAAAACCATTAATACTCAGAGAATCTGACATATTTTAAGTTGCATCTTCCTGAACATATTTCTAATGAATCAACAAGCTTTCCTTGCTGAACATGTTTCAGTTTTTGGCAAAGCTTTTCAAAGGAACCAAAATTTAGATTTTCTGCATCAGATCTTCTAATCATAACTATCAGATTTATGTTAGTTATCCTTTTCTTATGAGAGAAGAAAAATCTTCTTTGTCTTCTACTTTTGATTTTCCTACTGCTTAATCAGTTATTGTAAGCTTCTGATCGCTTCACTAGCATCAAATTATCTACAAAAGTTATGACAAAAAGAGATAATCATCTAAAACTTGAGTTCTTCTATTCATGATTTCTGACAATCTCCCGCAAATTTCATCTTGAAGTACTTATGCTTCAGATTCATGAACTTAGCAATCTTTCTTCTTTACTTGAAGAAATTCCTAATGAGCTTATATGAGAAAGTCAAAAGTGAACAAATCCGGTTTTTGAAAACATCTCATACTCATATAGAATTAACCTTCAGCAAATAGGATTTCTTGCTTTCTGGTGATTTTACCTTGAGCAGGTACGTTTGTTCAATCAATGCATTCCAAGAATAACATTCATCAGATATTCTCCTTATCCAATGAATTTATCTTATCCGTTGATTCTTCAATCTTCTTGCAATCTCCAATAGAGAAGATTTGTTTCTGACAACTTCAAACTTCAAGAATAAGTTATTTGATCAATGTAAACCTTTCTGGTTTCATCAATTCAGTACTTATGCTCATTCATTTCCAATGAATATTTGAACAGACGAGACTGACATTGCAGGTGGAGAAGAATATCACCCAGAGTATTTCTCACTGTGCATTTGGATCTTTATCTGACACTGCTAAGTGTTTGATATCCATCAATAATAGAACTAGGCTCTAATACCAATTGAAGGTGTGAGAAAAACACAAGAATATGGGGTTTGAATTGGGGTTTCACTTTTGTTAACTTTTTTGTTGTTTTTTGCGGAAGCATAAGTAAATAATGTAAATCATAAACAAGAGAAAGAGACACACGATGTATCTTGGTTCACTTGAAAAACTCAAGCTAATCCAATCCACCACTCAAGGTGATTTTTCCTTAGCCAAGGACTTAATCCACTATAACCAAATTGATTACAAGGCACAACACTACCTGTGACTAACTGCACAACCCATTGATGTGACTTACAACATTGCACAAATAACTTATGCGACTTCCCTACGTAGCTACCTGTAACACCCTTCAAACCCAATAAGAATTTTACATAACGTATGAAAATTTAATCAAATAAAATCATAAAAAAGGGTGACATGTGCTTCATAAAAACATTATAATAAATTTCCCGCTCTGTAACATGGTTTTCAAACATTTGTAACAATAATTTCTTTGATAACATCAATAAATGAAAGTCAAACTTCGCAGGGGAATCATAGTCTCAAAATAACTTCATTTATTTCATCAAACATAAAGACATTTTTAGTCAATGTCAAAATTCATCGTCAAATAAATTCAACATGTAGAAAACTCATAAATATGTTTAATAAAACAACACAACTTCAACTCAAGCATTCCCCACCCGATGTTACATTATCATAGCAAGATACCTTTTAAATAGATGGAAAAAATGACTCTAAGCTAAATCTTCATGTACCAAGAGCTAATCCTGATTATCTGTACGTTACCCACGTGGAGGCAACATTCAAACAGGCAGGGTGAATATTCACAATTCATAATAAAAGTATAAAGGAAAGAATACAAATAGGGCAGCATCAACATCATCATTAAATCATCAATAAAACATATACATCAATCAATAATTAACTCATACACATGCAATGTTACTAATTATGAAATACAACATCTTCGAAAATATGCATGTGGTACCGATCAATATAAATGGACACTGGGCCATTAACCCTCCACAAGGGAGCATAACATAATCACTTCAATCCACACAGTGGGATTGAAGCCAACAACAACAGACTGAAGTCCCAACATAGTATGCCATGAATGCATGATGCAACAACATCTTCATCATTATCAACATAAGCCATCAAGTTTGCATCATTATTCATGTAATCATCATAATACTTCATATATCATGTATAGAAATCCACATGCATATCATCAATATAATTCATCATACCACCATAGTATAACATCCCTAACACATGCCAAAAATCACCATTATAGAACCATCAACACATGATTGTCATCACCTAATCGTCATCACCTAATCATTATCACATAACATGTATTTATATATTTTTACATGAAAATACACATCATTAAAATATAATTCACAACATCTTCAATAACATGACAACAACATCATCAATAACATCACAGTGGCATCGTAGCAACAATGCGCAAGTTTCATCATTCATAGCAAAACATCATTAGCTCAACAATACAATTACACACCTTCCAACATCAATGCATATCATCTAATTATTTACAGCAACATGAAAGTATTATTAAATGAAATTACATTATCTCATCTTCATGCAACTTCAAACGACACACTAATCAGACTCCCGGAACTAAAGTTATGAATTATCAAAGTTTTTCAACAAACATCGCCATCGACGTCTTACAATGACAGCAAAAAGCCTCATCATGCACTGGTTAATTTTATTTTAAGGACTTGAAACCATTTTTACAAGTAAGTACACTAAATTAGTTTTCCACGGGTTTGAACGGCGGTCAAAACAGACTTACAAATCAAAAGTTATGAATTTTTCAAGTTTTTCAAAAGCAGCATGTTTCCGTGGTAACCGGTTACTCAAAACAGGGTAACCGGTTATCACCTATGTTCCAGGCCAAAAATATAAAAAATTTAAAGGGTAACCGATTATCTTATATTGAGTAACCGATGGGTTTGAATGGCGGTCAAAACAGACTTACAGATCAAAAGTTATGAATTTTTCAAGTTTTTCAAAAGCAGCATGTTTCCGTGGTAACCGGTTACTCAAAACAGGGTAACCGGTTATCACCTATGTTCCAGGCCAAAAATATAAAAAATTTAAAGGGTAACCGATTATCTTATATTGAGTAACCGATTACTCAAGTGATAAAAGTAGTTTTTCTATTTTTACGAATTCTGCACCAAAAGACTCAGTTTTCCCATACGAGTTCAACTCAAAACAGACCCAATTTCACCTCAATTCAACAATTTTTCAACGTGTGCAACTAAAAATTCATCAATTCTTCATATTTCCTCATAAATCCCAAAACCCCATAGAACCCCATCCTATATATATTTTAAACTGTATATCAATCATAATGAAAGCTATACTCCTCATACCTTATGATCAAATTTTGATTCTCCATTCTCATCATTTTTTTTATTCCTTCGTGAAGTTAGAACTTTCATTGATGGTTCTTGAATGGAATAGTGGCATCGTTTGTGGTAATCAACTTTTGATTCCTACGATTTCCATGAGATAACATTATCTTAGTAAACACTGCTGAACAAGTTCAAAAATTTCATATTTGGATTCTTGTGGTTTAGGTCCATATCTCAGAATTAGCAATTTGTGACTTTAGTAGGTCACTGAATCAAGAACGAATCAAGTTCCAATTTATCCATCTTCGACGATTACTCAATCATCTCTTAATCATTTTCCATTTTCACTGATCACAACCTCTCCAGATCTCATAACCAAGGAACATTCAGAGGGAAAAGTCGGGATCTGTCATGATCAAATCGGTTAATCTCCATTTTCATCCTCAGTATTCAAAATCCAAGTATCGGATTCCATCAAGAATTTGGTAGAATATTAAAAGAAGTATTTTAGATCTAGATATAAGGGTGCGTCAAGGTTTGAAAGCAATTTCCATGAAGGACCTGCATAAGACTCACAATCCATTTTTCAACCTAGCGTAGCCCGTACTCCTCATCTTCGTCGGGGTACTTGTAGGCCCGACATCAAAGATACCGTGATTTAAAAGTTAATGACACCCTCACACCATAAGTTCGTAGTTAACATCAGGCGCTGATCCAATACCAGGGTGAATCTTATGGATGCTACAAAATTTCCACTTGATGCACCGGGGTCCCCTTAGACCAGATAAAAACACAGAAGTCAATAGAACACACCCAAATAAAATGCCATGGGATCTGGTTACAAGGGAATCAAACAATAATAATCTCCAACTACTGTTCAGAGTCCCTATTCTGAAGGAAATATTGGACTTGCTTATTAAATAACACAGACAATGCCCAACTTTCATTTAAGGTCTAGGAACTACCGACCCTTAGGAAAAATCTACCACATATAGGACCCTGGATCTACATAAGGTAGACACCCACTCTGGAATAAGAAGGAAGCAAGGAAGTCATAACCTCAATGATCAAAAAGTGCTTCGCCGAAGCATCATACAAAGCAATTCGACGAGCCCAAAATCAGAAGCTAGTCCCAAGCTACATTCCTTGAAATAGTTAACCTTCCAAACTGTTAGTTCTGTTGTTGTGGGTGTTGGCATTAATTTCAGTAAAATTAACCTGGCAACAACATGTTGGACAAGATGTTCTAACATGATGAAGAACAAGTTCTATAGCAGGTTTAGCAACTTATCAGATAAGAAGTCCTGACATGGCTGCTCAGACATCAATATAGATGTGTTTATAAAACTTGGTAGATGCTGAGTCAAATGCTGAAACATCGTCAACTATCATGACAATATTATTGTTTTGTGATGTCAGAGTAGATGTCTGAACATCTGTCTGTCAATTCTGGGAAACTTTGCAGAAAGTTGTGTTTTTATTCTGGAAGTTTTTTAGCAGGTGTTTGTTTTTGTGATTAGTCTGATTGGTGGCGAAAATCAAGGAGTAATTTTATAATTAACATAAGTTGTTTTGTTTCATATATTTGAAAATATTTTCATATCTTTTAGGTTGTTATTTTTGGAAAGATCTGATGTTTCAATTCTTGTGCTTTTTGGTTTTAGAATATTTGAAGATCAATCAGTTTTTAAAGAAGATTAATTCTGACTGCTTTCATTTCTCATATCCATGAATATCCTTCTCTACTTAAAGTGGTACAACCCTAATTGAAAGGGACAAAAATTAGATATTGAGAAAGCTGCACGTTCTGAGTTAGGGTTTTGTTTTTTAGTTGTAATTTTGTCCACTCTAAGCTATTAAGCATGAGTGTTTGTTCTTGATTGAAGCTTTTAAGCAAGATAAAGTTGTTTATCTTGGAAGAGTGTTTTTCTATTTTCTTGTAAGGATTTGTTTGATTATCACAGTGTGTGATTGAGGGGGAGTGAGAGGGGATTCTCTTATCGAATGGTTCTTAAATAGAAATTGCATTGGGTAGTGATAAAGTGAGAAGTGTAAACTGGAATTGTTTAAATTCAAATTGATACTACTGATAGTGGATTTCTTTCCTGGCCTGGTAGCCCCTAGAGTTGGTGAGTTTGCACCGAACTAGGTTAACAATTCCTTGTGTTATTACTGTTGTACTTTATACTGTATTTACCTTGTTAATGTTCAGATATTAATGTCGTAATATCTTATTCGACATCACATATTTGATACCAGAATTTCAATTGGTATCATAGCAGGCATCCTGCTCTGTTTCTAGGTGAGATCTAGGGATGATACTTTTTGGTACATTGGACATGGAACTAGGGTTTGTCAACAGTCCGCCTATTTTGGATGACACTAATTATGATACCTGGAAAGCGTGTATGGTGACTTTTCTAAAAACTATTAATAGAAAAAGCTGGAAAAAATTATTAAAGGTTGGAAACACCCTATTGTGAAGGACAAAGATGGAAAGGATATAACATAATTGAAGCCATAAGAGCTGGTCTAAGGAAGAATATGATTTTGCTCTTGGAAACTCTAGGTCCTTGAATGTCTTATTCAATGGAGTGAACAATAGCACCTTCAGATTGATAAAAAATTGTATTGTTGCTAAAGATGCATGGGATATTTTGAAGAATGCTCATGAAGGAATCTCTAGGGTGAAGATGTCAAGACTTCAACTTCTTACCACAAAGTTTGAGAACTTAAAGATGAAGTTGGATGAGAGCATTCACGATTTTCACATGAATATTCTTGATATTCCCAATACATCTAGTTCCTTAGGAGAGAAGATGTTAGAGGAGAAGCTTGTTAGAAAGAACCTCAGGTCGTTGCCTAAGAAGTTTGACATGAAGGTCACAACTATTGAATACGCTCAAGACATCAACAACATGAAGGTGGAGGAGCTTGTTAGGTCACTTCAAACTTTTGAATTGGCTATCAATGAAAGATATGAAAAAAAGAACAAGAGCTTAGCTTTTATCTCCAATATTAATAATGAAGAGGTTCAATGTGACATGGAGACTAATGAAGGAATTTATAATGAAATTGTGCTTCTTGGGAGGCAAGTCAATAAGGTGCTAAATTATATGGATAGGAAGTCAAGAACAGATGTTGCAAACATGTCATTCAACATTAGGAAGAACATTGATTTTCAAAGAGAAACAAGAGTAGAGGAGAAAGACAATAAAGAAAAAGCTCTCATGTGTAGATATGATTCTGATGAAGGATCTGATAATGTAGAACTTACTTTTGATGAACTGGTTGTTTCCTACAGAGAATTGTGTCTCAGAAGTGCAGAAGTTTGTCAACAAGGGGAGAAACAAAAGAAACTTATAATCCAACTGAAGGAAGAAAAGGAAGAACACATGAAAACTATATCTAAGCTGGAAAATGAAGTGACTGTGTTGAACTCTAAACTTGACAGAATGTCCAAGTCTGTTAGAATGTTGAACTGTGGCTCTGACACATTAGATGAAATTCTTCAGGTTGAAAAAGTGGTAGGAGATATGAGTGGAATAAGATTGAATAAAGGAAAAGAACCTATTTCAGACTTCATTCATCCCAAACCTAAACCAAAGATGTTGAATCAAATATATCAACATCGTGACAGAATTAAATTCAATCAAGTTGAAGATGTTACAAGTCTTGGTGATGATAATCAAGTTGTGATGAAGAAAGGAAAATTTTCTGCAATGAATTTTGTTCAGCCTAAAAGAAAATAGGAACAAAAGATGTCACGTCAAAAGTCCTAACATCAGAAAAGACATCGTTGTGGAAGCAAGAACCATCAGTGGAAATGTCATTATTATGAAAGGTTTGATCACATGAAACCCTATTGTTACAAACTGTATGGTTATCCAAAATAGTCAACACAACCTAGGATTAATCATGGTATGATTAAAACTAGAAAGGTATGGAGACCTAAGGTTGTTGAAAGTAAGAAAGATTTTTCTGAAGACAAAGAGGAAAGTGTTGATGAAAAGAACCATCAATCTACATAGATGGTCAATGTTGATGATCTGAATACTGATGTTGTGGTTTATGTTACTAAGAAAAGTAAGGAAGAATTCTCAAGTGAGTCAGTGTATGATGTTGAACATAATGTCTAGGATTTCATACCTCTAGTAAAGAAGCAAGTATTAGTAGTGTTTTTTGGTAGTTTCTTTGAGGGGGATAAATTTTGCAACTAAGGAGAAAATATTTTTAATTATTTGATGTAGAAGAATATCTTTGTGAAAAGGTTGTCATGTTTTCTGCTACTAACCTGATGTTAGCCTCTGATCTGGAAGAATGGTTATTTAGTTAGTTTTAGCCAAAATATGCCAAATGGGGGATTGTTAGTTCTGCTGTTGTGGGTGTTGACATTAATTTTGGTAAAACTAACTTGACAGCAACATGTTGGACAATGTGTTCTAACATGCTGAAGATTAAGTTCTATATCAGGTTTAGCAAGTTGTCAGATAAGAGGTCCTGACATGGTTGCTCAGACATTACTACAAATGTGGTTATAATACTTGGAAGATGCTGAGACAAATGCTGAAACATCTTTAACTGTTATGACAATATTGTTGTTTTGTGATGTCAAAGCAGATGTCTTAACATCTGTCTGTTAGTTCTGGGCAACTTTGTAGAAAGTTGTGTTTTGATTCTGGAAGGTTTTTAGCAGGTGTTTGTTTTTATGATTAGTCGGATTGGTGGCGAAAATCAAGGAGTAATTTATGATTAACATAAGTTGTTTTGTTTCATATATTTGAAGATATTTTCATATCTTTTAGGTTGTTATTTTTGGAAAGATCTAATGTTTCCATTCTTATGCTTTTTAGTTTTAGAAGATTTGAAGATCAATCCGTTTTTAATGAAGATCAATTCTGACTACTTTCATTGCTCATATTCATGAAGATCCTTCTCTACTTAAAGTGGCGCAACCCTAATTGAAAGGGACATAAAATAGAGATTGAGAAAGCTGCGCATTCTGAGTTAGGGTTTTGTTTTTGAGTTGTAATTTTGTCCACTATAAGCTTTTAAGCATGAGTGTTTGTTCTTGATTGAAACTTTTAAGCCAGATCAAGTTGTTTATCTTGGAAGAGTGTTCTTCTATTTTCTTGTAAGGATTTGTTTGATTATCACAGTGTGTGATTGAGGGGGAGTGAAAGATGGTTCTCTTATCTAAGGGTTCTTCGATAGAAATTGCATTGGGTAGTGATTAAGTGAGAAGTGTAAACTGTAACTATTTAACTTCAAATTGATACTACTGATAGTGGATTTCTTTCCTGGTTTGGTAGCCCCCAGATTTAGCCAGACATGGAAAAATAAATAGACATATTGGTTTTTGTCATATTAAAATTAAAAAAAGGTTTTGAAAGTAAGTGCGGTGCGAGAAATTACATAAAAGTAAAGCGAGTGCAGAAAGTAAATGAAATAAAAGCGGTGCGAGAAAGTAAATAAAAGTAAAGCGAGTGCGAGAAAATAAATAAAGTATTGCAATGCGAAAAATTAAATAAAAGTAAAAGAGAAATTCACAAATAGAAACCTTCTCCAATCAGAGGATTGGTGTTTGAAAACAACTGAAAATAAACTCGAAATGAAAATGGCAGCATGATTAACTTCCACCAAGTGCTCCAAACTCGATTACAGACTCGATTACACAAATATGATAACTTCCCGATCTGAGAATATTACCGTTTAAAAACTTTCGATTATTTATGCCTAAGTGTTGCAACTAAGTTTGGATGAAGAGAAATGAACTAAAGGCCTTCTATTTATAAGCTGAGGAATAAGAGAGGAAAGACTGAAGTGCATTCCAACTTCTTTTGGGAGGGAAACAAAATGTAGCCCGCCACCCCCTCATGGCGCCAGCCACATGAAATCATGTGGAAAAAAGTAGGAGACGTGGAAGTTGTTAGCAGTTGAGTCCTATCCAACTTATGGCCTACCCCATGGTGCCCGCCATGTTGGGTGCCACATGTGTAATTCCTTAAAAAATTGGTTTTTTAGCTCGATTTCCTTCGTTTCTTCAGGAATGGATTTAGAAACACTTAGAACTAGAAGGAAAAAAAACACGAACATAATACAAGAAAACGATAATAAAAACCTAAGAAACATGTGCAATTCGAGTCAAAAACGCGGTGAAATTTAGCGTTTTCAAATTCTCCCACACTAAGACCTTTGCTTGTCCTCAAGCAAAACAATTTATGGCTCATGAAAGAAAACTTGTATCAGTGAATGATTTAGGAAAAAAGGGATTCTAAATTCGAACTAGGATGATGTGATAGCTACTAACTAAATGAACCAAGGGCATCGTAATAACACTTCTCCGAAAATACGGACATCCACTTCATTCCTATACAAACCAATCCATGACCTACCTTTTCATCTCTTTTGGGTCCTCTTCATTCCGACACAATCACATTAATCTCGTTTTCTGTACATACTCATAGTAAAGTGACTGGTTAGTGATTCTATCTGAAAATATAGTGGCTCTGGTACATAAATTGGTGTAACCCCTTTTATTTTTTTTATTCTCTCTTTTTGTTTTTGATTTCTTTTTTGCTAATTTTTCTTACAACTTTTTGGGTTAAATTACCTTGTGAGGGTCACCTATCCCGAGTTTCCTTTTTCTAAATATTTAAGATGGCACAACAGACATAAAATTACTTATGTTCATCGGTCCCCTACGTAGAGCATGCTTAGGTCGGAGATGACTGCTAGGATAAACTACTAAAATACCTAAAATAATGATAGTCAAGGCCATGGGATCGATTCCTATAATCATTAGGCTTATGGTGTTCTACCAATACCGATGTTTCAAAAACTTTTCCCAAGTCCCCTACATCCTATCTCAAACCTGTCTTAAAGCCTAAAATTTTCAATTTAACACTGTTTTTCTTTTTCAAATTTTTTTGGTAAGGCTAAAGAAATGAGGAACTACAGATACACTACACAAATGACTCGTCAGGCACATACATATTCTAAAAATTAAACAAGATAAACTAACTAGAAAGCAAGAAAAACTGAAGGGAAATAAAATGCAAGAAAATAAATAAAATCTCTCCTCCCACACTTAAATCGAACATTGTCCCCAATGTTTCTAAATAAGGTAGATAAGAGTAACCTGGTGAGTCTAAGACATGTTGTTGGTACTGTCTTCACCGTGCGGTGAGCGCCTGTGATGGCGAGAGAAGTTACGGTGACGCTCGCCGTGAGAAGCGGTGAACTCATAGAACTGGTGTTTAGGGCAACCTGAGATTGCATGATAGTCTGGAAAGATTTGTTTTCCTGCTGCCGTGATTCTTGCATGAAGGTCATGTTAGCAGCCAATTGCTTCTAGATGGTAGATAGCAATTCATCACGCCTCGCTTCTCTTGCAAGATGGTCACGCCATATGTCCTTAGTGATATAGAAGCCAAGGGTTGTACCTGCAATATGGTGAGAAGAATATGGTGCAGTTAGTGCTAGTGGTACATGATAGGGAGACATTTGGAGAGTGCTCTCTTTGATCATACTCGTCATCAGGAACATTAGAAGGCATTTGACCTGTAACAGGTGGAGCATCTAGAACGTAGGTCCAGTTCCTCTCAGATCGAACATCGGTATGTCTAGTGCAAGGCAACACAACATATGGGATAGTCACACCATGAACCATGAGTTCAAAACCTCCTTCTCTCCTGACCCTGCATAATTTCATGTCTTTCATAAATTTTAAGTTAATTGTGTGGGGAGCTAAGGGCACCAGGATATCTATCTCATTGTTGAGATTGAGGGCCCTAACAATAGAAGTAATCAAGCCTCCAAATGAAATGGTCCCTGTTTTCTTTAAAACTGCAGTCATATGGGCAAGCATAAACGAGACATGATTAATTCTCTTATTTGTGAGGAACCCTTGCAAAAATAAAATTTCTTTAGCATTCACCTTGTTAGGATTATCCCAGCCAAAAATAGTACATGCTAAAATATATCGAAAAACATAGATGGTCGGGTTGTGGATCCTTGAGGCAAGGATTCCTTTGAATGAGGTGGTTGTATGGTTAGACCACTTGTTCCAAAAGGAAAATGCCTCTACATACCAATCAGAACCTAAAGGTTCTTCACAAAAAGCATCTCCTCCAAAAGTTACTCCTAATCGCTCTGTTAGTTCGTCGGTAGTGAATTCATATTCAACATTAAACATCCAGAATTTCAATGTACCGATTGTGCTAGCAGTGTTAGGGCTAACAATGTATATCAAAGAACTTAAAAATTCCTTGGTCAACCTTTCAAAAGTCGGTTATTTTTTATCAAAAATATCATGCATTCCTAATGTATCAAGTAAGTGAAAATGCTATGATAAATACCGAGAAAGTAAAGACAATCGACGTCCATGTACCGGTCGAGATGATTTCTTGTGCTTGGATTTTCTCGAGTATTTTTTGTTGCCTTTCCCCGGGCTTCCCTTGTCGGAGGATATAGTCGTCGTACTCCATTGAACCACTCTATAGTTTGAAGAAGGTAAAAATGGGTTTTATGGAAGGATGGAGGAAAATGAAGATTTTAGGGATTTTTATGGATGGTTTTGAAAATGGAATTTGGAGGGGTTAATGGGATGGTGAGTAGATTGAAAAGTCACAAAGTTTTTGGGTGTTGGAGGAAGCTTTTGGAAGGTTAAAAATGGGGTTTGGAGGTTTTAAAGTTGGAAAATGGGTGGTTATGGAGGTTATGTCCCGCATATAGAACCAGACCCCATGGCGGGCGCCATGATCTATATGGCGGGAGCCATGTGAAGAAATTCTACATGGGCCGAAAGTTGCTTGCTTCTTGGGCTTTCCTCCTCCTTTTTGTGTTGGGTGGTGTTATTAGCACTACTTTGTTCCCCCTTTTTTGGCACTTGCCTTATTTTTGTTAGGCAAAATAAAACATAAATAAAACATAAATTATTTTAGTAGAATAATAAAATAAAATAAAAGGAAAGGAAAGGAAACTAAAGGAAATAACATGTATAATTATATAAATATGGAAAACCTAGAGTACATCACGATAAATACGAAAAAACAAAACATAAAATAGTCAGTGAATGAAAAATGAGAAAATACGGTAAATATAGTAGTAAAGTAGTATGATCACTGGGCCAGAGGCTCTTTTGTTTGTTAGGAACCTCGGGTTGCTGCAAGCTGACGACGGAGATCTGCGATCTCCTGGTATAAACAAGTTGCCTCAGTCGCATGGGTCAAATCAGATACTTGAACCTGTAAAGTGAGATCCTCGACCTCCTGCCTGAGTCTAGATGTATCCATACAAAGCTCAGTAGTCTGTGTCTGTAAGTCAAGCGTCTGTAAGGAATGATTATTAGATATCACAGTAATCCTGGGAGATGGTTGTGTAGGATGATACTCTAGTACAGGTGGATTCTTGGGCTCCTCAATAGTCTCACGAAAACCCTCCAACGCATAACTCCAATTAGCGCGGTTATGCACGTTGGTCATCACAGGATCTGGCAGGGTGAAATAGTGGATGATCTCGATATCAGTTAGCAGCTTGAATCGGTCGGGTTGGAAGGAAGATCTCCTCATCACCCCTTGATCCAAACAGAAATCAATGTCCAAAGTGGTGTATCCACAATAGGAAGTCAAATGATACAACTTACGAGATAGACCTAAAGCAGTAGCAATCTGAGTCACTGTACCTCCCACGTGTATGATACTTTCGGAGGATCTGGCGGTGCATCTGAGATTATCAAATAGAAAATTCCCATAGGCTACAGGGTGTGACTGATTCGCATAGAACAGAAGGAAGATCTCCTCCTCGCTAACATGGATGTCAAGGTCAGCCTTTCCCATTAAGGTATACGCAAGGACCATCTTGAAGTATCTCAGAGTCAGATTATGAATGATATGAGATAACTGAGTAATAGGATCAGGACTCCCTCCACATGTGATGTCACTCTAGAATTTGTCGATATCTCGACTCATGAAGTATCCCATGGGTAACTCAGGGATGTAATCTAGTGTAGTCTGAAAACCAAGTAAGTTACCAAATCCTTTCCGGGTTAGGGCATACTCTGTCCTGAACAACCTGAAAGAAACACTCCCCTCCATACCAAGATATGAATCATAGCTGAACGAGCTGAGGAACTCGAGGGTGAGATTCTTGTAGCTAGAATGTATCTCATCAGCATATTCGTCCCAATGGAGTTGGCTACAAAGAAACCATACACTGGTCTTAATACCCAAAGCATCCATGCAGTTCTGGTCTAGGTATCACGTTGGTGCCATAAGGCGCTGATAAAGGACTAAGTAGCGTGCCTTTGCGCATCCTCTCAGAAGGTAACATGAATGTCATCATGGCTCTGCATCCTTCAAAGTGAGGTTAAAAAGAAAAGACCTGAAATCATACACATTAGAAAGCGTCAGTTTATACAGATAACTACTTTAAACAAAATGTAAAACATAAAAGCAAAAAAAAAAAACCAAATCAAGAAGAAATAAAGAAAATCGTGGGTTTCCTCCCACACATCGCTTATTTAACATTGTTAGCTCGGCGAGTAGACCTCGTGTAGCTGAATTGGGAATTGGTGGATTAATAAGGGTGTGGTTGGAGTAGTCAATAGGTATATTGCCTCCTTTTTAATGTTTTAATATTTGTCCATTGACAATGAAAGGACTACAGGAGCCGTTCTTGATTTCAATTGCTCCTGAATTCAGGACCTTCGAAACTTCAAAAGGACCTGTCCATCATGAACTTAGCTTGCCAGGAAAAAGTCGCAACTTGGAGTTAAAGAAGAGAACTGGATCGCCTATATAGAAATCCTTTTTTATAATATTTTTATCGTGCCAAACTTTGGTTATTTCTTTATATATAATGGCATTCTCGTATGCGGATTGGCGAAGTTCATCTAACTTGTGAATATCGAAGATACGCTTTTCACTTGTAGCCAAGTAGTCTAAATTCAAGGTTTTAATGGCCCAGTAAGCCTTGTGTTCTAATTCGAAAGGTAGGTGACTTGATTTTCCATAGACCAACTAGTAGGGGGTTGTTCCTATAGGGATTTTGAAAGTGGTTCTATAGATCCATAGAGCTTCATGCAGCCTTTGAGACCAATCTTTTCTGGATATAGAAATTGTTTTTTGCAAGATTTGCTTTATTTCCTTGTTAGATACATCTACCTTTCCACTGGTCTGAGGATGATTAGGTGTTTCTACTGTGTTTTTTACTCCATACTTAGCAATTTGTCAAAAATTCTCGATATGAAGTGCGATCCAACATCACTTATGACAAGACGGGGTACTCCAAATCTGGGGAATATATAGTTCCTAAACAACTTAATAACCACTCTTGTGTCATTCGTGGGTGCGGTTATGGCTTCAATCCATTTAAAAACATAGTCGACGACTACAAGGATATATTTATTCCCTAATGACGATGGAAACGGTCCCATAAAGTCGATGCCCCAAACTTTGAAGAGCTCTAATTCTTGGATATTTCTTAACGACATTTCGTTGCGTCTCGATATGTTCCCAGTGCACTGGCACCGGTCACAACTAACTATATTAGCATGAACATCACACCACATTGTAGGCCAGAAAAGGCTTTCTTGAAGGATCTTGGCGTGCGTTTTAGAGGTGCTAGCAAGTCCTCCGTAGGGTGCAGAGTGACAGTGATCTATGATATTCTTCACCTCTTCTTCCGAAACGCAATGATGAAAATCCCATATGTACCTCACTTAAAAAGAAGTGGTTTGTGTAACAGCCCGGGCCCCTCACAAGGCAATCCCGGCACTGCCACCTCATGATCTTCTCTACTCCCCTCACTAATAGAGTTTTTGCCTTCCGTGGGAATCGAACCCTGTACCCTGGGGTTCAAGTACTTGTTCAATCCATTCCCACTACCACTTGATCTACTAGCTCAAGTGGTAGTGGGAATGGATTGAACAAGTACTTGAACCCCAGGGTACAGGGTTCGATTCCCACGGAAGGCAAAAACTCTATTAGTGAGGGGAGTAGAGAAGATCATGAGGTGGCAGTGCCGGGATTGCCTTGTGAGGGGCCCGGGCTGTTACAAAAAAAGGCGCCTTTTTTGTAACAGCCCGGGCCCCTCGCAAGGCAATCCCGGCACTGCCACCTCATGATCTTCTCTACTCCCCTCACTAGTAGAGTTTTTGCCTTCCGTGGGAATCGAACCCTGTACCCCGGGGTTCAAGTACATGCTCAATCCATTCCCACTACCACTTGAGCTTTTTTGTAACAGCCCGGGCCCCTCGCAAGGCAATCCCGGCACTGCCACCTCATGATCTTCTCTACTCCCCTCACTAGTAGAGTTTTTGCCTTCCGTGGGAATCGAACCCTGTACCCTGGGGTTCAAGTACATGTTCAATCCATTCCCACTACCAATTGAGCTAGTAGCTCAAGTGGTAGTGGGAATGGATTGAACATGTACTTGAACCCCAGGGTACAGGGTTCGATTCCCACGGAAGGCAAAAACTCTACTAGTGAGGGGAGTAGAGAAGATCATGAGGTGGCAGTGCCGGGATTGCCTTGCGAGGGGCCCGGGCTGTTACAAAAAAAGGCGCCTTTTTTTTTGTAACAGCCCGGGCCCCTCGCAAGGCAATCCCGGCACTGCCACCTCACGATCTTCTCTACTCCCCTCACTAGTAGAGTTTTTGCCTTCCGTGGGAATCGAACCCTGTACCCTGGGGTTCAAGTACATGTTCATTCCATTCCCACTACCAATTGAGCTAGTAGCTCAATTGGTAGTGGGAATGGATTGAGCATGTACTTGAACCCCGGGGTACAGGGTTCGATTCCCACGGAAGGCAAAAACTCTACTAGTGAGGGGAGTAGAGAAGATCATGAGGTGGCAGTGCCGGGATTGCCTTGCGAGGGGCCCGGGCTGTTACAAAAAAAGGCGCCTTTTTTTGTAACAGCCCGGGCCCCTCACAAGGCAATCCCGGCACTGCCACCTCACGATCTTCTCTACCCCCTCACTAGTAGAGTTTTTGCCTTCCGTGGGAATCGAACCCTGTACCCTGGGCTTCAAGTACATGCTCAATCCATTCCCACTACCAATTGAGCTACTAGCTCAATTGGTAGTGGGAATGGATTGAGCATGTACTTGAAGCCCAGGGTACAGGGTTCAAAGAACTTCTTCTTCTGCTAATAGTTAAGGTCAGAGGGTATTATATCGGCGGTTAGGTAGTTAACAAAATCTGCATACCACAACACACTACTTATGGCTAAGGAATTTCCAAGGTTTTTATACAGGTCTAGGTTGTTTTCTTCAACGGCGCCTATTTTTTCTATTAGCATGTCATAGGCAAAGTCGTCATTTATTGGCACTATGTCTGGTTTCAAGTACTCAAGTCTGGAAAGGTGATCAACAACTACATTTTGTGTTCCTTTCTTATCTCGAATGTCCAAATCAAACTCTTGTAATAGGAGAATCCATCAGAGTAGCCTAGGTTTTACATCTTTTTTTACTTAAAAGGTATCTAATAGCAGTGTGGTCAGTAAACTATATTTTTTTCTCCCACCAGATAAGATCGAAACTTGTCTATATCAAATACTACAACTAGGAGTTTATTTTCAGTTGTTGCATAGTTAAGTTGAGCAGCATCTAGGGTTGTGCTAGCGTAGTAAATTACATGCAATTTCTTATCTTTCCTCTGGCCTAAAACAGCTCCTACGGCATAATCACTAGCGCCACACATGATCTAAAATGGTTCAATCCAGTATGGGGTTGTATAATAGGTGCGGATATTAGTGCTTGTTTTAAAATGTTAAATGCTTCATCGCATTTTTCGTCGAAAATGAATTCAGTATCTTTCATTAGGAGATCAGTTAAAGGTTTAGTTATTTTAGGGAAGTCTTTGATAAAACGCCGGTAGAAACCAACGTGTCCAAGAAAACTTCGGACTTCCTTAATGGTTTTGGGTGGCTTGAGGTTTTCTATGACTTCGATTTTTGCTTTATCTACTTCGATACCCTTCTCGGAGACTATATGTCCTAAGAATATACCTTTGGTAACCATAAAGTGACATTTATCCCAGTTCAACACTAGGTTCACTTCTACACATCTTTCTAGGATTTTCTCAAGGTCCGCGAGACAATTTTTAAAATCAAAACTGCATATCGAGAAGTCATCCATGAATACTTCCATAATTCCATCAAGGTAATAAATGAAAATGGACATCATACAACGCTGAAAAATAGCTGGAGAATTACAGAGTCCGAAAGGCATTATTTTATAGGCAATAGTACCATAGGGGCATGTGAAGGTTGTTTTCTCCTGGTCTTCCAGATGAATGGGAATTTTGAAGAATCTCGAATATCCATCTAGATTACAAAAATAAGAGTGTCTATCCAGACGTTCCATCAGTTGATCTATAAATGGTAAAGGAAAATGATCCTTCCTAGTTGTTTTGTTAAGTTTCCTATATTCTATACACATTCACCATCCTCCTTCTATCCGTTTTGCTACGTGTTCGCCCTTCTCGTTGTGCACAACTGTGATGCCTCCCTTTTTAGGTACTACATGCACATGGCTCACCCACTCGCTATATGAAATTTGATAGATTATACCTGCTTATAGTAACTTAAGAACTTCTTTCTTAACAAACTCATTATAGGGTTTATTCTTCTCTAATGTTCTCTAGAGGGTTTCAGATCGTCTTCAAGCAAAATCTGGTGCATACACATGGATGAGCTTATTCCTTTAAGTTTGGAGATATTATATCCTAAGGTTGAGGGATATTTCTGCAAGACATCTAAGAGTTGAGTTGTTTCTGGTTGGTTTAGGGTGGCACTAATTATAACTGGGCGCTTCATTTCCTCGTCCAAAAACTCTTATCTTAGATTCTTGGGTAGTTCTTTAAGTTCTAAAGTTGGTTTCTTTGGGCATGGAATAGGGGTTGGAGTAAGGGATAAACACTCGTAAAGGTTATCATCAATATATGGTTCTATGGATTTATCACCATCCCCTATGATGGTTGAAGGTAATTTGATTGTTTCTGTGGGTTCTTCCTGATCTAATTCCCTGACGCATTCGTCAATGATGTTTATGGATTAATATGAATCTCCTATCACTGGTGCCATAAGGAACTTAGAAATAATGAACTCTATCTTTTCATTGCCTACTTCAAAAGTTAACTTTCCTCTCTTGACATCTATTATGGATCCTGTTGTTGATAAGAACAGTCTACCTAGGAGGATTGGGATGTCGTCATCTTCTTTAATGTCCATGACAACGAAATCGGTAAGGATAAACAACTGGCCTATCCTAACGGGAACGTCTTATAATATGCCCACTGGATATTTAACAGATCTGTCGGCTAATTGGAGAGACATCTTGGTAGGTTGTAGTTCTCCTAGTTTTAACCTCTCACAAACTTCTAGAGGCATTAAGCTTACACTAGCTCCTAGGTCTAGATAAGCGTTATCAATGACATGACTCCCCAAAATACAAGGTATGGAGAAATTTCCAAGGTCTTTCTCCTTTTTAGCAAGTTTATTCTTAGAAATCTAATTGCATTCCAAGGGTTTCGGATCGTCAAGTCTACGCTTGTTTGTAAGGGTGTCTTTAAGGAATTTTGCATAGGATGGTATTTGGGTGATGGCTTCTGTAAAAGGAATCTCTACGTGGAGTTTCTCTATTACTTTAATGAATTTTTGATATTGGTCATTGATCTTAGTTTGTTTTAGTCTTTGTGGATATGGTATTGGTGGTATGTATGGCGGGGGTGTTATATATGTTTTATCTTCGACTTCTCCTTTTTCTTGATCTTTAGATTTCACTGGATCTCCTTCTTCGTCCAAAGGTTCAACACTTTTCTTAGAAGTTTTAGGTTCACATGATGTCGGGTTAACCGGTTCATCATAAGCGGTCCCACTTCGTAAGGTAACGGTGTTGGCTTGTCCTTTGGGGTTTTGTTGGGGTTGTTCAGGAAATTGCCCTCTAGGTGTGTTCTGGAGTGCTTGGTTTAGAGCTACCTGAGAGATCTGGGTTTCAAGCATCTTATTGTGAGTGACTATTTGGTCAACCTTCGTTCCTAATTGGGTAATCATTTCATTTACGTGAACAATTTGGTTTAGGAATTCTTAGTTTTGCTGTTGTTGGGTTGAAATGAAGTTTTCCACAATTTTCTCAAGGTTTGGCTTTGGTGGCACAACTTGCATAGGTTGGTTTTGTCTCTGGGCTTGAAAACCGGGTGGCCTCGGAGGTGCTTGGTTTCATACAGGATTATTATTTTTGTAGGAAAATTTTGGGTGATTCATCCATCCAGGGTTATATGTATTTGAAAATGGGTTTCCTTGGGCATAGTTGACCTGGTCTGAGTGAGTCTCGTTTAACAGATTGCATTCCGTAGATTGGTGTCCTTTGGTTCCACATAGTTCACATTCCGATGTGAATACTGCTGCATTGGTTGGGTTTGTGTACATATATTCCACTTTCAGGGCCAACACGTCCATTTTTGCTTGCATCATGTCTATAGAACTTATCTCATGTATTCCTCCTTGGGCTTCTTTCTTTTCCACTGTTGCCCATTTCGTTCCCTATTGACAATGGTTTTGAGTCATATCTTTAATGAGAGCGCAAGCTTCATGATAAGGTTTGTTCATCAGAGCGCCGCCACCGGTATCCTCAATGGTCATCTTTGTGTTATAATGAAGTCAATTATAGAAGGTATGAATGATCATCCAGGATTCTAGACCATGATATGGACATATTCTTAACAGGTCTTTATATCTCTCTCAAGCTTCGAAGAGTGACTCTCCTTGGTTTTGGGTAAATCTAGTTATTTGGTTTCGAAAGACGAAAATCTTACTTGGAGGAAAATAACTAGCAAGAAATACTCTTCTAAGGTCTTCCTAGGTTGTTATAGAATTGGCTGGAAGGGAATCTAACCATTTAAGGGCTTTATCTCTGAGGGAAAATGGAAATAGTCTAAGACAGATCGCCTCAGGAGTAGCACCGTTGGTTTTGAAAGTATGGGCCACCTAAATAAAGACTTTTAAATGTTGATTTGGGTTCTCTGAAGGGAGACCCGCGAATTGTTTTTGTTGTACTAATTATAATAAGGATGGTTTCAGTTCGAAAGTATTAGCAGGGATAATAGGGTTTACTATACTAGAACTGGGTTCGTCATCTGATGGTTGGGAGAAATCCTTAAGGGGTCTTTGGTTGTGGTCTTCGGCCATAGTTTCCCTAATCTTACAAATCAATAGACGTGAACGAACGTAACGTTCAAGTTCCGCTAAAGGATCTCTAAGACTACCTGTAGTGCGAGTTCTTTGCATTGACCAGTAAGTTAAACCTTAGTCTAGACGGTGTAAAGGTAGGGTACGAAATTTGATGTAATTGGTCCCTGGCAACGGCGCCAAAAACTTGATGCGGTGTTTTCACAAGTATACGAATCGCGTCAGAGTAATATAAAAGAATATCGATCCCACAAAGACCAAACGTCAATCTATCAAATCCTATCGTTACGATGTTTATCTAATGCAAATAAAAAGGGGGTATATAAGGGTGCACGATAAAAGTAAATTAAAGTAAAGTGCGAAGATATAGATTAAATGGAAACAACAGACTTGGATGTAATTCACACAGTCAGATAACATTCCAATGCATGTAAATAAAACTACTTATAGTGAAATGTTTACTACTTTACGAAAATAACTAATTTAACGGGAATTGTCGCTTTCGCATATTCAGAACTGTGTTTAACCTTTAAACAAACCCTCTTACTGTCACTTATAAAAAGGCGCGCATGCGTTAAAGTGATAAACCCATTTTTAAGAATTATAGTTTCTTGACTAAGTTGAAAATTATTTTGATCTGAAACTTTTAAACAAAAGAGGTTCAAATGAACCGGATTTTAAACCCACTAACGTGTCCGAAAATAGTTTTAAAATCATTTTTCTAAAGTATTAAAAATTCCTACTTAACTGAACAAAGCGTTGTCGCTTCCTATAACGCCCCAATTATTATTTTATTTATTTAATTGAATTTGTTGAAATTTTGGTGTGGAAGAAATTATAATATTATTGGATATGATGTTAATTTAAAGGAAATACATTATATTGAATAATTATAATGATTGGAATATTAAGGGAAAAAATGTAGATTGGTAAATTAGTGAAGGATAGTGAGGGCAAATAAGGAAGACCATAAAAGAGGACTAAGGGATAAGTTTGGAATTCGGAAAAGAGGAGAAGTTAGTCGTGTTTTTATGAACGAAAGGAGATCGTGACAAGATAGAAGAAGGAAGGAGATAGGTCAAGGGCTTGAGGAAGAACTCGCGGAGAAAGAAGAATTTCTCATCAAAATTAAAGTAAGGGTTGGATATCTTCACCTCTTAAGGGTTTAATAATAAGAATTAGGTATAGTGTGGTTGATTAGAGAATTGAGTTGGGTAATTTTGGATGAACTATTGTCTTAGGTTGTTAGAAGTTGATGTTTGTATGATAATTATGTGAATTAAAGGTGTAGTGATGATAATTATGTGATTGTTTAGCTGAAAACTGGTTTTTTTATTAAGCATTTTCGTAGCAGGATTTTAGGTTAATCGCAGAAGAAAACCCTGAGAATCGCAGAGCTTGCTTAGAGAGCTGGACTGATTAATGATGTATTGGTGTAATTATGGTTTGATGAGAAGTGGAGATTGATTAATGATACTTGCTTTTATTCTTATTATTTTTTCCTTTTGTTGGTGTAAGTATCTCACCTCTTCTGTTTGAATATTACCCTTATGTTGGTAACATGCAGGTGATCATGATTAGTAGAGTGGAGGTCGGAGAAGTTGGTGTATTTCACATTTAGATGAGTCGGCTCTGATACGTGCTTTGGGGTGTCAAGACGACAATTGTTCTTTGTTTATTTATTTTAGAAAATTGAATCTTACTTTATGTTTCTTTCGAGTTTTCCGCTGCAACTTAAACTATTTTGTAAGACGTATCACATTGAGCCATGTGTTTTGTTGATTGTGACACTCAAAATAAAATGTTGTGTTTTATTTACTCTGATTTTATTTATGAATTAGTGGAAAAGTTTTAGGTGTTACACTTCCTTTGAACAATTAAGACTAACCAGGTTTACTAATGGTTGGACGACTTTCGATCTTACCCAACATAATTAAAGTGCGGAAAACTTGTATTAAAGATCAAAATAGCCCCTAAGCATTTCTATCAACGTTTGTGTGAAATGTTATTTTAACAACGATCCTTACATTCTTGCCTTTTTAGATTTAGCCAGACACGGAAAAGTAAATAGATATATTGGTTTTTGTCATATTAAAATTTTTAAAAAAAAGTTTTGAAATTAAGTGCGGTGCGAGAAATGAAATAAAAGTAAAGCGAGTGCGAAAAGTAAATGAAATAAAAGCGGTGCGAGAAAGTAAATAAAAGTAAAGCGAGTGCGAGAAAGTAAATAAAAGTAAAGCGATGCGAGAAATTAAAAAAAAGTAAAAGCAAAATTCATAAATAGAAACTTGTTCCAATCAGAGGGTTGGTGTCTAAAAACAATTGGAAAATAAACTTGAAATGAAAATGGCGGCAGGATTAACTTCCACCAAGTGCTCCAAACTCGATTGTAGACTCAATTACACAAATACGATAACTTCCCGGTGTGAGAAGATTATCACTTACAAACTTTCGATTATTTATGCGTAAGTGTTGTAACTAACTTTTGATGAAGAGAAATGAACTAAAGGCCTTCAATTTATAAGCTGAGGAATAAGAGAGGAAAGACTGAAGTGCCCCTCAACTTCTTTTGGAAGGGAAATGAAATGTGAAGGTGGCGTCCGCCACCCCCTCATAGCGCCTGCCACATGAACCCATGTGGAAAGAAATTGGAGACGTGGAAGGTGTCAGCAGTTGAGTCTTATCCAACTTATGGCCTACCCCATGGCGCTCACCGTGTTGGGTGCCACATGCGTAATTCCTTCCAAAACTTGCTTTTTAGCTCGATTTCCTTTGTTTCTTCAAGAATGGATCTGAAAACACTTTGAACCTGAAAATAAAACAAAATACAAACATAATACAAGAAAAAAATAATAAAAACCTAAGAAACATGTGAAATTCGACTAAAAAATGCGGTGTAATTCGATGTTATCATACATCAACAATTAAATGCAAAACAAAACACTTCAACACCTCGTCCAACCAAAGAATGAGCTTCAAAGCGTGAAGTAGACTCAACACGACACCATGAAAAATGACAACGAAGACCCCATATACGTCCACCTGGGTATGAATCGCCACAAAAGGTTTATCTGCCCAACCATCGCATTATTTATTTGTAAAAAATTCAGTTCATTATTAAAATGAATATATATATATATATATATGTTCTTTTGTCTCTATCTTTAAAACACACTTTACGTCTTTATCCATTAGGGATTTTCAATTATTTGTACCAGTAGCGAGTAGAATCCTCATTGGCATTAGTATTCTATGCAGCGACTTCATCCTCCAGTATAACATTTTACTTTACGAGGATGCCCTCCTTTACGAGACCATCAATCTCCATGACTCGTCTAATAATATTATTAGAAGACGACATTGGAACTACATATGGAGAAGGGGTGGCATTTCCTACTCAACATTTGGAATATATGGAAGAACATAACCGTCGTGGATGAGCTCTTTTTGTACTCACAACAATATTTGAAAGCTTTTATGTATGCCCATCTTATTGGATGAAATTATGAAAGGGAAATTTGCAGATGGTAGAGAACCTCAACTTCGAAGTTATTAAAGGGAGGAGTATCCCCCATTTGAGAAAACAAACATTTGTACACGGGGATCCCACATACATAAAATTGGATGGAGATGCATATGTTACTCCCAAGAATAGTCACATTCTAGCTCCATCCTATCCAAACTGGTGTATAAGGATTGGGTTCCCAAGATTTCATCATCTATCCAAGAGTAATACTCAGCGTTGGTAGACAATTTCAGGGTCGGAGACGTCTTTTACATTGTATCTTTTGTAATGTTTAAAGACAAAAAATGGATATACAAGTGGGATATGTCTTATTATCACTAGGATTAATTACTATTAGTTTAATTCTAGAATGGGCGTTGCTAAGTTCCACATCGCTAGGGTTTACAAAAGGGATACTTAAACTTGGATTTCATGTGTTCTCCATATGCAATCGTGAATGAAAACTTAGAAATGCAAACGAGAAAAAGGAAATACCTTAGTTTAAATACATGTTTACTAAAAGAATTAAATGAATATGATAGTCATTCGAGTGAAGCAAACTGAATTCCATAACTCTCTCTAATAAAAATTAAAATTGCAGAAAGTGAAACTAAATTTCAAGTTCCCGCTTTATAGGCACAATATCTGCCATGTTCAACGGTCATCACCCACCAAAAGATTAAATAAAATTCACATCTAACAAATAAGGTGAATTATCGAAGCAATAACAACACTTGGGTGAACATGAGTAAGCCTACATGTGTCATCTTCTTCCCTCACGTGTGGGGGCACGTGGAAGTCAATATCGCAACAATGTTTGATCTGTATGAAATACATTTAATGTGCATGTTTCACGTGTCAATTACTCTTATTCAATACCACCACAATACACATTCTTCATGGTGTGCATTCTCAATGCACAATTTCTCACAACAGTTTTATATTTTTTAGTAGGTCTCACTAATATTAAGATCAACAATCATTGCTTTAAGGTTGATATCGAGGACATGGACGAAAACTATTTCGAGCTGGCCAATGACCTATAAATATTTGTCCAATCCATGAGCTCAATCAAGTTAAGGTGCACCAGTTACTGACGTACAGATCCATCAACACCATATTGGAGTAATATTCCTCCTTCTATCAGAACCATTGATGCACAGTCAATAGTTGTTCACGCTCCACACATGATAACCCAGCCAGAGTTGTAATCATCCTTATTTTACAAGTGTGCTTGTGAATTACACTCGTATACATTTTGACCCATACTTGCAAATTTCCACATCTTTCATATATTGACTTAAATGTCTAATTACTAACCTTTTTTTAGGCACCCTCTCTAATCACTTGAGAATCGTAACCATCGCATCAAAAGCGTTTTCACAATTAGGGGTGGGAATATGCTAGGCCGAACTAGACTTTGTCAAGCTTGAGTCTAACATGCTAAAAAAGTAAAAGTCTATGGCCTATCAGAGGCTTATTTTTCGGCATGAGTCTGGCCTTTTCGAAAGCCTGATTAGCCTATTAACGTGCTTAAACAACCTATAACATTTGAACATATATAAATAAGCAATTCAACTAATGTTTAAATATACTATAGAATCAAAAGTACAATGAGACTAAATGTTTCTTTACATAGACTTATTTGAGCTTACATAGAAGCATAAGTTTTGTGAGAATATTTGTGAAGAACTTGTGAAAACAGCTTATGACATTATTAATAAAGTTTTTTCAACTAATTTTCATAAGTTCTTCAAGATAACTAAACTTTACTTTTGTATTTTAATATAAAATACAAAATATGATATAAAAAAATAATATATTTATTTATATTTATTAAAATAGGCTGGCCTAATATGTTTAAAAGATTTTATTTATGGCAGGTGATCTGACCTATTTAACTAAATAGGCTTATAAAAAAACCTTGGCCTTTTCTACTTTAAAAAATATCTGATCTGACCATCGTCTGTGTAAGTTAGATCGTAGATCCCTGTAATTAATCTGATATATTCCTATCTTTATTCACGATGTCCGTCATCAACCTTTAATCAATTTTGAGTTTCATGATGGAATGAGATTAACTGATCAAACACGTTATTTGCTACTCCCACTCATGCATATAGTAACTAACCATTTTCACCATGAAAGACAACATCATATCTACATTATTTGCTACTCCCACACAGGCATGTAGTAATCAACCATTTTCACCATGAGGCAGCATTATATTTACATGTTTGTCCATGTTCCTATCTTATAAAAATCTAGGCTTATTACAACTTTGATACTCATATTTTGTCATTTATAGAGTTTTGAGCCCCTTATTTTAAAAATCATATTTTTGGTCTTTTTTTAAGTTTTGTTTTGAATTTTAATTCTGTGACAAATTCAAAAATACTTTTTGATGATATGACACAAATTTTGATGATCTGTCAATATAAAATCAGAACTAATTTTTACAGCTCGTTATTAAATTCTTGGTCATAGCTTTTGAAGTGAATCTAAATTTATGGTTAATTCATAATAGTAATTAAAATTGAAAATAAGAATTAATTTAAATGATTTAAAATAATAAAAATAATATATTTATGGAAAGATTATTATAATTATATATTATTATAAGTATTATTCATTAATGAAATACTTTTACAAGAATTAACATTAAAATTTTAATAAATAATGAGTTGGAAAAATTAATTATGAATTTACATTGACACGTCCTCATAACTCGCCCCACATCATCAAAAACTATTTTTAAATTTGTAAGAGGACTAAAATTCAAAACAAAACTTAAAAAAGAGAAAAAAAAATATGATTTTTAAAAGGGTTAAATATGTTTTCCGTTCCTCTAAATATTTCAAAATTCGTATTTAGTTCCTACAATATTTTTCGTTCAAACAATCGTCCTCATAAAGTTTTTCATCTCTGTCGTTAATTTCACTTAACAGAATTGACGTGGTACTCAACGTGGCTTTGCTAACGTGACAAAGATGCTGACGTGACATGTCATGTGGCTAAGGCCGAGAACATACTTAAACCCATAAAATATCGTAGCTAATATGTAGCTGAAGTCGTAGGTAATCTCTAACTAATTTATTACAGGAAAAATGCAATCTCTTCATTAAACCTCTTTATCTCTTTGCATAGCATGTCATCCAAAAGCTTCATAGTCTGTCATCCAAAAGCTTCATAGTCTGTCATCATTAGCACCCTAAAACATATTAAAAAAGGACCATAAAACTTATCTGGATTTGGTTGGATGATTTAAAAGAGATGGACTTCGTTGCATTTGTTTTTATATAATCACACGGCATTGAGGGTTCTGTCTTTTTTAGTTTTTTTAGTTTGACATCTGAGACAATACCACATCGAGAGTATAGATCATCTCTACAAACCAAGAAACAATTATTGTAAAGGATTAACTTTCAGCTCTCATCTTTATGACAATGTATGAAATCGTAGTTTCTCCTGAAACTTGTAATTCATTGGAGATAATCTTTCTATAAAGGAACATTCAATTCTGATGGTCGAATGCATGCATTTTTCTGCTTGGCTGTTCCCTTTCAAAACAAGTTTCGCATTTATATGGTATTATACACTTTGGTGGTTTGATTGTACATTTTGAATGAGTCAATTTGATGCATCTGACTTGACTTTGTAGTTGTGAACTTGTTATTTATTGGTTTGAGTTTATGCTAATTTAAATTAGTTATAAACATGATGGCTCTTTTCCCTTAAAGCTGCTTTATTCCATCCAAATGGCTCGTTTCCCATTAAATTTGATCAGCAGGTTACAAACTTTTCATTTAATAAACTCAAAAACTAATGATAACTATATTTTTATTTATGCATTGACTTGTTCATACATCTTTTACTATCTTGCATGGGTATCCCATTATATTGGATGAAGTATATCAAAAGCTCAATCCACGGGTATCCTAGGTAAATTATGTTTCATTTAAATGTGAATTGTGGTTTTGCTACTAATATTAACACCACTATCCTTGATGGCGTTCCTTAAATTTTAATAAATTAAGAATTGTTTTTCCAGGGAACTTAAGTATGGAGATCTTATTTTGCTTTCTTCCTGTACAAATTATGAGGATATATAAGGGAAATATTACGTTGAAGTTGAGTTCACTGTATGCTATCTTCCTTGTTTTTTTATTGTCAAAATAATTGATAGTTTCACTTATTTAATATGCCTCAAACAATTAAAGATTTGCATGATAAACTTACAGATGATGACATTGGGAATGAAGCTTCACTAAAGAACTAAGGCGGTGAGATAACATAGGGAGTTCAATATGATAAATTTAAGTTTGAAATTTGTCTTGCATATGTGGTCTGTGGTCTGGTTTATCCATGATTTTAGGGTTAAATACATTATATTCTCCTGTGTTTAGGGCGTAGTTTGTGTTTCCATCTCTGAATTTTTTTTTTAAACACACTCTCAGAAAACTCAAAACTAAAATTCACCACACCCTTTTACTAGGTGGATTGACTTGGAGGTGACGTGGCTTTTCACATGTGTCAGCATTGTTTTATAAATTAGGTATTATAAATTGAGAAAGGAATTAGGGTTCCTGCTTTGCGAATTCCACCCCTTCTCTTCGCATTCTTCGCATTCATCCCTTGTTCAACATCTTTCGTATTCATCTCTTTCGTCTTCATGCATTTCGTCTTCATCCCTTCTTCTTTTGCATAAGCTTTTCGTAAAAATGTCTTATGCTAACAGTGTGAATTCGGACTCAGATAGAGGTATTCCCAGATGTGGGTGTGATAGAGCGATGAAGATGTGGGTATCAAGCACACTACAAAATCGCAAAAGGAAATTCTGGAAATGCCACAACTTTGGTGTAAGTTTGATATGGTGTTTGTTATTATTCTGAAGAAGTCAATTTGTATAGTTTTGTCCATTCTAAGTTGTTGTGTAAATTTGTTATTGTAGGATGGGACTGAATGTGATTTATTCCTATGGGATGATGAAATAGTTGACTTATTGAAAGGGACAAGTTGCAACAAATGTGAGCTACTAGAAAGGGACTGTGAAAGACTGACAAAGAAAGTTAAGAAGTTGAAGATGAAGCTTGAATATAATCTAAGGATTCAAAAGAATTTGAAGATAGCATTACTTTTGTTTTCTGTCATTAGTGCAATGTACTATATTTTAGTTTAGTGCAGTGTTGTTTAATATACTTTAGTTGTGTAATCTGTCATTTTATGTTGTACTGATTGAATCAATGTCAATGAAAATTGGTTTGTTTTACTCAATTTTGTTTTTACGGTAGTTTATGTTCTTACAAAATTGTGTATCAAAAGATAATTGTATCAAAAGATAGTTGTATCAAAAGCATAATTGTAGCATAATTGTATCAAAACACAGTCATACATAACATAATTGTACCAAAATATAATTGTACCAAAAGAGTGTCATAAGACTTGTCACACAAAACATAAACTTAAAACATTCTACAGATCCTTAATACATTCTACAGATCCTTAATGGATTTCTTCTTCAACCCCTTTTTTGGAGCCTTGGTGGGAGCAGTTTCTGAAACTTGTGATGCATTTCCTTCATCTCCATCAAACATGAATGGTTGGTTTGGGTTAGAACCAGGGCCTGTAAAAGGTTTTGGTTTCTTAAACCAATTCTCCTTAATTCTCTCACTTGATCTCTTTCTCAATGGTTTTACTTCCTTCTTCACTATACTCTTGCCCTTGTTCATACTGCTTGTTGTTTTGGCATTTGAAGTGATGTTTGGTAGGCTTGTTAACATGTCATCAGTAATGTCCCCAAACAAAGAGGCTTGACTTTGAGTAGGCACTTCAGTTTGACTTTGAGTAGGCACTTCACTTTGACTTGGCACTTCAGTTTGAGTTTGAGTTGGCACTTCACTTTGACTTGGCACTTCACTTTGACTGGGAACTTCAGTTGGCACTTCACTCTGAGTAGGCACTGCAGTTTGAGTTTAAGCTGGACTAGTCTTTTTCTACATTACACATACAAAAGACATTCAGTTATTTGCATACTTTACAATAATTAAAAAAATGTAGGAAATACCAATAACATACCTTCCTCTTCAAGGCTTTGGGATCCTGTTTTTTACTCTTGCAAGACTTTATGATATTCCCTATCTTGTCACACCTGGTGCACCTATAGGATACACTAGGTAGCCTCCTCCTAGCACCCTCTTCTCCAGACTCTCTAATTCTTAACTTTCGAGGTCTACCTGGTCCTTTCTTGTATTTAGGAGGAAGAAGCTCCTCACTCTCAACTTCAGGCCACATTTCCATCCCATTTATGGGGCTAACAGCATAACCATAGCATATGGAATATTTTTCCCTACTATAACATGCATGAACTAAATTCTCTGGGTTTTGCTGCCTGAAACCCAATGCAACCATAACATGCCTACATGGGATGCCAACCAATTCCCAAAAGTTGCAGCTGCAAGACCTATTATTAGCAATGTCTACTATAAATTCTTGCCTATTGTATGCATGAGTCACCTGAAATTTTTCATCCTTTTCCCAAGTTGGTAACCATTGGCCACTCATAGCAACCTCACCATTTAATCTCTTCCTTGGAATGGATATAATTCTGTGGGGCCACTTATCAAGTTTCAAACTAGAGTTGTTGTACCTATTCATAAGGTATCTCCTAATTCATTTGCACATAGTTAAGATAGGCTTGTCTCTTGCAATCAGAATTGTTGCATTGAAAGACTCAGAAATATTGTTCATTAAAACATCACATCTAGGGTAGAAGCTAAAGGCATGCTTACACCAGGATTTAGTAGGGATTGCCATTAGCCATGACCATGCTTTGATATCCATAGCCTTCAACTCATTCATCTTTTGTAGCCATGCTTGATGGTAT
Organism: Lathyrus aphaca; assembly: GCA_963966055.1. Taxonomy (NCBI): domain Eukaryota; kingdom Viridiplantae; phylum Streptophyta; class Magnoliopsida; order Fabales; family Fabaceae; genus Lathyrus; species Lathyrus aphaca. The sequence goes on along the minus strand of OZ014522.1, from coordinate 458,314,658 downwards.
GTAGCCTTGGTTGCTCCTATCATTAAGTCTCTTATGAGGGCTCCTCCTTCAAACTTGGTCTTAAAGTTGGCATACAAGTGTCCTAAGCATCTCCTGTGCTCAATTTCTCCAAACATTTCTTCAAAAACCGCAACCAAACCCTGATAACAAACACACCAAATACAGCAAAACAACATATATATCAAACACAACATATAAAGCAAAACAACATATCTAGCAAATACAACAATTACCTTCTGTTGATCTAAAATAAATACAAATCTATTGTTTGTACCAACATCTTCCATTAGAAGTTAATAAACCACCTCCAGGATTCCTTAGTTTTTGTTTCAACAATACCAAAAGCCAGTGGGAAGTATTGATCATTGGGGTCTCTTCCCACAGCTATTAACAATTGGCCTCCATATTTGGTCTTTAAATGGCAACCATCAACCCCAATGAAGGGTCTACAACCATTGATAAACCCTTTTTTGCAGCCATCAAAATAGAAATAGAATGAACCAAATCTTGGTTAGATTGAGGGTGATGGTCTCTTAATGTTGATTTTCACATTATTTCCAGGATTAACTCTATGCAGCTCAGCTGCATACCTCCACAGATTTGCATATTCTCTATCTGCATCCCCTTCTATTATTTTCCTTGCAATAAGCTTAGCTTTCCATGCCCTTGCAACAGTTATCCCAAATCCATAATTCTGCCTCATATCTTGGATAATGTCACAAATTCTGACTCTTTCTGAAGATCTCATTTTCTTCATCACAACTTTTGCAACCCACCTAGAATTAGCCGTCTTATTGTCCAAAACTCTAGCACAATTATGGGTGTCTTTTATAGACTTTATGGCAAAGGTGTGCTTATGGCCCACCTTGGAGCAAAGAATTAAAAACCATTTTTTTTTGCATTCAACCCTCACTCTATACCCCTCATTTTTTACAAAGGTAATTTCCCTCCCATTTAGTATGGTCCACTCACGAATTGCCTCTCTAAAATCATCTAGGGAGTTGAACTTCATTCCCCACTTAAATTTATAATCCTTATTAAACTCCTATTTCTTGAACTTTTCAAACATGTGCTTTTTTCATCTCCTGATTCATCAGGATCAGAACTCAAGAGGTCTTCACTAATATACTCATCATCATCTATTTTCTTCCTTCCAGGATTTAGAAACCCAACTACTATTGGCACTTGGTTAACTGGATTGTTGACATCAATATCATCAAATCCAGCATCCGTAGCAGTTGTTCTCTCTATCTCACTATCGTAAAAATCATCATTAACATCTACTTCAGAAATTTCACTAACTACGTCATCATTAATACACCTAGGAGCAGTTATACTACCTAACCGGTCGTGCTCGACACATATTTCCCCATCAACTTTCATACCACAAGCATAGGCAGCCAAGTCGTATGCATCATCATCATTCCTAAGTTGAAAATAAGTGGGACAAATATCTGGAATTTTAGTCCACATCCCATAAGACCCTACTTCGTAACCCCACCCGTTAACAATATCACAAATATGAGAAAGAGAAAACTTATTTACGTCCTCATTTGATGTCAATGTCGAAACCCCTCCCCTATATATCGTATCTCCATCACTGAGCTTCACAAATTCTCATCCATGTCTATAAATAACGTCAAACAGTGGAGAAGGTTGCGAAGAAAAAAAATAGTGTAAGCAACAAAACCCAACAATGTAGATGATTTAAGCATGGAAGAACGAAGTCACCACTAACCTTTGTACTTTCGCCCGGAGCTTCACTTGTTTCCACCATGAATGTTCGTCTGTGTTTGCTTGCTAACAATGGAAAATCCTAATTTCAATTCAAGGGGGCTAAGAGGAATTTATTTGGTAACTTTGAAGGACAATAGCCACGCCACATCCAGCTCAACAACAACATGAAGGCCACGTCACCTCCAGGTCAACCCACCAAGTAAAAGGGTGTGGTGAATTTTAGTTATGGGTTTTCTGAGGGTGTGTTTAAAAAAAACTTAAGGGGTGGAAACACAAAACACGCCCTAAACACAGGGGGTATAATGTATTTAACCCTTGATTTTAATACTAAATGCGGCTATCGTACGGGATTTTCTCTGTGAATATACAGCTTGCAACGTCACTTGGAAGATGTGTCTCTTAGTAATAAAGATAATAGCATTGCAGAACTCCATAGAACCCCATACTACATATTGGACAATTGAGAGAAGTAATATATGTTGAGGAAGCAGAATTAAAATTGTTTTTGGAGGTGGAGCGTGGGCAAATCGAAATGCTTGGACATAATATTTTACTAAGCTTGGAATAAAGGTTGTCTTATCCAATTGTCCGCTTGGAATGGTATCCTAACAAGATCTTGAAAGCATTTCAATTGGCATCACTAAAAAAAACTTATTAGAATTAGTTTTCTTGAATGTTGAAACAAGCTTGCTTCATGATTGTAAATACATATTGTCATGAATGAATTAGCTACGACTTAGATATTAGCTACGACTTAGATATTAACGACTATTTGTTTATGGATTCAAGTATGTTCTTGACATGTTGCATGATATGTCATCTTCGTTAAGTGAAATAGACAGTAGGAACACAAAATAGAGACTGAAAACTTTATAAGGACGATTGTTTGAACAAAAATATTTTAAGGACTAAATACGAAATTTAGGTTATTTAGAGGGACCAAAAATTACATTAAACCATTTTTAAAATAAGAAGATCAAAATTTTAAAATAAAATAAAATATGAGGACCAAAGTTGCAATTAAGCCAAAAATATATAACGTTGAGACATGATGTGTAACACCTCAAAGTTGAATTCTGATTTATTTGATGTGTTTCTTGTGAATTTTGATGATTTATGATGTTATTTGATGTTTTGTGGAGTTTTGAGGGTGACTTAATATTTTATTAATATTAGAATATTAAGTATGGTGGATTTAGTTAATTATTTGAGATTAAATTAAATTAAATAAGAGGAATTAGAGGATAAGGGTAATATGGTCTTTTGATGGGGGATTAGTAAGGGTATTTTGGAGAATATCTTTTGAGGTCTTAGGGCAAGAGTGACAAAAGGGAGTAAGTTGAGTTTTGTACGATCAATTGAAACGATCGCACTTTTGGGAGGAGGGCTCTGAAGAAGAGGAAAAGCTAGGACTTGAAGGTTGGAGAGATTTTCGAGGAGATTATCGAAAAGATTACGGAACCTAAGGTATGGGGAGTAATTCTATTTCATTATTGTAATGTGGGAATAGAATTGAGGGATTGAGGTATAGTTTTAGGGTATAGGGTTTGATTGATGATTTTGGGTTTTGATGATGATTTTATGATGATTTGATGAATATAATGATGTTAGATGATGTATTTGATGTTATTGTGAGGAAAGTTGATGTTGAATATGATTTTGATGCTATGTTGATGTTAAGTGTGGATTTTTACTGAGTTTATTGCAGGAGAAGAATTTTGGAAATCGCAGAAAATCTGCAGAATTCGCGAAGCTCGCTAGCGAGCAGGGTGTCTCGCTTAGCGAGGCCTGGAAAGTTTTGAAAAATGATTTTTTTTTGTTCTGAATTTTTTTTTCTTGAAGTGGTTTATGTCTTAGGCTACTATGAAGTTGTAGAGTTGTTGTATGGTGTGTTTTAGAGGCTATATGAGTAGAATTAGCGATTATATGATGTATGATGATTATTTGATTTTCCCTTGAGTTGTAAAGTATGAGTATATGATGTAGAGGTATGATAATAGATGAGTAAATAGTATGATGTTCTTTGAGTGTGTAATATGATGGCATGAGTGAGTATGAGGAATGATGATTAATGATGAATGTGGTTGTAATGTTTATGATGTTTTGTGGATGGTGTGTGTATATTGTGTCTTGCATTCATAGCATTGAATTATGAGGGGACCTCGTTCCATTGATAGCTTAATCTCATTGTGCATATTGGAGTGATATGATGTTATGATGTGCTCCCTTAGTGGAGGGTTGATGGCCCAATGTCCATCCATGAGGATGTTTCGGTACCACATGCATAATAAGAGGTTGCATATCATTCTAAATGACATAGCATGATTTGCATTGATTTCGTGGGATGATGAGATGTACTTGATGTTGTGTATAAATGAGTTATGATAATTGTTGTTGTGATGTGACATAATTGACGTTGTACATTATTGAGTTAGTGATGATAAAATTGTTGTTGTTATGTTTTAAATTCTCAATCTTATATTACTTTATTGAATGTGGATTTACTCACCCTGCCTTCCTTCTGGTGATGGTCTATTATGCCATCCTACAGATAATCAAGGTTAGCTTGGTGTGTGCTTAACTCGGAGGTAGTGAGTTGTCGTGTTAGTTAGAAGTGGAGTCTTGCTCTATGTCCAGTAACATCGGGATAGGTTTTCGCTTGAGTTGTTTATGTTTACTTGAATTAAGATGTTATTTCCTTTGAGTATTGTTGTTTTAAACGATGTTTGGATTGATTTATGAAGTGTTATCTTATTGAATAAAAAGATGATGTTTTGTTTTTCGTTTTGTATTTATCAAAAAAGAAGAGAAATTCAAATGTGTTTCATGATTTTATGAACCTGTGTTACGGGGCGAGACCCAAATGTGATGATATATGATGATTCGAGTTGTTTATGAAGGATGTGATGCCCTTTATATGAAAAAAAACTCTGATTTTATGGTTAAAATGTATTATACTTGTGAAGCGGGTAGAAAGGGTGTTACATTAGTGGTATCAGAGTAGGTCGGTTTGTCGGTCGTGTCGTTGTTAGTCGTGTCGGTTTTTGCGTTTGAGTGTTTTGAGGAATGAGTTATTTTGTTCCTGATGTTGTTGGTGATTTATTGAATGGCTTTGAATTGTGTTATTGCGGATGTGGTGGCTGCACTTGCTCATGTTACGGCGCAGAACAACGTCCGGGATGAATTTCATGCCTTAGGGGTTTTTCAGAGGAATAATCCGCCTAATTTTGAGGATACTCATGAATCGGAGAACGCGCATAAGTGGATGAAGGCGATTGAGAAAATATTCAGGACTATGGCGTGCTCCGATGCTCAGAAGATGCAGTTTGGCACCCATATGCTGGATGAAGAGGTTGAGGATTGGTGGGATAATACTCGTTAGAGATTAGAAGGAGTTGGGTCTGCGATAACGTGGAACGTGTTCAGGAGGGAGTTTCTGAGTAACTACTTTCCTGAAGACGCTCGTGGCAAGAAAGAGGTTGGGTTATTAGAGTTGAAGGATGTGAATATGACGGTGGAAGAGTATGCTGCCAAGTTTGAGAGGTTAGTGAAGTTTTGTCCTCACTACAACTGTGATGATGTTGAGGGTTCCAAGTGTTTGAAGTTTGAGAATGGGTTGGGACCAGAAATCAAGCAAGCGATTGGTTGTCAGCGGATTCGTAGGTATGCTGAGCTTGTGGATAAGATTAGGATCTATGATGAGGATAATCGAGCTTGGTCTGCTCACTATAAGAAAGTGAGTGAGAAGAAAGACAAGGGTCATTTTTGAGGGAAGCCTTATGCGACTTCAAATGACAAGGCGAAGCCGAAGGTCAATGATGGGAAGAAGCCAAGTGGGAGAGCGGGTTCCACTCCTCTCAAGTGTTATAAGTGTGGCGAAGCAGGTCACAAATTTGATGTGTGCACTTCTACTATGATAAGATGTTACAAATGTGGTAAGAATGGTCACATGAAGGATGAGTGTCCGAATGCAGGGCCAACTTGTTTCAATTATGGTGAAGAGGGACATATCAGTACTTAGTGTCAGAAACTAAAGAAGGTTGTTACTGCTGCTCAGACTACTGGTGGAGTGTTCGCTTTGAGTGGCTCAGATGCTCAGAAGAAGGATAACTTGATTAGAGGTATTTGTTTTATTAATTATGTTGAGTTGGTTGCTATAATTGATATTGGTACTACTCATTCGTTTATTTCGATTGAGTGCGCGACCAGGTTGAATTTGCCTTTGACTGTTATGAATGGTAATATGTTGATTGAGATGCTTGCTGACGGTTCAGTTATGACTAACCGTGTGTGTTTGAAGTGTCTTCTGACCATTTATGGTAAGGATTTCTTGATGGATTTGGTGTGTTTACCTTTACGCCATAGGGATGTTGTATTGGGAATGAACTAGTTGGAGTTTAACTTTGTGCATATCAATTGCTATGCAAAGATGATGGAGTTTCCAGAGTTTGGCGATTGTGGGGAGATGATGTTTCTATCTGCGAAGCAAGTGGATGAACTTCTAGAAGATAAATCACAAATGTTTGTTTTATTTGTGGAGCTACAAGTAGGCCATGAACAAGTGAGTGTTGAATTTCCTGTTGTTCGAGAATTTCTTGATGTGTTTCCGGATGACATTAGTGATTTGCCTCCAGAACGTGAAGTAGAGTTTACTGTGGATTTGCTGTCAGGTACTAGTCCAGTGTCGATGGCTCCATACCGAATGTCAGCTTCAGAGCTGAGTGAGTTGAAGAAACAACTTGAAGAACATATTGAGAACAAATTTGTTCGTCCAAGAAGTTCTCCATGGGGTGCTTATGTGGTGTTGGTTAAGAAAAAGGATGGTAGTGTGAGGTTGTGCATCGATTACCGACAATTGAATAAAGTGACTATTAAGAATAAATATCCACTTTCGAGGATTGACGATTTGATGGATTAGTTGGTGGGAGCTTATGCATTTAGTAAGATTGACTTGAGGTCGGGTTATCATCAGATTCGAGTTAAAGTAGATGATATTCCGAAGACAGCTTTCCGGAGGAGGTATGGTTACTATGAATATATTGTGATGCCTTTTGGTGTATCCAATGCACCTGGTGTATTCATGGAGTATATGAATCGGACTTTTCATCAGTATTTGGATAAGTTTGTTGTGGTTTTTATTGATGATATCCTGATTTATTCAAAGTCAGAAGGAGAACATGAGGAACGTCTAAGGATTGTATTACAAGTGTTAAGGGAGAAGAAGCTTTATGCTAAGTTGTCGAAGTGTGAGTTTTGGTTGAAGGAAGTGAGTTTCCTTGGCCATGTGATTACTAGTAGTGGGATTTCAGTGGGTCCTTCTAAGATTGAGGCTATGTTAAAGTGGGATACTCTGAAGTCTGCTATGGAGATTATAAGTTTTCTTTGTTTGGCCGATTATTACCTAAAGATTATAGAGGGTTTTTCTAAGTTGGCATTTCCTCTGACGCAGTTGACTCGAAAAGGTCAGGCTTATGTGTGGGATGTTGTGTGCGAGAAGTGTTTTGTTGAGTTGAAGAATAGGTTAACGAATGCTCCAATATTGATATTGTAGAATCCGAATGAATCCTTTGTGGTATATGTCGCTCCCGATAAATGGGAATGGCCCAAATAAAGGTACAGACGCGAACGGTAGGCGAAAGAGGGATGTGAGAACACACAGGAGTGAACTCACAGGGAATGAAAAGAGTCGCCAGCTAGGCATTTTTATCCCGGAGGAAAGGTAATGCTGCATAGACCTAGAAAGATATGGATAAGACGGTTGCGAACCAGAGAGACTGAGAAAGGGGGTTGGTTACAACCTGGGAAGGTATTAGCACCCAGATTGTCCGCCGTACTCGACGGGATCCACGCTTAAAAGATTTGTGTTTTAAAGGGGTAGTGTCAGTGCAATTTGTGTATAAAAGAGCTGGAACAGGATGTACAGGTGTCAGTGTAAGAGAAGTGAAGTGTATAAATGATGTGTCAGTGTAGGAATGAGAATGATTGGTTCCAAATGCAATGCCTTTGCCACTTCTTCATTACTTGGAAAAGCCGTCTCAGGGTTGAAAGGGACTCCACCCCTGATAGGTATACCAACCAATGATGAATACTCCTCCAATAAAGGTCCCAACTGGAAATCCTGAAAAGTGAAACACCTCAGAGGGGGATCATAGAACTGTAGGCAAGTATGAATCAGGCTCCTCTGTGAAGGGTCCAAATCCATTACCACATCAAGTATGCCTCCATAGTGTTCTCTGAATAGTGGTATATGGTCTGGAGTAATCAGGGTCTGAATCTTCCTGATGTCAGCTAGCTCAGGCTGAAAGAAGTGGTAGGAGATATTACTCTTCTTAGGTGCCATGTTGCTGAAGAAGAGCTGAGACAGATGCTGATGATGGAGAATAACACTGAAGATGGGCCACTGACAGGCTGGTGCAGGTGACTGAAGCAGGTAGCTGATAGCTGAAGTAGATACTGATGAGGATAGGCCTATGCTGATGATGGGGTCAAAACCAAGCCAAAAATAAAGGATGGATACCCTGAAAAACAAATAAGCAAATGTCAAAATGATGCAATGATGATGTATGCAAATGATATGCAAGGGTTTGTGACTGAGCTGGATCTGATCAAGTGCTCTGATATAGGTCCAGGTATGTTCAAGAAATCCAGATGGAGGTCTATAAGTCCAGTAACCAAGGTGGGGGACTCAAATAAAGAGTCACATGTCCAGGGTTAAAAATCACAAGAACTGTTCCAACATGGAGTACTCTTAATCAAAACAAAGTAACAGGGTATGCTGAGGTCAAGGGTTCCTGCAAACCTGTAAACAACCCAACCCCCTCACAGGTAGTGTTCTAAAACAAGGATCCTCAGACTTGGATCAGTTATGAGAAGTGTAAACACTTTTAACCTGAAGGTACAGTGTTTACAATAACCATAAAAGATCCTCCTCTAATTCACCTCAGTTTCTGAAGGTCAATACTAAAGGTCATCCAGACTTAGCAGGCTTCCCAGATAGCCCTAGCACTACAGGAAATCTGCAGCACAGAGTTCTCAAGAAGAAACCCATATCTGAACCGTGTTTCATATTCCCGCACCAGACCGAAATGGAATGGGAAAGAACATGAACCACTCTAGCCTAGGTGTCACTCAGGTCCCAGGTATAGGACCTCAACTCTCAATAGAACACCCACCCACCAAAGCAACAAAGCAGATCCAGCCAGCACAGTATGACAGTATGATATATGTAAAGCTATAAAGAAAGCAGTAAAACAACTGTACATAAAGCAAAAATAAATACAAATACAAGCACAAATAGCACATAACACCCCAGTAAACACAAATCAATCAAGCGCTAGGAGGAACCCACAAAAAGAACCAGAAGCCCTGGTCACAGTATAAGGGTCCCCAGCAGAGTCGCCAAGCTGTCGCTCCCGATAAATGGGAATGGCCCAAATAAAGGTACAGACGCGAACGGTCGGCGAAAGAGGGATGTGAGAACACACAGGAGTGAACTCACAGGGAATGAAAAGAGTCGCCAGCTAGGCATTTTTATCCCGGAGGAAAGGTAATGCTGCATAGACCTAGAAAGATATGGATAAGACGGTTGCGAACCAGAGAGACTGAGAAAGGGGGTTGGTTACAACCTGGGAAGGTATTAGCACCCAGATTGTCCGCCGTACTCGACGGGATCCACGCTTAAAAGATTTGTGTTTTAAAGGGGTAGTGTTAGTGCAATTTGTGTATAAAAGAGCTGGAACAGGATGTACAGGTGTCAGTGTAAGAGAAGTGAAGTGTATAAATGATGTGTCAGTGTAGGAATGAGAATGAATTGCTCAAGGTCATGAGGCTAAAAGAATGATGCTGGAAAGAGGGGGAATGTACAGAGACTTTTGTTCGATAACTGTTAAGTTATGCCTACGTATCCTCTCGTGCAATGAGGAAGTCAGAACACCGTAGTTCGACCCAAAGAGACTGAAAGATAAATTGACTTGTGAACTGCTTACTAGTCTATGCTCAAGTGTATGACCTGTCTGGCTCAGGTGCAAACTGTCTTGCATTAGACGGAGGAAGCGAGTTCTCGTTTGTGAATGAATGAGATGAGAAAAGAATCCCGGAGGAGACGATTATTGTTTGTTTTTTGTGTTTTCAGTCTTTTATTGCTTTTGGATGTTTGTCATAGGTTAATGAGCTTAAGCCTAAACCAATGGGTTTAGTAAACTCATCACATCTTCCCTCTGATTAGGGGTAATGAGAATACCTTAAGTGTGAAGTCAGAGTCTCACACTTAATCACCTTTTGATGTAGGATTAAGGTCATTAACCTACTTGTGATTATTTAGATGTTTTTGTTGTTTTGTTTAGTGTTAAGTAATGAGATTAAGCCATAATCAGGGATTAAGCAGACTCATTACACCATCCTAATAGAAGGATAATAGATGAGAATGTTTAAGCTGAGGAAAACTCCTCAACTTAATCCATGATTAGGGATTAAACTCATGACAAAACAAAGCCTTTATTAAGTGGATTTAGTTAATGATAAGATGATGAAGTGTTTTTTAGGGTTTGTAAGACAACTTGAGGGGGACTTGTCCATTAACACTAGGGTTAGTCCTTCTTAACCAGTTAAGGAAGAATTAGAACCCTAATGCAAGGCCCAAGTTACAAGTGTGAAGTCTTGATGATTATTATGTGAATTGATTAAAGGATTTAAACACATTAAGGGTTTAACACTTAGGATTAAAGTTATACACTCCATCCTAATAGAAGGATGCAGGCATAAGCTTAATCACAAAGCCTTAAAGCCTTTAGGGTTTAGTCCCTGATTATGAGGTGAGAAGAAAAGACTCAATGAGACACAAAGGTAAAACTAAGTGGGGAGACTAATCAAAACCCTAATCATTGTCATGCTTGGTTGTTCCTAAGGTTTGTGAGGTTAACAAGAGAAATCTTCAATGGAACCACCAGGAAGCAGATGAAAGGATCAGGAGAAGCAAAGTAACTTGCTTCATTTAAGAAGTCAAGTCACTTGAAGGGAGAAAGTAAGAAGAAGAAGAATGAGTAAGCTCAATCTCAAACACATAACAAAATGCAGCAAGGATGCATGAAAGAGATGAAAAGAAATGGTGAGAAGTGAAGGAAAATTCACTTCTCAAAGTTGCTTACCACCTGAAAAGTTAGTGAGAAAGATGCAATGCAATGCAAAATGGAATGAAATGGCATGATGCAAATCAAAACCAGAAGCATATATGAGATGATAATGATGCTATGAGATGATGCAAACATGAATCAAGGCATGATGATGATCATATGGACCAATGGATGCAAATGGAGCAAGTTTAGAACCATGAACACACATGAACAGTCATGAGATGCAAATGACATACAACATGGAAAATACATGATGCAATGATCAAACATGCCTTTAACATGTCTTAAGATGTCTAATGAATCAAATGGATGCATAAAATGCAATGGCAAGTCATGGTATGCAAGCAAATACAAGATGAATGCAAAAGGAAGCCCAAATTAGGGTTTATGATCAATGCATCAAACAAAAACCAAAATCAGAGGCAAACATCAAGATAAAAAATTTAAAATGCACTCAAAGGAACCCTAATCCTATACAAACTCACTGCCCAAAGGAGGGGTTCTAACTCTTAACATAATGTAAGTTATGAATTTCCTAAGTTTTCTAGGGTTTTAGGGTACCTTAACAAGAAAAATGCCAAACAAATTGAAAATGAAGGATCAAATCATGCCAATTTAATCTCACAAACTACATGCTAAGCAAAATGCAATGCAAAAAGAATCAAAGTCCAACTCTCAATGGTTAGGCAGAAATGATTTTTTGAAGTTTGGATCAAAATAATGCCTTGAAATGATTTTAATTCCATGAAAAATTCTCAAAAGACATCAAGATCAAAAAAGAAATTTGGTTTGAGGGTTGGACAATGTTTCTAAATGATTATGGAGGTTTCATGAATTTTTTGGTGATTTTTAAATACCTAAAAGTATTTTTTATTAATTAATTCCCATTAATTAATTAAAAATAAACTTTTAAATGATTTAAAAATATTTTTTAATGCAAAAAATAAAAATAAAAATATTTTTGGTTTCTGAAAATTAGTAAAAGTTTATACAAAAGATTTCAGAATTTTTAAAATGATTTTGCTATTTTTAATAAATATGAGAAAACAAATGAATTAATATGAAAAAGAAAATGAATTTAATCTGAAAAATGGAAAAGTAATCAGATCCAAAGGCCCAAGTTTGAACTGGCTGCGCGCGCGTTTGACCTGGCGCCATATCCAATGGCTGACATTCAAACCTGGCTAATTATGATTAACCCTAATTAATTGTGCCCTAATCACTTTCAGGCGACCGGAACACTGTTCCGATCGTCTTCTCCGACCAACCAAAATCTCAAACTCTCTCTATACGCATCCAAAACAAAATCTAACTGCCCAGAACTCTTCCCCACTCAAAAACGAATCAAACCCCTCAATCAAACAACATTTATCATTCAGAAATAAGGAGAATCGAATCAAACATTTTTTAGGGCAAAAGTTTCAGACAAAGCATACATCCTGGTTTCTTAACCATTTTCAAAAGTAAACATATATTCATGATCAGGGAAGCATGTAGATTCATCTAGGAACTTAAAATACACGTTCTGGAAAAAAAGTTCATGAAGCTACCTGAGTTTGAAGCTTTTCAGTTTGCAACTTTCTGACCCTCTCCCTTCGTGCAATCCACTCCTTTTAGGCCCCTGATGAAATCTTGATGCTTAGAAAGAGTTTGTGATGGCTGGTTTGGAAACTGGCAGGGGTTCTGCTCAAGGTGAGGTGAGAATCGTATTTGTGATTCTGGCAGTTTAAGGCAAGGATGATGGGTGCTTTGTGACCAGGAAGATGTGTTGAGTTGGTTTATGAAGTTTGTTTTTGTGTTTGTGGCCTGTGTGATGAGTTTCGAATGCTTTTGCTCAAGAGGGTGAAAATGAGAATGTTGTCTTGTTGTGTGTTTCAGACTTGCTTCTTGTTGTGTTTGGCTTGCATTTTCTTTGTATAAACAAATGCCATTGGTCAGAAGAAGTGACATGTGCTTTATTGATTGGTATGGGTGCTTTTGCCAAAATGTCAAAGTTGGTGTAAGAAGGCATGGGCTACTTTCTAGCCAAGTACAAGGAGTGTGTCCTGCGCATCATGATGAGGGGAGAGGCCTAGGGTGGCTCAGCAGGCTAGCAAGCAAGTGGGTTGTGTCTTATGATGAGTTTTGCAACTTGCCTTGCCTTTGCTTTTCATGAAAAAGTCTTGCTCCATAGGCCACAAAAGTGAATGATCTCTTGGCCCATTCTGATTTTTATGTGTTGTATGATCCTATGGTGAAGTTTAGAAATGCATTTGACAGCCCAATTTGCCTTGAGAAGTGAATTTGCAACTTTGCCTTCTTTGGTGCATAACTTGAAATTTAGTGATTTTTGCCAACTTTGACAAGCCATAACTTTTGATCCAAAATGAATTAGGTCATGTTCTTGTACTTTTTGAAAAGGGAAAGATCTATTCTACAACTTTGATGACCAAAGTTTTTCCATTTGAAGCTTTTTTTGAATCAAAAAGTAAAGGTTGAAAAAGTTGCCTAAAATGGCAATTTCATTAAAAGTCAAACTTGCCCAAAAAGTCAACTTTGCAAAAACTTGAAATTCTTGAATTTTGTAAGCTTCTAACATCTTTCATGATAAAATAAAGATCATATACAATCAAAATGATGAAGAATGCCCTTTGGTTGGGTCACTGGGGGCCTCAGATGCCCTGATTTTGCACTGACTTGCTTGAAAAGTCAACTCTTGATCAGATGACTTCCCTATGGAATTTCTTCATGAAAATTGATATGCATACTCCCTATACCATATAGAGACCAATAGAAACAAGAATGACCCAAAAATTTGGGGTTATGGCCTTTGAAACCAAAACCCTAATTTTAGGTCACCTGTGCAGTCAAGCCTGGCTCTGCTTCCATACCATTCTCAGTTCTTGTGATTCTTTGACATTCTTGACTTTGAGAGGATATAATATGATATTTGAACACACATAGACCCCTTTGAAGTGATTGATGGCCTTTGGAGTGGCTCAAGAAGCTCTTGGATTGCTCAGATCACAAACCCTAGATGCAGATGACTTAGAACCTATGCAGTGAATCAAAAATGTGATATGAGATGGTATGATTGAGTTTATGCATATGAAATGATCACAAGACATGGTGTGAATGGGTGAGGGCAAATTTGGGGTGTTTACAGCTGCCCCTATTCAAACATGAGTTAGCTGTGCAAGGTGTAAGCGACGGCTTATCAGGCAAACAAGATAACCTGTGGTTGAATACCAAAGACAGTCCAAAATTTGCACTCACAGAATGAAGAAGAAAAGGGATATAGATTGTAAAAGAACATAAAGTATATTGTAAAGTGTGGGCGACGGCCGACATGCTGGGAAAAGTACGGAAAATAAAGCAATGACGGGGACGGCCGACATGCTGGGGATAAAAGAGTTATGATGGGGACGGCCATCAAGATAAAGCTGTAAAGTTCTCTGGATTAATGAAACGTGACGAGGACGGCCATCAAGTTCATAAAGTAAAGTAACCAACGATGGGGACGGCCATCGGGCTAAACTGATGAAGGACGATCATCAGGAAAAGGAAAAAAGGACCACGACGGGGACGGCCATCGGGTTAAAGAATAAATGAAATAAATAGATGATGAGGTACGGTCATCAAAGGCGAAGGACGATCACCTAGCAGGGGACGGCTGCTCTGTTGGGTATAAGATGAGGGACGGTCATCTAAGGTGGAGGACGACCACCTGGCAGGGTACAGCTGCCGAAAATATCGCGACATAGGACGAATGCCGGATAAAAGGTCAACGATGGGGACGACCATCGGATGAGCACGATGGAGGACGACCATCAAGAGGTGGAGGACGACCACCTAGCAGGGGACGGCTGCTCTCAAGGTTTATTATGACATAGGACGAATGCCAGATAACCAAAATCAACAATGGGGACGGCCATTGGATAACATGATGAAGGACGATCATCAAAAGGTGGAGGACGACCACCTAGCAGGGGACGGCTGCTAAATATCATGACATAGGACGAATGTCGGATAGAAGGTCAACGATGGGGACGGCCATCGGACGAGCATGATGAAGGACGATCATCAAGAGGTGGAGGACGACCACCTAGCAGGGTACGGCTGCTCTCAAAGTTTATCATGACACAGGACGAATGTCAGATAAAAAGAAATCTTGCTTTGTTGGCGATCTACTGGGGAATAGTAAACACGGATGGGTGTTTATATCCAAGAAACAAAAGGTATAAGTGTTTAGATGCTGCGTATGGATTAAAGATGCGGACGAGCATCCCTAAGACTACGATACGGACGAGTATCGGGTAGAAACAAATACTGACATGCGTTCAGAGATGATGATACTGACGAGTATCAACTGGTTAACAAGGAACACGGACGAGTGTTGATTCTGATGGGACTCTTCTGGGGGAAAGTAGACACAGACGAATGTCTATATCCAAGAAGACGTAAGTGTTTGACACGGTGTATGGATTAAAGATGCGGACGAGCATCCTTAAGACTATGATACGGACGAGTATCAGGTAGAAACAAATGCTTGACGCATGTTCTGAGATGATGGTACGGACGAGTACCATCGGGTTAACAAAGAACAAGGACTAGTGTTGAATCTGCGGGGATATAAGTGCTATATACAAGATACGGACGAGTATCTGTATAAGTGTGATTGGTGTATAGATGAGTATTTAACTGTTGGGGAGAGTGACACGGACGGGTGTCAAAAGGAGAAGAATATAGTATAAACAAGTATCTGATGTACAAAGTGTTTGAGTAATTATGCTGGGGAGAATGACACGGACGAATGTCAAGGAAATTATATAAGTATATGTGAGTACAAAGAGAATGTCTTTGGCTTTCTGTTGGGGATATGACACGGACGGGTGCCACAAGGAGTATATACTGATGTTTGTGAACGTAAGGCAACTGTGTTTGCTGAGGCATCTGGGGGGTGTTCTGTATATTGCGGATGGATTGTCATTATTCACAAGTGTTTGATTTAAAGCATGGCTTATGATTATGCAATATGTTTGCTTTTTGCCGTAATGCTCCGTATTAGACGGAATGCTACGCTTCGTGGGTGAATATGATGCAAATGCCATGATTATGCAAAGATACCAAACTGGGACTCGGATCCCGTTGCTGTGAAGATTTCAGGTCGATCTGTTTGAAGTGGACATCCCAGCTGGGAATGAAATCATTGGTAGATCCAACAAGATGTATCTGTTTGGGGGGAATAAGTCACTGATAGACCCATCCTGGTAATAAGGGACCCAGCTGGGGTTTGTAGAAGCTTTCGTCACTCTGTTGTGATCTCTCTGTGCGTTGCTCTTCTGGATAGAGGCTGAAACTCTGTGGGGAGATGGTTCCCTGACTTTTGTACTCAGCTGAGGGGGAAACAAGGTTGGCACCTCGGCTGGGGAGAAATAGCAAGTGGAAAACTCAGCTGGGGAGAAGACACTTTGGGTGCTAAGGCTGAGTGTTGATTTGTCAGCTTGCTGGAGTGAAGCTTTCATGCCCCAAGTTGCGTTCTGGATACCTGCAATCCTGCAAAGATAGGGAAACGCACAAGTAATCCCGAGGTATCCTCTACTGGATTCCGTCATAGGAGTTTAGACACTTCTGAGAGTAAGTATATTTCCTACAAGCATGTGACTTTTATTATATATATTTTTTGAAGATAAGCATCTGTATTTATGCAATCAGTTTTTCTTAAGACATCAGACATTTTTGCAAATAAAAATGTACAAGACGAAACATGACTGAAAATCTGATCTTATTAGTTCAAATGCCCTGAATTGGCAAGGTACAGTCAAGGAAACATATCCCCTGAAATGAGGAGATTGTTACAAATTGAGAAACAAAATGCTGGCAATGTTGACGACGCTTTCGAGGAGCCTCCCTCTTGCTATGACTCGTATGACATTTGACGTTCTTCTCATCTTGCTTTCTGAAGTCGGTTGATTCTGAAAGAGGCTTGTTCCATTCGAAGCTTACCAAGTTGTAAGCGATACAGACGAATTCAGAATGCAGTTGTTCGCTCATTCCCTTATTTTGCATGGATCGCCCTTTCGGGTTTTCAATCCATCGGGATACCCTTTTTTGCCTGAGTTGTCCGATGTGGCTTTTCAACTCAGCGGGTGTACATTTTTTGTATATTTCCCTTATTTTTTCCCGAGTCTTTTATTCTGTTTTTGACTCGCCGGGGTGCCCTATTTTTGCCTGGACTTACATTCTGTTTTTATGTCCAGCGGGTCACTTTTATGCGAAGTATTTTTTAACTGCATCTGAATTCACAGGGGACGGGAAATCTTCACCATCCATAGTACTGAGCATGAGTGCTCCACCGGAGAAAACTTTCTTTACTACAAACGGTCCTTCATAATTTGGAGTCCACTTGCCCCTGTGGTCTGTATGAGGAGGGAGGATTCTTTTCAGCACAAGATCCCCTACTTGGTACTCTCGGTGCCTGACTTTCTGATCGAAAGCTCTCTTCATTCTTTTCTGATACAACTGCCCATGACAGATTGCAGCCAGCCTCTTTTCTTCAATCAGACTCAGTTGTTCATATCGGGACCGGACCCATTCTGCTTCGTTTAGCTTAACATCCAACAATACCCGTAGGGAGGGTAATTCAACTTCAACAGGTAGGACCGCTTCCATACCATACGCAAGCTGATACGGTGTTGCCCCAGTGGATGTTCTGATTGACGTGCGGTACCCATGCAAGGCAAACGGTAGCATTTCATGCCAGTCCTTGTAGGTGATTACCATCTTCTGCACAATCTTCTTGATATTCTTATTAGCTGCCTCAACCGCGCCGTTCATCTTTGGCCGGTAAGGAGAAGAATTGTGGTGTTGGATCTTGAAGTCCCGGCATAGCTCTGCCATCATTTTATTGTTCAAGTTGGAACCATTATCAGTAATGATCCGCTCGGGAACTCCGTATCGACAGATGATATCCTTCTTCAGAAATCTGGCTACCACTTGCCTGGTAACATTTGCATAGGAAGCCGCTTCGACCCACTTGGTGAAATAGTCAATGGCAACCAGGATGAATCGGTGGCCATTCGAAGCAGTTGGCTCAATCTTACCAATCATGTCGATGCCCCACATAGCAAAGGGCCAAGGTGAAGACATCACATTCAAAGGATTGGGCGGCACATGCACCTTATCCGCATAAATCTGGCATTTATGGCATTTTCTGGCATATGTACAACAGTCGGCATCCATTGTGATCCAATAATAACCAGATCGTAGCAATTTCTTAGCCATCGCATGTCCTCCAGCATGGGTACCAAAGGATCCTTCGTGCACTTCATGCATCAACAAGTCCGCTTCTGTTCTATCAACGCATCTGAGGAGTACCATATCAAAGTTTCTCTTATATAGGGAACCATCAGTGTTCAGGAAGAAACTACCAGCAAGCCTTCTCAAAGTCTTCTTATCATTGGAAGATGCCCCAGGTGGGTATGTCTGATCCTCCAAGAAGCACTTAATGTCATGAAACCAAGGTTTATCATCTTTGACAATGTCTGCTGCGAATACGTATGCTGGTCTGTTAAGTCTAGACACTGAAATCTGAGGTACAAAGTTGGCAGCTTGCACTTTGATCATGGATGAAATGGTAGCCAGAGCATCTGCAAACTGATTTTCGTCCCGAGGGATATACTCAAGCTTGACCGTTGTAAAGAAAGTCAATAACCTCCTTGTATAATCCCTGTAAGGTAACAGATGATCCTGGTGGGTGTACCATTTGTCGTTGGTTTGATTGATTACCAGAGTCGAATCTCCGAATACAGTCAATGTCTTGATCCTGAGGTCAATGGCTTCCTCAAGTCCCATAATGCATGCTTCGTATTCAGCTTCGTTGTTAGTGCAGTTGAAAGTGAGTTTTGCCGAGAAAGGCATGTGAACTCCTTTGGGTGTAATGAGTACTGCACCAACACCACGACCATTCATATTAACAGCCCCATCAAACATCATAGTCCATTCTTCTTCCGGGTCAGGCCCTTCAGTGTGAATAAGCTCTTCATGATCTTTTGCTTTTATGAACATGATGTCTTCATCAGGGAAGTCAAATCTCATAGGCTGGTAATCATCAATAGGTTGCTCAGCGAGATATTCAGACAATACACTGCCCTTGATGGCTTTCTGAGAAGTGTACTGGATGTCATATTCTGTGAGGATCATTTGCCATCTTGCAACCCGTCCGGTAAGTGCTGGCTTCTCAAATATGTACTTAACTGGGTCCATTTTGGAGATCAACAAAGTAGTGTGGGTCAGCATATACTGTCTCAGTCGGCGAGCAGCCCACGCTAAAGCACAGCAAGTTTTCTCGAGCAGTGAATAACGTTGTTCACAGTCGGTAAACTTTTTGCTTAGGTAGTATATTGCATACTCTTTTCGACCAGACTCGTCATGCTGGCCCAACACACACCCCATCGACTCTTCTAATACTGTCAAGTACATTATCAGAGGTCTTCCTTCAACTGGAGGCATAAGGATTGGAGGCTCTTGTAAGTACTCCTTGATCTTGTCAAAAGCCCTCTGGCAGTCGTCGTTCCACCTGACCGTTTGTTCTTTTCTTTGCAGTTTGAACAAGGGTTCGCAGGTTGCTGTGAGGTGAGATATGAACCGTGAAATGTAGTTCAATCTGCCTAAGAACCCTCGAACTTCTTTTTCAGACTTTGGTGCAGGCATTTCTTGAATGGCTTTGACTTTATCAGGGTCAACTTCAATCCCTTTCTCGCTCACAATAAAACCCAGCAGCTTACCAGATCGCACCCCGAATGTGCACTTGTTGGGGTTCAACTTTAGTTGGTACTTCCTCAGACGCTTGAATAGCTTTAGCAGATTTACCAGGTGATCTTCTTCAGTGAGGGACTTGGCAATCATGTCATCCACATAACATTCGATTTCTTTATGGATCATATCATGGAATAATGTTACCATAGCCCGCTGATACGTTGCACCAGCATTCTTCAGTCCGAATGGCATCACCTTGTAACAGAACGTGCCCCAGGGTGTGATAAAAGTTGTCTTCTCCATGTCTTCAGGTGACATTTTAATCTGATTGTATCCTGAAAATCCGTCCATGAAGGAGAATACCGAGAACTGAGCCGTATTATCAACCAATACATCAATGTGAGGTAATGGGAAATCATCTTTCGGGCTGGCTCTGTTCAGATCCCGGTAGTCAACACACATTCTTACTTTGCCGTCTTTCTTAGGCACAGGCACAATATTAGCAACCCACGGTGGATAGCTAGTTACAGCAAGGAACCCGGCATCCCATTGCTTTTGTACCTCTTCTTTGATTTTCATTGCCATGTCTGGGCGAGTACGGCGCAGTTTCTGTTTAACCGGTGGGCAATCTTCTCTTAAAGGCAGCTTGTGCATAACAATGTCGGTGTCCAACCCTGGCATATCCTGATAAGACCAAGCAAACACGTCTACATACTCTTGAAGCAGGTCAATCAGTTGTCTCTTCACTGAGTCTTGTAAGCAGGCCCCGATTTTAACTTCTTTCACATCTTCATCTGTACCAAGATTGATCGTCTCTACTTCCTCCTGATGAGGAGTGATAACCTTCTCCTCTTGTCTCAACAATCTGGCTAGCTCTTCAGGAAGCTCATACTCTTCTTCAACCCCTTCATCAGCTTGATTGATTGGATTGTCAAAGTCATACGAAGTCATAGCCGTGTTGTTGTCGGTGCGGTCTGGAAGGCACTCTCTGCAAGGGTTCAGTTTGTTTATTTTAGTGATTGATTTTAATCTTGTTTAGAAAAGTGAAATAAAGTTGTCATTTTGAAAACATTGCCATTTATTTTTTTGTACAAAAAGAAAAATGGAAAAACAGTGAGCGGAAAAGAAAAAGACTCATTTGCAAAAGATGTCTGATATTTCATTGATTAATCTTGTTGCACAAAAATTACAGATGGCCCGATTACAAAATGAGTCTTGTCATCTTGGGCAAGATGCAAGACTTGATGCATGCTTAAAATATACAGGAAATAATAATTACTCTGCAGGAGTAACTCTTATAATTTCCTGGGAAGACCAGTTTGAGATACTGCTCCCCGGGATCTTTGGACGGATCCAACTCTCCAGGTTGCGGTCGCTTTCATCCTCGTCTTCCAAATTGTTGACAGCATCGGGGGTGAGCATCCCCCCACTAACAAAGTTGGGCTCCTTATCAGCCTCTGCTTGATCTTGTTGAGTTGGTTTGTAACCCAACCCAAATCTATCCTCTTTCTTCTCTACGGGCAGCAACTTGCCCCAGCCTTGGGCAGTCCCTTCTTCAACAACCTTCCGGGTTTGTTGATAAGATGTCATTGAGGTCCCAGGTGCAGCAGATGTTTCATTTATGTTCAAGGCCTCAAACCCTTGACTCATCGTTTCATGGATCTCTCCATCCATCTCAATGTATTTGTATGTAGCAAGATGGCTAACAAAAATATCTTCCTCTCCACAAATAGTAACGACTTGGCCCTCCCACTCGAATTTTAACTTCTGGTGAAGGGTAGACGTAACTGCGCCGGCGGCATGAATCCATGGTCTACCCAACAAACAGCTGTAGGCAGGCTGAATGTCCATCACGTAGAAGGTCGTTTTGAAAGTTTGTGGGCCAATCGTTATAGGCAACTCAACTTCCCCCAGAACTGATCTCTTAGAACCGTCGAAGGCTCTTACTACCAAGTTACTGGGACGTAATGCCAATCCGTCATACTCTAGCTTCACAAGGGCTTTTTTAGGTAAGACATTGAGGGATGATCCTGTGTCTACCAGCACATGGGAAAGAACTGCACCTTTACATTCCATGGTAATGTGCAAAGCCTTGTTATGATTGCGGCCTTCCGTAGTCAAATCAGTGTTGGTGAACCCTAGTCCATGACTAGCATTAACATTTCCAACCACAGCTTCTAACTGATTGACGGTGATCTCTTCTGGCACATAAGCTGCGTGCAAGACCTTTAGTAGTGCGTTCCGATGAGCCTCGGAGCACATTAACAATGATAAAATGGAGATCTTGGAAGGTGTCTGGTGAAGCTGGTCCACTATCTTGTAATCACTTTTCTTGATGATTCTCATGAATTCATCAACTTCTTGATCAAAAGGTGTTTTCAAAGCTTCTTTAACAATTTGCTCTTCTTGCACCAGGCTTTTCCCTTTTGCCTTGGCAGCAGCTTCTGCTTCAGCGGTGGGTCTTTGAATTTGTGGGGCAAAGAGACGTCCGCTTCGAGTGAAGCCTCCGCCTCCCCCCACATTGTCTATTTGTGGTGAAGAAGTTGATGATTCAAGAGTGATTTTATGTCCTTCGCAGTATAGATCGGAGCCGTAATGCCAAGGGATGGCATTACTGCTTTCATAAGGTACTGGTCCAGGCACTGTGATAGTGACTGGACTAATGGTCGCTGCAGAAGGGACCATGATAGTTTGTGGATCATAATATATTGTGACTGGTGCTCTGATAGGAGTGGCATTTTGTGAGTTGTAGGCAGAATCATTTTCAGGATCATAATAAATTGTAACTGTTGAGACATTTGCTGTTGAAGCTGTAGGAGACATTGTTGGAAGGATGGGTGTTGTTGTTGTAGGAGATTCTGAATGAAGGGGTGCTGAAGTTGTAGAAGGGATGTTTGCTGATATTTGGTCCGTTGAAGTAACAGATGAAACATTTGTTGATGAGATTGAAGAGTTGTTTGGAACAATGGTTGTTGCAGT
Source organism: Lathyrus aphaca (assembly GCA_963966055.1). Lineage (NCBI taxonomy): Eukaryota > Viridiplantae > Streptophyta > Magnoliopsida > Fabales > Fabaceae > Lathyrus > Lathyrus aphaca. Next base: position 458,292,078 of record OZ014522.1, on the reverse strand, counting down.
TGTAGGAGACTCGGGAATCGCTGTTAAGGGGATTGCTGGATTGGTAGGTATTGATGTTGTGATTTGAAGCAGGCCACTCTGGATGAGACCATCTATGCCATCTCTCAAGTTATCACAACCATTCACTGAAATGTTGCAATAAGCACACCCTAGCTCACATCCCGGGAATATTTGACATTCAAGGAGTTGAGCTTTGATCTCTACCAAGGGTGTCCGAATCTGACCCACACTGGTTATCAAGTAAGACGGCTTGTCTTCTTCAATAGCATTGATCCTGGGACCTCCATGGTTTGGCATAGGGTTCTTGTTAACATTTGGTGGTGGTGCAAAGTTTAGAGCTTTAGAGTCCACCAGGTCTTGTACCTTCATGTGCAAGGCTCTGCACTTCTCTGTACTATGGCCAGGTGCATTTGAATGAAAAGCACATCTGGCGCTGGCGTCATAATTTCTAGGCAAACTGGCAGGATCTGGAGGTGCCAATGTCCTTAGCTCAACCAGGTTGAGTTTCAGGAGTTGTGGCAGTAATGTGGCATAGGGCATAGGGATCGGATCAATCACCCTATTGGCCTGAGAAGGTCTCTGTTGGAACGGTCTTTGCTGATTGTTGTTGCTGGTGTTGTTGTAATTTCTCTGAGGAGGATGTTGAGTCTGTTGCTGATAATTTTGTTGATGTGGTTGATAAACTGGTTGTGGATGAATTGGAGCGGGAATGGTGACTGCTGCCACAGACCTATGAACATATTGGGGTCTGCCCCTGCTGGCGTGGATAGCATTGGTCTCACCAGTTCTTCTTGGGCCCACAAAAGGCTTTCTTGTGTTGCTGGATGAGCTGGCACCGTTGTCAGAAATTTTGCCCATCTTTAATAGACTCTCAATTCTTTCTCCAACTATAACGACATCTGCAAAGCTGGTAGAAGAAAAGGCAGCTAGCCTATCAATGTATGTCCCTTGGAGGGTGTTCATAAACATATCAGCCATCTCCCTCTCTGACATGGGCGGCTGGACAGCAGCAGCAAGCTGTCTCCACCTCTGGGCGTACTCTCGGAAGCTTTCTCTGGATGACTGTGACATTCCCATCAGGAGGGTCCTGTTGGGTGCCATATCCAAATTATACTGGTATTGTCTAATGAAGGCCTCTGCCAAGTCCTTCCAACATCTGATGGTTGCTCTGGTCAGATGAGAGTACCATTCCCTTGAAGCTCCCGTTAAGCTATCCTCAAAATAAAACATCCATAGCTTTTCGTCCATGGTATAGGCCTTCAGCCTCCCCAGAAAGGATTGCAAGTGGGTCCGTGGGCAGGAAGTCCCGTTGTACTTCTCAAAGCACGGTGGTTTAAACTTATGGGGAATCCTGACCCCGTCCACTAAGCCCATGTCCATAACATCAAAACCCAAAGAGTTCTGAGACTCCAAGGACCTTAATTTTTCAGCAATTTCATCTAGCCTTCTGTCATAGGCCTCTTCCCCAGCTCCCATTACTGTGAACTGATCTTCCTGGGGGTCTTCTTGCAGCACTCTACCTGTAGTAGCATTTCCTTGTACATTAGCAGGGATGTTGATCTCTGGATGAAGGTGGGGTCCAAATACAGGCGGATTGATATGAGGCTGAACCCTCTCATTGTTGCTTGTCCCAGCAGTCCCTAGATGGGGGTCTTCCTGATTCTGCCTCTCTACCATTGCTCTTAATCTCTCTTGGCTTTGGGCCATATTATTCATCACCTCCATAAATTGCGTCATCTGAGCCCTCATTTCCAATCTTTCATTGGCCATTTGATTCCTGACCTCTGTAAGGTCCTGTTGTACCTGGTCCATCTGTATACCCGGAAGGTTGTTGCGGGTTGGATATCTGTGTGGACGGTTGAGTGGGAACACCCGACGTCGAGCAATAGTTCCTGGTATCACAACAGAGTTAGTAACAAAAACAAAACAAACCTACAAAACAAACAAGGGTTAGTATGCAATGCAGTATGCTTATTTGTTTCCAAGGTATCCGGCTTGGCACTTGGTTTTGACCTTTCCAGACCCTTGAAGATGCTGTTGATGTTGCTTGAAGAAATCAGATGGAACAAACTGATACATATATTACAAAAAAGCAAATGATACATAGTTCGTTTCTTACAAATCATGCCCTCTGAGGGGTCAAAATACAACATAAGAAAATAAAAGTACATGAAATGAAAGCAACAACAAGCAAAAGTCAGACACCAAGACCAAACTCATCCTCCTGAACTTCCTTGAGAAGTGCTTCAGTCACAGGATCAGCTGGACGCTCTGTGAGATTCCTGATAAGGAGATTTCTGGTAGTAACAGCCGCAGTTAGTTTCTTGTGGTGACTCTGGTCCTTTGACCTCTTCACTCCAGCTCTAATCTTCAACTCTGAGATTTCTCTTTGGGCTGCCAGCAGGGCTTCCTGTTGCTCCTTTGCACTAGCCTCCAACTGCTCAATTTTGTCCTGAGTCCTCTTATCTTCCAGAGTACGAGCTTCGGTGATCCTGACCCACCTAGCTTGACTCTCCTTCAGATACAAATCAGTCCTGGCTTTCTGGAACTGAGCTTGCTTGCAGGCATTCTTCAAGATCTGCTCTCCAGCCCTAGACTTCTTGATGTAATCCTCTGACTTTTCAATCCTGGCCAGATGCTCCACCCTTAGCTTTTCTAACCTTTCAATGTCCAGCCGACCATCACTCCTCTCCCAGGGGGTCTTCTGCAGAGCCTGAGTCAACTTCTCATTTCTCTCTTTCAAATTCTCAAGCTCCTCTAAGCTGACAGTGACAGGAGGTGGTGCTGAGGATGGTCCAGGTATATCTTCCATGGTGAAGGGCATCCCAGAAATTTGAGCCCTGGCATGGGACCACTCATAGTACTGTGCTGAGGCCACATTGTTGCATTTTCCCAGAATGGTTACTCCTTTAGTCTGGACATTGTCCCAAGCCCAGGATGCTTGCCTGACAATAGCCAGATTAGGCTTAATCTCACAGTAAAGAGTCTCAGCCAAGTCTTGTGCCTTAGGAGTGTGGACCAATGCATAGCCCAGTTGTCTTTTGAATAATAGAGGGTTGTAGTTGATGCAACCCTTAACTCCTATCAGGGGTACATTGGGAAACTGCCCACAACTGGTAATGATGTCCCTGCCTTTGGTGCTTTGAGTGCACCATCTGATATCAGCTGAAGTCAAAGCAGTGAGTCTTCTAGCCCAGTTCCTCTGCTGGTGAGGATTTAGAAATGCATCAGTTTTAGGCAAATGTCTGAGCAGCCAGGTATGGAACAGGGGAGCACAGCATCTCACTAATCTTCCTCTTTGTTTTTCATTCTTTGGTGAACAGAGTAGTAAAAATCTCCCAGTAAGGTGGGCACTAGGTTCCTTAGGATGAAAAGGTGGATTGCATTCTTGCTAATGAACTTAGGCTCATCTGCAAATAATATGACCCCATATATGCTAAGGGCCAATAAAGCACAGACTGCCTTCCATTCCCCTGAGGAGGCCTTCAGAGTAGCCTGAGAAGTCAAGAAATCCAAATGTAGGCCAGAGATTCCAGCCTTGGTAGTCATGTTCTGCCCAATCATGACTGGTTCCAAATGCAATGCCTTTGCCACTTCTTCATTACTTGGAAAAGCCGTCTCAGGGTTGAAAGGGACTCCACCCCTGATAGGTATACCAACCAATGATGAATACTCCTCCAATAAAGGTCCCAACTGGAAATCCTGAAAAGTGAAACACCTCAGAGGGGGATCATAGAACTGTAGGCAAGTATGAATCAGGCTCCTCTGTGAAGGGTCCAAATCCATAACCACATCAAGTATGCCTCCATAGTGTTCTCTGAATAGTGGTATATGGTCTGGAGTAATCAGGGTCTGAATCTTCCTGATGTCAGCTAGCTCAGGCTGAAAGAAGTGGTAGGAGATATTACTCTTCTTAGGTGCCATGTTGCTGAAGAAGAGCTGAGACAGATGCTGATGATGGAGAATAACACTGAAGATGGGCCACTAACAGGCTGGTGCAGGTGACTGAAGCAGGTAGTTGATAGCTGAAGTAGATACTGATGAGGATAGGCCTATGCTAATGATGGGGTCAAAACCAAGCCAAAAATAAAGGATGGATACCCTGAAAAACAAATAAGCAAATGTCAAAATGATGCAATGATGATGTATGCAAATGATATGCAAGGGTTTGTGACTGAGCTGGATCTGATCAAGTGCTCTGATATAGGTCCAGGTATGTTCAAGAAATCCAGATGGAGGTCCATAAGTCCAGTAACCAAGGTGGGGGACTCAAATAAAGAGTCACATGTCCAGGGTTAAAAATCACAAGAACTGTTCCAACATGGAGTACTCTTAATCAAAACAAAGTAACAGGGTATGCTGAGGTCAAGGGTTCCTGCAAACCTGTAAACAACCCAACCCCCTCACAGGTAGTGTTCTAAAACAAGGATCCTCAGACTTGGATCAGTTATGAGAAGTGTAAACACTTTTAACCCGAAGGTACAGTGTTTACAATAACCATAAAAGATCCTCCTCTAATTCACCTCAGTTTCTGAAGGTCAATACTAAAGGTCATCCAGACTTAGCAGGCTTCCCAGATAGCCCTAGCACTACAGGAAATCTGCAGCACAGAGTTCTCAAGAAGAAACCCATATCTGAACCGTGTTTCATATTCCCGCACCAGACCGAAATGGAATGGAAAAGAACATGAACCACTCTAGCCTAGGTGTCACTCAGGTCCCAGGTATAGGACCTCAACTCTCAATAGAACACCCACCCACCAAAGCAACAAAGCAGATCCAGCCAGCACAGTATGACAGTATGATATATGTAAAGCTATAAAGAAAGCAGTAAAACAACTGTACATAAAGCAAAAATAAATACAAATACAAGCACAAATAGCACATAACACCCCAGTAAACACAAATCAATCAAGCGCTAGGAGGAACCCACAAAAAGAACCAGAAGCCCTGGTCACAGTATAAGGGTCCCCAGCAGAGTCGCCAAGCTGTCGCTCCCGATAAATGGGAATGGCCCAAATAAAGGTACAGACGCGAACGGTCGGCGAAAGAGGGATGTGAGAACACACAGGAGTGAACTCACAGGGAATGAAAAGAGTCGCCAGCTAGGCATTTTTATCCCGGAGGAAAGGTAATGCTGCATAGACCTAGAAAGATATGGATAAGACGGTTGCGAACCAGAGAGACTGAGAAAGGGGGTTGGTTACAACCTGGGAAGGTATTAGCACCCAGATTGTCCGCCGTACTCGACGGGATCCACGCTTAAAAGATTTGTGTTTTAAAGGGGTAGTGTCAGTGCAATTTGTGTATAAAAGAGCTGGAACAGGATGTACAGGTGTCAGTGTAAGAGAAGTGAAGTGTATAAATGATGTGTCAGTGTAGGAATGAGAATGAATTGCTCAAGGTCATGAGGCTAAAAGAATGATGCTGGAAAGAGGGGGAATGTACAGAGACTTTTGTTCGATAACTGTTAAGTTATGCCTACGTATCCTCTCGTGCAATGAGGAAGTCAGAACACCGTAGTTCGACCCAAAGAGACTGAAAGATAAATTGACTTGTGAACTGCTTACTAGTCTATGCTCAAGTGTATGACCTGTCTGGCTCAGGTGCAAACTGTCTTGCATTAGACGGAGGAAGCGAGTTCTCGTTTGTGAATGAATGAGATGAGAAAAGAATCCCGGAGGAGACGATTATTGTTTGTTTTTTGTGTTTTCAGTCTTTTATTGCTTTTGGATGTTTGTCATAGGTTAATGAGCTTAAGCCTAAACCAATGGGTTTAGTAAACTCATCACATCTTCCCTCTGATTAGGGGTAATGAGAATACCTTAAGTGTGAAGTCAGAGTCTCACACTTAATCACCTTTTGATGTAGGATTAAGGTCATTAACCTACTTGTGATTATTTAGATGTTTTTGTTGTTTTGTTTAGTGTTAAGTAATGAGATTAAGCCATAATCAGGGATTAAGCAGACTCATTACACCATCCTAATAGAAGGATAATAGATGAGAATGTTTAAGCTGAGGAAAACTCCTCAACTTAATCCATGATTAGGGATTAAACTCATGACAAAACAAAGCCTTTATTAAGTGGATTTAGTTAATGATAAGATGATGAAGTGTTTTTTAGGGTTTGTAAGACAACTTGAGGGGGACTTGTCCATTAACACTAGGGTTAGTCCTTCTTAACCAGTTAAGGAAGAATTAGAACCCTAATGCAAGGCCCAAGTTACAAGTGTGAAGTCTTGATGATTATTATGTGAATTGATTAAAGGATTTAAACACATTAAGGGTTTAACACTTAGGATTAAAGTTATACACTCCATCCTAATAGAAGGATGCAGGCATAAGCTTAATCACAAAGCCTTAAAGCCTTTAGGGTTTAGTCCCTGATTATGAGGTGAGAAGAAAAGACTCAATGAGACACAAAGGTAAAACTAAGTGGGGAGACTAATCAAAACCCTAATCATTGTCATGCTTGGTTGTTCCTAAGGTTTGTGAGGTTAACAAGAGAAATCTTCAATGGAACCACCAGGAAGCAGATGAAAGGATCAGGAGAAGCAAAGTAACTTGCTTCATTTAAGAAGTCAAGTCACTTGAAGGAAGAAAGTAAGAAGAAGAAGAATGAGTAAGCTCAATCTCAAACACATAACAAAATGCAGCAAGGATGCATGAAAGAGATGAAAAGAAATGGTGAGAAGTGAAGGAAAATTCACTTCTCAAAGTTGCTTACCACCTGAAAAGTTAGTGAGAAAGATGCAATGCAATGCAAAATGGAATGAAATGGCATGATGCAAATCAAAACCAGAAGCATATATGAGATGATAATGATGCTATGAGATGATGCAAACATGAATCAAGGCATGATGATGATCATATGGACCAATGGATGCAAATGGAGCAAGTTTAGAACCATGAACACACATGAACAGTCATGAGATGCAAATGACATACAACATGGAAAATACATGATGCAATGATCAAACATGCCTTTAACATGTCTTAAGATGTCTAATGAATCAAATGGATGCATAAAATGCAATGGCAAGTCATGGTATGCAAGCAAATACAAGATGAATGCAAAAGGAAGCCCAAATTAGGGTTTATGATCAATGCATCAAACAAAAACCAAAATCAGAGGCAAACATCAAGATAAAAAATTTAAAATGCACTCAAAGGAACCCTAATCCTATACAAACTCACTGCCCAAAGGAGGGGTTCTAACTCTTAACATAATGTAAGTTATGAATTTCCTAAGTTTTCTAGGGTTTTAGGGTACCTTAACAAGAAAAATGCCAAACAAATTGAAAATGAAGGATCAAATCATGCCAATTTAATCTCACAAACTACATGCTAAGCAAAATGCAATGCAAAAAGAATCAAAGTCCAACTCTCAATGGTTAGGCAGAAATGATTTTTTGAAGTTTGGATCAAAATAATGCCTTGAAATGATTTTAATTCCATGAAAAATTCTCAAAAGACATCAAGATCAAAAAATAAATTTGGTTTGAGGGTTGGACAATGTTTCTAAATGATTATGGAGGTTTCATGAATTTTTTGGTGATTTTTAAATACCTAAAAGTATTTTTTATTAATTAATTCCCATTAATTAATTAAAAATAAACTTTTAAATGATTTAAAAATATTTTTTAATGCAAAAAATAAAAATAAAAATATTTTTGGTTTCTGAAAATTAGTAAAAGTTTATACAAAAGATTTCAAAATTTTTAAAATGATTTTGCTATTTTTAATAAATATGAGAAAACAAATGAATTAATATGAAAAAGAAAATGAATTTAATCTGAAAAATGGAAAAGTAATCAGATCCAAAGGCCCAAGTTTGAACTGGCTGCGCGCGCGTTTGACCTGGCGCCATATCCAATGGCTGACATTCAAACCTGGCTAATTATGATTAACCCTAATTAATTGTGCCCTAATCACTTTCAGGCGACCGGAACACTGTTCCGATCGTCTTCTCCGACCAACCAAAATCTCAAACTCTCTCTATACGCATCCAAAACAAAATCTAACTGCCCAGAACTCTTCCCCACTCAAAAACGAATCAAACCCCTCAATCAAACAACATTTATCATTCAGAAATAAGGAGAATCGAATCAAACATTTTTTAGGGCAAAAGTTTCAGACAAAGCATACATCCTGGTTTCTTAACCATTTTCAAAAGTAAACATATATTCATGATCAGGGAAGCATGTAGATTCATCTAGGAACTTAAAATACACGTTCTGGAAAAAAAGTTCATGAAGCTACCTGAGTTTGAAGCTTTTCAGTTTGCAACTTTCTGACCCTCTCCCTTCGTGCAATCCACTCCTTTTAGGCCCCTGATGAAATCTTGATGCTTAGAAAGAGTTTGTGATGGCTGGTTTGGAAACTGGCAGGGGTTCTGCTCAAGGTGAGGTGAGAATCGTATTTGTGATTCTGGCAGTTTAAGGCAAGGATGATGGGTGCTTTGTGACCAGGAAGATGTGTTGAGTTGGTTTATGAAGTTTGTTTTTGTGTTTGTGGCCTGTGTGATGAGTTTCGAATGCTTTTGCTCAAGAGGGTGAAAATGAGAATGTTGTCTTGTTGTGTGTTTCAGACTTGCTTCTTGTTGTGTTTGGCTTGCATTTTCTTTGTATAAACAAATGCCATTGGTCAGAAGAAGTGACATGTGCTTTATTGATTGGTATGGGTGCTTTTGCCAAAATGTCAAAGTTGGTGTAAGAAGGCATGGGCTACTTTCTAGCCAAGTACAAGGAGTGTGTCCTGCGCATCATGATGAGGGGAGAGGCCTAGGGTGGCTCAGCAGGCTAGCAAGCAAGTGGGTTGTGTCTTATGATGAGTTTTGCAACTTGCCTTGCCTTTGCTTTTCATGAAAAAGTCTTGCTCCATAGGCCACAAAAGTGAATGATCTCTTGGCCCATTCTGATTTTTATGTGTTGTATGATCCTATGGTGAAGTTTAGAAATGCATTTGACAGCCCAATTTGCCTTGAGAAGTGAATTTGCAACTTTGCCTTCTTTGGTGCATAACTTGAAATTTAGTGATTTTTGCCAACTTTGACAAGCCATAACTTTTGATCCAAAATGAATTAGGTCATGTTCTTGTACTTTTTGAAAAGGGAAAGATCTATTCTACAACTTTGATGACCAAAGTTTTTCCATTTGAAGCTTTTTTTGAATCAAAAAGTAAAGGTTGAAAAAGTTGCCTAAAATGGCAATTTCATTAAAAGTCAAACTTGCCCAAAAAGTCAACTTTGCAAAAACTTGAAATTCTTGAATTTTGTAAGCTTATAACATCTTCCATGATCAAATAAAGATCATATACAATCAAAATGATGAAGAATGCCCTTTGGTTGGGTCACTGGGGGCCTCAGATGCCCTGATTTTGCACTGACTTGCTTGAAAAGTCAACTCTTGATCAGATGACTTCCCTATGGAATTTCTTCATGAAAATTGATATGCATACTCCCTATACCATATAGAGACCAATAGAAACAAGAATGACCCAAAAATTTGGGGTTATGGCCTTTGAAACCAAAACCCTAATTTTAGGTCACCTGTGTAGTCAAGCCTGGCTCTGCTTCCATACCATTCTCAGTTCTTGTGATTCTTTGACATTCTTGACTTTGAGAGGATATAATATGATATTTGAACACACATAGACCCCTTTGAAGTGATTGATGGCCTTTGGAGTGGCTCAAGAAGCTCTTGGATTGCTCAGATCACAAACCCTAGATGCAGATGACTTAGAACCTATGCAGTGAATCAAAAATGTGATATGAGATGGTATGATTGAGTTTATGCATATGAAATGATCACAAGCCATGGTGTGAATGGGTGAGGGCAAATTTGGGGTGTTTACAGTATACTGTGATGCTTCGAAGATGGGTCTTGGTGGTGTATTGACGCAGAATGGTCAGGTGGTTTCCTATGCTTCTAGACAACTACGTGTTCATGAGAGAAACTGTCTTACCCATGACTTAGAGTTAGCAGTCGTGGTTTTTGTGTTAAAGATTTGGAGACACTATTTGTTTGGATCGAGGTTTGAGGTGTTAAGTGAACATAAGAGTTTGAAATACTTGTTTGATCAGAAGGAACTAAACGTGAGGAAAAGAAGATGGTTATAGATATTGAAAGACTTTGATTTTGATTTGAGTTACCACCCTGGTAAGGCTAATGTGGTTGTAGACGCTTTGAGTAGAAATACTTTGCATATGTTGATGGTAAAATAACTTGAGTTGATTGAGCAGTTCAGAGACATGAGTTTGTTGTGTGAGATAACATCTGAGAGTGTGAAGTTAGGTATGTTGAAATTGACTAATGATATTGTGGAAGAAATTCGTTTAGGACAACAATCAGACAAAAAGTTGGTTGATCAAATGACTTTGATTAACTAAGGTAACGGAGGAGAGTTCTGAATTGATGAAAATGGTATGATGAGATTCCGAGATCGGGTGTGTGTTTCTGATATTCCAGAGTTGAAGAAGAGTATTCTAGAAGAAGGACATCGAAGCAGGTAGAGTATTCATCCTGGCACAACTAAGATATATCATGATTTGCAGAGGTTGTTTTGGTGTCCGGGTATGAAGAGAGATGTTGCAGAGTTTGTGTGTGCGTGTTTGGTTTGTCAGAAATCAAAGGTTGAACATTAAAAGCCTTTAGGTATGATGCAATCTTTGAGTATTCCAGAATGGAAGTGGGATAGCAGTTCTATAGATTTTGTGACAGGGTTACCGAAGACGATGAAGGGAAATGATTCCATTTGGGTGATAGTGGATCGATTAACTAAGTCGGTGCATTTCTTACCGATGAAGATTTATCATTCCATGGAGAAGCTTGCAGAGATGTATATTGATAAAATTGTGAAGTTGCATGGAATAACGTCGAGTATCGTGTCGGATAGAGATTCGCGGTTTACATCGAGATTTTGGAAGAGTCTACAAGATGCTTTGGAAACTAAGTTGAGGATGAGTTATGCTTATCATCCACAGACGGACGGTCAGACAGAACGAACTATCCAATCTCTAGAAGATTTACTGAGGGCTTGTGAGTTGGATCATGAAGGTGCGTTGGATAGTCATTTGTCGTTGATTGAGTTTACTTATAACAATAGTTTTCATGCGAGCATTGGTATGGCTCCGTATGAAGCATTGTATGGGAGGTGGTGTAGGACTTCATTCTGTTGATATGAATCAGGCGAGAGTGTTGTGCTCGGACCTGAGATTGTGTAAGAGACGACTGAAAAGATTAAGATGATTCAAGAGAGAATGAAGACGTCGCAAAGTCGTCAGAAGAGTTATCATGATAAGAGGAGGAAAGCGCTTGAATTTCAAGAGGGAGATTATGTGTTCTTGAGGGTTACTCCAGTGACTGGTGTCAGACGAGCTTTGAAGTCCATAAATCTCACTCCGCGTTTCATTGGACCGTATCAGATTTCGCAAGGAATCAGAGAGGTGGCATATCGGATTACATTACCACCGTCACTTACAAATTTGTATGATGTGTTTCATGTGTCACATTTGAGGAAGTATCATCGTATGTGATTCAGATGGATGATATTCAAGTAAGAAATAACTTAATTGTGGAGGTTTCACCAGTACGAATAGATGGCAGAGAAATGAAGCGATTAAGTGGTAAAGAGATTGCCTTAGTGAAGGTATTGTGGGGTGGACCAGTTGGTGATAGTTGGACTTGGGAGCGAGAGGATCAGATGAAAGAATCGTATCCAGTATTGTTTTCTTCAGGTATATTTTCGAGGACGAAAATTCTTAAGAGGGGGAGAGTTGTAACACCCCAAAGTTGAATTCTGATTTATTTGATGTGTTTCTTGTGAATTTTGATGATTTATGATGTTATTTGATGTTTAGTGGAATTTTGAGGGTGACTTAATATTTTATTAATATTATAATATTAAGTATGGTGGATTTAGTTAATTATTTGAGATTAAATTAAATTAAATAAGAGGAATTAGAGAATAAGGGTAATGTGGTCTTTTGATGGGGGATTAGTGATGGTATTTTGGAGAAGGTCTTTTGAGGTCTTAAGGGCAAGAGTGACAAAATGGAGTAAGTTGAGTTTTGTACGATCAATTAGAACGATCGCACTTTTGGGAGGAGAGCTCTGAAGAATAGGAAAAGCTAGGACTTGAAGGTTGGAGAGATTTTCGAGGAGATTATCGAAAAGATTATGGAACCTAAGGTATGGGGAGTAATTTTATTTTAGTATTGTAATGTGGTAATAGAGTTGAGGGATTGAGGTATAGTTTTAGGGTATAGGGTTTGATTGATGATTTTGGGTTTTGATGATGATTTTATGATGATTTGATGAATATAATGATGTTAGATGATGTATTTTATGTTATTGTGAGGAATGTTGATGTTGAATATGATTTTGCTTCTATGTTGATGTTAAGGGTGGATTTTTACTGAATTTATCGCATGAGAATTATGGAAATCGAAGAAAATATGCAGAATTTGCAAAGCTCGCTTAGCGAGCATAACCCGTGAGCTGGGCGCTTAGCGAGCAGGGTGTCTCGCTTAGCGAGACCTGGAAAGTTTTGAAAAATGATTTATTTTTTGTTCCGAAAACTATTTTCTTTAAGTGGTTTATGTCTTAGGCTGCTATGATGTTGTAGAGTTGTCGTATGGTGTGTTTTAGAAGCCATATGAGTAGAATTAACAATGATATGATGTATGATGATTATTTGATTTTCCCTTTAGTTATGAAGTATGAGTATATGATGTAGAGGTATGATGTTAGATGAGTAAATAGTATGATGTTCTTTGAGTGTGTAATATGATGGCATGAGTGAGTATGAGGAATGATGATGCGGATGCAATGTTTATGATGTTTTGAGGATGATGTGTGTATATTGTGTCATACATTCATGACATTGAATTATGAGGGGGCTTCGGTCCATTGATAGCTTCAATCTCATTGTGCGGATTGGAGTGATATGATGTTATGATGTGCTCCCTTAGTGGAGGATTGATGGTCCAGTGTCCATCCATGAGGATGTTTCGGTACCACATGCATAATAAGATGTTGCATATCATTCTAAATGATATAGCATGATTTGCATTGATTTCGTGTGATGATGAAATGTACTTGATGTTGTGCAAAAATGAGTTATGACGATTGTTGTTGTGATGTGACGTAATTGACGTTGTACATGATTGAGTTAGTGATGATAGAATTGTTGTTGTTGTTATGTTTTTAAATTCTCATTCTTATATTACTTTATTGATATGGATTTACTCACCCTGCCTGCCTTTTGGTGATGGTCTATTATGTCATCCTGCAGATAATCAAGGTTAGCTCGGTGTGTGCTTAACTCGGAGGTAGTGAGTTGTCGTGTTAGTTAGAAGTGGAGTCCTGCCCTGTGTCCAGTAACATCGGAATAGATTTTCACTTGAGTTGTTTTTGTTTACTTGAATTAAGATGTTATTTTCTTTGAGTACTGTTGTTTTAAACGATGTTTTGATTAATTTATGAAGTGTTATCTTATTGAAAGAAAAGATTATGTTTTGTTTTCCACTACGTATTTGTTTAAAAAAAAAAATCAAATGTGTTAAATGATTTTATGAACATGTGTTACGGGACAGGACTAAAATGTGATGATATATGATGATTCGAGTTGTTTATGAAGGATGTGATGCTCTTTTATGAGAAAAAACTCTGATTTTGTGGTTAAAATATATTATACTTATGATGGGATAGAAAGGATGTTACGTGATACGAATCAAAATGAAGAAAAGTTCAATTTCATAGTAACCGAAAGTTTAGATTTTGGAGGGAAAAAGAAGAGGCATCAGCTAAATTATCATAGACAAAGGAAAGAAAAAAACAGACAGAACGCGTATTATTTTCGGAAACGGATTGGGTGACTTTATAGCTGGATTGGGTGACTTTATAGCGGGAAAGTCACCGTGACTTTAGTTATATTTTTGTTCATATGGCATGAAAAAAGAATAAAAAGTAATATATAAATGTATCAAATGATAAAATTAGTGGTAAAATGAACTAAAGTTATGGTGACTTTGGAGGAGGCAAAGTCACTCAAACCTTACCCATTGTTTTCACGGCATGGGCGCCCAGTTAAAGTAGATTTCTATCGACAATCTTTCCTTTCTAATCCAAATAATGAAGTATATTAGTTACTGATGTGTATTAATCATACTTCATGAAATATTCCCTATATTCCAAATTGCAATATAACATTTTCCCTTTCCATATTAAAATAACCATATCTCTAACAGTCTATAAAATAACCATATCTCTAACAGTCTACGTTTTCAACACTTCATATAAGTTGAAACAAAGGAATAGTGGCTATGCTTGTTAATGATGGGGGGGGGGGGGGGGGGGCATAAGTTTTCCACATGTCACAACACCCCACATGAACTGCCATACCGGGTTAGATTCTATTATATACAACTCAGTGTAGAAAGCTTATTTTCATCCCTGCCCAGACTGAGAAATTCCCCTATTATATCTATCAAATATACGTCTACTCTATGGGACAAAAAAAGGAACTAGATCATATCATGGTAGTGGATTTATATTAGTGGAAATCATATTAACATTTGAAGTGCAACCAGTTAGACACTATGATTAGAAATATAATTTAGATGAGTGAATGAGCAAACTCTCACTTGGAACAGACTTGACACTGCAATATTCCAAGTTGTTCTAAACAGGTAAATTATCCAGAAGACAGCTTATTACAACAACCACTAACAAACAACTTGCCTTAGTTATAGGTTGATTGTAAAGTTAAATTAGCTATAAGAGCATTCTGAATTATGCAAAGCTATATTTAAGTACTGATATAATCAAGCACTTTATTTAATACCACGATTTTTTAACACAATATTAACACTAATGACCATCAAACAGTTACACTTTGACAAGAGAGAATTAACAGTTTCTCACATTACACAGGGGAAAAACATACAAATCCCTTATCTTTTTTCTAGCCACCAAGACAAACATAGACGCAATTTTTTATATAAAAGTCATGATTCATATAATATGATATAGTGTATCAACATGCCATCCCCTAAAGTTTAGGGTTTAAGATGAGGAAAACAAGTGAAGAGATCAGATTTAGGGTGTCTGGCCTCAGCATGCTCCTTGCACTTCACTTCTGATGTGGTACAGATAAATGTTTGCATGCATACCTTGCACTGCAATCATCAATTACAACATTATAATCAGTAAAGAACGCCCTTAAATGCAGAAACTACAGCAATGCAACGAGAATAAACTCTCCTCAAGAACATTGAGGTGATAAATTGTAACATCTATAACAGACGTCCAAATGAACATAAATTTGGATAGCTCAGTGATTGAACAGCATTCATAACGAGACATACAATTGAGCATTAATTTGGATAACTCTGATAGAACAGCATTTATGAAGTGTATATTTCAATAATCTGACTAGAACAAACCATTATAAAACATAGTAAAGAAAAATCCGGTAACATTACATGCTATGCAGTATACACAGTGAATTAATATAGAAACATTAAGACCTCAACAGAGAACTAGTCAAACCAACTAAATCGAGAAACACTTATACATCTATGTCAAATAAAGAGCCTGCCATTTAAGAGTATGTTACAATGAACAAATTCAATGGGCCAGTTTGGGAAAAAGAATAGGGAATACTTGTGTAAGGATGAAAGACATCAATGTGAATTGGGTTTTGAAATTTTACCAGGTTATATTTTCGGAAAACTGTTCAAAATACTTCAACCAAAGTCTAAACTCATTTAAAAAAGAGTTCCATCCATAACAAAAAACACAAAATTTTACATGTATGTGCTTCTTATACTAAGTCCAGATTGCTAAGTTCCCATGGAGGCTTTTGGACGAGAAACTTTAGCTCTAAATCAATAATCATTGATAATATTCAATTTAGTACTTAACTAGAGGTAAACAAATGACCAAGTTGTCTATCATATTTCTGCTCAACCCTGAATTAATTCCAAATTGTTTGTTTGAAATAAAATAATCCTATTGACTCCTCCCCTTCACATTTTCTCCAAACCCAACTCCATAAACATAAAGATTTTATGCATGTGATGCACATGTGAAATATCTCAGTCAAAGTGTCAATATGAAAAAAAATCCTAGGAATCAAAATGACATTAATAATTCCTCCCCAATTTTAACCACTGACTATGAAGCACGGAGACCTCGAACACGACAGACATTTGAACAAACAAGTAAATTAAAAGTAATCACAAGACACGCCATCTTTCAGAGGTGTCAGTCCTACATAGACCACTGAAAATGACCCCTTTCAAAGAATGGTGAAAGTTTCCTCATCTTGAATTTACACCAATTATCAATGCTCCTGTTTACATTCTCTATAATAGAGCTAGACTTTTACAACCATAGTTACAAACAGGAACATGAGAATCGTAAATGCAAAATGTACAACAACAAACGACAGCAACAACAACAACAAACGACAGCAACAACTAAGACTCATTCTTAGTGTGCAAAATATATAAAACAGATAATAAAAAACAACCCTGAGCCCAAAAAAGAAGGGGGATCAGAACACAAAACTGAGAAACCCTATTGCAGCCATAAACAAATTGGCGAACCCAACAGTTGAATCTCCGTTACCAAGAAAAACATCAATTAAACACTATATAAGTATTTTAAACCACATATACAACAGATTAACAAAGCAAACTTCTTCGATCAGGATCGTTTTTAATCAAGATCTATGGAGCATACATATTTAAAAGAAAAAAATCTCAGAAATCTTAAATAAAAACCGATTTATACCTGGATCGACATGGCTTTTTTGTTTGTTTCAAGCTGGCTTCCTGCACATACAAAAAATTGCTCAAATCAACAACTATACAACCAGATCTAACATATCAGGTACGATTGATCACAATTATTTGATGAAATCGAAAGCATAAAACCCTAATTTCTATAATTCATGTTAAAATTGTCGGAGAGAGAGAGAGAGAGAGAGATTACCTTTGCCGCCCTTCTGCTTCTCGAGGTTCCTCTCGCGAGCCATCTTTGCCTTCTGGCCGTTGCCTCCTCCCATGGCTGATCGGTGGGACGAAACGAGAGACCTCTCAAAACCCTAATTTTCTTATCAAGGAGGAGTGAGTGATGTGAGCGGAAAAATAGAATAATGAATGAAAGATGTATAGAGATGCCTTTTATATAAGGGGACTTTTCTTCGTTAATTAATAATTACACTACGATTTTGTGAGCTTAATAAATCCTTCAACCCGCCCTCTCAATTCATAAATAGTTTTTGTCCCTTACCAATTAAAAAGTTATTTTATATATAATTATGTGTTTTCCATTAAAGAATTGGTCTTTTAGGTGGCTTCTTACGATGGAGCAAGTCTTTGGTGCAGCGGAGAAGGGGAGAACCTGCAAGTCTAGCACTCTAATATTTATATTAATTGTTGACAGACGGATAGGGGCGCTTAACGGTCGGGCAAGCATCCCATACACCGGGCATGCACTCAGAACGGGCAAGAAACACATCTGTCAGTTCACTTGTCACGTCACCCAACTGTTCCCCATTATCTCCTGAAAGATAGGGGCATTTGAACCAAGGACCAGACCACTCAGCTAGGTCTTCACGCTTCTCACGCGTTCCTTGGCAATTCTTCCTTGGACCTAATTGATCCAGCCCAAGGAAGGACTTTGGCCCAGCGCTGGGGGCTCTCTATAAATACCATTTTTCGTTAAAGGGTCAGGTATTCTGATTCACTCTGCTAACTCATCTACTTATTGTACCTCTATTAACTTTGGCATCGGAGCGCCTTGCAGGTACACCCCCTTTCTCTCCATCCACTTGTTGTTGCGTCCAATTGCTGGAAGGCCCTCCTGATTAGGTAAGATCAGGCAGTTACAATTGTTTTGTGTGTGATTTAGCGTATTGTGTGTGTTGTCGTCTAATTAGATCCAACGATGAGAGATGTAATGAGGAGTGTGATAGTGTGTCATTGACAAAGGCGGGGGTCCACATGTTTCGTACGTCTTATCTTTAACGTTTGTTATTGGACTTTTTTCATAGGTCTTACGAACAGTCCAACGTTGTCCTCAAGCCTCTGTCCCTATAATGCATAGTGAGAGCTTTGTCAAATTCATCTTCATTTTAGTCTATAGTGGAAGAAAACAAATGAGGTTTGATGGAACATCGATGTCTTTGGGAAGAGGTGCGTAAAATGTCTCTTTCGTAATTAACGATTTTTCGTAGATACGTCGCAACACATGTCCCTACATCTAACAGTAATGATTTCTTCTAGTACTGGTGCATTTTAGTGCTTTTGAACAGAGTTTGGTGAAATTTTGGTCGTTGGTGGTGTATTTTGCATTTTCTAACACCGAGGATTGTGTGGTTCATCTCCCTTGGAGGATATATAACGAGTTTTTTTGGTTACGATGTTTCCTTTTTCACCATTTGTTAAGCCTTAAAAGTTCTTCTCCCACGTTTGCAACCTCTTATATCGCCATCAATCTCCTTTCAATGGCCAATGATTTGTGTTTGCGTCACCTTTTTAAGTTTACCTTTTTGAGGTAACGTCTGAGTCTGAACTTTCTATTCTTTTCACACTTGTTTACTTCATTAAGGCTTTCGGGAGTCATGGGTTTTGGTACTGCACATTATAGAAAGTTTCGACTTTGGAGGAAATTTATATGAAGAGAGAATTTGTATCCTTCTTCAAATATTAGGGATGTGATAACAATGTTGTTCCTTGGTGAATTCTTTTGATATATATGACTTTGGTAGTGCACATTATTTGTCTTTGTTTTGAACTTGTGTTTTTCTTACAATTATTTCTTCATTGTGTTTAACAACTTCTTTTTACATGGACAACTCTCAATTCCTAGTCCCAATGGCGATTGAAGACAACTATTTGGGTAGGTCAAAAGACATTGGACATTATTTTGGTTATCATGGGTGAATGCGACATGGACCATACTTTTATTAAAGTGGATCATTCTTCAAATTGGGGAGTTCTTCCTCTTGAATGGGACATGGGGATTTGTATCAAGTATGACGGTTGTGTCGTCCTTCTCCATGAATATATGTTTTTTTATAGGTTTTCGCCTCCCCTTCAATGATTTTGAAATGGGAATTCTAAATTGTCTGGTAATTTCTCATTTACAACTGCAACTAGTGAGGTGCGATTATATAAAAGTCTTTCAATATTTATTTGAATACGAAAAAGTGTGAGATAGTTGGTGCTCTTCTTCCACCTATTCAAGCCCAACTACTAATTCAACTCGGGGTCAAGGTTTGATTTCCTTTAGACAAAGTACCAAGATGTTTGAGGTTTATTCAAATAGCGTAGAGAACTCCAAAGACATGTACTGCCTAGTTAACCCCTTTCCGAGGTGGCTCATGCTAACTTATGTAATATAGATTTTGAACTGCCTTATCAGTGTTCAGACAAGTTCTCCATGTTTTGGCGCTAAAGCCATTTCTTGGCGGATGTTTGGTCTTATGTTTATAGACTGGATACCTTGTCTTTGGAGGAAATTTATATGAAGAGAGAATTGGTATCCTTTTTCAAATATTAGGGATATGATAACAGTGATGTTCCTTCAGGAGCGACACCAAGGAAGAAAAAGAAGAAATTCATATAAACATGTTAGTGTAAGTCGTTTCGAAAAAGGACAAAAATGGCGTCTTCGATGAATAATGTAACGGACTTCCTATTTTATATAGCGTTGTTTAAAAGAATATTATTGCTTTGTCATTAATTAATCTTTGATTTGCAGATAAGATGAAGTGTTATAGCACGATGCTCTAGATGAAAAAGACGCATATGGTTGCCCATAACCTACCATTATTGATGTTGGACAGGCTTTTATAAGAATCTTGTATACATGGTCATTGGTCAGTCCGATCATGATTACTTTTCTTAACTTGATTCAAGTGGAAGTTTGAGATTGTCTGGATCAAGTCGTGATATAAAGTATTATACGTTGGTCTACCCGAAAATAATATAATATTTATTGTAAATGGATTCAATAATTGTTGATCCTTTAACTTTTGTTAATCCATTTTTTCTTTTTGGATTTTGCAACCGGTCTATAACAAATTCTAATTATAAATAAATTTGTAAAATTAAAATTGAACAATATTAATGTACAAATATATATTTACAAAATAAAATAAAAATATATATTTATAATGATCAAAATAAATAAAAAATAATAAAACTATTTATGAAAACCATTCACATATTTATATCAAAATTGTATTTTCATTTAGAAAATTCATGAATATCCTTAAATTTTGTTAAGCACCAATATCCATTAAATTTAAAATAATTAAATATAAAAAGTTAATGATCGGATAAGTCTACAGTATCTAATAAATTTTCAATGTACTAGTATGAAATATTCAACTTTCATTTATTGCTCTCTTCATTTCTCACCTAACCATAATAACAATAGCATTTGTAAGGATGCTCACGTGGAAGTCACGCGGATATGTTAGTGGTATGTTACAGCTGGTTACCATTGCCAATATTGATTTGATGACTATCAATGCATTATGGTTTCTTTTCTTTGAAAAAAAACAAGCAAACTCATGTTACAAAATCTGAATCAAATTGATCCTTAATATTAATGAACAGAAAATTCATATAGTGAATTTAGAAGAGAAGATAAATATGCTGAGTATCATGATAAACTTCATAAAATCTCATGGGAACTTTATATGAGAAAATGTTTCCAATGTTACTTATGGTGCATTTTTTCCACCCTTGATTATAGAGAATTTCTTATCCCATCCAGTGGGTCTTTCAGGCACCATATGTATTTTTATTTTTTCTCTTATTGTGTTTCTGTTAATGTATCTCCTGATGCATCATTTTTTTATTTAAATGTTAATTTGTTTTGTGGATATATCAGTAGAATTTTTTCTCAAATGTATCTGCGGAACATATTTTGATATACTTCGCGCACAAAATCCTTCTCCTCCCTCGTATTCATTTTTTTAATCTTCTTCTTCATTCAAATAACCCTCGTTCTCTCAACTTCCTAAAAAAATCCTTCCACCAAATCACATGGTTTTCGCTCGACTTCGACAGAGAAGATCATATGCGACGATCAACTACGTCATAAACATTCGAAGCTCATTTCAATTGGTAAGTTTTCGAGTTATTTTTGAATATTCTCCGTAATCGACATAAAATAGCAATTTAGGTGTAGAAATCACTGGATACGTTTATAAACATACTTTAGAGACAATGTAGATACTTTTTTGGGGTTTAAAGGGACAATCATGGGGTTGTTTTTGAACTTTTCTTCAAGTGGGATCTTAATCGTGTTCGTCACTGTTTTCTCAAGTTTCAGAAGCTTCTGCAAGTACATCCAGCGGAACAACTGGACGTTAACATGTTCCATAGATGCATTTGCGGAACAACCAAAACTTTATATATCTTGGGTGCTTCCGTAAATACAACTACGAAACAATTGAATGTTAATTTTTTTTTCTTTATTTTATTTTCGTTGCATCTTAATTTAACTTATTGGTTTGCAGATAGTATGTCTTCTTCAGACTCAGACTATCAGATTCTTATAGAGAGACGTATACACGACCGAGTTGTCAACATGCCTCCGTCCGGAAGGAAAAGGCATATGTCCAGTCAGACGTACCGTCTACATCTGGAGTTGTAGGCATTTCTTCATCATGGAGGTCACATGATGCTTTTGAGGGTACTTCACAGTCTTCGTCCTCCAGGGGAGACGCCAGGAGAGTCTGATTCCACTACCGGAACACGATGTTGAGGATCCTGAGAAGATCCATGAGGGAGTTGAGGAGACACAAGTGGATGTTGCTGCCACTGCTCCTGAGAGTTATCTGAGGGGTCCATCTGACATGTCTCTGTTGTTGGGTTACGCAGAGCATGTTACCCCACATGTCTAGCGTGGAGAGGTAATGTTACTCATATATTTCTTTTTATTCGGAAAATGTTATATGTACAATTGTTTTTTATTAAAAAATATTTCTTTGATAATTTTCAGGCACGTCAAGCTCAGAGGTTTTATAACCATGGACGCAAGAGAGTGACTCCATCAGAGGACGAGTGGCTTCTGACAACCATCGTTACGTCTGGTCTGAAGAACCTTGTTGAGATTGGGGATTTTGTGATACATACCGGTATGCTCATGGCTTTTGTGGAGAGGTGGCATCCAGAGACCTCCTCTATCCATCTACCACACGGAAAGATTAATATCACTTTTGACCATGTTTCATGTCTCCTACATGTACCGATCAAGGGTATCCTCCCCCGCCACGAGAACTTGTCGAAGGAGGAGGCTCGGGATATGCTGATTCAGGAGCTCGGGATGAGTCTAGAGGATGCGCTAGCGGAGACTGATATGACCTGTGGAGCTCATGTGAGGTATTCTGCCTTGGCCAATTATTATGCACGAGCACTAGCAGCTATAGTACAAGTAGTGAGTGATGCAACAGAGGTAAAGGTACACAGACAACGGGCATTGCGATGTTATCTGCTATACTTGGTGGACATGAAGTTGTTTGTGGACATTATCTCTTTATATACAAATGTGGTTTGGTTGAGGTACCTATTGAATCCGACGATGATCCATGAGTACAACTGAGGTGCAGCGACGTTGGCACACACTTACTCCAGACTTTCCACTGGATGCTTTTGGGCTACTAGGACTGTTACAGGCAGTTGTTCACTATATATGGTACCAACCCTAAACCCTTAGACTTTTTCTCTTATATTTTTGTGATATTTGTTTGATACCAATTTTTTTAATTTCAATCTTGGATCGTCCATGACTTTCCTCAGATACATGGCTTGGAGTATGTTCATGAGTACATATAGAAGTGGCCTCGGGCACGTGCCTTCCACCCGTTGAGAGGGAACGAGTCGGTAGAGCCTTACATAGTGTATCTGGACCGCATGGTTGCTGAGGATGTCAGATACGACTGCTATAGAGATCACCGTGTGACGATCGGTTCGACAAGGTTTCATTTTATAGTGGATGGTTGGCATGCAACTCGACCATCACTCAACGATATTTGCCCGAGTGCGTCACGCGGGAGTTCGATTATGCCTAGACCATTCCCAGGAACCCTTATGTGTCCTATCCTCTTCCCATTACCCGTCACCGGATAGACGAGGTCTTTAGTGAGTTTTAACACTATCTGGTACTAGACGAGTCTCGTGCGATCAGAGTTGAGTACGACTGGAGCTACATTGATGGCTATGTTGATGACTACATCAGGTGGTTCTATATCGTCTCACGCCCCTTGATGCTTTCTACTGCAAATGGTGATCCTCCCAGACCAACACATCATAAGATATTAGAGGAGAAGCAGTTCTAAATGGACCACACTCAGGATCTGGTGTCTATATGTCTACAGGTAGTTAGGATTGGACGGGTAGGCATTGAGGTCGATTTCTTCCCTTAGGGGTATGATGCCATGTGTATAGTGGAGGAGATGATTCAGGTGGCATTGAGTGACACACAATACCACAGACATCGCGTCAGGACTTGTGGGATAGACAACCGAGAAGGATGCAGAGGCAGATGAGACGGCATAGGCAGAGGAGAGTGTGTGTGCACAAAGAGCAGGTAGAGGAGATGATGGAGAGGATATACTCTCGTACAAACAATAGTTATATGTATTATTTTATGACAGTGGTGTATATATTTTGGATGATGACTTTGATGTAATATATATATATATATATATATATATATATATATATATATATATATATATATATATGTGTGTGTGTGTGTGTGTGTGTGTGCGTGTGTGTGTGTGTGTGAGAGAGAGAGATACTATTTTATTCATGTTTGAGCATTATTGTATATGCGTCTCCGACTAATAAAATTGGTTTAATTTAAAAAAATAATAATTGTTCTACTAAAATTCCACAGATGCAACTACGAAATGTTTCCGCATATGCATTTGTAGAAGGTTTCAACGTAAAACAAAAATATGATGCGTCCGGAAGTGTGTCAGCAAAAACAGATGTGTGTGTGTGTGAGAGATACTATTTTATTCATGTTTGAGCATTATTGTATATGCGTCTCCGACTAACAAAATTGGTTTTATTTAAAAAAATAATTGTTCTACTAAAATTCCACATATGCATCTACGAAATATTTCCGCATATGCATTTGTAGAAGGTTTCAACGTAAAACAAAAATATGATGCGTTCGGAAGTGTATCAGCAAAAACAGATGTGTGTGTGTGTGAGAGAGAGAGAGATACTATTTTATTCATGTTTGAGCATTATTGTATATGCGTCTCCGACTAATAAAATTGGTTTAATTTATAAAAAAAAAATAATTGTTCTACTAAAATTTCACAGATGCATCTACGAAATATTTATGTATATGTATTTGTAGAAGGTTTCAACGTAAAATAAAAATATGATGCGTCCGGAAGTGTATCAACAAAAACAGATAGCATATTTGAAAATGCAGCACATGACTAAGAGTATTATATGGTGGATTGAGAAATTCTTTAATTATAAGCAAGTAGGTTTAATTATCTTGATTTATTACAACATAAAAAATATAATTAGTAATGTATTTTGATTGAATTTTCATATTTTTATATTATTGAGTAATTAATTTAGGAATAGTTTTGGAACAAAGTCAATATAAAATAGTTGATATTAACTTAGATTTATGGTCTAAAAAACTACAAATACTTTTGTTTATAAATGAATGAAGAGAGTGTATTACCTTCGTTTTATAACATAAGTTATTTGACAATTAATCATAATTATATGGAAAAGAGAAATTAAGAAGAATTTTACAAAATTATTTTCATAAATTATGTGATAAATATAAACTTAAAGAATTGAAAGAAGAAGAATAAATGTTTAAAGGGTATAATAAAAAAATATTAATTATTTATTGAAATTGTAAAATGACTTATAATATAATATGATAAAAATATTCCAAAAGCAATTTATATTAAAAATGGATGAAGTATCACACTACACAATACAATTGTTAAGTCTAACTATTTTATAAATATCTAACAAATTATCTTTGATTAAATATGATTTAACGGTTGAGAATCAATCTTCTAGCACTTCCCACAAGGTGATACTGGGCAGATATCTAACATATTCATTTTTGAATTGATTAAGTGGTAGTTGTTGGAGTTAATAATGAAACTTCATTGATTTACAAGAAGATGATAATTATAAAGATTAAAAGAATTGAAGATATGCATGCATACACACACGCATTCACACACAGAGAGCATGTAACTAAGTGTAATACAATTTTTCAATATCAATTCTTTTTTTTTCAATGGTAACTAACTTTCGGTTTATATATAGTAGCCCAAACCCAAATGTAAATCAAATGAAAGTGAAACTAAACAACATGAATTTGAATTGAATTTAACATCATCCTTTAATTCATATTTAAGATTAAAAATCAAAAACATAAATTTCATCCCTCAAATTGATGAATTGTTTAGTTTTGATTGTCTTGGTTAACACATCTACAAGTTGCTTCTAAGTGTTACATTGAACAACCTCAAGCACTTCATTCTGAACTTGATTGCGCAGAAAATGAAACTTTGTGTCAATGTGCTTTCTTTTTTCATGCAACACTGGATTCTTAGCAAGACTTATGATTGATTTGTTGTCAATCATCAACCTTACTGGTTTGCGCACCTTGAACAGTTCCTACAAAAAATTCATAAGCCAAACAACCTAACACACTGATAAAGCACCATCTATGTATTCTGTTTCACAAGTTGACAATGCAAACATTGGTTGCTTCTTTGAACACCATGAAATGGAAACTCTGAGATACATGAACAAATACCTCATAGTACTCCTTATGTCCTCTCCGTCATCACACCAATCTGAGTCTGAATAGCATATCAGCTCAGTATCATCTGTCACTCCAAATGAAAACATAATTCCATGCCTTATAATTCCCTTTACATACCTGAGTATCCTTACTATAGCATGACAATGTGATCATTTTGGCTTACTCATAAACCTATTTACCATTCCAATTGCATAACATATATCCACCCTGGTGTGACACAAATATCTCAGAGAGCCAACCAACTATTTGAAAGTTGTAGCATTTATTTCCTCACCATCAACATTATAATCATGTTTATGGTTTGTCTTTACAAGTGTGATTGTATATTTACAATTAATTAATTAGATTGTCTTATTTCTTTCGATTTCCCCTAGTTCTTCCTTCATGGCCTTCATCCACACTTTCTTCTTGATTGCCTCGTTGACGTTAACAAGTTCAGAGTCCGTCATTATGGCACATTGTATGACTTCCCTTTCATTGTCAATCACAATATCATTCAACAACTCAAAGTTTGCAAGTCTCCTTGGTATCTGACTAATTATTTGTGGTCTCTGAAACTGTGCAAGTTCACACTTAGAGACAGGTCCACCGTCAGAGATAGGGCCAACCAGTGGGTATTTTAGGGTTAGTTGAGTTACATTTAAGAATCCATGTTATTTTACCATTGATAATTTGAATGTTCCTAACATGACAAAATGGCCTAATGTGACCCTTATCTCCACAATAATGGAAAATAACATTAGATGAAATGTTTCTTTTATTTCTTCTAGTGACATGAAGGTTTTTCTTAAAAGCATTCCATCTTTCACTCGAAGAACTATAACAAGTATGAGATAGTGAAGTAACATGTGTGTTTACCGTTGAAATTGGTAAACAGACGCTAATCTTTCAAATTCTATGTTCTGGTTACTTACAGGATCGACTATATTGATCTTAGGACATGTGCTTTTGTTTATTTCAGGTTTTCTCACTTATGAGCATTTCGACAATGTTCTTTTGGTTGAAAGTAAATGTTAAAGTTCGAAAATAAATGCAGAAATGTAAAGAATAATGGAAAGAACTTCAAAGTAAATTCACGGTAAAAGTAAATGACAAAATTTGTAAATGATTTGATAAAAATGTAAAATGATGGTGATCACACGTACATTGCTCTCAGAAACTTGTTTCTCAACAAACACATATACTTTGAGTATATTTGGAGTTTTTGTACAAAATGGAACACCTTGAATCCTAAACACTAAGACTCCTATTTATAAAAAATCGAAAATAATTGTAACAAACAGTCATTTCTCCAGAAAATGACACATTCTCATCTGCATGTACTTCGTTATTCACAATTTTCCATGTGTTTTCTCAAGAAAACGGATAAGGCCAAAAAAATGGTTATCAACCTTATTTGAATTTATGCTCGTCGAACTCAAGTCCAAAGCCCAAAATATGTCTAAGTTCATACTATAATATTCCCCTATGAAAAAAGGTTTATTTCAACTATGTTTTTCACAATACTTCCTGTCGAAATCAACATATTCTTTTCAGAATATTTCCTTTAGCTTTACTTTCTCATTAAATATTCTTGGGCGTCGAAATTCCAGCTAACAATGTGTTAATTGTCTTGTAAGAGTTTCAATTTCATGTTTTAAAATTGGACATTCAACACATTCCACAACTTCAATCTTTTCAACTAAAGTATCTTAAACTTTGCAACACTCATTCCTGAGAGATGTATGAGCTTTCTTGAAAGATTCTAAATCACGATTAAGATTATTTATCTCCTCTTCAAGTTTTGAAATAATTTCATTTTGGAGAGAAATTTCCTTAAACGCTTTTATGGAATCAACATATATGTCATTGAACGCAATCAACAATTCACTTAAGTATACTCATTTTCAGAATCAAAATTATATACCTTTAAAGTTCCACTTTTCTTACGTGTCATCAAGCAAAAGTTTACACACTCATCATCTAAACTCGAGCAAGAATAAAATGAGAAATGAGAACCAGAATAAACTTTGTATGTTATTCTTTTTTTCCTTATCTCTTTAAATTTCAACAATTATGTTTTACTTAGTTTCATTCAAAACAACTAGAACAAGTTTTCAATTGTCTACACAATTCAAACCTATCACGCTATGTCTTGTGTTTTTATCACCTTCACTATGATAAAAGAGATAGAGTCCTTAAAGAAAAACATGACAAGTAAGCTCGTTCATCTTCTTTCTATGGGAGAAAATGATTATAGGTTGCAAGTGGATGCACAAGAGAAAACCAATAGTAATAGAAAAATAAGGGGAAAAATTCAAGTTTCATCTTGTAGCAAAGAAGTATTCATAGAAGAAAGGGATTTAGTGTGATGAGATTTTCTCTTGGGTCATCAGATATAGTTTTATCAAAATATATCCATTTAAAGAAGACGAATATGAAGACAATGTTCCTTCATGATAATCTAGAGGAGCACATTTACATGGAGCATCCAAAAGTTTTTGGTGATACTAAAAATGACATGCTAATTTGTAAGTTGACGAAATACTTATATGATTTAAAACGGTATCCTAATTTGTAAGTTGAAGAGATACTTGTATGATTTAAAGTGGTATCGAAGACATTCTACAAACACTTTGATTCATATATATTTCAAATTGACTACAATAAGCATGGTTATGACTATTGTGTTTATGTTAGGAGCTTTAATAATGTTTTTTTTATACGTAGATGATGTGTTCATCATTGCTAATCATTTACATATGATAAATAAACTGAAAATCAAGTTAGAAAATTATTGTTTACTTAAAGGAATTGGTGTTATTCTTAAGATTTTAGGTTTTAAATGTTGATTATAAACGCTAAAATATTCTTATTTACCTCTTACCCAACATAAAAATTAATCTTTTTACATGATAACTAGTAGATGACTTGTGCATACGCACGGGCGCGCGCATTGCTGCGCGTTATTAGTTAGTTAATCTTAAAGATGTGTTTTTATTGTTTGTTTAGATTTTATATGGCTGGTAGTGTCTTGTTTTATAATTGTATTCCATGAGTAACAATTCAAATGCGCAATGAGAGAAAAATTTATATTGTTTTCGCCTGAATCTAATTGGTAGTGTTCCGTGTTATAATTTAATTTCATGAACAATTCAAACGCACATTGAGAATAATATGTATACATGTTTTTTTTTTGCTTGAATCTAATAGACAGTATCCCGTGTCATAATATTTATTCACTGTAAAAATCTAACTGTCATGAAGAGCCCACTACGGCGTTTTGAGAAATTCCCTTACAATAATGTTTAATTCTCTAAAATATAGTAATGTACTACAAACTATTTTGTGTAGTTTGAATAACATTATAACAAAATAGTAACATTCATTTCAACATAATTATTTGACTTAATTGCAATTTTGGTCTCCCAATTTTTATTATTTTTGACTTTTGTACCCCTATTTTAAAATCTGGAATTTTTTGTCTCTCTATTTTCATTTTTTCTAGTTTTAGTCCCCTTATTTTAAAATACTAAAATTGTCCCTCTATTTTTTTTTATTGAGTTTTGGTCCCCTTATTTTATTTTATTTTTAATTTTTGGCCCCCCTATTAAATTAGTTTCAAATTGGAAAGGGGACTAAAATTCAAAATAAAACTTAAAATAGGGAACCAAAACTCAAACAAAATGAAAATATAGGGACCAAAATTTCGAATTTTAAAATAGGAGGACCAAAACTAAAAAAAATAAAAATATGAGAACCAAAATTGCAATTAAACCTAATTATTTTAATACATCAAAACTAATATAATATAAGCAAATGATCTAAATCAAAATGCAAAAATTAGATTAACTATTTTTGAGTGCTCCATTTCTAACTTTTAACATACTTCCAACCACCTACATGAATAAGTAAAATATTGAGCATTAAATAAAACATAATGTGCCAATATAATAGTATTTTTTTTATTAGTATATTTTAATCTATAATATGCATGGTCTAATAAAGAGAAAAAGTTCCATCATAGGTATATATTTTTTAATTAATATTTTAAAATTAATACTGTAATGAAAAGAATGGATAATAAATAATCCATCTCTTTGGCTTTTCTTCATATAATTAACTACAATACAATAGAAGTTTTCATCTGATAAAATAACTTTTAATGGATTTATGTAGGATATTTCTCGTATATATGAAAAAGAAAGAACTGTTTCACTAAACTATAAGGAATGAAACAATAAATCATTCACCACCACCATAAGAATAGTTTAATATAACAGAACATTTGTCCAACTACCATACAGTTCAAATTGGAAATAAACAAAAATTAAAAAACAACTAATATTATATCACACAAGTCTATCACAATCTAACAATCTAGTAATGGTTATTTCAGCCATGATTTGAACCAAAGACAAGAGGATTTAATGCTCTAAATTCTTCACAGTCCTCTGTCTAAGGCTTTAATCAATAAGATATATAAAGTTTAAGAAGAACAAAAACTGTTATTGCAAAACATAATAATACAGGCATCCCAAGGCAAAAGAAATTTAAAATAAACATGTATGTGTAGGGTCAAGATCAATGACAGTTGTCAAAAATAGGGGACATGGTAAGATAATCATTATACATAAGCTAGTTATACATGAAAACACATCGGTTACAACAATATTTACAACATCAGTAACAATTGTTAACAGAAAAATTAAAATCCTCGCGGCGGCAACCTTTAAAAGAAAAATAAAACTAACTATAAATTAAACTATTAAAAGTTGTATGAACCTTATACATCCATCATGTAAGCATCTAACTATAAATTATGCACCCAGAAATCATTAACATTCAACTTCACATAACAATCATTTTTATTGGAACTGTTCATCAGTTTTCTTGCTCTCCCTCTGAAAGGAATCAAAAGAAACAATTCATATTTATATTCATTTCATCCATTAACAGCTAACACACAACATAATTCTAATATATAATAGTAAAAATTGTCAATTTTCAAAGGGAAAATTAGAAAAACTTAAGATAGCAAAACTAACAATCAAACAAAGTTGAATTAAATGCATAACAAGTGCAGTTTTAGTAATATTCTTTACCATCAATATACGTCGGAAACTATAGATTGTTAATACTGCTTACCATATATTGGAGTCCAAGTCTGGTTAATAACATCTAAGCAAATTGTCCCAGATCTGAATATCAGAGAAAAACATTTTGAACAGCTGTTGAGTTTGAATATAACAATTTGTGTGCAGAGACATAACAACCAATATAGGTTCCATGGAGGACAACGAAACTTCTTATATACAATACAAAGGTGTTATGAACAACACTATATAATGAAAACTGCTATATTATAATAGAAATTGCTAATCTATAATAATATTGTAATGTACTATATTGTAGTGTACTTACAAATATTTTGGCATACTAATTAAAATTTAAATTAACAAAAAGAAGGCTAAAGACAGAAACAAGTGAAAAGAATGAATAACAAATGTGCGATGAAAGAGAACCAATCATTGAAAAATTAAAATTGCTCAAACCTCAAACTGCATTCTACTAGCTAAACATGTCATCTTGTCGCTCACTTCATCTTGCACTGGCGGAACCTTTTTATCTCACAAGACACTTTGTAAATCTTCTTCTTAACTTCCTCCTCGCTGGAACACATGAGGCAGCCGACCGCCACCCACAGCTTCGCCGACGAAACCCCACGAACCGCACCACAAACTATGACACCATTAAGCTTCTTATTGTTAGCTTGTTTTTGGTGCACCCAAAGTTCTTCATTTTCTGTTGTTTTCATCACTATACCTATGGTTTGAAGGGAAAATAAGATAGGGAGAAAGAGGATGAAGAAAAAAAGAGGGAGGAAGATCAGAAAGAGACACGAAAGACGTGAAAGCGAGAAAGATAGAGGGAGAAAGAGAGTGCACGTGAAAGAGAGAGATGTGATGGAAATAGGGAAGAAATATGGTGAGAAGGAAAATGTATTTTGAAAATGTTTGAAAAAATCATGCCTTTGTCTACAAAAACTTGTGTGGGAGAGGAAAAGGTTGTGCTTGTGTCTGAAATGATGAAACATATAGTACAATGTGTATTTGTTTTGTCACGTAGTTGATGAGAAGAGAGTGAAATCAAATGAGTTAAACCATACCAATTAGATAATGACATGTGGAAGAATGAAGAGATTCAGTGATACGAGCCATTTAGGAATTTTGATTTTCTTATTTACTGAAATGTCCTTTCCTTAGGCATATTAGGATTATTTGAAAAGGGTGTATTAGTAATAATTGTAGCACATTATATTAATCGATAGGTAGTTGACTTGCATTTAATTTGAGAGCTCACGCATTAACCAGAATTGCTATATAAAAAGTGGTAAAGGCTAACTAGGCAGCTCAATTTAATTGGAACCCATTCGACAAAAAAGTTACAATTTCTTGTAAAACTACATGTTTGTTATACACTTTGAGCATCTGATCAAAGATGTGATCAAAATTTTCCCCTGATTATTCATCTGATCTGATTGACCATAAATTACATCATGGGCTGATAATCATCCTGTATAAAACAGAATCTGAATTACAGACGCCAATTATCTAATCATCCTGTTCTTCCTGTTGTTGATCATGATCCCTTATCCACTTCGTAGCCACCCACTTCTGCCCCTTTATCACAGGGCAGCTCCCATGCAGTGATGTCTGTCAAAAGAAAGAATGCCAACAATAAGTCATATCCTACAATACATAAGTGGGTTTGCATTAACACGACTCTATTACAGTAACCGGCATAACATAATCACCCACTAATTCGGTATTCACTCATTTCTGCACGGATTAAGATCCTTTAGACAAGTTCAAAATTACAGTTTTCAATCTCACCTTTCACTTAATTTAAAGTAACTGTTAAGAATCATGACATCCATAAAAATGAGAGAGATATTTTAAAAAATTCATATACTAACCAACAAGAAATAAGTAATGCTACTAACTATATTCTCAGAAGCTCATCGCAAGCTGGAAATGCATATTGTCATTTTCTCAGTTTAAAATGAGTACGTACAATCAAAGAAAAAATGAAGAACATACTCTAATGAAAGTATACAAAAATATAAGATAATTAAATTGGTTGCAAATGAGGTGCATAGCTCTTGGAATGGAACTCTTCTTCTAGTATCTACACAACATTTACTCTAAAAGAATCAACAAAACTTCACTCTTGAGAGTAACTAACCAAATACAAAATGAGACAATAAAAGCTTTAACACCAAGCACAAACCATAACTCAAGTTTTAACCATTTGGAGGAAATAACAATTCAACGCTTAACCATCAAACAGAAGCGATAGCTCAAGGCTTAACAACTTGGAGGAAACAACAATGCTTAACCATTTATGACATAAGCATCATGCTTAGACATCATAAACAAAAGCTAAAATCAAGCCAACAAGGATAATCAAAATATCAAACAATAAATAAGTATATAAGAGAATCCCAAAATGTTCTTCAATCTCTACAATTTTGGACAAACCTTAAGCAAGCATGGATGACATAAGAAAAAATTAAAATATTAGTAGTGTTGGGGTCCTAAGAAGTCGAGAACAAACAACGAGACAAATGCTCTAAGACTACAAGAGAGGGAAACACCACATATCCATCCAAAACCTTAAGATATTAGATATATGGATCACCTCTCTTATAAATCCAAAATCATACTCAGAAAGAAACCACATATTCCCGCAAAACCTTAAGGCATTACTTATATAGGTCACCTCTCCTAAATCAATTATCATACTAAATCATAGATGATGTGAGACTTAATCACTCACACTTATACCCAACAATTAGCCAACCTAGCAAAATTTTCCGAACACCCAAAAATATAAGACAATTATATTAGAAGTCACAAAACTTGTATCAGGAATAGCTGATAAAAGCGACTTGGCAGCATCAGCATCTGCAGAATGTGCAAATAAAATGACACGACCTAATCACCATTCATTCATTTCAGCACATATTGACCTTCTAGTTCAGAGTTCAAAAATGACAGTTCTCATTGGTTGAGTATCAAATTCCTTTGCTACGTGGAGAAAAGTTAAAAAAAAATTTAGTTCAGTATATGTTTCACTTTCACTTATATAAGTGGAGGGTCATACTAGAGTTGAAAAAAGAGAATATTTTGGTGAGAGCAACCCCGCCAAAGAGAGAAAAGAAGAATGAAAACAATTTCCGTTTTTCTGGACAGCTGGTTGTGATTCTTAGTTTTAAACGGTTGAATTGTAAAAATAAATTATGGAGTGAGAGTAATTGGCTTCGCACTATAGCTGCTATTTTGACACTTTTTCATCATGTCATCATTTTGACTGGATGTTGGCATAGTTTGTGCATCATAAAGAGACTCTTGTATCCTTATATGATTATAGTAGAAATATTTTTTTGGTTGAATGAACCATGGTTTTTACCCATATTTTGAAAGCATTTTCACTTGTGCATTTTACTCATGGGCGGAGCCAGAAAAATTATAAAATTTGGATAAAAAATTTTAAGACCGCAAATTCACATGGTATATAATATCTAAATAATGTAAAAAAAGAGATGAAACATAACTTTACAATAGCATATATAAAATCACGAGGCAAATGTCCTTTCCGAGACTCCTTTGAGGTGAATATTCGAATAATATCAATATCATCAAGTGACTTGAATATCTCTCACTCGATATAAGGTACCATAAGTCATTGATCTTTATTTTGCAATTTAGACTTGATAATCTTCATTGCTGAGAAAACTCTTTCTACGGATGTTGTCGACATCGGCCATATCAAAACTAACTCAATAAGTATGTAAACCACTGTCATCATCAGAAAAGTCTGCTTCATAAATATCAGCAACCTTATCAACATCGTAGAAAGTGTTCTTGGGGTGAAGACACGAGAAACAATCAAGAATAATGTTACTTTCTTCACTCAAGCGATGATCTCCACGCATATTTTGTCAATAGTAACATAAAAAATCTATGCACGGTAATGATGAAGATTAGAGATAGTACTCCTTTCCACCATTGAACAGCCCCATACCGATCGTCATTCATATTTAGCACTTAAATACCTTTAGCAACACAAAATTATTGACATCAACAAATAAATTATCCCAACCACTCTCGCTTATTGTGATCATCTGAGCTTTGACAATATCAACTAATTCTATAACATTCACAATATTAAGATCTTTTCTTCGCAAGACATTTGAAAGCTCGTTTGTGATACCAAACAACTTTAACATTAATTTCAAAATAAAAGAAAATTTAAAACTCTCCATTTTTTTTATAGTACTGGTTGTTTGAGATGGTCCACGTCCATCTTTTTCAACCAACCATACTAAGCATCTTTTTAGTATTTTTTTAGATGATTGATGCAAGCCTCTTCCTCTAGATATGTCACCGATCTCAAGTTTATTT
This sequence comes from Lathyrus aphaca, assembly GCA_963966055.1. Classification (NCBI taxonomy): domain Eukaryota; kingdom Viridiplantae; phylum Streptophyta; class Magnoliopsida; order Fabales; family Fabaceae; genus Lathyrus; species Lathyrus aphaca. The sequence goes on along the minus strand of OZ014522.1, from coordinate 458,256,767 downwards.
AAAATATCTTGATATGTCACCAATCTCAAATTTATTTAAAATATCTTGTTGTTGTGCCTCCGTTAAAGCATCTCTCCTCTTACGAGATGCATTTGTTGTGGTCACAATAAAGAAATCATGAATAGATGAACAACTACTAGTAACAGACACAACAACCAATTTCAAACGTTGAGCATAACATGGACATAAAAAGCATAACGGTTTTCATCTAGAATCTTTCTCTGCAAACCATTAAATTCACCTCTCATATTTGAAGCTCAATCATATCCTTGCCCTCGTATCCTTGAAATAGATAATGTGTATTTATCAAGAATAGCATAAAGAGCATATTTCTTTGCAATAAATCTCTCAACAAGGGATGTTGTGGAGAGATTTATTGCTCTACATTACAGGATGCTCTTTATGGTATTCTCGATAGGTACACGTTATCTATTTCAAGGATACGAGGGAAAGATATGATGAAGCTTCAAATATGAGGAGATGAATTTAATGGTTTGTAATGAAAGATTCTTGATGAAAATCCTTATGCTTTCTATGTCTATTGTTATGCTCACCGTTTGAAATTGGTTGTGTCTGTTACTAGTAGTTGCTCATTTATTCATGATTTCTTTGTGACCACAACAAGTGCGGTAAGAGGAGAGATGCTTTGACGGAGGTACAACACCAAGATATTTTAAATAAACTTGAGATTGGTGACTTATCGAGAGGAAGAGTCTGGTACCAATCATCTAATCTCACTAGACTAGGGGATACTAGATGGGGTTCACATCATACTACATTGCTTCGTTTAGATCAAATGTAGTCATCCGAGGTGCTTAGTATGGTTGATGAAGATGGACGTGGACCATCTCAAGCAGCGAGATAGAAAAAATAGAGAGCTTTAAATTTGCTTTTATTTGAAGTTAATGTTAAAATTGTTGTCTTGCAAAGAAAAGATCTTAATATTGTGAATGTCATAGAATTAGTTGATGTTGTCAAATCTCGGTTGGCCACAATGAGAGAGTGTGATAGGGATAATTTATTTGCTGATGTCCAAGGTTTTTGTGTTGCTAAAGTATTCCAGTGCCAAATATGGATGACGAAATTCCGGTTCGGAACCATTCATATGGGTAGAACGGAGGACTATCACTAATCTTCATCATTACCGTGCAAAGATTTTTTAGGTTGCTATTGACAAAATATGTGTGGAGAATATTATCCTTGATTGCTTCTCATGTCTTGACCTCAAGAACTCATCTTTGCTGATATTTATGATGCAGACTTTTCTCATGATGACCTTGTAACAATAAGGATCGATCAACTTGAAACTTAAATTCATCATGTGAAAAGAAATGCTTCATTTTCACTTATGAAAATGTTCAAAGTTTGGCTATGAAGATGGTTCAAACTGAAATTTTTTTGGTATTTCCATTGGTTTATAAACATTGAGTTAGTTTTGATATTGTCGGTGTCGACAACATCCGTTAAAAGAGCTTTTTCAGCAATGAAGATTATCAATTCTAAATTGCAAAATAAATTCAATGATCTGTGGTTCAATGACTTGATGGTATCTTACACCGAGCGAGAGATATTTAAGTCACTTGATGATATTGATATTATTTGAACATTCACCAAAAAGAAGTCTCGGAGAAGACATTTGCCTCGTAATTTTATATAACACGCTATTGTAAGGTTATGTTTCATCTCTTTTATTAGAGACAATTTATATAATATATACAATGTGAATTTGCAATCTTACATTTGCAATCTTAAAATTTTTTGTCCAGGCTTTATAATTTTTCTAATTTTTCTGGCTCTGCCACTTTATGCAATTGATTTTTAATGGGTTGATAATTGATTTTTTCATTCCTATAATTTTATTATTTGGAGGGAAGAAATAAAATAAAATATAAATATTATACATATGAAAATCAATAAAATAAATAGGAGAGATAATTGGCCTTTTTGTATAAAAATCACAATCAGGCTATGTTTGGCAAGTCCACATTTTGAACTTATAGCTTATGAGTTATGACTTATACTTTATATACTCGTTTCTTTAAAAACAGATTTGATTGGCAAAAGTAGTTTTCTCAGGATCTTATAGTATATTGTTACTTACTTATAATTTTTATAAGCAAATTCAAATAGTTTATAGCTTAAAACTTATTACTTTTTTCTCTCAATTGTTCCTAGTTACCATAATTGAGAAAAGTTAAATATTAATTAAACATAACTTTTTAGGGTTATTTTACATGTATAAGTTATTTCAACCGCTAAATGTACCAAACATTACGGCTTTGTTTGGCAATATACATTTTTGAGTTTATAACTTAAAATTTATAATTTATAATTTATAAATTCATATGACAATTTAGATCTGTTTCGTAACGATTTTTTATCACGAGCTTATAGTTTATTTTACTAACTTATAGCTTATTTTCTAAACGCTATTTTAAATAACATTTTAACTTATAACTTATAGCTTATAATTTTTTCTTCCACTTTTATCCTTGTTATTTTAATAAAAATTCGCTTTTATCCTTTATAATTTATTTTAATTTAAAATAAAATAATTATATATTAAATATATTTTATGTCATTTCACATTTATAAGTTAATTTTACCAAATACTTCAATTAGCTTATCAGCTATTAGTCATCAACCATAAGCTATAAACTACCAATCATCAACCATCAACCATAAATTATAAGCTATAAACTAGCTTATCAGTCAACCGCTATTTATACTAAATAGACCCTACAAATCCAATTTACTAGCTTATTTGTTATAAACTATAAATATCAACTGTATTATAAGCTATCAGCTATAAGCTCATCCACTATAAGCTAGTTTATCAACTATCCGCTACTCTTTGCCAAACCGAATTTTAATTAGTGGTAAAAATGAGTTGAATCGTGAATGTGAATAATTAATCAAAGTTACTGTGCAGGCTTAAACATAATAGCAAAAGTCCTTATAAAATTTGGATTTCATATTTGGGGATGATAACCTATGAAGCACAGACACCTCTAAGAGTAGACGTGTCACGATGTCTGACACGCGTCAGTGTCCGACACTTGTATGACACCCGTACGACACGTGTCGGAAAAGTCAAACAAGTGTCCGCTAAAAAATAATTTTTTTCTTTGTTTCGATACTCTTTGAATCAATTGTTGACACCTATATGACACTCATAACACATGTAAGACAATTTAGACAAGTGTTTCAAACAAAAAAAATATTTTTTATCTTGCTTCAGCACATCTTTATACATATTTTGGACAAATTTCACACAAATTTAAAATTGTTAAACATGTTTTTAAGTTATGTTATCAATAAATAATTAAAGACATTAATTTTGATTAGAATATTTTCAATTCTTTTAATCATAGATGGATAAATAAATTTCAAATACTCTCTTATATATAGCGGTGTCAGTGTCCTATGTTTTAACATTATCCGTGTCGGAGTGTCAGTATCGTGTTCTGGTGTCCGTGTCAGAGTCCGTGCTTCATAGATGATAACCCCGTAGAGACACGTGATGAGTTTAGAATTAATCTTTGAGATGGAAAAGATGACACTGTACACATATTGGGGATGATAATTTATCCTTCCACACACATAAGGATTCTCTTCTAAAGTTCTCCTCACTTTTAGAGAATAAAATTGAATAGTTGAGACTTCAACTTGTGTGCATTTTTATCATAATTCTGTCATTGAATCAAGATTATCTCGGCTATTTAGAGGAAAACTAACAAATGATTCTAATAATAATGAGAACCATACTAACCTGATCGATTGTGCCGTTGGGAAGCAGTGAATAAAATAAAAGTCCGTCCCCCTGTCTTGGCTTTACTTTTAAACCAATGCAGTCTTCGTAGCCATAGCTACCATCCATGTTCAAGCCATTCTGCAGAATAATATTGTGCTAACTATGAAGCCCGGAGACTAGACGTGGGTATGAGGATATATGAAATTCATAAAAACTATATATGACAGTCCTAAAAATGTTAACATATATATATATATATATATATATATATATATATATATATATATATATATATATATATATATATATATATATATATATAATGTAAGGAGACATTACATTTATCATTAATCTATAACCATATATTTAACTATTGATTATTTGCAGAAAAATTATGACTTATTTTCAGTCATTGATTAAAAATTATTTAAAGGTGAGGATGTGAAGTAAGTTTTATAAACTTACTCTTGGAGTAAAAATATCCATCATATATATATATATATATATATATATATATATATATATATATATATATATATATATATATATATATATAATGTAAAGAGACATTACATTTATCATTAATCTTTAACCATATATGTTGAAGGTGATTACAACTTACAAAAATATTACTTACACAAAAACGTAGACACACACAATACTCCTAGATATTCTTCTTAAAATTTACTCTTTTCCATGTAAAATATATTATTTTTGGTTAATGTCCAAAACACGGCTCTGTTGGAAAACGGAGACGCTGAAACAGTACTAATCAGGAGGTCTATAGTTCAAACACTGAAAATCACAAATTGATTATAATTTGCCTATCAAGACATTCTTTTACATTAATTTAACTTTTTTTTCTTTGACCAATGGCAAAATATTGGGGGATAATCATTGAATACATACATAGGAGTATCACCTAGTGTTTAGGATCGGGTAAAGTTACAACAATAATACTTGAGCAATTTCAGGTATCTAGACTTAACAATACTCTAACTATGGAGGAAATCAATGAAATTGAGGAGTTGATCAAACAAGATACAGCAACAAACTTGATATTACCTCAAATGGAAACATAGTTTCACCGCCATCCTGAACATCACTTAAATACAGCAAAAAAGAAGCCATCTGCATTCTCAATCAAAATCTGAAGTTAAGAAAAGAGCTCATGTGTAAGTGATTTTGTGCTCATATAGAAACCTACATTATAATGATACAGGTTTATATCAACTGCAACAAAATCCAACAAATGTTAATTATGCTTTAAAAAATGTTCTACTTCATTCAACAATTGATTATATTTCATCCAAACCCTATTATGTAGCCTCTTGATGAATATCAACTTGTAAAATGACAATCCTAAACGCTAGATTCCATCTTTATTACAAATAATCATAAATTCCATCACTAAAATAACATGCAAACCAGAATGCGGGTTTTAGTTCAGACGTACCCTTTGGCTCTTTTGTGGGCCATATTCAGTAGGATTGAATGCATCATAATGTGAATTATATCTTTGACCAACCTCATAGCGTAGGATATTAAATGCCTGAAACATGGTGAATCTTCAGACAATCTTAAATCACCCTGAAAATGAGAGGATTAAAAATTCAACAAAATCATAAAGCACCTGTGTTGCTGATAAATTCAGGGAACCTAATATTTTAATAGTTTAAGCTTACAAAACAATGGTCTTAGATGTCATTAGAGCTGTTTTCTCCTTTCTTTTTGTTTAAAAATACATGCAGTTAATTAATGATGAAGACGACAGCTCCAAACAATACTTTTAGCCTAGATAAAAGTCTAGATTGCGCTTTAAGGGGAACTTTGTGCCTAAAACTCCTTCCATAACAAAGATCAATTTGGTGAGATGTGATTAGATGCATGTGTAAAAAAATAAAATAATGACGATGGTATGAACAAATTAAATTGTTTTTTTAATCAATCAACAAACAAATATTTCTGTGCAGGATTAATGTGGCTTTGATTCCCATTAGGATGCATTAGACCAGCTAAAATTAAATTCCTACATGTTTTTCATTTTTTAGAAACGTGCAAGTATTTTAAGGTTGTTTATTTTGCATAATAACTTCAACTAGCCGCTTTACCATGTATGGAATAGGAATCCTAGAGGATTAAGTTCATGCCGTGGTCTATAGATAATTAATCTCTTGACTCTGGTCATAGTTTTCGTTGACAATATTTTTTAGTTTTAAAAATTCAAATTTTCTTGGTTAAATGTTTTTTTGTTGATAACAGAGAAAACAGTGACATCATAACAGTCTTTATCGTAGATATAAACTCAAACAATAAACTAATGTAGTAAAACATAAGAGAAATATGTTGAGCATGTTAGATTATCAAGGGCATACAAAATTCCTTTTCTACATATAGAGGGCAATCTGAACAACGATGTTACCTCTCCATGACTCCTAGGAATCATTGTCGCTCTCGCAATTTTCTCCTCAATGACATCTAAAGTCCCCGTTTTATCTTCAGAAGCACTAATAAACACACCAGAGCTGTTTAAACAAAAGATAATACAAAGTTAATATGAAATTAAGGAAAGGGAACATATTGTCCAACTTTTTTGGGGGTTATAGCATATCGCCCAATTTAGGCAAGCTGTACAGAGGAATCAAATTAATTGCTCCTTAATTTCTGAGATGCTGAAAATCTCTGTCAGATTCATTATAGTACCAACAGAAATTCTGAAATGTATCATATATTTTAGACAAGCTAAGAATCTTTCAACATAGCTTCTAAAATGATACCTCATGTTGTATATAAGTTTGCTACCCTGTCATTCCAAATTCAAATAGCAAACTCTTACCAATAACTTTTAACTTGAACAAATTGTACAAACTTTTATGTAAAGATTGTGATAAAGAAATGAAGTTAACCATTTGATTATGATGGGTATGTGATGAAGTCATACAGTTAACTACTCCACGTACTACAGTTCATAACTTACTTACACAATACCTTGTTCTAATTCCCTTAGTATTCTCCGCAGTTTCTCCCTTGCGCAAAGCTAATGATGATGGTTTGAGGCCTACCTTTGCTGCAGCAACTATGGTTTCACATTGCTCAGCAGTTGCAAAATTAGGAAAATAAAGAGCTCGCGGCTTCCAGCTCAAAACCTAAAAGACAGCCAACAGATATTGTTTATCCAAAAGTCAAAGGACAATAACCAATTCCATATAAATACAATTTAGGACTAAGAAAATGTTTCCACCACTTCATCATTGATCAAATATAATTTAAAATCAAATCTCATCAGAATGAATGCATAACACTGATATCTAATTAAATAAAAAAAGACAAATACTAACAAGTACAAGACACTGGTTAAGAAACCAAATATAGAAATATTGTACTAAAATTGGTTTTTTCAATTCATTGAATTTCTTTTTTTTTAAAAACTCAAAACAAAACTTCTACTTTTTTTCTTTAACAATTGACTTAAGGCGGCCTCATGTTAGTTAGCAAGAGCAAATAATTTTTTTCAGGTTTCCGCTAATTCAAATCAATATCTACTAATTCATAACTAACCCAAACTCATTCATAACAACGACTCTACTACCTAACTTCATAAATATTGCAATATTCCAAACATAAAGTATAAAACGAAAGATATATCATATACATAACAGACATAAACTACATCAATAACCTCCACCGTTAAAACTCTTCTTTGAAAGAAGCTACCATTGCTAAATATGGAAGAAACTTCACCTAATCATCCAAACATTGCAGGTCAACGCAATCTAAACCATAAACCTAAACATAAATCGTTTCAATCTAATCTAATTTCAACTAAACAATCAACATTCATAACCACACCAACTAGAGCATTAGAAGAAACAAAATCGCAAACCTGAAAAGGAATCGATGTAATGGAATCATCACCAAACTCTCCGGCAGTCATCAAATTGTACTTCGTCTCCTTCGCCGATTCAAGCAGCATCTGTCTCGGCCTCAAGCCATATCCATCACCATCCTGTAAAAACACAGCGAACACTGATAGACTGAAGAAATGCTCAAAATTCGGAAGAACACGATTAGGAATTTCAGAAAGAAGACCTGAGAGTGAGAGAAGAGAGTAGAACCGAAGAATCCAGCAAGGAAGAAGAAGATGCATATGAGAAAAACGTAAGGGAAAGTGAGCTTGTTCGTTCTGAAGCTCCAATTTCCTTTAACCGTTTTTGCTTTCATTTGGATTTTGGATTGAAGAAAACTTTGGTTCAGTCTTGAATGTCAGCTCTAACTAAACTACCTAAACATTCATTGAACTGCTCGGTTTCTATTTTCTCTTTTTGATTTTTTATTTAATGAAAATAAATGTAATACAAATTTGTCAACCTAAATATAATTTATAGTTTATTCTTAAAAAAGTTGTATTCAAACTTAAAAGCTTATAATTTATAGATATTCTTAAAAATTAATATTTAATAATGTTTTTATTGATATGTATGTATTCTAAGGATTTGTTTTAGAGTTTGGAGGAGAAGAAAAGGGAGCGTTTTAAAAAATATAAATGATTTGATAAAAGGAATACAAAGATTTTGATGGGAGGGTTTTAAAGGGTTTGTTTTTATTTATAATATCAAAAATCTTCTATTTTAAAGAAGTTAAAATTTGTATTAGAGAAGGGTTTGAAAAAATTGTTCAAATATAATTTTTATCGTTATAGTTTTTCAAAAATTAAAAATGAATTATTAATAAGTACTAGTTTATCGTTCTAAATAAAAAAATTAAAAACAAAATATTAAAGATTTAAAAAAAATAAATCGAAATCCTCTCTCCAATTCTCCTATTTCCAAACTCCAAAACAAAATCTTAAGGTTTTTTTCACGAATACCCTCGTCTATCCCACTAGGGTATTTATTTTTTTCATCTTTTATTGGATTAATATCTATTCAGATTAATTGATATGCAATGGCAGTGTAAAATATTTTACATTATCAATTCATCACCATCACCTGTTTGCTATATTTTATAAATATTTAAAATAAAAGTCAAACTTGTTATAATATCCGACGACTATGATTCATTGACAGTGTAAATTTATTTTACACTGTTAGTGCATATCAATTAAGTCCATATCTATTTTCTTCCATGTCATATATGTGTTTTTTGAAAAACCTTATTCGAATAATATTTATTCGGATTAATTGATATGCAATGACAGTGTAAAATATTTTACATTATCAATTCATCACCATCACCTGTTTGCTATATTTTATAAATATTTAAAATAAAAGTCAAACTTGTTATAATATCCGACGACTATGATTCATTGACAGTGTAAATTTATTTTACACTTTTAGTGCATATCAATTAAGTCCATATCTATTTTCTTCCATGTCATATATGTGTTTTTTGAAAAACCTTATTCGAAAAAAAATTGTAAAAATTTCCTTAATATTTGAAGATTCTCTCAATTTTGATATTCAAAAAGCAAAAAAACTGATTCTCTCAATTTAAAACAAACTGACGTGACAGAAATTTTTTATAGAAAAATGTATTGACTTGGATGAGCCATGTGTCTTTTTATTTTGAATTTTTTTAAGGAATAATAGTTATGTGTCTTTTTATTTTGAATTTTTTTTAAGGAATAATAGTTATTTTGCCATGTCATATAGATTTGAAAATTTTATTCAAAGATATGTTATAAATGGGAGTTGAACCCATGTCACACCATATCCTTAAAAACATCAACTCTCACCACTAGGCTGAAGCACCTCATTTGAAATTTTTCTGACTTTAATACATATTAAAATAGTGTTACAATATAGTGTTACAATATTAATATAGTCTTACATTATTAATATAGTGTTACAATAATATGTTTTAAAATAATATAATGTTACATTATTAATATAGTGTTACAATAATATGTTTTAAAATAATATAATGTTACATTATTAATATAGTGTTACAATAATATGTTTTAAAATAATATAATGTTACATTATTAATATAGTGTTAAAATATTGTAGGGTTACAGTAATATTCTTTAAAATAATATAGTGTAACAATATTCTTCTTTACAATAATATAGTATTACAATATTAATTAATATATATTTAATTAGATTTTATAAATATTAGTTACAGTAATATAATGTTAAAATAATTTTACATTGTTAATATAGTGTTACAATATTCTTCTTTACAATAATATAGTGTTACAATTTTAATTAATTTCAATTTATTATTAATTAATATTTATTTAATTATATTTTATAAATAATAGCTACAGTAAAATAAATTATAAATTATTAACAGTATATTAAATTAACATAAATATTTGAATATTTTAATCAACTAAATTATTATATTAAAATATAGTGATTAAAATATTAGTTACATTATATTTTAAAAATAATAATATAAAATATCAACTAATCCGTCCACCACTTTTTCTTATGACTGGATTTCCAGAGGGATCAAAACTGTGGAATCTTTAAATGATAAAGAAGGTTTTCAAACCTCGCCCAGAGAACAAAATAACTATTATCCCTTCTTTTTTTTAATGTTATGTAAGTATTTTATTTTATATTAATTTTTGGGTTATGATATAAAAATGATAAATATACTCAAAATTTATTTGAGACAAAAATCAAACATATCACCTTTCTCTCATAGCTTCTCGTATATACCGTTAGGGTAAATCTATTTTTCTGTTATAATATCATATATATATATATATATATATATATATATATATATATATATATATATATATATATATATATATATATATATATATATATATATATATATATATATATATATATATATATATATATATATATATATATATATATATATATATATATATATATATATATATATATATATATAGTTTTAATAATTATATATTTTATTAAATTATATACTATAGCTTTAATATAAACATTTAATAATATTATAGTTATAATTTATAATAATAGTTATTATATATACTGTAACTAATATTATATATTGTAATTAATAATTATAGTTAAATGTTATATATATATATATATATATATATATATATATATATATATATATATATATATATATATATATATATATATATATATATATATATATATATATATATATATATATATATTTATATATATATATATATAAAAGTTAATAAACGTTATAATATATACGTTATATTATAGCCATATATACTGTAGAATTATTAACATAGAATTATAATAGCCATATAAATGCTATATAATATAAACGTTATAATAGTTAATAATTAATATATATATATATATATATATATATATATATATATATATATATATATATATATATATATATATATATATATATATATATATATATATATATATATATATATATATATATATATATATATATATATATATATATATATATTATTAATTTAATTTTAAATTTAACTAAACTAAATTAATAAATAAAAATAACAAATATATGTTATAAGAATAAATCAATGTATTGTTGCAACATGATTGAGCACGCAATCCAGTGGTAAATTGTAAACCTTTCTATGAAAGAGCACATCCACTACAGCCTGTTTTATGCTATCGATTTTTGTTTTAGCGGTTTGTCGGTTTGTCGGATGGATCGGGTGAGTTGTATCGGTTAAAACTCAAATGCAAACATTAAATATGATTTACAATTTTTAGTTACCAAGAGAGCAAATTCTGAATTTTTTTCTCAATTTTAACCCAGATGAACAAGCTCCAAAGCATGTCGAAGTTTTTTAAGAATAACAAGAGAAAAAAGTATGAAATTTTTAACAAAAACATATTCATGAAAGAATAACAGATAGGTGAAGAGTTATTGACGAGAAGATTCAACTCCAAGAAAAGCAAATAAGAATATCAGTAGTCTTAGAAGAAGTGAAGAGGAAATATATAGATTGAAGACAACATACTTGCAAGAAATTTATCTAAGTTAGAACTGAGAGACAGTGAAGAGATTGAGAGACATAACAGGTTCTTAGAAATGGGATTGTGTTGTGTTTTTAGAGAGATAAAGATAAAATATTATTTAAAAATATAGTTGGGTTAAGATTTACCACATTTCAGTGTGTATCATTTGGAAAATGGTTTATATAATACATTAACACTATTGTTTGTCAGTCGATGATGGATAAAGGTGGATCAATTTATAATATCCGCACTCGACCGTTTTTATCCATTATAAACTAGAAAAAATCATCCAAATAACCAACAGTTTATATTGACACATTCGTATATGATTTTACCTGATCAGGAGGGCATTCCAGCAATTTGGTACAACAGCAAGTGGATAGAGAGAAAGGGGGTGTACCTGCAAGGCACTCTGATGTCAAAGTTAATAGAGGTACAGTAAAATAGGTGAGTTAGTAGAGTCAATCAGAATACTTGGCCCTTTAGTGGAAAAGGGTATTTATAGAGAACCCTCAGCGTTGGGCCAAGATCCTTCCTTGGGATGGATCAGCTAGGCCTAAGGAAGAACTGCCAAGGAACGCGTGAGGAGCGTGAAGACCTAGCTGAGTGGTCTGGTCCTTGGTTCAACTGTCCCTATCTTTTAGGAGATAATGGGGGGACAGTTGGGTGACGTGGCAAGTGGACTGACAGACATGTTCCTTGCCTACTGAGTGCATGCCCGACGTATGGGATGCTTGCCCGACCGTTAAGCGCCCCTATCTGTCTGTCAGGCGTGCCTGCCCGAGCATATGGGTCTCTACTCGACATATTGAGTCGTAGCCCAATACAGCCTTGAGGCCTAGTCCGAAACAGGAGCCCCCCAAGTCGAGTCTCCGAGTCGGAGCGACGAATTATGATACAGTCGGGCGTAGGCGCGTTGGAGAAGGCGTCGAGCGCGTAACTGTGTCGAGCATGGTGTTAGTCAAACCTATGTGCGTGCTATATTTATTGTCTGGCATGTGGCGTTAACAGGGTCGAGGATGTTTCCTATAGTCGGGCAGGTTTACAGTCGCCCGACGTCGTTCAGGATTCTTGTGGATTGACGTGTCTCAGCATTAATGGTGCGTCGCTTCGTTTCCTGTGCAAACGGAGGCATAGGCACTAGGTAATGATTATTCGGCGTGTCCGTCCACGCGCTTATGGCTATATAAAGGGGACGATCCACTTCATTTGGACTTTTTCGCTCTGACGTTTGACCGGAAGCTCTGGAAAAAAGTCTTTCTCCGCCCGTCTCCGCCGTCTGTACAGCCGTCTCTGCCCGCGCGCCACCGTCTACTCTTCGCTTCAAATATGTCAGGTACCACTTCAAATTCTCTGTTTCGCATGCTTTTTCATTTAGTAGCTAGAAAATTGCATGATATATTTGCGTAGAGTAGATAGATTTGGTCTGGGGATAGTCTTTTAGGTTTTAGGTATGAAAATTTCCGGTAGGATTAGAATGTCCCGGGCAAAAACTTCATATGCGCTTGAATAAACCGGGCATGTTTAGCATGTCACGGGCGAAAAATTCATATGTGCATGAATATCCTGGGCAAGTTTAGCATGCTTTAGGCGTAAATTCATATGCGTATGAATATCCCGGGCAAGTTTAGCATGCCTCGGGCATGAAATTCATACGAGTGTGAATATTTTTGGGCAAGGCTAGCATGCCCCGGGCGTAAAGTTTACGTCATTATGAATTTGTAGGTCAGAACTTTACGTGCCCGTATGCTTGCGCGGGTTGCCCCTTCGTCGGCCTAGGCTAGTAGTCAGACTTTGGGGCATTGCGTTTTAGCTTTTCTCCCTTTCACTTAACTTGCGGTGGAAGGATGGATTTGATGCAATGTCAAATTCACTTTTTCTATCTGCGTTTCAGGTACGACCGAGCATCTGCAGGTCGGGGAAGGGGATGTCGAACCGCGGCCAATTGATGAAGGGGAGGTCGCGCATCGAAACGTCGAGGAGGGGAATGCCGGGGAGGATAATGAGCATGTTTCCTTGTCTGGGCGTAATGACCTATCGTGGGTTGCGGACGAGCCTTTGGAAGAAGAATCATATTTATGTGACGAGACGACCCATGCATACGCCGTGGTGGAAGACCTCAGTCCCGAGGAGCCTGGGAATTAGCAATGTCTTGCTCCTCAAGAAGCGGACCTGATATGTCACCGCTTCCCGGGGAAGCAGTTTGCCATGTACGGATTCGCCTTCCGAGAAGCGAGGGTCAGGTTGCCCTTCAACTCTTTTCTGATGGGGGTTTTCAGGTGGCTCTGACTGGCACCGTCAAAACTGCATCCAAACGTCATTGCTTTTATGCGGGCGTTCGAGTTAATTTGTTGTTTCCTAGGCGTTGGGTGCACTCTGCTCCTCTTTTTCCACTTCTTCCATCTGCAAAGGTTTGGTGCCCGAGGACGTCATAGCTGGGTGTCCCTAAAGCAGCCGGTGAGGCTATTCAAGACCTACGTGGATTCTGCCCGACATTTTAAAGGGCGGTGGTATACGGTGAAACCGATCACCCGTTCCGCCTTAACCTCCCTTTACTATTACAAGCGGAATGCTGCTGGGGAGGAGAAACTTATGTCGAGGATACCCTTGAGGTGGCAACCCGACCACTTCAATCTCTCGACCAGTCACTACCGGGTGAAGTTCTCGAGCTTGGGGGTCGAGGATAGGATGGCTTATAAGAGGCTGGTAGAGTATGTACAGAGTTTCAACCTGGCGGTTTGTGTTGATCGAAAAGGTGCTCCCTATGTCGATGAGGCTGGGATACCGATCTGCGAACCTCGTCTTATAAACACGAGGGCTCTGCTCGAGTGTGATACGGATGAGGAGGCCATGGAGCTACTGCGTAGGTTTTCTTTTACTTGCTTACTCTTCTCGGTCGCGTCTTTCTAACTAACTTGTGTTTTTGTTGTTTTTGTTTTGCAGGAACTATGCCCTCCCTTCGTGAACGTGTTCTAAAGCTGGCAAATCAGGTTGGGCCCCGGACAGGGTCTCTAAGAAGAAGAAGAAAGTGGCACCCCGAGTTCAGGAGGTGGCCGCTGACCTCGGGGCAGGTACCTCTAATACTGCCAGCCCGATGTCCACTTCTCCTCCGCCCGCCCAACAAACCTCCCCGATCCAGATACAGGACATCCCCCCTCCTTCCACCTCTCCTATGCTTAAACGGAAGCGTCTGGACGGGACTCTTGCCCGGTCCGCTGCAGTGGGGGGCAATAATTCGAGTGCCCCTATGAGTTATTTGCTGCCTCCCTGCTATCTGGAGCAGGAATTTTTTAAGGCCGAAGGTGCTGTAGTGGTGGCGGCGCCTGAGGCGAAGGCCATCTTAAGCCAAGATGCAGATTTCCGGCGAAGGGAGCTGGATGGGGATCTGGCCGCTGTTATCCGGGTGATGGAGACAGCAATGGTCTTGTCCGAGACTGCTGTTTCCATGGCTTCTTTGGAGGATGCTCTTCTGAATGCCCGCACTGAGAAGGATACATTGTCTAAGAATTTATCTTACTACAAGGAGGAGCATCAGTTACAGGAGGGGCTGAAGAAGGAGCTGGAGGAAATGAAGCTTGAACGGGATACGTTGAAGGCGGAGAAAGAAAGCCTGGAAGATCAAGTTGTTGGTCACAAAAAGGTGGCCGAAGAAAATGTGCAGCTCCGTACCCGAATGGCTCTGCTCGAGGGTACAATCCGCCCCCGAGAGGATGAAACTGAGGAGGAGCTTGCCCTCCGTACCCGGGGCGAGTTGGTCGGACACATCCGTGCTTTCAACAAAGACCTTGTTGGAATGTTCAAGGAAGGATTCGACAACGCCACCGAGCAGTTGAAGGTGTTGAATCTCGGGTTGGTGACGGAGGGGTCGGCCCACAATTACTGTGTGGCTGACGGGGAGATTGTGTGCCCCTTAGAAGTTGAGGAGGAGTTGGAATATGAAGAGTAAACTCTGGGCGGAGTCTTAGAATTTGTTTTGTTGTTATTTTGTTGGGCCTGCGTGCCTGTGTATAATGGCCTTTTGTGCCTGTATGAATATTGGCCTTCGGGCTTGTTTTGTATTTCCCTTGGTCGGTTGTGGCCGTGGTTAATGAATGTTGTTTAATTCACCCTATTTGTTTATTTTTATTGTTTGTGCCCAACGTCGGTCTCGCTGGTTTTGTGATATTTTTAAACTGTTTGTGCTCGACAATGTTGGTCTCGTTGGTTTAGGGAACCGACGAGGTGGCGAGCGTTGTGCTCGCCTGAAATCGAGGTAGAGCTTGCGACCAGAGAACTCTAACCTCGGGGTTTGGGCTTTCCCATCGCGAGCTGGGAGCCCTTCCATTTGTGGTACTGCGACATTGGGGCTCGTTTGAGGTGCCCAATGTCGGGGAGGGTTGTGTTCGCCCCTGGAGAGCGTAGATCCTCCTTGTTGTTTTGGTGGTGAAGAGCGTGGTCGTACCTCCCATGTCTCCCCGGGTTATATTTAGCTATAATATTGTCTAAGTTTTTTTGCGTTCCATGGTCGAGCGAGTTCTTCACCTTGTAGGTTTTCCAGATAATAGGCCTCGTTGCTCGTCTTGTCCCGGACATGGTAGGGGCCCTCCCAGTTGGCGGCCAGTTTACCCTCTCTTGGGTTTTTTTTGGTTTCTTCTGAGGACCAGGCTGCCCACCTGGAACTCTCTTTTTATGACCTTCGCGTCGTGGCGTAAGGCTATTTTTTGTTTGAGGAATATTTCCCTAAGGGCTGCTTCGGAGCGGATTTCGTCGACGAGATCCAGCTCGGCTCGAAGTGCCTCATCGTTCATCTCTTCGTCGAGGGGCTCCTCTATGCGTCTCGTGGCTCTCGTATTTCTACCAGGATGACTGCTTTGGTTCCTTATGTTAGTCTGAACGGGTTCTCCCCGATCGTGGAGTGTGGCGTCGTGCGGTATGCCCACAGGACGCTGTGTAGTTCCTCGACCCATGCCCTCTTTGCCTCGCCGAGTTTGCGCTTTAGTCCGCGCAGGATTACCCTATTGGCTGCCTACGCTTGTCTGTTGGTTTGAGGGTGTTCGACGGACGTGAAGTGTTGTTTAGTGCCTAGGCTGGCCACGAAGTCCTGAAATCCTCCGTCCGTGAATTGCGTTTCGTTGTCCGTGATGAGGACCTGGGGTATGCCGAATCGAGTGAGGATATTTCGTTTGAAAAATCGAAGAATGTTCTGCGCCGTTATTTTGGCCAGTGCTTCTGC
Source organism: Lathyrus aphaca (assembly GCA_963966055.1). Classification (NCBI taxonomy): domain Eukaryota; kingdom Viridiplantae; phylum Streptophyta; class Magnoliopsida; order Fabales; family Fabaceae; genus Lathyrus; species Lathyrus aphaca. The sequence continues at coordinate 458,239,865 of OZ014522.1, read as the reverse complement.
TTCGATCCACTTGGTGAAATAGTCTACCCCTACAATGAGGTATTTTTTTTGGTAAGAACTAGTTACGAATGGGCCGAGGATGTCCATGCCCCACCATGCGAAGGGCCAAGGGGAAGATAGCGTTTTTAGCTCATTTGGGGGTGCGAGGTGCATGTCGACGTGTCGTTGGCATTTGTCGTATTTTTTGACGTGCTCTTTGGAGTCGTGTTGCATAGTCGGCCAATAGTAGCCCGCTCGAAGAGCCTTGCGCGCCAGTGACTGTCTGTCGGGATGTTGGGCGTTGATTCCTCATTGTATTTCCCCCAGTATGTCAGGGACTTTCTCCTCCTCGACGCATTTGAGTAACGAGATGGAGAGTCCTCTACGGTAGAGTTTCCCTTCGAGGAGGACGTATGAGCATGCCCTCCGCTTGGTAGTGGCCGCCTCTTTGGGGTCTGCGGGGAGTTCACCCTTTGTGAGATAGTTATAGATGGGTGTCATCCAGCAATGAGTGTCTCCGATCACGTTTACCTCGAGCGGAGGTGGTGGCCTTTCGGTGCTAGGTCGAGGAAGGATCTCCTGGATTACCGATTTGTTTCCGCCTTTCTTCCTCGTACTAGCGAGTTTTGACAGGATGTTCGCTCGCGTGTTATGTTCGCGGGGCATGTATTGGACCTCCCACTTCTCGATGTTTCGAGTCTTTCCTTGACCAATGCTAAATATTCGATGAGGTTGTCGTTTTTGGTTTGGTACTCTCCCCGTACTTCTGATGCCACGAGTTGGGAGTCTGTCGATATCTTTACTTCCTTTGCTCCTAGGTTTTCGGATAATCTTAGACCGGCGATGAAAGCTTCATATTCGGCTTGGTTGTTGGAGGTTGGGAAGGCTAATGCCAGTGAGACCTCGATCAAGATTTTGTCCTTGTTTTCGAGGATGATTCCGGCACCGCTTCCTGTGGAGCTAGAGGCACCGTTGACGAAGATCATCCATTTGTGGGCGCCATCCGCTGGCTTTGGGTTGTGCGTCATTTCTGCGACGAAGTCGGCCAGGGCATGGGCCTTCAAAGCTTTCTTGTTCTCGTATTGTATGTCGAATTCAGAAAGTTCCAGCGACCATTTCAACATTCTGCCGGCCATGTCTGGTCGACCAAGGAGTTGTTTTATTGGTTGATCGGTTCTTACCTTGACCGTGTGAGCTGGGAAGTAGTGACGTAATCTTCTCGCGGCGTTTATGAGGGCTAATGCGACCTTTTCAATTTATTGGTATCTGAGCTCGGGGCCTTGGAGTGCTTTGCTAGTGAAGTAGATGGGCTTTTGTCCCTCGTCGGTTTCTCTAATAAGAGCGGCGCTGATGGCCTCGGTTGCCACGGACAGATATAGGTATAGGGTCTCCCTTTCCAGTGGTCGTGACAGGACCGGGGGTTCGGAGAGTGCCTTCTTCAAATGGAGCAGTGCCCGTTCGCATTCGTCGGTCCACTCGAAGGTGGCCTCTTTTCGGAGGAGTTTAAAGAAAGGTAACGCGTGTTGAGCCGATTTGGCGATGAAATGGGAGAGCGAGGCGAGCACCCCGTTGAGGGATTGAATGAATTTTTTAGACTTCGGGATCGGGAACTCTGAGAATGCTCGACATTTGTCGGGATTGGCCTCGATTCCCCGCTCAGTGAGGTAGAAGCCTAGGAATTTTCCTGCTCGGACGCTAAACGTGCATTTCTCAGGGTTAAACCTCATTTTGCATTGTCTCGCCTGCTCGAAGACCTTCCGGAGGTGTCGTGCGTGGTCAGTCTCCTCGTGTGATTTGACGATCATGTCGTCCATGTATACCTCGAGCATATCCCCGATTGCTCCTCAGAAGACTTTGTTTATCATGCGCTGGTACGTGGCCCCGAAATTCTTTAGCCTGAAGGGCATTACGTTGTAATAGTAATTGTCGGTCGGGGTCATGAATGTCGTGTGTCTCTTGTCCATGTCTGACATAGGGATTTGATTGTATCCGCTGTATGCGTCCATGAAGGACAAGAGTTTGAAACCTACAAAATTGTCGACGAGTTTATCTATGTTAGGGAGAGGAAAAACATCTTTGGGGCAAGCCCTATTAAGATCAGTATAATCAACACACATGCGCCATTTTCCATTATTTTTCTTAACAAGGACTACATTAGAGATCCAGGTTGTGTACTGGGCTTCAGAAATAAAATTTGCCTCTAGGAGGTCTTTTACAGCTCGCTCGGCAGCCTCCGCTTTCTCGGGGGACTGCTTGTGCCTACGTTGTGCTACGGGCTTGATCGCCCGGTCTAAAGCTAATTGGTGGCATGCGACCTCATGGTCTAGGCCAGGCATCTTTGCAGCGTTCCATGCGAAGAGGTCGGAGTTCTCCCTGAGGCATATCGCGAGCTGCTTCCTTGTTTCCTCGGGAAGGCCCATGCCTATCTTCACCGCCTTGTCGGGGTCATTGCCCAGTTGGACGAGTTCGAACTCTCCGTCTAGGACTGGGCAGAACGGGTGAGTGGGAGCATGCCCCTCGACGGGTCTCTGTTCTTCAGCTTCATCCTCGCCGATGCGGCAATCGAGGTCGATGGCGTAGATTCCCTGGGGGGAGGTTCTTCGACCCTGGGCTTCTTGTTATTGTTTGTGTTGATTATGACCTATCCCTTCACTGCGACATCGTAACACCTTCGGGCGTCCTTAATGTCGCCGTGGCTTGTGACCATGCAGCCCAGTTTGGTGTAATATTTCATCTTCAGGTGAACGGTGGATGGGACCGTTGTCAGCTCAGCTAGAGTCGGACGACCGAGGATACAGTTGTAAAGAGAGGGGCATTCTATGACCAGGAACTGGATCTTGATTTTTATGGCCGTCTCATGCTCTCCGATGGTGACGAGGAGCTCGACATAACCCCATGGCTTTGTTGTGGCCTCGTTGAACCCTTGGAGGTCGGATCCAACGTAGGGAGATAGGTTGGTTTTGTCCAACTTTGGGGTTTTGAAAAGGTGGACGTATATGATGTCCACCGAACTGCCTTGGTCGACCAGGATGCGTCGGACATCGAAGTGAGCCATCTTGGCTCTGATTAGCAGTGGAATGCTCGAGTTGGGGGAACCGCCGGGAAGCTCCTCTAGGAAAAAGGATATTGGATTAGACTTGCCTCGATATTTTGTCAATGTTGCCTTTTGCTCGGGCACAGTCAGCAGGAGTTCGTCAAACTTGCATTTTACTGAAAGGGCAGCGCTTTCGCAGTTCATCCCCCCCGATATGACAAGGGCGGTTGGGAAGTCTTCCCAGGGGCTAAGAGCGGTGATCCGCCCTTCTGGTGGCGAATCGGGGAAAATGAAGTCCTATGGTCGTGATATGCATAGAGCCACTTGATAAGAAGAGTCGTCGGGGGGAGTGTCCTCGCGGGGTCTCTTTTTTTCTTGCTCTTCGTGTTTGAAGACTTCGTTCTTCCTGGTGTATTGTTTGAGATGGCCCTCCTGGATCAAAATTTCTATTGCGTCCTTCAAGTGGACACAATCTTCAGTCACGTGCCCATGGCTTCTGTGGAACCTGCAGTACTTGGATTTATCAGTGTGGGGTTTGGGTGCAGAAGGTTTGGGGAACCTCACCCTGCCCTGCTTGAAGTCGGAGTTGATGCATTCGGCGAGGATGTGCTCGCGGGGAGCTGTCAGCAATGTGTACTTGCTGTATCTTTCCGCGGGCCATCTTCCTTCACGAGGCTCGCGGGGCTTCTCCTCTCTTCGCTTGTCCCCGTTGCGACGGGAAATGCTTGGATCTTCGCGCTTGGGGTGGTCGGTTTCCCCGGTGTTGTGACTGTTGCAAGCGTTGTGGGCGACCTGTTTTTCCTCATATCTGATGTAAGCCTGGGATTTATGTAGGAGGTCATTCAGGGTGCGGGGAGGCTTTATCCCGACTACTCTTCTAAGTTCTCTTCCAGGCAAGAGCCCCCTTTCGAGGAGGTATTTCTTCATATGTTTCGTGGTGTCCACCTCGACAACCTCTTGGTTGAATCGCTCAATATATGAGCGTAGTGTTTCATTTTTCCTTTGCACTATGGCTTCGAGGGTTGTCTCGGTCTTGGGATGGCGTCGGGAGGCTGTAAAATGCCTCGTGAACATGGATCTCATGACTCTCCAGGATGTGATGGATTTCGGGGCTAAGCTTTTGTACCAGGCCATGGCTCCTTTTCTGAGGGTTTTCGAGAACAGCCTGCACTTGAGGTGCCCCGTGATGTAGTTGCGGTAGTCGAGCATCGAGTTGACGTTGTTGACGTGATCGTCGGGGTCGGTGGTCCCGTCGTAAATGGTTAAATTTGGGGGTTTCTCCATGCCCTTGGGGAGTGGGGCCTCCATAATCACCCGTGAGAAGGTAAATGCGGGTCTTCCTCGTCACTCCTTGGTGGGGAGAGTTCATTATTACCAGGGCTCCGGTCGCGCCTTGGCGAGGTCCCTGATCGGCCGGAATCGCGGCGCGCTCGTGACCTGCTATTATTGGGTTCTAGGGAGCATCGTCCCCGTTTCTTCGCCGCTTCTAGACGTTGTTGTGTCCTTCGTTCTTGCTGAGGTCGGCTCTCCTGCCGATCAGCCTCTAGGGCCATGATTCTTTCGTGCTGCTGGTAGAGCATGGAGTTGGCTTGATTAAGGGCGTTCACCATAGCAATCGTGGTGGCGTCCCCCTCGACGGGCACGGGGATGGGTTGAAATGTGCTGATCACCTGGTCCTGAATCTGAGGTTGGTTCCCATTATCCTCGGGTTCAGGAGACGGGATGGAAGGGCGCCCATCTCGGGCGTCAGATTCATGGTAGTTCGAATTATCCTCCATCGTGTAGTCGACGAGAGGACGGTTGTGGTCGTTGAGTTGTTCTCCTGACATGCTGAAAGGATGGAGTATTTAAGCTTTGATCTTCTGCTATGGAAGAAGGGGAAGCTAGTTTCCCACAGACGGCGTCACTAATCTTACCTGATCAGGAGGGCCTTCCAGCAATTGGGTTCAACAGCAAGTGGATAGAGAGAAAGGGGGTGTACCTGCAAGGCACTCCGATGCCAAAGTTAATAGAGGTACAGTAAAATAGGTGAGTTAGTAGAGTCAATCAGAATACCTGACCCTTTAGTGGAAAAAGGGTATTTATAGAGAGCCCTCAGCACTGGGCCAAGGTCCTTCCTTGGGCTGGATCAGCTAGGCCCAAGGAAGAACTGCCAAGGAACGCGTGAGGAACGTGAAGACCTAGCTGAGTGGTCTGGTCCTTGGTTCAACTGCCCCTATCTTTCAGGAGATAATGGGGGGATAGTTGGGTGACGTGGTAAGTGGACTGACATACATGTTCCTTGCCTGCTGAGTGCATGCCCGACGTATGGGATGCTTGCCCGACCGTTAAGCGCCCCTATCCGTCTGTCAGGCGTGCCTGCCCGAGCATATGGGCCTCTGCTCGACATGTTGGGTCGTAGCCCAATACAGCCTTGAGGCCCAGTCCGGAACAATATATTTATGTTTGCATTCGGTTTGACCGGATTTCGGATGGTTCAGAGTTTCTTGTCCACCCCTACCAATAACTATGTTTTCAAACATTAACCGGAAATGAATAAAATATAAAATGCCAACATGGCAAAAAAAAAATCCACATGGTCCTTCCAAGTCAATAAAAAAAATTATAAAAAAAAATCCTTCCATGTCAGCTTTTTTTGCTGACTGGATGTGTTGAAGATCAAAATTGAGAGAATCTTCAAATGTCAAGGAAATTTTTGAAACTTTTTTTCTCAGGGGTTTTTCAAAAAGCGCCTATATGGCAGGGAAAAATAAGTACTAACCATTTTTATTTAAATGTTTTAAATTAGTTTTTTTTTAATTAACCCTCCTTATCATAATAAGTGTTTTTTTTAATTTCTATATTTTTTCAAGATAATAATTAATTGTGTTGATTTTAATGATAAAATGGTTCTCATTTACTAAAATAATATTATTAATAATAATAGTATTAATAATAAGTAGGGATGACAATTTGACCAATCCACAACAGACACCCGCAAAATTACCAACAACAAATAGGGTAAGAACCCACAAAAATGGATACGGGTATAAACTCGTGTAATTTACCCATAAAAATAAGCGGGTATGGGTGCGGTATGGGCACCTTGGTACCCACCCCACTCCATACTCGCACAATATATATTTATGTATTTTCATTTAGGCTTAAATAGTCTTTTGGCCCGTGTAAGTTAACGAGTTTTTTATTTTAGTCCCTGTAATTTTTTTTAGTCCCTATATTTCACTTTCGCATTCGTTTTAGTCCTTAAAACCAAAATTCGCAGGAAAATTCACAGGTTTCTTGCGGATTTTGATTTTAGGGACTAAAACGAATGCAAAAGTGAGATATAAGGACTAAAACAAAAATAAATAAATTACAAAGACTAAAATAAAAAACTCGCTAACTTACAGGGACCAAAAGACTATAAAATAATCTTATTAATAATAATAGTAATAATAATAAGTAGGGATGACAATTTGATCAATCCACAATTGACACCAACAAAATTACCAACAACGGATAGGGTAAAAACCCAAAAAAATGGATACGGGTATGGGCTCGGGTAATTTATCCACAAAAATAAGCGAGTATGGGTGCGGTATGGGCACCTTGGTACCTACCCCGCTCCATACCCGCACAATATATATTTATGTATTTTCATTTATATTATTATATAAAAATGTATGTCTATCAATTATAAAATGTATATTAATGTTAAACCATTATGTATTTAATATAAATGTTCGTTTATTTTAACAATAAATTGTTTGAAAACTTTTTAATGTTGTTAAGAGCTTAAAATTATATAATATTTTATTTATTTATTTATTTATAATAGGAATGCGGGTCACAAGTAGAGGTGAGAATATGCCAGGCTTTATAAGACATGGGTCCGACCTATTTTGAATTTCTAAGGCCTACGCCTAGCCTGTTATCGATCAAAGGCTTTTTTAGGCCTGGTCTGACCTTTTAAAGTATCTGGTGTGGCCTCGTAACCTTTTTAAAAGCCTATTTTATATTAAAGTCGTTAAACAATCCATTCAAACTATTTTTAAAAAGGCCTAAATAGGCCTTCATACGTTATTTAGCTTATTTTTTAATCTAATGCTTATTAGACATTCAACTTGTAAATACAATGTTGTACTAAAATATAAGTTTTTTTAATCAATTTAAAGAAAGCTAATAAAAAGAATAACATAAAATACAACTAATTCCAATTTCAATAGTACTCTTTAATCTCTCTAAAAATACTAAGAAACAAGCCACAAAAGGAATATCAAATCCTCAAAATTTAAGGAAGAAGCAGTAAAAATAACATCAAATCTTCAAAATGATTTGGATAGATTTCTCATCAACCTTCCAAAAAAAAAAGAAATACATATAAGTTATTGAATGAACATATATTATTTTATTAAAAAAAAAAATAATATTTTAAAAAAATGCTAAATAAGAAATTCTAACCTTTAATTTTTTCTTTATATTATACTTTTGACGGAACCAATCTCCACCGCATATGAGAGTTTCAATAGATTCTTTATTTAGTTTAGAGTGATTTTCATCAATAACTCTACCTTCAACACTGAATATGGACCTTGATGCCACAATAGAGATTGGAATAGCTAATATATCAGCTATCGTCTTAAACAAAATCTTATATTTCAAGTAGTTGTTCCTCCACTAATCCAATGCACTAAAGGATTTGTTATCATTAGGAACGTAGATACCTTCATCAATATAGGATTGCAATTCTGATTGTATTGGAGGAACAACTTCCTTTTCACGGAGAATGCTCATGATTTGGTCAAATCCGGTGACAATCTTTTTTTTTTCTCGCTTGAGAGGATGATGAATTTGTTGTGAATCGGATACCTTAGAAACAAAGTATAATAGGTTTCTTATGATCAAGAAACCCACAAGGGTTAGGGTTTAGGGTTACCAAAGATAACAACAAGGATTGGTTATAAACTGATATTCTTTCATTTCTCTTTCAACAAGATTACAAGAATAACAAATAACCTTTCTCACTATTGAATTAGGGGTTTCTCTTCCTATTTTCCCTTATACAAAATATGAGAGACTAGTATGCTATTTATAATAAAACTAACATACTAACTTAATGGACTTTTTTTAACAATTACCCATTGCAATCTAACTAAGGGTACAAGCTAACTTAAACAATTGGATTCATAACACAAGGCCCAATTAAACAATAACATGTGAGCAAACTTCGACGACATGTTATTCGTACTAGGGTTTGTTCCAATATTCCACAAATCTCCACCTTGGAACACACCCTATACCAACAAGAAAAAACTAGCTTTCTTCGTGTAGTTTTATCAACTGCATACAATGGAAAAACTTGTAATTAGGAAACGTCTTGGTGATCATATCAACAGCATTATGATCTGTCGAAACCTTCAACACTTGGACTTCTCCTTACTCGATTACCCCTCTAATGAAATGCAACCTCACATCAATGTTCTTGGTTCGCTCATGATAGGATGAGTTCTTCGACAAGTGTATTGCACTTTGAATATCACATTTAACAGTGATACTTCGACTTTGAAGTTTCATCTCCCTTGTAAAACCTTCAAGCCACAATGCTTCCTTTACAACATCAGTTAGGGCGATATATTTCGCTTCAATGGTTGATAAGACAACAATCTTCTAAAGGTTTGATTTCCAACTAATTGTTGTGCCAAACATAGTGAAAACATATCCAGAAATAGATTTTCTAAAATCCATACAACATGCATAATCATAGTCGACATATCCTTTGATTGCTGCTTTACCATCTTCACCCAAGGTTTCACCATAAATTAGGACTCTATTCAGAGACTCATTTATGTACCTTAGAATTCACTTCAATGCTTTCCAGTGAGCCTTTCCAGGATTCGACATGTACCTGCTTATAAGACTTACTGCATATGCTATGTCGGGTCTAGTACAGACATAACATACATCAAAGAACCTACTCTATTAGCATATGGAATGCTATTCATATAAGCTCTTTGACATCAGTACTGGGACACTGATTTATACTCAACTTGAATTGAGGGTTTGTTGGAGTCACAATAGGCTTTGAATTTTACATACCAAACTTATCAAGAATCTTCTTCAAGTATGCCTTTTGAGATAAGCATAATCTCGATTGCTTTCTATCTCTTCGTATGTCAATCCCAAGAATCCTGGACGCAGCTCCCAGATCCTTCATATCAAACTCCTTATTGAGTTCATCCTTCACCATCATTACATCTTTGAAATTGTTTCTTGCTATTAGAATATCATCCACATAAATAAATAAAAAATAACAAATGAATTATCAGGTCGAAATCTAAAGTAAACACAGTGGTCGAATTGACTTCTGATGAAAATTACACGTGCCATGAACTTGTTGAATCTCCTATTCCATTGTCGAGGAAATTGTTTCAGCCCATATAAAGATCTCTTAAGTTTCCACACATACTTTTCTTTCCCCTATTTGGCATACCCTTCAGGTTTCCTCGTCAGGATTGTTTCATCAAGATCACCATACAAGAACGCAGTCTTCACATCCATTTGTTCCAGTTCAAGGTCGAATTGTGCCACCATGGCAAGCAACATTTGAATGGACCTATGCTTCACAATAGGAGAGAACACATCATTGAAGTCAACACCTTCTTTCTGAGTGAACCCCCTTGCAACCAACCTTGCCTTGTATCTCTTTGACGCCACTCCTTTGATTCCTTCTTTAACTTTGAAAATCCATTTACAGTTGACTAACCTGGCTCCAGAAGGTTTCTTGATCAGTTCCTAAGTATTTTTATCATGAATAGATTTCATCTCATCATCCATGGCCTTCAGTCATTCAGTCTTATTTCGACTCCTCATAACTTCCTTATAGTCTCTAGGTTCTTCGTCTAGAACATCACTTGTAGAGATTAAGGCATAAGTTATAAGATCTGCATACCCAAGTCTCTGAGGTGGCTTGATGACTCTTCTCGACCTGTCTCTTGCCAACAGGTAGTCATTATCAGTCTCCTCATCTTCGAAAACAATTTTTGCTTCTTCTTCGACTTCATCTGGGTCATGCAATTCAGCATCACTATGCTTCATCTCAATAGGAATTTCTCCATGTTCCATCTCTTCGACAACATTGTTAATTTTCTTGAAAGCCATCTCAGCTTCATTGAAAACTACATCTCAGTCGGTGATACACCTCATGTGACTTGGCTCTAGGAACCATATCCTATAAGTTTTGACTCCTTCAGGATATCCCATGAACATGCATTTCAGAGCTCTAGGTTCGACATTGTCTTGCCTAATGTGAGCAAAGGCTACACATCGAAATACTATCAGTTTGTTGATATATGGTGGATATCCTGACCAAACTTCTTCAGGTGTCTTCATATCTAACGCAGTCGAAGGACATATGTTTGTCAGATATGTTGTTATCAAAATAGCCTCAACCCAAAACACCTTCTTCAATCCAGCACTAACCAACATGCATCTAACCCTTTCGAGGATTGTTCGATTGAATCTCTCAGCTAGACCATTTTTCTGAGGAGTACCTGCTACATTCTTATGAATTTCAATCCCAGACTCGACACAGTAACTGTCGAAATATTCATTACAAAATTCAAGGCCATTATCAATTCTCAATCTCTTGACCTTTTTGCCAGTTTGAGTTTCGACCAGAACCTTCCAACACTTGAAATTCTCAAAAGTTTCATCCTTCTTCTTCTGAATGAATACCCATAAATTTCTGGAATAGTCATCAACTATAGATAGAAAATATCTCGCACCTAAATGTGAAGGATTCCTTGCAGGCCCCCAAAATTAACATGGATGTAATCAAGGGATTCATGTGTTCTTTGTTCACCTTTGTTAAACTTAACCCTATATGATTTACCAAATACACAAGGTTCATAAAACTCTAACTTCTCAATTTTTTCACTACCTAGCAAGTTCTGTTTCCCCAGTTCGACCAGGCCTCTCTCGCAGACATTGCCCAATCTCATGTGCCATAATTTTCTCTTCAACAACAGTTTCGTGGATGCAACATTTTTCGAACCACTTACAACTTCATCCTTAAGGGTATACAAGCCTTGTTTCTTCACGCCTCTTAAGACTTCCTTCGACCCCTTCATGACTCTTAGGATACTTTTCTCTCCTTGAAATACATATCCCTTCTTGCCGAATTCACAAAGAAAAATCAAATTTCTCTTCAAGTCAGGTACATACCTAACTTCAGTCAATAGTCTTATTGACTCATCATGGAACTTGAATCTCACAGATCCAATACCTGCAATTTTGCAAGCTTTGTTGTTTCCCGGCAGCACTGATCCACCATCTTGATCACATAATTCCTCGAACAAGTCTTTATTTTGAGTCATGTGACAAGTGTAACCTGAATCCATAATCCACTCTTTTCTCGAGTCAACGCTCGAAACCACAAGAATATCAGATGAGTCGAAATCATCTTGAATAATGGCAGCATTCTTATTATCATTACCTCCATGATCTTTCAGGTGTTTAGGGCACACCTTTTGAATGTGACCCTCCTTCTTATAATGATAGCATCGAACACCAGATGCTTCACCACTATAAGATCGTTGCTGACTTTTGCTCTTTTTCTTGTTGAACTTACCATCATTTCACAAGAATTTCGCCTTAACGGCCAAACCTTCACCAATCGTCGAAGGTTTATGCTCATTTCGTTCGCTCAAGTCCTTAGAGTACAAGGCAGATTGAACATCTTCAAAGGTCAGGGACTCTCTTCCATACAAAAGGGTTTCTTTGAAGTGAGCATGTGTTCTGGGAAAAGTGCATAACAATAACAACGCTTGATCTTCATCATCGATCTTCACATCAATATTTTCAAGATCAAGAATCAGCTTGTTGAACATATCCAACTGCTCAACCAACACTTTGTCTTCACTCATCTTGGATGAATAGAAGGCTTGCTTCAGGTAGAGTCGATTCACCAATGATTTGGTCATGTACAAACCTTCAAGTTTCAACCATAACCCTGACGTTGTCGTCTCCTTTGATACCCGTCGAAGAACCTTATCACCAAGCCTCAACAATATTGAGCAGTGTGCTTTCTCAATCATGGCCTTATTTTCAGTTGTCTTTAATGCAACATTCATGGTCGTCTATCCCTTCAACGCTTCCAAAAAACCCTGCTGAAGAAGTAGGGCTTTCATCTTCAAGCGCCACAGACCAAAATCGTTCACACTGGTGAACTTTTCAATCTCATACTTTGTTGAATGCATCTTCTCCATGCTCACCGCACCAATTTGTTTTGAATCAGATACCTTAGCAACAAAGTATAATATGTTTCTTATGGTCAAGAAACCCACAAGGGTTAGGGTTTATGGTTACCAAAGATAACAACAAGGATTGGTTATAAACTGATATTCTTTCCTTTCTCTTTCAACAAGATTACAAGTATACAAGAATAACAAATAACCACTTTCGCCATTGAATTAGGATTTTATTTTCCTATTTTCTCTTACACAAAATATGAGAGACTAATATGTTATTTATAATAAAACTAACATACTAACCTAATGGGCTTTTTTTAACAATTACTCATTACAAGCTAACTTAGGATACAAGCTAACTTAAACAATTGAATCCATAACACAAGGCCCAATTAAACAATAACATGTGAGCAGACTTCGACGACATGCTATTTGTACTAGGGTTTGTTCCAATATTCCACATAATTGTTACTCTCCAAATTTAGAACTGGCGAAGACTCTTCCAAATTTAGATATACATATTCATCATATAGTTGTTCCAATGAAGAGTTAACCTTTTCTATATTTTCTTTAACAACTTCTTCAGATATATATATTTTGGGAAAACATATATTCACCATATGAAATTTGCACCTATGATCCAAAACATTAGCAATAGCCATTAACATATTACATTTCCCCAATATTTGTCAAACTTTAATTTCACTGGCCCTGCCATTTCTCTCGTGAATAAATCTTCCTCTTCAATTGCATCATCAATTATTTTTTTCACCTTCCAAACTTCAACCAGATACAAGTTTGCAGTCGGATACTCGCTTCCTAAGTTTTAAATGAATATTTATATTACACACTTTCAAATAATGTCAAATACATTATTAATAATTATAATTATAATTATAATAATAGGCAAATTCTTAGGTACCCATGATAAGTTGTTTGGTACAAAGATACCTTTAGTGAAAACTGATTTAAAATATTAATTTATTTTTAAATAAAAAATATATAAAAAATGATATATATTGAATACAGTTAGTTCATTGGATGAGGGTATCGGCACCCAACTAAATTCAAGGGTACCAGAGTGTTCACCATAATAATAATAATAATAGTATAAAAATAAAAATTATAATAAAGAGCCATAATAATAATAATAATAATAATAATAATATAGAAATAAAAAAATATGAAGTAGTTGATAGACTACCTGAGATCACATGAGTAGTTAAGTTAAACACTTCTAGTAGCTTGCAAACTTTCTCAACTTTGTTCCATTCTTCAAGAGAAGGTTCATAATTATAGTGAGGTTCTCTTTCTTTGTAGGCTGCAAAGACAATCTTAAATTTCAAATCACTTAACAACATATCAAAGGTTGAATTTCATCTTGTTGGACAATCAATAACAAGTTTCCTCTCTTTCAATCCTTTTTGCTCAACCACATCACAAAATATCTTTAGTCTTACATCATTGAAGTTAACATATTTCACACTTTCACGAATATTGAAAATGATATCCTTAATTTTACTAAGACCATCTTACACTAACAAGTTTAATATATGAGCACAATAACAAACATGAAACAAAGAGTCATGTAGAAATAACTTAATGCCTAAGGATAAATTCTCTTTGAGACATCTCAAGCATGAGTCATTGTAAGAAGCATTATCAACCGATACTAAAAAAACCTTATTTTCAATCCCCCAATTTTTCAAACACTTATAAATGGCATCAGCTACATTATTACCACACCTTGGAGCATGAACTTTCACAAAACTCAAAACTCTTTTTTGAAGATTCCATCCAACATCAATAAAATGTCCTGTAATAACCATATATTCAGCTACTTGATGAGTATATTTCCACATATCTATAGTCAAACTAATTTTCTCACACTTTCTAAAAAATTCTTCAAAGTTTTCTTATCCATCTCATATAATTCCAAGCAATCACTTCTTATAGTTTTTCGTGTAACCTTATGAAAATCAGTGTTTGCATATTGGAATGCCCACATCCAAACTTCATCCTCGACAATACTAAAAAGATATTCATGAACCATGATAGCAGTTGCAATTACTTCCCTCATCTTTTCGTTAGAGTATCTAACCACGTAACTCTAAAAAGGATTAACTGAACTAGAAGGTTTGAATGGAATGACAGGTTGTTCTTTGCAGCAGTCTCATGCATCTTCTTGTCATTATGTTAAACTCAATATTGTTTGTTATTGTCCAATAATGACAAACTGTTGTTCAATTATATATTTTATATTATTTATTTTTGGTAATTCTATCCGATTTAATTCAGGTATTCTTAGTTAGTTGAATTTTATTTTAGGTATTATGTTATATTATTTAAATTTTGGTTTGAATATGTTTATCTTATTTTATTTTAATTCTATAATTTGTTCAAATTATTCTAAAACGAAGGTTGAAATCAAGTGTACAACTATCTTGTATTATTATGTTTACTATTGAACTTGTTGTATTAAGTTCTTAATGGATTTTTGAAATATTTATTTTATTAAATTGTGAAGATAAGATTTTGCATGACATATTTATAAAATTTATCTTCATTTTATTAATTTATTTAATAAATGGTTCGACAATAAGTTTAATCGGATGAACCAATTGAACCTTAAACTAAAAGTTTCATAAATCCGACCTTCGGCCCGATTTTTAAAATATTGGTTTGCACCTAAAAAATAAGTAGAATGAGTATAGAAGGATAATCAATTGAATTTAAGGCCTTTTAAAGAAAGTCATTTAGATCAAAGTTAGACAAGTGTAAAATAGATGAATAGAAAATAATCGATTTGTTTTAATTAGAGCTCCATATAAGTCATAGAAGTGTTAGACTCACTCAATATATAGTGAAATTTGACAATTTTAATATTTTATCGGCGTTTCATGTTTCTATTTTCACTAACTAAAGTGATTATTAACATGTTCTAAGAAATGAATGCATACATGGATAGAGGAAACAAAAAATATCATAAAAGAGGAAAGATAAATTCAAATATGAGGCGTCACATACTTCGAACAAATAGAAGAATCATGCATTGCCTCTACAAATATAAAAGTAATGTTAAATCATGTAGGTCACAATATTGTGGCCTGTAATACTAGTGTTTGCTTATAACTACCACATATGCATATTTTTGATAACACACAAACAAGCAAATAATTTATTGATGCATTTCTATTCCTTTATATTTTTCTCTTACTTTATAGTTTGTTCCTTTTAGGAACCAATATTGTTGATGAACTTATGAGGTGGACTCTCATTGCGGCGGTGCATGCCTATGATAAGGTGGAACGAGAATGGACCTACAAGGTTAGCAGTTCAACATCCAAATCAATTAATGAGTACAAATAGAAGTAGAGTAAATTATGTTGAAAAACATACCTCGTGTTTAATGTGTGTGTGTGTGTGTGCAGATGTGCATGCGTGCACGAGTGCATGCATGTGTGCATGTGTGTGGGTGCGTGTGCATGTGTGTTCATGAGTGCGCGTGTATGCGTGTGTACGTGCGAGCATATGTGTGTGTGTACGTGTCTGCGTGTGCGTACGAACATGCGTGTGTGTCGAGACTTTTGCTCTTTCAAACAAACTTTTGCTCCTTATGCAAGTTGAGACTTTCCTTTTTCCTCACAAACATTGACCTTCATCTTTGAGCTCAAGTGAACTTTAGTTTTTTCATCTTTCCTCTATGTATATATTTTACATCTCTTAATTATCGTTGTCTCCAAGTTTTTTTTTTGCTTCTAACTACTTCTTCGATTCACTATTTTTCAGTTACCATTCCTAGCCATCTTTCTTTCATTATTATTTTTTCAGTCTTTGTCTTGGTTAACATAGAAAATGTACCGGTAAATATGTTAAACATGTCCAGTGGGGTGATTCTTCATCATCCATTAGAATATAACGCTCTTATATGCCAAAGATTGATCGTTTAGAGGTTAAAAAACCTAACCCAAACTTCATTATACTTAGCAATAATTATAAAGTCTAGTGAGGGTTTTGTAGAAGATGGCGATGAACCCTCTAGCGCCTCTTTTGATGAGAGTAATGACGAGTCTTCTAAAGAGATAAAATTGATTGATTATGGTAGCCTCGTTGTAAGGGGTGTATATCATGTCCATTCTTCTT
This sequence comes from Lathyrus aphaca, assembly GCA_963966055.1. Classification (NCBI taxonomy): domain Eukaryota; kingdom Viridiplantae; phylum Streptophyta; class Magnoliopsida; order Fabales; family Fabaceae; genus Lathyrus; species Lathyrus aphaca. The sequence continues at coordinate 458,223,482 of OZ014522.1, read as the reverse complement.
CCATTCAACCTATTTCATATTCAAATTTTGCCATAATTGTCTATAATGAACAGATGATTCATTATTTCATTAGGAACTTTAGAGGGGTGAATGGTCGAGACCCTTGTGATATAAAGATTATACATCACAACAATTTTTGAATACATTCTCAAATTCATAATCAACATTACCTTTTTCATGACAGTTGGGCAGACACGATTCGACAAAAGCATGAAGGTCTTGTAAAGTCAATTGATACTTAACAATACCAATGAGTGGATCCTGAATTATTTGGAAAGGTTTCCTCCTTTGGTAGCTCAACTAGTATAGAGAATGATCACATATAAGTGGGTCCTCCTTCTGACTAGTTGGTCTCCTACATCAATTTTGCAAAGAGGAATTATAGCTTTTTTATGGGTTCCCCATCCCTTTTTATGAGTGCATATTCTCTAGGCTAAAATTCATACTACCCTTCAAAGAGTTTGAGGAATGGATTCTAAGACATATGAGAATATCCCTATCTGAAATTCACCTTGTAGCCTGAGCTTTTGTCAAAATTATCCAATATTAGTTAAAATATCAGAATTAAGAACCATTTATGAGCCTCTTTTTAAATATTAGAATCAAGCACTGCAAGCATCAACATAATGCCCATATCAATGAAGAATTAGAAGCTTAATTGTGGAGATCCAAAACCAACAAAGATGACTTTGACTTTCGATGATTGATCCATAACATATCCTTGTGGAGTATTAGAAGATGTTATGTTAAGAGTTGATACTTTTATTATTTCCTGCTGATTTTGTAATTTTAGACATGCTTAAAGATGAAGAAACACACCGCTATTATTGGGAAGAATGATCTTAGAGACATGTAGAGCTTTAATTGATGTCGAGATAGGATAACTGATTCTAATATTTAACAAAGAGCAAGTGGTTTTTAATGTGTTTGAAGCTATGAAGCATCATAATGAAACTCTTAAATTTTACCAAATCGATGTCATAGAAGAATTGATTGAAATGGTGTCTAGAAAAGAATCACCATCCTCATCGGTTGAAAGAGTAAATATACAATCTATTGAAGCAGATATTGAAGAATAAAACAAATATATCATTGAATTTATCCTCCAAATGCAAGCAACTTAAATAAAAAAGACCAAAAAGAAATTTTAAGAGTTAGGAGGAAGTAGTGAAGAAGAGAAACCTATGGTGCCCGAATTAAAAGAACTTCCAAAAACAGTTGAAATATATCTTTCTAAGTGGGGGTGAATTACATCCAGTGATAATTACTAGCGCTTTATATGGGATAAAGGAAGAGAAGTTATTACGTGTGTTGAGAAAAAATAAGGATACATAGGGATGTAGTCTGTCAAATTTGAAGGGAATAAGTTTGACTTACTACATGCACAAAATCAAGTTCAAAGAAGAATTTAAGTTTGTCGTTCAACCTTAACAATGATTGAACGCTGCGATGAAAGAAGTAATGCAAAGATAGGTACTTAAATTGCTTAACATGGGTATGATTTATCCTATTTTGGATAACTCTTGGGTAAGTACCGTACACATAGTTCTCAAAAGGGTGGCATAATTGTTACAAAAAATGAAAATAATGAATCAATAGTCACTCGTATTGTTTTGGGATGAAGAATGTGCATTGATTATCATAGGTTGAATCTAGCAACTAGAAAGGATCACTTTCCACTACCTTTAATGGACCAAATGTTAGAGAGATTAGCAGGGAAAACCTATTATTGTTTTTTGTATGGGTATTTAGGTTATAATCAAATCTATGTAGATCTAATGGATCAAGAGAAAACAACGTTTATGTGCCAATTTGGGGTTTTTGCATATCGAAGGATGTCGTTTGGATTGTGCAATGCGACAATCACATTTAAAAAATGCATGCTTTTCTATTTTCTATGACATGATAGAAAATTCAATAGAGATATTTATGGATGATTTTTATGTATTTGGTAACTCTTATGATTGTTGTCTTGATCATTTAGATGTTGTCTTAAAGAGATGTGTGGAAATAAACCTGATTTTAAATTAGGAGAAATTTCATTTTATGGTAACTGAAGGTATTGTTCTCAGACACAAAAATATCATCAAAAAGTATCAAAGTTGATCAATAAAAAAATAGAATTAATAGAAAAACTTCCTCCTCTAGTGATGTTAAAGGAGTGAGAAATTTCTTTGGTCGTGCAAGTTTCTATCGGCGATTCATTAAGAACTTCTATAAAATTTCAAAACCCTTATGCAATCTGCTAGTAAAAGAAAATAAATTTAATATGCTAGTTAGGTTTTAAACGAAGATCAAATAAACTACACTACCACTGAAAAATAATTTCTAGTAGTAGACTTTGCATTGAAAATTTTTTGTCCATATCTAATTGGTTCAAAAGTTTTTATTTACACAGATCATGCAACTTTTAAGTACTTATTCATAAAAGGTGATTCCAAGCATAGACTGTTGTGATGGGTACACATGTTGCAAGAATTTGACTTAGAAATCAAGGGTTAAAAAAGGGTTAAGAATGTTGTGGCTGATCACCTTTCGAGGTTGGAAAACAATGAAGTGACTAAGAAGGAAATTAACATAGCTGAAAAATTTCCTGACGAATAGTTAAAGACAATCAGTGAGCGACCATGGTTTTCTGATATGGAAAATTATAAGACTACAAAAATTGCAGCTGAGGAGTATATTTGGCAACAACGAAAACACTTCTTCAAAGAAGATAATTTATATCTTTGGGATGATCCTTGCTTGTTTAAAATAAGTCCCGATTGTTTAATTTGTTAATGTGTAGCAAATAAAGAGGCATAAAACATTATGTGGCATTGCCATAACTTAACTAAAGGTGACCACCACAACGTAAAAAGGATGACAACTAAAGTACTATAGAGTGGTTTTTGGTGCCCAATTTTGTTTCAAGACTATAAGTGCTATGTTATAACTTGTGCAAAATGTAACAAGTAATAATTCAAAAAGGGATGAGATGCCTCTAAATATTATGTTATAAATAAAACAATTTGATTATTGGGGGGATTGACTTCATAGTCTTATGAATTTGAATATTTCTTAAGTTGGACTAAATAGAAGAAATATGCAGGCATGCTTATGAAAACACATCAACTTACAAAGAAATAACAAAAGTATATCATGATAAGAAATTAGTGATAAAAAAATTTCAACCAGGATAACAAACTCATATATTTAATTCCAAGCTGAGACATTTTCTTAGAAAGTTGAAATCAAAGTGGTCAGAACCTTTTGTTGTTACTCAAATATGTCTGAATGGTGCTATAGAAATTAAAGGCCCATGATATTTACGCAAGTTTAAGGTAAATGGACATCGTTTGAAACAATATTATGGAGATAAGCTTCCAAATACAAAGGTAGCCATGGTACTTTCAGAGTCTTATGATGTGACACTCGAGCTAATGACAATAAAGAAGCGCTTAATGAGAGACAAACCATTAGTGAATTTTAAGTTCAACAATTTCTACTTCAGCAAATTTCCTGCGTTTTTATTTCATAATCCAACGAAGAATACAACTACAAATGGATACTCTTTCTATTATTTTATTTGCTTTACTTAATAAATTAAATGAGTTTGTAACTATTTCTTTATTCCATATTTATAATTTGCAACTTTACCCATGAATATATGAACACACAAAAAAGAATCACGAGATAGAAGTTGATCGTCATGGAAGTTCTCTCGCGGATTGAAAGTTAAGGAAGAAAAATAAAATCAATGAACTTGTACTTAATCTCCAAATACCTCAACTAGTAAGATTTGAGCCTAAAATAATTTCCATTGTTTACAACTCCTTTCTTTGAGTGTATTCGTGCAATTTCTATTTTATAGAGTTTGAACTAGTTCCGATTTAGTTGATTGGTTTGATAAACGCACACTGAGGCAATTATTTGTGATAAACTTTGAGCCTTTTTAAAGCCAACATGTATGAAATGCTTATATCTATTGCTAACCACTTTGAGCTTAATTCCTTTATTTCAATGGTATGGCCTTAATTATATGCCAATGGACTTGAAATATTAAATTTGTCTATCCCCTTTTTGGAGTAAGGTAGAAATTTAGTTTCAATGTCTTATGCAAAATAATAATTTTAGGGTTGCTCTTGGAAGTGAACAAAGTTTAAGTTTGTAGATTAGGGTACTAGATATATTGGTCAAAAGTTCAAAAACTAAAAAAAATTGAGAAAAAAATTAAGAAGTTAAATAACTTTTTCAAAAAAATAAATAAATAGAGAAAGAGAATAGTAAGAACCATAAAAATGTAAATATCTAGTACCGATAAATCATAAAAAGCGTTGATATGATAAAAGAAGGAGAACCAAATATCTAACTATAAAGGCTTAAGCCTATTTTCCCCAAATTATCCTATTTGAACATAAGCCCCGTTACAACCGAGAAATTCGTCATACAATGTGTGTTTTGATTACTTTGATCAATTTTATAAAAAAATTCAAATTCAATATAAAATGTTTTTGCACATTAATTGAGAGATTACTCTATCAATTTGAGAGAGATAATATTGATAAAATAGACAGGTTGAGTACTTTGCATGTTGAAAGTATTTTTCCGAATTTTCTTGATTGAACTTTGAAGCAAAAATGATGATCAGATAACAAAAATACATAAAGGTAATGTTCATTGGTTATAGTAGCACTTTGTTTTTTTGTTGAAATGTGCAGTTACAGGCAAGTTACTTGAGGATAAACAATAAATTAAGTTTAGGGTTGTGATGATAATGTCTCATTATATGTTTTTGACAAGAATTTGGATCAATTTCAGGCAAATATGGAGTCAATATGAAGCAAAATGCCAAAGTTCTTAGAATGACCAAGTGTTGAGAAAATATGGACTTGGTAAAATTGGTGAAAAAAGGGCACAAAAGGACGAAAATCTACTAGATTTATCGCGCTCTATTGTGGGCACGATGGCATTGTACTGCACTCCATCAAGGGTATTAGAGTTTGACATAACTTATCCTTATAAAACCGACTTGTAAGGTGAGGGGTATCACTCTATATAAACTCTTTTTAAGCTCTATGTCTAACTAATGTGGGACTTGAGATCTTTCCAATATAACCCCCTCACGACTAACACTCTTTTGGACTTGGTGCGTGAATATTAACGGTGTGCAGTCCATGGTCCGATCGATAGGCTCTGATACCATATTTGAGTTTTTGGCCTAACTCAACCTTACAAAACCGACTTGAAAGGTGATGGGTTTCACTCTATATAAACTATGTTAATACTCTATCTCCAACTAATGTGGTACTTTAATATGGTATCATAGCCTATCGACCTGACCTTAAGGCGCCAACCATTTAAATCCACGCACCAAGCCCAAAATAATATTGGGCGTGAAAGGGTGTGTTTGGAGTCTTTGAAAGAGTTTATATAGAGTGACATTGTCACCTTACAAGCTGGTTTCTTAAGAATGAGTTAGGTCAAAACTCTAATAGTGGGCACAATAGAAGCCTTTCGCGGGCACGATACTTCTCATCATGGGCACAATGGGCCTTTATTTTGGGTTTTTCTTACAGGTTCTTACACATTCTGGTACCTTTAAAATGGGAATTTTGTCATCTTTGTAAGGGTTATATGTTTTTTTACTCTAAAGTGATGACAATGAGTCGTGAGAAGTTAGTTTTGAGAGTTTTGGAAGCCATTGAAGGCCAAAATCTTCAAGGATATCACATGCAATCATCTTCTCAATTTTTGGTATTTGATTGTATTACTATGAGTATCTAAATTACTCTAGATTAGGTATATCTTGATGAAATTGTTTTGAACCTATTGGATTATATGTTTGGTTTTATGTTTTATGAATAATTGAAATTATATTCTCAATTTAATTATCCTTGTTCTTAATACTTATTATTTATGGACGCACTAATAATATGAACTTAGACGAGTAGGGATTACTGGTCCTATGCCTTTGAGTCTGAACTAGGATAACTAATCTACTTTCTCAAAGTTAATAGGGATAGGAGACCACTAGTAGTGACTTTTGAATTAATGCACCATAATAACGCCTAATTTTCACTTTCGCCGACCAAATATGGATAGAAAGTCACTAGTGAAAATTAGTGAGCTATACACCAAGAGATTGAGTAAAGTGACTTTGTTCATTCACCATAAAAATATAACGACTTTAACATTCATATATGTATTAAACATCAACAGGGGATAAACAAGGAATTCACGGTAAAACCTCGTTGGTTCTCTCGTATTGAATTCAGAACAAATTTACTTTTCACATTAAACTCACCCCAAATAGTTACTTTCATTAGTCTCATAATAATAGTTTTGTTAAATAACAATCCTCGTGGAGATGACATCTTTCAGTATTACTTCGACACTGTCACTTGTCGAGAAGTAATCACTCTCAAAATTGAGTTAATATGTATTATGTTTGCGATTGAAGTTGCTAGTGATAAAATCTGGAAGTATCTTTGGGTAGAAACTGATTCAAAGCTTGATTTCTTATTCAGTTCTCCTCACATAGTGACTTAATATTAAGAAACATATGAGACAACTGCATCCAAAAATTAGCAATATAAATTCCTTAACCACTCATTTTTTCAAAAACTGAAATTATTATGCGAATAATTTGGCTAACTTAGGTTTATCATTGTAGTCACCTTCTTGAGGAAACTATATCCCTTATATCCTTAGAGAAACCTTTTCTAGAAATAAACTAGGACTACCTTATTTTATATTTTTATAATTCTTTTCAGAGTTTTGACTTATATATTTCCAATACTACACTTTCCTTCTTTTCTACACTTTCCTCTCTTGCTTGGATTATGTTTGGTTTTTGATCTTACCTGATCAGAAGGAACCTTCCAGTGATGAGCAACTTTGATGGAGAACTGGGGGGCATACCTGCAAGATACTCTGATGCTAACATGAGTGGGTGCAAGTACATAAACGTAGAATATAATTCAGAATACCGGACCCTTTGGTGGAAAAGGGTATTTATAATGTGCCCCCGGTCTTGGGCCAAGGTTCTCCCATGGGCTGGATTAGCAGAGCCCAAGGGAGAACTGCCAAGGACTGCGTAGGAGTAGGTAAGACCTAGAACGTGGTTTTGCCTTTGGTCCAACTGCCCCTACATATCAGGAGAAGATACTAGGTAGTTGGGTGACGTGGATCACGTGGGGGAGACTCTCTTCCCACGTCTCATTGTAATGGGCCATGGGTCGTGCCCGATAACTGGGCATCTTCCCAATGCAGACTGTGTAGGCCCAGTCCAGAACATGATCCCCCCAAGTTGCAACTCCGGATTGGAGTGATGACTTAAGAGGAATCATGTCAGGCTTAAGGTTCAGGGCGTTGAGGTATGTTCGTGTCAAGGATATTTGTTCCTTCTCGGGGAGTCGAGCATGTATGCTTGTTTCGTGTTTTACGTTGTCAACGAGACGTGCTTCAGCGTTTTTACAGCATCGAAGACGTTTTTACAGTGTTGAAGATATGAACGTCCACTGTAGATTTCCCTAAAGCTATTGTTAGTAAGATCCCTATGGAACCTTGCTACGTCGGGGAGGACTACCTGCTCGGGTGGGTCATCGACGGTCTTCAGTTGTCAAGGATGTGCATGCGTTTTTTAGGTGTCGACGATAAATGTGCCCAACATCCCTTGAGGTTCCCAAGAGTGACGTGTCTTGTCTTTTCATTTCCCTCTAATGGCATTTAATGCGCGTCGTTTCATTGTGTGACAATGCATTAAATGCATATCGCCCTAGGGAATCTAGGCAGCCTAGGCAATGATTACCTAGGCACGCCCTCCCATGCGGGGTCTATAAAAGGAGTTTGGGGGGCCACTTTTTCACTTTTCACTTCTCCTCTCAAGTTCACCGGCTGCACAAGCTTTTCTCACCGGAATCACTGTTACCGTCATCGTTGTCATACCGTCGCTCCACCAAATAACATGTCAGATACAGTTTTCCTCCTTTTTCTAGTAGATTAACTTCAACTTGTTAATTCGTACAGTGTTTTTTCCACTTGAGTAGGCGAGGAGGCCCTTCCTAGGGCTCTTTTTAAGGATATTCTGATGAATGTCCCGGGCACTTCATGAGATTGTCATGAATGTGTCGGACAACCTTAGGTGTTTTCTTTGAATCTCCCGGGCATCTTTTGGGTTCTTCTATGAATGTCCTGGGAATTCGTTGGGTTGCGATGAGCGTGTCAGGCATTTTTCTCTCCCAGTTTGACCCTCGCCCTTTCACTTGAACTGTGGTAGAAGGGTGAATTTGATACGACATCAAATTCACTATTTTCCTCTGCTTTTCAAGTAACGTGGATAAAAAAGCTAAAGATGTTCCTATGGAGGACTTCGATGTAAATGTGGACGAGGAAAATCAAGACAAACAAGAACATCCAACGGAAAGGAATATGCCCAGCCCCTCCGGGGACGGTGATCTACCGTGGGTCGGGGAGGAGCCGTTGGGGACAGGCTCACTTTTTTTCCAAGATCACCGTACTGCCCATACGATCGTGGAGGACTTAGCTCCAGAAGAACCTCACAACTGGGAGTGTTTTGCCCCTCTACCCGAGCAATGGATCTGCTCGGCTTTTCGGGGAAAGAGGTTTCCAATGTATGAATTTTCTTTCAGAGAGGCGGGGATCCATCTTCCCTTCACCAGTTTCCAGGTGGTCATTTTCACGAGGCTCGGCCTAGCTCCTTCTCAACTTCATCCTAATGAAATCGTGTTTGTTCGGGCGTTCAAACGGGTATGCCAACATCTTGAGATTGATTGTACCTTGCCCCTCTTCTTTCGCGTCTTCCACCTGCAGCGGTCGAGCATGAATGGTCGCCATAGTTGGGTATCCTTCAAGCAACCGATGAGGCTTTTCAAGACATATCATGACTTTGTCTGGAATTTCAAGGACATGTGGTACACGGTGAAGCCCATCACCTCGCATGCTTTGGACAATATATATAGTACGCAACAGGATGCCCCGGGTACGGAACACCTCGTCTCGACCATCCCTCTTAAGTGGCATCCAAATAATTTTAAATGGCCGACCGACCACTTCTGCACGAAGCCCAAGAACCTGGGGCCCGAGGACGCATTGACTTATGAGAAATGTGTGGCCTATGTCTGGAGTTTTACTCTCTCGACATGTGTCGACCAGTTAGACAACCCCATTTTGAACGATGACGGGTTGCCTCTCTTCGAGGTTCGGCTGATCAATACCAAAGTCGTGCTCGAATGTAAATCGGACAAGGAGTCTCTCTGACTTTTAGGTAGTTGGTATTCGCCCCATTTTTTGTTTGCCTTATTGTTTTTATTCATCTGGCTAACTTGCTCTGTCTTTTTGCAGCTGTCATGCCTCATCTCAAGGAATCCATTTTGAAGTTGGCCAACAAGGTTGCAGCCAAAGCTACGAAGAAGGAGGGCAAGGGCCGTGTTCGATAGGTGCTTACTAAAGAAGTGGGTGGTAGCTCTAGGACCCCTCCCCCTCCAAATTCTCCTCAGGTCGTGGTCACGCCCGTCATCCCAACTGTCGAGCGAGACTCTCCTCCTTCCAAACTCCAACGTGCTGAGGGTTCGCCGAGTCAGGCTACTGCTATGAACGACGGCCCGTCGGAGAACCAAATGACTTATCTCATGCCTTCCTGCCACCTCCAATGGGAAACCTTCAGTGTTGAAAGATCTTTCGGGGTATCGACCGTTGAATCCAAGGCTATCCTTGGCCTAGACAGGGCGACCAAGCGGACGAATTTGTCCTAGGACATAGCTGTTGTGATCAGGGTCATGGAGACGACCTTTGTCTAGTTCGACAACACTTTTCCGTTATCAGAGCTGAAGGCCACAAATGAGGCGCTCAAGGTGGAAAAGGACAAAATGGAGCAACTTTCTCATGAATTATTCGACTATATGAAAAAACACCAGCTCCAGGAAGGGTTGATGATTGAGAAGGGAGAGGTCAAGCTCGAGCAAGATGGCCTGGCGGATGAGAATAAAAAGCTACAGGATAGAAAGGCTGAGCTGGAAAGCCTGGTTTCCCTTACTAAGGAAGAAGGCGATGAGGACAAAGCCTTGAGGAGTCGGGGCGACCTGATTGCTTGTATCAAGCAGCTCAAGAGAGACTGTGTGGGGACTCTTCAACTGGGTTTTGACAATGAAATCGACCAGCTCAAGATCATCAACCCAGGGCTGGTGACTGAGGGGACCGCCTACAATTATGAGGTGGCTGATAGGGAGATAGTTTATCTGTATTTTGAACTGGGCGATGAAGAAGAGAAGGGTGAGGATGGGGAATAGGACTGGCCTGCGCGCCATAGTTTTTTGTTGGCTTACGCACCATTTGTTTTCTTGTTATGCGTGCCCTTTGTATTTGGGCATAATCCCCCTCTTTTATACTTTGTGTCAGCCCATTTTTGGTCGGTTTATGTAATGAAATGCTTTTATTTTCTAAGGTCCTTTTGATATTAAATTTTTGTATGTGAACTTGTTGCTCGACTATGTGTGCTCGTCGGTTTGGGGAACCGACGAGGTTGCGGGTTTTACGTCTGCGAATAAACGGGATAAGGGTTACAGTCGAGGCCCTGATCCCGTGGCTTAGGCTTTCCCTTCGCGAGTTGGGTGCCCTTCCGATATGGTACTATGACATTTGAGTTTGTTTGAAGTATCCTCTGTCGAGGAGGGGCGTTCCCGTCTCCCAGGGGCGTCGGCCTTCCCTTTGATTTGAAATGGGGAGTCATAGTCGTACCTTTCATGCTCTCGTAGTCACACTATTATCTAGCTGTAGTATTGCTTAAGTTTTTTGGCGTTCTAGGGTCGAGAAAGTTCTTCTCCTTGTAGGTGTTCGAGGCAATATACTCTGTCGTCTGTCTTGTCTCGGACTCGATACGGGCTTTCCTTGTTCGCGACCAGCTTGCCTTCTCATGGACTTTTCTGATATCGTCGGAGGACGAGGCTGCCAACTTGGAATTCTCTTTTAATGACTTTTGCATCATGGTGCAAAGCAATCTTTTGTTTTAATGATGCTTCCTAAAGGGCCGCCTCATATCGAATCTTCTCGACTAGGTCGAGTTCCACCCGCAAGGGTTCGTAGTTCAGTTCCTCGTCGAGGGGCACTTCTGTTTGTCTTAATGGTTCTCGAATTTCTACCGGGATGACTGCCTCAGTTCTGTAGGTTAGCTGGAATGGGGTCTCCCCGGTCGATGAATGTGTGGGTCGTGCAGTATGCCCAGAGAACGCTATGTAACTCCTTGGCCCAAGCCTTTTTCGCTTTGCCTAGTCTGCATTTTAGGCCCCGTAAGATTATCCTGTTGGCCACCTCTGCTTGGCCGTTGGTCTAGGGGTGTTCGACGGAGGTGAAGTGCTGCTTTGTGCCTAGATTGGCGACGAAATCTTATAACCTTTTGTCCGTGAACTATGTTTTGTTTTCGGTGACGAGGACTTGGGGTATGCCGAAGCGGGCAAGGATGCTTCTTTTGAAGAAACAAAGTATATTTTGTGCTGTAATCTTAGTGAGGGCTTCAGCTTCGATCCACTTTGTGAAGTAGTCGACGCAGATGATGGGATATTGTTTTGATAGGATCCGGTCACGAAGGGCCCGAGGATGTCCATCCCTCACCAAGTGAAGGGCCACGGGGGGACATGGTCTTAAGCTCGTTAGGGGGGAGCTAGGTGCATATCCCTGTGTCTCTAACACCTTTTGTGTCTTTTGACGTGCTCTTTTGCATTATGTTGCATCGTGGGCCAATAATAGCCTGCTCGGAGTGCCTTTTGTGCTAAGGATTTTCCTCCGAGATGTTGAGCGTTGATTCCTCCATGAATTTCTCCTAGGATGTCGAGGAAGTTTTCTTCATCCACACATTTGAGCAGTGGGATAAAAAATCCCCGCCGGTAGAGTTTGCCTTCGACGAGGATGTAGGAACATGCCCTTCTCTTGGTTGTAGATGCATATTTTGGGTCGGCCGGTAGCTCGTCCTTTGTGAGGTAATTGTAGATATGGGTCATCCAACAATGGGTGTCGCCGATGGCGTTCACGTCGAGTGGCAGGGGAGGTTTCTAAATGCTTGGTCGCGGGAGGATTTCCTGGATCACAAACTTGTTTCCGCCCTTCTTCCGCGTGCTCGCCAATTTAGATAAAATGTTTGCTCGCGCGTTATGCTCGCGCAGAACGTATTGGACTTCCCATGAGTCGCACTTTTCCAATTTGTCTCTAACAAGGGCCAAGTATTCAATGAAATTGTCGTTTTTGGCCTGGTACTCCCCCGTACCTGAGAGGCTACAAGTTGTGAGTCAGTGGAGATTTTTACTTCCTTTGCCCCTAGGTCTTCAGCCAGCCGTAGACCTATAAAAAATGCTTCATACTCTGCCTGATTGTTCGATGTCGAGAAGGCTAAGGCTAGTGATACCTTGATCAAGATGCCATCTTCGTTCTCGAGGATGATGCCCGCACCGCTCCCCGTCGATTTGGAGGCGCCGTCCACGAAAATCGTCCATTTGTGGGCTCCACTAGTCGGGGTCGGGTGGTATGTCATTTCGGCAACGAAGTCGGCCAGGAGCTGCGCCTTTAAGGCCTTTCTGATTTTGTATTGGATGTCAAACTCCGATAGTTCCAAAGACCACTTCAACATCCTCCCGGCCATGTCTGGTTGTCCGAGTAGGTGTTTTATGGGTTGATTTGTTCGGACTTTAATTGTGTGGGCGAGGAAGTAATGTCGCAATCTCCTGGTTGCGTTTATCAGGGGCAAAGCGACATTTTCAATCTGCTGGTATCTAAGCTCTAGGCCTTGCAAGGCTTTGCTCGTGAAGTAAATGGGCATGCTCGAGCTCCTCGTGCGATTTAACGATCATGTATTCCATGTAGACCTCGAGCATGTCCCTTATTTCTCCTTGGAAGACTTTGTTCATCATGCGTTATTATATAGCTCTGACATTCTTCAGCCTAAAAAGCATAACGTTGTAGTAGTAATTTCTCGTTGGGGTTATGAAGGCCGTTTGTCGCTTGTCTGTGTCCGACATGGGAATTTGGTTGTACCCGCTATATGCATCCATAAAGGACAAGAGTTTGAAACCTGCAGAATTGTTTACCAGTTTATCAATGTTATGTAAGGGGAAAGCATCTTTGGTACATTCCCTATTGAGATTGGTATAATCAACACACATTCGCCATTTTCCATTATTTTTCTTGATAAGGACTATATTAGAGAGCCAAATTGTGTACCGGGCTTCAGAAATAAAATTTACCTCTAAGAGGTCTTTTACAGCCTGCTTAGCAACCTCTGCTTTCTCGGGAGACTGCTTGCGCCTACGCTGTGCTATGGGCCTAACAACCAGATTTATGGCTAGTAAATGACAGGCGACCTCAGGGTCGAGACCGGAGATCTCAGCAGCGCTCCATGTAAATAGGTTGTATTTTCTCTGAGGCAGGTTGCGAGTTGCTCCCCTGTCGCTGATGGGAGTCCAGTGCCAATCTTTACGGCTTTGTCGGGGCCGTCACATAGAGGAACGAGCTCGAATTCACCGTAGGGGATTGGATGCACTGGGTGGACTGAAGCTTTCCCGTTGGTAGGGGTTGGTCTTCATTATTGTCTTCGCTGAGACGACTTTCAAGGTCGATGGAATTAACCCGTGGGGAAGGTGGTTGCTCCTCAGTTCGAGGCTTCTTGTTGCCCTTGGATGTATTGATCACGACCTGTCCTTTGACTGCTGCATCGTAACTGTAGCGGTAAAATCGTGAGTGTAAGCTATTGATTAACTTCACTCAAGGTACACAGAGTCGCCACCGCGCTTTTATTTATTTCCAAAAGGAAAAAGGTAAAAGAACGAATAAAAACCTAAGGATCTAAAAGCAAAAGCTAAAAGAAACAAACAGAGAACGGGTAAGGGGATTGGTTACGAACCGGGAAGGTTTTAGGCACCCGACTCGTCCGTGGTACTCCACGGGAGCCCTTTGAAATATTTATTGCTTTTTGGTCTGAAATTGGTTTGCTTGAAAATGATTGAAGGGATGAGGAGAAGAATGTTTTTTAAGATTTTGTATTTGATGAGGTTTTAACGCCTCATGCCTACGTACCCACAAAGTGCAATGCGAGATCAAAACCTCGTAGTTCGTGGTACAAAATTTGAAAATAAACAATGAGTTGCATTAATTTTAAAATGTAGAGATAAGTCGTCATTCTTTAGCGAATAATTCCGCTAGAAAGAATGAATCATATCTAAACATATGAAAAGAAAAGTGCACAAAGACACAAAAACAATTGAGTGAGTTTTGAGTTTTTTAAAGTACTTAAGAAAAGAATTTCGATATATTTACATGGATTAACATTTATAAAAAAAAATAAAGTGAAAAGGTAAAAATCGCTTGACCTAAGTCAAGGTTTGATTATGAAAGCATTTGAAGTTTGAAAACAAAGAATATTTTTTGAAATAGGGAGAAGTTTTGAAAATTTAAGAATGGGGAGGAGATGAAGGGACTATCCTAATGCTTGAATTAAAAGTTAAGAGAAGAGCGATCAAACCGAAATATGCACATTTCTTCAAGGTAACCGGAATTCCATCTTCAAAGACTAATGAAATCACTTGAGGCTAAAGTTTCCAATCCATCACAACTTGAGCAAGGGTAGAGATCCTAAAATCTAAGTCCATACTTCAAAGCTAAGGATAGTAACCATAGTCCGAAATTAAAGTCACCAATCTTTTAATGTTTAATCCTTTATTAGTGTTTTGGTATCCAAATGGACAAAATAAAAATCACAAGCAACAAAATAAACATAAACAAAATGGTATATGATATAATATGATAAAGCATAATAAAGAGATAAGGAGCGAGAAATTTAAATAAAAGGATAAGGTGCGAGAGATTAAATTTAAACGGATTATATTCACATTATTATAATATTTACAATATAAGTGGTATGATGAACTTAATCAAGCACAACCACGAAAAAATAACAAAAATCGAGGCAACCGGATCCAAGTGGATCTTATTCCGAATCGGGACAACTTTAGGTCTATGTTAAGCAATCACCGAGTAATTTACGAAGTAATTACCCTACAAATGAGGCCGGCCACCACTAATTAAAGTGGAAAATATTCGTGTTAATACATGTTAGAGAAACAATATTATGGATCGTTCTCCGAAAACATGTCACACTAAAAGAAAAAGAACTGTCTAATCTTAATCGAGATTTTCATTGAATTTATCGAAAAGCAACCTATCACGATCTCAAAGTATGGAGAATGATCCAAATGATCATTCATCCATAGATTTGAAATAATGAAGATTAAACCTATCGGAAATCAACAATCACGAATCGGAGATTGTCATCGACCAAAAATAAAAGATGAAGAAAAAATGGATCTAAAAGTAGATCCATAAAAAGAATTAAAATATTTTTAAAACCTTTTCTAAAATTTCTTTTCTAAATTGTTTTTAAAGCATCTTTTTCTAAATCTTTTTTTTCTAAAAAATATAATCTCTAAAAACTCTTGCATCAAAACAAACTATAATAATAATATTTAAAAAAATAAAGAAAACTAAAGATTAAAAGAAAAAGAAAAAAAAGGAAAGGGGAGGGGGACGCATGGTGGGAGGTTGGATAACAATACAAGCATACGACCTCATAGGCCCAAACTCAGCATCAATCTTATATTAAAAAAACCAGTAAAATAAACAAAGAATTAGAACAAAGTAAAACGCAAAGCACAGAAGCAAATAAAGCTTCTCCTCCATCATGTGAACATCAATGGCGGCGGAAACAGAGCAAAGGCATGGATCGCGGCTCACCTTCAAAATCAACACAACACAGAAACGTTTCCTCTTCTTCTTCTTCAAACGCGATAATCTCTTTCTTCCTCTTTCAATTTCAATTTCCTTTTCTTTGTTTTGGATCAAAAGTGTTTTGAGGGAGATTGAATGAAAAACAAACGGAAAAGAAGGTTTGAGAATTGGGGATTTGAAGGTTGGAAGAAATTGGGCAGAAATTCAAAGGGCTTTTGAAGCTTGAAGGAATGAGGGGGCTTTATTTATAGAAGGAGGAGTGGATTCGGGAGATGTCGTTTTGAAGATTCAAATGCGTTTTGGCTCACGAAAATCTCATGCTCACTTTGCGTTTTGTTTTCATTTGCTGTGTGTTTTGAATGTTGTTTTCACTGCGTTTCAGGTGGGTGATTTGCGTTTTTGCTTGGCTGCGTTCTAATTGCGTGTTGATTGCGTTTTGATATTGAGTTTTCAACATGTGCTGTAGGCGTGCGGGAATTTTCGGCTGCTGTTGTTGTTTTACTTTGTGCATTTCAGGTGGCTAGCCTGCGGGAAAAGGCTTGTATTGTGGGCTGATACTTGTTGTGTTTCGGTGAAGGCTTGAAGTGAAGCTGGTACGCGTGAGATTGCTTGAAGGCGTACGGATTGAAGCTGGGCCTGGAAAAATTCACGTGCGGGACGGCTGAAGCTTGACTTGTGAGGCTTGCTTTCGGCTTGAGGTGTTTTTGTTGTTGCTTGGCCTGGGAAGCTTTGGTTTGCGCGTATGGGAGGCTTGTATTCTTGCAAGCTGCATACGGCAAACGAAGCTGAAGCCTTGTGTTTGTTGGATGACTTGAAATGTGAATGGCTAGGCTTGCACTTGGCTTGGGGAAACTGCTGGCTAGGAGTTTTGTAAATGTTGTCACGTGATATTGTTGAAGTGAGCTTGTGGGAACGTGTATGGCTATTGGTGTGAAGTGTGGGGTTGAGCTGGGCTTGACTTGTGTTTGGCTGGAAAAAAAAATTGGCTTGATGACTTGAGGCTTGTGATGGTAAAATGGGCCTATGTTAAGGGCCTTTGGATATTATAATTATTTAATTGGAGTTTAAAAAAAAAAGGTCTATATTATGGTAAAAAAATGGAAATGATATATAAAAAAAAGGTAAATATAAAAAGAAAAGAGAATGGATTCAGAAAAAGAAAATAATTTGAAAATTGGGTATGGATATAAAATCGAATTTGGATTAAAGGTGGATAAAATAGATTTTGATTTGGAAATAAAATTGGAATATGGATAGTAAAAAAAATGGTTTATGAAGATTTAGATATTGGTTAAAAATGGTAATGATGGAAATATGGATGAGATAAGAAATGGTAACTAATAAAAAATGTATGAATCGAATAATAGGTGAAATGATGATTTTTTTATTTTAAGCCCATAACCAGATTTGAATTCTTCTTGCACAAGCCACTTGATGAAAAATGAACACAGCCAACACAGACCCACTGGATATTTCACAACTTAAGCCAACCGTCATCTGAAAACTGTCTGATTACTTCCCTGATAAACTGAATCCATACTGAGGAAAATAAATCCTCAGATGAATCATTGGTGAACTGATGAATCAAACCAGACTTCACACGCAACATCTCTTGATAATCTGATGACTTTTGTTCACAACACAACTTGAATCTTTGAACACACACTGTCTAAACCACTGGCACACACAACTGGAAGTCGAAACAAAATTTTGATAGTTGACCAAATTAGGTCAAACATCCATTCGTCCTGAATCGTGACTGAACCAACGCCTCTGAATTGACATTACTGTCTTATCTTCGCAAACCTGCAACACAGAGAAGAATAAGAACACTGCAACATATTTTTTGTATTTTGGTTAGAAGTCAGTAAATATAAACAACTATAAAGAAGTAAAAATAATGGTGATCCCCTGCGAAGCATAGACCCTACATCTGAGGAGAAACTCGAAAGCCAGTGCGATCTTGTTTGTATGCAAAATGCAGATGAAATGCGAAGAAATCTTAGGGCAAAAATTAGGGTGTTACAGTAACACCTTCGAGCTGCCTCGATGTCCCTGTGAATTGTGACCATGCGGCCCAACTTGGTGTAGTACTTCATCTTTAAGAGGACCGTAGAAGGTACCGCAGTCAGCTCGTCCAAGGTGGGTCGACCAAGAATTCAGTTGTACAATGAATGGAATTCGATCACCAGGAATCAGACTTTAACTTCCCTGGACGTCTCATTTTCTCTGAACAGAACGAGGAGCTCTACATATCCCCATGGTCTCGTGATAGCCCCGTTGAAACCCTAGAGGTCGGATACGACGTATAGGGACAAGTTTGTTTTGTCCAGCTTGAGAGTCCTGAATAGGTGGGCGTACATGATATCCACCGAGTTGCCTTGGTCGACCAGAATGCGCCGGACGTCGTAGCGCGCCATTTTTGCCCTTATCAGTAAGGGGATGCTCGAATTAGGTGCTCCGCCCGGTAGCTCTTCGAGGAAAAAGGACATGGGGTTAGATTTTCCCCGAGAGTTGGTCAGTGTTGCTAGTTGGTTTGGCGCATTCAGCAGGAGCTCGTCGAACTTCCATTTCACATAAATCACAGCATTTTCGTTATTCACCATGCCTTCGAAGACTACCAAGGCCGCTGGGAAGTTTCCCCACTGGCTGTGTGCAGTCATGTGTCCTTCTATGTTGACGTTAGGAGGTGGAAATCTTCAGGTCATGAAACATAGAGGGCTACTGGGAAGGGAGAACCGTCAGACGGGGTGTCCTCGCGGTTTCTCTTCACATCCTGGTCTTCATGCCGGGGAGTATCTTTCCTCTTTGTGTACTACTTAAAATGGCATTCTTTAATCAGGATTTCAATTGTGTCCTTCAGATAAACACAATCCTCTATGACATGCCTGTGGCTTCTGTGGAGGCGACAATATTTAGATTTGTCGGTGTAGGGTTTTGGTGCTGTCTGTTTGGGGAACCTTACCCAACCTTGCTTGAATTACGAATTGATGCACTCAGCGAGGATGCGCTCGCGGGGAGCGGTCACCAACGTATATTTGGAGAAGCGCCCGACTGGCCCTCTTCCTTCGCGGAGTTTGTCATCTCTCTGCTTCTCACCAGTGCAGCGAGGGGTAGTGTAGTCTTAGTGTTTGGAGCTTTTTGCGTCGTCCTGACCGCGTTTGCTCTGAACACCGTGGATGACCTGCTTCTCCTTGTATCTGATGTATGCTTGAGCTTTGTGTAGAAGTTCATCGAGGGTGCGAGGAGGCTCGATTCGCACTGCCCAGTTAAACTCACTACCGTGGAGGAGTCCCTTCTCGAGGAGATACTTCTTCATGTAGTCGATCGTATCTACCTCGACAACTTCCTGGTTAAACCGCTCGATGTACGATCGCATTGTTTCATTTTCTCCTTGTATGATAGCTTCAAGGGTAACTTCTATTTTTGGGTGGCGTCGAGAGGTTGTGAAATGCCTCGTGAAGGCCGATCTCATGCTTCTCCAAGACGTGATGGATTCGGGGGCCATAATTTTGTACCACGCCATGGCTCCTTTCTTGAGCATCGTGGAAAATAACCTACATTTGACGTTTCCCCTGACGTCGTTGCAGTAGTCTAGCATGACGTTGATGTTGTTGACGTGGTCATCAGGGTCGATTGTCCCATCGTACGTCGCGAGATGCGGGGGTTTCTCCATGCATACTGGGAATGGCGTTTTCGTGATGGCCCGAGAGAGTGGGCAGCGGGGATCTTCTTCGTCACTCCTTAGGGGCGAGTAGTCCTCGTTCTTGGGGATCTGATCGCATCGAGGAGATGTCATTGGTTGGTCGTTCGATAGTTCGGGCCCGCTTTGGGCTTATTTTTCTTTGGCTCAAGAGAGCATCTTCCCCGTCGAGGAAGGGAGCATCCTCATTTCTTGGACTCTGGTTGGCGTCTCCCGAGCAAAGGTCTGCGACCGTGTCGAGGTGGACTGTCTCGACGCTCTGTCTACAGTGCCATGATTTTCTCATGTTGTTGGAAAATCATGAGGTTCGTATGGTTGAGCGCGTTCACTATAGCTATGAACATGGCATCCCCCTCGACTAGTACTGGGATGGGATGAAAGGGAGTCGCGAGTTGAGGTTGGATAACGTTGTTGTCCTTGGGTTCAGGTGAAGGACTGGAAGGTTGTCCGTCTCTTATACCAGACTCGTGAACGACACACTGATCATCGTCGCCAGTCGTGGTGTAGTCGATGAGGCATAGGGCACGGTTATCGCTGTGTTCGTTGTTCATGCTGGATGGACGAGGAGATGGAGTTTAGGTCTTCTGTTTCAAAATACGGGGAGAACTCGGGTTTCCACAGGCGGTGCCATTGATCTTACCTGATCAGAAGGAACCTTCAAGTGATGAGCAACTTTGATGGAGAAATTGGGGGTGTACCTGCAAGACACTCCGATGCCAAAATGAGAGGGTGCAAGTACAAAAAGGTAGAAGATAATAGAATTCAGAATACCTGACCCTCTGGTGGAAGAGAGTATTTATAATGTGCCCCCAACCTTGGGCCAAGGTTCTCCCATGAGCTGGATTAGTGGAGCACAAGGGAGAACTTCCAAGGACTTTATAGGAGCAGGTAAACCTCGGGGAGTCAAGCCCATATGCTTGTTTCGTGTTTTACGTTATCAACGAGACGCGCTTCAGCATTTTTTATAGCGTCGGTGACGTTTTTACAACATCGAGGACATGAACGTCTAGTGTAGGTTTGCCTAAAGCCAGTGTTAGTAAGAGCCATTTGGAACCTCGCTACGTCGGGGAGGACTACCTGCTCGGATGAGTCACCGACGATCTTCAGTTGTCGAGGATGTGCATGTGTTTTTAAGGTGTCGACGATAAATGTGCCCGACATCCCTTGAGGTTCCCTAGAGTGACGTGTCTTGTCTTTTCATTTCCCTTTAATGGCATTTAATGCACGTCGTTTCGTTGTGTGACGACGCATTAAATGTCTTCCGCCCTAGGAAATCTAGGCATCCTATGCAATGATTTCCTAGCACGCCCTCCCATGCAAGGTCTATAAAAGGAGCTTGGGGGGCACTTTTTCACTTTTCACTTCTCCTCTCAAGTTCACCGGCCGCACAAGCTTTTATCATCGGAATCACTGTTACCGTCGTCGTTGTCGTACCGTTGCTCCATCAAATAACATGTCAGGTACGATTTTCTTCTTTTTCTGGTAGATTAACTCCAACTTGTTAATTCGTATGATGGTTTTTCCACCGGAGTAGGCGATGAGGCCCTTCCTCGGGCTCTTTTTAGGGAGAATTCTTTTCAGAGTTTTGACTTATATCTTTCCAATACTACATTTTCCTTTTTTTTTACACTTTCCTCTCTTGGTTGGATTATGTTTGGTTTTGATATGATTTATATTCGTTTGTTTAATTTAATTTGGTTGGATTTGATTTAGTTTGGTTATGTTTGATTTAACTTTGTTTGAATTTGTCCGATTAATTTAATTTGCCATGAAGATATTTAATTCAAATTAATTTGGTTCGATATCTAGTGATTATGTTTGGTTTTGTTTGATTTGATCTAGTTCAAATTGATTTGGTTCAGTTTAGATTTATCATGTTTGATTTTGTCTGATTTGATTTGGTTCTGTTTACTTTGCTTTTGGTCATTTGGTTTGGAATGAATTGAATTGGTTCGGTTTAAGTTTAGTTTTCTCATTTCTATGTTCACCCGTCTATTTATTTGTTGTTTCTCTTTATGGCGGATTTTCTATTAACTTGATCAGTTATTTTTAAAATTAATTTATAACAAACTTAAAAGTTAGAAAGTTTTAATTTAAAGGATGTGTTAGGCTTTTAAATTAATAACTTTTATTATTAAGACTTAATTGCAACTTTGGTCCCCCTATTTAGCATTTTTTTGAATTTTGATCCCCCCATTTTAAAAACCACTATTTTGGTCTCTATTTTAACTTTTGAGTTTGATTTTAGTCCCTTTTCCATTTTAAATATTATTTTTAATGATGTGTCACGTTGAATGCTTATGTGGCAGTGCCACATCATTTAAAAATTCATATTCATTATTTTTTTAATTTAATATATATTTAATGTATTTGATTTCATTTTCAGAAATAATAACTTAATCAATACATAAAAAATGCAATGTTACAAAACCCTACAAATTTCCTTTTGCAATTCACAACCTCTTTTCCATTTTCTTCATCACAACTTTCATTTTGATTTACAACCCAGGTGCAAATTTCTAATTCAAACTTATCCTAAAATCTAGAAATGGTTCAATTAGTTTGGACCCCATGTCAGGGGCGGATCCAGACATTATATTTTAGTGTGGCTAAACATAAAAGAAATTACATACTAAATCATATTAAAAATGAAAAATAATATTGTTTAATGTAATACATTACAATGAAAATCGTCTATCATTCATTTCTTGAAAATGAGCTAAAATAACATCATTGTTAATTGTTCCAAGAACATCTCTTTCTATAAAAGTTATAAGACGATCATTTAACCACTGATCACTCATTTTGTTACATAGTTGACTCTTCACAAACTTCATAGCTGAGAAAACACGTTCCACGCTTGCAGTTGCTACCGGTAAGACTAAAGCCAATTTCAGAAGCTTATAAACCATATCAAATGTCTTGCACTTATTTGTTTCCACAAGTTTTGCACAAAGATCTGAAAGTCCTTTTAAATTTGCAAATTTTGGGTCACATCGAACATTTCTAACATAATTCTGAAGTTGATGTCGCAACACCACTTCCGGCACGTCTACAAAATCATTTGGATAAAGTTCAACCATCCTTAATAATTTTTTCACATCAAAAGCTGCAAATGACGATGAAGGACTCAAACATGAAACACATTCTAAAAGTTCAGTATTCTCTTCATCAAACCTAGCATTGAGCTCGTGCAACTGCAAATCTAAAACACTAAACAAACAATCATGCTTATAATGATGCAAATTAGAAACACTAGAAGTTGTAGCATGTCGCCTAGGTTTCTTCCCTTGCACATACGGTGCATCCATATCAGGCACATCAATATCATGCTTATTGCAAATTTCCATAACCTTAGATATAAGTTCTTCCCATCCATCATTCCTCATTTCTTGTAATTCTTGTTTGGTAGCATTGACAAGTGACAAAGCATTCAAAAGATCTTGATCACGCTTTTGTAACGCTACACTCAAATCATTTGTAAATCCTAAAATCTCAACCATCATATATAACATGAAAATAAAATCAAAGGATTGAAGTACATCTAACAAAAGCATAGTTTCACCATATTTTTCAAATGACGTATCATTCCCAACTTCTTCAAGTACCCCAATAATGGCACCATATAAAGTCATCAAACTAGTGAGAGTCCTAAAGTGTGAACCCCAACGAGTGTCACCCGCTCTAGCAATAGATGATTCTTGATTTAATCCACTACCAGTCTCTATTTGACCCTCTTCAATCAATTTAGCAAACTGAGTTATTTGTTTGTCCCGAAGCAATTCTTGTCTCTTGTTAGAAGATCGTATGAAATTAACAAGCATATTGACCTTACCGAAAAAACCACTAACATCTTTGTGAGTCTTAGCACATGCAACAAGTGCCAATTGAAGTTGATGAGCGAAACAATGCACATAATAAGCAGATGGATTCTCATTTTGGATTAAAGTTCTCAAACCACCAAACTTACCTCTCATATTGCTAGCTCCGTCATACCCTTTCCCCCTAATGCTAGATATACTCAAGCCATTAATAGACAACAACTTCTCAAGTGCCTCCTTAAGTGACTTAGCACTTGTTTCTTTAACACTTACAATGCCAAGAAACCTTTCTTTTACCAAACCTTCATTATTAACATAGCGAATAACAATAGCCATTTGTTCTTTACCAGCAACATCACCAGATTCATCAATCAAAACACAAAACACATCATCCACAATATCACATACAATTTGTTGAGTTATTTCACATGCACAAGCAGCAGCAAGATCCTTTTGAATCTTAGGGGCAGTCATAAGGTTATTTTTTGGAGCACAATCTATTACACTAGCTATCTCTGGGTTAATTTCTTTTAAAGTGTCCACCAACTCAAGAAACGGCCCCTTAAATAAAGAGTTAAAGGACTCATCACTCCCTCTAAATGGCATGCCACACCTCAAAAGAAACTTAGTGGCTATAAGGGATGTGTTTACACGAACACGATATTCGGAATTCATTTGCTTAGTTTGATTAACAAACGCGGCCTTAATACTTTGGTTCGGGTTCATGAGAGCATAACCCATATGCACACAATCAATATGACTATTGGAAGAAGTAGCATGATTAGCCAATCTTTGAGCATTCTTCCAATCACCAAAACCGTCTCCCACAAAGTGATCCCCCCATACTTAGAGACATTTTTAAACAAAAAACATGGCAAACAATATGCTAGGTCCTTAGACTCACTATAATCAATCCAATCATACAAATCAAACCAATTTTTGCAAAATCGACGTTTTTGCTTACCTTGAACAGACCAAGGGTAAACAAAATTGTGAGGAGGTTGATGACGACCTATTTTTAAATAAGCTTTTCGTACCTCATTTTGGATGTCAGGATGGTAGCTTGAAATCGGAGGCCTAATTCCTGGATCTGTTTCCAACAATTCATAATCAATAACTTTGATACTCTCATTTTGATGTTGAGTTTCCGATGCTTCTAAATTAGTCGAAGAAGAAGCTTTGTCTCTAGAAAGTACCGGAAAAAATTTCTTCATCCTATAAAGAGAACAATGAAACCAATTTATTAGAAATAAAATAATTTATGAGAAAATAAAAAAAATAAAAAACTTAATAAATTGGGGTTTTAGGGTTCAACTCAAAATGGAGAAAAGATTGAGAGAAATTTAAAATATTCACTTTACCTTTGATTTTCAATCACCCACAAATAAATGCAACCAAGAAAATTGAAAAAATTAAAGTAAAAAATGAACAATGGTGGGGTTTGATTTGAGAAGATGGTGGGGTTTGATTTGAGAAGAAGAGAAAGGAAGAATGTTACTGTGAGAGAGAGAAAGAGAAAAGTAAAGAAAAGTGATATTGAAAGAGAGAGAATATTGAGAGTTTAGTTTGATGTTGTGTTTTATTTTTCTTTAATTAATAATAATAATAATAATAATAATAATAATAATAATAATATTTAATATTAATATAAAAAAAAATTGAAAAATCTGGTGTGGCTATAGCCACACCTAGCCCAGCTACAGGTCCGCCCCTGCCCCATGTGGTCAACAATCAGAGTGAGAAATCAAAGCAGTGGAAATGAAGAACACCTTTCTTCATGGAAATCAATAAAACACTCCCCTTCCTCTATGACAGTGATTTCGTCGGAGCATGATGCGGTTGAAAATGGAGGGACGAACGGAGCCGAGCAGCGTTTGTGGTGTGTTTTGCTGGAGAAGTGCGACGATTGTGGACATGGTGTCATCGGCGCAAGCTTGGGATGAGTCAATCATGTGCTTTGAATCGTTTTATTCTTCTTCCCTTTTGAATATTCACTTTTTGTTAATTTCTTTTACCTTTGTTTTTAGGCTTTTGGATTGTTGTTGTTGTGACCTTGTTTAGTTTTGATAGGTGGTTTATTTGAAGGTTTTTAGTGGTGGTGTTTTTGTTGATTGAAATTTTTGTGTACTGATATTAAGGAATGTACTGAAGATTTATGTTTATGAAATTGATTATGATGTGACGTTGAAGACAATGTATTAAAAGTTAATGGTGGAAGTTTAAAGGTGAGAGATTAATAAATAAGAAGTTTTATGAATTAATTAAATTATTATTTCTGAAAATGAAATTAAAATATATTAAATATATATTAAATTAAAGATGAGTTATTAAATGATATGACATTGCCACATAATCATTCAACGTGACACATCATTAAAAATAATATTTAAAATAGAAAGGAGACTAAAATCAAACTCAAAAGTTAAAATATATACACAAAAATAGATAATATGTAATATAACTTTTGTTATAACTGAGTTAATAGTATTTTAGTTTATTTAAATTTTATTATGTGTTTTTTTTATAAGTTTTATTTTCATAAATTATATTATTCATTATAGAAATTCTTAAATCTTCTTATTTGATATTTTATAATCTTTAACTATTGTGGATATGCTTTATGCAGTGTTTTTTTCTATCGTTAAAAGTGGTGACTATGCATTATACAGTGTCTTGAATACGCAATGAAGTTAAATAACGTGTACCCATAATCTATGGTCATAGATATGTTACTTATTATATGTAGTACTTTATCTTTCCTAATTCTCACAACAGAAAAAAATCCGTGTATTTATATAAAAAAGAGAGTAACAAAGCCCGTGAACATGAATTCCTCTTTTTGGTACAACAATGACCGTCCCTTTCTTAACAAAACTTAACAGCTAAACAAGCAAAAGTGAAGAAAAAATAGACTCGTTAGGTTGGCAGGTATAGACGAAGAAACAAGTAGGTACAAAATTAAAATCTGTGTCCATTAATAAGGTTAAGCGAGGATTGTCTAATGTCCACTACAATACATACCCGTGAATCACCTTGCGTAATTTACAATATCTTTTTTGCACCTTCATCTTATCTTATCTCTCTCTCTTTAACACCGTACACACTAAACATGCACCAATTATAAAGGTTATAATAAAATACCTACAAAGAGACACAGTTGAGAGTTTATTCATTCATGATATAGTAGGTAAAAGATTGGTGTATGAGATTACGTTTCGGGAACGTGATTTCGTGACGGAACGCCTGCAATATTAAACTGTAAATAACTGATTTTTTTTATGAGTTATATCAGAAAAAAAGAAAATAAAGTATAAGAAAAAGATGTCACGCACTTGCAACGGATATATACTCCACCCCACATGTGAATGTAGTGAAGCAATCAATCATATATTGCCATTCTTGCTTTTTCTTCCACTACTCTCTATCTCCACTCTCTGTCTCTCTCTGGCCTTCTTTATAGTTTTTGTCACAATGCAATAATTCATATAAACAGACAACCACTCACCGCTAATACCATAGCCTTTTTCACACTTTGGTGGAACAAAAGCTACAAAATCTATGCATTAAAAACTGCATTCATAAACTAGTCTTTCTTATCCTTATTATCTAGCTATAATATCTATAATAGCTATCCTTTCCATTCTCCACTCTTACCCAATCTCATTCCAAGATCTTGAGAGTGAGAAAAAAAAACCCCAACCATGGAGTTCTCGCTTCAGAAATCTTTAACTGTTGTTCTCTTAGTTCTGTTATTGGGGTTCAGCGATGCGTCTTCTTCCTTGAAGAGCACTTACATAGTGCACATGGCGAAATCTGAAATGCCAGAGAGCTATGAGCATCATACTGTATGGTATGAATCGTCGTTGCAATCTGTTTCTGAGTCAGCTGAAATGATGTATACATACGAAAACGCGATCCATGGATTCTCAACCAGATTAACTGCTGAAGAAGCTCGTTTGCTTGAGAGCCAAACGGGGATTCTAGCAGTGTTGCCTGAAGTGAAATATGAGCTTCACACGACAAGGACTCCTCAGTTTCTTGGCCTTGATAAAAGCGCAGAGATGTTCCCAGAATCAAGTTCAGCAAGCGAGGTTATTGTCGGTGTTTTAGATACTGGTGTTTGGCCTGAAAGCAAAAGCTTCGATGACGCTGGATTTGGACCTATACCCTCAACATGGAAAGGCGCGTGTGAAACAGGTACGAATTTCACAGCTTCGAACTGCAATAAAAAATTGATCGGAGCAAGGTTTTTTTCCAAGGGAGTTGAAGCCATGTTAGGTCCTATAGATGAAACCACAGAGTCGAAATCTCCTAGAGACGACGACGGGCATGGTACTCATACTTCAACTACAGCGGCAGGTTCGGTTGTTACTGGTGCTAGCCTCTTCGGTTACGCTTCAGGGACGGCGCGTGGGATGGCCACACGCGCTAGAGTTGCTGCATACAAGGTTTGTTGGAAAGGAGGTTGTTTTAGCTCCGACATATTAGCTGCTATAGATAAATCTATTTCGGACGGTGTTAATGTTTTGTCTCTTTCTCTCGGAGGTGGAATGTCTGATTATTATAGAGACAGTGTGGCAATAGGTTCTTTTGCGGCGATGGAGAAAGGGATTTTAATTTCTTGCTCCGCTGGGAATGCGGGTCCAAGTGCTTATTCTCTATCCAATGTAGCTCCATGGATCACTACCGTGGGTGCTGGTACACTGGATCGTGACTTCCCTGCGATTGTTAGTCTTGGAAACGGACTTAACTATTCCGGTGTTTCTCTCTATCGAGGAAACGCTTTGCCGGATTCTCCGTTACCGTTGATTTACGCAGGGAATGCTACTAACGCTACGAACGGGAATTTGTGTATGACGGGAACATTATCGCCAGAGTTGGTTGCTGGGAAGATTGTTTTTTGTGACCGTGGGATGAATGCTAGGGTTCAGAAAGGAGCTGTGGTGAAAGCTGCCGGAGGATTAGGTATGGTGCTGGCCAACACTGCCGCAAACGGCGAGGAGCTTGTCGCTGACACACATCTATTACCAGCCACGGCGGTTGGCGAGAAAGCCGGCAATGCAATCAAGAAATATCTATTTTCCGAGGCGAAACCGACGGTGAAGATTGTTTTTGAAGGAACAAAAGTGGGTGTTCAGCCATCTCCGGTGGTGGCAGCGTTCAGTTCACGAGGTCCCAACTCAATCACACCACAGATCTTGAAACCTGATCTTATCGCGCCAGGTGTCAACATCTTAGCGGGGTGGTCCAAAGCAGTGGGACCCACCGGTTTGCCCGTTGATGAGAGGCGCGTTGATTTTAACATTATCTCTGGTACTTCCATGTCCTGTCCCCACGTGAGTGGTTTAGCCGCTTTGATTAAGTCGGCTCATCCTGAGTGGAGCCCAGCCGCTGTTAGATCGGCTCTCATGACAACGGCTTATACAGCTTACAAGGACGGTAAAAATTTGCAAGACAGTGCTACCGGAAAACCCTCCACACCGTTCGATCATGGATCTGGACACGTGGACCCTATCGCTGCACATGAACCCGGACTTGTTTATGATTTAACGGTGGATGATTACTTAGGTTTTCTCTGTGCGTTAAACTACTCATCAACTCAAATCACTGCTATAGCAAAGAGAAAATTCGAGTGTGACGCGGGTAAAAAATACAGTGTGAATGATCTTAATTATCCATCATTTGCGGTTGTTTTCGATACCATGAGTGGGGCCAACGTTGTAAAACACACGAGAATCCTCACCAACGTGGGACCCGCGGGAAGTTACAAGTCTTCAGTAACATCAGATTCAAAATCCGTGAAAATCACGGTTGAACCGGAGGAGTTAATTTTTAAGGAAAATGAGAAGAAAGCTTATACGGTGTCGTTTACATCATTGGGTTCTACACCCCAGAAGGTGAATGGATTTGGACGGTTGGAATGGAGGAATGCGAAGAACGTGGTTGGAAGCCCAATTTCGATTAGTTGGGGTTGATATGATGAGGATAACCAATAAAGGTTTTTTTTAGTAGTAGGTTGATTGAAGGTTCATCACTCACTCGAAGAGGGGTGTGTCTTTATTGGCTATTTAATATGTTTAATATATTTGGATTTGCAAACAAAAATGTAGTGTTTATTTAGCTGGAGTTTAATGAAAGCAGATACTGGACCATGTGTGTTTGGTTTGGTGGGTGGATGGATCTGTTTGTTCCCTGGGTGAAACAGTGAGGGGAAAATGAAGTTTTCCTTTTTTTTTTCTTCCGGTGTACAGCATTCTAATCTTTCAACATATATGACCGTTCTGGCTATTGGCTAGGGTCTTACTGTTTTGTTTGCATGATCATTAAACGATAAAATATATTCAAAGGACCACCACTACATGTTTTCCATTGATGAACTCTGTGACTCACTTTATTCACGTGCTTTATGAGATCGACTACATGAATTAAACCATACCATAATATTTTATCATAAATTATATTTTTAATTATCTCATAAAGCTCAAGATCGGTTTTAATCGGTACTTCTGTGTCACATAATTTTTTTAAACCCTCCTCTATTTTATCCATCCAACTTAAATTCAATAATGAATTTAATTGGAATGCACTGACAATATAAAATAGTTTTATACTGTTAGTGAATCATAGCCGTTGGATGTTGGAACAACTTTGACTTTTATTTTAAAAACAAATAAAGTAATACAAACGGATGATGACAATGAATTGACGGTGTAAAACTTTTTTCACTGACAATGCATAGCAATTAAACTCATCAATAATTTACACCTTATTCTCTTTCTTTATCATTTTCTATTACATACTCGATATTTTAATAGATGACTTGAAGTTTGTTATGGTCTTCAACTTTCACTTCTAAGTTATAAATGTTTTTCCTTTTGCTAAACTTACATTCCATACACTTCGTCTTACTTCTTTTTAGGCAAAAGCCATACATTTTTAATACTTGTATTCAAGTCTCTAACCCCTTATTTATATCCTTAAATATTCAACTCTCCAAGTAATATCATAACTGTACATCCAAATATATTTCTAATAGTAGAGTTATATACTCGACATGATCAAATGTGAACAAGGTTAGAAAGTCAAGTGAGATCGGACAACAAATTAACCGGATAAGACAACTTCATATCTCAGAGTCGAGTCTTAGGATGAACTCACATAACATTGACATAGACATCGACGAGGAAGGTCAAGAGCCGAGGTGGGCCCAGATCGAGCTCGAAACCTTGGTCGAATAAGGAACTCAGAGGAATTCTAAAGGCCATAACGTTCGACGGCTAGTCAATGTGGACGTTACTGTTAATTTAAATGTTGTATTCATGATGAAAGGTTTCTGTAGCGGTAAAAATCACGAGTGTAAATTATTGATTAACTTAACTCAAGGTAAACAGAATCGCCCCCGCACTTTTATTTTATTCCAAAAGGAAAAGCAGAAAAGAGCGAATAAATCCTAAAATGAATCTAAAAGAAACAAGCAGAGAAAGGGTAAGGGGGTTGGTTACAAAATGGGAAGGTATTAGCACCCAAAATGTCTGTGGTATTCCACGGGAGCCCTTTGAAAAATTTATTTCTTTTGGTTTGAAAATGGTTTGTTAAATGAGAGTGAGAGGATGAGAAAATAATTAATTTTTAATGTTTTTTTGTTTGGAGATGTTTACCACCTCACGCCTTCGTACCCACAATGTGCAATGTAAGATCAAAATCCCATAGTTCGTGATACAAATAGTGAAAATTGGTTGGTTTTGATTGATTTTAATAAGTAAGACAATTTGTCACTTTCAAGTGGATAGCCTCACAAATCTACCATGAGAATGAGGGCATAGACTCATACATCATTATGGGGAGGATGCCAACTCGGATAAAATCAACGAGTATGCCATTAAACCCCCACGAATGACAAGAGACTCAATTACATCAAACTACAACCATGGAGATTGAGAGACTTGCACCCGACTATAAAAAATGACTCATAGTCTAAACTTGCAAAGAAAACAAAAAAGGATGCACAAAGACACAAAAAAACTTGAGTGAGTTTAGTTCTTTTTAATTAGTGAATTGAAGTTAAAATGATTAAGTTCATTGACATTTATTAAAAGAAAAAGAAGAAGTAAAAGCCAATTGATAAAAAGTCAAGGTTTGAATTATTAAAATGATGAAAGTTTTAAAACAATAATCTTTTGAAAAAGAGAAGAAATTTTGAAAATTGAAGAAGAGGAAGAGATGAAGAGGCTATCCTAAAATAAAAGAGATAAATGAGAAAAGATCTAACCAAACTTGATGATAATTCCAAGCATAAGCACAAGAGTTCCATCCTTATATGCATAAGCTATCAAATGGCTAAATAAAGGCTAAAGTACAAACTCCATGATGATCAAAACAAAGGGAAGATATCTTAGAATCTAAGTCAAAAACTCTAATTTTAATGCAAATGATACCATAGTCCAAGATTAGGAGCACAAGTTTTTTAGAGGTTTAATCATTTATTAATATTTTTGATGTCCAAATGGACAAAGGAAAAGAAAAACACAAAATAAAAGTGACATAAACATAAACATGATAATGGATGATAAAACATAATAAAAATAAAAGATATAAGGGAGCAAGAAGGAAATTAAAGAGGATATGGTGCAAGAAGGAAAATAAAATAGTAATATAGTAGTAGTAATAATATATATATATATATATATATATATATATATATATATATATATATATAATAATGGTATAGTGAACTTAATTATCCACAACCAAAAGAGTAACAAGGCACTAGTGCCAAAACCGAGAAGACAACCGATTCCGCTTAGTATCTTACACTATAGTGATTAACTGATGCAATTAGATCCAAATTTGATGATGACTTGAAAGAAGATTGGGATACCCAAAGAAACTACGCATCAAACTTCAAAAGTTATGGATCTAATGCAAATGATTAACCAACATTGGGGTGGCGCGACCAATTTAGGTTCGGTCCATGAAAGTGCAAGTATCCAATTGGATTTTTATTCCAAAGTAGGGACACATTTAGGTCTATGTTAAGCAATCGTCGAGTAATTTACGGAGTAATTACCCTACAAATGAGGCTGACCAATATAATGTGTGTGCTAATACATGTGAAATGAACGATATGTAAATCGTCATCCGAATGCAATGCCGCATGAAAATAAAGATGAATACAAAATTGAGTTACACTTATGGTATTCTTTCATCTTTAAGTTCAATCACTCATCTTGATTGATTCAAATGTGAAAATATATTACTAATTAAAAGCACCTAAAGTGAATTAAATAATTCACTTAAAGATAGATTTGAGCTAATGAATATTATCTCCTCTAATCTATACCCAAAGTCCATTAAAATTTAAGAGAAATCAGTCCCAAAAATGTCTCTCATGGTAAAAATAAGAAAAAAGGGGAAGAAGCAAGAAGAAACAACCAAAATAGCCCCAAAACAGGGCAAAAAAATCAGTTTCAGGCCTGTGCAAGTCGATTGCACAAGGCAAAATCAACAAAAAAAATGTGAAGAAAAAGGCAGTGCAAGTTGATTGAACGCTTTTCAGTTTTAAAAAATTAGCATTAAAATGGAAAATTCCATGTTCAATCATTCCTTCAAACACCATATGATCATGGATTTAATTGAGCACGAATTTTCCTCTAAATCAACAACAAATAACAATAACAAGAATACAATTGCAAGATCCAAAGATCAAGCAACAAGAATCAATCAAGATCTATATTATTGATGATGAAGATGAATGTGTAATAATGGTGTGAGATGAATTACCACTTCAAGGGTTGGAACAACTCCAAATTACTCCACAAGCAAGCTTGATCTACTGAAATTGATGAAGAAAAAGGAAAAGGAGGAAGGTTTAGCTCAAAGTTGATCAAGATTTCAATGTGAATTCTTGATAACTTTAAAAAGAAGAAATTAAGCTTTAGTGAATTTTGGTTTAAGGAGATATTTTGCAAGATTTTTTTTGGCTCTCTAAAGCTTGAGAAATGAATGAAATAATGCCTCTATTTAAAGAGTTTAGGCTTGGGAATTTGGTGGAATGGAATTAGGTTTGGATAATCAAAATTGGGCTTGAAATTCAAATTTGGAGGGATATTATCAAAAAAGTGATGATTAATGAAGATACATGGTGAGAATTAATTTTAATGATGTAGGGAAATTAAATAGAGATGGTCCAGAATATTCTCAAATGATAAAATTGGTGTCAAATTCTTCAAAACTTGAAAAATGCTGATTTTGGCCAAATTCGCCCTCGTGCAGTCGATTTGCAATGCTGAAAATCTCAATATTTGGGCAAATCACACATGATGCAATCGATTCCACAGACAAAAATTGCAATGTGTAATCTGTAACACCCCCTTTCTATACCCCCAAATAATCAATTAAATCATTTAGGCACATAATAAAAATTTCATCAGAGTATATTTGAAACATGGTATAAAAGAGGCATGTCACATCAACAGTGAAATTAAAACATACAACACTTGCTCATACAAAGATATGCAACAAACGAGGTAACTTGCCACAGAAGGATTTCATCCTTACACCCGTATTCAAAATATTCAAATAACAGCGGAAACTGACAAATCTAACAACATCAAACTCAAATACTTATATATATATATATATATATATATATATATATATATATATATATATATATATATATATATATATATATATATATATATATATATATATATATATATATATATATATATATCAACAAGTTTGATTCACCAAATATTTCATGTTTACATAAACATTCATCACCAAAATACATGTATAAAATGTATCACAAAAAGACATCAAGCCAACCTTATCTACCCGGTGCTACATATCATAGCCGAACGACCAAAAAGAATGAAGACAAGCTTCACAAAAAGACCTCCAGCAACCTACTCTGCAATGCCTCATAGAGCATCATAAAACATCAGAAGGGTGAGAAACATTATCATAATAACATTGCATATAATTATATATCTCAACATATAAAATACACATAAAACATGTTCTCACCACAATTCATCTCCAACATACATAACCTCAAGCATACTTATCATGCATACTTTCACCACTTCATTCACATCACATAAACATACATCATTCATGTTTATTCACACATATACACTACAATGTATATAAACACACACACACACACACACACACACACACATATATATATATGTATGTGTGGATATATATATATATATATATATATATATGTATATATATATTCATGTTTATTTCATCAATTTACAATTTAGATGATAAATGCAAATCATAGAGACCGACTCACGACTTTATGCAAATGCAATGCGGTACCGACTCAATCATCATCAAGTTCACTCAGGAACTAATTGGAATCATCGCTCGTTACCTAAAGTAACTCCCTGTCGGACATACAATGTTAACTCATTGCTCACACCCCACATGGGCACACAATGTTTATGGATTGCTCACACCCCACACGGGCACACAATCCGATTGCTCACACCCCACACGGGCACACAATCCGATTGCTCACACCCCACACGGGCACACAATCAATGTGAATAAATCACAAATTGCTCACACCCTACATGGGCACACAATATTTATGGATTGCTCACACCCCACATGGGCACACGATCGTGTTGTAGTCATCGCTCACACTCCACATGAGCACACAATGCTACAACAGATTCACAAAGAATCCCGCAACATAAGAATGCATACATTATGCTTCACATGCAAAATGACACACAACACTCTTGAAAATGCATACATTATTTACAACGATATCATGCATTCATCTCATACAATCACAAACAATTCATGCACATTCAAATCAATTACGTCAAATGTCAACGAATCTTCACAATCAATCACGCATTCATATTCACTCAAGAAATGCATCTAATTGCCAAACGGCCACCATATCACAATCAAACCCACAATTTCATAATTAACTCAATTACGTTTTATCAGAAAAGTAGGGCAAAAGTCGGCTAAAAATTACATATCTTAGCATCATTAGTTTCTACACGTTTTTAGCTTCAAATCGATATAAAGAACGCCTAAAACGGATAACCGAAACTAAAGTTATGAATTAAAACACAAAACTTCCCAAAAACCTCCAGGCTCGCTGAGCGACCTTCTCGCTCGCTGAGCGAGAAAATCCCTGGAAAACTCGTTGAGCGAGGGATTGCTCGCTGAACGACGAGTGCGTTTCTGCAGCAACTCAACTGCGTAACAGTCAACCAAAACCATCCAAAACTCAAACAAAACTCCAATAAACATGATCATTAACATACATGTAACATCATACTTCGATTATAACAACTTCTAACCGATTAATCTACCATTTCTCACAATTTCATCAAAAACCCTAACATTTCATTCTCTCTAAACTTCACCAAAACAAAACCCAATCATTCTCATACATACATAATAATATACAAGATTAAGATAACAATGTTTATCACCCTTACCCGATTATTCCAATTCCTAGGAGAAATCTTGATGAATTTCCAACTTTTCCCTCTTTTCTTTTCTCTTCTCTTCCTTTCTTTCTCCTCTTTTTCTTTCTATCTCCTTTTTTTTTTTCTTTTCTCACAACTTATATCCTTTTTCTTTCCATCTTTCTATTTTTCTCTCTTACTAACTATTTCTACACTTAACTCATTTTTTTTCCTTTTTCTACCAAATATCATTTTCTCATAAAAATATAATTCTATCTCATTCTAACTTATCACTAATTAGTAAATGTCTAAAATACCTTCCAATCTAATTTTACCCGAAAATTCACAAAACGGTAAAATCACATATCATACTAACATATCACATTAACACATCAACATATCATATTATCATGTCAATTTCACAAATAAGATAATTATCACTCAAATAAAATAAAAGACTCAACAAAATTGGGCAATAATCAAATCGAGGCGTTACATAATTGATTGCATAGTGTAAAATTGTGAAAAATGCCCTGTTGAATGGATTGTTTTGGCTCTGAGCTCAATTCTTTTGCTTGTCAAAGAGGGCATAGAAATAAACACATGAACCTTAGAATTCCTTGAATAATAATCAATAAAACTTGAGAATCCTTGATCAGATGAATTTGAATTATTTGTAGATCAACTTTGACTTTGTTCAGATGAAATTCATTCGAGCATAGGAACTGTTTTGATGTTCTTGTTTTCTTCCTGAAAAATTAGTAAAAGATGGAAGACAAAATATTTTTGGGTTTTGATTAGATGTTACTAAACATAAACAAATAAAAGGCAAAAAAAAGCAATAGTGATCCCCTGTGAGGCATAAACCTGCAACCAAGAAGGATAGAAGAATCAATGTGTGATCTTATTTGTATGCAAAAATGCAAACAAAAATATGGAAAATCTGTTAGACAATGGCGCAGATCTAGAAAGAGGGTTGAATAGATCCCTTTTAAAAATTATTTCAACTTTAAAAAATTTAATTGAAAAATGGTTTGCGGAAGCTCCCAGGAGAAACCACGTCTAAATTTTATTAAGTCATCGGTGATTGGATATGTGATATAAAACCAAATGAGATGCTAACGATGAATGAATCAATGACACACTAAATCACTTAAATCTTTCACAATTGATATAACTACTTCCAACAATATAGAGATAGAAGAAAATAGTACAATGACAACAAATTAATGTGTTTTGAATTTTATCAAACACTTGGTGAGAAAACCACACCGCGTGTTTTGCAAATATTTGTAGTGCATACTTTTTCTAAAATTACTATCAAATTTTATAGCAACAATTTCACAGATACTTAAAGTGCACCAAAATTTGTAAAACATAATTTTCAATGTTACACTATTTCGAGTTGTGCTAAAAATATAACAAAAGAGAAAAGCGAAGAACACACATATTTTTTAGGCAGTTCCCCTACAATCCTTGCTAAGGGTAGCTCTCCCCCCAGTTCAAAAACCGAATTGGGACATGTATTAAAATTGAAATGTTCTTATAAAGAGAAATTAGAAAGAACAAACCAATCCCAATCCTAATTGTTATTGTAGTCGTGTTTCTCTTTGTCCATTGATTCAAGATGAATCAAGTCCTTCACATGTATCGAACAAACCTCCGATTGTTGCTCCCGTCTTGCAAGAAGCCTTGATTCTTCAAACTTCGATCACGGCCTCTTTGAATAGATACGAGTGAACCCAAACCTTTCTTCATAATCCTCAAGTTACCTTGATATGGTTGAACAATCTCTTCGATCTTCGAACCTCTTCACTCGGCTGATTTTTATGAACAAATGGTGTGTGCAAAACCCCCAAATCACAATGATCTTGGAGGACAAACCCTAAAGGTTTATTCAAGAAAAACCTACAAATCTCTCAACCCAAACTGAATTCGCAATTCCAACGTTTGAATGTTATCACCTTGAATCTTGCACTTCGATAAACAAAAATGATTGTGTGTAGTTGTTGATGAATGCTAGAGAAGATGAAGATGTTGAGAGCAAATTGTGTATCTATTTTATTTTTCTTGTTAACTATGAAAAAATAATAACCCAACTATTTATATTGCCACAAGAGATAAGGAGACACTTAAAAGTAAATAGGAGGGAAAAATAAGTGATCTGATGCCTTATTCCAATTTGAGTCGACTTGATTTAGATTTGAGTCGACCTGATGGACCATTTGAGTCGATCTATTGTTGGTCATCAGTCAGCCTGTTGAGACCCGTAGAAAACAAGAAATTTTTCACTTGAGAAATTCTGGTATCAGATATGTGATGTCGAATAAGAAGTTACGACATTAATATCTGAGCATTAACAAGGTAAAAACAGAATAAAGTACAACAGTAGTAACACAAGGAATTGTTA
Organism: Lathyrus aphaca; assembly: GCA_963966055.1. Lineage (NCBI taxonomy): Eukaryota > Viridiplantae > Streptophyta > Magnoliopsida > Fabales > Fabaceae > Lathyrus > Lathyrus aphaca. The sequence goes on along the minus strand of OZ014522.1, from coordinate 458,185,328 downwards.
ACCCAGTTCGGTGCAAACTCACCTACTATGGGGCTACCAAGCTAGGAAGGAAATCCACTATCAGTAGTATCAATTCAGAGTTAAACAATCCCAGTTTACATTCTTCACTTAATCACTACCCAATGCAATTTTTTATCTAAGAACCCCTAGATAAGAGAACCCCCTCTCACTCCCCCTCAATCACACACTATGATAAATTAAAAAAACCTTACAAAAAAATAGAAGAACACTCTTCCAAGATAAACAACTTGATCTTGCTTAAAAGCTTCAATCAAGAATAAAAACTCATGCTTAAAAGCTTAGATTGGACAAAATTACAACTCAATAAAATCAATCAAATTCAAACATCTAGGTGATGTTAGAATGACTCACAATAAAAAAAAACCTAACTCAGAATGCGCAAACTTTTCAATCTCTAATTTCTATAACTTTCAATTAGGGTTGCACCCCCTTTGTAGAGAACGATCTTCATGAATATGAGTAATGAAAGCAGTAAAAAATGATCTTCATTAAAAACTGATTGATCTTCAAAGCTTCTAAAAACAAAATGCACAAGAAAGGAAACAAATGATCCTTCCAAAAGAGAAATAGTATGCTCTAAAACTATCCTTAATAATTGCACAGTTAATCACTCAACAAAACACACAAAAGATAACTGCATAATAGACAAACATAACATTCTGAAAAGAATGTTCTGTTATAGAATGTCAGAACATCTGTCTTGATATCAAGAACAAATTCCTTAGAACACACCTACAGAATACTTAGAACCACATGTCAAGACATCAATCATGACATCTTGAAGGAAAACATGTTTTACCAAAATTTCTGCCAACCACAGAACTAACAATCTCCTCCTTTGGAAAATTTTGGCTAAAACCATATTAGAGCATAGACCTGCATGAAACCAGACAAAAAAAACACCATGGTAGTAATAACAAACAACAATCAACTGCTAAAGAGAAGGAACCCCCCTCAAGTTAGAACCATCAGAGTAAGCAACACTAATATCTCTCTTCCTTTTAGACATAATTAGACAACCATAAAATAGGAGGTGCCAGAAAAGAAAAACCAAGACAGGTAGAAACAAGACTAGAAATCTTAAGAATCATCAGAGACGAGAGTAAAAGTTATTACAACCCATGCATATTAAGTGCCAAAAATTCAGAAACAAAGACAAAAACTTCCAAACAAGAACATCATCAGCAACATCAATCAGAATCACAGCTTTTAGTTTCCTCACTAGCAACAAAATCATTTTCCTCAGTACTTTCATCAGCTTCCTCTTCACATATTTACACAAATATTAATTAAGTGAACTTAATATATATATATATATATATATAATAAAACTCACTCCTATCTATTAACAACAAGATACATGGATGACCTTCCCAAATTCCCAAATGTTTTCTAAACTCTTACAGCTTCCCCATATTCATAATGAATGATTATGGTATTAAAGTAATGGTTTCAGTAACGATTTAATCTCCATATTCCCCTTCCTTACTGATTCTTCTTCTTCCATATAACCTCATTGAAAAATCATTTTCATTCTATTTCTCAGTCCCATTATCTTTGTTTTTCTCATGTTTTTTTTTTTTTTTTACATTTGATTAATTTTGTGTGTGTTAATTTTGCAGATCTGGACTGTAATGAGATGAAACAAGAACCCTCAAGATCTGAATACTCATATGGGTTAGTATGTATTTTTCAAATATTTTTATTGAAAAAACCTTTTTCATTCTATTTTTCAGTAATCTTATCATTCTCTTTTTTCTCACGTTTTTTTTTCTCTTTTATTTTGTAGATAGACCAGGAGATAAGTAAAAGGAAATCAGGATAAAGTGTTTTTCTTTCTATTTTTTTTTCTCTTTTTCAATCCTTTTTTTCTTTCGATGCACTTTTACGATTTTTTAGGTTTTTTTTCTTCAGAACTATAATGAGAACAAAAACCTCAAGATCTGAATACTCATATGAGTTATTATTTATTTTTCAAATATTTTGCTGATATGAACTATATTACTGATTCATATTTTTTCCAGATGTTATAATATGATTTTTTTTTTCAATCTCTTATATTTAGTCTTATTGTTGTTACATGTTCCATAAATATTTTTATGAAACTATTATCATCATATATTATTATTATTATAATATTAACCTATTATTATTATATTAAACTATTATTAATACTATTATTATTATTAAATATCAGTGTTATATATTACCATAAGAATAAGTGGAAGAGAAATAAATTATATTAATTTTTTCAGGTGGTAGATCTACTAAAAAGAAGATGAAATTTTTTAAATAATATTTATAATTTAGTAATGAATTATTTTATTTATTTATAATTAAATTTTCTTTTTTCTGTTATATATATATATATATATATATATATATATATATATATATATATATATATATATATATATATATATATATATATATATATATATATATATATATATATCACGTGGTTATGTTTATTTTAGAAAAATATTCTATTATTTATTTTAATTTAATATCTTTTATCATCATTATTATAATTATTCTATTATTTAGAGAAAATGATATAATTGATGAATAATAAGAGGAGCTAAATACATTAAATATTAAAAATATCATTAGACAAGATATTGAATAATCATTCATTGGAAAATATATTAAATGGACAAGATATTGAATATCGTAAATATCAGACATTAAATAAATACATTAAATACTAAAAACATCATTAGACAAGATATTGAATAGTGATTCATTGGAAAGTATATTGAATGGATAAAACATTGAATATTGTAAATATCAAATATTGAAAAATAAAAATAAAAACAACACTCTCAAATAAAATGTTAAAATTTGGATCTTTCAACAAATCAAAATTAGGATTTTTTAATTTAATTTTTTTAAAGTCATGATTTTACATTGGATTTTAAAATAATTGGTATAAAACCATAAATATTAAAAAAATAATTTTATATTGAATTTTTGAATTATTACTTAAAACTATAATTTTTTAATCAAAGAAATAAGTTTAGAATTTGTCAAAAGTTAGTTAACATGAGTTTGTAAGAGTTAATTGAAAGTTTTCATTCCCAATAAAATTAATGAATAAATCTTTCATCATTGATATCACATCCATTGATATATGAAATTAATAAATAATAATAATAATTATTATTTTATAATCATGATATAACATGCAATAAAATAAAGATGATATCACATCTTTATAGAATATTATTTAGAGAGTCATATAATCGAGAATTTTTTTTAAGATAACATAGTTTTTTAATATAATTTCCAAAATAACATAGTTTTTAAAAAAATTACCAAACTAACATAGTTTGGACACTCATTCGCCAAACCATGTGATGAACATGTACTAAATGTGATCAATTCGCCAAATGGATTGGCTAGAAGGAAATTTTTTTCACTAATTCGCCATTCCATTTGGCGAATGAGTGTAATTTCATGTACACATTCGCCAAATGGATTGTTGCATGTTTAGGTTTTTTTTTTGTTATTTTTGGGTTTAATGTTTTTGTTATTTTTGTGTTATTCATATATATATATATATATATATATATATATATATATATATATATATATATATATATATATATATATATATATATATATATATATATATATAAAAGTATATATATATATATATATATATATATATATATATATATATATATATATATATGTATAATATATATATATATATATATATATATATATATATATATATATATATATATATATATATATATATATATATGAGTATATACTCATTCATATATATATATATATATATATATATATATATATATATATATATATATATATATATATATATATATATATATATACTTAGACTTATACTTATATAAATATATATATACTCATATATATATATATATATATATATATATATATATATATATATATATATATATATATATACTTATACTTATATATATATATTTTTTTTTCTTTTATAAATATATATATATATATATATATATATATATATATATACTTATATATATATATATATATATATATATATATATATATATATATATATATATATATATATATAAAAGTATATAAAAGAAAATTATAATATTAAATAAAATTATATTTAAAGAAAATTATTGATATAAAAGAAAATTAGAGAATATGAGAAAGAGAAATATAAATTAAAAGAAAATTATTATTAATAATTCAACAACGACATTACAAAAACTAATTTCCCGCCCGATCTAACTGTCCCCCAGTACCACATCCACGGGGATGACCCCGTCTTCGAACTCTACCACCAGGTGGTCGAGGTTCCGCTTGTATTTGTGTGTTTGGTGGAGGCGGTTGTTGTTGAGTCCATGATTCAGCTTGTCCCCAATTACGTGGAAGGTTGCTGCCAAAGGCGCTGCCGTAACTCAGTTGTGTGCCCATGTTTTCAAAGCTGGGTCGGATAGGTTGGGCTGGGTTGGATTGGGTTGGGTGAGGACGATAAGCTTGACCAAATAAGGATATTGCCTCGTTTTGAGAACGAAACAATGGTGGGGGGCTATAGGTTGGTGTGGATATGAAGGGGTTGTCGGGGGTATATTGGTGTTGGTAAGGCTCTTGTTGTTGTGATTGGGTTTGTGGCATGAAGGGGTTACGTGTTTGGAGGAATGGTCTATGGGTGTTTGAAGTCGATGGCTGGAATTGGGTGGGGTAGTCATGTTGTGGGGTTGGTGGTTGGGCGTATGCTGCGGCCTGCGAGCGCGGGTCAATCAAGTATGGGTTATCAGACACCCATTATTGCATAGTAACTGACCTAAACCAAACTAAATATTCTCTAGTTGGTTTGACATTTTGAAGCACTTGGTCAGTTAGGACATGTTGGCGTCGATCCCTCCATTGTTGACGTAATTCCCTTGCAAAGTCTCTCCAATCTTCCATGTTCCACATGTCACTTACTCTTTTCAAATGCCAATCTCCCAAACATGTCGGAGGGTCCGGAATATCCTGTTGCATTCCGAACTGCATTTTCACCCGATCTGTTTGGTGCATTTCAATTGTAGTGAACCGGATGATTGGTGTTTTTGCCATCCAAATTTCAGCATCTTCTGGGTTAGGCTCATGGTCGAGGGCTAAATATGGGCGCCAGATGAACTACGAAAAAAAATTCGTTTAGTATAAAATTATTTTAGTGAATAATATGCATTAAAACGGAAAAATATTTTTTATATATGACAATACCTGATCGATCCCCACGTGGTCTAACAATTGGCGATATAAAACTATGGAACTTCTTGGGTTTCTACTATAATCCATCCCAAGATCGGACCAGCTAAGCACAACAGATTTAAACAATACCTGATCGATCCCCATGTAAAAAATGTCCCAACGTTGGACCAAGCTCAACATCGTAAATTAAATCATTGTAACCATATTTATTTTAAATGGAATCCTAGTTCGTTTCATTCATATCAGTAAAATCATACAACCACAAACACGAACATACATAAATAAAACAAGGAAATACATGATTCAGAACATGACCGTATGTCGCTCCCAAAAGATGAGACTGGGCTCAAATGAGGTACAGACGCGAACGGTCGGCGAAAGGAGGGTGTGAGAACACACAGGAGTGAACTCACAGGAAAAGAAAAGAGTCGCCAGCTGGGCATTTTTATCCCGGAGGAAAGGTAATGCTGCATAGACCTAGAAAGATATGGATAAGACGGTTGCGAACCAGAGAGACTGAGAAAGGGGGTTGGTTACAACCTGGGAAGGTATTAGCACCCAGATTGTCCGTCATACTCGACGGGATTCACGCTTAAAAATTTGTGTTTTAAAGGGGTAGTGTCAGTGCAATCAGTGTATAAAATAGCTGGAAAAGGATGCACAAGTGTCTGTGTAAAAGAAATTGATGTGTGATATATACAGTGTCAGTGTAAAGAAACAGGAATAAGATACTCAAGATCATGAGGCTAAAAGAATGATACTGGGAAGAGGGGGAATATACAGAGACTTTTGTTCGATAACTGTTAAGTTATGCCTACGTATCCTCTCGTGCAATGAGGAAGTCAGAACACCGTAGTTCGACCCAAAGAGACTGAAAGATGAATTGACTTGTGAACTGCTCACTTGTCTATGCTCAAGTATATGACCTGTCTGGCTCAGGTGCAAACTGTCTTGCATTAGACGGAAGAAGCAAGTTCTCGTTTGTGAGTGAATGAGATGAGAAAAGAATCCCGGAGGAGACGATTATGATTTGTTTTTGAGTTTTCAATCTTTTATTGCTTTTTGGGGTTTGTCATAAGTTAATGAGCTTAAGCCTAAACCAATGGGTTAGTAAAACTCATCACATCTTCCCTCTGATTAGGGGTAATGAGAATACCTTAAGTGTGAAGTCAGGGTCTCACACTTAATCACCTTTTGATGTAGGATTAAGATCATTAACCTACTTGTGATTATTTAGATGTTTTTGTTGTTTTTGTTTAGTGTTAAGTAATGAGACTAAGCCATAATCAGGGATTAAACAGACTCATTACACCATCCTAATAGAAGGATGATAGATGAGAATGATTAAGCTGAGGAAGACTCCTCAACTTAATCCACGATTGGGGATTAACCTCATGACAAAACAAAGCCTTTATTAAGTGGATTTTAGTTAATGGTATGATGAAGAAGTGATTTTTAGGGTTTGTAAGACAACTTGAGGGGGACTTGTCCATTAACACTAGAGTTAGTCCTTCTTAACCAATTAAGGAAGAATTAGAACCCTAATGCAAGGCCCAAGTTACAAGCTTGATGTCTTGATGATTATTAAGATGGATTGATTAAAGGAGTTAAACACATTAAGGGTTTAACACTTAGGATTAAAGTTATACACTCCATCCTAATAGAAGGATGCAGGCATAAGCTTAATCACAAAGCCTTAAAGCCTTTAGGGTTTAGTCCCTGATTGTGAGATGAGAGAAGAAGACTCAATGAGACACAAAGGTAAAATCTAAATGGGGGACTAATCAAAACCCTAATAATTGTCATGCTTGGTTGTTCCTAAGGTTTGTGAGGTTTTCAAGAGACATCTTCAGAGGAACCACCAGGAAGCAGATGAAAGGAGCAAAGAGAAGCAAAGTAACTTGCTTCATTTAAGAAGACAAGTCACTTGAGGAAAGAAAGTAAGGAGAAAAAGAAAGGGCAAGCTCAATCTCAAACACAAAACAAAATTCAGCAATGATTCATAAGAGAGATGAAAAGAAATTGTGAGAAATGAAGGCAAATTCACTTCTCAAAGTTGCTTACCACCTGAAAAGTTAGTGAAAGAAATGCAATGCAATGCAAAATGAGATGAAATTGCATGATGCAAATCAAAACCAGAAGCATATATGAGATGATAATGATGCTATGAGATGATGCAAACATGAAACAAGGCATGAGGATGATCATATGAACATATGGATGCAAAAGAAGCATGCTTAGAACCATGAACATACATGAAAATTTATGAAAGGTAAATGACATACAACATGACAAATGAAAGATGCAATGATCAAACATGAATCTAACATGTCTTAAGATGTCTAATGAATCAAATGGATGCATAAAATGTCATGGTAAGTCATGGTATGTAAGCAAATGCAAGATGGATGCAAAAGGAAACCCAAATTAGGGTTTATTATCAATGCACCAAACAAAAACCAAAACCAGAAGCAAACATCAAGATAAAAAATTGAAAATGCATCCAAGGGAACCCTAACCCTACACAAACTCACTGCCCAAAGGAGGGGATCCAATTCTTAACCTAGTGAAAGTTATGAATTTCTTAAGATTTCTAGGGTTTTAAGGTACCTTGTCAAGAAAAATGTCAAACAAATTGAAAATGCAAAATCAAATCATGCCAATTTAATCCTATGAACTACATGATATGCAAAACACAATGCAAAGAGAATCAAAGTCCAACTCTTAAAGACTAGGCAAAAATGAATTTTTTAACATTAGATCAAAATAATGCTTTGAAATGAAATTAATTCCATGAAAAATTGTCAAAAGACAACAAGATCAAAAAAGAAATTTGGTTTGAGGGTTGGACAATGTTTCTAAATGATTTTAAAGGTTTCATGAATTTTTTGGTGATTTTTAAATACCTAAAAGTATTTTTAATTAATTAATTCTCATTAATTAATTAAAAATAAACTTTTAAATGATTTAAAAATATTTTTAAATGCAAAAAATAAAAATAAAAATGTTTTTGGTTTCTGAAAATTAATAAAAGTTTGTATAAAAATTTTCAGAATTTTTGAAAAGGTTTTACTATTTTTAATAAAATGAAGAAAATAAATGCAATTAAATGAAAAATAAAATGAATTAAAACTGAAAAATGAAAAAGTCAGCAAGATCAATGGCTAGAATTCAAACTCACACGCGCGGGAGTGGACCTGGCGCGCATCTGGACGGCCAAAATTCAAATTCACGCAATTAAAACTAAACCCTAATTTATTAGCCCTAATGACTTTCAGGCGACCGGAACACTGTTCCGGTCGTCTTCTCCGGCAAGCCAAATCTCTAACTCTCTCTACACGCAATAAAAATGAAATCTAACTGCCCAGAATTCATCCCCATTCAACACTGAATCAAAACCCCCTAACAAACATCATTTTTCATTCATCAATCAGCCAAATCGAAGCAAAACATTCCTAGGGCAAAAAGTTTCAGAGCATTCATACATCCTGGTTTCTCAACCATTTTCAAAAATAATCATATCCCCATGATTAGGGGAGTGCATAGAAGCATTTAAGAACTTAAAATGGAGTTTCTGGAAAAAAAGGTTTGAGATGGCTACCTGAACTGATGCTTTGGTTTCTGGTACTTTCTGGCTGATTTCTTGCTTTCAATCAACTCCACTGGACCCCCTGAGAAGCTTTCAATGCTTGTTTGAAGTTTATAATGGATGGTTTGAGAGATGGCAGAAGTTCTGTTCAAGGTGGGGTGGAAATCGTATTTGTGATTCAGGGAGTTTTAGGCTATGGTGATGGGTGGTTTGTGACCAGGGAAGTGTGCTGAGTTGATTTGTGAAGTTGGTTTGTGTGTTTGCTAGCTGTGCTGAGTGCTTCGAAAGCTTTTGCAAGTTTGAGAAAAAATGATAACTATGGCTTGTGGGCAAGATCAGAGTGTGTTGTGTGATGTGTTAGGCTGGGTTTTGTCCATGTATCAAAAAGGGATAGGTCAGAAAGTTGTTGGTGGCCTATGGTGATTGGTATGGGTCTTTGGCCAAAATGTCAACTTGATGTGTACTTGAGGTATGGGCTATGGTGCAAATTGCTTCTTGGCTTGCTTTTGCTCAGTTGAGTTTAAGGAGGTCCATGGAATTGTTTATGAGATGATTCAACAAGTGGTTTATAGTTTGTGTAGTGTTTTGCAAATTGATTCAAGTTTGGTTCCTTTGAGATTTCTTGAAGTTCAAGGCATGAAATGAGATGATTCTTGGGACAATTCTGATTTTTAGAGGTCATGTAATCATGTTGTGAAGAAATTGTACACATTTGAGGTCTTTAGAACACTTGATCAAGTCATTTTGCAAAGTGCCTCTTTGGTAGAAAACTTCAAATTTTGTGATTTTAGCCAACTTTGACAAGCCATAACTTTTGATCCAAAATGAATTAGGTCATGTTCTTGTACTTTTTGAAAAGGGAATGATCCATTATACAACTTTCATGACCAAAGTTTTTTCATTTGAAGCATTTTTGAATCAAAAAGCAAGGGTTGAAAAAGTTTCCCAAAATGGCAATTTCATTAAAAAGTCAACTTTCCCAAAAAGTCAACTTTGCAAAAGACTTGAAATTCTTCAATTTTGTGAACTTCCAACTTCTTCTATGATCAAATAAAGATCATATACAATCAAAATGATGAAGAACACCCTTTGGCTGGGTCATTGGGGGCCTCAGATGCCCTGATTTTGCACTGACTTGCTTGAAAAGTCAACTCTTGATCAGATGACTTCCCCATGGAATTTCTTCATGAAAACTGATATGCATACTCCCTATACCATATAGAGACCAATAGAAACAAGAATGACCAAAATTTTTGGAGTTATGGCCTTTGAAACCAAAACCCTAATTCTAGGTCAACTGTGCAGTCAAACCTGGCTCTGCTTCCATGCCATTCTCAGTTCTTGCGATTCTTTTGACATTCTTGACTTTGGGAGGATGTAATGTGATGCTTGAACATACATGGACCCCTTTGAAGTGATTTATGACCTTTGGGGTGGCTCAAGAAGCTCTTGGATTGCTTAGATCACAAACCCTAGATGCAGATGACTTTGAAACAATGCAGTGAAGCAAATATGCAATATGAGATGCTATGATTGAACTTATGTATATGAAGATATCACAAGCCATGGTGTGAATGGGTGAGGGCAAATTTGGGGTGTTTACAGCTGCCCCTATTCAAGCATGAGTTAGCTGTGCAGGATGTAAGCAACGGCTTATCAGGCCAAACAAGATAACTTGTGATTGAATATCAAAGACAATCCAAAATTTGCACTCACTGAATGAAGAAGAAAAGGGATATAGATTGTAAAGGAAAATAAAGTATATTATAAAGTGTGGGCGACGGAGGATGACCGTCGAGCAGAGGACGACTGCTGGGGAATGAGCAATGACGGGGACGACCGACATGCTGGGAAAAGTGCGGGAAATAAAGCAATGACGGGGACGGCCGACATGCTGGGGATAATAGGGATAATGATGGGGACGGACATCAGGTAAAGCTATAAGATTCTCTGGGGATTAATGAAAAATGATGGGGACGGCCATCAAGTTCAAAAAGTGATGTAAACAACGATGGGGACGGCCATCGGGCTAAAACTGATGAAGGACGATCATCAGGAAAAGGAAAAGGGACCACGACGGGGACGGCCATCGGGTTAAAGAATAAATGAAATAATGATGAGGGACGGTCATCAAAGGTGAAGGACGATCACCTGGCAGGGTACGGCTGCCGAAAATATCGCGACATAGGACGAATGCCGGATAAAAGGTCAACGATGGGGACGACCATCGGACGAGCATGATGAAGGACGATCATCAAGAGGTGAAGGACGATCACCTAGCAGGGGAAGGCTGCTCTCAAGGTTTATCATGACGTAGGACGAACGCCAGATAACAAGATCAACGATGGGGACGGCCATCGGATAAAATGATGAAGGACGATCATCAAAAAGGTGAAGGACGATCACCTAGCAGGGGACGGCTGCTAAATATCACGACATAGGACGAATGTCGGATAGAAAAGGTCGACGATGGGGACGGCCATCGCATGAGCATGATGAAGGACGGTCATCAAGAGGTGAAGGACGATCACCTAGCAGGGGACGGCTGCTCTCAAGGTTTATCATGACATAGGACGAATGTCAGATAGAAAAGAAATTGCTTTGCTGGCGATCTACTGGGGAATAGTAAACACGGACGAGTGTTTATATCCAGGAAATAAAAGGTATAAGTGTTTTGTGTTGTGTATAGATTAAAGATGCGGACGAGCATCCTTAAGACTACGATACGGACGAGTATCGAGTAGAAACAAATACTGACATGTGTTCAGAGATGATGATACGGACGAGTATCAACTGGTTAACAGAGAACACGGATGAGTGTTGAATCTGAGGGGACTCTTCTGGGGAATAGTAGACACAGACGAGTATCTGTATAAGTATGAGTAGTGTATATTTAAGTGTTCAACCTGCTGGGGAGAGTGACACAGACGAGTGTAAAAAAAAAGGAAAGTATAGTATAAACAAATATCTGATATACAAAGTGTTTAGGTTACTGTGCTGGGGAAAGTGACATGGACGGATGTCAAGGAATTGTATATATATGTATCTGTGAGTGCGAGGGGGACGCTTTGGTTTTCCGCTGGGGATATGACACGGACGGGTGCCACAAGGAGTATATACTGATGTTTGTGAACGTAAGGCAACTGCTTTAGCTTTAGCTCTCTGTTGGGGAATCTGGGAGCATCCCGTATATTGTTGATGTATTGTCAATATTCACAAGTGTTTGATGCAGAACATGGCTTATGATTATGCAATATGTTTGATTTTTGTCGTAATGCTCCGTATTAGATGGAATGCTACGCTCTGTGGGGGATATGATGCGAATGCTATGATTATGCAAAGGTACAGATCCGGGATTCGGATCCCGTTGCTGTGAAGATCTCTGGTAGATCTGCTTGAAATGGACATCCCAGCTGGGGATGAGATCATTGGTAGATCCGGTGAGATGTAGCTTCTTGGGGAAATAGGCCAATGATAGACTTATTCCAGTAAACGAAGGACCCAGCTGGGGTTTGTAGAAGCTTTCGTCACTCTGTTGCGATTCCTTCATGCGTTGCTCTTCTGGATAGAGGCTGAAGCTCTGTGGGGAAGTGTTTCCCTGGCTTTTGTATTTAGCTGAGAAAGAGGAACGATTGGCACCTCGGCTGGGGAGAAATAACAAGTGGCAACTCAGCTGGGGAGAAAACACTTTGGGTGCTAAGACTGAGTGAGTGTTGATTTGCCAGCCTGCTGGGATGAAGCTTACACACCCCATGTTGTGCTTTGAGTATCTGCAAATCCTGAAAAGGAAGAGAAACGCACAAGTAATCCTGAGGTATCCCTTACCGGATTCCATCATAGGAGTTTAGACACTCCCGGGGGCAAGTATATTTCCTGCACGCACGTATTATTTTTTTGAAGATAAGCATCTGTATTTATGCAATCAGTTTTTTTTAAAGACATCAGACATTTTTTGCAAATAAAAGAGTACGAGACATCGTGTGACTAAAAATCTGATTTTATTGATTCATGTGCCCTGAATTGGCAAGATACAGTCAAAGAAACATATCCCCTGAAATGAGGAGATTGTTACAAATTGAGAAACAAAATGCTGGCAATGTTGACGACGCTTCAAGGAGCTTCCCTTTTGCTATGACTCGTATGACATTTGACGTTCTTCTCGTCTTACTTTCTGAAGAAGTATGATTCTTAAAGAAGCTTGATCCTTTCGAAGCTTGCCAAGTTGTGAGTAATACAGACGAATTCAGCATGCAGTTGTTCGCTTATTCCCTCATTTTGCATGGATCGCCCTTTCGGGTTTTCAATCCATCGGGATACCCATTTTTGCCTGAGTTGTCCAATGCGGCTTTTCAACTCAGCAGGTGTACATTTTTTTTTGTTTATTTTCCCTTATTTTTGCCCGAGTCTTTTATTCTGTTTTTGACTCGCCGGGATGCCCTATTTTTGCCTGGACTTGCATTCTGTTTTTGTGTCCAGCGGGTCATTTTATGCGAAGTATTTTTTAACTGCATCTGAATTCACAGGGGACGGGAAGTCTTCACCATCCATAGTGCTGAGCATGAGTGCTCCACCCGAGAAAACTTTCTTTACTACAAATGGTCCTTCATAATTCGGAGTCCACTTGCCCCTGTGGTCTGTATGCGGAGGGAGGATTCTTTTCAGCACAAGATCCCCTACTTGGTACTCTCGGTGCCTAACTTTCTAATCGAAGGCTCTCTTCATTCTTTTTTGATACAACTGCCCATGACAGATTGCATCCAATCTTTTCTCTTCAATCAGACTTAGTTGTTTGTATCGGGATCGGACCCATTCTGCTTCGTTCAGCTTAACATCCATCAGTACCCGTAGGGAGGGTAATTCAACTTCAACAGGTATGACTGCTTCCATACCATACACGAGTTGATACGGTGTTGCCCCAGTGGATGTTCTGATTGACGTGCGGTACCCATGCAAGGCAAATGGTAGCATTTCATGCCAGTCTTTGTAGGTGACTACCATCTTCTGCACAATCTTCTTAATATTCTTATTAGCTGCCTCAACAGCGCCATTCATCTTTGGCCTGTAAGGAGAAGAATTATGGTGTTGGATCTTGAAGTCCCGGCACAGTTCTGCCATCATTTTGTTGTTCAGGTTGGAACCATTATCAGTAATGATTCGCTTGGGAACTCCGTATCGACAGATGATATCTCTCTTCAGAAATCTGGCTACCACTTGCCTTGTAACATTTGCATAGGAAGCTGCTTCGACCCACTTGGTAAAATAGTCAATAACAACCAGGATGAATCTGTGGCCGTTCGAAGCAGTCGGTTCAATCTTGCCAATCATGTCAATGCCCCACATAGCAAAGGGCCAGGGTGAAGACATCACATTCAAAGGATTGGGAGGTACATGCACCTTATCCGCATAAATCTGGCATTTATGGCATTTTCTGGCGTAAGCACAACAGTCGGTATCCATTGTGATCCAGTAATATCCTGATCTTAGCAATTTCTTGGCCATTGCATGTCCTCCTGCATGGGTACCAAAGGATCCTTCGTGCACCTCGTGCATTAACAAGTCTGCTTCTGTTCTATCAACGCATCTGAGGAGTACCATATCAAAGTTTCTCTTGTACAGGGAACCATCAGTGTTCAAAAAGAAACTACCAGCAAGCCTTCTTAAAGTCTTCTTATCATTGGAAGATGCCCCAGGTGGGTATGTTTGATCCTCCAAGAAGCACTTAATGTCATGGAACCAAGGCTTATCATCCTTAACAACATCTGCTGCAAACACGTATGCTGGTCTGTCAAGTTTGGACACTGAAATTCGAGGCACAAAGTTGGCAGCTTGAACTTTGATCATGGATGAGATGGTAGCCAGAGCATCTGCAAACTGATTCTCGTCTCGAGGGATATATTCCAGTTTGACTGTTGTAAAGAAAGTCAATAACCTCCTTGTATAATCCCTGTAAGGTATCAGATGATCCTGGTGTGTGTACCATTTGCCGTTGGTTTGATTAACTACCAGAGCTGAATCTCCGAATACAGTCAATGTCTTGATCCTGAGGTCAATGGCTTCCTCAAGACCCATAATGCAAGCTTCGTATTCAGCTTCGTTGTTAGTGCAGTTAAAGGTGAGTTTTGCCGAGAAAGGCATGTGAACTCCCTTAGGTGTAATGAGTACTGCACCAACACCACGACCATTCATGTTAACAGCCCCATCAAACATCATAGTCCATTCTTCCTCAGGGTCAGGCCCTTCAGTGTGGACAGGCTCTTCATGATCTTTTGCTTTTATGAACATGATGTCTTCATCAGGGAAGTCAAATCTCATAGGCTGGTAATCATCAATAGGTTGCTCAGCAAGATATTCAGACAACACACTGCCCTTGATGGCTTTCTGAGATGTGTATTGGATGTCATATTCTGTGAGGATCATTTTCCATCTTGCAACCCGTCCGGTAAGTGCTGGCTTCTCAAAAATATACTTGACTGGGTCCATTTTTGAGATCAATAAGGTAGTGTGGGTCAACATATACTGTCTCAGTCGGCGAGCAGCCCACGCTAAAACGCAGAAAGTTTTCTCGAGCAGTGAATAACGTTGTTCACAGTCGGTAAACTTTTTGCTTAGGTAGTAAATTTCATACTCTTTTCGACCAGACTCGTCATGCTGGCCCAACACACACCCCATTGACTCTTCTAATACTGTCAAGTACATTATCAGAGGTCTTCCTTCAACTGGAGGCATAAGGATTGGAGGCTCTTGTAAATATTCCTTGATTTTGTCAAAGGCCCTTTGGCAGTCTTCGTTCCACCTGACCGTTTGTTCTTTTCTTAACAACTTGAACAAAGGTTCACAGGTTGCCGTAAGGTGAGATATGAACCGTGAAATTTAGTTCAATCTACCTAAGAACCCCCGAACTTCTTTTTCTGACTTTGGTGCAGGCATTTCTTGAATGGCCTTGACTTTATCAGGGTCAACTTCAATCCCTTTTTCACTTACAATAAATCCTAGCAACTTACCAGATCGCACCCCGAATGTGCACTTGTTGGGGTTCAATTTCAGTTGGTACTTCCTCAGACGCTTGAATAACTTCAACAGATTTACCAGGTGGTCTTCTTCTGTGAGGGACTTGGCAATCATGTCATCCACATAACATTCGATTTCTTTATGGATCATGTCATGGAATAATGTCACCATAGCCCGTTGATATGTTGCACCAGCATTCTTCAGTCCGAATGACATCACCTTGTAACAGAACGTGCCCTAGGGTGTGATAAAAGTTGTCTTCTCCATGTCTTCAGGTGACATTTTGATCTGATTGTATCCTGAAAATCCGTCCATGAAGGAGAATACCGAGAACTGAGTCGTATTGTCAACCAGTACATCAATGTGAGGTAAAGGGAAATTATCTTTCGGGCTGGCTCTATTCAGGTCCCGGTAATCCACACACATCCTCACCTTACCGTCTTTCTTAGGCATAGGTACAATATTAGCAACCCACGGCGGATAGCTAGTTACAGCAAGGAACCCGACGTCCCACTGCTTTTGTACCTCTTCTTTGATTTTCAATGCCATGTCTGGGCGAGTACGGCGCAGTTTCTGTTTAACCGACGGGCAATCTTCTCTTAAAGGCAGCTTGTGCATAACAATGTCGGTATCCAACCCTGGCATATCCTGATAAGACCAAGCAAACACATCCACATATTCCTGAAGCAGGTCAATCAGTTGTCTCTTCACTGAGTCTTGTAAGCAAGCCCCGATTTTAACTTCTTTCACATTTTCTTCTGTACCAAGATTAATCGTTTCGACCTCCTCCCGATGAGGAGTGATAACCTTTTCCTCTTGTCTCAACAACCTGGCTAGCTCTTTAGGAAGCTCGTAATCTTCTTCAACCCCTTCATCAGCTTGATTGATTGGATTGTCAAAGTCATACGAAGTCATAGCCGTGCTGTTGTCGGTGCGGTCTGGAAGGCACTCTCTGCAAAGGGTTCAGTTTGTTCATTTTAGTGATTGGTTTTAATCTTGTTAAAAAGAGTGAAATGAAGTTATCATTTTGAAAACATTGCCATTTATTTTTTTTTGTACAAAAAGAAAAATGGAAAAACAGTGAGCGGAAAGGAGAAAAGACTCATTTGCAAAAGATGTCTGATTATCATTGATTGATCTATTTGCACAAAATTACAGATGGCCCGATTACAAAATGAGTCTTGTCATCTTGGGCAAGATGCAAGACTTGATGCATGCTTAAAAAAATACAGGAAATAATAATTACTCTGCAGGAGTAACTCTTATAATTTCCTGGGAAGACCAGTTTGAGATACTGCTCCCCGGGATCCTTGGACGTATCCAACTCTCCAGGTCGCGGTCGCTTTCATCCTCGTCTTCCAAATTGTTCACTGCATCGGGGGCGAGCATACCCCCACTGACAAAATTGGGCTCCTTAGCAGCCTCTGCTTGATCTTGTTGAGTTGGTTTGTAACCCAACCCAAATCTATCCTCCTTCTTCTCTACGGGTAGCAACTTGCCCCAGCCTTAGGCAGTCCCTTCTTCAACAACCTTCCGGGCTTGCTGATAATATGTCATTGAGGTTCCAGGTACAGCGGATGCTTCATTTATGTTCAAGGCCTCAAACCCTTGACTCATAGTTTCGTGAATCTCCCCATCCACCTCAATGTATTTGTATGTAGCCAGATGGCTAACAAAGATATCTTCCTCTCCATAAATAGTAACGACTTGGCCCTCTCACTCGAATTTTAACTTCTGGTGAAGGGTAGACGTAACTGCGCCAGCGGCATGAATCCAAGGTCTACCCAACAAACAGCTGTAGGCCGGCTGAATGTCCATCACGTAGAAGGTCGTTTTGAAAGTCTGTGGGCCAATCATTATAGGCATCTCAATTTCTCCCAGAACTGATCTCTTAGAACCGTCAAAGGCTCTCACTACCAAGTTACTGGGGCGTAATGCCAATCTTTCATACTCCAGCTTCACAAGGGCTTTCTTAGGTAGGACATTGAGGGATGACCCTATGTCCACCAATACATGAGAGAGAACTGCACCCTTACACTCCAAGGTAATGTGCAAAGCCTTGTTGTGACTACGGCCTTCCGTTGTCAAATCAGTGTTGGTAAATCCTAGTCCATGACTAGCGTTGACATTTCCAACTACGGCCTCTAACTGATTGACGGTAATCTCCTCCGGCACATAAGCTGCGTGCAAGACTTTTAATAGTGCGTTCCGATGAGCCTCGGAGCACATCAGCAATGATAAAATGGAGATCTTGGAAGGTGTCTGGTGAAGCTGGTCCACTATCTTGTAATCACTTTTCTTGATGATTCTCATGAATTCATCAACCTCTTGATCAAAAGGGGTTTTCAAAGCTTCTTTAGCAACTTGTTCTTCTTGCACCAGGCTCTTCCCTTTTGCTTTGGCAGCAACTTCTGCTTCAGCAATGGGTCTTGGAATCTGCGGGGCGAAGAGACGTCCGCTTCGAGTGAAGCCTCCGCCTCCCCCCACATTGTCTATTTGTGGTGAAGAAGTTGATGATTCCAAAGTGATTTTCTGTCCTTCGCAGTATAGATCGGAGCCGTAATGCCAGGGGATGGCATTACTGCTTTCATAAGGAACTGGACCAGGCACTGTGATAGTGACTGGACTGATAGCAGCTGCAGAAGGGACCATGATAGTGTGTGGATCATAGTATATTGTAACCGGTGCTCTGATAGGAGTGGCATTTTGTGAGTTGTAGGCAGAATCATTTGCAGGATCATAATAAATTGTAACCGTTGAGACACTTTCATTATTTGTGGTTGATGTTGTAGGAGACACTGTTGGCTGGATGGATGTTGCTGTTGTAGGAGATTCTGAATGAAGGGGTGCTGAAGTTGTAGACGAAATGTTTGTCGATATTTGGTCCGTTGAAGTGACAGACGAAGCATTTGTTGATGAAACTGAATAATTGTTTGGAATAATTGTTGTTGCAGTTGTAGGAGACTCAGAAACTGTTGTTAAGGAGATTGCTGGATTTGTAGGTATTGATGTTGTGATTTGAAGCAAGCCACTCTGGATGAGACCATCTATGCCACTTCTCAAGTTATCACACCCATTTACCGAAATGTTGCAATAAGCACATCCTAGCTCACATCCGGGGAACATTTGACATTCCAGGAGTTGAGCTTTAATCTCTACCAAGGGTGTCCGAATCTGCCCCACACTGGTTATCAGGTAAGACGACTTACCTTCTTCAATAGCATTGATTCTGGGTCCTCCGTGGTTGGGCATAGGGTTCTTACTGACATTTGGTGGGGGTGAAAAGTTTAGAGCTTTGGAATCCACTAGATCCTGTACTTTCATATGCAAAGCTCTGCACTTCTCTGTACTGTGGCCAGGTGCATTTGAGCGAAAAGCACATCTGGCGTTGGCGTCGTAATTTCTAGGCAGACTGGCAGGATCTGGAGGTGCCAATGTCCTTAGCTCAACAAGGTTGAGTTTCAGGAGTTGTGGCAGTAATGTGGCATAAGGCATAGGGATCGGATCAATCACCCTATTGGCCTGAGAAGGTCTCTGTTGAAACGGTCTTTGCTGATTGTTGTTGCTGGTGTTGTTGTTGTTATAATTTCTCTGAGGTGGATACTGAGCTTGTTGCTGGTAGTGGGGTTGTTGCTGTGGTTGATATGCTGGTCGTGGATGAATTGGAGCGGGAATGGTGACAGCTGCCACTGACCTATGAGCATACTGGGGTCTACCCCTGTTGGTATGGATAACATTAGTCTCACCAGTTCTTCTTGGGCCTACAAAAGGCTTTCTTGGGTTGCTGGAGGAGCTTGAACCGTTGTCAGAAATTTTGCCCATCTTTAATAGGCTCTCAATTCTTTCTCCAGCTATAACTACATCTGCGAAGCTGGTGGAAGAAAAGGCAGCTAGCCTATCAATGTATGTCCCTTGGAGGGTGTTCATAAACATGTCAGCCATCTCCCTTTCCGACATGGGTGGTTGGACAGCAGCAGCAAGCTGTCTCCACCTCTGGGCGTACTCCCGAAAGCTTTCTCTGGATGATTGTGACATTCCCATCAGGAGGGTCCTGTTGGGAGCCATATCCAAGTTGTACTGGTATTGTCTAATGAAGGCCTCAGCCAGATCCTTCCAGCACCTGATGGTTGCTCTAGTCAAGTGAGAGTACCATTCCCTTGAAGCTCCTATTAAGCTATCTTCAAAATAAAACATCCATAGCTTTTCATCCATGGTATATGCCTTCAGCCTCCCCAGAAAGGATTGCAAGTGGGTTCGTGGACAGGAAGTTCCGTTGTACTTCTCAAAGCACGGAGGTTTAAACTTGTGGGGAATCCTGACCCCGTCCACTAGACCCATGTCCATAACATCAAAGCCCAGAGAATTTTGCGACTCTAAGGACCTTAATTTATCAGCAATTTCATCTAGCCTTCTGTCATAGGCTTCATCCCCAGCTCCCATCACAACGAACTGATCTTCCTGGGGGTCTTCTTGCAGTACCCTACCTGTAGTAGCATTCCCTTGTACATTAGCAGGGATGTTGATCTCTGGGTGAAGATGAGGGCCATACACAGGTGGGTTGACATGAGGCTGTACTCTCTCGTTGTTGCTTGTTCCACCAGTCCCTAGATGGGGATCTTCCTGAGTCTGCCTCTCTACCAATGCTCTTAATCTTTCTTGGCTCTGTGCCAATCCATTCATCACCTCCATAAACTGAGTCATCTGATTCCTCATTTCCAGTCTCTCATTGGCCATTTGAGTCCTGACCTCTGTAAGGTCCTGTTGTACCTGGTCCATCTGTATACCCGGAAGGTTGTTGCGGGTAGGATATCTGTGTGGACGGTTGAGTGGGAACACCCGACGTCGAGCAATAGTTCCTGAACCACAACAGAGTTAGTAACAAAAACAAAACAAACCTACAAAACAAAACAAAGGTTAGTATGCAATGCAATATGCTTATTTGTCTCCAAGGTATCCGGCTTGGCACTTGGTTTTGACCTTTCCAGACCCCTGAGGAAGATGCTTTTGATGTTGCTTGAAAGAACTCAGATAAAACAAACCAATACATATATTACAAAAAGTGAATGATACATAGTTTGTTTTTTACAATTCATGCCCTCTGAGGGGTCAAAAATACAACATAAAAAGGAAAATTACAATGAAATGAAAGCAACAACAAGCAAAAGTCAGACACCAAGACCAAACTCATCCTCCTGAACTTTCTTTAGAAGTGCTTCAGTCACAGGATCAGCTGGACGCTCTGTGAGGTTCCTGATAAGAAGATTCCTGGTGGCAACAGCTGCAGTTAGCTTCTTGTGTCTGCCCTGGTCCTTTGACCTCTTCACACCAGCCCTAATCTTCAACTTTGAGATCTCCCTCTGGGCTGCTAGCAAGGCTTCTTGTTTCTCCTTTGCATTAGCTTCCAACTGCTCAATCTTGTCCTGAGTCCTCTTATCCTCCTGAGTACGAGCTTCAGTGATTCTGACCCACCTAGCTTGACTCTCTTTCAGATACAAATCAGTCCTGGCCTTTTGGAACTGAGCCTCCTTACAGGCATTCTTCAAGATCTGCTCTCCAGCCCTTGACTTCTTGATGTAGTCTTCTGACTTCTCAATCCTGGCTAGATGCTCCACCTTTAGCTTTTCTAACCTTTCGATGTCCAGACGACCATCACTCCTCTCCCAGAGGGTCTTCTGTAGAGCCTGAGTCAGATTTTCATTCCTCTCTTTCAATTTCTCAAACTCCTCTAAGCTGACAGTGGCAGGAGGTGGTGTTGTGGAGGGTCCAGGTGCATCCTCAATGGTGAAGGGCATCCCAGAAGTTTGTGCCCTGGTATGACACCACTCATAGTACTGAGCTGAGGCCACATTATTGCATCTCCCAAGAATGGCCATTCCTTTGGTCTGGACATTGTCCCAAGCCCAGGATGCTTGCCTAACAATAGCTAGATTAGGCTTAATCTCACAATAAAGGGTTTCAGCCAAGTCTTGTGCTCTAGGAGGGTGGACCAATGCATAGCCCAATTGTCTTTTGAATAACAGAGGGTTGTAGTTGATGCAACCCTTCACTCCTATCAGGGGTACATTGGGGAACTGCCCACAACTAGTAATGATATCCCTGCCCTTGGTGCTTTGAGTGCACCACCTGATGTCATCTGAGGTTAAAGCAATGAGTCTTCTAGCCCAATTCTTTTGCCGGTGAGGATTCAAGAATGCATCAGTCTTGGGCAAATGTTTGAGCAACCAGGTATGGAACAGGGGAGCACAACACCTCACCAACCTTCCTCTCTGCTTTTCATTCCTTTGGTGAACAGAGTAGTAGAAATCTCCCAGTAAGGTGGGCACTGGGTTCCTCAGAATGAAAAGATGGATTGCATTCTTGCTTATAAACTTAGGCTCATCTGCAAATAATATAACCCCATATATGCTAAGGGCTAATAATGCACAGACTGCCTTCCATTCCCCCAAGGAGGCTTTCAGAGTAGCCTGAGAGGTCAAGAAATCCAAATATAAACCAGAGATTCCAGCCTTGGTAGTCATGTTCTGTCCAATCAGAGAGGGTTCCAGATATAGTGCCTTTGCCACTTCTTCATTACTAGGAAAAGCCATCTCAGGGTTGAAAGGGGTACCACCCCTGACAGGTACACCAACCAATGATGAATACTCCTCTAATAAAGGCCCCAACTGAAAATCCTGAAAGGTGAAGCACCTCAGAGGGGGATCATAGAACTGCAGGCAAGTATGAATCAAGCTCCTCTGGGAAGGGTCCAAATCCATAACCACATCAAGGATGCCTCCATAATGTTCTCTGAATAGTGGTATATGGTCTGGAGTTATCAGGGCCTGGACCTTCCTGATGCCAGCCAGCTCAGGCTCAAAGAAATGGTAGGAGATGTTGCTCTTCTTGGGTGCCATGTTGCTGAAGAAAAGCTGAAACAGATGCTGATGATGACTGATACCAGAAGATGGGCCACTGACAGGCTGAGACTGGTGATGCAGGTGACTGAAGCAGGTAGCTGATGAGGATAGCTGAAGTAGATACTAGTGAAGATAGGTCTATGCAGATGAAGGGGTCAAAACCAAGCCAAAATATAGTATGGATACCCTGAAAAACAAATAAGCAAATGTTAAATGATGCAATGATGATGTATGCAAATGATATGCAAGGGTTTGTGATCAAGCTGGATCTGATTATTTGTCTTGATACAGAGCCCATGTATGTCTAAGAAGTCCAGATGGAGGTTCAAAAGTCCAGTAACCAAGGTGGGGGACCCAAATAAAGAGTCACATGTCCAGGGTTAAAATCACAAGAACTGTTCCAAAGTGGAGTACTCTTAATCAAAACAAAGTAACAGGGTATGCTGAGGTCAAGGGTACCTGCAAACCTGTAAACATCCCAACCCCCTCACAGGTGGTGTTCTAAAACAAGGATCCTCAGACTTGGATCAGTTATGAGAAGTGTAAACACTTCCAACCCGGAGGTACAATGTTTACAATAACCATAAAAGATCCTCCTCTAATTCACCTCAATTTCTGAAGGTCAATACTAAAGGTCATCCAGACTTAGCAGGCTTCCCAGATAGCCCTAGCACTACAGGAAATCTGTAGCACAGAGTTCTCAAGAAGAAACCCATGTCTGAACCGTGTTTCATATTCCCGCACCAGACCGAAATGGAATGGGAAAGAACATGAACCACTCTAGCCTAGGTGTCACTCAGGTCCCAGGTATAAGACCTCAACTCTCAATAGAACCCCACACACCAAGGCAACAAAACCAGATCCAGCCAGAATAGTATGATAGTATGATATATGTAAAGCTATAAAGAAAGCAATAAATAACTGTACATAAAGCAGTAAACAAAATAAATATACAAACACAAATGGCACATAACACCCCAGTAAACACAAACCAAACAAGTGCTAGGAGGAACCCACAAAAAGAACCAGAAGCCCTGGTTACAATATAAGGGTCCCCAGCAGAGTCGCCAAGCTGTCGCTCCCAAAAGATGAGACTGGGCTCAAATGAGGTACAGACGCGAACGGTCGGCGAAAGGAGGGTGTGAGAACACACAGGAGTGAACTCACAAGAAAAGAAAAGAGTCTCCAGCTGGGCATTTTTATCCCGGAGGAAAGGTAATGCTGCATAGACCTAGAAAGATATGGATAAGACGGTTGCGAACCAGAGAGACTGAGAAAGGGGGTTGGTTACAACCTGGGAAGGTATTAGCACCCAGATTGTCCGTCGTACTTGACGGGATCCACGCTTAAAAATTTGTGTTTTAAAGGGGTAGTGTCAGTGCAATCAGTGTATAAAATAGCTGGAAAAGGATGCACAGGTGTCAGTGTAAAAGAAAATGATGTGTGATATATACAGTGTCAGTGTAAAGAAACAGGAATAAGATACTCAAGATCATGAGGCTAAAAGAATGATACTGGGAAGAGGGGGAATATACAAATACTTTTGTTCGATAACTGTTAAGTTATGCCTACGTATCCTCTCGTGCAATGAGGAAGTCAGAACACCGTAGTTCGACCCAAAGAGACTGAAAGATGAATTGACCATTGAACTGCTCACTTGTCTATGCTCAAGTATATGACCTGTCTGGCTCAGGTGCAAACTGTCTTGCATTAGACGGAAGAAGCAAGTTCTCGTTTGTGAGTGAATGAGATGAGAAAAGAATCCCGGAGGAGACGATTATTATTTGTTTTTGAGTTTTCAATCTTTTATTGCTTTTTGGGGTTTGTCATAAGTTAATGAGCTTAAGCCTAAACCAATGGGTTAGTAAAACTCATCACATCTTCCCTCTGATTAGGGGTAATGAGAATACCTTAAGTGTGAAGTCAGGGTCTCACACTTAATCACCTTTTGATGTAGGATTAAGATCATTAACCTACTTGTTATTATTTAGATGTTTTTGTTGTTTTTGTTTAGTGTTAAGTAATGAGACTAAGCCATAATCAGGGATTAAACAGACTCATTACACCATCCTAATAGAAGGATGATAGATGAGAATGTTTAAGCTGAGGAAGACTCCTCAACTTAATCCATGATTGGGGATTAACCTCATGACAAAACAAAGCCTTTATTAAGTGGATTTTAGTTAATGGTATGATGAAGAAGTGATTTTTAGGGTTTGTAAGACAACTTGAGGGGGACTTGTCCATTAACACTAGAGTTAGTCCTTCTTAACCAATTAAGGAAGAATTAGAACCCTAATGCAAGGCCCAAGTTACAAGCTTGATGTCTTGATGATTATTAAGATGGATTGATTAAAGGAGTTAAACACATTAAGGGTTTAACACTTAGGATTAAAGTTATACACTCCATCCTAATAGAAGGATGCAGGCATAAGCTTAATCACAAAGCCTTAAAGCCTTTAGGGTTTAGTCCCTGATTGTGAGATGAGAGAAGAAGACTCAATGAGACACAAAGGTAAAATCTAAATGGGGGACTAATCAAAACCCTAATCATTGTCATGCTTGGTTGTTCCTAAGGTTTGTGAGGTTTTCAAGAGACATCTTCAGAGGAACCACCAGGAAGCAGATGAAAGGAGCAAAGAGAAACAAAGTAACTTGCTTCATTTAAGAAGACAAGTCACTTGAGGAAAGAAAGTAAGGAGAAAAAGAAAGGGCAAGCTCAATCTCAAACACAAAACAAAATGCAGCAATGATGCATAAGAGAGATGAAAAGAAATTGTGAGAAATGAAGGCAAATTCACTTCTCAAAGTTGCTTACCACCTGAAAAGTTAGTGAAAGAAATGCAATGCAATGCAAAATGAGATGAAATGGCATGATGCAAATCAAAACCAGAAGCATATATGAGATGATAATGATGCTATGAGATGATGCAAACATGAAACAAGGCATGAGGATGATCACATGAACATATGGATGCAAAAGAAGCATGCTTAGAACCATGAACATACATGAAAATTTATGAAAGGTAAATGACATACAACATGACAAATGAAAGATGAAATGATCAAACATGAATCTAACATGTCTTAAGATGTCTAATGAATCAAATGGATGCATAGAATGTCATGGTAAGTCATGGTATGTAAGCAAATGCAAGATGGATGCAAAAGGAAACCCAAATTAGGGTTTATTATCAATGCACCAAACAAAAACCAAAACCAGAAGCAAACATCAAGATAAAAAATTGAAAATTCATCCAAGGGAACCCTAACCCTACACAAACTCACTGCCCAAAGGAGGGGATCCAATTCTTAACCTAGTGAAAGTTATGAATTTCTTAAGATTTCTAGGGTTTTAAGATACCTTGTCAAGAAAAATGTCAAACAAATTGAAAATGCAAAATCAAATCATGCCAATTTAATCCTATGAACTACATGATATGCAAAACACAATGCAAAAAGAATCAAAGTCCAACTCTTAAAGACTAGGCAGAAATGAATTTTTGAACATTGGATCAAAATAATGCTTTGAAATGAAATTAATTCCATGAAAAATTGTCAAAAGACAACAATATCAAAAAAGAAATTTGGTTTGAGGGTTGGACAATGTTTCTAAATGATTTTAAAGGTTTCATGAATTTTTTGGTGATTTTTAAATACCTAAAAGTATTTTTAATTAATTAATTCTCATTAATTAATTAAAAATAAACTTTTAAATGATTTAAAAATATTTTTAAATGCAAAAAATAAAAATAAAAATGTTTTTGGTTTCTAAAAATTAATAAAAGTTTGTATAAAAATTTTCAGAATTTTTGAAAAGGTTTTACTATTTTTAATAAAATGAAGAAAACAAATGCAATTAAATGAAAAATAAAATGAATTAAAACTGAAAAATGAAAAAGTCAGCAAGATCAATGGCTAGAATTCAAACTCACACGCGCGGAAGTGGACCTGGCGCGCATCTGGACGACCAAAATTCAAATTCACGCAATTAAAACTAAACCCTAATTAATTAGCCCTAATGACTTTCAGGCGACCGGAACACTGTTCCGGTCGTCTTCTCCGGCAAGCCAAATCTCTAACTCTCTCTACACGCAATAAAAATGAAATCTAACTGCCCAGAATTCATCCCCATTCAACACTGAATCAAAACCCCCTAACAAACATCATTTTTCATTCATCAATCAGCCAAATCAAAGCAAAACATTCCTAGGGCAAAAAGTTTCAGAGCATTCATACATCCTAGTTTCTCAACCATTTTCAAAAATAATCATATCCCCATGATCAGGGGAGTGCATAGAAGCATTTAAGAACTTAAAATGGAGTTTCTGGAAAAAAAGGTTTGAGATGGCTACCTGAACTGAAACTTTGGTTTCTGGTACTTTCTGGCTGATTTCTTGCTTTCAATCAACTCCACTGGACCCCCTGAGAAGCTTTCAATGCTTGTTTGAAGTTTGTAATGGATGGTTTGAGAGATGGCAGAAGTTCTGTTCAAGGTGGGGTGGAAATCGTATTTGTGATTCATGGAGTTTTAGGCTATGGTGATGGGTGGTTTGTGACCAGGGAAGTGTGCTGAGTTGATTTGTGAAGTTGGTTTGTGTGTTTGCTAGCTGTGCTGAGTGCTTCGAAAGCTTTTGCAAGTTTGAGCAAAAATGATAACTATTGCTTGTGGGCAAGATCAGAGTGTGTTGTGTGATGTGTTAGGCTGGGTTTTGTCCATGTATCAAAAGGGGATAGGTCAGAAAGTTGTTGGTGGCCTATGGTGATTGGTATGGGTCTTTGGCCAAAATGTCAACTTGATGTGTACTTGAGGTATGGGATATGGTACAACTTGCTTCTTGGCTTACTTTTGCTCAGCTGAGTTTAAGGAGGTCCATGGAATTGTTTATGAGATGATTCAGCAAGTGGTTTATAGTTTGTGTAGTGTTTTGCAAATTGATTCAAGTTTGGTTCCTTTGAGATTTCTTGAAGTTCAAGGCATGAAATGAGATGATTCTTGGGCCAATTCTGATTTTTAGAGGTCATGTAATCATGTTGTGAAGAAATTGTACACATTTGAGGTCTTTAGAACACTTGATCAAGTCATTTTGCAAAGTGCCTCTTTGGTATAAAACTTCAAATTTTGTGATTTTAGCCAACTTTGACAAGCCATAACTTTTGATCCAAAATGAATTAGGTCATGTTCTTGTAATTTTTGAAAAGGGAGTGATCCATTATACAACTTTCATGACCAAAGTTTTTTCATTTGAAGCATTTTTGAATCAAAAAGCAAGGGTTGAAAAAGTTTCCCAAAATGGCAATTTCATTAAAAAGTCAACTTTCCCAAAAAGTCAACTTTGCAAAAGACTTGAAATTCTTCAATTTTGTGAACTTCCAACTTCTTCTATGATCAAATAAAGATCATATACAATCAAAATGATGAAGAACACCCTTTGGCTGGGTCATTGGGGGCCTCAGATGCCCTAATTTTGCACTGACTTGCTTGAAAAGTCAACTCTTGATCAGATGACTTCCCCATGGAATTTCTTCATGAAAATTGATATGAATACTCCCTATACCATATAGAGACCAATAGAAACAAGAATGACCAAAAATTTTGGAGTTATGGCCTTTGAAACCAAAACCCTAATTCTAGGTCAACTGTGCAGTCAAACCTGACTTTGCTTCCATGCCATTCTCAGTTCTTGCGATTCTTTTGACATTCTTGACTTTGGGAGGATATAATGTGATGCTTGAACATACATGGACCCCTTTGAAGTGATTGATGACCTTTGGGGTGGCTCAAGAAGCTCTTGGATTGCTTAGATCACAAACCCTAGATGCAGATGACTTTGAAACAATGCAGTGAAGCAAATATGCAATATGAGATGCTATGATTGAACTTATGTATATGAAGATATCACAAGCCATGGTGTGAATGGGTGAGGGCAAATTTGGGGTGTTTACACCGTACATAAATAAAACGGAAAAATACATAAATTCAAACATGACCATACATAAATAGAACAACTGCAACATTCAACATATCTAGCCTATCAGAACCATCAGGACAACTTCACCTCCGCCTAGCATCATCGAAAGAACACCTGCATCATTGACAATTTTTCTCCATTTCGTCACACCAGACTCCACAACCCGCTTCTCAATTTTAATTATCTTTTCTTTGTGGCCGATCTCTCCTTCTAACCAGCGGGTTAATTCTCTGTGCAAGTGTTTCAAAGTTTGGGGGTTCCATAACAGCATCTTCAGAGGAGGCTTTGTTGCCGAGAAAAATACTAAAGCATTTTTCTTCAAAATATCAAATTTTGGAAGCGGTTCTTCAGATGTTGAGGAAGACGGTGTCGATGCATAACTAGGTGGACGGGGAGAAGCCATGTTGTGAGAGAGGGAGATTGAAAGGAATGAATGAGAGAGGGTTTGTAAGGAAGGAGTGAGATAAATCTGATGTTTATGAGTGAGGCATATATATAGTAAAAAAAATTGCAAACCCTAAACATGCAACATTCCATTTGGCGAATGCATGCATGAATTTACAACTCATTCGCCAAATGGAATGGCGAATTAGGCAAAAATATTTGAATCAAGCCAAACCATTTGGCGAATTCCTATCAAAATGAACTTGTTCTTCACATGATTTGGCGAATTAGTTACCAAACTATGTTAGTTTGGTAATTTTTTTAAAAACTATGTTATTTTGGAAATTTAATTAATAAACTATGTTATCTTAAAAAAAAATCCATATAATCATATCTATCACACTATTATTTTTTGTAACTATTTCAACTAATTTTGATCAATTATATTTAATACTTATTTTTAAATTAAATTTAAGATTTAATAACATTATATTATAGAATTAAATATATTTTTAATCTTTTAAACATAATAATTTTATTTTCATCCTTTTAAATATAATAATTAAATACATTTTTATAGAAACATTAGATTTCCAAAATGTCGAGATATTATAAAAAAATATAAATTTATTTATAATAAAAAATGGAAAGAATATTTTCTTGACAAAATTTAATCTATAATTTATCAAATTTTATTTATAATTAAATATATCACTAATAAAAAAATAAATGAGAGAAATATTTATAAGTAAATATATATTAGACAAAAAAACATAAGTAACATATGAATTAAATGACACTAAAATTATATGTTAATTTAAACAATTCATAATTATCTTATGATCACCAAAACAAAGAAAATAAAATAAAATAGTTAAAAAAAAGTAAACATATTTTAAATAATTTATAAATTCAAACACGAATAAAATATATTTATTTAAAAAATTAAAATATTATTTTCAAATATTATATTATTAGTTGATATTTATAAAACTAAATGATTATATAAATATTTTTATAAATAATATCAAAACAAATTTAATATTTAAGAATATATATATATATATATATATATATATATATATATATATATATATATATATATATATATATATATATATATATATATATATATATATATATATATATATATATATATATATATATATATATATATATATATATATATATATATATATATATCATATCAAGTGAGAGTGATTTTTAAACGAGAGATGAGAGTAGTAAACAACAATCATTATGCTCCAAATATAGGGTACGAGTATTAGTTTGTTACAAACCCCTCTTAAGCTCTAAATAAAAATAAAAATATGTTTTTCTTTTAAAAATAATAAATTTTCTTAATTAAATAATTTTATTTTATTTTATTTTTATATTTTAATTACATTTTAGATAAAAAATGTGTATAACACACGAGTATCCGAATGAACACGGATATTCAAACCTGAATTGGTTCTAATTTACAGGTTATAATATTTATTTTTACAATTAAAAATATAAAAATAACTCAATATTTAAAGTAATAGATGGATTCAAACACGGAAAAAAAATATTCTTTTTTAATTATTTATGTTACTAACATTTTTATTTTAAAATTATTTTTAATTTAAGACACTATTTTTTTAAGATAATATATGAAAAAATGAGCTATATATTTATTTAATTATACTAATTCTTCTAAATATTATTTTTATTTTTTTAAAAACAAATACGCGTTGCCCAACTGGTATCCTCAAATATTTATTATATTATCTTTAATATAAATTATATGTTTTATATTTGTTGATTTTTTTAATTGTATTTATTTTCAAATTTTGAATGTAAATTAATGCGTGTCACCGACGGGTATCAGGGCGGACACACGAATACTTATATAGTAAAGTTTAAAAATTAAAAATATTCTTTGTTTAAAAATTTAAATAATATATGAATCCGAACACGAGCAAAAATTATTTATTTTTATTGCTAATTTTTATTTATACAACACCGAAAAAATTTGTTAAAAGAATTTGTTTTTCTATTTTTTCATTCTAATTACATTTTAGAAAAAAAATTGGCGTAACATATCATTATCTTGCAACCACAAGGGTATCCAGACCATAATTCGTGCGAATGCACCTGTATCTGCACTAAAATTCGTGTGAACGTGAGTTTTTATATATTTTTTTAATAATTAAATAAAACAAAAATAAATATATTTAAAATAATGTCTGAATCCAAACAGACAAAATGTATTTATTTATGTTACTAATATTAATTTTTATAATTAAAATAATATTTATAAATATTATGTTATTAGTTGATTTTTATAAAACTAAATGATTGTACAAATATTTTTATAAATAATGAGAAAAATTAATATTTACATAAAAATACAGTTAATCGTATATATGAAATAATTATATTTATGTTAAAAATATAAATTAAAAAAAAATAGTTTGAAAATAATAACTTGGTTAAATAATTTTTTTTTATTATTATATTTTTTAAACAAATACGTATAACACATCGATATTGTGTGAATACATGAATATTTCATTATTATACAAATATTTTTTTCTCTAATTAATTTATAAATATTTAAACTTATCAAATATATTTTTTTTATAAAAATTCATTTTAAGATAAATACAAGTCACCAACAATTATCCGTGCGAACGGGTATCTTAGAATAAATCTAACATATTCAACTACTAAAATAATTGTTGTCTTTTTTAAGAAAAAAAAGTAGTGAACA
Organism: Lathyrus aphaca; assembly: GCA_963966055.1. Classification (NCBI taxonomy): domain Eukaryota; kingdom Viridiplantae; phylum Streptophyta; class Magnoliopsida; order Fabales; family Fabaceae; genus Lathyrus; species Lathyrus aphaca. The sequence continues at coordinate 458,153,468 of OZ014522.1, read as the reverse complement.
ATATTTTATAATTTGAATGAATAAATATCTAATTTAATGATTTTATTGTAAGTTATTTGTTTACATTAACTTAAACGCTGCCTTATCCAATCCGAAAAAGAAAAAGAAAGGAAAAAGCAACCCGTCGACATAACTAGTCCATTTTACTTTGTCATCACACCATCTTTATTTGTCGGTGAATTATATCCCTTTTTAGCGGTGGAGATTTAACCGCAGCAAGTCGGCACCAACATATTCACCACTAACAGTAACACCATTATAAAACAACTATGAATTCACTCATTAACCACCACGTGTAACAAAAAAGTTATTTTCATCTTATATATATTACTAGATAGATTTATCTACATTACAAGATAGGATCATCAAGATGGAGAAACAAACTGAGAAGGAAACAAAGGCAATAAATGAACCAGTAGCGGGTAAAGAAAGCAGCACTGAAGAGGTTCCATTTAATAAGGACAGTCCTTATCTGAAATACGATAACTTAGAGGATTATAAGAAACAAGGTTACGGTACACAAGGTCACGAAAAACCAACGGAAGGTCGTGGAGCTGGTTCTACAGAAGGACCAACTCTCTCTGGTGCTGATGTTTCTTCTGAGGCTGAGTTCAAAGCTGCTGACGCTGTTAATCGTAAAGCAGTTCCGTAGTTTATGTACTGTCTAGGGCTTCTTAATTTGTGTTTTAATAAGATACTGTGTTTCAGTTTGTATGTTTTCGTTTAGGTTCTCATTGGATCTGGGTTTATTTGATGAGTAAATCGAATCTAAGTCACCATCGTCCAATAGCACCATCTTCCAGATTTCAACAACATGTTTTCTTAAGAAACCCTTGAAGAGTAGCTTGACTTTTTGTTTTCCCTTTTAACTAAAAAATAGCCTAATTACAAAAAATTATAGTTAAATTTTAAGAATTTCATAATAGAAGTACTGGAATTGCTTAGTTTTCATATCTATTTAGCAAGGACTCAACCCGATAAAATAATATTATTCCAATTAGAAGTATTTTGGGATTTATGTGAAGGTCGATATCTCAAAAATTTTGTTTTTATTAAGTTTTTGTTTATATTGAAGCGAGAGTTAAGAGTTCTCGAACTTGAATACAAACAAAACAATTATAATATATTCGATAAAAAAAGATATTGAAATTTAATTGATGAACTTGAATACAAACAAAACAATTATAATATATTCGATAAAAAAAGATATTATAATATATTCGATAAAAAAAGATATTGAAATTTAATTGATGAACTTGAATACAAACAAAACAATTATAATATATTCGATAAAAAAAGATATTGAAATTTAATTGATCTTACGATAGAAAATACAATAGATTTTTACAACAAAATTAGAAATATAATCTATGAAAGACCATTGCTATGTCGACATTTTGATATTCTAAATTACATCAAGGATATTCCAATTGTGATTTTCAAAAATAATATTGTTTCTGATGTATCAAACGTTCCAGCAAACCGTTAACAAAATTATTTCTCATTTCCCAGATTTAATTTTTTGGGATTTATAGAAATTAGAAATTAAACCACCTCAGTAACTATCTTTGAAATACACCTTATTCCCTACAAAATTATCCACAAAATCAATCCACTCTCTAATCTCTCTCTAAACCCTTGAAGGAACGTGTAATTACCATAGAACACTCCACGTTACATCATCAATTGTGGAAGCTGTAGTACATACGCTAGCATGAACATCAATTACAACGCTGACAAAAGTAGCCATTATGCTGGCTGAAGCAACAACTGCGATGGCAACAGTAACAACAACCGTTCACCCAATCCCCCATACCAGCCACAACCACCTCTTTTAATGCCGAAGCCACGAAAGCAATAGGAAAACACTCCTTTAAACTGAAATTTCCCAACCTCTTAAAGTACCAAAAAGAAGAGGTAAAGTCGTTTTCTACCTCGAAGTAGTAATTATTTACAAAAAAAAATCAACCTCTAAATTCTTTTCAATTTTCGCTAAATTATTCCACCACACCGAATTAGAGATAAAATGATTCCCTCCAAAAACCAATTGCGAAATAACATCACCATAACAGACTTTCAATAACCTAAACCAAAGAGAATCCGAACCGTTTAATATCTGTCATTTCCATTTAAGAAGAGCCACATAAAATCTTATATCCTTCTTATCCCTAAACCTCCTTTCTCAATTGGCAAGCACTCCTCCTTGCATCACACCTAATGAATCCATATGTTCCTCCATCCCTCCCCAAAGGAAGTTATTTTGCAAACTTATGATTTCCTTCTCTATCTTAACCGACATCTTATAAAAGGATAATAAAAAATAGAGAGAGAGAGAGAGAGAGAGAGAGCACAATAGCGATTTAAGGAGAGTAATTCTACCACCAATACTGAGAAAATGAATCTTCCAACAAGTTAACCGCATCTTAATTTTGTCAATCAACGACTTCCAAGTAGATATCCTTCTCGGAATAAACCCGATTGGAATGTCAAGGAACTTGAACTTGTCATCCTCCACTTTGCAAGAAAGAAAAGAAGTTGTCGCTTCCAAAAAACAAGGTTTAGAATTAATCCCTATCAACTTACTCTTATGATAGTTAATACCCAAACTCGAAACAACTTCAAAACTTCTAAGCACCGCCTTTAAAGCCTAAATTTGATTCCAACTACATTCCCCAACCAATAATGTATCGTCAGCGAATTGAAGTAAATCCATCGAACGCCCCCTATTGACATCTAATCCACCGTAAACACCGATATCGACCGCCTTATTAATCAAACCCGAAGATAAAAGATCCCCTTGTCTCAAACCTCTTTCCACCCGAAACTCTTTCGTTGGACTACCATTGACAAACACATATATGTTGCTATTCAAAATAAAGAGCTTTATCCATCTCAACCACTTACTACCCAAGCCCATCCTCCTCATCATAAATCTTAGAAAGTTCCAACTTACTTTATCGTAAGCTTTTTAAAAATCCACCTTAAAAAGGATATTACTTTTACCTTCCTTCTTGAAGTAGTCAACCAACTCACTTTCAATAAAAACCCCATCTAGAAGTTGTTTACTCAACACAAAAGCATTTTGACTCTTAATATCAAAGAATCCAACACCAATTTCAATCTACCCGCCAAAAGTTTTGACAAAACTTTATAAAGACAACCCACCAAGAAAATGGGTCTATAGTCATCTAGCCCCGAAGGATTAGGAATCTTCAGAATTAACATAAAAAATACGATGTGATAGCTTTTGATAAAACCAACCCCGAATGGAAACCATTGAAAAAGTTCACGGAGTCATCTTTAAAAAAAGACCAACACTTTCGTATATAAAGCATGAACCCATCGAGCCCTGGGCTTTTCGATCCCTCACAAATCCACATTGCCTCCCTAATCTCACCCTCTAAGAAAGAAACTTCAAGAGATTCACTATCCGCGCTACTAAGGGTGTTAAAAGTAACGCCTTTTAACACGGTTCTCTCCCTATCCTCTTCAATATATTTGTTAGAAAAGTGATCCAAAACGTCATTCTTAACCGAACTAACTTAGTCCAAAATCCTATTAACAGTATTAATGGAACTAATATAATTTCGACGTTTCCTCTCTTTTATTACTCTATGAAAGAATCTACTATTATTATCCCCATCATTATTCCATTTCAACCTTGCCTTTTGAATTAACATGTTCTCTTTAATCTTAAGATTTAGCCAAAACCGACCAGTAGCTTCCTTTCTCTTCCCTAGAATCTCACCCACGTTATTATCGACTACAAAATCTAAAAGCTCATCCGCCTCATTCACCTCCCTAACCCCTTCTTCCACTTCCAAATCAAACTTCCCGAAAACATTAGTATTTCACCACTTAAGTCTATCTTTAATCAATCTCAATTTCTCCTTCAAAACAAGGTCGCTCCTACCAACCATAACTAACTTATTTCATTCCCTTTCGACAAAAGGAATGAAATCTTTGTTCGCAAACCATTCGTTATTGAACTTGAAAGGCTTCGGAACCTAATTTGAACAATCTACCACCAACCAAATCGGGAAGTAATCTGATATATCTCCCAACCTAATCAACTGACCAACTACCCCCATATATTCATAATGATGTCTGAAACAAGGAAACAATCAATTTTACTCATAGCCTTCCCATCTCCATTATACCAGTTGTATCTCTTCCATTTACACGGAACATCAACCAACAAACTTTTATCAATGAATGTGCCAAAATACTTCATCTCAAAATTTCTATTCCAATTAGTCCTTCCTTTTCTTTCAAACTTTTTCTTAACAACATTAAAATCTCCGCCCACTATCCATTCCACATCTGAATGGTTAAGTTTAAAATCCAACAAATAATCCCAAAGATCTCTCTTTTTAGGCATCCGCAAGAAGAATAAACATTCACAAATGTAATAAAAACAACTTCTCCATCTAACCTTGACACCTAAAAATCCTTCCCCTCTGAAACTACACAAGACATATACATCCCCTTCTTTCCACAAAATTAACAAGCCACCAGAGTTGCCTCTAGATTTAGAAAAAGAAAAACTCACCTCTTCATTGCTCCAAAAACTCCTCATAACTCCCTCCTTCAAAGATGAAAGTTTAGTCTCTTGTGATAAAAACATATCCACCTTCCCTCTTTTAATCATTTGGATAATTCTTCTTCTCTTCAAGAAAGAGCCTCCTCCTATAATATTCAAGGATCAAATAATCATTTAATCCCATTGTTGTTCTCCAACGTAGTCAACATTCTTTTCTTAACTTCATTTTCCTTCTCAACAATTCCCTTTAAACAACCATCATTTGGAGTTTTCGATGTTACGCCTAAACTTCCCATAACCTTCCACAACTTCTCCCCCACATTGCAATCTAAATTTTCCTACACCTTCAAATTATTTCTATGAATTTCAGATTCCTCAAATTGTTCTCCGCATATAACCGAAACATCCCTCCTACTGCCAGCAATTTGGCCTATATTAACAATGCCTAAACCTGTCACCACATCTTCCTGTGCCGAGGAAGGACAATGGGCCTTCAAAAGACCTCTTATTTAGGAATCCTCCCTCTTTAAAGCAAAAATTAAATTTGACTCTTTTTGTTCTCCTCCTAACACATGCAGTAGCTACATCCAGAATTCTTGCATTATGGGCTCCCTTATCCAAACTGCATCGGACAATAGATCCAAATGAATAAAAGAGAGAGGTAATGGCAGAAGTACAAGAAACACCACTAAGTTTACTATCAACAAAACTACCCTTCCTCTCCTTCAACAAATTGACGGCTGCATGTAAAGTGCTAGAGGCAGAATTGCAATCAGATGTTGACTTTACAACAGAGAGAAACGCCCCTTTAACCACATCAACTAACCCCTTATTACCACCACACTCATCTTCTTCAGTGTTAAAATCTTTAATCGTGTCATGCTCAACATCCCCCTTGACCTATCAGCCGAATCAGACCACATATCTTCTAATTCAGAAGATACTGAGACGACATTCTTGGATTTAACTAGTTTGTTTAAAATCCTAATCGGTCCATAGGAATCCTCCTTTAGCAGTAATGGAAAAATAACACCGTCGATTTCCACATTTAACATTTCTTGTAAACTATCAACATTCGAAATCTTCACCAAGAATCTCCCGACATCCACATTCGATCCTTTCATCGTGCTCTCATCAACGCATAAAAAGATACCAAATGAATTAGCCAATGAAATGAAAAAAAATCCATGTTTCAACTCTAACCCACATAACTCTCTCGGAATCCACTATCTCCTCCTTCCAAGGTTTGATCTCAAAAAAACATGGCTTCCACCACGATTCACCACTACTAATGAGGTCCATAATACAATATGTATTACAAGAATTTAAAATATCTTACGAAGCCTCCAAGTATCTCACTTGTAAATTTTTTAAAAGATCATTATATCTAGTTATCAAACCATTTATATTAGTTCCATCCATGTTCAATCTCATCCATTCAGAAGGAGGATGAGATCACCTTATTTTCCATTCAAGTCAACTCCATCTTACTATCGAGCAACTCTGCTACCAAAAAATACTCAAGAAAAATTTAGAAATATAATGCCAAAGATTTATAGGTCTAAAAAATTATCATCAACTTGTTCTTTATTTTTCCACTTCCAAAGTGAAAGGTGTAACACCCTTCTACCCCAAAATAAACTATCTAGATTAATATCAGAGTACAACAACAAGAAGGGCATCACATATCTGTCAAAAACATCAATTATTCAATGTCATGTCCCGTAACACGGGTTAATCATCAGACATAATCAAATATAAATTTATTTCGCAGCGGAATCAACTCAATAATCAACTTATCAATATTCTAAAAAAATTAACTCCAATCCATTCAGAGTCAACATCATAAAGTAAAAGAGAATTTTCTCCAAATATCATAATACGAAAACAAGTTTAATAACTAAAACCCCAACCTGATGTTACATGACACAGAGCATGACACAAGACTCCAAAACCACTCCTAAGGTAATAATAGACATGCTCTGAGACTCTGATAAACCCCTCTTGCACTGCAAAGATATTATTTATCATCTGCAAGTTACCCACATAAGAGGCAACATTTCCAAGCAGACAGGGTGAGTAATCATAATTCATTATAAATATACGGGAACATGAAATATGAATAAATCAGCACAAACATATCATACCAACATCAACAACAAAAATTCAGCAACAACACCATCATAAACACATTCCAAAAAGAATGCAAATTCAATCATCATGAAATGCACAATATGCATGTGATACAAATTTCATCGTGAGATGGATACATGATCATTAACCCTCCACCAGGGAGCATACCGTAATCACCGAATCACTTCAATCCACACAATGGGATTGAAGCTACCAAATAGGCCGAAGCCCCATGGAGAATGTCATGAAATGCAATGATGCATTACACCGTAAAAATTCATTGAGAAAGCAATTGTGCATCATTCATTTCATATCCAACAGTTCATACATCAAATAATCATATAATTTCATCTCAATAACTCGTCAAAAGACTCCCCTCATTAACAACTGCAACTCATCAAGACATAACCCAATCCCGGTAAAAATATAAGGTAATTCTAATCGTTTTTCTAAAAACTCAGTTCATAAAATTATTTCATTTTTCTCATTTTCATTCATCAAAATAAAATTTATTTTATGCTCTTTCTGACGCTTCAAACGGAATGCAAATCGGACTTATGGTTTAAAAGATATGAAAATTTAAAGAATTGAAAATTTGCCTTCAATACAGTGTTAACCGGTTAACGCCTGTACGTTTTCAGAAAATACGCTATTTTACAATGGTTAACCGGTTAACCTATAACGTTAACCGGTTAACGCACGTTTTCCAGCAGTTCTCTGCTACTTTATGCAGATTGCACCAAAAACGTCAAAATTTCCCTACGAGTTCCATACCAAATTACTCCAAAATTCCTTTAATTCATCAATCAATTACACACATCAACAAAACAACAAATCATACATCAATCTTATAATTCTAACACATTTTAACTACTCCAATTCATCAAATTATACTCCTAAACTCAACCTAAGTCAAAATCCCCAAAATTCAAGAAACTCATACAAATCTAATCTACTCATACACCAATTCCTATATAATTACAATAGATTATGAAAACTCTACATACCTTAGAGAATTTCACCGATTGACACTCTTCTCTAAGGTTCTTCAAGCTTTCTGACTATGAGCTTCCTTTCCTTCCTTTTCTTCAGAGCTCTTCACCAAAACACGATAGAAATCAGAATTTGATCATGAAATTCCTTTTTACTAAAAACTATCCCAGTTTATGCTTTTCCCATCTTAACCTTACATTTTTCATATAAAGACCACCTTACCTTTTCCTTTAAAATATTTTTAATAATAATACAAAATAGTATAATAATACACCATTTATCCTTATTATATAAAAATACATTTTTCTCCAAAATTCTCCATTTTAATCCAAATTCTCCAATCCTTCTAAATTAATTAAGTAATTAACTAAATAAATAAATTTAGATTTTCGGGGCCTTACAACTCTCCCCTACTTAAATAATTTTCGTCCTCGAAAATTACCTGAAGTAAACAGAGTCGGATGTGACTCCCTCTTCTGATCTTCCTGTTCCCAAGTCCAACTTTCTCCAGCTGCTCCACCCCACAATACCTTCACTAAGGAAATTTCTTTACATCGCTGTTGCTTCAATTCTCTGCCATCAATTCTTACTGGTAAAGCTTCGATTGTCAGATTATCTCTCACCTGAACATCATCTACCTTAATTACATGCGACAGATTCGGAATGTACTTCCTCAACTGCGACACATGGAATACATCATGCAAATTCGCAAATGGCGGTGGTAAAGCCACTTGATAGGCAACCTCTCATATCCTCTGCATAATCTGATATGGACCGACGAAATGTGGAGTGAGCTTTCTAGACTTCAAAGCTCTTCCCACACCAGTCATAGGAGTAACTCTTAAGAACACGTGATCTCCCTCTTGGAACTCAAGTATTTTTCTTCTCTTATCATGATAACTCTTTTGATGACTCTGAGACGTCTTCATCCTTTCTTGAATCATTCTTATCTTCTCAGTTGTTTCTTGGACAATCTTAGGCCTGAGCACTAAAATCTCTCCTGACTCATACCAATACAACAGAGTACGACAACGACTACCATACAACGCTTCATACGGAGCCATTCCAATACTAGCATGAAACTGTTGTTGTAAGTAAACTCAACCAACGACAAATGACTATCCCATTTCCACTCAGGAATATTCAAAGGTTGCATCATACCTGAAGACTTCTGATGTTCAATATTTGACTTCTGACATGTTAAACAAGCATATATAAATTCAACAATATCTCTTTTCATACCCGGCCACCAAAATAACCTGCGTAAATCCTGATACATCTTCGTAGTGCCAGGATGAATACTCAGTCGACTCTTATGTCTCTCTCTTAAAATACTCTTTTTAATTTCAGGAATATCTGGAACACATACTCTATCTCGATACCTCAAAACTCCATCTTCATCAATTCGGAAGTCACCTTCATTACCTTGATCAACCAACATCAATTGATCAACTAATTTCAAATCAGATTTCTGACTCTCACGAATCTCTTCCAAAATCTCACTGGTCAGCCTTAACATACCCATTTTCACACAATCTGTAGTAGTTTCACACAATAGCCTCATGTCTCTGAATTGCTCAATCATTTCCAGTTCTCTCACCATAAGCATCGAAATATGTAACGACTTCCTACTCAAAGCATCAACCATAACATTTGCCTTACCATGATGGTAATTCAAATCAAAATCAATTTTTTTCAATAATTCAAGCCACCGCCTCTGCCTCATATTTAACTCTTTCTGATCAAACAAGTACTTTAAACTTTTGTGATCACTGAATACTTCAAATTTCGAACCAAACAAATAGTGTCTCCAAATCTTAAGCACAAACACCACAACTTCCAACTCTAAGTCGTGAGTAGGATAGTTCCTCTCATGAACTCTTAACTGCCTAGAAGCATAAGCAACCACTTTATTATCCTGCATCAAAACTCCCCCAAGACCCATCTTAGAAGCATCTCAATAAACTAAAAAGGACTCGTCTGGATTCGGTAAAACCAACACTGGTGCAGTCGTTAACCTTTTCTTCAGCTCTATAAAACTATCTTGGCAAGCAGCATCCCACACATACGCTTGATTCTTCCTAGTCAATTGCGTCAACGGTAAAGCTATCTTAGGAAAACCTTCAATGAACTTACGATAGTAACCAGCCAACCCAAGAAAACTACGAATTTCCATAGCCAACTCCGGAGTCTCCCACTGAAATACCACATCAATCTTTGAAGGATCTACAGAAATTCCACCACTATAATTTACATGGTCGAGGAAACTCACTTCCTTTAACCAGAACTCACACTTGGATAATTTAGCAAACAATTGCTTTTCTCTTAACACCTGCAACACAACCTTGAAATGCTCGACATGTTCCTCTTCTGATTTAGAATATACCAAGATATCATCTATGAAAACCACCACGAATTTATCAAGGTAATCATGAAAATCCTATTCATATATTCCATAAACACACCAGGCGCATTAGAAACCCCAAACGGAATCACCGTATACTCTTAATGCCCATATCTCATCTTGAAAGTTGTCTTCGGAATATCATCAACTTTGACTCGAATTTGATGATAACCAGACCTCAGATCAAATTTACTTAATACACAAACACCTACCAATTGATCCATCAAATCATCAATCCTCAGAAGTGGGTACTTATTCTTGATAGTTACTTTATTCAACTGTCGCTAATCGACACACAATCTCATGCTACCATTTTTCTTCTTAACAAGCAACACCGAAGCACCCTAAGGCGAAACACTGGGTCTAATAAACCTCTTCTCTAACAATTCTTCTAGTTGCTTCTTCAATTCATTTAACTCAGAAACATACATTCTATAAGGAGCCATCGAGACAGGACTCGTACCCGGTACTAAGTCAACAGAAAAATCAATTTCACGTTTGGGAGGTAAGTCACTTATATCGTCAGGAAACACATCTTGAAATTCACAAACCACTGGCAACTCTGTACTGACGGTCTTATCATCGACTTGCAACGATGCAAATACCGCAAACATCAAAGCTTTATCTAATAACAATTCATCCACTTGCTTAGCAGATAAGAACATCAAGTCGCCACTCTCGCACAATTCAGGGAACCTCACAGTCTTACTATAACAGTTAATATGAACATAATTGAATTCCAACCAGTTCATACCAAGAATAACATCGATTTGGTGCAAAGGCAGGAACACCAAATCCATCACAAAATTATTCTCATAAATTGTCAGAGGACACTTCAAACAAACAAGCATGGTGGTCACAAAACCATTAGCAGGAGTCTCTAATATCATACTACCATTCATATTAGACAATTTTAAACCCAATCTATTAGCACACTCAAGAGAGATAAATGAATGCGTAGCTCCAGTGTCAATAATATCAATTAAGTCAACATTATTAATAAAACAGATACCTCTAATCGAGTTGTCCTTCTTCAGAGATTCTGAACCAGCTAAAGCAAAAAATCTCCCAGCATTCTGATTAGTAGCCGCAGTCTTCTTTGGTTTCTAGCATTGGGCATTGATATGTCCCTATTCGCCATAATTGTAACAGGTTGGACCCTCATTCAGATAATCACTCAGCTTATGCCCAAGCTTACCACAACGATAACATTTTAGAACTCTGGCGATACACACATCAGCTTTATGACCTGCCTCTCCGCATTTGTGACACTTGAAAGGTACATTAGCATCTCCCCTACTTTGCTTCTTCTCATTTGATGCCTTCTGTTTCCCTTTATCACCGGTAGTTACATAAGGTTTCCCTCTAAACTGACCTTTGTCTTTCTTCTCGCTTAGTTGCTTGTAGTGAGCAGAGTGAGCTCGGATATCCTCATCATAAATATGAATCTTATCCACGAACTCTGCATATTTGTGAATCTGTTGGCATCTAGTTCCCTGCTTGATTTCAGTTCTCAGTCCATTCTCAAACTTAAGGTACTTGGAAAGTTTAGCATCTGCCCTGTTGTAGTGAAGACAAAACTTCACCAGCCTTTCAAATTTGGCAGTATACTCTGCCACCGTCATGTTTCCTTGCTTCAGTTCAAGGAACTCTACCTCCAACTTACCACGATCATCTTCAGGAAAATACTTCTTAAGGAACTCTGCCTTAAACACAATTCAAGTCACCATAACACCCTCATCCTCTAGACGTTGACGGGTATTATCCCACCAATCTTCAGCTTCCTCAGACAACATATGAGTCCCGAATTGTACTTTCTGCGTGTCAGTACACACCATTACTCTGAAAATATTCTCAATCGCCTTGAGTCAATTTTGTGTGCTCGCCAACTCATGAGTTCCTTCAAACATAGGTGGATTATTCCTCTGAAATTTCTCCAAGAAACAGAACTCATCATGCGAATTGTTCCGAGCAGTAGTCCGAGCAAGAGCTGCAATAGCATCAGCGAGAGCACGTGTGTTGTTTCCATCCATTCTGCACAACATTCACCATATCATAAAAGAATAAGTGTTAATAAGTAACGACCTGACAACAGACTGACAACAACAAAACTTGGTCGGACAGACCGACCTGCTCTGATACCACTAATGTAACACCCTTCTACCCCAAAATAAATTATTTAGATAAATATCAGAGTACAACAACAAGAATGGCATCACATGTTTGTCGAAAACATCAATTATTCAATGTCATGTCCCGTAACACGGGTTAATCATCAGACATAATCAAATATAAATTTATTTCGCAGCGGAATCAACTCAATAATCAACTTATCAATATTCTAAAAAAATAAATTCCAATCCATCCAGAGTCAACATCATAAAGTAAAAGATGATTTTCTCCAAATATCATAATACGAAAACAAATTTAATAACTAAAACCCCAACCTGGTGTTACATGACACAGAGCAGGACACGAGACTCCAAAACCACTCTTAAGGTAATGATAGACATGCTCCGAGACACTGATAAACTCCTCTTAAGCTGCAAAGCTATTCTTTATCATCTGCAAGTTACCCACATAAGAGGCAACATTTCCAAGCAGGCAGGGTGAGTAATCATAATTCATTATAAATATACGGAAACATGAAATATGAATAAATCAGCACAAACATATCATACCAACATCAACAACAAAAATTCAGCAACAACACCATCATAAACACATTCCAAAAAGAATGCAAATTCAATCATCATGAAATGCACAATATGCATGTGGTACCAATTTCATCATTAGATGGATACATGACCATCAACCATCCACCAGGGAGCATGCCGTAAACACCGAATCACTTCAATCCACACAATGGGTTTGAAGCTACCAAATAGTCCGGAGCCCCATCGAGAATGTCATGAAATGCAATGATGCGTTACACCGTAAAAATTCATCGAGAAACCAAACGTGCATCATTCATTTCATATCCAGCAGTTCATACATCAAATAATCATATAATTTCATCTCAATAACTCGTCAAAAGCCTCCCCTTATTAGCAACTCTAACTCATCAAGACATAACCCAATCCCGATAAAAATATAAGGTAATTCTAATCGTTTTTCTAAAAACTCAGTTCAGAAAATTATTTCATTTTTCTCATTTTGATTCATCAAAATAAAGTTTATTTTATGCCCTTTCTGACGCTTCAAACGGAATGCAAATCGGACTTACGATTTAAAAGATGTGAATTTTTAAAGAATTGAAAATTTGCCTCCAATATAGTGTTAACCGGTTAACCCATAGCGTTAACCGGTTAATGCTTGTACGTTTTCAGAAAATACACTATTTTGCAATGGTTAACCGGTTAACCTATAACATTAACCAGTTAACACACGTTTTTCAGCAGTTCTCTGCCTCTTTATACAGACTGCAACAAAAACCTCAAAATTTCCCTACGGGTTCCATACTAAATTACTTCAAAATTCCTTCAATTCATCAATCAATTACACACAACAACAAAGCAACAAATCATACATCAATCTTATGATTCTAACACATTTTAACTACTCCAATTCATCAAATTATACTCCTAAACTCAACCTAAGTCTAATACCCCAAAATTCACAAAACTCATACAAATCTTATCTACTAATTAACCAATTCCTATACAATTATAATAGATTATGAAAACTCCCCATACCTTAGAAAATTTCGCCGATTGACACTCTTCTCCAAGGTTCTTCAAGCTTCCTGACTCTGAGTTTCCTCTCCTTCCTTTTCTTTAGAGCTCTTCACCAAAACACAATAGAAATCAGAATTTGATTGTGTAATTCCTTTTTACCAAAAACTATCCCAGTTTATGCTTTTCCCATCTTAACCTTACATTTTTCATATAAAGATCACCTTACCCTTTTCTTTAAAATATTTTTAATAATAATACAAAATATTATAATAATACACCATTTATCCTTATTATATAAAAATACACTTTTCTCCAAAATTCTCCATTTTAATCCAAATTCTCCAATCCTTCTAAATTAATTAAATAATTAACTAAATAATTAAATTTAGATTTTCGGGGCGTTACAAAAGGCAGAAGGTTGTCTACAATTCAAACACAAATTTGTATTCACCCACTCCTTAGTATTACTAGTGAAAAAGAATCTTTCATATTCAAATTAGACACATTAGTCCTAATAGAAAAAGACAAAGGACAATCACGTAAGACATGTATAAGGGATTCCACCTTAGTTCCATATTGACTACAAAAAGGACCTCATAGTTGCATTTTATTTTTCCTCTCCTTGGCCATTTATGCTACCATGATACACCAACCAAATAAAGAACCTTATTCGTTCAGAGACTTTAAGCTTTCATATCAACCTCCAATTATTCTATTCATTTTCCTATCAAAATTACTCAGTAATTTATAAGTTGTTACCACATTTTGAGGAAACAAATGCTTCAAAAGATCCAAATTTCATTGAACACATTGATCCAATAAGTTCTCTAAATGCTAATAATAAGTCATATTTGTAACGCCCCAAATTTATTTAACTATTTTATTCGGATTATTGCGTGTTATTGTGCTTAGAATAATAGATTATCGAATATAATTGTGGTTGAAAAATATATTGTGGTGGATAATTATATTATTATGTGATAAATAAAATAAATGGAATAAAATAGGAGGTGAGTACAAGATGGTCAATTGGTAGAAGTAGTAAGGGTAAAAGTGGAAGATCATAAGTTGGGTCTTAGGGGTTATGTTGGAAATAAGGAAAAAGGAAAAACATAATCGTGTTAGAGGGAACGGGAAGCGATCGTGAAAGTTGTGAAGAGAAGAAGAAGAGGAAATGGCTTAATCGTGAAGAAGAGTTCGCGAAGAAGAAGAAATTCTCAACAAAACCTAAGGTAAGGGTGGGATTCTTCCATCTTAAGGGTTTTATAATGGGAATTGGGTAGGTTGAGGATTAAGGATTGAGGTTGTGGTGGATTGAGGAGGAATTAGGTTGGATTATGTGTTGTTGATTGTTATTAGTTGATAATAGTATGCATTAGATGATGAAATTGATGAATACTATGAATCTTGGCTGTGATTGGTAATGGGTATGATGATTTTCATAGCAGGTTTGAGTGTTGAGAGCAGAGTTGCGATTTGCGAAATTGCAGAGCTCGCTTAGCAAACAGAGTCATGGAGGTCATCGCTTAGCGAGCAGTGACCCTCGCTTAGCGAGCCCTGTAGCGTGGAAAATTAATTTTTAAATTCCGAAAAATTTCTGAAAAAATATTTAATTGCTTAGTAATGTCTAGGAATTGTTGTGGTCTAGTTAAAGGTAGAAAATGGGAGTTATGCACTTAATTGTAGGGATAATTAGTGTAATTTGAATTTAAACATAATTGACGTGTTTGTTAGATTTATTTGTTGTTGTAATAAGATACATATGTTTGTTGGTGGTGTATGCATATGTAATTGTTGTGATTAACGATGTTGTTCCATTTGTGATGGTTTAAGTTGATTTGAGTTGTTGTATGCTAGAATGCATGACGATAATGATAATTGCGATGTTGGTGAATTGTTGTATGAGGAATGATGTTGCGGTGGGTAGTTGGATACAAGTTGTTGTTGTTGTTGAGGTTATATGATGTCATCGTTGCATGTATGCATGTATGTCATTGATGTTGCATGACATGTTGCATAGTTGATTAACATACCAAGGTGGGGTATGGTCATTGTTGTGATGTTGGTACGGTCATGAAATAAAAGACCGTATATGGCCATGAAATAGGGGCCGAGGGTGTGATCATGAAATATGGATCATATTGGACCATGAAAGAGGGGTTGAGAGTTCCGACGGGGACTGGATCTTGAAATAGAGATCGGATATGGTACCATATGCATAAAGTCAATTAGAGTCTTATTGCATGATTGTTGTTGTTATTGTTGTATATGATATTATGGTAGTATATGATGTGTTGCTGATGTAGGTGATATTGTTGAGGTGTGTAATAGTTGTTGTTGAGAAGTGGGGTATTGTTTTCTGATACTTGCTTAATTTCTATTATATTACTCTTTGTGATGTAAGTATATCACTCATTCTGTTTGAATGTTACCCTTATGTTGGTAACATGCAGGTGAGTAGGATAAGCCGAGTGGTGGTCCGTGAAGTCGGTGTACTTCATGTCTTAGGATGTCGGCTTTGATACGTCGCTTTGGGAGTCGGGACGACGCAATTTTTATATGTTATTTCGTTAGAAAACATTTTCTTGTAATTGAAGTTTAATGATGTTGATTTTAAAAATATTCTTGATGCATGTTGAATACTTACTTTTGAAAACGTATCATTGAGCCATTTATGGTGTTTTGTAGTTGATTGTGACACTCGAATAAAAAGTTGAAAATTTTACTCTGATAATTACAAATAATTTCATGGGGTAATTTGGGCGTTACAATGTTGTATCAGAGCCTGATTGGTTCGTCCGACCAAGTAGTTGAGTCGTCGAGTCGTAGAGTCGTTGAGTTGTTATGTTGTTGTTAAGTGTTGAACGTTGTTAATGCGCCATTGTTGTGTTGTTGTTGATTCTAAATTGTTGTTGGGTTGGGTTGTGTGGAAGATTTAGAATGGTTGGGAGGAATGATGTTGCACTTGCCGCTATTATGCAAGCGATGGCACAGGCTGTGCAAAATCCGATGAATGTTGGGAATCGTGAAAGTGAGAGTTCAGGAAGAATGATCCCCCAACATTCAAGGGGAAGTATGATCCGGATGGAGCACATGATTGGCTCAAGGAGATTGAAAGGATCTTCAGAGTTATAGAATGTTCAGAGGGAAGCAAGGTGTCATTGGGCACGCACAGATTGGTATCTGAGGCTGATGATTAGTGGGTTAGCACTTGCCAACGATTGGATGCATCTGGTGAGGCAGTCACCTGGGTTGTGTTCAAAAGATAATTCCTGAGGAAGTATTTTCCTGAAGATGTTCGAGGAAAGAAGGAAGTAAAGTTTTTGGAACTGAAGTAGGGCAATATGTATGTGACTGAGTACGCTGCGAAGTTCATTGATTTGGCAAAGTTTTATCCTCATTATAGTGAAGCAACTGCTGAGTTCTCGAAGTGTGTTAAATTCGAGAATGGTTTAAGGCCTGAGATTAAACAGGCGATTGATTATTAGAGAATATGTAGGTTTTCGAATCTGGTGGATTGTTGTAGAATCTTTGAAGAAGACAGTAAGGCTCGATCTGAGCACTTCAAAGGTTTAGCTGAGAAAAGAGGTAAGCAACAAGTGAATGGTAGAAAACCTTATGCAGCTCCTGCTGATAAGGGTAAGCAGAAATAGAATGAGGGAAAAAGGTCAAGTGGGGGAGGTGCTCCTACTTCGCTTAAGTGCTATAGGTATGGTGAGACAGGTCATCGTGTCAGTGAGTGCACGAGTAACATGATGAAGTGTTTCAAGTGTGGTCAGCCTGGACACTTGATTGCTGAATGCAAAGCAAATTTGGTTACCTGCTACAACTGTGGGGAGCAGGGTCATATCGGTACGCATTGTTAGAAGCCCACTAAAACTTCAACTGAAGGAAAGGTGTTCGCTTTGACAGGGACACAGACTTCCAGCGAGGATCGTTTGATCAGAGGTATTTGTCATATTAATAGTATTTCGCTAATTGCTATGATTGACACTGGTGCGACACACTATTTTCTTTCTCTTGATTGTGTGAGGAAATTAGGACTTGTTGTGTCTTCGATGCAAGGGGAGATGGTTATCGAGACTCCTGCTGATTGGTCATTAACTACTTCTCTTGTATGTCTGAATTGTCCGTTATCGATCTATGATAAGAACTTTGGTGTAGATTTGATTTGTTAGCCATTGATAGGTATGTATGTGATTTTAGGTATGAATTGGTTGGAGTACAACCATGTTCATATTAATTGCTTTAGTAAGTCGGTTCGGTTTCTTACTCCTAGTGAAAAGGAAGAAGAATCTGTTTATTTGTCTGCTCGAGAGTTGAAAGAGCTTATGGATGAAGAAGCGCAAGTTTTTGCGTTTTTTTCATCATTATAGGTGGAGAATGATATGGCTATTAGTGAATTGCAAGTGGTGATGGATTTCCCGGAAGTATTTCCAGATGATGTTGTGGTTGTGTTTCCAGAGAGAGAGAGGTGGTTTTTAGTATTGATCTTGTGCCAGGAACGAGACCTACTTCGATGGCACCATATTGTATGTCGGCTTCCGAGTTATTTGAGTCGAAGAAATAGCTAGAGGAACTGTTAGAAAAGAAATTTGTGAGACCGAGTGTATCGCCATGGGGAGCACCAGTATTGTTAGTGAGGAAGAAGGATGGTAGCATGAGGTTGTGTATTGATTACAGACAACTAAATAGGATGACAATTAAGAATAAGTATCCACTTCTGAGGAGGGACAATATGATGGATCAGTTGGTTGGTGCTCGTGTGTTCAGTAAGATCGATTTACAATCGGGTTATCATCAGATAAGAGTGAAGGATGAGGATATTCAGAAGATTGCTTTTAGGACTTGGTATGGACACTATGAATATGTTGTGATGCCCTTTGGAGTTACTAATGCACCTGGTGTATTCATGGAATATATGAATTGGATTTTCCATGAGTATTTGGATCAATTTATTGTTGTGTTTATAGACGACATTTTGATTTACTCTAAGTCAGAAGAAGAATATGTTGAACATTTGAAAATTGTGTTGCAAGTGTTGAAATAGAAGAAGCTTTATGCGAAACTGTCGAAGTGTGTATTCTGGTTGAAAGAGGTTAGTTTTATGAGTCATGTGATTTCGGAACAAGGGATTGATGTGGATCAGTCCAAAGTAGATGCAATGTTACAATGGGAGACTTCGAAGTTAGTGACAGAGATTATAAGTTTCTTAGGATTGGCCGATTATTATCAGAGGTTTATTGAGGGGTTTTCAAAGTTGGCACTTTGATCTAATTAACTTGTAAGAACAAGACGTTTGTGTGGGATTCTCAGTGTGAGAAGAGTTTTATTGAGTTGAAGAAGAAGTTGACTACTGCACCAGTTTTGATTTTTCCGAAAGTGGATGAACCATTCGTGGTTTATTGTGATACTTCTTTGATGGGTTTAGATGGAATATTGATGTAAGATAGTCAGGTTGTGGCGTATGCTTTGCGTCAGTTAAGGGTTAAAGAGAGGAATTATCCTACTCACGATTTGGAGTTGGCAGTTGTGGTTTTTGTCTTAAAGATTTGGAGACATTACTTGTATGGTTCGAGGTTTGAAGTTTATTGTGATCATAAGAGTTTGAAATATCTATTTGATCAGAAAGAGCTGAATATGAGATAGAGACGTTGGTTAGAATTCCTGAAGGATTATGACTTTAGTTTGAATTATCATCCAGGTAAGGCTAATGTTGTAGCTGATGCCTTAAGTCAGAAGACATTGCATATGTCGGCAATGATGGCTTGAGAGTTGGAGTTGATTGAGAAATTTAGAGATATGAGCTTGGTTTACGAACAGACACCTCATAGTGTGATGTTGGGAATAGTGAAGGTTAATAATGATTTTCTTGATCATGCTCCAGAGAGTCAGAGATCAGATGTGAAACTGATGGACTTGATGGTTAATGATGAACGAGTTAGAAATGATGATTTCCGGGTTGATGAACAGAGAGTACTTAGATTTTGAGATTGTATTTGTATTCCTGATGATCTTGATTTAAAGAGATTGATTCTTGAGGAAGGTCATAGGAGTGGCTTTAGTATTCATCCAGGAGCGACGAAAATGTATCAGGATTTGAAGAAGATATTTTGGTGGCCTGGTATGAAACCAGATATGGCTCAGTTTGTGTATGCGTGTTTGACTTGTCAGAAGTCAAAAGTGGAACATCAGAAACCTGCTGGTTTGATGCAACTATTGGATATACCCAAGTGGAAATGGGATAGCGTATCAATGGATTTTGTTACGAGGTTACCTACTACTCCAAGAGGACATGATGCCATTTGGGTGATTGTTGATCGATTGACGAAGTCAGCTCATTTTATACCGATTGGTATAACTCACTCCTTGCAGAGATTGGAAGAGATATATGTTGGTGTAATTGTGAATTTGCATGGGATACCTTTGAACATTATGTCGGATAGAGATCCGAGGTTTACTTTGAGGTTTTGGGAGAGTTTGCAAGAGGCATTAGGTTCGAATATGTAGTTGAGTTCCGCTTATCATCCTCAAACTGATGGACAGACAGAGAGGATGATACAATCCTTGGAGGATTTGTTGAGGGCTTGTGTACTTGAACAAGGAGGTTCTTGGGATAGTCGCTTGCCATTGATTGAGTTTACGTATAATAATAGTTATCATTCCAGTATCGGAATGACATCGTTTGAGGCTTTGTATGGCCAAAGATGTAGAACACCTTTCTGTTGGCATGAGTCGGGTGAGAGTGTTGTACTTATACCTGATATTGTGCAACAGACTACTGAGAGGGTGAAGTTGATTCGAGATAAGATGAAGACTTCACAGAGTAGGAAGAAGATTTACCATGATAAGACAAGACAAGATCTTGAGTTTCAAGAAGGAGATCATGTCTTTTTGAGGGTTACTCCGGTGACCGGTGTGGGAAGAGATTTGAAGTCGAGGAAGCTTACTCCTAAGTTTATTGGGTTGTATCAGATTTCGGCGAGAGTTGGACCTGTTACTTATAGAGTGGCGTTGCCACCGAGATTGTCAAATATGCATGACGTGTTTCATGTGTCACAACTTCAGAAGTATGTTCCAGATCTGTCGCATGTGATACCAATGGATGAAGTTGAAGTAAGAGATCATCTTACAGTTGAAGCAATACCAGAAAGAATTGATGATTGGGAGGTAAAGTAGTTGAGAGGCAATGAGATTGTCCTTGTGTGAGTGGTTTGTGGAGGAGCATCCGGTGGGAATATGACTTGGGAATTGGAAAGCAGGATGCGAGATTCATATCCGAATCTTTTTGCTTGAGGTAAGTTTTCAAGGAAGAAAACCTTTTTAAGTGGGGGAGAGTTGTAACGCCCCAAATTTATTTAACTATTTTATTTGGATTATTGCATGTTGTTGTGCTTAGAATAATAGATTATCGAATATAATTGTGGTTAAAAATTATATTGTGGTGGATAATTGTATTATTATGTAATAAATAAAATAAATGGAATAAAATAGGAGGCGAGGACAAGGTGGTCAATTGGTAGAAGTAGTAAGGGTAAAAGGGGAAGATCATAAGTTGGGTCTTATGGGTTATGTTGGAAATAAGGAAAAAGGGAAACCATAATTGTGTTAGAGGGAACGAGAAGCGATCGTGAAATTTATGAAGAGGAGAAGAAGAGGAAATGGCTTAATCGCGAAGAAGAAGAAATTCTCAACAAAACCTAAGGTAAGGGTGGGATTCTTCCATCTTAAGGGTTTTATAATGGGAATTGGGTAGGTTGAGGATTATGGATTGAGGTTGTGGTGGATTGAGGAGGAATTAGGTTGGATTATGTGTTGTTGATTGTTATTAGTTGATAATTGGATGAATTAGATGATGAAATTGATGAATACTGTGAATTCTGGTTGTGATTGGTGATAGGTATGATGATTTTCATAGTAGGTTTGAGTACTGAGAGTAGAGCTGTGATTTGCAAAATCGCAGAGCTCGCTTAGCAAGCAAAGTCAGGGAGTTCTTCGCTTAGCGATAAGTGACCCTCACTTAGCGAGCCTTGTAGCGTGGAAAATTAATTTTTAAATTCCGAAAAATTTCTGAAAAAATATTTAATTGCTTAGTAATGTCTAGGAATCGGTGTGGTGTAGTTAAAGGTAGAAAAGGGGAGTTATGCACTTTATTGTAGGGATAATTAGTGTAATTTGAATTTAAACATAATTGACGTGTTTGTTGGATTTATTTGTTGTTGTAATAAGATACATATGTTTGTTGGTGGTGTATGTATATATAATTGTTGTGATTAATGATGTTGCTCCGTTTGTGATTGTTTAAGTTGATTTGAGTGGTTGTATGCTAGAATGCATGATGATAATGATAATTGCAATGTTGATGAATTGTTGTATGAGGAATGGTGTTGCGGTGGGTAGTTGGATATAAGTTGTTTTTGTTGAGGTTATATGATGTCATCGTTGCATGTATGCATGTATGTCATTGATGTTTCATGACATGTTGCATAGTTGAATAACATACTAAGGTGGGGTATGGTCATTGTTGTGATGTTGGTGCGTTCATGAAATAAGGATCGTATGTGGCCATGAAATAGGGGTTGAGGGTGTGATCATGAAATAAGGATCATATTGGACCATGAAAGAGGGTTCAAGAGTTCCGACGGGGTCTGGATCTTGAAATAGAGACCGGATATGGTACCGCATGCATAGAGTCAAGTAGAGTATTATTGCATGATTGTTGTTGTTGTTGTTGTTGTTGTTGTATATGATATTGTGGTAGTATATGATATGTTGTTGAGGTGTGTGATAGTTGTTGTTGAGAAGTAGGGTATTGTTTTCTGATACTTGCTTAATTTCTATTATATTACTCTTTGTGATGTAAGTATCTTACCCCTTCTGTTTGAATGTTAACCTTATGTTGGTAACGTGCAGGTGAGTAGGATAAGCCAAGTCGTGGTCTGTGAAGTCGGTGTACTTCACATCTCAGGGTGTCGGCTCTGATACGTCGCTTTGGGAGTCGGGACAACACAATTTTTATCTGTTATTTCGTTTAGATAACATTTGCTTGCAATTGAAATTTAATGATGTTGATTTTAAAAATATTTCCGCTGCATGTTGAATACTTACTTTTGAAAACGTATCATTGAGGCATTTATGGTGTTTTGAAGTTGATTGTGATACTCAAATAAAAAGTTGAAAATTTTACTCTGATAATTACAAATAATTTCGTGCGGTAATTTGAGTGTTACAATATTGACACCATCTATATTAGTATCCATCAACCTAGTTCAACCCAACAATGTGACCAAACATCTATATTGGTAGTGTCTCCTATAGTCTAATTTGAAAACTGAGCAAATTTAGGTCACAAGTTATCGAGATTCTTCCATAAACTTTAATCATTTGCCTTAATAATCACATCCTCATAATCAACATTGTTCCTTATATATTTATAACAAATAAACTTCACAACAAAGAGATTGTTCACTACTGCTAATGGCCCAAACAAGGTTCAAAAGGCATACATTATTCATAACATCCAGTCGTGTTGGGTGAGAATATGAAGTAGAGAAACAATCTAGAATGGGGGTGAATAGACCCTTTTAAAATTGTTAACCTATTTTAAACTTTTTTTATAAAGGTTTTCAAAATTAAATTAAGAGTTTGCGTTGCGGAAACCGATTTGCGAAAATAGAGATGTTATGCTTATCTTGGAAGGAATCACAAATGAAATTATACTACAATTCACAATTATACTTAGATTTTTCAAAGACAATAATATAAAGTAACAATCTATTATTGAATTGACAATTTGAAAATTATATAAGATATGTTATTTACAAAGTTCAATTTCTATAGTTCTCTTACACCACATTTTGTAGATTTTAATTAACACTAAAACATAAAAAGGTTCCATTCTAATAAAACCTACACTTATGTAATTAATCGCTACCAACATGGATTAATGATAAACTACACTAAGAAACAATTATCTATACATGCAATAACCTATGAACATTAAAATGCAAGAGAGAGAGAGAGAGAGAGAGAGAGAGTATACCAGGATGTATAATGATTTGACTCTATCGTCCTCACAGGAGCCTACTCCACTCTCCAGTGGTTTCCCATTCAAAGCTGTTATCCCCCTATGTTTTGCCAAATATTACACGAGTTTATACAATCATAGTATCCACAATAATGCTGAGAAAATAAATCTCATATCTGGATCATGAATTATGTACAACCTTGATGTCGAACTCACTACGAAATATTTGCTCGATTCCCGCTTCTTAAATCTTCTCGCTTCACCAATCTGCTCCAAGTCTTTGTATGTGGTAATCCCCTTAATCCCACTCATTTCTTGAGAGATAAATTGTCCAAAGTTTGATAAGAACTCCTACCCTTATATAGGCTTCCATATAACACTATCATGTTTATCCATAAGATAATTTCCTCCTTCTTTTCACAAGAATTTATCACCGCTAGTCACAAAAACCACAAACTTGCAAGCCTATTGAAAATCTTAACACAATCTTCAAAGAAACGTTAGTTCCAAGACAAGTATTCCTCAACAATCACAAATATTTTCAATCAAGATTTGAATCCTTTAAATAGTGAACAAAACAAGAGGTTAAATATGGAAGATTTTTTTTTCAAGTGCTTTGGGTTTTCAAAGATGGAAGTTGTTATCAAGTATTTACATACATTGTTATGAAAGATGTGAAATGCTAAGATATTTATAGGTGTTGGAGATTAAGCACAAAAATATATGAAAAATTGTCGTTTGATTCGAGTAAAAAACATTTGTTGATTTGAGTCAAGTGAACAAGTTGAGTGAAAAAAGATCAACATAAAAGAAAGGGTTAATTGCACAATCCCCCCTGCAATGTAGGCGAGTTTTGTTTTACCCCCTTTAATTTATTTATTTCTTAAATGCTCACCTTATAATATTTTTTTGAATTACCCCCATAAGCATACAATTTTAACATTGAATCTGGGGGGTAAATCAATTTTTTTACAGGGGGTAATTTTTTCATTTAGGGGGCAAAAGACTTAGTGTTTTAAAATTTCAAGGGGGCATTTAAAAAATAAATAAATTAAAGGGGGGTAAACCGAAACTCGCCTATATTGCAGAGGCGATTGTGCATTTAACCCTAAAAGAAATGATCCATTTCCTATGATTCGAGTCAAGTTATAAATGTGATTTGATGAAAGGTCATGATTCGAGTCATGTAGAAATTTTGATTCGAATCAAATTAGTGTTTATGTTGAAAATTGGTAAACAACCGTTGATCTTCCAAATAGAAAAGTTTTAGTTACTCATAAGACCCACCAGATTGATCCTAGGATATGTGCTAATTGATTTCTTATAGTGTCTGGAAAAACGATGAACACTTCTACATCGCTCATGATTAAAGTAGTTTATTTTCAAAATGTAAGTAGAATTGAATGCTAATAAACAAAGATCGAAAGAGCAGTAAAATGCATAAAATAACTTGTGAAAATAAAAGATAAAATCTTGATTAAAAAGACTTATTAAATTGAATTGAATGTAAAAATGGTGTTACATCAACGTACCTTTCTCACACACTTGTTTCTCTACACTAATACTTTGAGCAACTTGAGTAATTTGTACACAATTGAACACACATGAAATCTCATCATAAAGACCTCTTATATCGAAAATAACTGCCTATAATGACCTTCAAACTAGAACAATATAAGTGTTGTTCTGCATGTCTTCGATCTTTGAATGCGTTCCACGTGTCTCCTTTTAAACTGGATAAGAACAAAAATTCCATTCTTTATTTGAATTTGAAATCTTTGTTGAAACACCCTCAACAATGTCTCTGTCGAATCAAATCTTCAACTTTAGAAAATATTTTTTAAGTCCATATAATATCGCACTCATATTATCTCCCTCTTCTACAAAGACTCTTTTGACTAGACTGCATAATAACTCTTTTGTCAAAGCCTTTCAATATTTCACAAAAATCTTCTTTCCTTGAATATTTCTTACAATCCAAACTAGACTTAGAATTAGGAGCTAACAATTAGATAGTGGCTAATAGGAAAATGTGAGAAACTACATGATTCGAGTCATGTTTAAATGGTGATTCAAATCAAACTGAGCAAAGGCTAACACAAATTGTATGATTAAAATCAGGTGCAAATAGTAATTCGAGTCACATTGTTGCATGATTTTAATTAAGTGAAAGATGTGATTCAATTCACAGACATGAAACTTTCCTATTTTTCTTACTTTGATTTGATTCGAGTCATGGTTTGTGAGTGATTCAAGTCACACATGAAATCTTCATTTTTCTAGTTTTTCAAAATGTTTTGAGATTCCACTTCCCACATAACTTGAACCAATATCAAATATGGTTCTTAAAGGTGCAAGAAAAACAAGAAAATGGGGTTTGAATTGGGTTTATGGATTTACAACTTTTTGCCACCCAATGTATCAAACAACAAAGATAATGAAAAAGATAAAAATACAAGTATTTTTATACTAGTTCGTTGTGAACGAAGTTAAGTTCAGTCCACCCGTCTGAGTGATTTTGCCTTCAAAAAGGACTTAATCCAATAATTAAACTGATTATACATAGGGTTGTAAATTGATATTCATGGGGACAGATACTATAATATCCGTACCCGCCTCGTTAGATAAAAATGATATCCATATCCACCTCATATCCATGCGAATATCTGTTAAGCGGGTAATCCGCAGGTTTAACGGTATCCGCGAATATTTACAGATATCCATGGATAATATTTTTCAAAAAAAATATTTTTTTTTTAAAAAAAAAATTTTAAAATTCTTTTAAAGACACAAAAAGTTATTACTATATAACATTCATACATTTGCTCTTAATTTAACAGCGAAAGACCAAGGAGTAAGAAGAAGACATTGGTTTGACAGATGAATAACGACACTAGTTGGTTGGAAAGTGAAATTGTTGAATTGAGGTATGTAATATTGAATAGTTTAAATATGAAATGGCTAATAGAATTTGAATGAAATGTCAAAAAGTTTTCTTAAAAGAAAATTTAAAAAAAAAGTAAGAAATATAAGAAGACTAATTTTATATTGATGAAAAAAAAAGGTATAATAAACTAATAATATTTAAATGATTTTTATAATTTATTAACGGATATGGATATCCGCGGGTACGAATATCATTAAACCCATATCCATATCCATTAAAAAATGGATATTTAAATATCCATTTATTTTATCTGTGGATATCCATAAAGTTATCCGCCCTATATCCGTGACAGATTTTATCCGCGGATATTCACGGGTACGAATAATTTTGCCATCCCTAATTATACATAGGGATGACAAAATTATCCATACCCGTAGATATCCGCGGATAAAATTCGTCACGAATATGGGGCAGATAACTTAATAGATATCCACGGATAAAATATATGGATATTTAAATATCAGTTTGTTAATGAATATGGATACGAATTTAATAATATTCGTACCCGCAGATATCCATATCCGTTAATAAATTATTTAAATAGTATTAGTTTATTATACCTTATTTTTTCATCTATAAAAAATTAGTCTTATATTTCTTTTTTTTAAAATTTTATTTTAAGAAAACCTTTCACATTTAATTCAAATTCTATTAGCCATTTCATATTTAAACTCTTGAATACTTCATACCTCAATTCAACAATTTAACTTTCCAACCAACAAGGGTCGTCATTCCTCTGTCGAACCAATGTCTCATTCCTACATCTCAGTTGTTCGCTGTTAAATTAAGAGAGAATTGTATGGATGCTATATGATAATAACTTTTTGTGTCTTTAAAAGAATTTAAAAATATTTTTTTTTAAAAATATTATCCATGGATATCTGTAAATATCTGCGGATACCGTTAAACCCGCGGATTACCCGCTTAACGGATACCCGCATGGATAAGGGCGAATACAAATATCATTTTTACCTAATGGGGCGGATACATATATCATAGTATGCGTCCTCATGGATATCCATTTACATCCCTATACAAATTAAAGACTAATAATCTAAGACTTCTAAAGAATTTTGACTATACCCTAGTCTCTCAAAGAATTACAACTCAAAGACTAACTATCAATGACCTACAGAGAATTCTGACTACACTTAGTCTCTAAAGAAAATTAACCAAAGTTAATATGATAGATATTTGTGTTTACAAGATGTTTCAATAAGAAGATACACAAGTTTAAATAAATATTACACTTAACAAATATATTCAAAGAGTTTATGTTCTAAGTGTATAAGTGTGAGAAATACTTCTTATTTTCCTCTATTCATGAATCCTGAGTGTAAGCGTTGATGTTTGTTCATTGCGTGTATTTATTTCAATCTTCAAAGACCTCTATATAAAAGGAAATAGATTCGTTGGAAGGTGAAGATGGAAAATCCTCTATGTGAAAGTTGCATGAAGGTAACTTAATATGTAACAATAGAGTATCGCTTGTAGCAAAGAGTTGGTGATGATGGGACGTGAGAAACTTATTTAGTACAAATTACAATACTTTACATACAAAGTAGATTTGCTTTTGAAATTTTGTCGCATCAATCAATGTTGACCTTTTCATATATATCTTCTAGTCAGAGGCTTCTTAAGCAAGTGGATTGAAGCTTTAGTTGATTTCAAAGTCTATCTTCAGAACTTGGTGAAACTTCAGAGTCTTTGGAAAACTAGGTTGTGAGACTTTCAATAATAGGTAGTCAAAGCCTTTATCATATACTGTCTAGATGGTTTTTCTTCATAAACGTTGACTTGATACTTCATACTGACCTTATAAATCAGAGTTTGAATTGTTTGAAAAACACACTTTTATCATTTGGTTCAGAGTCTGGACATCTTTAGAGTAAGATTCTGTATCCAATTTTCTGCACGTTTAACAAAATAGTTGAAGTACAAAATTGTTCTCTACACTTTGTTAACATCAAAACTTAAGGATAGTTGTATAATTAAACTTGTTCCAACAATTTCCCCCTATTGATGATCACAAATCCACGTATTTTGATAAATTGTTATCACTAGGATAATTATTGCTATAAAAAATCATAGATAGGTTAGTAAGCTCACCCATGAGTTTTTTATTTTAACATAGTTGATAGTTTCTTCATCGTGATGTTCGTAAGCTCCCTCGGTTACTTATCATGTTTTCTCAGTTTCTTCAGTGAGAGGTTTGTACGCCCCCCTGAGTTGAGACTTAGAAAAACTAAATTGTTATTTAGATGATTTTACCATGTTTATTTTTATTAATGGTTACAAGATATATCAAAATCATATTCATTTTCTCCCTATTTGTCATCAATAAAAAAGATAAAAGCATAACAGATGGTAAATGCATAATAAGGAGTAAATACAAGAGAAAAGATAAAGAATTTTTCATTGAAGAAAAAAATAATACAAAAGATAATAAAAAACAAGAAGAAAAAAATAAAAAATAAAACCAGGGAAAGGAGAAACTGATGAGGAGGGAATCCAACACTATAGGGTCCCAAGCTACTTCGAGCCTCTGACTCCAGCTGGTCTCCAGAGCCTTCATTAACCTAGCCTCCTGCATATTTTCAACAATACCTTGTTGAAAGAAAAGTTCATAAAATACTCATCCAAAATATATGAGAGAAGATACTCCTTCGCGAGAGGAAATAACCGTTATCCTCAAGAAGTTGAAGAATGTGAGGGCAAGTTTAACCCTAGTCATCGACAAGATGAAAAAGATAATATGCTTGTCGACTTTAGTGAGTGTTTCAAGTGCATTTTCTCGTGGCTGAAAGTTTGACACTAGTAGTTGATGCCAGATCTTTGCCATGGGAAGAAGAGAGGAGACACCTGCCAAATTGTTCCTGGTATCATGGGTCTTATTCGAGGTTTTGTCAAGGAATGGACTTGTCCTTGGTTACATGTGCATATGAACCCCAACCTCCCCGCACACGATTTCCTTAGTAATCAGAGCAGGAGTTATAGAAATGGGAATTCTAAAAATATTAGACTTAATGCATAAAACATCTTATGTAAGCTGCAAGAGGGACACATATGTCCAAAATTCTCTAATAAGAATAGGACCGATGTGTCCTTCAAGCATGTTAAAGTAAATTACCCAATCATGGGATCGAACATGACTTAAACGATCCAAACCATGATTTCTAAATTCGTTGAAGTCAACTCATTTTCAGAAGCAATGGTGAAGGTATATGAGACTCCATAAACAAAAGACATTTTTAGAGATTTGAAAGGATGAAGGAATATGGAAGTTTTTAGAAAGAGATTTTAGCAAGTGCAAAATGAGATGAAAAATAAAATAGTTACAAAGATATAGAAGGAGTAGGTAAAATCCTAAACGAAGGGACTCATCAGAAAACATTGCATGCAACAATAATATCCTTTAAACCAAGACACACAGTAGAGCGCACTTATCATAACCTATTAAGATAGAGCTTTGAAAAATATTAAAGACAAGACATTTGAAAATACATATAATAAAATAGTTATGGAAAAGTATATAAAATATTTTAAAAACACACACAACTTGACAAGGGGAGGTAAGTGAATACATTTACTCTTGCAGTGAGAAATAGTATCCCGATGTGTCACATCAAATGTTTATATTATCAATTTAGAGTCCAAAAGACAGAAAGTCCCATAAGGTTCTGACTTTAAACCTTCTGACCTAGAGAGCCTTATAACTTCATAGGGCAAACTGGTTCAGAGCCAATATATCTCAGAGTCATACTTTACACTCCTGAGGCTACACATTTTGAAAGGATTTTGTTTTAATCTTGACATAGTTCCATTTTCATATTTTTCACAATAAAATCAAATCTATCTTCAGCAAGAGGTTTCATAAAGATGTCAACCCATTGATGGTCTATATCTACAAATTTTAAATTAATTACACCCTTTTGAACATAATCTCATATAAAATGATGGTTGGTTTTAATTTGTTTATCTCTGGAGTGTAAAATAGGATTCTTTGATAAGCAAATTGCAGAAGTGTTACACAAAGAATAGGAATGTTATTTTCATATAGCTGATAATCTTATAGATTGATTTTCATCCATAGAATCTGAGTGTTGAAACCAGATGTTGCAATGTATTCAGCTTCTACAGTTGATAATGCTATTGTTGATACCCTTTTACTAGACCAAGAAATAAGATTTTCACTTAGAAACTAATAGCTTCCACTGGTACTCTTCCTTTCTATTATATCTCTTGACATAATTAGCATCAGAATAACCTACTAATTTGTAATCTTTGTATTTTTATAAAACAAACCGAGATTAATAGTACCTTTCAAATATCTAAAGATCCTATTAACAATAGTTAAGTGTGATTCTCTAGGATCTGATTGAATCTAGCATAAAGACTCATCATTGTCAGTTTTAATTTCACTTCTAAGTGGGACCAATATTTTTATCTTAATGTGTTTCATCCACTTCTAATTCATCCCTGGTTTGATCATTTTGGCCAACAATAAACCCTCATATTCCTACCAACACCTCATAAATTCTATCATTTAATACCTCAACACCCAATCCATCCAACATGCACCCTACTGCATTGTCATCACTTTGTTCATCATGGTCAGTTTGGGCTTCTGTTAGATTTTGGACATCTTGGATAATTTTGTCATTTTGTTCAGGTATCTCTAGAACGGCCACAAGTTGTGGGTCAATATGGATTTCAATTTGGTCTGTTTATGGTTCAACTACTTATATTACTTCAGCTTGGGAAATAATGTGGATTATGTATAAGTCTA
The DNA here is from genome assembly GCA_963966055.1 of Lathyrus aphaca. NCBI lineage: Eukaryota > Viridiplantae > Streptophyta > Magnoliopsida > Fabales > Fabaceae > Lathyrus > Lathyrus aphaca. The sequence goes on along the minus strand of OZ014522.1, from coordinate 458,121,955 downwards.
CATTTCCATGAGTCTTGGACGAATTTAGCAGTTCTATTGCACCAATGTCATTTTCTAGAGACCTTAATTTACCATCAAAATCATACCACATTTCAAGAACCTCTGGATGCCCTATTTCTTTAACAACATTCAGAATTTCAAAATAACTCCATCTATCACCATCACACTTCCAATTTGACACATCTCCTCCTACATATGTACCATTATCATCAAATTGTCTCCCGTGATGTAAATCAACATAAACATATCTATTTTTTATATCTTTTTTACATCAACAACATTCCTATTATTCTACAAAAAACAACATTACATTATGCTACACTACTCTGCCACTACCCTAACAAGCAAAGAGATGATGTGCTTTTGGAGAATAAAGAAATAAGGGACTAACAAATAGAAATATGGGACCACAAATGAAACCCTACACAAAAAACAAGAAACATTGAATTATGCTACACTACCCTACTACTACCATTACAAACAATTTGTACACTCACCTAAAAACCCTAAAATGAGAACCACAAAATTGGGGAAAACGAAACATACCTCAAACGTCCAAACCTTATTTTCCTTTATTCTTGCCATTCACTTATTTGTTATTATCCATCATACAATGAAACATACTAGCACTAATGAATAATTCTAATCCTTCTTCTCCCTTCTTTGTTCGTACTTGTGTTGCTCTCTTTCTTTGTGCTTGAGTCCCTCTCCTTTCTCATGTGTTCGTCCTTGTTTAGGCACTCACGCGTCTTCCATTTCTCAGTTTAGGATTTAGGGATTTGTGCGTTCGTCTCTCGTTACTAATTTACTTTAAAATTTCATTTCATCACTATTACTCACACCTCACTCATTTTAATGCCACATATTCATTTTTGAAATAGAATTTTAAAAAAAGGTAACAATTTACATGTTTGGTAACTTAAAAGACTATCCTTAATGACATGTTTGTTGATCTAGATTGATTATTTATTTTTAAGTCAAACTACTAAAAAAAACCATGCCTTCGCACGAGCACGTTTGTTCGATTAACCGATGTGTAGGACGTATATATGATTCTCAAATGGGAAAAAGTGATGTTAAAATTGTTAAAACATGTAGAAAAAAATTTATAATGGTAGAATAGTCATGTTAAAAGATTTTTACCATTATGATTTTACAAATACAATTGAAAACTATAAAATAAATAATATAATCCTTATGTAACAAAGATGTGACAAAGAATAATAATTTTTAAAACACAATATATGTATAACCAGACAATAATGTTCAGCTCTTACAATCATAAATATATAAAATAAAAGTTATCAACACATATTAAATGCAAGTTTTACATATGGCTAAGGTCATAATATTAGATAAATTACCATTTTAGTTTTTTTATAGTTTTTTTTAATAAATGATATATTATTTTATAAGAGAGAATCCAGTTTTTAAATATCTACTCAATCATATTTTAATAAGTTCTCTTAATCTATTTCAGATATTTGAAAGAAGAAAAATATTGATAAATTTATAATATTCAATTTTTGGATTAGTAGTAAAGTTGTTCCCGTTTATAACAATATATTTTTCTTCCGTATATAAAAATATTCTAATCAACAATGTATTGTATCTTGTATATAAATATTATATATATTTTTGACACTATTTATTAAAATATTTGAATCAATAGTGAAGAAGATGAAAATAGAAAGTTGTAAGTTGAAATAGGAAAAAATTTAAAAATAGTAGTAAATTTTAGTTGAAATAGTAATAAATATAAACAATAATATCAAGAATAATATGATAAAAATTAAAAATTATTTAAATTTGTATTACAAAATTTTTGTATATAACAATAGAATTTTTCCCCGTATATAACAATAGTTTAATCAACAATATATTTTTGCCCGTAAATAAATATTATTTCTCAACTTTGAAAACAAATCCAAAAATCTAAAAATCTAAAAATCTGTAAATTAGTAACAGGACACTCCAATTTTGATAGATAGATTTCTTTCAATCAATATAAAACAATAAATTATGGTCAAAGATAAAGTAGACAATGTATAGAAATATGCAGAAAACAACAAAAGACATGACAGGTTATAATATAAGTATTTTTTCCAAATACTATGCTAAAAAGTATATTTACTAAATCTTCAAGTATCTGATTATTGGAAAAGGAAACACATTTTTCAAACAAAAAAAATCATTACTCATTTAGTTTAATATTAATTCTAATATTAAAAGTAAAAATTGAAAGTATTAGGATCCTATCATGTTAGACTAAGTAAATTTTTTGAGATAATGATAATTAATTCATATTAAAAAGTATATGATTTTTTATATTTGATGCAAGCGTTTCTGCCACTTGAATTGAACAGTAAAAAAGAGTCATAGCTAAAAGGCACACTAATACAAGTGCAATTTCAAAATAATTTAAGAAATTATTATGCCAAATATATTGAAAATAATTTATTCAGTCACATTCAATATAAGTTATGGCTAAAGATCAAAATATACTTCTCACAACATATTTAATTTATAAAATAAATTAAGTTGACATAATGTCTTAAGTTGTGATGAATGTTGAATATGTTTCAAATATATATCACAATTATTGAATTATTTCCACACTACTATTTAAAACAATTAAATTTTAAAAAATTAATCTCTAATTTTGTTATTAAACTTAAAGAATAATATAATGTAAATTATTTTTACAGCACAAACAATAAATGAGAGCCTTTATATTTCCACTTCATAGCCATTATTTTAATAAAAATATATAAAAAATAATTAGACATATACTTAAACATGCAAACCATTATAACCAATTTAATTCCAAATAGATTCTGAAGAAAAAAATTAAAATGACATACACTTGTCTTATACAATCTAATATAAGAAAAGTTATTTTTAGAAAGATCAATTACACCAGTAGAGTTAATCGCCAAATCTAAAACGTCGTACCAACATAAAGTTTAACCATGTATAATCTGCTTCATCGTCGTCATCTGAGTCAAATATTGAATTGTCTTCTTCTTCCTCTTCATCTTTCTCGAAGTGTTGTCTCCTTCTCACCCTCTTTCTTCTCCTGTGTCTTCTCCATCACTCTGCAGACGACTGAACAACCACAAGACCATCTTCAACCTCTTCATACATAGGTTGGACCTGTTTAACAAAACCATTTCATAATGTCAGAACAACTATGGGCAATAAGTACATGAAAAAATATACACAACAATACATAAATCAGTGTTGGACCATATTAGTTTGTTCAACGTCGAGAGGTAGTTGGCCCGACATAGGTTGAAGCAACACCGGAGGTGGCTGCAGCTCCATCTGTTGGTTGGGAGGGACAACATGTTCTTCGATGTCTTGCACCTGTTGATGAAAACATGTTTAATACACATTGAACGAATAATGGAGAAGTAACAAATTTATGCAGCTGCTGGACCTTTGGCGGTTGTTGCTATGCGTAACAATGATCATGTTCCAAAGGTTCCTGCAAACCCGCAGTTGGATTGGACTGCCCAGGTGTTTTTCTGTTCTTGGAGGCCATGCTTTTTAATATGGAACCTGATGTTGTTGAGATGAATTTTAGGTTTATATAACCCTGACCGTGTCTCTTCATCTTCTGACATGTTTTGCAAATTTGAATGCATTAATTGTCTTTGAAACTATAACATAATAATGAACTATGATGGTCAAGTTTCATATTAAGTTATAAATACAATCAATCTTATGATGGGGCATTATTCAAAGACATTTAAAGTGGGAGAATGACTTCATACATTACTCTAAACATAAAAATGAATTAATGAATTAATGGAATGTAAACATTAAAATGAAATAACGGAAAAACATATATAGTGGTATCTATGAAAAATTAGAAAACCTTCAATCAAATAACAAAACGGTCAAATATTGACATCTATGAAAAATTAGAAAGCATTCAATAAATATTGACATCTAGGAAAAATATCAAATATAAAGTTTTTTTAAAAGACATTGCTTATACATCAAATAAAAAAAGTCAGATACTTACTTAACAGTCAAGTCTGCATTATCAGTTGAAGGTTGCTTCTACCAGGTTCTGAAGGTCCATTTTGAATTCCTAACCAAATGGCAAGATAAAATAGACACATGGATTTCATTTTAAGTTTATGTACTATGAAACCATAAACATTTTAACCACACCATGACAAAATGTGAAGAGATTTGATAAAATCAACAATCTCACTGAACATACCTGTATCTTCTCAGGGATAAAAAACATAATATATCTTGTCATTATAAACAATTCCGAACTTCGACCACATAACAGAAAAATCAAACAATTCGAAAGACCTGAATAAAATAAGACTCAGATTCACCTTTTGTCGGACACACGAGAGAAAAGGTTCTGAATGGTTGCGTCTACCATCTGCAAAAAGTACAACAAATGTAATTCCACAAACAGGTCATCACCTTTCCATGAAACAACTCTTCACAAAATATCCTATACATTTAATACAATATTTCATCATTGACTTGTTATCAAAAAAGACGAAGAAGAAAATGATGAAGATAATAACATTGACTTGTTTAGGAAACAACAACAAAGTTACCACTCTGAAAACTATACGGTGTAAACATCAAAATTTCCTTCCTCCATTCTGCATTCCAAAAAAAATGGCAACATAAAAAAGAAACAAAAATTTCATTTTAAGTTTATGCACTATGATAACTGGCATGATAAGAAAAATTGACAGTTACAACTTATAGGTAGAAACCATAAACATTTAATCCATACTATGACAAACCTAACAGATGTGAACAGATTTGATAAAATCAACAATCTCATTGAACATACCTATATCTTCTCAGGGATAAAAAACATTATATATCTTGTCATTCTAAACAATTTCAAACTTCGGCCACATAACAGACAAACTAAACAATTCGACAGAGTTGAAAAAAATAAGGCTCAGATTCATCTTTTGTCGGACACACGAAAGAAAACGTTCTGAATGGCTGCGTCTACCATCTACAAAAAGTACAACACATGTAATTCCACAAATAAGTAATCACCTTGCCATGAAACAACTCTTCACCCAATTTCTGATTCATTTAATACATAATTTCATCATTGCCTTGTTATAAAAAAGATGAAGAAGAAAATGATGAAAAAACAACATTGACTTGTTTTAGAAACAAGAAAAATGTTATCACTCAGAAACATATACGGTATAAACATCAAAATTGCCTTCCCCCATTCCCGATACACCAAAAATTGTAAGTGAATAAATGTTAGCTATGTCTTCTGCATGATTCAATATAGGATTACAAGATTAAATATTCATAGTTCTAAACTGGAAAAATATTAACTTCAAAACAAAGTTAAAAAGAGTCCTTACCATCAAAATTATGGACTCACATAAAAGTGTCCTTCAAAATCATAGACCCACAAACCACAAGTTAAAATAAGGGTAAACCAGATCAACCATTAGGAATGTAAGAAACAAGCAGTTGCTTATAAGAAACAAGGGTAAACCAAAACCAATTCAACATCGATGTTTCAAACGTACAACATTTCCAAATATAGTTTTCCCAATTTCGGACCCATGCATTAAACCTAAAATTTAGAACAACAATAGAAAGATTCCAACTTACCTCTTTGAATGTATCATCTTCAACATATTCAGATCCAATCCACTATCAACTCCAACTTTGTGTCCCTGCGATATTTTCCATCAGATGTTGTTATTCTATAGTAACCTACATTCACCAAAAAAACCAAAATCTCAAGAATCTAACCATTTAACAGACCAATAAACACTTAAATCAAACAAAATTATTTCCTTTCTCATCAAAATGAAGAAGATGAAGACATATTATTCCATTCTAATAACAATCCATGAATAACATCAATAATGTAATGATGAATAATTGCATTCATTAGATTGTGGAAATACAAACCAAAAAATAGTGTAACCACGGATACTAATCTGCAAGTCAAGTATCAATGTCTGAGCATCCATTTAAAGGTAAGATAGACATACTAGTCAGTTACACTTTTGGTAAGATGTAACCTGATCATCAGAGAAATAATGAAAACAAAGTACATAGTTAAAAGCCATGATTATTATAACCATCCCTACAGTCATGGTACAGGCATTCAACTTAACAAAGTACCTAATTTAAGTTGGAAATTTCAAATAATGATACAAACTAATATCTGTATTTCTTAAGATCATCAGATCTGGATAAGAATATGATCAAAAACCAAAATAGTGTATGTGTTGATGAGAAGTGCCACAGTTTCAGAGTCATACTTGAGTGTAGCCATTATTTTTGTACCAAATTAGTTATTATGTCAAGATATCTACATACCACAAAATATTCAACAAGCTATATCTTTCTATGACAATGATCATACAAAATACTAAATCATCATTCTTTGCAATATTCTGACTCAACCGTTGTTCAAATAGATGATTTGATCCTATTTTTAAGATTAAAGGAAAGTACTAACCTGAGTGTAAAATTCTGAAGAAGAAAATGTTTAAGGCGTGGGAGAATCAGTTGAAAGCACAATGCAAAATGAAACTGATCCAGAAAAATCATAATTTCTTGCCATCCCAATTCTAGAATTCAATTATCTCAATCCCAAATGGCCACCCTTCTTCCTGAATCAACCCTAAAACCCACCAAAATAGAAATAAAAAACATAACCAAAATCTAATAAATAAGTTGAAATAAACAAAAACCTCAAAAATAAAAAACCACTCACTACTTTTAGAAGCCACTCACTATTTTTTAATTCAATGGGAGTTCTTGAAAGCTCCATTCCCTTGGATCCAGAAACTTCATCTTCTACATCAACAATTTGAATTGCTTTTACTGCAAAACAAAATAAAATAGTAACACAACTTGATCCATATTTCCCATTTTTAAATCAAATAGATTTATAACAATAAAAAGTTTTTACAATCGTTTTAAAAATTGTTAACCAAATATAGTTTAACCAAATTGTTAACCAAATCAACATCGATGTTTCAAACGTACACCATTTCCAAATATAGTTTTCCCAATTTCTTAACCATTCGTTAAACCTAACATTTGGAACAACAATAGAAAGATTCACACTTACCTCTTTGAATGTATCATCTTCAACATATTCAGATCCAATCCACTATCAACTCCAACTTTATGTCCAGGAGGTATTTTCCATCAGATGTTGTTCTCCTACAGTAACCTACATTCACCAAAAAAACCAATATCTCAAAAATCCAACCTTTTAACACACATATACAAAATGCAAATCATAAACACTTATTATATCAAACAAAACTTTCGTTTCTCATCAAAATGAAGAAGATGAACATCACTTAAAGATCTGAAACAATACAACAACAAACTTGGTGTTTCTGAGTACAAAACAAACATGCATGCGCAAAACAACATAATAAAGATCAGAACATCAAGGCGTTGTAACCCCATCTTCAATGAAGATAAATCAATGAACACACATGGTGTTTATGAGTACAAAACAAACATGTATGCCAAAAAAACATAATGCATCAATGTGTTGCAACAACATCTTTACTGAAGAAGAATCGATGAACAAAATTTTCGATTTTCAGAAATTCAGTGAGAGAAATCGAGAGAAAATTTTAGCATAACTGAAAGAGAAAGAATTAGGGTTCTGATCAGAGAGAGTAGGAATGGCATATGATTTGCGAAAGTATGATTCAGATGAGAGAGAGTGGTTCTGATCACAAATTCAATTTACGGCCATGCTTGCTACAATACCCAATAAAGTGGTTCTTGCATTTAATTATGGTACTTTTTAGTTACCATTTGGTTCAACTTTAACTATTACAACACATTTAGTTTGCAAAATGTACACAACAAAAAGTAACCATATTTTATATAGAACCAATAGTACAATTTAGTTGCAAAAATTAATATTTGGACACAAAATACCCCTAATTTGATGAGGTAGAGAGCAATGGCATAAGGTTGATTTAGTGTTTTCCAGAAAATCAAATTTTCTTATATTATAGATACATATGCATAATCAAATCACACGTTTTACTCCCGTCTTGCAATCAATTTTTTTGCATATTATTTTGAAGAATGGTCTTAGTATATCTTTGACTTTCTTTTGGAAGAGGCAAAATTAAATTAAAAAATATATAATTAATTTTAATATGTAAGAATGTTCTCGAGTACAATAAATTTTATATCCACTTTCAAAATTTTCAATTCAAAAATTATAATTTGGAGTTCTTGCTACCATAATATATTCCACTTATATATGTTTCATTTTTTAAATTCAATCTCAAATACCACACTAGCCTCTCCAACTTGAGGATTCCATTGAGTGACAAACCCACTTATGATCCCTCATCGAGATTCCAGAAGAGAAAACATCTTTACCTTTCCCTCATCATAAGACTAGCATCAAAAGGGACATAAGAGCTAGTGTCTCTGAACTTGCAGGCCCAAAAAGCATCCTTTACTTTTCTTCACTCCCACCCATTTTGCATCATAAAAACTAAAGACAAACATTTTTGTTCAGTATCCTAGACTGATAACCGAAGATCAGTGATCACTACTATGTCCCATCCCATCTTATTTCTCACTTTACCTCTTTTTATATTCCAAATGTCCATGTTTATGTCTATGTCTATGTCTATGTCACTCTCTCTACTCTCACTCACATTCAAATTCCTTTACCCTCTTATAAAACCTTAATCTTATATATATATATATTTTTATCCCATTCATTCCAACATTCCTTGCAAACCAAAACTTTTGTTCCTTTCTTAAATGGCAACAAACATTGTCCAAGAAAAACATAACCAACCACAAGAGTCATCACAATCACAATCACAAGATGAAACATTGTCTCTTTCCGATCTTCCACAATCTCTAAACAACCCTAGTAAACAACATCATTCTCAGATCAATGAAACAGCACAAGAAGAATTCAATTTCCGTTCATGGGTTGGTCTCTTTTCAACCGAACCAAAAATGTGTGTAGCAGATGAAGTTTTCTTCCAAGGACAAATCCTCCCATCGTCGCGTCTTTCGTTCAGCTCAGAAGCCGGCTTATTATCCAATCACCACGGTAAGCAGTTCAAATCAAAGCAAGAATCTTTGAGTTTTAACAACGGTTGTCTCAATGAGTTTCGTAGCAATAGTAGTACAAGTCAAAACTCAACCACATCAAGTAGTACTAGTTCAACAACAAAAACCAAAGTTAGAAACCAGTTTCACACACATCCAAGTCCAAAGCCACAGTTAACATCATCATCATGTCCAAGAAAGTGTATAACTCAAAGTAGAAAATCATCGGTTTGGGAAATTTTTCGTTTAGGTGTGGTCCCTACACCAGAAATAGGACTGCAAGACCTAAAGGTTCGAAGCAGTAATCAAAGAAACTGTGTAAGTCGCAACAGTAGTAGCAGCAGCAACAGTAATAGTACTAAAAGTGGCCAAATGAGTAAGAACAAGAACGATAATGGTGGAAAGAGCCATCATGTTTTGAAACAGTTAGTTGGTAAACGAGGTGGTTTGTTGAGTGGTTGTGATTGTTCTTTTGAAACGGTGGTGATCAATGGTGGTAGTGGTGTTAAAAGTGATTACAAGACAGAAAGTAGTAAGAAGCACGCGGTTAAAGAAAAAGTGATGGAGTGGAAGAAACAAAAGCAAAGGCAAAAGCAAGGTAAAAAGGTTATGTCTCGTCGTAGAACGTTTGAGTGGCTTAAAGAATTGCATGCAAATCATCTTGATGAAGAGGCTTTGTTGTCAAACTCGTCATGAATCGTATAAACGTTGTGTAATCTGAATCGTCTGATCTTAACTTTGACGAACCTTAAGTCATCGGTGACATCAGGCATCAAAAACTATGTGAATTCAAACATGCATGATAGAAAAATGCAATTCTACTAATTAGTTTTTTTAGATTAGATTGCCTTTTGGGTTGTTAGTTTTAGTTTACCTTTAATTTGAATTTAATTATAATATTGTAGTAGTGCAGGCTAAGCAATCAAAATTTGAAATTTGTTTATATTCTCTTGAGAATGATGTTGTAATCAAATTTAATTATTTTTAATAATTGATTAGAGTGTTAATTAATAATTGATTTGGTTAAGATAATATGGGAGTGATGTTTTGGGAGCATGATGGAGTTGAAAATGATGAGATCCAATATGAGTGAAGATGAGTGCTTATGGTTATCATGATTGAAATGTGAAGTTCAATGCTTTATGGGTGGAGAATGTGGAATAGGAATTATGATACTGTTCAAAGTCACGCGAGGGAACAAAAGTTTTGTAAAAGATGGAGGTTTTCTTGAGTGGCATAGTAGAAGGCAGAAAAATAGTTTAAGTTGCATTCAAAAAAATAGCTATTGGTTTTGGTCAGGTGGCAAAGATTAATATGACATGGATAGTCCAATAACCATGCTTCCTCTTTCTTCTAGCTAGTTGATAAGTTGGTGAATTTTGGCAGTTTAATTAGTTAAAAAAAAATTCCATAACTATTTTTTTTTTATAAAATATTTCTATTCCCATTATGAACTAAAGAAAATAAATTTGAATTTTAAATTTTAAATACTACATGAGATTATTGGTAAATCAGACACATGTAGGATTGTTAAAAAAAATCAGAGAATCAAATTGAACCACTGAATCAAAGCAAACTCTTGTTAAATAACTAATTAAATCATTTCTTTTTGTTAATGAATCAAATTAGTGTTTTCTAAATTGTTCAAAAACCTAATTGAACTGTAGTTAACGAACTAATATTGAAATATTGAACTTAAGTTAAATATATGGATGATATTACGTTTCAGTCAAGAAACATAATCGAACCAAATTTAACTATAACAGCAATACAAAAGTATACCAATTTGGTTTGCATTTTAGAATTTAGAAATGATACTTGAACCAATACTTCAGTTCAGGAGTAATTGAAACAATTTGGTTCGACTTTTTCAATTTTTTGTTATGGTTTGGTTTGGCTTTTTGTCTTAACGTACTTACCATGAACACCTATATGCACGAGTATGACACTAAGTTAGAGATTAAAATAGAGTCTTATCTAACCACTGAGAAAGAATGAAGAATATTGAACATGTATGCCTTAAATCACTTCATTCTATATGCCTTGTGCTTGAGAGAGTATCACTAGTACGCCTTAAATCATTTTTCCTTTAAGTCTTGTTTTTAAGGCATTATGAATCGATATGCCTTAAATAACTTCACTCGTATAACTCTTGTGTTTGAGGAACTATGAACTAGTATGTATAAAAGGATCCATGTGTACTCAACATCTTGACACACCGTCCTTTTTTGGCCCTAGAACATGTTGAACCCTCAGAGGGTATTTAGACCAACGTGGGCGAGGTGATCCACACAACTAGTTTCATTGGTTAGCTCACCACAATATGTTGGGTGGACGAGATTCTCTAATTAAGGGGTTTATTTGTCTTAGGGGAAGAGGTTGACCCAATTTTGAATTATATAACGATTTTGATAAGGATTACACAACTAAGGCTGACAAAAGAACAAAATAGTTAATAGTCATAAAGTTGTAACATCCATAACGAACAAGACTATGAAAGCATGAGTAAAGAGATATGGTTAAAAGTATAGAAGAAGACCAAGAAGGACCATGAATTATTCAAATATCGGTCATATTGAGGCTTTGCTTGTACATGATAGGTAGATTTTGAATCATTGAGACAGTAACAATCCTAAATGAGTTTTCTACTTTTAGAATATCAGAAGCATTTTCTGTCCTTATATACTCACAACAAATACAATTGGCATCCATTGTGATGCTCTATAAAATAGACCTAATTAAACCTCAAAATATATTACTCTATTAGTGCATTTTGTATCCTCACATGTTATGGGTGAGCATTATCACAACTGATCATGGCTATGGTGACCTTCTCCGTAAGAGAACTTACAATTCAAATGGCCACATTGTGCCCACTACTCGACCTACCGGTGTTGGAATCACAAGACTAATAGTGTAAAAAGAAAATGATTTCTACATTAACTTTAATGCTCTAAAGAGTCAGCTATTGAACTTGTAGTGGTGGTTCAAAAACGGATCCCTTTCCCGACATTGTTATTCTCCTATCAATATCATTTTCGAAATTCTACATTGGAAAAACCTTCACTATTTAAGAGAGTCGACGAGACGATACATGTCGTAGTTTCAAGAAAGCTCATTCAACTTCTGGAAAAAAAGTCACATGAAATTTAGGTCGTTGCACGCATCGGTGGGGTGGAACATAATTTCCGGAAAAAGTCGACTCTACGGGAAAATCATAACTCTTTTCAATAGAGGCCTCACCTTCTTTGGATGTTTCTGCTAAGCAAAGATAAAAGCGACTAGAGACATTACTAAATGTTAGGATTCTAGTGTGAGTGGATAAATTCTACATCAACTAGAAATAAAAGAAATGTTGGATATATAAGAGAAAAGACCCATTCCCCTATTGCCTTAAGATTTTGAATGGGATATGTTGCATCAAGTTCTCTTGGATCCCCAATATTTGACCCATTAATAGTTTTGGGTCTCGCTCCCCAGACTTCCCAACAAATGGTATCAGATCCCTAGTTGGCTTGGTGGGGGAGCGAAAGTGGATTATAGTGTGGATCAAGACAAGTGACGTTAGTGACTCATGACTGTGGGGGAGCGGAAATGGATCTTAATGTGGATCAAAGCTAGTGACATGGGTGACTCACACTTCTAGGGAGATTGTTGGGATTCAAGTGTGAATGGGTAAGTCCCAAATTGACTAGAAATTGAGGAAATGTGGATATATAAGAGAAAATAATCATTCCTCTAATGCCTTAAGATTTTGGGTGGATATGTGGTGTTAAGGTCTCTTATGAAATTCTGGCAACAGATATACGATGTCGAATATGATGTCACGACATTAATATCAGACAAGGTTAAAAGTAACAAGATAAATAAAATAACAGAAGTAAAGAACACAGGAAATTGTTAACCCAGTTCGGTGCAAACGCACCTACTTTGGGGGCTACAAGCTAGGAAGGAACTCCACTATCAGTTGTATCAATTCAAAGACCCTCAACAAACATTTCAGTTTACGATCTTCTCACTTAATCACTACCCAATTCTAGTTCTATTTAGGAACTCCTAAATATGAGACACCTCTCACCCCCCCTCAATCACAACAGTGATAAAACACAAAAAATTCAGTAAAAGCGAAGACACACTTCAAGAAACAATCCTTGACCCTGCTTCAAAGCTTTAGTCAATTACAAACACTCTTGCTTAAAAGCTTTAAGTGGACAACTTACAACTTAATAAACCTAGTCCAAAACACCATCAATATTACAATTGTTTGGATCACAAGAAAACTAACACACACGAAAACACTGAGTACTTCAACCCTTATTTTCTCTATTTGTCTTCGTATTCAAAACTAGGGTAATGCGGCCTTTTTGTAGATTTTGAATCATGGGCATGGGCCTACTAAACTTGCACAAACAAAAATAATAACTCCTAAAATAAAGGAACTAAATAGCAACATATAATGTTCTACTATTATAACTCCAAGATGAATCATTTCCTTCTAAACAAAAAGCGCACCTGTTAATGCTCAACAAAACACACATTTAATAACAGAAAAATACACACACAAAATAAGGATTCAACTAGGTCTTTAGGCCCAGTCAAAGATGTCATGACATCAGTCTTGACATCCTGATAAAATAACTGCATGCAATAACCTTCACACCTGCATAATGTTTAAATCACATGTCATAACATCACATATGACATTCAGGAATAGAAACACGTTTTTACTATAAAATATAGCCAATCTAAAACATCTACAAACTCCCCATTTTGCAAATTTTTGGCTAAAACAATTTAAGCATTATTCAGCTTCAATCAGAGCACACACACACAGCAGCAGAAGCACACCAGAGAGATAGACTATCTCCCCCTCAAACAAAACCTGTACCAGAGTACATCACGACAGCAGAAGTAGACTCAACCAAGAGAGATTTCATCTCCCCCTCAACCTGTACATCCCTGTAGCAACACAGTCTGACTATTCTAAAATAAATAGTATACAATCAGAGAACAACTATCTAATTACTCCCCCCCTTTAGCCAAAAATTGAGCCAAACATAGAAATAAGCATAGAGCCAAAAAACTGTCAGAACCACAAACATATGAAGAGAAGAAATCCAGGGTTATATAAGAAACCCAACATACAACACCAAAAATCCAAAAAAAAAGAGCCTTCAAGGGCTAGGAATCACAAACTGAAAAACCAGAAAAACTTCATCAAGCAGACCCAGTAGCCATCCGTACAGAAATTAATCAGAACCATATTTATCATCTCCAATTGAACCATCATCAGAATCACCTTCAACTTCCTTTGAATTTATTTCCATATGTCAATAATTTCTATAAACCCTCATAAAGACAAATTCCCAATTTTCCTCTTAAGTTTTCAAACGAATTAACATCCAAGGCCTTTGTGAATATATCATCCAACTACAGTTCAATGGCAACATGCTCCAACTTGATCACCTTATCTTCCACAAGATCTCTGATGATATGGTGCCTAATATCAATATGTTTTGTCCTACTGTGCTGAATAGGATTCTTGGAAATATTGATAGCACTGAGATTGTCACAATAGAATGTCATGACATCCTGAGTGAAATTATACTCAGACAATATTTGTTTCATCCAAACAAGCTAAGAACAACTACTACCAGCTGCTATGTATTCAACCTTTGTTGTAGATAATGAGACACAATTATTCTTCTTGCTGAACCAGGAGACGCGATTGTTTCCTACAAAGAAACACCCTTTAGAAGTACTTTTCCTATCATCTGCACTATCATCCCAATCAGCATCACAATAACCAGATAAGACATGATCACTCCCATGAGAATACAACATGCCATAGTCAAAAGTCCCATTCATATATTTTAGTATTCTTTTGACTTGATTTATATGAGAGACTTTAGGTTCTATTTGATATCTGACACATACTCCAACAGCAAAAGCAATATCAGGTCTGCTAGCTATAAGATACAACAAACTTCCTATCATGCTTCTATACAAGCTTTGATCAACACTTACACCTTTTTCATCTTTATTCATCTTAAGATGAGTGGGAACATGTGTTCTTTTGCGACTGTCACTTTCCATTCCAAACTTCTTGACAATGTTCCTGGCATACTTGCTTTGAGAGAGAAAAATAGAATCTTTCGTCTGTTTAACTTGCAAGCAAAGGAAGAAGGTTGACTCTCCAACAAGGCTCATTTCAAATTCAGATTGCATTTGTCTGACAAAATGTTTAACCATCTCATCTGACATCCCACCAAACACTATATCATCCACATAAATCTTAGCAATCATGATTTTCCCTTCTTCATCTTTGACAAAAAGAGTTTTGTCTATTCCACCTTTTCTGTAACCATTCTTTAGGAGAAACTCTATTAATCTTTCATACCAAGGCCTAAGAGCTTGTTTCAATCCATACAAAGCCTTTCTCAACTTGTAGACATGGTCTGAAAGGTTTGGATAAACAAAACCTTTATGCTGCTCCACATAAAATTCCTCATTCAAGTATCCATTCAAAAAGGCACTTTTTGCATCCATTTGAAACATTTTGAACTTCAGAATGCATGCAACTCCAAATAGCAATCTTATTGATTCAAGTCTAGTCACAGGATCAAATGTCTCATCAAAGTCAATTCCTTCAACTTGAGTATATCCTTGAGAAACTAGTCTGGATTTATTCCTGGTCACAACTCCTTGTTCATCTGATTTATTTTTGTACACCCATTTAGTACCAATAACATTGGTTCCTTCAGGTTTTGGTATAATCTCCCATACTTCATTCCTTTTGAACTGCTCTAGCTCATCTCGCATAACATTAATCCAAAATTCATCAGTCAATGCTTCTTTGACATTTTTAAGTTCAATCTTGGATACAAAACAAGATTTAGAGATAACTTCCCATGATCTAGTTACAACTTCATTGTTAGGATCACCTATAATAAGATCTTTGATATGATCCTTCTGGACTCTGATGGAAGGTACCTTTTTTGTTGGTTCTGACTCATATTTTGAGATAGCTGGATTTGGATCATCTTCTTTATCCGTAACTTCAGCTGGAGTATCATAGAATATTCCAACATCATATGTGACATCATCTTCTTTTTATAGATCATCAATAACCACATTTATGGATTCCATCATGACTCTTGTTCTAGATTTTAAGACTCTATAAGTTATGTTGTTAGTAGAGTAACCCTGAAATATGCCTTCATTACTTTTGGGATCCATTTTTCATCTTTGTTCTCTATCTTCCAGAATATAACACTTACTACCAAATACATGAAAGTATTTTACATTAGGTTTTTTTCCCTTCCAGAGCTCGTAGAGAGTAGTAGGAGTTTCCTTTCTTAGAGTGACTCTATTATGAACATAACACGCAGTGTTCATAGCTTCATCCCAAAAGTACAAAGGAAGTTTCTTGGCATGGATCATGGCCCTAGATGATTCTTGAATAGTTTTGTTCTTCCTTTCCACCACCCCATTTTTCCTAGGAGTAATGGGAGAAGAAAATTCATGGTTGATTCCTTCAGATGAGCAGAATTCAGAGAACTTTTGATTCTCAAATTCTTTCCTATGGTCACTTCTAATCTTGATGACACAACTTTCCTTTTCTCTCTAAATTCTTTGACATAGATCCTTGAACACATCAAATACATCATATTTCTCTTTGATAAAATTTATCCAAGTTAACCTTGAGTAGTCATCTACCACCACATAAGCATACCTCTTTCCACCAATACTTTCAATATGCGTGAGACCCATTAAGTCCATGTGTAATAACTCCAGGACTTTGGATGTAGTAGGATGTCGAATCTTCGTATGTGATATCTTGGTTTTCTTGCCTACTTGACATTCACCACATACTTTACCTTCATCAATCTGAAGCTTAGGAATTCCTTTTACAGCTTCCAAAGTTGTAACTCTTTTCATTCCTCTTAGATGAAGATGGCCCATCTTTTGATGCCATAATTTAACTTCATCTTCTTTGGATAGAGAGCATACAGACGAGTATCTGGAATCTTGGTTAACCCAGAGATAACAATTATCTCTAGACCTGACTCCCTTCATGATCATAACATTTTCTTTATTTGTGACAATACATTCTGATTTTGTGAAATTGACATTGAATCCTTCATCATATAGTTGACTGATGCTAATGAGATTATCATTCAATCCCTTCACAAGTAATACACCATCAAGATTTGGAACACTTGAACATTCAAGTTTTCCAACTTCTTTGATTTCTCCTTTAGCTACATCACCAAAAGTTACATAACTGGTAGAATGAGGTTTGATATTAACCACCAGATTTTTTATTCCAGTCATATGCTTAGAGCAACCACTATCAAAATACCAAACCTCTTTAGTTGATACTCTAAGAGAAGTATGAGCTATCAAGGCAACATACTTAGGAACCCACTGCTGTTTCTTGATGGCCATATTTTGCTTAGGTTTGGGTTGTGAATTATGATCAGGATATCCATGAAGTCTGTAACATAAGGGTTTTATGTGACCAAATTTGCCACAGTAGTGAAACCTCTATCTTTGATATCTTTTCCTTTGATGAGTTGATCTTCTTGTTCCATGATGTTGAGACACTGGTTTCGACATCTGTTTTGAAACATCCTTCTTGAGCTCAAGTTGGATGCTACTTGAGAAGTTGTTTTTAGAGCCATCAAATCCTATCCCAGGTAGGTCTCATGCACATCTTCCAATCTGAAGAATATCATCAAGTGTTTCAGATTCACTGTTCAATATTCTGATGGGTTTGGTCATTTGATCAAGCTTGGAATTCAGCATGGTGACTTCACTATTCAAATTAGATATTGTTGTTAAATTCTTTTCCTTTTCAACCTCCAGTGTTTCTATGATCTTCTTCTTCTTTTCTCCTTCTTGAATCACTTGTGCACATCTTATACATAGCTTTTGATAAGTATCAGCAAGTTCTTCAAAGGTTAGCTCATATTCACTAGAGTCATCATCAGACACACATGTTCCTGTCAAAACAGTGATATGTTTAGTTGACTCCTCTTCAAAATCACTTTCAGAATCTCTGTCAGACCATGTGACAGATAAGCCTTTCTTTTGTCCTTTCAGATAAGTAGGTCATTAAGCTCTAATGTGGCTAAAACCCTCACACCCATGGCATTGAATTCTTTTGCTTTGACTTGACTTCTCTCCAGGATTTTTCCTAGACTCATTTGATCTGTTGATGTCAGATGAAGTGTTCCTGACATTTGGTATTGAGTTCATATTCATCCTTTTCATGACCTTTTTGAAATGTCTTTCCATCATAGCAACAACTTCTTTTAGGCTTTCTTCATTTTCCACTTCACTTTTTTCTGTTTCTTCTTCATTATTTGACACAAGAGTTATGCTCTTATTCTTCTTTTCAGGCATATCACTGAATTCCATTTCAAATGTCTGAAGGGGTCCAATAAGTTCTTCAACTTTCATATTGCATATTGCCCCTGTTCAATTTTTTGAAACCTGAGGGGTTAGATTGGTATATTTGCCAGTCGTGACCTGGAAGGTTGAAGGGGATTGAACACAAAAGCCCAAAAATTTGCACTCATCAGTGCGTAGAGTGGTACTGATGACTAGTTGAGTATGCTTGAGTGGACTTAAAGATGCCACTTGGAGAAAGATTCTTCAGGTACATTTCTTGGAGGATAAAACAGTCCAAAATATGAAGGTATAATGATAGCTTTCAGGAAGGTAAACAACGTCCCGAGGTAGTGGTAATAGCTTTCAGGAGGATAAACAACGTCCTGAGGAAATGATATGCTTTCAGAAGGATAAACAACGTTCTGAGGTAATAATATGCTTTCAGGAGGATAACAACGTCCCGAGGGAATGATGCAACTTTTGGGAAGATAAACAACGGCCCAAGGTAATAATATGCTTTCAGGAGGATAACAACGTCCTGAGGAAATGATATGCTTTCAGAAGGATAAACAACGTTCCGAGGAAATAATGTAACCTTTGGGAAGATAAACAACGGCCCAAGGTAATAATATGCTTTCAGGAGGATAACAACGTCCTGAGGAAGTGATGATAGCTTTCAGGAAGATAAACAACGTCCCGAGGAGATAATATGCTTTCAGGAGGATAAACAACGTCCTGAGGTATAAGAAGCTTTCAGGAGGATGAACACCATCCTGAGGAAATGATAACTTTTGGGAAGATAAACAACGGCCCAATAGTCACAAGTTGTTAATGAAGTCTGTATGCTGGAGAATTAACCTGAAAACAAGGTAGCATTCTGTATGGTAATATTAGTTTATGCATTATGTATGCATGGATAGTATGATGCACTTAAGTAATGTACTAGGTATCTATGCATATGTATGTTATGATGTAAATGATGTATGTATGAACCATGCAGCCTGAAGCGTCTGGATATCTTTGTATAACAACTGCTGGCCAGGGAAAATAAATCACGATTCGTTGCTGAAGAATATGAGGAACTTGTTCCCGTCTTGTTTGATAATATATTATACATAACCTCCCGTCTTCGTTTGATAGTAGGATATACATAATCTTCCGTCTACTGGGGATAGCAAGGTATACATAACCTCCCGTCTTCGTTCGATAGTAGGGTATATATATAACCTCCCGTCTGCTGGGGATAGCAAGGTATACATAACCTCCCGTCTTTGTTCGATAGTAGGGTATATATACTCTCCCGTCTTCGTTCGTCGTACTCCTATTGGAAAGTAAATTCCCGAATATCCGTATGAGGATAAAAGAGATGGATATAAATTCCAGGGGAGATTTGACTTTATAAAGATGGATTTGCCCTACTGAGGGTTTGTAACTGTTTTGTAGAGATGAACCGGCGAAGCTTCGTTGAAATCCTTCCCTCGTTCGTCCTTAGTAAATACTATTACTGCATTTTCATGCATTTCTGGTAAACATCAATCATATTAAGCATACATGCATTTCTGGTAAACATCAATCATATTCAAAAGCATACATACATTCAAACACAACCAATGGACGTTTCGCTTATGTAAATAGGGTAAAAGTAAATTTGGATTCAAAAATGGAATTTTATTTATATCAAAGAGTGACCTATACATAGGTAGGTTTGTACAAGGAGACATAAACCCTAGTAAGAAGATTTTGTCATAAAGATTTTACAAAACAAAGAAAATCAGCTATGTGGGAAATAATCCTATTGAGTTTCAATTCTACTATTGCCATTATCTTCAAGTATCTCATCTTCTGCTGTTGAGACGAAAACGATTGGATTGAGCTTTATCTGTTCGAGCACTGAGTAAGTAACACAACTGGTTGCAGTTTCATGGGTGATCCAAACGAGACATAGTCATACGCTTTAATCCCTAACTTTTGCCTGGATTGCCCTTTCAGGTTTTCAATCCACCGGGATACCCTTTTTTTCCCAAGCCGCCTTTTCAGGTTTTCGACTTGCCGGGTGTACATCTTTTTATATATATCCCTAATTTTTGCCCAAACCCTTTTGGTTTGCCGGGATGCCCTTATTTTTGCCTAGGCCTGTCAACCTAGCGGGTCTCTTTTCATGCATAGTATTTTTTAACTATGTCTGCGTTTACAGGCTGCGGGAAGTCTTCACCATCCATAGTAGTAAGTATCATAGCACCTCCTGAAAACACTGTTTTGACTACAAATGGTCCTTCATATGTAGGAGTCCACTTGCCCCTAGGATCACCCTGTGGTAATATAATACGCTTGATTACCAAGTCACCAGCCTGATATACCTTTGGCTTAACCTTCTTGTTAAAAGCTTTGATCATCCGTTTCTGGTACATCTGGCCATGACAAACTGCTGCTAGCCTCTTCTCATCAATCAAGTTTATCTGGTCAAGTCGAGTCTGAATCCACTCATCTTCATCCAAGCCTGCATCCTTCATAATTCTTAAGGAGGGAATCTGAACTTCAATGGGCAGAACTGCTTCCATACCATAGACTAAGGAGAATGGGGTTGCCCCTGTTGAAGTACGTATTGTGGTACGATAACCATGAAGAGCAAATGGTAACATCTCATGCCAGTCTTTGTAAGTAACAATCATCTTCTGTACAATCTTCTTAATGTTCTTATTAGCAGCTTCAACTGCCCCATTCATCTTCAGACGATACGGAGAAGATTTATGATGCTTAATCTTGAACTACGTGCAGAGATCAGTAATCATAGTGTTGTTCAGATTAGAGCCATTGTCAGTGATAATCCTTTCAGGTATGCCATACCTACATATGAGGTTATTCTTAATGAATCGAGCCACAACATTCTTAGTAACAGATGCAAATGAAGCTGCCTCTACCCACTTCGTGAAGTAATCAATAGCAACCAGGATGAAACGATGCCCATTAGAAGCAGTAGGCTTGATCTCACCAATCATATCAATGCCCCACATGGCAAAGGGCCAAGGAGCAGTCAGTACATTCAATGGTGATGGAGGTATGTGTACTTTATCAGCATAAATTTGACACTTGTGACACGTACTGGAATGTTGATAGCAGTCAGCTTCCATGGTAGACCAATAATAACCTGCTCTCAAAATCTTCTTTGCCATAGTATGACCACTAGAATGAGTTCCAAAGATCCCATCATGCATATCTTCCATAATCTCTGTTGCTTCCTTCTTATCTACACAACGAAGCATAGTTGAATCATGATTGCACTTGTACATAATCCCATTACTCAAAAAGAACTTAGCAGAAAACCTCCTCAGAAACTTCCTATCTTTGACAGATGCCCCTTCAGGGAACTCCTGAGCTTCAAGATATCTTTTCACTTCATAAAACCAAGGCTTCTCCTCTGCTTCTTCAGTACCAATCTCATTGCAATATGCAGGCTTCTCAAATCTATCAATAGTAATCTTGGGAGCTTCATCATCCCAGCTGATCTCAAACATAGATGCCATGGTAGCTAATGCATCTGCCAACTGATTCTCTCTTCGTGGAATATGTCCAAAGGTAATCTCTTTAAAATGTGGGATCAAGGACAACACATGCTCTCTGTAAGGGATGAGGTTATCATGTTTGGTATCCCAATCTCCTTTGATCTGACTAAGTACCAGAGCTGAATCTCCATACACATCAAGGAACTGAATCTTCATATCAATAGCAGCTTTAATACCCAGGATACATGCCTCATACTCAGCCATGTTATTGGTACAATAGAAACAAAGTCTGGCAGTAATCGGGGTATGACAACCTTCAGGGGAACTAATCACAACACCAACACCATTACCAAGTGCATTAGAGGCACCATCAAAAACCATAGTCCATCGGGATCCTTGTTCAGGTCCGTCATATTGTCCAGGTTCTTTGGTAATAATCATAATGTCTTCATCAGGGAACTCAAAACTCATTGACTGATAATCATCCACTGCTTGATGAGCCAAATGATCAGCCACGACACTTCCTTTAATGGCCTTCTGAGTAGTATACTGTATATCATATTCTGTCAAGATCATTTGCCATCTTGCAATTCTTCCGGAGAGAGCAGGTTTCTCAAATATGTACTTGATTGGATCCATCTTCGAAATCAATAAGGTAGTATGAGTCAACATATACTGTCTTAGTCGGCGAGCAGCCCATGCCAAAGCGCCGCAAGTTTTCTCGAGCAGTGAGTATCTTGTTTCACAGTCGGTAAACTTTTTGCTAAGGTAGTATATTGCCTGCTCTTTTCGACCAGACTCGTCATGTTGCCCCAACACACACCCCATTTAGTTGTCTAACACTGTTAAGTACATAATCAAGGGTCGTCCATCAACTGGTGGCATCAAGATTGGAGGTTCTAAAAGATATCTCTTGATTTCATCAAAGGCAATCTGGCATTCATCATTCCATTCCATCACCTGATATTTCTTCAATAACTTGAAGATTGGCTCACAGATGGTAGTTAATTGGGAAATAAATCTTGCAATGTAATTTAATCATTCTAAGAAACCTCTAACCTCCTTCTCAGTACGGGGAGCTGGCATCTCTCGTATAGCTTTCACTTTTGCAGGATCCACTTCAATACCTTTTCCACTGACTATGAAACCCAGGAGCTTACCAGACCTAACTCCAAAAGTACACTTGTTTAGGTTCAATCTCAACTTGTAATTCTTCAACCTCTCAAACAATTTATGTAAATGGTCAAGATGTTGCTCTTCATTCTGGGAACTGGCTATCATATCATCCACATATACCTCTATCTCATGATGTATCATATCATGAAATAAAGCCACCATAACACGTTGATATGTTGCCCCTGCATTCTTCAACCCAAATGGTATCACTTTATAGCAAAAGGTGCCCCACTGTGTAACAAAGGTTGTCTTCTCCATATCTTCAGGTGCCATCTTGATTTGATTGTAACCAGAGAAACCATCCATAAAAGAGAAAACCTTATGCTGGGCAGTGTTGTCTACCAGAACATCAATATGAGGAAGTGGAAAGTCATCTTTGGGGCTGGCCTTGTTCAAATCCATGTAGTCTACACACATACGTACCTTACCATCTTTCTTAGGAACCGGTACCACATTTGCAACCCATTGAGGATAAGAAGTCACAGCTAAGAACCCTGCATCAAACTGTTTCATTACCTCTGCTTTGATCTTCTCTGACATTTCGGGACGCATGCGACGAACCTTCTGCTTCTTTGGACGACAATCTTCTTTTACTGGTAAACGGTGAACCACAATGTCTATATCCAACCCTGGCATATCTTCATAAGACCAAGCAAATATCTCCACATAGTCACGTAGCATTTGAATCAATCTGCTCTTGACACTATCCTCTAATTCAGCCCCTATCTTGACTTCTTTCCTATTTTCTTCAGTTCCCAGATTCACAACTTCGATTGGCTCTTCATGTGGCTGTACAACTTTCTCTTCTTGTTGTAACAACCTAGCAAGCTCTACAGGTACTTCACAATCGTCCTCATTTCCGTCTTCAGCTTGATAGATCGGATTCTCGAAATTATAATTGGCAATAGTAGAACTGTTATCAACAGGATCCAGAGTGGATGAGGATCTGCATTTTAGTGATGTGGGTGTGTGTAAGAACACATAGCTGATAAAAATAAAAGAAAAGAAAGACAAGGAACACAATATTTACGAAAACGAAACGTCCACTGATTTTTATTGAATGAAGTATGCAAATGAAATGACAGCCCGTAACAAGCACACCATTGTGCCCCGGGTAAGGCACAAGGCTTAAGAGTTCAATTGTTCAAAAAATTACAAACTTAAAAAGCAACAACACAGTAATAGTATTTACTCCTGACTAAAGGAGATAGGAATAACATCTTCAGCCTTCCAATTATTGAGCCCAGCACCCACAGTAGGAAAAATCCAAGCATCCAAGTTGTAGTCTTCATCATAGTCACCCACCGCATTGATCTGGTTCTTCATAACCCCTTGATTGGTGATACGAATAGCACGAGCACGACGAACAGCCTTCTGGGACTCTGCAGTGAAACCCAAACCAAATTTGTCAGACTTGTAAGGGATATCAGGAAGCTGACCCCAAATAGTACAACCACCTTCATCCACCACAGCTCTAGCATCTTTAAGGGAGGCCATTGTTGGAGGTATTCTGGTAACTACAAGAACTTTCTTGACAACGGGAGGAGCTTCATAATCATTAACAATCCAAGGGATCACTTCAAATGTCTGACACGGAGTTTCAACATATTCACCTTCCACTTCCAGATACTTGAAGGTGTTCACATGGCTAAAAAAATATTCTTCTTCTCCATAGACAATAACAACCTTTCCTTCCACCGGATACCTCAGCTTCTGATGTAATGTAGAGGTTACAACACCTGCCCCATGGATCCAGGGACGACCAAGCAAACAAGAGTACGAAGGACGAATATCCATCACATAAAATGTAGCATTAAAAACCTGAGAACCAACTTTGATTGGGAGATCAATTTCTCCATGCACCACTCTTCTTGAACCATCAAAAGCTTTCACCACTATATTACTAGGCTTCAGCACAGCATCTTCAGGACTCAGCTTATTCAGGACTTCTTTGGGCAACACATTCAGAGAGGAACCATTGTCTATCAATACATGTGACAGGGTAGTGCCCCTGCATTCAATTGAGATATGCAGAGCCCTGTTATGATCCCTCTTGGCAGGGGTCAAATCAGCATCAGAGAAACCTAACCCATTATCATAGGTCAGGTGGGCAACACAATTCTCAAACTGGTCAACAGAAATTGCATTGGGTACATGAGCAGTCTTCAGAAACTTAATCAAAGCTTTGGCATGAGCTTCAGAACATAACAACAAAGACATCATGGAAATCTTGGAGGGAGTATGCCCCAACTGATCAACAATGTCATAATCACTCTTGCGAATGATTTTCAATACTTCTTCCATCTACTTAGCAAGATCATCAGCAGCTGGTACATCAGTAGGTATAGGTTCAATAACAGGACCTTTGCCCCGAGCATCAGTAGTGGAGGTAACAGCAGGAGTAACTGCATTCTTGGAAGTGACTGGAGGAGAAAAGACTCTTCCACTTCGTGTAATCTTACTAGACCCAGCAATATTATCAACATCAACAGGCACATCAGCCAAGGGTTCCTGCTTAACACCATGGATATAAACATCAGACCCATAATGCCAAGGCACAACTTTATCAGACGTATACGGAATAGGACCAGGAGTGGTGATGACCATAGGAGCCACTCTAGCTTCAGCAACAATCTTCACAGGGCCTTCAACAGTAATCTTAATTGGACCCTTATGAGTGATTTTAATAGGACCTTTGGAAGTGATCCTCACCGGCACTTTATCAACCATATCAACCTCTTCAGTCTTCCTACTTTTAGTAATATGATCCACCATACTCTCTACAGACGATGGAGTCCTCTCAAACACTATGGTATATTTATCCATGAGACGTTGAATTCCATCTCTCAATCTCCAGCAACTATCTGACTTATAGGTACAATACAAACAATCTTCACGACAACCTGGAAAGAACCCAACTTGTACTAACTTCTTCTTGATAACAGACAACGGTGTGGTCAACTCTGCAACTGAATAGATATGTAAATCTTCATCAATGGCATTGACAGTCTTCTCATGATTTAGCATGGGAGCAGTAATCACATTTGGAGTACCTGGAGGGTCAAACTCAATTTCTCCAGCCTCAATCATATCTTGAATTTTGTTCTTCAAGACCCAGCAGCTATTAGTATCATGTCCCTGACAGTTCGAATGATATGCACATCGTGCATTGGGATTGTACCTGGGAGAGGTAACATTAGGATTCTGAGGAGCCTCTTTCAGAGTGATAAGTTCAGCCTTCAACAAGTGTTGCAATGCCTGAGCCATTGACATGTTGATCTTAGTGAACTGCCTTCTAGCCCTCTGTTGGTTGCCCTGTGGCTGCTCTGTTGTTGCAGTAGTTGGATTTGAAATATGAACTGCACTCACAGACTGATGCCTTCTGTTACGATCAGGTTGACCATAAACAGCATTGGACTCTTTCTTCCCACTGGGAGGTTTCTTTGCAGCACCTGATGAAGAAGTACCTACTTGGATCTTGCCACTCTTTATACCATTTTCCACGCGCTCTCCTGTCATTATCAACTCAGTGAAGCCAGATGATGAGCCTCCAATGAGATGACTGTAAAAAGGACCATTCAGCGTACACATGAACATATCAACCAACTCCCTGTCAGTTAAAGGGGGTTGTACTCTTCCAGCTAAGTCTCTCCACTTTTGAGCATATTCCTTGAAACTTTCTTTGGCACCCATAGACATGCTTTGCAGCTGCATGCGAGTGGGAGCTAAATCAGCATTGTATTGATACTGCTTATAGAAAGCTTCAGCAAGATCATTCCAATCCCTGATGTTGACACTCTCCAACTGATAATACCACTCCAATTGAGCTCCAGATAAGCTCTCTTGGAAGAAATGGATCCATAACTTCTTATCAGCAGTATGAGGTTGGATTCTTCTGACATAAGACCTCAGATGCAGCTTGGGACAAGAGACCCCATCATAAACAACAAAGGTAGGAACCTTGAAACCAATGGGTATGACTACCCCAGATATCAGACTCAAATCTTCAAAATCCAGCCCAGAAGACTTCTGCAACTCCATAGCATCCATTCTATCCACCAGCATCTTGAATTTGTCTTCATTAGGCTCATGGTAGTAATTAGCCTCAGAATCAGAGTCCCCCATAGTGTTGTGGAGACTGCCTCCCTCTTTTTCAGACTCTCCAGATTCATAATCTTCAACTGGTTCTTTGGTCTTGGCTAGACCTTTGAACCTTCTTCCCATGTTGATCAGGCCACCTGACCTTCTAGTCTTCTTAGTCTTCTTGGCCAGCAGTGTCTTCAATTCATCCTGCCCCTTGGACAGGTTTAGGATCAGCTCTTGGAACTGTGCATTTTGTGCCTAGAGATCCTTAACTGTTTGTTCAAGAGCCATTGCTGAAATAAATAGCGAGAAGATAAGAAACCTGTGCACAATAAACCTGTGATACAATTAGATGATATGTGAATGCATATGCAATGTTTTCAAGGACCGCAGGATTTAAATTTGCTTAAACAAACACGAAGGTAAACTTTTATTAGTAATAAATTTGTTTTGCCACTTGGGCTTACAAAAATGAAATGAAATAAATACAAAAGATGGGGTTTTAAGTCTCCCATGGATGTTTCCTCTTTGTGTTGAGGTATGAGTTGAGATTCCGTTCCTCGTGAAGTTGCTTTGTTAGTTCCAGGATTCTTTCTTGGCTTGCTTTGTAATGAGCCTCGAAAGTATCCCTTTGCTCCTTCAACTGGATCCAGGATCTCTGTAAGTCTTCCATGCCAGTAGGCATGTCTGGGTGAAGGATGGTATAAGCAGTATCTCCTTCAGCAACAGGTTCCATGGTAACTGGCAGGATAGCAGGATATGGCATCATGAGAGCCTGAGCACGAGATCGCACCCATCTGAGATAAGCCTCCATAGGAATAGTGTACTTAGGCTCCAGAGTCTTGCTGTCAACCTTGTTTACTTTTCCCCATGCTCGTATGAATCTCTGACGGTAACCTTGATGATCGTTGTCGTAGTCAAACACAATGCCCTGAATCAGCATGTCATGTGGACCATCACTCCGAGCGTAACCAAACTGTCGTAAAGCTAGAGAGGGGTTATAGGTGATGCCTCCTCTTATACCCAGAAGTGGCACATTAGGGAACTCCCCACAACGGTCAATGATAGTGACATTCTCCATAGATCTGGAGCACCAATGGATATCTGAATGCGAGAGTGACATGATCCTTTTGGACCACCTGAACCCTTGTTCATTCTTCATTACTGAGCGAGGAAGGTGAGAAATAAACCACCTAGATAGCAAAGGTATGCAACACATCAAAGTTCCTCTTGCCCTTGTAGTACGAGTATGAAGAGAATGCAGGATGTCTCCAAGTAAAGTAGGTACTGGATTGTGACTCAGGAATATGTTGATGGCATGAACGTCTATGAACTGATCTGGATTGGGGAACAATACTAAGCCATAAATCAGCAAGGCTAAGATTTCCTCAAAAGCATCATAGCTCATAGCTTTCAAGAACATTTGAGCCTTATCCATTAGCACCTTAGCAAGAATACCTTTAACTCCGCTTCTCGTTTCTAGAACAATGTCAGACTTCTTCAGATGTAGGGCTGCAGCAATAACCTCTGGTTTAAGCTCCTTCTCCAAGCCTGTGAAGGGCCTTTGATCAAGAACATGTATACCCAGAAGTTTAGAGAACTCTTCCATTGTAGGAACCAGCTGATAGTCAGGGAATGTAAAGCAATGGTGCTTAGGGTCAAAGAACTGAAACAGAACACTCATCATGTCTTCATTGAACCCTGAAGTGACTAGATCCAATAGGTGACCATGTCTCTTGATGAATTGGGAGTGATCAGACACTTGAGAAACCAACTCTTTAAGCTTAGCAGGTATGCCCACAAAGTTGATCCTGATGGTGTTTCTACGAGCAGAAGCCATGACCTGCAACAAAGAACAAAGATAAATCCTTTGGTCCTTGAAATGGTTAGTGAAAATGCTATGCTTATGATGCATGATGATGTCATGATGTTATGTTCAATCACAAACATGTGGCACACACAAACAAGTCATACAATAGCCCTAGGTTTAAAGGCTTGCATGAGGTTCAAAGGTAAGTACCCTCCCCTGAAGTTAGTTGGTTCATCCTGTCCTACAAAAGTAACCAGGTTCTAAGGGATCTCAATATCATTGATCCTTCACAAGGGTGGTTGTTCAGTAGGCAACTTACTTGCCAACCAAAACCCTCTAAGTTTAGAATCTCAATGAGCGTAGCATCGAGTATCAACCAACTTCAGTCTGCACCAAAGCCGGTTATCTCACTACTTTTCTAAAGGCCAAGATGGGATAACTAGGGTTCTAAAAGTTAGTTAGTGCATTGACAACATATGGCAGCCTCATATTATCCTCAACTTGACTTAAGGAACATAAGCACCAACCAAGAAGTCACACTAACTATAGCCACCAGATCAACCATATCGGTATACGCCGTACAGTTTCCTTGGTCTATTGCCATTTACCTAAGGTACACTAGATCCGGGTTAGGATCTTTCACACATAAGAGCCCAACAAGATAATATAAAACAAACAAGGCAAACAATTTAAAGTGATCTAATTCCTAAGGGTACCCCTCTTTTATTAAATCCCCAGCAGAGTAGCCAGTTCTGTAACACGGTGGGAGAACTGACTTTAGTTATGTTGCGGATAGCAAGAGTCGCCACCGACTTTTATTTTATCCAAAGGAAAGGCATAAAAGAACAGGAAAGACCTTTTAAAAGATTTTTGGGTCCGGGGGGTAAGTTATGTAAAGGGAAGGTGTTAGCACCCTTTACATCCATGGTTATCCATGGGCTCTTAGTTACTTAGCTCACTTTAAAATGTTTTTGAAATGTGAAGTGTGTGAATAGAAATTTTCTTAAGAGTTTGATAATGATCCATGTACGGATGCGTAAAAAACCTTTGTTTTGAAAATTGTTTGAAATGTGTGAAGTGTTTGAAATTGTTTTGAAGAGTGAGCAAGTATCTAAGAGGAACCTACCCTAAGTTTAAGTCTTTTCTGTTCTTGAATCCTTTGACTGGTAAGACTATCCCTATTATTAAGGAATAGGTAGTCATTACCTTGGATGTGAGGGACAAGTGAAGGGACATCTGTTTATGTAGGCAACTGTGGGGTGTATAAGCAATTTTGGAGGGACTATCATCTTTATTCGAAAGGGACAAGATCATTACGAAGGCAACATTCGAAAGGGACTTGATCTTTTATTTGTTATGGGACTAGATGACTTTATTTTGAGGGACTTTTGCTTTATACACCCTACTTGACCTTTTTGATTAGGCAACATGAGAGGTATCCCTAAAGAAGTGAGATGACGATCAAAGATCGACTTACGTGTGTGAGTGTACAATTTTTAATATTTATCTTTAAATTTAAATGATCTAAATTAATTTTAAATTACAAGTATGTTTACACTCCCTATTTATTAACCATAGCATAAAATATAAATAATAAACATTATTAATAAATATTACACCAAGGAACAATTACATAATTATAATAAAAGCAATTTAAATAAATAAGCAAAATATTAAATAATAATAATAATAATTGGGTTAGTGAAAATAATAAAAATAATACTAAATTAAATGGGGTTAGTAATAATCATATAAACATAATTAATAGTAATAATGAAATAAACAAGAATATTATAATAAACAAAATTTTTAAAGGTTAATAAGAAAATATGAACAATTATTATAGAATTTTAAGTTATATGTAAATTATAAGATTAATTATAAACATATTATGAAAATAGATTATAATTACAAAAATTAAATTAGCAATTTTTAAACATATAATAAAAATTATTTTCATGCAAAATTAAATTCTAAACAAATTATGTCATATTATCATATTAAGAATTTTAACTTTTAAACATATTTACATACAAAAATTTAAATTATAAACAATTTATACATTAATAAAAATTAAATTAAGAATTTTTAACTAAATTATGAATATAATATATACTAATAATAGTATTAAATAAATAAAAGAAGAAAAATTAGGGTTTGAGAAAAATATGTTTTTTTTAGGGTTTATAAAAATAAATTAGGTTTTATAAGCAAAAATGTTAAATATTAAATATTTACTCAATTATACTAATAAATTATATATAATAATAATATATACATATTAATAAAAAAAAATAGTTTTTAGAAAATATCTTAGAATTTATATTTATGAAACATATTAGGATTTTAAAATTATAGTTTTAATTAATTAATATTAACAATAAGCAAAACAAATAGAAAGAAAAAGAAAAAGAGAACTTACCTTGGCTGGGAATTGAACCCAGCCCCTCTTGCTTTCAAGAACACAAGCCAGCAACACCAACCACTGGGCCAGCGCGCGCAGGTGATAAAGGGAAAGGTCCAGTTGGTTTTGTGCCTTGTTCCTGAAAATCAAAGAAAAATAAAACAAAACAAAAGGCCTGGGGGGATCGAACCCAGGACCTTCAAATATCACACAAACACCTTAACCAATCCAGCTGGGAGAGCGCACCTGTTAGTATAACAACAATAATTCATTATATATTATGCCTAATAATCAAACTGAAAAATAAGAAAACTTTGTAAAAAGCCAGGATTCGATCCCTGGACCAAGACTTCCCATGCGCATCCTTCCACAAACTGAGCCAAGCACACAACTGTTAAACAA
Source organism: Lathyrus aphaca (assembly GCA_963966055.1). Lineage (NCBI taxonomy): Eukaryota > Viridiplantae > Streptophyta > Magnoliopsida > Fabales > Fabaceae > Lathyrus > Lathyrus aphaca. The sequence goes on along the minus strand of OZ014522.1, from coordinate 458,090,076 downwards.
TATCAAAAGCAAAAAAAATAAATATTATATTCAGTTTTCAAAATTTAAAATTCGCGCCAGGGGATCATCTTCTTCCTCCAGCCCTAGGATATTTGCTGTGAATTTATATACCATTTTTCCTGCGAATTCCAAACTTGCAGCAAGACCTATGAATCTTATACATCACAAAAACTGTAAAATTTCACCAAATTAATTGTTCAAACATGATCCAGAGACAAATTGGCATTGATCTGTGTTTTTAGAATGGATTTATATTAGCTTGAGTGTGAAACCCTAATGGAAGCCGAAAACCCTAGCCATGGTAGAATTCGTCTCAGTTCATGAAACTCAAATTAAACTATCCAGAATTCATTACAAGCTTCAAACAATCACAAATCAACAAACAAAATTCATTAATAATAGCTAAACAAGCAAAATCGAAAAAATTAAATTCAAGAACAAGAGGGATTCAGTTTATGCGATATGAGATGTTTTGGATGCAAATGATCATTGGGAATGATTCTATGATGTCTCAGAAACATTCTTGTGTCCTCAAAATACCTTGAAACCCCTTGAATGAATGAAACTGATAATTGATTTTTGGATGATTTTTGAACTTTGAAACTTACTCTTGGGAGGCTGAAATTCCTGTTCTATGATTAGGGTTATGTCATGTACTTATAGTGTGATGAATTTAGGTCAGAAAACTTGGTCATTGTTTGAAAGATTTGATCCAAAAAGATTGAGAAAGATAAGCTTTGAAATTCAAATATTTTTGCATAATACCTTTCTATTTCAAGCCAATCAACATTATTTTTGTATCAATTTGATCCATATTGAATTCATGACCTTCTAGAACCAAAAATAATTTTAAATCTTCACACTTGATATTTTATTTAAATTTAAAATGATTTTTAAAATAAAAAATCATAATAAATAAATTAAATAAAATAAAAATTATGAAAATATCAAATAATTTTCGTGCATGATGTCATGGATTGCTTTGGGTCATTAAAAGTTCAGCCCACTTAGCAAAATTTGGTTTTAAACCTCCATTTGCTTCATAAACTTCCCTAAAATTTCCCAACTTTGCAAGGGCACACATCCTTCAATTTTAATGCTATGAGGGTGTTCTTGGACATTTTGGAAAGCTTGAAGAGTCCTCTAACCAACCCCACTGGTTTCATGTTCATACCATTTACCATTCTCAAGTTATGCCCTTTTGAAGTTGTTGACTTTTTGTTGACTTTCAAAAGGACCTATAATGTCTTAGCTCATACCTTCCAAATGAAGCATTTTTGGGCTTGGCTTGTGAGACACAAAGTTGTAGAGAATTCAATTTCCTTAAAAATGAGCTTTGGATGGAACATTGGTGATGAAGCATGTGAAAGTTATGGCTGGTCAAAGTTCAGTTGACTTTTCCTGAGGAAACCCTAATTTAGAAACTCCTGATTCTTGATGATCTGAAATCTCCTTGATGAATCATGATAAACCATTGATCAAATGATGAATTTTAATTCATATACTTGATGTTGGCAAAAAATCATGAAGTTTGACTTTGGTTTGACCACAGTTGACCTCAGTTTGACTTTTTAACTACTTTGACTGATTTTGACTTATCTGATCATCTGACTGAGCAAACCTTTGGGAAAAGTCTTGAAACTTGTCATGGGGGTTCTTACACACATATAAGATGTTATGAATCTCACTTGAAGTCTTGGAAGTTCATTTAGCCTGATTAAAGTCAAAACCCTAGTTTTGGATGCACTGCTTAGGAGGTGCATTGTCTGAGGGAATTGTCAACTCTTCTGACTATTTGTGAACTTTGTGAACCTTGTGAACCATCATAAAATGTCTTGTGAACCTTGTGAACCTCATAAAGTGTCTTGTAAACTTCATGAACCTTATGAAAGGTCTTGTGAACCTTGTGAACCTCTTAGCACACAAAGTCTTGTATTGTGAGGGCAAATTTTGGGGTGCAACACATATGTCTTGTGCCTCTTCTATAGAAGTCACTACAAGAAAACAACGTTTTAACATCGACCAAAAGCCCTCGCTAGAAGGTAAAAAACTGATGCTACACGGGTTTACTGTTGGCTTAGTGTCGGTTCGGGGCTAACTTTCCAAAGATGGAAGTTAGTTACATTTAGCATTGGTCATGGCACGACACTAGTGTAGCGTTAGCTTTTGTCTACGCTAAGGAACCACTAATTACTAGCCCTAACCACAAAACTTAATAGTGAGTTAGCGTCGGTCCGAACTGACGCTATCTATTTTCAGGTGTCAATTTTTGATAAAGTTGGATTTCATCAAGAATATGTCCATGTTGATATGTAGCGTCGGTGTCGTGGCCAACACTATTAGATTTAGCCAGCATGATATTTTGTTTAGTGTCAGTGTCGTGGCCGACACTACTGAATTTAGCCAGCAGGTTTTTTTTGTAGTAGCGTTGGTGTCGCGGCCGACACTACTGAATTTACTAAATTTCTTAAGAGAACAAAAGAAGTAAAAACTTGGAAGAAACATAACTGAAATTCTAGCGTGACAGACTCATATGTCGAATACGAAGTTGAGACATTAGATCTGTTACTGATAAACATGGCAAGGCAAAAACAACAGTATTAGAATTCTGATATACCAGATTCAAACATTCTTCAGGATGTTTAGACATCTGATATGACATTTAGCACACATACTGCATAAAATAAAACAGAAAAGCTGTAAAGAACACATTCAAATTGTTAACCCAGTTCGATGAAAACTCATGTACTCTGGGGGCTACCAAGCCAGGAAGGAAATCCACTATGTAGTATCAATTTAAATACTTCTCAGCAAACACCACCGTTTACAGTCTTCTCACTTAATCACTGCCAATGCAACTTCTACTTAGGAACTCTTAAATATGAGAAACTCATCCTCACTTCCAATCACCTCAATAATGTCTCACAGTCCCAACACTCAGTTGCTGATATTGACAACACTTTACCTATACAACAATTCAAACCAGAAGTCACACTTCCATGACAACATCTAAGAGTTGCTTAAAAGCTTCCTCCAAGAATAATACACCTCTTACTTAGCAGCTTCGAGGTTTACAAACAAAACAACCACAACATTGAACCTTGTTGTGCACGGCTGCCACAAGAACACAACCCTAATGATATGACTATTAGATCTTCGGTTGGTTACTAAACCTATGTTACAAGGTTTCTTTTTATAACCTAATCCCAACTAGATTTTGGGCCTAAAAACCACATCAGCAACTACTACAAATATGCAGAAAAATCTGCTATAAAAAGATCTTCAATCTATAACTTCCTAAAATATCTCTATATTTAGAAAGTATATATTCTTCAATATTCTGAACCATGCTGAATCAGAACCTTCTAAAAATAGCTCCTGATAAATCTCAACAAAAACACTTAAAGAATATTTCTGAAAACTCATGCAAACAGAAAATTGGACAGTTTTGATTTCAGCACCAGACAGAGATTTCATGACATCAGTCTTGACATCCTGCTAAAATAGCAACATACTTAAACTTTCACAACTGCAGTGGTTTTCTATTCTTATGTCAAGACATTCTTCATAAAATTTCCCCGAGTAACATGTTTTGCAGAAATTGCTACCAACTCAGAACTTACAATCTCCCCTTTTGGCACACTTTTAGCCAAAACATAATTTGATCATACACATCATATTAGAGGGAAATGCAGCAGCAGAAAATAGAAGTTAGAACATCTTTATAGACATATATCAATCACAATCAGTTTTACCAAAATGAATGCCAACAACAAAAGCTACAAAACTATCAGTCTCCCCATTTGACATATTTTGGCTAAAACCTTCTTTGAACACCCATTCAACTCCTCCTCAACCAAGGGACACCTGATGTTACTTACTTCTTCCCCTTTTTAGCCATAATAGGAGCACCATCTAGAACACTAATAAGAACACTTCCCCCCTTAACTTCACAAGTCCAAGTGCACAAACTTGTAGCATACTCCCCCTATCTAGGATAACACATGCTTCTTTGCACTTTGATGAATGAAAAACATAAGACACATATTCATGTCTTCAAGAGCTTGCTCTTTGTTCAATCCACAATTGAACACAATCACCCCTTATACCAAAACACATGATCCCTTCTTGGTTTGTTGTTATCCCAAGCTACAAATGCTGAACATCTTCTTGCAAGCAGGTCCTGACATTAGGCCTTCATTACCTTCACAATCTTTTGGCCATACACTTCAGAAAATATTCATCCAAACTAATTCTGACATTTGAATCATTTTATGAATATCCATATTCAGACTTTCAAGCAATCAATACCTGATCTACTTCAGTCTTCTCTACATATCTTCTTCCATGTCAGATCATCTACTTCATCATTCTCCCATATGATTAGGTAGGCTCACAATAGATACAGTGTAGACAACACCCTAGATAATGTCCTAACACCAGTTAGAACATATTTCATACACCAAGACATCATCTCATGATTCTTGATATGTTCCACCAACTGGACTTATTATAACATAGTAATCTAAGAACTGAATACCTTCAACAATACTGTGCGACCAGCTTGAATCAGAAATCCAGAAAGAGAGATAAACTCTCATCCACCTTTAAGAAGAACAAATCTCATTGAGTCTTCAACTCATCTCTCTTCTGCCCAAGAGTAACTTGTTCCAAGACAATCCTCAAGACCAACCAGCTGCCACACTCTTATTATCTTGATTCTTTGAATCCACTAAAGAGATCAACCAATAGCCATAACACTAAAGTATCTAAAATCCTACACTAGAAGTTCGCTAAGACAAACCCTTTTTTATCAACAGACACTGGTTCAATTTGTATCACATGAACCAATAATTTCACCTGTCCCCTTTCAGCATAAAGTCTGGTTATTATTAAGCAATGTTTGAAACACTTGGCAGGTTTTTACCAAAATTGTCCATAAGAGAAAGGCTTCGCTACTACTCGTGATCATAATCTAACAGCAACTAAAAGTTCTAATAATGCCAATCCAGTAGATTTGACTCATCGGATGCAGGATGCAGTTTGTGCTACAACAAAGTCAACGGTTCAATTGGGAATAACAGAATAGAATACCAGTGCCGATATCGCCTGGCGAAAGATAAGTTGTGTTAGCACATTGCATTTTAAGATTCAAATAACTAACAAGGTGTTCAGAAATGCTTAACTTACTGGATGGAAAATTTGGAGCTGTTGTTGAAACATTGTCTTGCTGCTGAGAAACAACATAACAAAGATTGGAAGTATACTTGTCAAGAAACAGTTTAGTCTTCAACATGTTCTTATATAGCTGGTGCTTATAGGATGGAAATTTCTTTTCAAAAATATGATTAATAGTGGTAAAATTGTAACTATTCCTGTTGTGATTTGATTGGGCCTTACCGGTAAATTGATTAAATTGTTGGAAAGTCTTAAATTGTTTCTGGTATTTAAAATACAATCCTTTTAATTTTTGGTAACAACAAAAAAAATTGTATTAAATATGTGTATCATTTGCTAGCAATGTAGCTGGTCATGTAATTGAAGGTGAAATGACAGAAGAATGGAACGTTTTCTGGGTGGAGATCTCGCCCATATATTGCTAGACGACACGATTTGTTTCTCCCTCTAGATACTATTAATCCCAAAAGGACAACTTCGTTTAAGAACTCGACCAAGGTAGACGCGTATACAAAAACAAAAACACATGGGCAAAACATAGAAATTATTTTGCCCTCTAGATACCATTAAGCTTTGGGAGGTATCATTAAAACTCACCCAAGCATTAATGTCCAATCTGCATGCACGAACTATTTTGAAAATAAAACACATGCAAGTACAAAACATGAAATATAAACGTGAAATAATTAATAACCAACTATAAAGAATCCCTAAAAAAGAGAGAATACCCTAATCATTAAGAGAAAATAGAATAAAAAATACAATTAAAAAAAGAAGAAGAAATACAAGCATTAATCTTCTAGAACTGTAGGGATTTTATCATATCCCAAATTTGTCATATCTGTGCATCATTTCATTTATGTCTAAACCATATTAAAAAAAAACGTTTCATTTTGTTCAATAAATTGAATCAGGTTTTGTTTGAGATTATCAAGTCAAGTAATTGTGCAGTTAAAATTCAGTGTGTATGGTGGTAAAATCAGTGGATGTCCAATTCATGATCATTATCTATTTGTCTTAACCATTTTTATTCTTATCGATAATTATATTTTCTTATAATCCTTTATAACCATCTTTCGATTTTATCCATAATCATCCATATTTTTATTATTATCCATTTTCAATCAATTTTCAACCATTATTTTTAAATCCATCATTTTTCATATTCAATTTCCAATCCACATTTTTTAAAAACTATTTTAAGCTCACTACCATTTTCTTCTTAAGCCTATATTTATCATTATCTACACAAAATTACAAAAAAAAAACATCACATATTCCATTATTATTATTATTATTATTATTATTATTGTTGTTGTTGTTGTTGTTGTTGATGTTGTTATCTGCCACTTTTCACACTCAAATCGCCAATCAGGCCCCACATAATAGCCTTCACACACAAAGTTCTTTCACCAATACAACAAACTTCAATGACCCCACCTTTGCACATGAAATCACTGTCGGCTCCATGACTTCATCATCATAATTATTTTCCAGCCAATTTCCATCACAATAACAACAGACCCCACCAAAATTTCTTTAACAACAATACACCTTATATTGAACTTTGTTGGTACGTAGGCACAAGGCTCAAGAAGTCTTTTCAAACATAAAATTATAAAAACCAACTTCTTTTCTCATCTCATCAATCTCATTGCAATAAAATCTTTTAGCCAAAAAAACACGTAATTCAAAGAGGCTCCTATAAATTACTATAAACGCTTTGGGTGCTAACACCTTCCATTTTCATAACCAACCCCTTACCCATATCTCTATTTGTTTTATTAGCTTTTTGCTTTTAGACTTCTTTTGATTTTTTTCGCTCTTTTTCCTTTTCCTTTGGAAATAATAAAAGTTCGACGGGGACTCTTGTTTTATGAGTTAAGTTAATCAATACCTTAATCTCAAATGTTTTACCGCTACATCTGGGTAATAAAGTTAACGAACAAAAACATAACAAATTGCATCAAATATGTAAATGGTGGTTTGCAAAATCATACATTCTCTCAGTGACTTGTTTCTTTCTATCGCTTGGTTACTTTAAGGGTTTGAGTGTTTGTATAACGAAATTGCCACCAACATGAATCCTTAAATGCCCTGTATAATTGATTAGTCACCATTTGTGCTAGGTATTTCACTGTTTATTGGTAAATAATTCAGGTAAAATTGTGTGATTTTAAGTTAGTTTAAGCATTTTCAGTTCGAATTAGCTTTATCTTAATTTTATGAAGTGTGTCAATAATTTTGAGTTTCTTGAGAGTATTTTACGCTTTTTGTATGTCAGTAGGTTAAAAATAGGTTTTCAAGCTCAGAGGATCAATCATTGGATGCGGAACCGAGCCGGAGCGAGGAAACGGAAGAAAAATGCAGAAATTGGAGTAACTTTTGCCCATACACGTAGCACTCTAGCTGTTACGCGTATGGCCCCTTCATGTATGCATATCATACGTATTCCAGCAGAGGCGTGACTTTTGTGAAAAAATAAGGGCTTCTGCCCATACGCGTAAGGGCTTGGCATTACGCGTAACAAATGGCGTGCTGGCAATACCCTGTGACTAAACCTAATTCAAGTTAAAGGGAAGGGATACGACCTTGAGTTCACAATCTCACACTCATATGTAAACATGTTCATGAGTTCACCAACTCAAAATATCACTTATCGATAACCTTACGAAGGTATCCTTTATTCTCGTTCTCTCCTACGCCTAAGATTCAACACAAGTCAAGGATCCTTGTAATTTACTTGACATACAAAATGGATTCAGATTCTAGGCTTGTTAACCTATGAATCCTCACTGCCCATGGTCTGTTAACCATTACAAGTCTATTTACCCGTAGGCTCCATTCGTACTAAACGCGGGAATGAAATCTTCCAAGTAATCAAGCATACATTCCAGAGGAGTCCTAAGCTCATGAAACCTCATATCTCAAGGGAAAACGATTCTGATTACGTGATCATACATAAGCGTGATTGCATATGAGAATTATAAGGCCACATTCGCCTTATCACAATAGTAACACAAAGGTTCACACATGTTCCATATAGTGTATCACTTACCACTAGACCACTACTCCACAAGGATGCACACTAGGCATCGTATGCTCGAGCATCGCCATCTAGATTCTCTATGAAATTTCTAGTCACAATATTAGGTCCTACCAAGGTTTTCAAACTCGCCAGTCTACTCAGACTCGTAAAGGGTCCGTAGACTCGACTCATAGACTCAACTAGCAAACTAGTACGAGTCTATGGAAAATAAAAAAAAATTACTTTTACAAACCTGTAAGTGACTCATACATGACACACACATATATTTTTGAACTTTAAAATGCCTTATATCTATCTATCTATCTATCTATCTATCTATCTATCTATCTATCTATCTATATATATATATATATATATATATATATATATATATATATATATATATATATATATATATATATATATATATATATATATATATATATATATATATATATATATATATATATAACATAAGACCAATTAATATCAAATTATAATTTTATACTCCATAACAAACTTGTTAATAAAAAAATCGATAATAAAATAAACAAAATAGCAACGTATGTAGTTAAAGATTTAAAGTACTATTTTTTTCTTAATTGGCTAGTACATAAAGCAAAATAATTATAACAAGAAGTGTTTCTTCAAATATTTTCGTCAAAACTCAAAATTTAAGCTCTAAAACTCAATTTCATTTTGAAAACTCTTAACAATAAGAAATTTTTAACGGTATGTTTCAAATTCTTCTTAAAATTATGCCTCTACTCAAACTTTTCTAACCTTATATCACAACTGATTCTAAATTGAGGTGCTTTTATGTCTAGGTCACCCACTGACCCCTAACATCTTACAACACTTGGTACACATGTATCTTAGAATTATTATCATTTATAACTAATTATTAGTAAAAGCTTTAACAAGTTTTCATTATTTCAAAAGTGTGAGCAATCCATTTTGTCATAATTTGTAAATCACAATTCTATAAAAAATGTAGCAATATATTATTTCAAAACACACAAAAATGTTTTCTTCCATAACTCATAAATTTTCTAAACCATTTTATACTATCTAATTGATATATGTGGATTGGTATTAGTGGACCTGATTGAACAATGACACACCACCTTTACACAAAAGTACATATAAAAGAAATATCCAAGTGAAACATACAAGAAAATACTTACACAATGAAGGATTGATTTATGACAACGAACGCAAACAAAACAAGAGACGGATAAAACATACACCGTCGATGAAGATAAGAAACTTTGTAGAAATAAGAGACTAGGAAAGAGACTTTATAATTCGCGGAAAAGCAAAAAATGGCGTTTTTAAGAAAATAAAATAAAATATTTTGGGGAATTTGAGACTTTTTGGTTAAAAAAACTTATAGACTCATAAACTCGCCATAGACTCGCGAGTTTATACGAGTTTTTACAAGTCTATTAAAGTCTACCCGAGCAATCAAACAATGATTATATGTGTGAGTCTACTAGTTTATGCTTCATAGACTCGTAAAATCGTACGAGTTTACGAGTCTACCCGCGAGTTTGACAATCATGGATCTTATTATTGATTTGTGGTAAGTTTTCCTCACTCTACTTAACTCTTTCTAATTAAGTAGTCTCATGATTTCTATTAGATGGCATGCATATATAGCATAACACGAATACATAATCATTATTTCCAATCAAATATCATAAATAAAATATTTCCACATCAATATCAAAATTTTCACTTTCCAATGGATAGAGCGTTACCATAGCTTTATATCGGTACCAAGAACGCTTCGATCGGACACCCGGATAAAAAGATATGAATTTTCAAACATTTTTCTCAAAATTGTGCCAGAGTAATCGGTTACTCATATCATGGTAATCAAATACTCACCCTGCAATGTTCACACAGAGCCTAATTGATAGTTAGAGACACCTAGAGTACGCAATTACTCATATTAGGGTAATTGATTACTCTATTGTAATTTCACGTAAAACAACCATTTTTACACAGGGTAATCGGTTACTCTGAGACAGAAACTCAAAAACCAGCATTTTTTTAACTTCAAAACCCAATGAAACTTCTAGAAACATCAATGGAACATTATAGCAAATATCATAGGTCATATTTATATATAGCGAAAATAACCTTTTTGGTCCCTCAACTATAGGTCATGGTTCACTTTGCTCCCTTATCTTTTTTTCGTGCCAAATTGGTACCTTAATTTTTAAAACGATGCAAATTAGTCCCTGTTGTCTACTCTGTTAGTCAAAGTTTGTTAAATATCTATGTAGCACGTTTGACCAACTCTTGTGACAGAGTTAGTGTCGGAAAAACCGCAAAAAATTATTTATGGATTCTTTATTGTTCATTGATGGGAAAATAGCAAGTGTACTATTTTTGCCCATTGTAGTAATCTTAAGGGAAATTCCCCGAATATCGATCTCGAGGACTGCGTATCAAATTGAGTTATTTACTATTTCAAGTTGAACAAAAGTTTCTAAGGGTTTGTTTAGATTTTCTCAAAAGACTTGTAGAAATAAAATCTAGGAAAATACTACTAAGGATGACAAATATGATAATTATGCTAGGGAAGGTGTATGAGAAATTCTTATAATGACTAATTGTTTACAATCGTTAAAATATCACTGCAACTAAATCATTACCGCCTTATTACAATAGTTTTCCAAAATTCCTTTAAAGAAAACCCTTTGGTATTCCTCCTATACCCAATTCCTTGATCGTATAGAATGAATACCAAGCATTTGCATATCGAAAGTTTTTACGGTTAAATATGATATCCCAATTCCTTGGTGATATACGATAAAAAGTTTTGATTGAAAAACGTAACAGGGTATTCCTACCATCTGTCAACCAATGATTAAAAATCTAATTTTCCAATATTGATTTTTTCTTACAATAAAATCAATCAATCAATACAATGAATATAGAAGCAGTGAAATTCATCAAATCAAGTTCAATGTCATTACAATAACTCAGGGACACCCCCCTAGCATTGAGGGGTTTAGCCACTCATAATCCAAACAATGAAAATCACATACATAAGGAAAAGAAACATTACAATATAAAAAGGATTGATTGGATCGTCAATTGCTTCCGCGTTTGATCGATCCGACTTCTCCTCTAAAATCCTTTATTCTCCTTTGTGTGATAATTCCCAATCTTCAAAAGTATTTTTCCTCTGGTTACGATCATCCTAATGTATCAGATTACAAAATTACATGAGAAATGTCCAAAATGCCCTCAGCACAAAAGACCAAAGAAAAAATCTTGCATTCAGGTGCCATGACACGGGTCGTGTCGTGTGACACGGGCACCCGTGTCATGCTGCTGGACTCCTGCACACGTGCCTTCAATGGGGACCTATGACACGGGCCGTGTCATGTGACACGGGCACCCGTGTCATACTGCTGGATTCTTCATTTCTGCATAGCCATCCTGACACGGGCCGTGTTAGGTGACACGGGCACCCGTGTCAGGCTTCTGGACCCCCTTTTTCTCTATTTCTTCGCACACGAATCGCCGTTTCCTTCGTATCTGATCACCGACTTGATATCTGCCTGAAAATACACTAAAAACAACCAAATTAAATGCACCAACGATATAAAAGATAACATGTAACATCATTGCCACATAACGGAATAACACGGAATAATCTAAACATAAGACTCGAAAACGCACAAAAACATAGAAAAACAACAACTAACATGTCTTGAAATAATAACTGGAAATCACCGATCATTCATCTTCTTCCCCAAAATATTACAAGATCGTGAACAAATAAAAAAAAGCAAAGCAATCAATGTGCAAACAAAAACAAAAATTACATGAACAAATTTCGATCATTAAGATCCTCAACTTACCATTATCTTCCTTCTTATCCGAATGGAAAAACCTTTAAAAACTAACTGATTATTTCTTGTAAATAACAAACCCAAATCTCTAACCTCAGAACACTAAAACAAACACTAAAACAAACCCAAATCTCTAACTTCATAAATCCCAGCATGAATGTCGTACCTCAAAAAATACGATCCTCACGATGGACGTGGAAAAAGTAACAACAGAGTCGCCACCTAATTCTATTTATTCTAACGAAATAAAAGGAAGATATAGATAAAACCTAAAAGGAAAGAATGTGGTCATTGGAACCAAAATCTAAGTTTGGGAGTCGGTTAAGCAAGGGGAAGATATTAGCACCCCTCACATCCGTTGTACTCAACGGGAACCTCTTAGTCTAGTTTACGAATGAATGTTAACTTATACTAATGTCTTCTTCTTAAGTGTAAACAATATGTGGAGAATGGGTAGTTTTATTCCTAGGGTGCTCGGCAAGAAATAAGATTCTTGTGTCTACATATTCCCTTGTGCAATGAGAAAGTCAGAGCTCCGTAGTTCGTGGTACTACGATTGGTTAGTTAGTTTTAGAGGTGTCAACAACTCACGTGCGAGACAGATGCCTCATACACGAACATTTGAGGAAAGGTATCGGAGACCCGACAACTTTCTTTTACACCTTCGAGAAAAGATATTTAATAGTTTTTAAGTATCTTAATTTTAAATTAAGAAAAAGGGTTGATTGTTTGTTGGTTTATTTTTAGAGGCGTCAACTGTTCACGTGTGTGACAAACGCCTCACGCGTAAACAATTGAGGAAAGGTATCGGAGATCCGACAACTCTCTTTTACAACTTTGAGAAAAGATATGTCTAATAAAGGTTAAGTATTTTGAAGTTTAAGAGGCGTCAACTGCTCTCATACGAGACAAATGCCTCATATTCAAACTGTTGAGGAGAAGCATTGAAAATTCCACACTTCTCTTTTACACCTTTGAGAAAAAAAGTTTTTGATTGTTGTTAAGAAAGAACTCGACGTTGGATCGAGGTTTGAATTCGTATGACAATTTTAAGACTTAAGGTAAGTAGTATGGAGATCTTAAGGGGTTAGGTTAATGCACATGGCGACGCACGATGCGACCGACTTACAAGGGTTCAAAATTGATTGCGAGATACAATGTGCTCGACTTTGGGAGATTGAAACTAAAATAAATCGAAAAAAACTAATATCTATCTACTATTTTTTGTCATTTTTTGATATATAAAATGATAAAATAACTAAACTAACGAAAGTCTAATAAAATAAAATAAAATATTTTTTTAGTTTTCTTAATATATTATAATCACACTATATTATATATTACATTAAATGATTCTAAAAAAGAAACTAACTAATTAATCTAAATATGACTATATTAAAGTAATCAAAATCCTAAAACTGAATCACTAAACTAATAAAAACTGAAAATAAAAGCCTAAACTAAATACACAATATTTTTTTTTTGGTTTTTTATTAAAATTTCAAATAAGTATTAAATAAATTAAACAAACTATATTTTAAAATGGAGAAACTAAAGTCAATATAATAATTTAAACTAATAAGAAATTTTTTAAATAATTTAAATAGATAACAAACTAAATTAATAATAAAAAACCTAGTGAAATAAAAATGAAAGAGAAATAAATAAACATGGATATTTATCATAAGCTAACATATACTAACACTATAACACCAATAAAATATGAACACATAAAAAATATTACATTTTTACAATATAGCTTTACAAACAAAAATATATATAAACTAAATTATTACCTATATATGGTATAAATGAAAATAAAGGATGAATGATACTCACAAACTTCAAAGCTAACAAAGGTTGAGCTTATTGTGTAGAAGAAAGTGATGATGTTTTGATGGAGGTTGTTGTTGTGGTGAAGATGCTGAATGTTTATGGGTATTGTGTAAGTAAACAAAAGAGAATTTTAATTTTGAAAAATATGTAATGAATGTGCTATATTTTGATAATTTAAGTGTGGTCTTGTTAGTCGCAAATGAGAGAAAGAGAGATTTTATTTATAGTGTGAATGAGGTGAAAGTGTTGATGTGACAATCCATGTGACTTTATGAGAATGACTCTTGGTCATTGATAAGTTCAAGTTGTCATTCCATGTGAAATGTGAGAATGATTCTTGACCATTGATAATTTCAAGTTGACAATCCATGTGAAGTATTTGTACTACATTGTAGTGAACCTCAATTATCATTTTTCCTTTTTTTGGACATGAAGATAAACAAAAGAAAAAGAAAAATAATAATAATAATAATAAATAATATTAATAAAACTAATAATAATAATAATAATAAAAGATAATAATAATAATATAACTAATAATAATAAAAAAGATGGTAATAATAAAACTAATAATAATAATAAAAAGAAATTGAAAATCGTTATTATAAAAAAGAAATTATATTGAATTAAATAAATTGAAGTTAAACTAAATCAAATACAAACTAAATAAATTGAAATTGAAATTGAAATTAAACTAAATTTAATTAAAATATAAATTAAAATCAAAATTAAACTAAGATTAATTCTAAATAAACTAAAATAAATTATCTAAATAGAAATCATAAAAATCAAGAAATGATATGGAATGATAAAAATCGGTTAAAAATGCATGATTAATGATCAATAAAATGTTTATGCAAAAATGATTGACTTATAATATTGCAATAAAATACATCATACGAATGAATTAATTTAGAAAAAATGTTCGGTCAAAATTTAGGGTGTGACAATGAAGAATATCCAAAAACAAACCCAAATCTCTAACTTCAGAAATCTCTTCCTCAATTTCAATTATTTCTCTTCTCATACTAATGTTTCAATTTGTGTCATTGTTATCACTTTTTTTCGTTTTTTTCGGTTTCCCCAAATTCCCACTGGATTCGGTTTCGATGAAAATGGGTTTGACTATTTCTTCTCCGGCATGTTTTGATTTGATTCTTTTTGTTATTGTTACACTCTGTTGTGGATCGATGAAAATGGGTTTCACTTCCTTCAGCAATTACTCGATTTATCCCATACCTCAATTTATTTTCAGTATTTATTAATATTACAGAACCTTGCAGTTACTCGATTTATCCCACTAGTTATCTGGAGTCTGATTGATCTATTTAATTTACATTTTCATGGCATGGATGTAATTCTCTTGATTGAAGCTGATAATCTTTTAAAACCTGAGGGGCTATTTTGTCTGGATTTTTCCGATTACAAATGCCTGTAACAAAGACAGTCAACAAAGGTGGAAGTTTATACACGAGTTTACAGAAAACCTTTGCTGGGAGATGATATCACAGCAAGATGTTATCACATTAAAGATCTGGAAAATTAATAATGGGAAAATTATTTTGGTATTCTTTTACTCAGTGGTGGTAGATGATTTTTTTTGAAAATTAATTAATAATGAACATAAATTTTAGATCTAGAATAATAGTTATTTTCTTTTGTATTGATTAGAGTGAGAGAGTGGGAAGTGTGAGGTTCTGTTGGGTGAGTATTAGGGTTTTGAAGAATTTTTTCTGGGTTTTAAAAATTTGGGGAAGAAGATAAAGAATAATAATTAAAATCCCAAAACAACTTTTAGTGTCGGTTTTTCCGACGCTAACTCCGTCACAAGATTTGGTCAAACGTCTCACGTAGATATTTAACAGACTTTGGCTAATGGAATAGATGGTAGGGACTGATTTGCATCGTTTTAAAAACTAAGGGACTAATTTGACACGAAAAAAAGATAAGGGACCAAAGTGAACCATGGCCTATAGTTGAGGGACCAAAAAGGATATTTTTCCTTATATATCCCGATTATTCTATGCAATTTATTCTGCATTTTAACTATTAGAAACACTGATTATCATGATTAAACCATTTTAACCATTTCTAATCTAATGCTCTAACCATGACAATTTCTACACATAAAGCATCTAACTAGAACCTACCTTAGCAATGGATGTAGATGAAGAAGTTGGGATGAATCGATGAAGAAAAGATGATGATCCAAGCTCTTTTCCTCTTCTAGGATTTTCTCATCCTTCTTTCTCTTCTTCTCTTCCTTCTTTCTATTTTCTCTCTATCTTTGTAACAAGTGTGACAAGTGAGAGATAAGGAAATAAATAAATCAAATATCTATCAGTTAGTAATACTAACTCAGTTAGTAATACTAACTGGTCCAAAAATTGAGGGTATCCAAATATGTCTCTAACACACCCATTAAAAAAACCTCAGAGCGAAAAATATTCATCAATTCAGTCAGAGCTCAACAGTTGATCTAATTATCTGAACAAATAACTCTCAGAGTACACTAGAACCCAATTGAGCTCAATTAATATTATCCAGAATATTTAATGAAATATGAGGTATTATATCCTAATACTTGAACCTTTATTTATAATAATAAATAAAAATTGTCTATAACCACTCTAATCCTACAAATTTGACATGTATCGATATATTTTCTTTCGACCTCATTGGTTTATCTCCACGTGTCTTCGTTGCATGGATAAGACATTAGACAGTTACACGACCAGATTGTAACGTTTCGCCCCAAACTGTCTCTGTTGAATCTCCTGAAAACTAACTTCTTAAAAAATGTTCTAAATCTTCAACTTTAACCCAACATAGATATTTCAACACCCTTGCATCCAAAAATTTCCAACTACCAAAATTCTAGCGTTTAGCTCGAATTCTTCAATTATTATGTTGGATCTTGTATGTTGCACCCATGTGTTGAAATTACATGCCAACATGAGTGTCAAAACTGAAAGTACATTTATACGTCATTGAATGAAATATATTTGTTTGTTTAAATTGAACTTATCAGTTAAATGAGTCTTATTGGACATTTAACCGAGCCGCAGATTGCAAATGGTTTTTCCTCTTATAATTTTAAGAAAGGAGAATCTTATTAACATTTGGTCACATTACATCCCATTTCATATTTTATTAACAACTAAACAAAACTATGATATATCAAATATGGTCCAATATATTATTACTACCTAACAAGAATTTCTCTGTTGTATTATATATATATAAAAAAAAAACCTCAAATGAATTTTTCATTTATAGATGACTATATTCATCCATCGTTATTTGTAGCGTCTTCATTTCCAATCACATTTTACTCTTGGTGAACTTATTAATATTTATCTTAATTAAAAAAATAATCTTAAAGTAGTAGTACATGTTTGGTGTTTAACATTGATTTGACCATTGTATAAACATTTATACGGTAAATAGTGTTTTTTTATAAAATAATATTTTTATCAATAGTACCATAAACAGCAAGTAACATGAATAGTGTTCGTGTGAACAATGATTTTATATTAGTGAAATAAAGTTGGTTAATATAGTATAAAAATTTGGTTAATGCAGTAATGAAGTTGGTTAATAAACGTCCAAGTATTAAAAATTATTTTTAGAGTCATCAAAGTTGGTTAATGCAGTGTAAAAACTTGATTAATTCAGTAATGAAATTGATTAATAAACGTTCAGGTATTAAAAATAATAAAAATAATTTTTAATAATCACCCAAGTTGACTAATGTAATGTAAAAACTTGATTAATACAGTAATAAAGTTGATTAATAAATATCCAGGTATTAAAAAATAATTTTGAACATTCACCAAAGATAGTTATGGCCACTACCTGATGGATATGTTCTTATTTGTTATCATCACTCTTTTACAGGGAACTTCCTTGATGCAGCTGGGGGTTTGGAAGCTATTACCACAGTGAAAGCCATAACAAGAAACATGATGGTTGCAATCGGGACAACTTTATCAGGTAAAATCATATAAATGAAAGGTTGTTATTCATTACATGTAACATGAGAGCAGATGGTGAGATACAAACATGTTATTAATGTATTGAAGAAGTTGGTGAATAGAAGAAATAAAACACTTATAGGTTGTTTGGTGGAGATATCATAAGCCCTATAAGACTGTTATCCTTGAAGTAATTGCTAATGACACTGCTGCTGCTAAATGGACTATTGAATATGAGAAATTCAATGTGGAAATATTATATCATTGTTTGTATTATCATTGCCTAATGTGTGTTAACATATGGGTTCAATTTTGTATAACGACATGACAATTTGACAGAGTTAACATGGTTAATTGGATGCTTGTGTATTTTGGAAATAATAATACAGGAAACAACAATGTACTAGAAGCCTGTATCCAATGATGTGCCAAATGAGAATTTCTTTTTGGATATCCTCCACACAATGTATTCATATTAAGTTGAGGTTCAGTCATATGATATTATTAAAGAGAATATGTAATTAAAGAGAATATGTTCATCCTCCACACAATGTAACATATTAAATTTTAGTTGATAAAATAAATATATAATTAAAGGGAATATGTTTATTTTTCTAATTTGAGAAAAAATAATAATTTTACATTTTTATTAAATCAAATATAATTTTTCTTGAATTAAAATTAAATATTATTGATTATCAAATCAATCCTAACAAATTTAATATGGAAAAAAATACACCGGTGATTAATTTATTTATATATATAGGAAAAAATACATTCTTGATTAATTTATTTATATATAAGGTAAACAAATATTATTTTATAAACAAAAACAACTTTAATTGTTCTAAATATTGAATAACGTTAATTTATCGATCATATTTTTGTTCCAAATATTTAATGATATTAATTTATTAATTATATTATTGTTCCAAATATTGAATAATATTGATATAGATAAAATTTTATGGAATATAATTTGTATATTTACTTACGGACAAAATTACATTGTAGATCGAAATTTTTTTTTATGGAAAAAAATACACTATTGATTACTAATATTTTTCGTTGTGCTTTTTCTCCCTTTTCAAATAGGATATCTTATGTTAACTTTATCGATATTTGATTTTCAACAATCACCTTACTGAAATTTTATTTTCTAATGCAATTTATTTTTCTGAAATACTTTATTATTAAATAAATATATATGTTAAAATTACGATTTTTTTCTTTTCTTAATTTATTTATTTGATGCTTCAATAATTTTTCTTTTACACGCAATAAGCGTTTAAAATAAGTATTCATACATTTTGTCATGCATTATCTGTTGTTACAACTTCAATCCCACACCTTCTAAATTACTTTTTGTTATGTCATTCTTATATTCTTATTTTATTTTAACTTCTTTTTTATTTTATTTTTCTATTTTTCATTTTTCTATCATTTTTTAATATATTAAATATTTTCTATTTTATACTCAATGCGCGTTTTAAATGAGTACTCGTGCATCGCACGAGTCTCCCCACTAGTTATATATATAAAAAACCTCAAATGAATTTTCCTTTTATAGATGATTATATTCATCCATCGTTATTTGTAGCTTCTTCATTTTCACTCACATTTTACTGTTGGTGAACTTATTAACGTTTATCCTAGTTAAAAAAAACAATCTTAAAGTAGTAGTACATGTTTGTTGTTTAACATTGATTTGACCATTGTATGAACATTTATACTGCGAATAGTATTTTTTTTATAAAATAATATTTTTATGAACAGTGCATGTGAATAGTACCATAAATAGTGACATGAATAGTGTTCATGAACAATATCTTTGAATAATGATTTTATATTAGTGAAATAAAGTTGGTTAAAATAGTGTAAAAACTTGGTTAATGTAGTAATGAAGTTGGTTAATAAACGTCCAAGTATTAACAATTATTTTTAGAGTCACCAAAGTTGGTTAATTTAGTGTAAGAACTTGGTTAATTCAGCATGAAATTGGTTAATAAACGTTCAGGTATTAAAAATAATAAAAATAATTTTTAATAATCACCCAAGTTGGTTAATGCAATGTAAAAACTTGATTAATACAATAATAAAGTTGGTAAATAAATATCTAGATATTAAAAATAATTTTGAACAATCACCAAAGTTAGTTAATGCAATGTAAAAACTTTAATTTAAATAATATCTATATATTTTAATATTGGTTACTCATACATTTTAATATTTATACACTTTAATTTAAATAATAATAATAATAAATAATAATTTTATTATTTTAAAAAATAATTTATAACAATGCTAAAAAAATAGAAAGCGTTGCTTTTGATGCATGCCTACATTCATTTGAAAACATGACAGAGAATTAATAATAAAATATTTAAAATAGATTGTATACGGTGTATGTGTAATTTCTAGTGTAAAGATATCATTTCTCATATCTATAATTGTATTCATTTGTTGCTTGTTCGTAATGTTTTTTATTTGAGATACTATGTTAATCTAATTTTTGACATATAGGGATTACTTACTCTTTGTCTATGTGTTGGACCTAGGGTGAATGTTCTACTTACACTGGTTGAATAGGGATATGAGACTCCAAGTAGTAGCATAGATAATTCACATTTTATACATCGCTTAACCTTGCTTAAGTTGGCGGACTAGAGATAGAAAGCTCCGAGTAGTGGTTAGTGAGTTGTTTTGTGAGGGACTGACTATAATGGAATTTTTAATTCTTCGTAGGGTTATAATGATTATATCATTCATACAGGGCATCAAACATCAACAATAGAGGAATAAGAGATTCTACAACATAATCTGACCGCTTTCGTGATATTGTTTACTCGTTTAATTACTTTTCACACTGAAACTTGCAACCCCCTTATTTACTATTTTCCTTTAAATTGCACAAATATTGTCTTGTTTGAACACAATCCTTGTGGGTTCGATCTTTTTATTATTGCGATATTATTAGTACACTTGCCGAGAAGTCATCACTTTCCCAGCTTTCAAACGCTTAGCCTAGAAAACTTTATATACTAATTGGGCCATGTCCCTTAAGTATTGTAAGTCTAACTTTTTTTCCTAGTGGAATAATCTAAACCACCGGCGGCCATTTCGACCAACACATGCTCAGGTACTTTTATAAAGTATCTTGCTTTGAGAAGTCTAAACCTATTCAAGTAATCGTCAATTGACTCAAGCATCTTATGCCTAACGATGGCCAGTTCCTTAAGACTGGTTTTGGATTGACCAATGTAGAATTGTTCATGGAACACCCTTTGTAAATGACTCCAAGTATGTATCGAACAATAAGGGAGTATGATGAACCACATGAAGGCATTCTTAGTCAGAGAATTTGGAAAATAATTCATTTTAAAATTCTAATTGTTGGCTATGTCATATGCCTTACTTTGATATCTGGATACATGTTCGACTATAGACTTATTAGTCTCATCAACAAATTTGGTGAATTTGGGGACTTTCCATCCCTTGGAAAGTTTTGTCTGTCAAAAGTAATCTGACAAAGGTGACATGAAGTTAGGTCTATGGAGGCCAACATTTAGGCAATTTTGGACAACGAATTTTTTGACCACATTTGTTATATTGTTTTGTTATGCAAAGTTAGTTTGCTGGACATTTCTAAGTATTTGGTCTTCATCCTAGTTTTGATTCACCATTATGGTCCTTGGTTTAATTTGGCCTATATATTCCTCCTTGGTTTAACTTAGTTTTGATTCACCATTATGGTCCTTGGTTTAACATGGATTTGCCCATTGTTAGGTGTTTCTACTTTCCTAACATTTTAGATTTGAAGAGTTGGTCTCGCTTGGAATTGAGGAGCGATGAATAAGTCATCTATTTAACCCATGTGATTTGTTAACAGTGTCATACCCTAAATTTTTACCCTAAGACATGTACATCATCAGAGAAAATCCACTGGCAAAAGGACTGTTCCAGACTAGTTTGAACATTATCCCCACAATGAATCATGATTCTTGAGTCCCTCAGAGGATTCAGGAAAAGGACCAATCATTAATACATAAGATTTTCAACATTTCAATAAGTATCAAATGGTTAAGGAATCTTAAATGATGGGAAATTTTCAAAGATTGCACAAAAGTCTCAGTGATCTGGGGCCCCCGAGCCATCACAATCACCAATTAGGGTTTCAGTCAACTGAGTCCTCCAGATGAAATATTTCATAGAAAAAGGAGCCAAGACCTCCATACATCATCAATAATGTTGACATGACTTTGACAAGCCATTTACAAGTACAAAAGATGCAGAGATCAATGACTGTAAGTTTAGGGTTTCACAGTGCCCAAATTAGGGTTTCTAACTAATCGGGGAACCAAATGTCAAGATTTTCATCTAGACAAGAGGCTATACTATAGGGAATGGTTTAAATAGATCATATACATCATGGAAGTCCATTCATAAGGACAAAATACCTCAGGGGATCTCCAGCCAAAAAATCAGAAATCCATGGGTATCTAGTGTAATTTCCACCTAGACCAAAAAGTCAAAGTTTGACTTTTCACCCAAAATGATTCTCATGACCTATATTTCAAGAATTTATGGTCCATTAATGCATTTAATCACAAAAAATCAGAAATTTGAAGATAACTTGTAAAATGGTCAACCTTTGAAACTTAGAAAAATTTTCAAGTTATAGAAAAAAGTGTTCAAGTGCCCTACTTCAAAGTATCATAAACTGTGATCCAAGTATCAGATTTTGATGAACCAAAATTCAGATGAAAGATCTCATCACAAAATAAAAATTATTCAACTAGAAGAAACTCTAATTCATTATAGATTTTAAGTTGAAGATGGATCAAAATCAAGAAAAATATTGATTTTTAACACTTAGAAAAAATTTGCCTAAGTGTAAAATAAGCAAAACATCAAAACTTAGAGGGATTTTTCACCAAGTTCCAAGCTGATTCAAATCCTTTTTAAAACACCAATGTTGTTGCAAATGTTGCCAATAATTCAAAGAATCAATTGGCATGAAAAGATCTTACTTGTGCCTGAAGAAATCATGGATCAAAGTGACCTTAACAAGTTGTTTTGCAAAAATAGAGTTTTCACAAACTTGTGAAATCTGATTTTTGGAAGCAAAGGACAATGTCAAGTAGATTTAAGCATCTAAACAATGACATTCATAGAACTCAACATTATGCTTTTTGATCCAAGGGCCACAAAGCTCCAAAATGGCATATTCTTGGATCTCTTATTCAACAAGAAATAGGTAGACACAATTCAAGCATCAAACTTCTGAGGAATGTGAATTTTGCTGCTGCATAGTTGAGCTATTTGAGAATTTCATCATTTCACATGTAAGAGATATTTTTCATAAACCATGGTCGGTAAGTAAGTTGTTATATCTCAGGATGTCTGCAAGTTTTGTTTCATTGGTTGGTGAGAACTCGAAAGGATGAGTGCGTTCTCCGCAGACTATCCACTACCTAGTGTCGCTTGAAGAATTGTGGTATCTCCACTGTTAGACTTGAGAACATAGTGGAAGGAGACAGATGAAAGAGTTCATTCGAATTATTATGAATCAGAAGAGAATCATTTGTAAGTGTTGAGTTAGGAGAATTTTTGTTCTAAGTGTGTTGTTCTTAAGTAAGACACTAAAAGGATGAAGTACTTCAAAATAAAAAGTATATTTCGACCATTCCTTTGCCTCATATTTAGCTCTTTCTGATCAAACAAGAACTTCCAAATTTTATGGTTGCTAAACACATCAAATCTCGATCCATACAAATAGTTCCTCCAAATTTTCAACACAAACACCACTGCAGCTAACTCAAGACCATGGGTAGGATAATTCCTCTCATGTACCCTCAAATTCCTCGAAGAATAAGCTACTACTTTACCATCTTGCATCAACACACCACTTAGTCCCATCTTGGACGCATCACAATATACAACAAAAGGCTCACCAGGACTTGGTAAAACCAATACTGGTGCCATAGTCAATTTCTTATTCAACTATTCAAAACTTTCCTCACAAGCTACATCCCAAATAAACGCTTGACTCTTTCTAGTCAATTGAGTCAACAATAACGCCAAATTAGAAAAAACCTTGAATAAATCTTCTATAATACCCCGCTAGACCCAGAAAGCTACGAATCTCCGTTACGGTCTTCGGAGGTTCTCATTGCAGTACGACGCTCACCATAGAAGGATCCACTGCTATACCATCACCATAAATAACATGACCTAAGAAACTTACATTATTAAGCCAGAATTCACTCTTCGATAACTTAGCAAACAATTTGTTATCTGTGAACACCTGCAAAGTGATTCTCAAATGTTCCTTATGATCATCTTCACTCTTAGAATAAATAAGTATGTCATCAATAAACACCACAATGAACTGATCTAAATAAGAATGAAAGATATAGTTCATATACTCCATAAATACATCAGGCACATTAGACACTCCAAAAGGCATCATAGCGTATTCATAATGTCCATAACGAGTCTTAATTGCAGTCTTCTGAATGTCCCCTTCTTTCACCCGAATCTGATGGTAACCTAAACTTAAATCAATTTTACTAAAAACACGCGCACCAACTAGCTGATCCATTAAGTCATCAATTCTGGGAAGCGGATACTTATTCTTAATGGTCACCTTATTCAACTGACGGTAATCAATGGACAAATGCATACTACCATCCTTCTTCTTTACCAACAATAATGGGGCTCCCCACGACGATACACTTGGCCTAATAAACTTCTTATCCAGCAACTCTCCAATCTGAGATTTCAACTTATCCAACTCTGGCACAGACATCCTGTATGGTGCTATAGAGATAAGCCTTGTACCAGTAATAAGGTCAATAGTAAATTCAACTTCTCTCGTCGGAGGTAATTCCGTAATGTCATCAGGAAACACTTCCGGAAACTCATTCACAACTGGCAGCTCACTAACCAATACTTTACTTTCCATGGATAATGACGCGAACAATGCAAACATCTTCGCCCTCAAGCATGTGAGTACCAAACCTAACCTTCTGATTTTCATTGCACCCATGGTCCTGAAGATCTTCTCAACATCCTTAAGTCATTCCTGTGCAACCTCTGGATCCAGTATACCCCCTTCATACGTAGGCGTATTGTTACTTCTGAACTGATCCAGATCCCGAAACTCAGCATTCCCAACCGCTGGGCTAATGTTCTCAACAACTTGTGCCATGGCTTGCATAGCAGCAGTAAGTGCGGCATCATTCCTTCCTTCCATACTAATACAACAAACACCTCAGGTTAGAACACGATAACAACCCCTATTCTAAGGTCTGACTCGACACAACATCTGACCGGTTGGACCGACATGCTCTGATACCAATTGTAACACCCCACTTACCCTAATTTATACAGTAATAGTTTACAACGAAAAATCAGAGTTCCAAAGTGGAATGCCACGTTTTCAAAAATAATAACCAACATAAAATTCTTCATTAAAACAACGGAAATTATAAGGTTCATTACAATTCATCATCAAAACAACATCAACAATAATTCCTCAATAATCCTCTTGGTTTATAAAATGGATACATAACAAAATTAAATAAAACAACTAAAAATCTCATCCCGTGTTACGTATCAAAGCATCCTAAGACTCGAACAAGCAACACGACCCCACACACTCTCAAGTACATGAATTATCTGTACTTCCAAAGAAGCACAGACGCAACAATAAACAACAAGGGGAGATAAACAAATTCAAATATAAACAGTGCAAATAACATCTTTAAGGGTAATTTCTCACTCACAACAACAAATACTACAATTACATCAATAATTAAGCAATAACAATTACAACAATAGTTATTCAATGTGACTCAACACGACACAATGCATGTGGTACCGGTTTTTGTTCATTCAATCGAACACAAATAATCACATATGCCCATCCGGCAATGATTACCCCACCTTTCTCTGTTACAAAGTACAAATGATCGTATTCGCCCATCCATCACGATCATCCCAACAATAAGATGGCAATGTATACAAGACCATGAAAATGCATACACATGTATAATTCACCATATTATACATCTACACGATCCTCCCGATCAAAACACAACAATAGCTCCACATAGATCACCAATAATAACCTCACACGATTTAACTGGTTATTCAACTAATTAAATTCCACCTAATTTCCATCATTATTTCATTTCTCGATGTTAAGCCTCGATTAACTATGTCTTAAGGTCTATCTCAATACTTAACACCAAAAGAATCGGCCACGCACGCGAAATCGGGGCATAAATCACAAAAATAACATTTTGGCCCAAACACTTTGGTCATACGGGTATTGGCCTAGCCATACGCGTATTGATTTCTCCCCAACATTAGGCATTACGCGTATGATACTCCATACACCACCCAATACTGGTATTGCCCCCTACCCTTACGTGTAACCTACACAAATGGGTAGAATACCCCCAAAATCCGCACTCAATACGCCTACGCCCCCATTATTACGCGTAATAACTTATTTCCTTGCCCACCATACGCGTAATGACTTGCCCCATACACGTATGGGCCGAGAACTACATTTTTCTGGTTTTCCTTCCTTATTACAGATTTGTTTCTCATATTACTCGATTTTTCATAATTCATACCAGACCTATGATCGTTTCTACTCCAGTTTTACATCACCATTCTTATTCTTCTTTCACTTATCATTACTAAATCTAGTTTTATTATTGTTCTAGATCTAGATTCGCAATTGTTCATCTTCTACAACAAAATCTACATAAACTATGCATAATACCAAAACAACAACAACAACAATCCAACAGAAACTCATCAAGATCATACAATCATATTCATCAATTCACAACAACAATCATACAAGTATATATTCATCACAAATCAAAGGAACAACATAAAAACCCTATGAGGGAAGGAAACCCTCACTACCCATCATGTTAAATCACCTAATTTAGAATCCTTTCTCCCCCTTACCTCGAATTCAGATCAAAAATCATGCGAATTTCCTTAACGAATGATGCCCTAGATGATCTTCCTCCTTCCTAGCCTCTTTGGTTCTTCCATAAAATTATACAAATAACTCTTTCTTAATTTTGGTTAATCTAATCAATTCCAAAATCTCTTACCATAATATTTACTAAATTGCCCTTAAATCAAATAATAATAATCTTAATAATGCTAATATTATTTTCATAAAGATAATAATAATAAAAATAGTATTAAATAGTCTTATTATTATTCACACCCCCGTTATTACTAAGCGCACCCTGATTCTACCCATCCCACTAGGACACAACACTGAAACAACAAGACATACGCCTTAAACAAGGCCAACACAACACCAAAAATACCCAACGATTAAATATTAAAAATGGGATGTTATAAAAACGACGACAAAAAAATCCCGCAAGGTCGCTACCTCCACTGTTGTACCTGAAGCAGCACCTGGAGACAGGACTAAATTGAGTAAAACAACAGAAACAGAAGGCTAAGAGGATTCTATGCCCAGGTCAGTATGTGTCGTGCATTTTCGAGAAACAACCAAGACTTTTTCAGAAACTGTCATTGGCAGAAACACATCGGATGAAGTTGTTGTTGTCACAAACCGATTTTTTATTGATAGTAAATGAAAACCATAACCTGTCTGTTCTCCTACTTCTACTGCAGACTCAGGCACCTGATCCTGACATCCAAGATCCCCCTATATGCACTGGCCATCCCTCCATCCACCGACCATCCCTCCATCCACCCATCACCTCAACCAAAACATTCTGTAAACCCGATTCTGAAAATGCGTTAGGAAATAACCGCAAAAGAGGACCACTTCTAGTCCAGTTAGCCTTCCAAAAATAATAATCATATACATTGCCTAAAACAACTCTAGTATTACCCACCAAACAATTTTCCGAACTTGGTTTGGTGAAAAATAATAAATCCATAAACCATGAAGAGAACGGAGAACCATTATTGAAAGTTGTGTTTCCATTACACATCATCCACCGAACATCACCATATCTCGCCTTTAGAACTCTAAACCAAAGATCCTCCGAACCAGTAATAATCCTCCACCTCCATTTGTTAAGAAGAGCCTCATTGAAAACATCCATTCTTTTCAAATTCAAACCACCATTGATATACGAAAAACAAAAGGGCTTTCCAATTTATCCAATGTATCCTTCGTTTCAAATCCAAACTACCCCACAGAAAACTACATTGGATCCTCATCATCTCCTTCCAAACTTTCACAAGAGCTTTGTAAAAGGATCGGTGGAAACTGGACAAGCTACTAAGAACGACTTTGATCAAAGTAATTCTACCACCAAAAGACAAAAATCTCCCTTGCCAAGTCGATAGCATTTTACCAAACTTAGATAAGAAAGAAGACCAAGAGGCAATCCTCATAGGATTAGAGCCAATCGAGATCCC
This sequence comes from Lathyrus aphaca, assembly GCA_963966055.1. NCBI lineage: Eukaryota > Viridiplantae > Streptophyta > Magnoliopsida > Fabales > Fabaceae > Lathyrus > Lathyrus aphaca. Next base: position 458,061,736 of record OZ014522.1, on the reverse strand, counting down.
AAGAAAAGAGAATTTGTGAGATTTTGTTCTACAAGAAATAAAAGAAGCCATCGGTCAAGAAAATTGTCCTTAACATTAATTCTGATAATTTTGCTCTTGTGAAAATTAATGCCAAGGTCCGATACCATTTCAAACGATCTAAGCACCTCCTTGATAGCCCAAACATGCTTCCACCCACTGTCACCCACCAATAGAATGTCATTCACATATTGTAAAACATCGATGAAATAACTCCGATTAATGTTAAAATTGGCAAAGTCACCTAATCTCATTGAATTCCGAATCAACCCCGACAAACCCTCTACGACCAAAACAAATAAAAATAGAGATATGGGATCTCCTTGCCTTAAACCTTTCTACCACAAACTCCTTGGTCAGGCTACCATTAACCAAAACCGACATTTTATTAGAAAAACCATCGCTTCCATCCATAAATCACCGAACCCCATCCTCTTCAACATATATCTAAGCAAGTACCAAGAAACTTTGGCATAGGATTTTTCAAAGTCAATTTTAAAAAGAAACATTCTCTATTTTCCTTAATCGCAAAATCCATCAATTCGTTAGCAACAAGGACTCCATCAAGTAATTGTTGACCTGAGACAAAAGTCGTTTGACAAGGCGATACAATAGAATTAAGAACCTCCTTCAATCTAGACGATAGAAGCTTGGACAAAGCCTTATAAAGACATCTCACAAGACATATAGGCCTATAATCATCAAGACCCAACGAATTATCGCTCTTCGGAATTAGAGTTAAAAACGTCAATATAATAGATTTGGACAAAATGGTACCATGATGAAAATCCAATAAAAAAACACAAAAAATCATCTTTCAAAAGTACCAACATTTCTTGATAAAAGTGAAAGAGTAACCATTCGGCCTCGGACTCTTAGACCCACCACAACTCCAAACCGCCTCCTTTATCTCCTCCTTCAAAAAAGACGCTTCCAACAAAACTCTCTCCGAGGTCGAAATAGTCTTGAATGAAACTCCATCTAAAGTAGGTCTAAATAACTCAAGCTCAACAAACTTCCTCCCAAAATACTCAAACACCTTCTTTTTTCACCCCCTCCACTGAATCCATCACCGCATCTTTTGTGTTAATGGAACCCAAAAAATTACGTCTCCTTCTCGCTTTCATGATACAATGAAAACAATCTAGAATTATCATCCTCGTCGTTTAACCATTTCAATCTCGCCTTTTGAAATAACATGTTTTCTTTAATTCTCAAATTCAACCAAAAGCGCCTAGAAGCCTCCTTTATTTTACCATTGAAAACCTCCACATGAGAATCCCCGCACCAAGCAAGATCATCATCCACTTCATTAATCCCCTTCATACCCAAATTAACTTCCAAATTGAATCTACCGAACACCTCTTCATTCCACCAACAAAGTCTAACCTTAAGCAAACAAAGCTTCTCCTTAAGGACAAAGTCACTTCTACCTTGCACATGCAAACTATTCCACTCTTTTTACGAAAGGTAAAAAGTGTTTATCGTCAAACCATTCAGTATTCACCTTGAATGGTTTAGGGCCTAAATCGGAGGAATCCAACACCAACCAAACCAGACTATGATCAAATATATCCCTCAAACAAATCAATTGGCCTATTATCCCCTATCTAAGAATAACACTTTCCGAAACAAGGAAACGATCAAGTCTACTCATCAACTTACCTTCTCTGCTATACCAAGAATATTGTTTACCTTTACATGGAACATCCACCAAATCACATTCGGATATGAATTCGAAAATTCCCTCATCTCTACCAACCTATTATCCACCGTCCTCTCCTTCTGTTCGTAACGATTAGCTACAACATTAAAATCTCCTCCTATACACCATTATCCATCTAAAAATCTAGATTTCAAATGGACCATATCTCTCCATTTTCCTCTTTAAAATCAAGGCACAAGATGAATACACATTACCAATGTAATAAAGACTTTGCTTCCACTTCACCTTAACTCCAACATAACCATCCCCTCTAAAACTACATAAAACCTCCACATTTGAACTCCATAAAATAATCAGACCTCTTGATGCACCATTGGAGCTAGAAAACGTCCATCCTACATGACCGTTCCAAAGACCATCGGTGATCTCTTCGGAAACACACCTCAACTTTAATTCTTGAATAAAGAACATATCCGCTTTACCTTTCGATATAATCTGGCTAATTCGTTTCCTTTTCACTCGACTACCACTCCTCTTATATTTAATGTACCAATAATCATTGGTTCCTACACAACTAAAAAAATTATGATTATGATATATCAAATATGGTCCAATATTTTATTACTACCTAACAAGAATTTCTCTGCTGCATTGTATATAAAAAAATAGCCCTCAAATGAATATTCCTTTGATAGATGACTATATTCATCCATAATTTTTTTTGTAGCGTCTCCATTTCCAATCACATTTTACTGTTGGTGAACTTATTAACATTTATCCTAGTTAAAAAAAAAAAAAACACACACACACACAATCTTAAACAAGTAGTATATGTTTGGTGTTTATCCCTCTTACCCTCATGAAGAGTTTTCAAAGATCCAAAATATGACGACATAGTCTAAAACATTGAAACCCCAAAAGTCACAATCACAAACAACGTATCCACCCTCCCAATTCCCATTAACAAACCTAACACCAAAAAAATGGGAATAGTAGAAGAAGCACACAACGTACAACTCTTAGGAACAGGTTCACGGTTCATAGTTCTAGCTCACGGATTTGGCACAGATCAATCTGTATGGAAACACCTCGTACCTCATCTCCTGGAAGAATTTCGTGTCATACTTTACGACAACATGGGAGCTGGAACAACTAATCCAGATTATTTCGATTTCGAACGTTACTCATCGTTAGAAGGCTATGTTTATGATTTACTCGCAATTTTGCAAGAACTTGGAGTTGATTCTTGTATCTTTGTTGGTCATTCGGTTTCTGCTATGATTGGAACTGCTGCATCAGTTTCTCGTCCTGATCTTTTTTCCAAAATCATCATGATATCTGCTTCTCCAAGGTAATTAGCTTTGGTTATTTGAAGTTTAAGATTAATCATTTTGGAATGATTGTTAGTTTGACTTTTTTCATTGAATGATTCTGTTTCGAGAAATAGATACTATTATATTTTATGTTTAAATACCAAATAGTCTTTTTTTTTAACCACTAAAATTTCTCTTATATTAGATGTTTATTTTGAGTTTTTGTTGATTATAATGATAAATTAAATTATTTGATAAATTTTTTATTTATTTATAAATCATAGTTAATAAAGTATTTTCTTTAGCATTATTTGTAAGCAACATTTTTGAGAATTTTTTACCTTATGCACATTTAATAAATGAGTTGCAAAACTAGATATGCATTATTTATTTAATATTGTGAAGTGATGATAATTTAATTAGGGATAAGTTAATACTTGTATTTTTTTCTTTTACATAAAATTAAAAAATTAAGAATAGTACTTGATTATTATTTTTAATAATGTGAAAATTGATTTTTATTTATTTATATTTAAGGATTGAGTTGAAATACAATAAATAAATCTCTAATAGTAAAAAAATTAAAAATTCTTTGATATGATAAATAAATAAATAAATGATTAATTCGAGACAAAAATATTGTAAGAAAACAGATAATGTTTTTATAAAAGTTTTTATCAAGATAATATATTAATTTTAATCATAAAATATGATACATACATTAAAGACATAATTTCTTATTTTTTATTTCAGACCTTGTTTTTTAAGGTAATAAACAAAATTAGTATATTATGTAGCTCAAAATATATAATTCATTAATTTTTTCAAATTCATCAATAAAACTTAAGTGATTAACATGTTGTGTATTTGTATTCTGTAAAGGTATTTGAACGACAGTAATTACTTTGGAGGATTTGAACAAGAAGATTTAGATCAATTATTCAACGCCATGGCATCAAATTACAAAGCATGGTGTTCAGGCTTTGCTCCAATGGCGATTGGAGGGGACATGGAGTCAGTGGCAGTACAAGAATTCAGTAGAACATTATTCAACATGCGACCAGACATAGCCCTAAGCGTGTTACAAACAATTTTCAAAAGTGACATGAGACAAATATTATGTCTCGTCACTGTCCCATGTCACATTATACAAAGTATGAAGGACTTGGCTGTTCCAGTCGTGGTGGCGGAATATCTCCACCAACACGTTGACGCCAAGTCCATCGTGGAGGTGATGTCGACGGACGGTCATTTACCGCAGTTAAGCTCGCCGGATGTTGTTATTCCGGTGATACTAAAACACATTCGTTATGATATTGTAGCTTGATGTTAACGTGTGGTTGGTGTGTGGTTGTGTGGTGCATGATTGTATTGAAAAAGAAATAAAATATTGAAAGAGCCAAAGAGAGTTGCTTTTTGTTTTGTGTCTTTTTCGTAGATGACCAAGAAAAATGGGGTTGGCATTTGGCAACACATGGTTCCATATCAATCATGCATTGTTGTTTATTACTAGTTTTTAATTTAGTTTAGTTTTGGTAGGTGGTGATGTCATTTGATTGGTATTGGCATCAATAGTTGTTATCTTTGTATGAATAATGTGGAGATGGAGGCTGTGAATATAAATAAATAGTTTGTTGTCTTGTTATCATATTTTTACCAAGTTTTTTTATTCCAACAATTCATCTTTCCTTTAATTGGATTGTTACATTATACTTTTATATGTTTTTATCATATATTGATACGATCTTTCCTAAAGTGATTGAATCAAAAACCACTCACTTGCATAATGTTTGTGGAGACAAGGTGACAACTATTAATTAAAGAGAAAATACAAATACAAATTGCAAACATTAAATACGATTGATTTTATTAGGTAGTTTGACAAAGTGACATATGATTGCAAACATTAATGATTCAATAAATTAGATTTGTATTATACATGCTTGTGTCCAAAAGGCCACACGATAGATACTCATGTGTTCATCTGTTCGTTTTTTTAATAATAAAATATAAATCATATTATTATTTTTAATTAATTTTAATTTTATTATTTATTATTTATAAAATAGTAGTAATATATATCAAAAGGATATATTTGTAAGGAAAAAAAAAGATTACACCAAAATCATGTGAATTCCATGTTTGGAATAAATTTACTTCATCCAATAAAGATTTCCATCAATCAAACACTTAACAAAGAGGCATACTAAACAACAACTTCAAAAAATCAATCAAACAGTATCGTTAATTTCGTCTAATTTCAAAATTAACACAGTTCTAATTTAACAACAAAAACATCAAACCCTAATTTCTAATTTCAAAAAATCCTAAATTAACAAAACCTTAAAATCAATATATCTTACCTTAATAACTTCAAGGTTGAAGATAAATGTTTCTAAATTGACTATGATTTAACATAATAGCTAAAAACACATCTGAAATCGATAAAAAAATTGTCAGTGAGAGCATGAGCAAGTTTGATACACCGTTGGAACTGTCAATGAAAAAGATGAGAGAAACTAGGGTTAGTGAGAGAATTAGAGAGAGAAGTGAAAAATTAAATTGAGAATGCAATTTATTTTATTAATCTTTTGATGTCTAATTATTTATTATTTAATTCAATTTATTTACAATAAATAATTAAGGGTATTATTTATAAAACATCATTAATATTATATTAATTAGAAAATAAAAACTAAATATAAGTATTATATTAAAATAATTTGTATTCTTTGACAGAAGAATTGAAAAGTGACTTAAGTAACTATAGTGGGTGCAAAGTGAAAACCTACAAAATGAAGGGGGTGCAAACAAAATAAAATGTAGATTATTAGTGTAAATTTAAAAAGTTGAGAGGGTGCAGTTGCACCCCCTGACTTCCATGTAGATTTGCCTCTCTCTCTCTCTCTCTCTCTCTCTCTCTCTCTCTCTATATATATATATATATATATATATATATATATATATATATATATATATATATATATATATATATATATATATATATATATATATATATATATCAATCAAGTGAGAGTGTCTTTAAAATGAGAGATAAGAGAAAATAACAACCATTAGATCATATGATCAAGAGAGAGAAAAATTAATAGTCACATTAATGAATAATCTTTCTTTCTCTCTCTCTCTCTCTCTCTCTCTCTCTCTCTCTCTCTCTCTCTCTCTCTCTCTCTCTCTCTCTCTCTCTCTCTCTCTCTCGATAACATGATCTAATGGTTGTTGTTTATTCCTTTCAAGAGTCAATCACATGTTTTAATTTTAGTTAATTTGAAGGATCAATCTAAAAAAAAAAAAATTAAAGGATTAACGTTTGAGAAAAATGTGATAGTGCTAAGAGGTTTTCCAACGCAAGTTCATATATTTCTTACAAATTCCTTAACTTTGTGACTTGAATTTTTTAATTCTAAAGAGAATAAAAAGAAAATGTGAACCCCTGTTACAGAAAGGAAATCTACTTATATATTATGTACATTAATAAATATCAACAACGCTTATATCATCAGAAATCCACATGTATCTTCTACATGGACTTTTGTCTTCAGATGTGTTTCCAAGTGTCTTTGGTTCTCGAATCGCTCCAAACTAAGAAATGTCCATCTTTTGCAACCTACAGTCTCACATTTTCTCCTACTCTAGTTCTAGAAAAAAGTCATCTTCTTCTAGTATAATGATTCAATCCAAATCCCTTTTGTCAGTGATATTCAATTACCTATTTATTTTGGAAATCACACTTATGTTCTAGAATCACCAATGAAAAAAGGAAAAAAAAATCATCATTTGGACTTCCTAGGAACTAATTCCCTTGTTTATTGCAGGTAGTGTTCATGTATTCCCGGGTACCCATATCATCTGCAAAACATGCTAAATTGAACAATTTCTTTCCTTGTTTTCTCTATTATAAACCCCGTGCATTTGAGGGCACAAGCTTTAAATTAGGATTCATTGACCAACCCCGTAGTGTATTCCATTTTTCTTCTTCTACCAATAGTGAAGCCTATCTCAATTGGTTGATTAAAGTAGAAAAGAAGAAAGGAAAAATCTGGCAATATCAAGGAATCTTTCACCTAATTAACCATTCAAGAACTGTGCCAAGGTACAATGCCTACATGCTCATATTTTCCCTTTATTAATGGGAAGGTTCGAGTAATACATTTCAACTCTGTTGTGGGATGGTAACTCCTACTCTCTTCTATATGGCTGCTATTACAGCTCTTCGACCAACATGGGAAACGTTTGACCCCTTAATGAAAAACAAAATCAAACCTAGCTTTACCTTCAACAATCATAGCTTCAATTTCTATATAAAACACCCCCATGACCAAACTGAGGAAGTCTTAACTACGCGTATATTGTTTTCTTTACCATATGGTTATCTCTTTTTTTTTTTTGTTCTAGTTATCTTCAAATAGCTATATATATGTCTCAGCAAGTTGATCATGGGTTGTGTTTATCAATCCTTAGGGCTTTCCTCCCTTGAACTAAAAACCTAAACTAGTACTGATGACAACCTCGTGATTTTTTGCTCCAAATTGATTTTGCAAGTTTGGCTTAATGCCACTTTTGAACCCTCTTTGAATGTTACTACTCCATCTGAATTAGCAAGACAAGTTGAAGGTAGACGAGTCAAAAGTACTAGAATCATTTTGATGACCCCAGAAGATGATAACTTATCAACGGAAGAAACCTTTAGAAAATATTTTTTATGTATCAGGATTTTGTGACATTCATTTCTTCTATGGAACCCTCTTTGAACCCTCTTAATGCCACTTTTGAACCCTCTTTGAATGTTACTACTCCATCTGAATTAGCAAGCCATGGACCAAACTGGGTTTAAAAGACAGTTTCCAACTTCTTCACCTATAACCAATCTGAAGATCTTAACATCTGAGTAGCTTTCCTTAAACCTAATGTCCTTTCGACTAGAATTTCAATGGGGAAATGGCTAGGGGCTTGTTAGTTATTTGCCAAATTTGGTGAGTAGACAATTTGATTTTGACAAATACCACATTGACTGAGAGAGACTACAAAGCATGTTTGATTATTATTCTCGAAAAACTAATAATCTGAGCCCTTTCAAATTAGAAGCTTATTATCTTTGTACTAAAGAATTCAAAGAGTGGTGGACAACATATCTTAATGATGTTGTTGTGGATAACTCAAATATGTTGTAACCTCTGACCAACACTTTTTCCTCTCTGCAGAAACAAACCAATGAGATAGGTCGAGGTACACACATCAAGGTGATTTGAGATTTTAAAAATTACTTTGAAATTATGTATAATTCGTGACAACTTAGTTAAATTATTCATCAGGCGACTTTTTCTTAAAAAATATTATTGAAAAATTCCAAAACTTAATTTTCCTTCTTACGTAAGAGATAGATATGAGTTTGATATGGAATTTCATCTTCCTAAACTTCTACCATTTCCTACTTGCGAACTTGGCTTAGCTTTCCATTTGCCACTTCCAAAATGGTGTTTTTTCGAGTCTTTGCCAGACCTAAATAATAATTTGAAAAAGCTTGTCCATAGAGTAATTTTGACTAAGTATCACATACATAATTATCCATGGCCTTTAAAAGTCGATCTAGATCACGCTCGAGTCAGATCCACCATTCTAGAAGGTGAGATAAAGGGATTCATAAAGCTTATTAACTCCTCTTTTATGTTCATACTATTTACTTGTGTCAGAATTTTGTAGCTCGAGCTCTTGTTCCTCCAAAAGGGCCAAAAAAAAAACAAGAGATCTGAATCAATTGAAGGAAATGAAGAATTTGGCCCAATACTTGTACAGTCAAAAGAAACGAAACAAGTATATTCCTAAATCGTTATCCGCTTTAAGTCAAGTCTTTCATCATTTATTCACCCTTTCTCTCGTGTTCCAAATTCAATAAATAGGATGTAGTTCCACTGCTACGTGAGTTAAAATAGGACCAGGAAGGAAACATTGCCAATCAACAATGAAGGAACTCAAGTTTAAACCAAACTTCTACTTTTATTATCATTTTTAATCTCTTTAACTCAAATTATTGTACCAATAATCATAAATGTTTCAGTATGATCCAAGAGTTCAAGAAAAAGACAATGAAGTTGAAGATTATAATGGGAGTGACAATCCTGAAGAAAGTGAAGAGATGATTTCCACTATAGTCATACCTCAAAAATTCTGGAGAAAATAGCAAGGAGAAGTTGCAACTCAAAAACCTAAAAAAAACTGAGTCCTACACAAGAGATATCAAAGAGAAAACTGATTCTTGTGTATGACGAAGAAGTTGAAGGTACTCAACTAACTCGAAAGAAAGAAAATAGACTAAAACAACATTACTCTTTACGAGCTTTCAGGGAGTGAAAATTCTAGCCACAAGGCATCCAAGGACTTTGAGTTTCATCCATATCTTTTTTTCAATCTACATTAAACAACTTATAATATCATTCCACTCTTGCCTCCTTGTAGGAAATTCCTATTCCTTCTACTAATCCTCCAACAAACATTACTTCAAGCATCCATCAGCCCGTTCCACAAACAACAAATTCATCACCATAACAAATAATAGTTGAAAATCCAGCTAGAAAAACATGTGTTAAGCAATTAAAGCAAGTAGTCGAAGATTAAAATCCTTCACAACAACCAATGGGTATAGAAGATCAAGACCATGAACAATAATTGACTGGTCCAAACGACAATACTCAAATATCAGATGGTCCAAAGCATGTTGGTCAACCACAAGAGGACCAAGATGTTGATCAAACACAAGGCTACTACCGGAAAATAACAACCACAGGTTGTTCAAACTTCAAAAAGTTCACCAACAGTCATTGATATTTCTTTTTCGACTACAACACCGATTGTTCAAACTCATATTAGAGATTCTTCATCCAAAACCCCTAGCACTTCTCTCAGTTGGGAGGAACTAAAAGTTGTAAAAGAGAGAAATTATGCAGAAGCTTTAAGGAAACTTATGAGCAGTCGAGGTATTGGTCTTGTAGTAAGATACTCAAATTCTTCAATAGTGACAAGCAGTGAGTACTCTGGTAACTTTGTCCCATTGAAACAACTTAGAAGTGATTACTCTTGTAACTTATGAGCAAATGTTTTTGAATAAGATCTATTCTAAACCCTCAAAGAAAATACTTATGTCGAGTCTAATATTAGGAGTTTATTGAAACAGCTTAGTGATAAGGATTTACCTAAAGACATTGTTCATTTCATGATAGAGTTTGAACCATTTCTCGACCAAATCAGTCGTAAGATGAAGATGAAGTAGGAGTCTACAAGCAAGCTCAAGCAAAAGAGTGAGATTGTGTCCAAACAATGGGAGTTAATTGCTCAGTCTTAGAATCGAGAAGACCAATTGGAGGCACAAGCTAAGAAAAATGAAGATCAATTAATGGTCTACAACGAACAAATTTCAAACATGACACAATAGCTTGAAGAACTACAACGATAGAAAATTGCACTCGAAAATCCTAGCTTGGATTCTTTTAAATAACAGATAATTCATCTAAATCAAATAATTCATTTAACATCATATTTGAATAATGTTAATTAGGAATTTCAACTTGTCTTTGAATTCTAGTTAACTGTATCTTGACCTAGTCGAAATGGAGTAGAATTAATTGCTTGTTTAAGGGAAGTTTGAAAACCCCATAATATTTAGTCTAAATTCTTATGACAATTATTTGTCTTTTAACCCACATATTTTTTAAATAGGTTGATTATAATTTTGTTAGTTGCTTCGACTTGGTCATTTGCTTGAGCATAATAAGGAATATAAATTAAAAGTTTGATTCCTGAGTTTAAAGCAAACTCAACCATATTTCAAGAAGTAATTTTTTTTCCTTGATCAGTGTTTAAAGCTTCAGAAATTTCAAATGTATAAATAATGTAATTTTGAATAAAATTAATTATTACTTCTTGATCAATATTAATCAAATGAATAATCTCTACCAACTTAATATAATCATTACCAACCAAAATATATTTCTGAACTTTGGATGATGTAGGTTGAATTTCACCAATTAAATTTAAACTCCAACCTCTAAATAGTAAATGTTTAATGATAGAGTGTAACTCACTTGCAGGAATATGTTGCATACTTGTTTGTTTTTGAAATTCTTTGTAACCCTTTGCAAATGTGATACAATCTTTCAATATAGTTGGCGAATACAAATAATGTCAAAACAAAAGTGTTAGATGATAGGCTTCGATCTAGAGGGGGTGAATAGATCAAAAAATTTACAACCAAAAACTTTGGCAAAAATATGTTTTCAAAAAGTAGTGCAGTAGAAATACTACCTGAATTGAGTCATATATCCGAACATACTATCGAAAAGAAATATACATATCGCAAACCAAACAGAATGATAATGAACATAAATGTTCAAAAATGATCAAGCTATGAATTAATTAAATGAAATAATATTTGTAACTCGTGTATCCAATGAACCAAAACACACTTAAAACACACACAAACAATTCATCAAACATTTGGTGTGCAATCGATATCTATTGAAAATTTAATTTGTTTTGTTGATGTTAAAAGCACATCACAATCAAAGTGATTATGATTATATCAACAACAACACTTTTAAAAGATAATCAAAAAAATTCCAATCTAAACGATCAAATAATTATGCACTTGATAAATTGTAAAAACAACAAATAAAGCAATAAAGTGATAAGAGAGAGAGAGGGGGGAGAGAGAGAGACTAAGATTTATTTAGGCAGTTCTTCAATCAGCTTCGTTATGGGTATGTTTTCCCTAAATTCAAAATTGAATTGAGATACTTTTATTAACCTTTTCTTTTCAAAATCGTTAATACAAGAGATGGAGAATACAAACCCCCAAAACCCAATTGTTTTGTGTTGATTCTTCCACCTATAATCCCTTGATCAAAGCTTGATCAAGTGATCAACAATGCGGCTAGAATCCTTTCGATTATCCCGAGCACACAACTTGTTGAACCTAAGATTCTCGAACATAATTCACCGTCTCGCGCCACTCTCTTGCAAGGAAAGCACCTTGTCTCAAGGCCTTCACTCAGTTGAATCTGTGTTGACATGATCTTGTCTAAAACCTTCAAATTAAACATGATCTTAAGGGAACACACCACTTTGGTTTTCTTATTTGAAACACACAAAGTTTCCAACTCAATATTCTCGGTTACACCAAACCTAATTGGACGTTATTAACCCTAATCTAGATGGTCACCCAATCAAAAAATGTTTATATGTAGTTCAATTGAGTGTATGCATAAAAGAGAGGTTAAAGATGATGAGAAACTTTGTAATCTGGTTTTGTTAGGCTTTTGACTCTTAAAAAAACCCTTAAAAAGAATGAGGTGCATGTATGAGTATGTATATGTGTGTGTGAAATATGAGCAAAAGGAATGTAATGAGTTGAAGAAAAAATGAGATTTTTGGGAAATGGACACGCATAGGTAGGCCTGTGAAGGTCAAAGGTCGATTTGTCAAGGTTAATAGGTCGAACTATGATGCAGCCTAAAATACAGCCTATGGACAAAACCTATAGGCTTCAATACTGCTCTGTAGGAGCTGGCCTAAAAATCGTATGTGTTGGCATGTATTGTATCATACTTTCGTATAGGTCGATCTATTCATGCATAGGTCGGCCTATACTGACTTGTATGCCCAAAAAAATGTTTTTCAATGCAAATATGATGTTGACTCCTTTTCAAACTCCTTTAATTGCTTCTATAATGGGTGGATACCATCAAATATACATAACACTATACTATCTTAGTTTTGACATCATTCAAAATGCAAAAGCACTCAAATACTCCCCCTTTTTTATAATAGCAAAACATGAGATGATGCGTTTAGCGATGTTGTAAAAGACACCCCCTGAGTATGTGCATCCATCTTCAACTTGTGTATACTTTTTCCCCTTTGAAAACATCAAAAAGAAAACAAACACACATATAGAAGTATCAAAAGTTACAAACAAATACAAGCTTTTGATAGCCAAAAAAATCCTTGCAAAATACATCCTCTAACCACAAAAATCACCTAAAGCTCATTTTCTTCTTTTGAAAGTTATCAAGAATTTGAATTTAATTCTTGAATAACTTTGAGAAAAACCTTCATCCTTTTTATTTTTCTTCATCAATTTCAGTAGATCAAGCTTGCTAGTGGAGTAATTTGAAGTTTGTGCTTGATAATTCATATTCCTCCCTTGTTACACCTTCATCACTATCATTCAAGATGTAGATCTTTGGTGCTATTAGTTATTGATCCTTTGGATCATAAATTATTGTTTAATTACAGGGGTTTCACTGTTTTTACACTTTAAAATTCGTGCCAATTCAGTTCATGATCATAAGGTGTTTGAAAATTGTTTTAAAAGAGGATCATGCTGAATTTTGGCTTTTTTTTCTGCTTTTGGTGCATTGTTAACCGATTAACCATTTTCAGTACAAAGTGGTTAACCGGTTAACTAGTTCTAAAATGCGTCAGAATTCAAAATTTTCATGTGTTAACCGGTTAACCAATTGGTTAACCGATTAACACTGTTCCAGAGGCATTTTTTGGTTTGTTTTTACTTGTTTTTGGTTCCTTTTGCTTCTTCTTCTCCCTTCTTCTTATTTTTACCTTGGGAAACATTTTTGGGACTGATTTCTCTTTAAATTTCAATAGACTTTAGGTGTAGATTAGAGTGGTTAATATCCATTAGTTCAAATCTACCTCTAAGTGAATTATTTAATTCACTTTAGGTACTTTGCATTAGTGAGATATTTTCATACTTGAATCCACCAAAATGAGTGATTGAACTTAAAGATGAAAGAATACCATAAGTGTAACTCAATTTAGTATTCATCTTTATTTTTGTGTGGCATTGCGTTCGGATGGCGATTTACATATCGTTTATCTCGCATGTATTAGCACTAACATCGTTAACCTTAATTGGTTGGCCGACCTCATTTTTAGGGTAATTACTCCGTATATTACTCGATGATTGCTTAACATAGACCTAAATATATCCCTACTCCGGAATAAAAGATCTAATTGGATACTTGCACTTTCGTGGACTGGACCTCGTGTTGGTCGTGTAATCCCAAAGTGGTTAGTCATTTGCGTTAGATCCACAACTTTCGAAGCTTGATGTGTAGTTACTTTGGGTATCCCAATATTCTTTCAAGTTTTATCAAATTTGGGTCTAATCGCATCGGTTAATCACCATAGTATAAGATACTAAGTGGAATCAGTTGCCTTTGCGGTTTTGGTACTAAGTATCTTGTTAATCTTTTGGTTGTGGATGATTATGTTCACCATACAACTATTATGGACATATTATTATTACTATTACTATTATTACAATACTAACATTTTAATTTCCTCTTGCACTTTATCCTCTTTATTTTATATCTCTTGCTCCCTTATCTCCTTTACTTTTATTATGCTTATATTATGCTTTATCATTAATTATCATGTTTATGTTTATATTTATATATCAATGTGCTTTTTCTTTTGTCCATTTGGACACAAAAATATTAATAAAGGATTAAACCTCTAAAAAAGTTGTGATCTTGATCTTGGACTATGGTTAATATCCTTTGTATTGGAATTGGAGATTTGAACTTAGATTCTAGGACACCTTCCCTTTGCTTTGAGCATCATGGAGTTGGTACTTTAGCCTTTATTTGGCCATTTACTAGCTTATGCTTATAAGGATGGAACTCTTTTGCTTATGCTTGGAAGTATCATCAAGTTGGTTAGATCTTTCATCCTTTATCTCTTTTATTTTCATTTTTAGGATAACCTCTTCATCTCCTCCCATTCTTCAATTTTCAAAACTTCTATCTCTTTTCAAAACTTTCTTTGTTTTCAAACTTTCACCATTTTAATAATCAAACCTTGATATTTTGTCTAGTGGATTTTACTTCTTATTTTCTTAATAATTGTCATTGAACTTAATCATCTTGACTTCAATTCAAAAATAAAAAGAACCAAATTCATTCAAGTGGTTTTGTGCCTTTGTGCACTTCTTTTTTCTTCACTTAATAAAATCAATCAAAACTAACCATTTTTCACTATTTGTAACACGAACTACGGGGTTTTGATTTTACATTGCACATTGTGGGTGCGTAGGCATGAGGTGGTAAACCTCTCCAAACACAAAAACATTAAAAATTAATTCTTTTCTCATCTCCCCAATCTCATTTAACAAACAATTTTCAAACCAAAAGTAATAAATTTTTTCAAAGGGCTCCCGTGGAGTACCACCGACATTTTTGGTGCTTAAAACCTTCTCATTTTGTGACCAACTCCCTAACCCTTTCTTTGCTTGATTCTTGTAGCTTTTTTCTTTTAGATTCATTAGGATTTATTCGCTCTTTTTTCCTTTTCCTTTTGGAATAAAATAAAAGCATGGTGACGACTTTGTTTACTTTGAGTTAAGTTAATCAATAGCTTACACTCATGATTTTTACCGCTACACATTCCAAGTAACAATATAACATAATTTGTATGTGTCAAATAAGATATAGGAACATGAATAATGAAAGATATAAGGCAAAATACCTTTTTTGGTCCTTTAACTATACCCTTGGGTTCATATTGGTCTCTTAATTTTTTTTCGTGTCAGATTGATCCCTTAACTCTTAAAACGTGTCAATTTAGTCCATTTCGTCAAATTAGCAATGACAAAATTTAAAAATCAGTCACTAAATTCGACGCTACAGTACCAAAACTGACTAAATTGATATGTTTTAAGAGTTAATGGACCAATCTAACACGAAAAAAAAATTAAGGGACCAATCTAAACCCAAGGGTATAGTTAAGGGACCAAAAATAGTTTTTTCCAAGATATAACATAACAATAAACCCTTGAGCTGCTATAAAAGCGAAACAATTATATGACATATTGTTTTGGTTCTCCCGAAATTTTGCACATGCATGTGTTATAGCAAGGAAATGAACAAAGTCATTGTCACTCAAACCAAAAACAGAGATGATGTAAGAACAAGATGAGTTCTACATTTGACCTTGAGTTTTGATGATAATTGTACATGTTATATATGAGAACAATTATTTACTTTATTGTTTCTATCTAGTGTGTAGTTTTTGCTAGAAAGATTCTGACTCTGATAGAAGGTGTGTGACATCATCATTTTGTGATCTCAAACACTCTGGATGAAAACATATGTTGTGAAGTTGATAAAGTCAAGACTTAGAAATTCTTATAATGCAACGATTCTGAGGAACGTTAGTAATGAGTTTTTTGTTTGAGACTTTATAAGTATGCCTAGAAGGCCTTACAAGAAATTCGCCTTAATGTTACAACTCTAAAGTTTCTGAAGACAAGGTTTTGGAGAACAAGTTCTGATCATTTGAAGATATTATATTTGAAGAAAATGTATGCACTCAATGATATCTGAAGATTCTGAAGACAAGATTATGGTTGAATGAGTTTTGAAGACTCTGAAGATGATTATTCTTGAAGACCAAGTGTTAAAGATCTTGTGACAAGGTTATGTTGAACTAAGATCAAATATTCTAAAGACTTAGGTTCTTAAGATTGAATGAAAGACTCTTCTATAACAAGCTTCATCAAATATAAATATGAAGCCTCTGAAGATGTTAGAAGACTAAAGATAATAATGGTTTTATGTTGAATAGTAAAGTACTAAAACTTTGTGACCTCTACCTCGATAGGGTCGTGCAATGACAACTTTTCAGTACTATGATGTTAACAAATCCTTACAAGAATGTTGGAATATTATTGTTGGAATATGTTTCCAACATTCCCTCCAAGTATGTTGTCAATGGGGTGATCCTTTAAAGTTTTCAAATTCAAAGGTAGATCGTCCACTGCAACTAGACTTTCTTCCTTTTCCTCTTCATCATTGTCATCTTCTTTCTTCTTGTTATCCACCTCTTTAGGTTGATCAATTCCTTGTTCGGTTCCATTGAGAATATATTGAGAAGACACACCTACATCATGAAAAACAACACCATTCCAAACATCTTTTGGATGGGACTCATCAAAGGTAACATGTACATACTCCTCAACTATAAGCAATTTCTTGTTATAAACTATATACGCCTTACTAGATTGTGAGTATCTGAGAAAGATATCCTTGTCGCCTTTTGCATCAAATTTTCCAAGGTTATCCCTATTATTATTCAAAGCATAACATTTAGACTAAAGACAAGTAAGTCAGAGACATTTGGTTTTCTACCTCTAAGTAATTCATAGGGGGTCTTATCTAGAATATGACATATAAGCACCCTATTCATGACATAGAAAGTCGTGTTAATGTCGTCCACACCAAAAAGTACTTAGGTAAATTACCTTCATTAACTAAGTTGTAACGATACTTTTCAAAGAGCTGATTTTGAAACTCCCCTCCATGATTACTTCGAATGGAAACAATTTTAAAATTCATTTTGTTTTGGAATAACTTAGAAAATTGCTTAAAAGCTTAATAGGTCTCATCTTTACTTGACAAGAATAAGACCCAACAAAATTTCAAGTAATCATCAACAATAATAAAGTCATAGTAATTTCTACGTATGCTTTTGGTCCTGGAAGGATAAAAAAGGTCCATGTGAAAGAGCTCAAGAGGTCTAGATGTAGAAACAAGATTTTTAGATTTAAAAGATATCTTTTTTTTGCTTTCCCATTTGACAAGCTTCACATAGGTTGTCTTTAGTAAACTTTATATTTGGTAGACCAATTACCAAATCCTTTAAGGATAATTTTTTCAATAGGTCAAAGTTTAGATGAGTTAGGAGTCTATGCCACAACCATGAGTTTTCACTCATGGTGGCTAGACAGTTAGCACCTCATATGGATACATCATCTAGGCTTAGCATAGAAGTATTATTTACCCTTAATCCTTTAAACATACATTCCTTTTTTTTATCATGCACAAACAAGCAACAAGATTTTGTAAAGGTAACTTTAAAACCTTTGTCGCAAAGTTGGCTTATGCTTAGAATATTATGTTTAAGGTCATCAACTAGCATAACGTCAAAGATAATAGTAGATGAGGGATTACATGCACAACATTTTCCAAATATAGCACCATTGTTGTTAGTTGGTTGGTTCCTAGTTCCGATGCTCTAAGTTTTAGTCTGACTGCTAAGGAACAAATTATAACAATTTTTTCATGAAAAGAAGTTGATGTTTGATTTATGAATTGAAAAAAGTTTGTAGATGTGGTGAAGTTATTGTTTGGACCAATAGTGTGTTGTTTGAACCCATAGAGTGGTGTATGAACCAGAATTGTGGTATTCCAATAAATGGTGATTAACCAATGCAGAATTGGAAGGTTTTGTCTAGACTTAGGGATCAAAACCTACAAAAAAGGGATTTGCCTAAGCATTGTGACTCACAAGTAAAATATGCATGAGAAGGGTTTGCCTAAGCACTGGGAGGCAAACATGTAAGAAAGGGGTTTGCCTAAGCATTGGGACTCATGTAACATCCCAATATTTTATATGCAATACATTTATTTATTTTTTGTAAATTTTATTATTTAGGGAATACTTTATTTTATGTGTATAGTTATATCTTAATTATTTATTTCTATCGGGAAATTTTGTTACTTGTTTCTATTTCTCAAGTTTAATTATTTATTTTATAAACAATTATTTTGATAGATTGATAATATTAAATTTAATTGTCTTTAGTTTTATATTACTGCTATTTTTTATTTTATAAATTTATTTATTATATTTAATAATTATAAGTTATGTTGATAAAATTAATGGGTTAGGCCTATTCTACTTCTCATATGCTATAGCGGGGAAATCATAAGTATAAGCTATTGATTAACTTAACTCAAGGCAAACAGAGTCGCCACCGCGCTTTTATTTTATTCCAAAAGAAAAAGGAAAAAATAGCGAATAAATCCTAATGAATCTAAAAGCAAAAAGTTAAAGAAACAAGCTGAGAAAGGGTAAGGGGTTGGTTACAAAATGGAAAGGTTTTAAGCACCCAAAATGTCTGTGGTACTCTACGAGAGCCCTTTGAAAATTTATTTCTTTTGGTTTGAAAATGGTTTGTTTAAAAGAGAGTGGGGGATGAGAAAATAATTAAATTTTTAATTTTTTTGTGTTTGGAGAGGTTTACCACCTCATGTCTACGTACCCACAATGTGAAATGTAAGATCAAAACACCATAGTTTGTGGTACCAATAGTGAAAATTGGTTAGTTTTGATTGATTTTATTAAGTAAAGACAATTTTTCATTTTCAAGTGGATAGCCCCACAAATCTACCATGAGAATGAGGGCATGGACTCATACATCATTATAGGGAGGGCGTCAACTCGAATAAAATCGACGAGTATGTCAATAAACCCCCATGAATTACAAGAGACTCAATTACATCAAACTACAACCATGGAGATTGAGAGACTTGCATCCGACTAAAAAAATGACTCATAGTCTAAACTTGCAAAGAAAACAAAGAAAGATGCACAAAGGCACAAAACAACTTGAGTGAGTTTAGTTCTTTTTATTTTTGAATTGAAGTCAAAATGATTAAGTACATTGACATTTATTTAAGAAAATAAGAAGTAAAAGCCACTTGACAAAAAATCAAGGTTTTATTTATTAAAGAGGTGGAGGTTTTTAAAACAAGAATCCTTTGGAAAAAAAAAAGAAGTTTTGAAAATTGAAGAAGGGGATGAGATGAAGAGGTTATCCTAAAAAGAAAATAAAATAGATATAGGAGGAAAGATCTAACCAAACTTGATGGTACTTCCAAGCATAAGCTAGCAAAAAATGGCCAAATAAAGGATAAAGTACCAACTCCATGATGATCAAAGCAAAGGGAAGGTATCCTAGGATCTAAGCCCAAAACTCCAATTCCAATGCAAAGGATAGTAACCATAGTACAAGATCAAGATAACAAGTTTTTTAGAGGTTTAATCCTTTATTAATATTTTTGTGTCCAAATGGACAAAGAAAGAAAACACACAAGAATATATGAACATAAACATAAACTTGATAATGGATGATAAAGCATAATAAAAGTAAAGGAGATAAGGGAGCAAGAAGGAAATTAAAGAGGATAAGGTGCGAGAAGGAAAATTAAAATAGTAATAATAATATATGCATAATAGTGGTATGGTTAACTTAATCATCCACAACCAAAATAGTAATCAAAGCTTTTTAATGCTAAAAACCAAAAAGGCAACCAATTTCGCTTAGTATCTTACACTATAGTGATTAACCGATGCGATTAGACCCAAATTCGATGAAACTTGAAAGAAGATTGGGATACCCAAAGCAACTACGCATCAAGCTTCAAAAGTTGTGGATCTAACGCAAATGATTAAGCACATTGGGATTACGCAACCAACACGAGGTCCGGTCCATGAAACCGCAAGTATCCAATTGGATTTTTATTCCGAAGTAGGGACTCATTTAGGTCTATATTAAGCAATCGCCGAGTAATTTACGGAGTAATTACCCTACAAATGAGGCCGGCCAAAACCAATTAAGGTTAGCGATGATAGTTCTAATACACACGAGATAAACGATATGTAAATTGCCATCCGAACACAATGTCACACAAAAATAAAGATGAATATAAAATTGAGTTACACTTATGGTATTCTTTCATCTTTAAGTTTAATCACTCATTTTGGTGGATACAAGATATGAAAATATATCACTAATTCAAAGCACCTAAAGTGAATTAAATAATTCACTTATAGTTCGATCTGAACTAATGAACATTGACTCTTCTAATCTACACTCAAAGTTCATTGAATTTAAAGAGAAATCAGTCTCAAAAATGTTTCCCAAAGTAAAAATAAGAAGAGGGGGAAAAGGAGGCAAAACGGTCCCAAAAACAAGTCAAAAACTGCCACTGACTCAATGTTAATCGATTAAACATTTGATTAATCTGTTAACACGTTGAAAATTTGAATTCTGCTCCATTTTACACTAGTTAATCAATTAACCAATTTGTACTGCAATTGGTTAATCGATTAACACTGAACCAGAGGCAGAAAATTGGCCAAAATTCAATATGATCTTATTTTAAAACAAATTTCAAACACCTTATGATCATGAACTGAATTGGCACGAATTTTAAAGTGTAAAAACAGTGGAATCCCTACCATCAAACAATAATTTATGATCCAAAGGATCAACAACCAATAGCACCAAAGATCTACATCTTGAATGATGGTGATGAAGGTTTAACAACGGAGGAAGATGAATTACCAAGAACAAACTTCAAATTACTTCACTAGCAAGCCTGATCTACTGAAATTGATGAAGAAAAATGAAAAGGATGAAGGTTTAGCTCAAAGTTATTCAAGATTTCAATACAAATTCCTGATAACTTTCAAAAGAAGAAAATGAGCTTTAGGTGAATTTTGTGGTTTGAGGAGATATTTTACAAGGGTGAATTTGGCTATCAAAAGCTTGAAAAATAAATGAAATGACATTGATTTTTAAAGACTTTAGGTATGGGAATTTGGTGGAATGAAGTTTGCTTTGGAAAATCAAAATTAGGCTTGGAAATCAAGTTTGGAGGGAAATTCATAAAAGAGTGGTGATTAGTGAAGGTATAAAAGTGGAGTGGATCTAGAATATTCCAAGTGAGATCAAGGGCTAGCATGTGCTGAATTTGAACAATTTATTCAAAATTTTCCCATGTTAATCGATTAACACATTGGTTAATCGATTAACCAAGTCAAATTTTGAATAATTGTTTCTCTTTTGATTTCTTTGTTGTTTCGGCTCGATTCTTTTGCTTGTCGAAGAAAGCATGGAAATAAACACATGAATATTGGAATTCCTTGAATACATCAATTAACTTGGGAAATCCTTGATCAGATAAATTTGAATTGTTTGTAGATCAACTTCGACTTTTTATCAGTGAAATTTATTCAAAGTGATGTAGAGGAATAAAAGTGGAGTGGATCTAGAATATTCTAAGTGAGATCAAGGGATATGATGTGCTGAATTTGAAATATTTATTCAAATTTCACCCAGGTTAATCGATTAACACATTGATTAATCGATTAACCAAGTCAAAGTTTGAATAATTGTTTCTCTTTTGATTGCTTTATTGTTTCGGCTCGATTCTTTTGCTTGTCGAAGAAGGCATGGAAATAAACACATGAACCTTGGAATTCCTTGAATACATCAATTAACTTGGGAAATCCTTGATTAGATAAATTTGAATTGTTTGCAAATCAACTTTGACTTTTTATCAGTGAAATTCATTCGAGTTGTGGGACTGCTATTTTTGGCATTTTTAACCTGTTCTTCCCCTGAAAATGTTAATCAAAGAAAACAAAATATTTTTGGATTTTAATTAATGATTAGTAAACATAAACAAATAAAAACACACAAAAACAATGGTGATCCCCTGTGAGGCATAAACCTGCAACCAAAAAGGACCAGGGAACTAGTGTGTGATGTTGTTTGTATGCAAATGATGTAAATGCAAACATAAACTTAGGGACAAAAGTTAGAGTGTTACACATTTGCATCAGCATGACATGGCATGTGCATTTCTATGTGGTGCCTTAGTGGCAGGTTATCCTCTTTTTGTTATGGGATGAATTATGTGTTGTACCTTAGTAGTGGACTAATTATATCTAGATCATTTAGATTTAGGAGCATAGATAAGATATTTGTGAAATAAGGATTTTTGTGGATTTGATTTCTTTTAAGTTTGTTATGTTTTGTATGATTTGTTTTATAATATTGTACTATATGTTTTGTTTGATATGATATGGATGATAGAAGATTGATCCCCCTTACAACAAATATTTTAGGTACCAATGAATTTGAAGACGTGAAGTGAAAGTTGTGTGATGTTTCACGTGATCCCGGGGGAAAAATTGAATTTATCAAACTCATTTGACTTATTTTAAATCACATATCTTTCCAAACTTATAATTATAGTTTTTATATAAAAATAAATTGTTGCATTTTTTAAAATAAATATAATTTCTTAAGTAATTTATATAATTTCTTAAGTAATGTCGTGGACAAAACTCCAAGGTGTTATAGAATGGAATCAAAGATGTCTTGGACAAAACTCTGGGGTATTACAAAATGGTATCAGAGCAAAAATCTTCGGACAAATGTTTTTGGGTTGGGACGCGTTTGTGTGACTTTTGCATTTAAATAATGTGTGAATGTTTTGAATACTTTTTGTTGGATTTAATACTTTTAATCCATATTACTAGAGTGATTGAATGCATTAGTTTTGTATTTTTGTGGTCTAGGTACTTGTTCTTGAACTTATGTTTTATGGTTGTAGATATATAAGGATGGTTGTTGTATATTTGTTTTAATATTTGTAGAATTTGTTATTTTTATTTATTGATTATTTTGATGGTTAATATTATTTTTTCATTGTTGTCATAGTGGAGAAAGAATTTTTTTTTTCTATATTCATTTGAAAATTTGAACTTGTGTTTTCATAGTGATACTTAGTATATATGTTATTAGTAGAAAAAGAAGAAAAAATAGTATATTATAAGATGAAATTATTTGAGTGATTTTAGTGTTGAATCTATCTTATGAATAAATATGATAAAATTATATTGTTTATGAACAACATAAGATTTGAGATTTTTGCAAGCATATTGTGGTATGAATTAATTGCATAACATTTCTCACATGATTGTTACTTTTGTTGTTTCATTAATTTTGTGGTCATTTTACTTCTTATAAATTAAAGAGTGTTTTTTTTCATGAAACAAAAGTTATTTGATATATTGAAAAAAAAATAGTTAATTGTATGAAATATAATAGCTTTTATTTATTTTGATTAAAGAAATAAGGTATTATAAAAGATAGTAAACATAACTTAATTTTTGGTTAAGATATATGCACTTATAAAGTATGTTTATAAGGTTAGTATGATGAGTTTTTGTGAGATTATTTGATTATTATAGATTGTTTTACTATTGTATGTCACTATAAGTTATTTTCTGCATAATTTTTTTCCTCCGGTCACTAAAAATCTTTTGTAAAGTATGTATTTATGTCGTTTGACACTAAATGTCATTTAATATAAAGTCAATTTATTATTGGTTGTCACTAAATATAAATTACTGTATATAATATTATATGTTCTTTGTCACTAAATGTAATTTTTTTGTATAATCTATTATCTTTTGTCATTAAATGTGATTCGCAGTATTATATGTTTTCTACAATGTGTCACTA
The DNA here is from genome assembly GCA_963966055.1 of Lathyrus aphaca. Classification (NCBI taxonomy): domain Eukaryota; kingdom Viridiplantae; phylum Streptophyta; class Magnoliopsida; order Fabales; family Fabaceae; genus Lathyrus; species Lathyrus aphaca. The sequence continues at coordinate 458,037,543 of OZ014522.1, read as the reverse complement.
AAAGTGTTTTTAGGATGAATTGTTTCTCCGGCCTATCACTAAAGTAGTGTTGTTTTTGTTATGTATGTTGTTTCGATCATTGTCTTTTTTTTATAAATATATTTTGTATTTTATGTGAGTTGTAGTTTCTATTATTTTTATTTATGTATTTAAATTTTTTATTCTTTTTATGATGTTGATACTAAGTATAGATATAAAAAATTATGATACAATGTTTATGGAGTTAAGATAATTAAATGATGTTTGTTTTGTAAAATTGCATGCGACTTGTTTGGAAGAAAATGAAAATAATTATGATTTGGTGTAGCTGAGTATTGAGGGTTAAGTGTTTGTATTCTACGGCGTGTGCATTTTTCTTGTTGCTTAATGATTTGATTCTCTGACTTTTTTATTTAATTTTTTAATTATATGTCTATTTGAGGTCAAGTTTACTTTTGAAACATCCATAATTGAGAATAGATTGTTAAATATTTTCTAACCTAACTAAATTGTAAGATATGGATAATTCGACATTTATCCTTAAAGGATGGTGTGTGCTTTAGTCACAAGTAAGTGAAATTTTTATATTAGTTGTGATAAGTCACGTTCTTCTAGAGAAAACGTGAACAATAAGTGTTGAAGTATAACAAAAAATTCAGCGAACTCTGAGAAGTTGTAGTAAATATTACGGTGGTTAAGTAAGATTGTATATACCATTATTATGATTGTTGAATGAACTTGAGGGTCTGATCCACCTCGGTCTCTTGTTGATGTTAGACAAAATTATAATGAGTGGAATAGATCGATCTCATCAAATGTTCACTACTACAAAACATGTTAACAACGACGCCATGGTCACCACAGGTCATGCCTACACCATTGTGAAATCTCTAAAGTAAGTCACTATTCTATTATTTTATTTACTATTTGTATATAACAACGGTTGTTTATTTCAACCATTGTGACATGTTTTGTTTTTTTGTTTTTGTTTTTTAATTATAAATTAAACTCTTGTGCTTCATTATAAAATTTAATTACAAAAGTAATATATCATGACAGTTGTGGTATATCCACCATTGTGATATGTATCAAACTTCGATTCCCAACAACTACATCTTTTTTTCCATTTTAAACATATATTTTTGAATCCATAGTATCAAACTGATGTGTAAATAGATTTGATTCCCAGCAACTACATTTTTTAAAATTTACTTTCCATTTTAAACATGTATTTTATTTTATTTTTTAGCATTTTTATGTTAATGAGATGAATTTGATCAAATTAAAAAAATGAAAGACAAGAGTATATATAATAGATAAGTTCGTTAATATATTTAAAAAAGGGGAGTACATATATTTTTCAACGATCATAAGTCTAGAGGATTGTCCTCACTCCCTTCATCAGAGTTATAATAATATATCCTTCTCTCATTCTTTTTCTTTTTATTTGGCTTCTTCGTCTTCTTCTTCTTCTTTTTCTTCCTCGCCCTTAACGCATCCGGCTTGGCGTTGGCAGCTTGTTGGACCTCCTGATTTGGTTGCTGATGTTGCTCATTTTTAGTGATATTTGTGATGTTTGTGCTGTCATTCTGGTCATTTGTAGAACTCGTTGTTACCGGATATTATGAAGAAATGTAAAACTTTGTATTTATAGGTGAGGATGAAGATAAAAAATCTAATATTTTAATGCTTGCAATGATGATAACGTGTAATGTTTGATATTCCCGAATGATAATTTTTAAATCACTACTTAGGATGAGTGTTTTCCCTCTTCTGGGAAGAGCAAAGGTTGTAGTATTACAACAGTTGCATTTTATAATCGTAATTAAATAATTATATAAAACTGAAAAAATATTGTAGCAAGGATTCGAACCTTGTACCAATTAATAGGGTAACACTACGGTTAATTTGGATAACCGTTGTGATATAATTATAATAATATATACCTATCAAGACGGTTAAATTCGTTAACCATTGCGAAATATTTGCCATATAAGCGAATTAAGCTTCCCTTATTTACATGTAGCGTCGTTTCCTTAACAGTGAAACCCTAGCACCCATTTTTTCTCTATATTTTTGGCAGCAAGGCTTCGTCTTCTTTTAGACACTACAAAAAGGAATACAAGAAGTATGAAGCTTTTTATTTAGGCTTTTGCATCCCCGTATTCCTTCTTGTAGTGTCTATAACTAAATGCACATGGTGAGTATGCCCGTATTCCTTCATAGTGAAACACTAGCACTCATTTTTTCTCTACATTTTTGGCAACATATACTTCATATGGTTTTAGAATCTGCAAAAAGAAATATAAGAAGTCTGAAGAACCTTTTGATTTAAGCTTCTTCCTCCTTTTACTTCTTCTTGTAGAGTCTAAAGCTAGATGAACATGTGATGACGCTATGAAAAATAAGGTATTCTTCTTCTTTAATCTTTTTGTTAGATAGTTCCCATTATCTTGTTTGTTTCATGTTGGTTATCTTGACTGTGTTGATTGTTCTCATTTTTTCATATTCATCTTCAGTGGAAAATACTTTGGCTATGGGTTAATAAGGTATGCTAACAATGTATCTTGTTTTGTTAAAGTCCCACTTAGGGTTGTCGCTCCCGGGATTTTCATCCTAGTACAAACGCGAAAGTGGTGAGGAAAAGGTAGAGTCGCCGGCCAGGATTTTTTATCCCGAGTGAATGGGAAAGGTAATGTGCACAAACCTAAGGAAAAAGGAAAGTGTAGATGTTTAAGGATTGGCAGAATTTTTGACCAAACAAGAAATGTTAAATTCAGTTCAGAATGTCCTATCAGATGTTGGGACATTAGCAAACAGAGTATGTGAACTTATTTCAGGATGTCCTACCAGATGTTGGGACATTGTATAAATGACTAAGTTCAGGATGTCCCAACAGATGTTGAGACATCTCAGACCTGCTACCAGAATTAATTATTGATTAACAGATCAGAGATATTTAAGGAGAACTATCTGGAATTAATTAATGCTGGATAAAAACAGAACAAGGCGCATCTGTAGGGAGTTTTAAATTGAAGATTCAGATTAAAACAGAAGACCTAATGCACCTAGAATATAGGAGGTAACAAACCCTAAATTCAAGGTGACAGTTGCTGCACATTAGGGCTGGATCATTCTACAGAAAGCCCAAAATTCAGATACCTATTTAAACAACAGAAACTCATAGAATTGAGTACGAATTTCAGAAGACTAAATAGGGTGTCTAGTGTTTTAATAGCAGGTTGTTTTTATGTACCACTTTATGAGCTTTTAAGCAAAAGTGCATTTGTGACTTGATTGAAACTGTGAAGTAAGATCAAGCTGTTTTGTTTGAAGTGTGTCTTCAATTTCTGTAAACTTGTAAACTTGATCACTGGGTGATTGAGGGGGAGTGAGTAGGGTACTCTTATCTAAGTGAGTCTTAGGTAGAAATTGTATTGGGTAAGTATTAAGTGATAGATTAAACAGGGTGGTTTAAGTCTAGAATTAATATTACTAATAGTGGATTTCCTCCTGGCTTGGTAGCCTCCAGATGTAGGTGTGGTTATACACTGAACTGGGTTAACAAACTTCTGTGTTGTTTATTTTTCCTGCTGTTTAAGTTTTGGTTAAATGTCCTATTAAGTGTTGGAACATCTTTTAGGACATCTCATTACAGAATTTCAATTGGCATCAGAGCAGGCACCCTGCCTGTTTATACTGGGTGAGATCTAGGGAAAACAAATTCTGTAACATGGACAGAGATATAGGGTCAGTAAATAGACCACCTATTCTGGATGGATCTAATTATGACTACTGGAAGCCAAGAATGATTGCATTCTTAAAATCTCTTGACAACAGGGCATGGAAAGCAGTAAATGTTGGATGGAAACATCCTGTCCAAGACACCAAAGATGGATCAAAAGTTCTGAAACCTGAAGAAGAATGGAGTAAAGAGGAAGAAGATTCAGAACTAGGCAACTCAAAAGCCCTAAATGCTTTATTCAATGGCATTGATAGAAATATTTTCAGACTGGTGCATCATTGTGAGCTGGCCAAAGATGTGTGGGATACCCTCAAGACAACTCATGAAGGAACATCAAAAGTAAAAATGTCAAGACTTCAACTTCTCACCACCAAGTTTGAAAACTTGAGAATGAAGGAAGATGAATCAATTCATGAGTTCTACATGAACATCTTGGATATAGCCAATACTTCTGGAGCCTTGGGAGAAAAGATGACTGATGAAAAGCTTGTAAGGAAGATTCTCAGATCTTTGCCAAAAAGATTTGACATGAAAGTCACAGCAATAGAAGAGGCACAAGACATATGCTCCATGAAAGCTGAAGAACTCATTGGTTCCCTTCAAACTTTTGAGATGGGAATGAATGACACACATGCTAAAAAGAACAAAAGCATTGCCTTGGTTTCAAATACAGATGAAGAAGAAGATGATGAACCAGCAAATGATAAAAGCTTATCAGAAAACCTTGCATTGATTGGAAGACAATTCAAACAGATTCTCAGAGGAATGGAAGGAAAATCCAAACCTAGTGGAAGAAACACAAACTCTGAGAACAGAAGACCTTATGATGCTAACAAAAGAGTAAAGTATGCTGAAAAGACCAGTCAAGATAAAGGAGTCAAATGCCATGAATGTGAAGGATATGGACATATCAAGTTTGAATGTCCTACCTACTTAAAGAGGCAAAAGAAAGGACTCTCTGTGACCTGGTCTGATGAAGACTCAGGAGATTCAGAAGAAGAATCAGCTAAGCACATTGCTGCTTTAGCTGGACTGTGTGAATATGACAGTGATTCCAGCTGTGAAGAGCTTACTTATGCAGATCTTGAGCAAGCCTTCAAGGATCTGTACAAGAGAAGTACTGAAGTATGCAGTGAGGTCATAAAGCTAAAGAAGCAGAATGAAGTACTAGAAGAAGAAAAAGCAAGTGATCAAGTAATCATTGATACCTTAAAAAGTGAAGTAACTCTTCTCAATTCTAAGCTGGAACATATGTCCAAATCTGTTAGAATGATGAACAGCAGCTCAAATACACTGGATGCTATTCTCTGCAATAATAAACATTCAGGGGACAAAAGTGGACTGGGATATAACAGAGATGAAGCAAGCTCTAGCAAAACTACTTCAAAAACTATACAGTCAAACAATATGTCTCAACAGATGCTCCAACATCAGAACACAAAGACAAACATAATGTTCCAACAGATGTCTCAACATTCTGGAAAGAACAAAATGAAGAAAAAATATCAAAGATGGAGATGTCATCACTGTGGAAGATTTGGGCATATCAAACCTCACTGTTATAAGCTACATGGATATCCAAATCAGATGTGTCAGCAACCTTCCAAGCAGAAAGTAGAAGGTACCAAGAAAGTGCTGCATAGAAATCAGCAACCTACTAAGCAAAAGACAGAAGTAATCAAGACAGTTTGGAGACCAAAAGCTGACATTCAGACTGATCAAAGCCACATACACAAGAACAAGATCAACAATCAAGCTTGGAGATCAGCTGAACAACACTCAGAGCAAAGGCATCAAAAGAAATCTCAACTCATCTGGTCAAAGAAAAGTACTGCATACATAGCACATACATCATTGAAAGTATCAGCTAAAGAAGACTGGTACTTTGATAGTGGATGCTCAAGACACATGACTGGATTGAAGAATTTGCTAGTAAACTTAAAGCCACATTCATCCAGGTATGTTACCTTTGGAGATGGAGCTAAAGGAGAGATCAAGGGAGTTGGAACCTTGGATTGTCAAGATGTTCCAAGACTAGATGATGTGCTGCTTGTTAAAGGTTTAACTGCTAACCTGATCCGTATAAGTCAGTTATGTGATCAAGGGTACAGTGTAAACTTTACCAAATCTGAATGTATAGTGACTAACAAAGAACAAGAGGTTGTCATGAAAGGAGCCAGATCTAAAGACAACTGTTACATGTGGGAATCCCAAAATCTCAGTCTCACTTCAACCTGTTCTCTAGCTAAAGAAGAAGAAGTGAAACTGTGGCATCAAAGACTAGGTCATCTTCATTTCAGAGGCATAAAGAAGATCATATCTATGGATGCTGTAAGAGGTATTCCTAAACTGAAGATTGATGATGGCAAAATATGTGGTGAATGTCAAATAGGCAAGCAAACCAAGATGTCCCATCCAAAGCTCCAACATCTGACAACTTCCAAAGTTTTGGAATTGTTACATATGGATCTCATGGGACCTATGCAAGTTGAAAGCCTTGGTGGTAAGAGGTATGCATATGTGGTGGTTGATGACTTTTCAAGATATACATGGATAAATTTCATTAAAGAAAAGTCAGATGTCTTTGATGTATTCAAGGAATTATGTCAAAGATTACAAAGGGAAAAATCCAGCTGTGTGATCAGAATTAGAAGTGATCATGGAAAGGAATTTGAGAATCAAAAATTCTTAGATTTCTGCTCTTCAGAAGGAATCAATCATGAATACTCTTCTCCTATCACTCCTCAACAGAATGGGATTGTTGAAAGGAAGAATAGAACCATTCAAGAATCAGCAAGAGCTATGATACATGCTAAAAAGCTACCTCTGTATTTCTGGGCTGAAGCCATGAACACTGCCTGCTATATCCATAACAGAGTTACCTTGAGAAAAGGAACTTTGTCCACAATATATGAAGTCTGGAAGGGCAGAAAACCCACTGTTAAATATTTTCATGTATTTGGAAGTAAATGCTACATTCTGGCAGACAGGGAGCAAAGGAGAAAAATGGATCCTAAAAGTGATGAAGGGTTTTTCCTTGGATACTCTACAAACAGCAGAGCATACAGAGTATTTAATTCTAGAACCAAGGTTATCATGGAGTCCATAAATGTGATAATTGATGATGCTCTTACAGATGTCCCAGAAGATGTTGTAACATCTGCTGATATCAAGATTGAAGCTGAAGAAAAAGATGATCAATATAACTGCACTCAATCTGATACAAGGTCAGAAGATTCAAGCAAACCTCCCTCCATCAGAATACAGAAGGATCATCCCAAAGATTTAATAATTGGTGATCCCAACAGAGGTGTGAGCACTAGATCAAAAGAAGTGATTTCAGGTTCTTGTTTTGTTTCCAAAATAGAACCTAAAAATATCAAGGAAGCTCTCACTGATGAATACTGGATTTGTGCTATGCAAGAGGAATTAGGTCAATTCACAAGGAATGAAGTGTGGAATCTTGTTCCTAGACCTGATGATATAAATGTAATTGGAACAAAATGGGTGTATAAGAACAAGTCAAATGAACAAGGAGTTGTTACAAAGAACAAAGCTAGACTTGTAGCTCAAGGATACACTCAAATTGAAGGGGTGGACTTTGATGAAACATTTGCACCAGCAGCAAGGCTAGAATCAATCAGACTGCTGTTAGGAATTGCTTGTATCTTGAAATTCAAGCTATTTCAAATGGATGTGAAAAGTGCCTTTTTAAATGGCTACCTTAATGAAGAAGTATATGTAGAACAGCCTAAAGGATTTGTTGATCCAAGCTGTCCAAATCATGTGTACAAACTCAAGAAGGCACTTTATGGGTTGAAGCAAGCTCCAAGGGCATGGTATGAAAGACTGACCACTTTCCTTATCAAGCAAGGATACAGAAAAGGTGGGATTGATAAAACCCTGTTTGTTAAAGATGAAGAAGGAAATGTCATGATTGCTCAAATATATGTTGATGACATTGTGTTTGGTGGGATGTCTGATAAGATGGTCAAACATTTTGTCAAGCAGATGGAATCTGAATTTGAAATGAGTCTAGTAGGTGAATTAACCTATTTTCTTGGTCTGCAAGTTAAACAAATGGAAGACTCAATGTTCATCTCACAAAGCAAGTACTCCAAGAACATAGTGAAGAAATTTGGAATGGAAAATGCTTCTCATAAAAGAACTCCTGCTCCCACACACTTAAAGCTAACTAAAGATGAGAAGGGTGAGAATGTAGATCAAAGTTTATATAGAAGCATGATTGGAAGCTTGTTATACTTGACTGCTAGCAGACCAGACATTGCATTTGCAGTAGGAGTTTGTGCAAGATATCAAGCTGATCCAAAAGTCAGTCATCTCAATCAAGTCAAGAGAATCCTTAAATATGTTAATGGTACTTGTGACTATGGCATAATGTACTTTCATGGTTGCAAACCTATTCTCACTGGCTTCTGTGATGCTGATTGGGCAGGAAGTGCTGATGACAGAAAAAGCACTTCAGGAGGATGCTTCTTTCTAGGAAACAATCTGATTTCTTGGTTCAGTAAGAAACAGAATTGTGTATCTTTATCTACAGCTGAAGCTGAGTATATAGCAGCAGGTAGCAGTTGTTCTCAGTTGGTTTGGATAAAGCAGATGCTCACTGAGTACAATGTCCCACAGGATGTCATGACATTGTACTGTGACAACTTAAGTGCAATCAACATATCAAAGAATCCCATTCAACATAGCAGGACAAAGCATATTGATATCAGACATCATTTCATCAGAGATCTTGTAGAAGAGAAGGTGATTTCATTGGAGCATGTTGCTACAGATCTGCAATTAGCTGATATCTTTACCAAAGCATTGGATGCTACACAATTTGAGAACTTAAGGGGCAAACTTGGAATCTGTTTATGTGATATCTAGCAGTTAATGAGATGTGCCAACATGTCATATGACATTGCATAGCATAAGTTCCAGATGGCAAAGCTAGTCTGGACTAGATCCTTGGGAATTTCATTCCTAATCATTTGGACTGTAACGGCTACTTATTTGGTAATTCCTTATAAGCAGCTATCAAGAGTCTCATCACATCATCACAAGCGGATCACATTAACTAGTAATCCTTCAGAAATCTTAAACCCTAAAGCTGCACATTCATCTTCCTCAACAATGTCTCAAAACCCTAAAACAGCTGAAGAAGTTCTCAACCAGGAAGACGTGGTTCATGCCACTCCTATTTCTATGGTGCCAATGCAATCAACACCATTAGACGAGCTCAGGGGAAATGCCTCTCACACTAAGAAGGCAAGAACACCAAAAAGAGGTAAAGATCAAATCAGAAGCAAAGCTAAAGAAATTCCTTCACATGTTAAATACTCCAAATATGTTGATGATTCCATCAAGGAGATTGTCAACCAAGTTTTCTCTGAACAAAGAGTAGTGAAAGGAATCTCTGTTCCCTTGAACACCATTCCTGCACCTCAAGAAGAACCTGCTCAAGATACAAAGAACACTGCTGCAGAACAAGATGTCCCAACGGATGTTGGAACATATGCAGATGAGAAAGCAAACTCATCTGATGCTGATACTGAACAGACTGAGGACAAGAAAGAGGTCTCAAGTGAAAGTGATAAAGAAGTTTCTATGGAACAGGCTAAAGACTCAAATGAAGATCAATCTTCTACTGATCAACAAGCTGATGAGGAGACTGCTCAATCCCCTCCAATAGTCAATCTGGAACAGGATTCTGATGCAGAGATCATATCATCTGTGAATCCCAGCATTGCCAAAAGGCTAAGGTCCAGGAAAGGAAAGATGCAAGATGAACCTGTCATTCCTGAGAAGAAGAAGGCTAGTTCAAAGAAAGGCAAGGCTAAAGCCACTTTTGGTCCAGCAAAACCATGGAGCAAGGTTCAAACTCAGAAGAGAAAAGCTGCAACACCATCAGATTCAGATGTTGGATCAGATGTCCCAACATCTCCTCCCAAGAAAAGACCAACATCAGCAAGAGCTTCAACTGATGTTCCAGAAGCTCCATTGGACAACATATCATTTCATCGTGTATCTAGTGTCAACAGATGGAAGTATGTGTTCCAAAGAAGGGTTGCCCTGGAAAGAGAACTGAGCAGCAATGCACTTGAGTGCACAGAACTCATTGACCTAATCTCTGCTGCAGGACTATTCAAGACAGTCTCAGAGTTCTCTCCCTGCTATGAACTTCTTGTCAAAGAGTTCATTGTGAATCTTCAGGAGGATTGCTCAAATGGTAAGTCCTCAGAGTTCAGAAAGGTGTTTGTAAGAGGTAAGTGTGTTGAGTTCTCTCCCCAAATCATTAATCAGTATCTAGGAAGGGACACAGATGGACCCAATGAGCTAGGGAAAACAGATAATCAAATCTGTAAGGTGATCACTGCAAATCAGGTCAAAGCTTGGCCTGTGAAGGGAAAGCTCTCTGTGAGCATGCTTACTAGAAAGTATGCCATGCTTAACAGGATTGGAACTGCAAACTGGGTGCCTACCAACCACACTTCATCAATCTCAACTGGTCTGGCCAGATTCATCTTTGCTGTGGGGACTCAAACCAAGATGGATTATGGAGAATATATTTTTGATCAGACTATGAAGCATGCCATCTCTACTGCAACAAAGCTACCAATAGCTTTTCCATCATTGCTGTGTGGTATTGTACTCAATCAATATCCTGGGATTTTAACTGACAAGGATACTGCCTGCAAGAGAGGGAGCCCCCTGGCTTTTCACTACAAGTTATTCCTCAGTCATCATGCTGCAGATGTTGAAGCTCCTTCTGGGACATCTGCTGGTCCATCCACTGTTAAGAATCCAATCTCCAGGAAGACTTTAATTGCTGAACTCAAAAGCACCTGCAAAGAGCTTGAAGCTAGAAAGCAGAAGCTTGAGGAAATAATTCAAAGGTTGGAGAATGAAGAAGATCTGAAAGCAAACTCTGATGAAGACAGTGCTGCTGATGAAGAAACAGAAGCTGATGAAGAGACAGAAGTTGAGGAGGGAACTGAGAGTGATGATTCTGAGTGATCAAATGTATGTGAGGCAAATGTAAAGACAGCAATGTAATGACTGAAATAGTGTCTTTGGCCCCTAATTTTGTGTCTACCAAGGGGGAGAACAACATCAAATGTAATTGCTGTTTAAATGAATGAAAAAATTCTGTTTGTTTGTTTCTGAACTGAATAAGTTTTTCTGTTGGAACAAGACTGGATAAAGACAAAGACTGGATAAAGACAGGACACATGTATGTTTGAGGGGGAGTAAAACTCAAATATGAATCAACAGAAAAGTAATGATATACTCTGATAAAAAGAACTTCTGCTGCACTCTGAAAACCAGGAAAGATGTTAGCCAAAAATTAGCCAAAGGGGGAGTTTGTAGATGTTTAAGGATTGGCAGAATTTTTGACCAAACAAGAAATGTTAAATTCAGTTCAGAATGTCCTATCAGATGTTGGGACATTAGCAAACAGAGTATGTGAACTTATTTCAGGATGTCCTACCAGATGTTGGGACATTGTATAAATGACTAAGTTCAGGATGTCCCAACAGATGTTGAGACATCTCAGACCTGCTACCAGAATTAATTATTGATTAACAGATCAGAGATATTTAAGGAGAACTATCTGGAATTAATTAATGCTGGATAAAAACAGAACAAGGCGCATCTGTAGGGAGTTATAAATTGAAGATTCAGATTAAAACAGAAGACCTAATGCACCTAGAATATAGGAGGTAACAAACCCTAAATTCAAGGTGACAGTTGCTGCACATTAGGGCTGGATCATTCTACAGAAAGCCCAAAATTCAGATACCTATTTAAACAACAGAAACTCATAGAATTGAGTACGAATTTCAGAAGACTAAATAGGGTGTCTAGTGTTTTAATAGCAGGTTGTTTTTATGTACCACTTTATGAGCTTTTAAGCAAAAGTGCATTTGTGACTTGATTGAAACTGTGAAGTAAGATCAAGCTGTTTTGTTTGAAGTGTGTCTTCAATTTCTGTAAACTTGTAAACTTGATCACTGGGTGATTGAGGGGGAGTGAGTAGGGTACTCTTATCTAAGTGAGTCTTAGGTAGAAATTGCATTGGGTAAGTATTAAGTGATAGATTAAACAGGGTGGTTTAAGTCTAGAATTAATATTACTAATAGTGGATTTCCTCCTGGCTTGGTAGCCTCCAGATGTAGGTGTGGTTATACACTGAACTGGGTTAACAAACTTCTGTGTTGTTTATTTTTCCTGCTGTTTAAGTTTTGGTTAAATGTCCTATTAAGTGTTGGAACATCTTTTAGGACATCTCATTACAGAATTTCAGAAAGGATAAGGTCTTGCGAACCAAAGAACTGGATTCGAGAGTCGGTTACGAACTGGGAAGGTATTAGCACCCCAGGTCGTCCGCCGTACCCGACGGGATCCACGCTTGTTAGTTTGTTTCAAAGGGTGAGAAATAAAATTGGGGCTGAATAAAAATCGCTACTGGAACTGGAATGAGAGAGGGAACTGGAAAAAGAGAACGAAAAGGTACGGTAAAAATATAGGGAAAATAAAGATTGTGCTCGAATGGGCCCTACCTCACTTCCTATGTATCTCATGGGAAATGAGAATCAGAGTCGACGTAGTTCGCCTAACTAAGGCGAGATCTTGTTTGTGTTTTTTATTAACTGAACTGCATATGCATATTCTCATATGTTGCATGCTCGTCTGGTATAAGCACATTATTGTCTTACAAAGAGACAAGTTGAAGCGAGTTCACGTTTATAGTGAATGAGGTGAGAAGTGAATTCCTGCAGGAAAGACGTGTGTTGTTGGCTTGCTGTCTTTTAGAATAGGTGTTTTGCTTTTGTCATTTGTGAGACATTCTCATGCTAAGACTTGTTCAGCATGATAGATATCTTACACCTCATCTCGAGATAGAATGCATGCAAATACCCCAAGGCAAAGTCTCCTAGCGCATGAGAAAGATCGACCTTTTATTAGGTATTTTGATTTTTCTTTGAGATGAGAAAGAAGACTCAAATCGAAAAAGGACAAAAGCTAGGGGAAACTAAGACTCACCCTAAGTTGTTTATTCAAAGGATGTCCTCAGGTTAGTGTGTCTTTCTAATCCTAGAAAGAAAAAGAAATCAAGTTCTAACTCACTTCAAAGCTTGAAGATGAGATTAGACCTCAAAGGGAATGAAGGATATGAAATGTCAAAGAAGAAAAAATGTGTATCGCAAACACAAGTTGAAATGTAAAAGGATAAGGAAGAAGGTGTACGTAGGATACCCTTCCACGCACATGGCTTACCATTACCCCCTACAAAATAAAGGTTAGTGAAATAAAACTGAAATGATAAAAGGAAAGAGGTAATCAAGTACCAAGCCTATCCTAACACCACTATGACCTAAACTAGGCTCAATCCTAAGCCTAAGGATGCCTAAAAACTAAGCAAAGCTTAAAGTCAGCAACTACTACACCTCTCTAACACATAATCAACGACTAAATGCAACTAACAATGTGTAGACAGTTATTTTCGACGCCATAAGATGAAGTTCAAAATTGATGCATTTTAACTAGGAAAAACTAATTGAAGAATATGAAGAAGAAAATTTTCGACAGGATTAGTCAGTAATGTTGTTTTCGACATTTCAACAGCATTAATCTTATTTTCGACATTTCGACAGATTTGAATAGATGTGTCGTTTCGACGCAGAAGAAGACGTTCAAATTTCAAAAGTTGGTACGTTTGGCAGAAGGACGCGTGGAAGTGCTTAGTGAAAAGAAGAAATTCTGAAATCCAAGTGTCATAATATTAGGAGTTGTCCGTTAGTGACAATTATTTTGTTTGTATATAAATAGGTTTAGTTCTTGTCAGAAAGGTGTGTGAAAAGTTCTTATACAAAATTCCTGTAAAGAAATCTCGAAGTAATTGTGTGTGAGAAAAGAGTTTTTATCTCGAAAATGCACGTGTGCAACACCATTTTAATTTATTTCATCAAAGGTTAATAAAGTTCAAAAGTTCTTTACAATTCCTTACCTTTACAAGTTATTTACTTATCTTCGCCAATTTACTTTATGCATTGTTTTAATTTATCTTATTTAAGATTTTCCAAACGCTTCTATTCTCTTGTTAGTCAGATTATCCACACATAAAAAGTTTAATAAAAGTGAAACCAAAAGTTTGCTAAGAGATAGAAAGTTTGTAAAAAAAAAGCACATGTATCCTAGGATTTGTATGGTTGATCCTGCAAGTAAACTAATTTCGTTAAAATTGGAAACCAGCGGTTGTTCGCCAAAATCAACAGCAAACAAATTGGCACGCCCATTGGGACTCGTGCAGATTTATAAAGAAAAAATAATAATAACTCTTAGTCAAAAAGGTTTTTACTTTGTTGTATGATTCTGAGAAGCGGTAAACTAGTTGTAACTGACGTAGAAAGACGTAAAAGAACAAGAGTAAGAAGAATGGCAAGTGCGCCAAATAATTCAATTGAAAACATTCCAGTGCCTAGCCCTACCCCTTCTACAGGGGGGAAATACGGGGTCAATCTCTGTGTCAGAGGTTGTGCCTTCGTCAGCAGGGTCTACACCATCGTTTTCAGTATCTCAAAATGCGCCTAGTTTCTTCACCTTAGGACACCAAAGGCCCATATGGACACCCCTCCCATTGGAAACACTCATAGGCCTTTTGCGACAAATTTTAGCATGCCTCCATATAATAGGGAGCAACCTTTTGGAATGCCAACTTCGACGATGGCAAATTTTCAGAATGCATCATCATTGTATTCTGACTTCATGGTAAATATGTCTTCCCCATTACAAGGGTCAGGATCTAGTGGAAACATAGGTAGGTGATCGGAAAATAGCAAGTGTACTATTTTTACCGATGTAGTAATAAAAGGGATTAACCCCAAATATCGATCACAAGGACTGCGTATTAAAATAAGTTCTTAGTGATTAATTTCAATTGGACAAAACTCATGGTTTAAAGGTTTGAGATTAAATTATATAAATTGAACAGAATAAAACGCAAATTTAAAACAAATAATTTCACTAATATGAAAGTAATGTCAGGTATGGTGTATGATTCGCAATGCAATGACTCATAAGTTCCTAAATTTTAGAGATATGCTTTAGAACGTGTCTTTCCTAAGTTTAATATGTTTTTCCAAAATTCCTTTAAAGAAAAACCTTTGGTATTCTTCATAGACCGCGATTCCTCAATGGTCAAAGAAGAATATCAAGCAATAATTCTGACATAAAAAGGTTCTCATAAAAATATCCCGATTCCTCAGTAATAATTTTTTTACGATAAAATTATGCAACAAGGTTAGGATGGTTGGTCAAACCAAATCCTAACCACGATCAGTTATCTTATTTTCCAATACCGATAAAGCATTAAGGACGTTGCGATAAAATAAAGAAACGAAACTAAAAACATAATCCCAAATTGAAGAATTCAAAAAGTCATTACAAAAAGCAAATCAGGGACACCCCCCTGGCATTGGGGGGTTTAGCCACTCATGTTCAAACTGGAAATAAAAACAGAGCAAGAAAATTGAGACATTACAATTAACGTTGGATTTGTCGGATCGTCAATTGCTTTCGCTCTTGATCAATCCTTCTTCTCCAGTGTTCGTTCTATCCCAAAAATCCCCAAATCAAAAAGTAGTCTTCTAACAGTCATAATGGTCAAATATAAATCAGTCTTCAAAAAGCATCGCGAAATATCCGGAATACCCTTGAAGCAGCAAAACATAAGATTCCCTCTGGTCTTCACAACACGGGCCGTGTTGTGCAACACGGGCACCCGTGTTGTGCCTCTGGATCAGTACCAAACAACTTTTCCCCAGCTGCCATGACACGGGCCGTGTTGTACAACACGGGCGCCCGTGTCACACCCCTGAATTCTTCTTTTCTGAGCAAAATCTTTGTCTCTTCTGGTATTTACAACACGGGCCGTGTTGTACAACACTGGCACCCGTGTTGTGTCTCTGAACTCTCATTTTCTGTCGTTTTTAAAAAGCTTGGACCATCTTTCGGATGCCTCGAACAACCGATTACATATTTACCTGAAACACCACAAAGAAACAACCACATAACCCATTCCACTGATAAAAACAAAGTAAAAACGATAAACACTAACTTGCACGCAATAATGAGAAAACTAAGACAAAACATGAACGAGACACTACAAACAAATCAAATTAGACTCAAAAGACGCTGAAAACCGGCTTGAATATTACCACTAAATATCACTGATCAGTAGGATAAATCAACCTCCACCAGGATTTCAAACTTAAGCGCCAGCAATTACAAATAATTATGCGCGGATAATTAGACAATAAATGGACAAAAGCAATCATGATATGGTCCAAATGTTGACACAACAAATGAGAACAATGTTTAATCCTTTAATACAAACCACCACCCAAACAAATCAAATGTTGGCAGAACAAATTACGCACATTGTTGATTTTTCCGGCGTCCCTCAAAATCGACAGAGAGAACAAATAGTTCAAAACCCTAGGGTGGGTGTCGAAGAGGAACCTACAATAAATCAGATACCTTTAGACATTCCTCAGTCAAACCTTAGAAACCAAGAGGAAGTAGTCAAACAGCCTTGTGTAGAAATCCCCGTCCAACAAGAGCCTGGGAGGATACTAGTCCATAGAGGCCAAGACGCTGATTATGTGGTGCAGAAAATTTGGTATAATAACTTGTCTGCCGAATACAATTTAGCAGCCATGTTCGAAAGGATAATGGCACAAAATGGGGAGAATATAGGATTGCAAAGGCCTAGTTATATTTCCCCATTATCTGAATATATTCTGCAACAGGAACTACCCCCAAGATGGAAAGTTCCTAAGTTTACCAAAATCTCAGGGGATACTAGTGAATCCACTATAGAGCATGTAGCCCGTTATCTGATCGAAGCAGGAGAAATAGCCCACAATGAGAATTTCAAAATGAAATATTTTCCAAGTTCTTTGACTAAAAATGTGTTCACTTGGTTTACATCCTTGCCCGCAGGTTCAATATATGCATGGACACAATTAGAAAGGTTGTTCCATGAACAATTTTATATGGGACAAACCAAAATAAGCCTAAAAGAATTAGCCAGTGTCAAAAGGAAATTCTCTGAACCAATAGATGATTATCTAAATAGGTTCAGGTTGTTAAAGGTAAGATGTTTCACTCAGGTGCCCGAATATGAATTAGTCGAAATGGCCGTAGGGGGCCTGGATTATTATATAAGAAAGAAACTAAACACTCAGTATTTAAGAGATATGGTATACTTAGCAGATAGGGTGAGACAAGTCGAAAGATTTAAAGCTGAGAAATTTAAAGCAAATAAAAATAAGAAAGAAAGGGTGGCCTATATAGGGATATACCAAGATGAAGATAATAATGTGAATGAATTAATTACTTTCGATGAACAGGAAATTGACCTAGAAGAATTAAAAAAATGTCCACCATATTCATGCAAAAGATTGGTTCCGCGGAACGAAAAGAATTCAATCGAGTCCGAAAAGAATGAGAAATTTCCAAAGAGAACTTACACATTCGACGTCACCAAGTGTGACAAAATCTTCAACTTACTAGTTAAAGATGGCCAAATGATAGTACCACCAGGCTCTAAAGTTCCTCCTGTGGAGCAACAAAAAGAGAGGTTTTTGTAAGTACCATAACTTTTTGGGTCATAAAACATCTCAATGTTTCCTTTTCAGGGATCTCGTACAAAATGCTATCTGTGACGGAAGGCTCAAGTTTGGTGACAAGTCAAAACAATAAATGAAGATTGATTCGAATCCTATGCAGACTGTCGAAGCCCTTTATGTTGAACCATTCATCATTAACATGGTGGAAGTAGCAGAAGTTTCAGATGACAGTTTTGAAATGGTGGAAGCCACTGAAGGTTTCGACACTAATGTTAACATGGTAGAGATTGCTGACCATTCTACTAACAATGACGAAGTCACTGAGGATTCCATTGAAGGAAACATGAAAGCTATTGAAGGCCTCAACAACCCAAGCAGAGTTGAAACCATCAAAGGTTACAATAAAGAAAACAACGACGAAGTCATTGAAGAGTTCGTCGAAGGAAACATGAAGGCTACTGAAGGCCTCGATATTACGAAAAACCAAGAGACTGTTGGAAATTCTGTCAACACTAAAAAGGAGCCATCAAAGGCGTCAATGTCGAAAAGGAAACCATTGAAGGCCACACTGTAAAAAAACCAGGCTACTGAAGGCTCTGAAGCTAGCCAAATGGAAAAGAGTGACGTTCTCAAATGCGTCAACACTGAGGTTGATGAAGATGCTACCAAATATAAGGCAGAGACTACGAATGGTCTTGCGAAACTAGTTACGTATGGAATCCTACGCAGGACAATGGAGGACCTCTAGGGGGAATTGAAAGAGTTCCACCTGGAAAAAGGGAAGGGTGAGACTAAAGAAAGGCTTATTGAAAAAATGAGCAAACTAAGTATTTCTAATGGGAAGACGGCCAACATCAACATGGTGGAAGCTTCCCAAAAAAATCTAGCACAAACGGATGAAGAACGCTGTCGAGAGGAATACTAGAGGCTGGCGTACCCCAAAGAAGATGAAAGCATAATCGAATTCATCCAGAAATGCCAAAAGAAGAAGGATGAAATCATGTTGTGCCCACGCTGCAGCGTCATTTTCAACAAAAAGGCAACAAGTACCCCGGAGGTGATCGAAAAATCTAAGAGAAATGAAAATTGGGGAACAGTCCCAGTTGTCAGAACAACAAGATATGATCCAAGGAGAAGCGACCATCACCAACAGAGGGCTGGAGGAAGAAACTATAATTCTTAAAAACCAACCAACAAAGATATTGATGACAAATGGGTTCAGCCAATTAGGGATGCCCATGGACAAAAGAAATGGGAAAGCTTCGACATTCAGAGGGGGCCTTCGGTGGCAGAAAGAAGTGAAACTGCGATACGCAGACCAAGACCTTCCCCTTCAGAAAAATTATAAGGGTAAAAACCCCATGTCAAGATCCTAGTGGAGGAGATTCCAGAGGCAAAAGAGAGCGGAGAAAGAAGTTATCGAAAATGGCATGTTTGAAAAGGATGCTGCCAAAAGAAATGAAGCAGAGTCCAACAACAACAACCAGGTGGTGGGCAACAAGAAGGAGCCACCTAACAGTAACAATAACAACAGCAAGGTCGAACCAGTCAACTTCAAAGACAGTCTAGGAAGATGATGAGATGACTGATGATTTCCAATCTGACTCAGAAGCATCCTTTGATGTTGTCTGCAATGTGGTGTCGCTTATCCTTAGAGACTATGATATGGTCATGGAGGTCGAAGACGAAGAGAATGATATGGAGGATGAACAAATGGGACACAGACCTGTTTCTTACTACATAATGAATAATGGTTGCGTTGATGAACAAAATGATTTCTTCGAAAGGCCAGAAAACTCTATGAAAAGACACTTGAAGCCTTTTTTTCATAAAGGGCAAAATGGAGAATGTGGGAGTAAATAAGATACTGGTGGACGGTGAAGATGCAGTGAACCTGACGCCCCACTTTATGTTAAAGAAAATTGGAAAGGATGATTCTGATGGAAAACCTCATAACATGGTACTATCAAATTATGAAGGAAAAGTAGGAACCATTATGGGTGTTATCCAAGTGGAACTGACTGTCGGCACCATAACTAGGCCGACAATGTTTATGGTTATCGCTTCAAAGGCGAATTATAATTTGCTCTTGGGAAGAGAGTGGATACATGGCGTTGGAGTTGTACCTTCATCAATGCACCAACACATAGCTATCTAGCAAACATATGTCATTGTTGAAAATATCGAGGCTTATTAGAGTTACTTCATGACTGAAGTAAACCATGTGGACCGTCGAAGCTTCGACAAGAATCTAGCTCATATACCTCCCTGCAGCCCAGCAGAGTTCGACCTAAAGGCAACTAACAAGGCCTACTATTCAATGTACCTCCATCCGACATATGGATTCCAATGGGACAAGGAAGTAGTTGATTAGTCGAACTTCATATGGGGAACTTCCCACATAGACCCAACTGGTTGGGGAAGCGAATTCGAAGATAATGACTGAATCATCAGCGCTCGAAAGAATTACGACTTATATAGCCGAAAATAAACTCAAAGCGACTCTTGAAGCCGAAGTGAAATATATGGTTGTCGAAGCCAACCGAAACAATTACAACAAACAATATCCTCACAGGGACGTTGAAGAAGAGTATGATAGTACTCAGATGGGCGAATGACAACATAAAAATGTTGACGCCGTTTACGATGATGAACCTTTAGGGTTCGAAAAGGATCCAGTGTCGACTAATATGAAAATGGTGGCACAAGATCCATTAGAAGAAATAGATCTTGAACTGGTGGCAGAAAAAAGGCCAACATATATAAGCGCCAAGATGGACCCGCAGTTCAAAGTCGAAATAGTCCAGTTGCTCCAAGAATTCAAAGATTGTTTCGCATGGGACTACGGCGAGATGCCTGGTTTAGATAGAAGTTTGGTCGAATTGAAGGTGCCAATAATGGAAGGAAAGAAACCAGTAAAGCAGGCTCCAAGGCGCTTCGCACCAGAAATTATGTCGAAAATAAAAGAAGAGGTTGAAAGACTTCTGAAGCGCAAATTCATCCGCACAACCAGTTATGCTGATTGGATTGCAAACATAGTTCCCGTAATTAAGAAAAATGGCACTTTAAGGGTATGTATTGATTTTTGAGACTTAAACTCAGCTACCCCAAAAGATGAATACCTTATGCCAGTGGCAGAAATGCTTGTAGATTCGGCAGCAGACCACGAGTACTTAAGCATGTTAGACGGATACTCTGGCTATAATCAGATTTTTATTGTTGAGGAAGATGTTCCTAAAACGACATTTTGATGTCCTGGAGTAATAGGAACTTATGAATGGGTAGTAATGGCTTTCGGTTTAAAAAATGCTGGAGCGTCTTATCAACGCGCTATGAATTCGATTTTCCACTATTATATTGAAACTTTCATGAAAATCTATATTGACGATATTGTGATTAAGTCTGTTTCAGGAAAAAATCATATAGACCATCTACGACAATCCTTTGAAAGGATGAGGAAGTTTGGTTTAAATATGAATCCCCTAAAATGTGCTTTCGGTGTGCAGGCGGTGATTTTTAGGCTTTGTGGTCCACAAGAAAGGGATCGAGATAAATGAAAACAAAGCCAATGCCATAATGGAGGCGAAAGCTCCATCAACAAAAAAGGAGTTGCAGTCTTTGCTAGGGAAAATCAAATTTCTCAGAAGGTTTATCTCCAACCTGAGTGGAAAGACGCTGGGTTTCACACCTCTACTTCGACTGAAAACGGAAGACTTCGCATAGGGGCAAGAAGAACAAGCTGCTTTCGATAAGATTAAAGAATATTTGTCTAGTCCTCCAATTTTAATGTATCCTTGTAGAAAAAGAAGTATGAGGTTGTACATTTCGGCATCTGATAAGACATTAGGTAGCATGTTATGTCAAGAAGATGAAAATGACGTCGAAAGGGCCATTTATTATCTCAATAGAGTCCTAAAAGATGCCGAAACTAGATATAGTGTTATAGAAAAATTATGTTTATGTGTATATTTTTCTTGCATGAAATTAAAGCACTATATAAAACCATTAGATGTATATATTTCTTCTCATTTCGACGTAATAAAATACATGTTATCTAAATCTATCTTACACAGTCGAATTGGAAAATGGGCTCTGGCATTGATAGAATACTCCTTAAAGTATCTACCTTTAAAAGTTGTTAAGGGACAAGTGGTTGTTGATTACATAGTTGACCATTCCATAAATGAAAATGGGGTAGAATATGTCGAATTAAAATCATGGAAATTATATTTCGACGGTTCCGGTCATAAGAATGGAACTGGTGTTGGAATAGTAATCATTTCTCCTAACAAAATTCCAACAAATTTCAAGTACATAGTCGAAGGTTTGTGTTCGAATAACGAAGCAAAATACGAAGCATTGATTACTGGACTTGAAATCTTGTTGGAATTGGGGGAAACAAGAGTCAAAATAATGGGTGAATCTAAATTGGTAGTGAAGCAGTTGACTAAAGAAAATAAGTGTGTAAAAGAATATTTGATCATGTACTTTATGATAGCTAACAGACTTCTTAAAAAATCCGACGATGTGGCCATCAGGCATATTCCCAGGATGGAAAATCAAGAGCAAATGATCTTGCTCAAATTACATCTGGGTATAAAGTGTCGAAAGAGAATTTAGAAAAGGCTATTGAAGTTAGAGGAAGAGTCATATCTACCAAATTCTCCCCATCAAATTTGGAAACAATCAAGTTAGGATATGGTGACAAAGAAAATTTTGAGATATTCAATGTAAATGATTCAAGGGTTAAAGATTGGAGAGAACCCATCATAAATTATATACAAGACCCAAATCAGAAAGTCGAAAGAAAAGTAAAATACATAGCTTTAAGTTATGTACTTCTTGGAAATGAATTATTCAAAAAGACTTCAGAAGGAGTCTTGTTGAAATGCTTGAGCGAAGATGAAGCTTACATAGCTTTGTCGAACGTGCACAGTGGACCTTGTGGAGCGTATCAAGCAGGACATAAAATGAAATGGTTATTGTTTTGACAAGGAATGTATTGGTCAACAATGCTGAAAGATTGCGTCGATTTTGCAAAAGGGTGTCAAGAATGCCAAGTGCATGCAGTTATACCACATGTTCCTGCAAGCGAGTTACATTTGATTGTGAAGCCTTGGCCATTCAAAGGTTGGGCTTTGGATTTAATTGGCGAAATTCGACCAGCTTTTTCAAAAGGGCAGAAGTAAATTCAGGTTGGGATAGATTATTTTACTAAGTGGATTGAAGTTATACCACTGGTAAATGTGGATCAAGAAACAGTCATAGAATTCATTCGACGACACATAATTTACAGGTTTGGGATTCTAGAAACAATAACAACATATCAAGGATCTGTGTTCACTGGAAATAATATGCAAGCGTTTGCAAAGGAATTAGGATTTAAACTCCTTACTTCGACACCTTACTACGCTCATGAAAACGGCCAAGTCGAAAAAGCTAATAAGGTTGTGATAAATTTGATCAAAAAACATGTGGGTAAGAAACCCATTAATTGGCATAAAACTTTAGATGAAGTTTTATGGGCTTGTCGAATGTCTCCTAAAGAAGCAACGAATTATACTCCATTCAGGTTAACTTATGGGCATGATGCAGTGTTACAAGTCGAAATTTACTTACAGTCGATTCGAGTTCAGAGGCATCATGAAATCCCATCAGATGTGTATTGGAGTATGATGATTGATGAATTGGTTGACTTAGACAAAGAGATGTTACGTGCGCTAGATTTGGTGAGAATACAAAATTAAAGAGTCGAAATGTTTTACAATAAGAAAGTAAAGTTTAAAACTCTTTTTATTGGTGATCTTGTTTGGAAGGTAATTCTTCCTATGGATCTAAAAGACAGATTAATGGGAAAATGGTCTCCTAAGTGGGAGGGACCTTTCCAAGTTTTGAAAATCTTTTCGAATAGCGCATACGAAATTGAAGAAATAGGAAAATACATGAGAATTTTAAAGATGAATGGGAAGTATTTGAAAAAGTACAAACCAACATTGCAAGAAGTCAAAATAAACATAGAATAATTGTACATAGCACAAAGTAATGGTGTACCTTTCCAAACATATGGTATTAATATTATTACAAACAAAAAAAATCTCAAGGGGCTAATAAAAAATAAAACTATTTCTGTTACAACTGAATGTTGGCAAAAGACTTCTTCAATTCGTCAAACTTCTTTTTCTGAACTTGGAGCCAACTATCACAAAAGCTTATATTAGTAGAAAGGATTTCAATCTCTTGAGTGAGTGTTTGAGCCCTTTCAGTGTGATGAACACCCACCTTTAGCTCCTCATCAATCTCATTCAGCTTAGGTTGTTAAAGGGCTTCCTTGCGCCTCTGCTCCTGGGAAATCTTCTTTTGGAGCGTAGCTATATGTTTCTCCAACTTTTGGATATTATTGTCGCATTCGGCAACCTCTTGAGTGTAAGTTTCAGAATGTTGTTGCAACTCTAAGATTTTGTTGGTTGAAACGGCCGCAGCATCCCATTCAGGAAGTTGAGCCTCATACTTCTTGGAGATTTGTTTGGATAAGTCTTTGAGACGGTTCAGGTCTGCATTCACCAAGTCGATTAAAGTGGTCAGGTCCATCACGAGACTGCTTACTTCAGCAGGAGATTCCAAAACATTCACTTGCTTCAAGATTTTCTTCAAGTCAAAGCAGGTTATCGAATTCTCTTCCAAAACCTTGAAAAAATCCACATCAAGGATTTTCTCCCTAATCTCAGTCATTATGGCATCAAGAGAGTGCACACCAGAAGTAGCTCCAGAAGTGGTTGGAGTGCTTTGGGAAGAATCTTGAAAATTGTGACGAGCACTAAGCACAACTTTTAAATATTCCAAAGGCTTCTGCACTTTAAGGCTCTCAATTTCTTGGTGAGAGAGATTAGTCGAACCAGTGGATAATGAACCTCCTTTGGTTGGGTCAGAATTTGGTTGACTACTTTGTCCTCGAATTAACCCGACAGTTGATTGTTTTGTTTTGTCATTTTCACTAGCAATTTCTCCCTTTTTGTTACCTTCATCTTCGACCTCAGTGTCAGCATTCAAATCGTCACTTTTCTTGGCTGCATCTGACTTAGGAGGAGGAGGAGGAGGA
Source organism: Lathyrus aphaca (assembly GCA_963966055.1). NCBI lineage: Eukaryota > Viridiplantae > Streptophyta > Magnoliopsida > Fabales > Fabaceae > Lathyrus > Lathyrus aphaca. Next base: position 458,013,077 of record OZ014522.1, on the reverse strand, counting down.
GAATTATCATCAGAAGACTGAGGAGTGTTAGGAGATTGTTCCTTATGTACTGCTGACTCTTTTGTCAAGTTCTTCGGAGAAATACGTGGTGAGCTGACAACTTTGTGAACAGGTTTACTCTTAGGCGTTGGAACTTCTTCCTCCAGGGGGTTTCCTTCGACATAAACCGGAAAATTACTCCAAAATTAGAAATCAAAACATAAATAATAAGAAGTAAATATAGGTGGTCAAAGCAAAATTTTACCTGAGGAATCTCACTATTAAAACTAGAGTTTCCACTCTCTGCGTCCTTCACTAGAACTTTTACAGCTAGACTATTTGGGGGAGTGGCCTTGGTGGATTTGATTGTGGATTTTTGTGAAGAGGTCTTGGTAACTTTATTCTTTTTTGGAGGTGGACATTGGTCTGGGATTTATAACAAAACTCTTCACTGAGAGCGTTTTCTTCTTGTTTTTTCCTTTTGGGGCAGGGGTGGTTTTCGACCTACCTGGAAAAGAAAATAGAAATTTAATTAGCTTTTGGAAGAACGAAAAAACTAGCATTGAAAGAGAAGTTTATACCTTTGTTACAATTTTTCTGACTTTGCCTGGTGGATCTTCATCCATTTTCTCAAAGGCACCTTCGACATCAGTTTTCTTGGCGGGGGTGAGTACAAGAAGCATATGAAGTAAAACTTAGGATGACAAAATAAAGAAAAAATATTCCATTAAACACCTTCAAGAATAGGAGTTTCCATGCGAACGTGTTCTATTCTAATATGAAGGTGTTCTCTGAAATTGTCCAAAGTAAACTTAGTTGGAACCACTCGCTCAGCAGGCTTTTTGTAATGTTGTCGAAGAAGTTTTATAGAATCCCCACAAATGAACCAATCTGGAAATGGAGGGCTCAACGCCACACCAAAATCAGCAGAAGGTAGAGGGGGGAAACCTTGGTGGATAAAGATTGAAAGCCAATTCATATCACTGTTCTGGACAAACATATGAAGGCAGTTTCAACTTTTCCAGTCTTTCTGTCAACTTATGTTTTAAAGTTATTGTTGTTTCGCTTTTGGTCCAACTAAGTTCCTCTGGCCTATAAATGGTTTCAAAATAATTTTGAAATTTTTGTATTTCTTTGATGTGATTTTCTTTACCTTTCTTTGTTCTGTCCTGCACAAGAGCAAAAGCAATCGTTAGATGGGTGTTGAAAGTTGCTACATCGAAGAATTTGGTGAGGCAGTATTCCTTCCACCAGACATCAAATTCATGGGTACAAAGGAAAGATTGTCGAAATACCATTGGGCGAATTTCAAGAGATTCATCAACATATTTCTTAGACAATTCCTTGCTTTGTTCTTCATTGTGGTAGGAGTTATAGAATATAATGGAACCTTTTTTGGGGAAAATGGATTTGCGTTTCAGTTGAACGAGTCCAAACTGTCGAGCAACGAGACTAGGTTGATAGATAATCAGTGTAATTTTTCGTTTTCGTGACGTTGTGGTGAGAAGTAAGAAGCCTAGGTGTCAAGAATGATTCCCGAATGTCAAGGAATTCATCTTCGTCCTTCTGCATTTCGAAAAGGAGTTGTTTGGTGAACCACTCAGGCCCAACTCTCCTGCTAGCAAAAGGCACCATAGAGGAAGTGAAGTTGTATCTTTTGGCGAACATCATGACATAGCCGGTAAAATATTGTCGAAGACTTAGCCCTTCGTCAGTTGGTGTCAGTTGTACTAATCTAGGCCATTCGACAGTTTTGTCCTTCACTTCTTCTTCATCTATATCATTCTTGATAGGAATGGAATCTTCGAAGGTGGCATTAAACCACAGTTGCAAAAGCCAAAGTGGCCCTGATATGCTAAGATTTCCTTTATCTAATACAATCTTTAAAAAGAATACACTCTGACTCAAATATTCATACAGATTCGCCAGAATATCCTCTCTCATACATAGTCTGGTTCCACTATGAAGTTGGTTGGCTATAGTAATAGAACGTTTGGCCACTTGAAGGGACCGAGAACAGAAGAAAAAAAATTCGATAACCACAAGATTAGGAGAGCTATATGTTATTTCTCAGAGACCTCAACAGTCTTCTTGTCATGGTAATGGGCAATGAAAACAAAGTAAGAAGCTTTACTGGTGTCGAAATCTATGGAGTCATGGTTTAGGATGGTGGGGTCAAAATCTACTCCTAGAGGGCTAAGCCCGGAAATGGAAGCTATGTCAAAAAGGGTTGGAGTAACCATCCCACAGGGAAGATGGAAGTTGTTGTAAGTACTATCCCAGAAAAAGAGGGAAGCTAACAACATATTAGGGAAGTAATCGGGTCCTACTTTCGACATTTGTATCAAGTCGAAAATTCCCATTTCTTTCCAGAAGGTTGTCTTAACTTTTTCAATCTTAGCTAACCAAGCTAGATAAGCATAAGGGTTTTTTGCCCCAAGGCTGGTTCTAAAGATCCTAGCATTATTTAGGTGAAGCAAGTTCAATTCTGCATCAGCAGTAGAACTTTGGCCCTCTGTTTCTTCCTCAGATTGTTTTGTGGATTTAGTATTAACCCCAACACCTATGGGTTTGAGTCGTTGATAAGAGGGGAAGTATTCTTTTAGCCTATCCGGGTTAATATTTGGATTAGGGAGAGGGCCTAACATGGAGTGACAAACTCCAGAAATAAAAATAGGGATCAATACCTGAGATTTGTAGATACTTGTTTTTTCTTTCTTGTTTGGAGGCTCGGGAATGTATTGTTGATTTCCAACAATGTTTGGTCCATTTTATCTGTGCACGTATGGAAGTGAAGTTGAGCTTTTAGATTTCTTGCTACTTAAAGGTTTGGATGAAGCCATTGTTATAGAAGCAAAGACTTTTTCAGTTAGAAAAATGGGTTTTGTTTGAAGAAGAATAAGAAGAAAGAGTAAAGAGCTTGAAGTAGGTGATGAATGAGTATTTATAGAGTAAGGTACTAAAACGGTTGAGTTTTGAATCTTTGATCATGGACCACGTGGAGAAATTTTCATGGGGAAGTAAGTTAGTGGCAGTTGAAACGCATATGACTTGCTAGCTTTTAGGGAATGATGAAAGTAGTGTCAAAAACGTGGGTTAGAGTTGACATTTTTGAAAAAGGTGTAATGATGGAAACTTTTAGGGATTTGGAATATCAGATCTTGGAAATGATAAAAGTGATGAAGGAAATATGGCATCGAAATGACTTATCAACATCAAATGATCTTTCCTCCAATAGTAGTTGGAAAATCTTTGTTAGGGGAAAATTTGTAGACAGTTATTTTCGACGCCATAAGATGAAGTTCAAAATTGATGCATTTCGACTAGGAAAAACAATTTGAAGAATATGAAGAGGACAAATTTCGACATGATTAGTCAGTAATGTTGTTTTCGACATTTCGACAACATTAATCTTATTTTCGACATTTCGATATATTTGAATAGATGTGTTGTTTCGATGCAAAAGAAGACATTCAAATATCAAAAGTTGGTACGTTTGGCAGAAGGACGCGTGGAAGTGCTTAGTGAAAAGAAGACATGTAGAAAGCCAAGTGTCATAATATTAGGAGTTGTTCGTTAGTGATAGTTATTTTGTTTGTATACAAATAGGTTTAGTTCTTGTCAGAAAGGCGTGTAAAAAGTTCTTGTACAAAATTCCTGTAAAGAATACTCAAAGTAACTGTGTGTGAGAAAAGAGTTTTTATCTGGAAAATGTACGTGTGCAACACCATTTTATTTTATTTCATCAAAGTTTATTAAAGTTCAAAAGTTCTTTACAATTCCTTTACCTTTACAAGTTATTTATTTCTCTTCGCCAATTTACTTTATGCATTGTTTTAATCTATCTTATTTAAGATTCGCCAGACGCTTCTATTCTCTTGTTAGTTAGATTATTCACAGATAAAAAGTTTAATAAAAGTGAAACCAAAATTTTGCTAAGAGATAGAAAGTTTGTAAAAAAACACATGTGTCCTAAGATTTGTATGGTTGATCCTGCAAGTAAACTAATTTCATTAAAATTGGAAACCAGCGGTTGTTCGCCAAAATCAACAGCGAACACAATGCAAACAGCATATTACAGCTACCAAACAACATGAAAATAGGTGTAAAAAGTGCCAAACAGAACAATGCATCATACATTTTACAACTTCTGTTTCAAAAAGCAGCAGTGAAAACATGGCAGATTTTAATCTTTTTCAAAATGCAAATATGCAAACAATGAAATGGAATGATCCTACATTTTAGTGCACTAAAATCTGAAATGGGCATCAACAATGGAGTGAAACACATAAACAATCAACAATGGATGAAAATATGTGAATTGTGCGGTTTTAAACAATATGCAACATTTTCAGTTATACGTACAATCGACCAAAACATGCATGGATCACAAATACAATGCAAAATTGAATTATGAACACTTATTAACATGATATTGATGTCACTCTATCATGAAAACAACATTTACAACATGTTATGAACACTAATTCGACAATTATGCTAAAAATCAGAACCGAATGAAATGTGTGTCGGAAGTTGTCGAAACTACACACCTGCACTAAATCAGCTCCTAGAAACTTCCTAAAATCACATCCTAAAGATCCATGATGATTGGAGGGGGAATGGATATAAAAATTGCAATAAAAAGCAAGAATTTTTCATTCTGGTTCAGTGGTAACCAATTACTACCTATGCAGTAACCGATTACCAGTTCAAAAAACTGGGATTTCTACAAATTTAACATAGGTAATCGATTACTACCTATGTGGTAACCGGTTACTCTGCAACCAGAACCAAAAATTTCTGCATTTTCATATCAAAATCAGTAGCAACTTATTCAAATAAGCTCTATTCTAATGCCTATCAACTAAGTACAAAAATTACACCTAAATGCAATATTCTAATACCTATTAACACCACAATCACACCACAGTTCTAGCTTCTAATTATCAAACCGATCAAAGTACCAAAAAGCAAGAAAACACGATGAATGCGCGAAGCGAGATAAAGAAAAATAAGTTAAAACGAGAAGTGATTACAGATTCACCAACCTACAAAGAGGAGGCTTGCTTTGGCAATTGTTGCGATGTCGACCGATACGCGAAAGAAGAGAAAATCGAAGATCCGAAGCTTCAATCCATAATAAATACGATTGGTGAGAACTTTCCGAAAAGCACTTCCGAACGGTGAAATAAAGATCGAAATCGTAGCAACTTCTTCGATAATCCACTGAATTGATGCAAATAGTGGAGGCTTAGCTTTTGATTCTTCAAGTTTCAATGCAAAACTTGAAGAATCTTGATGATGATGAAACTTTAGTGTGAGTTTGGAAAATGGAAAATATGAGAGAATTGAGAGAATGGTGAAAATGATGAAGTGTGTGTAATGTCTAATCTTTTTTTGAGGCTTGGAGTGAACAATATAGATGTTAGGTTTGGAGCTAGGTTTAGGTTAGGTGTGAGGTTTAGACATTAGGTTTGGGTCCTAAGCTAAGGGTTAGTTAAAGTTAGTTGGGAATATCCTAGAATATTCCATTGGCATATTATTAAATATTCCTTTGGCATATTCTTGGAATATTCCTTTAGAAGGTGGTAGAATATTCTAGAACTTTGTGGAAATGCAAGGCAAAGTGAAAGTGGAAAAGGATGGAACAAACTAACTGATTTTTGAAATTTTTGAAATTCTGAACGGAGTAATCAGTTACTACCTATGAGGTGAACGGTTACTTCAACCAAAATTTAAATTTTTTTTATGGGAAGTTTTGGATATCCTGTCTTGGTCATATTTTCTGAGATTATTTTCCTTCTGAGACCCGATAAATGCCAAATAACCCTTGATCACATGCCCCACGCCTCGACCAATGATGCATGCATTATATATTTTTTTATGCAATGTATGGATGAATGTGCACGATGACACGGAAACGAAGCATAAGCTACACGAAACCGGTGATAAATAAGATGGAAAATTTTGGGGTGTTACAAGGGTTTTGTTTCAACTTTTGCTGGTTTTGTTTTGAATACTAACTAATTTTCCTTTATTTGAAATAGCTGAAGCTGTATAGTAAAGATGATACATGGTGATGATGGTGGTAGGAAGCATATAATATGAGTTTATAAGGTACATAATATATATGTATATTGTTTGTTTCACTGTCCTTTTGATATTGTATTTGAAATTTAGTTTATTATATACTATGTATATTGTTTGTTTCACTATACTTTTATTGAAAATGAAATCATTTAATTTGACATAGAACCCTATAATATGAAAATTAAGAAGTATTTGGAAACCAACCTAAATCAATCATTGTTTTCTAAATTGCTTTCATCTCATTTCGGCACATTTTATGTTCCTTTAACTCATAATATATGGTTGAATGGTCTGTTTGCTTCAATTCATCTATATCTACATTTTTAATTTACCTCATTCTCGTCACTTATCACGATAAGTCATCACAATAATCTTCATGATAAGCCGCAATGATAAGGTACTATAATTAAAGATATAGATGTATTGAAGCAAACGGATCATCAATACATTTTCGTGTTAAAGAACATAAAATGTGTTGAATGAGATTGATGCAATTCGGAAAACAGTGGCCTCTTTATGTTGGTTTTCAAGAACAATTTAATTTTCAGATTATATAGTTCTTTACCAATTTTAATGGTTGTAGTTCTTTAATTAGTGTATGGTTAAACAAGCATTGTATATTTGTTTATAATAAACTAAAAGTACATTCCACGACGGTTGAAACTCATAACCGTTGTAATATTCTATATCACAACGGTTGGTAAACATAACCGTTGTAATATAACGAGCGTTTTCCAGATTATAACAACGGTCACAGGACTGTGATTATAAGTAGTGTACTTACGACAACACTCTACATAACAACACCCTCGTCTGTATCATTATATTTCATTCTCAACCGTTGTTAAATGAGTTTTTCGTAGTAGTGGTTGGAGTATGCCAAGTTAATTGGACTTAACAAGCAAAGTAGTATGCGGCCAGAGATTTGATTTAACTATTCTTTTCTTTTTTTGCTTGAGTTTATAACTCTCGTGACTTATCATATACTATAAATGTTCAATTTTTTTATGGGATTTAACATTTGAATTTTCGAAAATATATCGTTCCATCTTTGATAATGAGTTTATTTTACTATATTTTTTGTTTAAAATAAAAGTTTATTTATTTCCTGCATAGTAATTCATTTTATCAAAGTATTCTTTTATATATGATTATTCTATATAAAGTTGATATTAAAAATTTGAGTTACTTTTGATTTTAATAGATTTATTTTAGCTTACTCTAATTGTAAAATTAACGACATTACTCATTTGAGATCAAAGTGCACAGAGGAAGCGCAGTTTTCAATTACTTTTATTCGTTCTTATAAACTTAAATGATTAATATACATAATTTTCTTAAAGAAAAGAACAGGAATAATAATTTTCATATAGTTTCAACTCTGAATTTATATAAAAGTAGTTGAATAGTTCCTCTTTAGATTTTTTTTAAGTGTTCTCTTGATTTGTCGCAACTTTTTAATTTCAATGATGAAACTATTATTTTTATAGTAATAAAGTAAGACCCTATAATTTTATTTTATTATAGCTATGTTATTTATATTTTATAATATTTTAACTCGTCATCGTATAAAAATCAATTTTACTATTGTTTGATTTTATTTTATGAGAGAATTATATCCTAATATTTTAGCATTTTTGTTTCGAGGATGAAAATATTTTAAGGGATAACATTCCGATATTTTATATGCAATACATTAAATTTATTTTTAATTTTATTAGTTATGGAATTTTATTTTATGTGTATAATTATATCTTAATATCTATTTCTATCAATCTATTTTAATTATTTGTTTCAATTTCTCTAATTTAATTATTTATTTTATAAACAATTATTTTGATAGACCGATAATATTAAATTTATTTGTCTTTACATTTATATTACCTATATTTTTCTGATTTTATAAATTTATTTATTATATTTAATAATTAAGATTAAGTGTTATTATTGTATTTGTTATTTTATTGTTTTATAGATCTATAAATATGAAAGTATGTTAATGAGTATTTTAAATAAATAAATCAAAAAATATTTATATTAATTAAATTATGTATTAGAAATAAAGGTGATAAGAAAAAAGGAGTTATGATGATAGAATTAATGGGCTAGACCCATTTTACTTCTCATTTGAATAAAGTGGATTCTTATATAGCTGGCATCCCCATATTTTTAATATTCCAAAAATACTCATGTTACTATTTATCTAAAAAATTTATCATCTTTACAAAAAAAAAAATCATTTTTTTCTACCTAAGATTTTGATACGTTTCTAAATTTTTTTGTATATTTTTGTTTGCAAATTATTGAAAATCTTATGTTTTACCAGAAATTTCTAAATATCTGATATTTTCTACCAGGAAATTTAAATATCTGGTATTTTATATCGGAAATTCCAACGTTTCCGATATTAATCATAACAATTTTGAAATCAATACCGGAGATTTTGGAAATTTTTGGTACATAGCAAAAACTTCTGAAAATTTTAAAATATCTGGTATACCAGATATTTCGTTTGCACTTGAAATTTTCGGTAACAAGTTTGTTTGTTCAAAAATGCTTGCTTTGTGTGGTCTGGAACCAGCAGTGTCGTCTATGGATTCGTGTAGCGATTACACGTAGTTCTTCACCACAAACAAAGTATGTTTTCTATGTAACAAGTTCAAATTTAATATTTTTGTTGCTTTATATGATATTGATACTATACGTTTTTTTGTAATGTAAACGACCGATATTTTAGAGTCGAGCTGAAGTATTATCCTGTGCATATCATATTGGCAAGCAACATGGTATTATAGTTGTGACTGTTTGTTTTGATAATGCAAATGGCCAGCAAGGTATGAAGGATAAATTGATTATTGGTTTGTAAGAGAGAAGGAAATTCTAAAAGAAAAAAATGTCTGAAAGTAACCAATCTTCAGACAAGCATGGCCTTTATAGTATGAAAGTGAAATGTCCCATTAGGATGGGATCTTCGCCAAGTGGTATTGGATGGAGGGAGAATGTTAGGTGTGAGTTTCACAATCATAAACTACTTTAGGATTTATAATTCCATGACATATTGGGTCATCTAAAAGATCATGAGAGACAATTTGTGAATGACATGATGAAGTACAACATGGCTCCTCGGTACATAGTTTATGCCTTGAAAGACAAAGATCCAGAAAACCTCACCAATGTTACCTAAGTGTATAAAGCTAGATATAGGTACAAATCAAAGTAAGATGTTGAAAGTGCTGTTAAATTGCAGTATTTTTCATTCTGCAACAGCAGTAACCGGTTACCCTCTGGTGAGTAACCGGTTACCACTGCCAAAAACAGAAAAATAACTGAATTTAACAGCATAACACTTTAGTTGTAGATTTTATAGTTTTTGTTCTCTCAAGTGTATTCAATGTATAAATACTGTTTGTAATCCCAATTAGAGGTTAATGCCAAATTGAATTCATCCCAATTATTCTCTCTTCTCAAATTCTATCTCTCTCTCAATTTCATCTTCTTCCCCAAATTCCATTTTCACCATTTTTACACCTTCAATTTCAAATTCTATTTTTTATTGTTTATGTTTGTTCCAACATTTGGCATCAAGAGCTTCGGTTATTGATCCGATTCCGCTGCAACAATGGCTACCATTTCCAATGATCGAATTCCCACAAATCTTCCAATTCTTGATTCGAAAAATTACGACAAATGGGCGAAGCAAATGAAGGTTCTATTCGGGTATCAAGAAGTGCTTGAGATTGTCATCAATGGAGTCACGCCATTGGGGGAACAAGCTACCGATACGATTAGGGCTACACACAAAGAAGAAAAGAAGAGGGATTACAAAGCCCTATTCTTGATTCACTCTTGTGTGGATAACGACAACTTCGAGAAGGTTGGTGAGTGTGAATCCGCGAAGCAAGCGTGGGAAATATTGGAGAAAGCTTATGCCGGTGCCGCGAAAGCGAAGGTGGTAAGGTTACAAACTTACAAGCGTCAATTTGAGCTAACGAAGATGGAAGACAAAGAAACGATCAACGACTACATTACGCGCATTACTCGGTTAGTCAATCAAATCAAGTCTTGTGGCGAAACGATCGTAGAGCAGAATGTTGTATCGAAGGTGTTGCGTTCGTTAACATCGCGGTTCGATAACATTGTGGTTGCTATTGAAGAATCAAAGGATCTAACGACTATGAGCAAGGATGAGTTGCAAAGTTCGTTGGAGGCGCATGAGCAAAGGATGGATGAGAGATGTGTCGAAGCGAAAGCGGAGATCGCTTTACAAGCACGTTTGAATGAGAAGAGCAAGAGGTCGAAAGGAAAATTTGTAGCTAGAGGTAAGCCAAATTTTCAGAATTTTGGTGCAAACAATTCTCAAAATTCGAAGGGTTCGATGTATGAAAAGGGTGAGAGCAGCTCCAAGGAGAGTGATCGTAGTAGCGGTTTCAAAAAGGATTGGAGTAAGGTTCAATGCTTTAGGTGCAAAAAGCTTGGACATGTTCAATCGAAATGTTATGCAAAATTGAACAAGACTCGCGATGATGAAGCCAAGGTTGCTAGAGAAGAGGTGGAGGATGAAGACACCGTTCTAGTGATGATCACGGAGGAGAAAAGTGGCATTGTGGATGTTCCGGACAGCAGCTACTGTCATGACAGTTCGCGGGACAGCAGCTGTACCGTTTCGGAAGGTGGTAGAAAAATGTGCTCGGATCGAGATGCATTGGTTACCGTACGTGATGGAGTTCAAGGTAAAGATGAATGGTACTTGGATTCCGGTTGTTCAACACATATGACGGGTCGTAAGGATTGGTTTGTGCAAATCAATCAAGCGACAAAGAGCAAAGTCAAGTTTGCCGACGACACTACTTTAAGCGCGGAAGGGGTTGGAGATGTTTTGATCGGAAGGAAGAGTGGAGGTTTTTCAAGGATCAAAGATGTCTTGTATATACCGGGAATTAGGTGCAATCTTTTAAGTATTGGCCAATTGCTTGAAAGAGGGTACTTAATTCGGATGGAAAACAAGATGATGCGTGTTTTAGATTCAAAAGGTGTGTTGATTCTAAAAGCGCCGATGGCTGCCAATAGAACCTTTAAAGTTGAGTTAAGGGTTATGGAGCATCGTTGTTTGGCTACCGCGGCAAGTAGAGAGGAGTGGCTATGGCATTACCGTCTTGGTCACCTTAATTTTAGGGATCTTAAGATGTTGCAACAAAGTGGTATGGTAACGGGGCTGCCACTTATTAGTATTCCGACAGAATTGTGTGAAGAATGTGTGACATCCAAGCAACACAAGAATGTGTTTTGCAAGGATGCGGGTCGGAGAGCTAAAGGCCTACTTGTGGTGGTGTATTCCGACGTTTGTGGACCGATGCAAGTAGAGACCTATGGCGGCAATCGATACTTTGTTACGTTCATTGACGATTTTAGTAGGAAACTTTGGACTTATCTTATCAAGAGAAAGGATGAGGTGTTTGGTGTGTTCAAGAGTTTCAAATCCTTGGTGGAGCGTCAAAGCGGCCGGAAGCTCAAAGTTCTCAAAACGGATGGTGGAGGTGAGTATACCTCTAGTGAGTTTGGGAATTTTTGTGACCTTGAGGGTATTGTGCGTGAGGTGGTGCCTCCATATACGCCTCAACAAAACGGGGCTGCCGAGAGGAAAAATCGTACAATAATGAACATGGTGCGTAGCATGCTTTGTGGGAAGAAGTTACCTAAGGAATTGTGGGGTGAGGCCGTATCTACGGCTACCTACTTGTTGAATAGGTGTCCTACTAAGAAGCTGCAGAATATCACACCCGAAGAGGCTTGGAGTGGTTTCAAACCTAGTGTGGATCATTTGCGCGTTTTTGGATCGATTGCGTATCGTCACATACCGGATCAACTTAGAAAGAAGTTGGACGATAAAGGTGAAAGGTTGATACTTGTTGGATATCATTCTACTGGGGGATACAAGCTGTTTGATGAGAAGAATCGGAAGATCGTGATAAGCCGGGACGTGCTGTTTGATGAAGTGAAAAATTCTGCAGCAACAGCAGTAACCGGTTACCAACCGGTGAGTAACCGGTTACTGCAGAAAAATCAGCAACATCAGTTTTTTGAATTGGCTGATCCGGAGGCGTCCGATTCCGCTGTACCTGCACCTACAGCAGCTGAAAACAATGTTGTTCATGAGGGTAGACCTGTGAGGCAAAGAGCTATGCCTCAAAGACTCCGAGACTATGAGAGGTTCCTAGATACCGAAGTGAATAACGATGGTGATTTTGTTCATTTCGCACTTATGGCCGAATCTGAACCGGTAAATGAGGAGGAAGCCTTACGTGATCCTAAATGGATATGTGCAATGAAGGAGGAGCTGGAATCTATTGAGAAGAATGGTACTTGGGAGTTGGTCGATTTACCGCTTGGAAAGAAACCGATTGGTGTGCGTTGGGTCTATAAAGTCAAAGCAAATCCTAAGGGTGAAGTGATCAAGCATAAAGCTCGATTAGTGGCCAAAGGGTTTTTGCAACGTGAAGGCATAGACTACGAAGAGGTATTCGCACCGGTGGCTAGACTAGAGACTATTCATTTGGTTGTTGGGATGGCACATAGCAACAATTGGGTGATCTACCAAATGGATGTGAAGTCGGCGTTTTTGAATGGTCCTCTTGATGAGGAAGTTTATGTGGGGCAGCCACCCGGTTTCGTGATTAAAGATCAAGAGAGGAAGTATTACAAGCTACATAAGGCGTTGTATGGTTTGAAACAAGCTCCAAGAGCTTGGAACAAACGCATTGACGGCTTTCTTATTGACATCGGCTTCAAGCGATGTGTATCCGAACATGGTGTTTATGTGAGGTCGGATACGATTGATGGTGTTATCATACTTTGCTTGTATGTTGATGATCTCTTGATTACGGGCAGCAATGACAAGTGCATTTCAAGGTTCAAAGGAGAGCTCATGAGTGAGTTTGAAATGACGGATCTTGGTGTGATGAGTTACTTCCTTGGCATAGAGTTCCACAAGTCAAAAGCGGGGCTGCTTATGCATCAAAGGAGGTATGCACTTGATATCTTGAAAAAGGTTGAAATGGAGCATTGCAACGCTTCTAATACACCGTGTGAAGCAAGAGTGCAGCTGTCCAAAAGTGAGGATGAGGATGATGTAGATCCAACACTTTACCGGAGTTTGATTGGATCGTTGAGGTACTTGTGCAATACGCGACCGGATTTGGCTTTTAGTGTCGGTATTGCTAGTAGATTCATGGAGAGACCTAAGGTATCACACTTGGCAGCGGTTAAGAGGATCCTTAGATACGTGAAAGGTACTCTTGGTTGCGGAATTCTATTTCCCGCATCGTATATGGGACGCAAATGTACTTTACTAGGCTACACCGATTCCAATTGGTGCGGAGATAAAGATGATCGAAAATCAACGGCGGGCTACATCTTTATGTTCGGTAAAACACCAATCTCTTGGTGCTCCAAGAAGGAACCGGTTGTAGCACTCTCTTCTTGTGAGGCGGAGTACATTGCGGCTTCGTTGAGTGCGTGCCAAGCTATGTGGCTTATGAATCTAATGAAGGAATTGGGATGTGGTGATGATGTTACTACATTGTTGGTGGATAATGTTTCCGCGATTAATCTTGCGAAGAATCCGATTGCACACGGAAGGAGCAAGCACATCGAGATGCGGTTTCATTACTTGAGAGAACTAGTTGGTGACGGAAAGCTTAGATTGAGCTATTGCCGAAGCGAAGACCAAGTTGCGGATTTGTTGACGAAGGGCGTGACACATGAGGTGTTCAAGAGACTGGTGAAGAGCTTGAACATGCTGGACTTGGATCAACTAAAGTGAGGTGGTGTGTTGAAAGTGCTGTTAAATTGCAGTATTTTTCATTCTGCAACAGCAGTAACCGGTTACCCTCTGGTGAGTAACCGGTTACCACTGCCAAAAACAGAAAAATAACTGAATTTAACAGCATAACACTTTAGTTGTAGATTTTATAGTTTTTGTTCTCTCAAGTGTATTCAATGTATAAATACTGTTTGTAATCCCAATTAGAGGTTAATGCCAAATTGAATTCATCCCAATTATTCTCTCTTCTCAAATTCTATCTCTCTCTCAATTTCATCTTCTTCCCCAAATTCCATTTTCACCATTTTTACACCTTCAATTTCAAATTCTGTTTTTTATTGTTTATGTTTGTTCCAACATAAGAGAGGTTCATTGACGAAATACAGATGTTGTTGAGTCTTATTCATAAAGAAATTACATGTGTTGAACAAGAAATAGGGAAGACTCAAATGTTACTGCTGATATCTTCTGGACACATCCTGATTCAGTGATATTGTTGAACATGTTTAACTTAGTGTTGATTTTTTATTGTACATACAAGACCAATAGGTAATGTGTATCTTGATCATACCTTGATACCATTTTGACATACTTTGATTTATCATATATTTTATAATTTGAATCATGAACATACATATACTATTTACCATTGCTTGATATTATTGGCGTTACTCAACAAAGTAGACGTTTTCGGTAGGTTTTTCCTATTTGGAACATGAAATGGAGAATAACTTCACATGGGCACTGGAGAAGCTCAAAGAGTTGTTTTCTTCCGAGAAATTTCTACTCAATGTTGTTGTGGTTGACCAAGAACTTGCATTGATGAATGAAATTCAATTTGTGTTTCCAAATTCAACACATTTGTTATGTTTGTTCCACGTTTCCAAAAATGTTAGCATGAAATGTAAGGATTATGTTAAATCAGAAATACATTAACATGTCCTGGATCTATGGAACAACATCATGTATGCTAATATAGAAAGTGAGTATCTCACACACTTGAAACACTTTGAGAATGTTTGTGCTGATATACCTTAGTTTGTTAAGTATGTGAATGAGACATGGTTGACACCATATAAAGAAAGGTTTGTGGATGCTTAGACAAACAAAATTACTCATTTAATGAACATAACAACCAACAGATTTACCAACTTCTTTTTGATGTTATTACTAAGCATAATGTAAATTATTGTCTTATTATGGTTTAATTATTGAGGTTTAGGGTGGAGTCTGCATATTGGAGACTGAAAAACATGTTGACTTCAAGTCGGGGAGATTTATGTCGAAGTTTGGATGTTGTGAACACCATGTTAAAGTTTTATCTAGGTTCAATCAAAGTGTCATTTCAAAAAATTATTGTCAACATTAAGCATCGGTATAAAACTCCATTATATACCAACTTACACTGTTTTGTTTCAAGGCAATGTATACAACACATAAGAAATGAGGTAGAAAGGGCAAAATATTTGGTACAAACAAGGATATTAGTGGTTGCTTCATTAGATTTACGCATGTGTTACCTTGTGCATGCCAACTTGATAGTTTCCAAATACAAGGCTTGCATGTGCCTTTAGAACCAATTCATGTTTTTGAAAGAAATTACACATTCAAGAGCATGTTAACGGTCATTAGGATAATGGCACAAAGATGGATTTAGAGGTAGAATGTGAAAAGTTGAAGACATATTTAAATTCTTTGGATATTATAGGTCAGAGGGTGTTGAAGAAGAAAGTTAGGGAACTAACACATCCAGCCACAACTTTTATATGACCACCATCAGTGAAGTATAAGCCAAAGAAGGGAGTTAAGAAAAGCAGAAAGGGTGAAGATAAAAATGGATGTCGATTCCTGATATGGGTTACTCTATCCCTCATATTCATCCAAAGTAGCATGTTGTAGCTACAGTAACCGTTGCATAATGGTTCTTTCTATGGTAAGTGTGGAGATTTCTGTTCAGGAATCAAATTATTTGTCGAAACAAAAAAAGCTCTCAGATTCATTCCAATTTTTTGTTTGTTACTTCCACCAATTAACTAGTTAAGTTGTCACTTTTAGTTTATTTTTCAGCAATTCTCTTATTTTGTTAAAAATATTGTTTTTCAATGATAAACATCGCTTTTTTGATCGTATCTTCATCATTGTAACTTTGAATTGTACGAAACCAATGCCAAAACGATGGGGTGAACGTAAGTAATATTTTCATCAAGTTTGAATTATGTTTCGGGATAATTTCCTTTTACCTAATTTCAAAATTGACATTTTTTATGTATTTTAATATTCTATCTTTTTTATATTTATTCATAAATGATTGAAAAACTAAACAATTGGATGGTGGGGAGTTAAGAGAGCAAAAATTCAACATGTGGACCCGAATCAATATGTGGAAGCATTATAAAGATAATATCTTTATCGGGGTGATCTTTAAATGCGGTTGAAAAGAAAAACGTCAAAGATAAGGGCACTTCCCCATACTGATTATAGCGAAAATAATAGTTAGATATTGTAGAATAAAACCATATCATGAATAATTGTTCTGAAGAGACAATTGATAAATAATTATTTTCTATATAAATATCAGTTCTATGTATTGTGTTTTTTAGTATAATTATGTGATATGGATGAATCTTTGTTTTGTTTGGGATTGTTATTATTATGTGTCGTTGTGATGTGAATCATTACGATTGAATATGAATGATTTTGTGAAATAAATTTTAAGATCATGTACTGGATGATATGATATTATATGGTTGTATGATTCCCTAAGTGTCGGGATTTGTGTTTGCATCAGCATGACATGACATGTGCATTTTTTGTGTGGTGTTTTAGTGGCGGGTTATCTTCCCTATTGTTATTGGTGAATTTTGTGTGGTGCCTTAGTGGTGGGTTGATATGAATGATGGAATATTGACCCCTTACAACAATATATTTTAGGTACCAATGAATTTGAAGATGTGAAGTGAAAGTTGTGTGATGTTTCACGTGATCGTTGGGAGAAAGTTGGGTTTACCAAACTTATTTGATTTATTTTAAATCACATATCTTTGCAAACTTGTAATTATTATTATTATTATTATTATTATTATATATATAGTAGTATTTTTTAAAATATATAGTTTTTTAAGTAATGTCTTGGACAAAACTCTAGGGCATTACAGAAAAGACAGACATGCATGAAATGAGGGGTTTTCCTTAGCATTGTGATCATAAGGCAAGCATGCATGAGAGGGGTGTGCCTAAACACTAGGACTCACAAGGCAAACATGAATGAAAAGGGTATGCCTAAGCATTGGGACTCACATGGCAGACATGCATGAAAAGGGTTTTAACCATGAGAAGGTGATTAACCCAAAGAGAGGTGTGTAGTTTAAAGATGGGTACTTAACCGTGGTTAACCTATGAAGGATGTGTTTAACCAAGAGAAGGTGATTAACCTAAAAAGTTGTATGGGTATCCAAAAAGTATTGTGTTTAGTCCAAATAGAATGGTGTGGTTGATGTTGATTGTTGAGGATGAAATTTGAAAAGTTATTTTGATTTGAATTGCACTAAAGTCTATGAATAAAGTCGAATACTTTGAATAATGGGGACATATGTCCCGTATTCAAATATATTAAAAATAAGGATTAAAATGTTCCCTCTTATTCTTCTCCACTTCTTAAGGATCGTGGCACATAATTCTCATCATAATTAACAACTGTTTTGAAATTTTAAAAAGACTCTTTGTTTGAAAGGGATGATGCAATGTATGTTTAAAGGAATGGAATGAAGCTTAGCATGATCATGTCTTTATATCCTCCTATCTCACGAGTTTTGAATGGGAATGATACATAAGATTGACTTAATGGATCAAGTGTAGATATAAGTATAACATGTATCATAGGCATATTTACAAAATAAAGTAAAACAAAATAATTCTTGTATACATGTATCATAGGCATATTTAAGTTAGACCAAATATCCTATGGTATATATTGTTGTTTCTATTGACTTTAGGTGTTCCAAATACTTTTTGTTTTTATTCTTCTCATAATTAATTTTTAGAACTGCTGGCATGATATTATTACGGGTACCTTCTGTCTACCGAATTTGATGGGTGGAATTGGTGGTGTTCCACTTTTGGTATTTTTGTTCCTTTCCAAAAGATATGCGTTTTCAAATCATAATCCATAGTGAATCATTCAACAAACAATCCAGCCAATCTACAATCTTATTGTTAGCATGTCTTAGTTTGGTTTGGATTTCACAAAAATAAAGCAAATAAAATCATCTCAATTGATTATATTCTGTTTAGATTTGTTTTTACGTCAAATAAGAATTAATAAATATAGTTAACAGAAATAAGAATTAATAAATATAGTTAACAGAAATGAGGCAAGTTCTCGACTCGACTTGTTAAGAATTAATTTGTCTTAAATTTTGGTTCGAATTTGATACGATATTTTTTTAAAATTTAAACTTGATTTATTATAAATTTACGAGTTTCATAAATTTTTTTAATGAAGTAAGTTACATTACCTACTCGTGGGACCCACATAGTGGCGGTGATGCTAGTTGTAACTTGTTGTGTTCCGAATAATATTTTCCATCTTAAAAATTCTAGCGTCCTGGCAGGAATGATGGTTGAAAATAACTTATGATGCCAAAAGCTTACTTGTTGATTGAAATGACTATGACCCACAAAAGTAATCCAGCTGTTTCATTACCAACACCAACCGCTTAGTGGTCCCACAAAAGGAAAACCAGACTATGCTAAACAAGTAAATGGAGTAATAATTAATAAAAAGACACATAAACCATTTTTGTAACATTAATTAAAGTGTTACTAAAAATATTAAATTCCCCGATATCACATGCGTCTATTGCCCTAAATGGGTCCCGCTCCAGACTGGATCTAGCACTAAAGGCTACCAGGCACTATACTGTACATTCTGTTTTTTCTTTTTTCGAATAAGAAAGATTATGCAAGTTGAGTTTTCTTTTGTTTTTTTTGGTTAAGTGCAAGTTGATGTTTCTTATTATAGTATTTAATATATTATACACTCTATCCCATATTTTGTATTAAAAAATGTATAGTAGTATGTATATATAAATGAGTTAATTTCCTAATTTTTGTATATTTTTTAAGTTATTTATTGGTTATGTATTATAAATAAGATATATATTACAGTAAGATAAGATTATTTTCTCAATTATTTTTTCACTCTTTGATCTCTATATCATTTTGATTAATTTCATAACACGAAACTTTACCATATGAATATTAATAATTATCTAGAAGTGATATAAATAATTTATTAATGAAGGTCTAATTATATGAAACTCCAAGATTTAGAAGGTAATTTTATTATTTTTTTAGTAATTTTTTTTTTTAATTCTGCCTATTATGTATTGATATATTGTTTAGAAGAAAAAAAATCAACGATGATTTTATTTTTCATGCATCTCAGAAGGATTGGATGAATATCTGAAAGACTATAAAATAATATGCTTATTATATGGTTCCTGAAGAACTTAACAAATATCCTTGAAGGGTGGAAAAATAATAATTTATTATATAGTTCATGAAGAACTTATCAAGCAACCCTGAAGGATACCAAAATGATAATTTATTATATAGTTCCTGAAGAATTAATCAAGATCCCTGAATGATAGAAAAATAATAATTTATATAGTTCTTGAAGAACTTATAATGCATCCCCGAAGGATTACGCGAAAATTATTTATCTTTATCATTGTTTGAAGATCTATGATCTACCTCTCGAAAAAATTATATATATATTATAAAAGATCCCTAGAGGATTGTTCAAAGAATGAATTACTTTTATTCATTCATCAAAGAATAATTATCCCTTGATTATTATAAGAAAATGATTATTTTGTATCACTACGCCAAAATAGACTTTTAATAGCGCACCTTAGACAGCGCTTTAATATGAAAGTGTTGTTAAAGGTTAAAATTTAAATAAAACGCGGAAAATGTTCTAAAAAAAGAGAAAAAACGCTGCTAAAAGTCATACCTTAGACAACGTTTTTTGAAAAATGATGTCTAAGTTAGACCTTAGATAGCGTTTTCAAAAAGCGCTTTTAAAGGTATATCTTAGACAACGCTTTTGAGGAAAGCGTTGTCTAAGGTTTTTTATATTTAAAAAAAATCAAAAGCGCTGTCTAAGGTAGACCTTAGACAACGCTTTTGTAAAGCGTTGTTTAAGGGCTACCTTAGACAGCGCTTTCCACAAAAGCGGTGTCTAAGGTTTAATTAAATGAAATATTTAGAAACCCATAATCATATTTTCATTATTTTCCTCTTTCTTCTCCCCTGCGAACGCATTACTTCTACAGTGAAAACCCTAACGAAACTCCATTTTTCTTTCTGAAACCTCCATTAACGCCGTTGGTGAAGGTGTTCGTCCATTAACGCCGCTCGGGAAACCTCCATTAACGCCACCGATCGTGAAGTTAATGAGTTCGGGTGTTCGTGAATGTGTTCGTCCTCTACTTTGTTCTTCTTTTGGACTGACTTCGTCCTCTACTTCGTGAAAGTACATTTTTGTTGTAGTGAATGTCATTGTTATGTTATTGTTATGTTAGGGCAATGTCATTGAAATGTATTTTGATAAATATGATTTTGTGAAGAATAGTGAAAATAGGAAATGTCAATGTTGATTATGTTAGGGCAAATATTTTGTGAAGAATAGTGAAAATTGTGAAAATAGGCAAATATTGAATATGTTAGGGCAAATATTTCTTTGATAAATATGATTTTGTGAGAATAGTGAAAATATTGATTATGTTAGGGCAATGTCAATGTTGTTATGATTCTGTGAAGAATAGTGAAAAATCAGATTATGTATCTCTATTTTAGTTTGGATTTTACGTTATGTATATGAAATGTCGTTTGGATTTACGTTGTTTATGTATTGAAAATATGTATCTCTTATAAGTAGGAAAACCATGGATAAAACATGGATATGTGCCGATCGATTGTCCAAAGAGTACAAGAATGAGGTTGCGGAATTCGTTAAGTTTGCTGTTCAACACGTTAAAAACCCCAGACGGATGAAATGTCCTTGTTTGCGTTGTTGTTATATTGGTAAGATTGACGCAGATGGATTGAAATTACATTTACTGAGGCATGTAATTGATCGAATTTATCAGTGTTGGAAATTTCATGGTGAGAAAATTAACGAGAATGTTGAACCGAGTGGGAAAAGTAATATGACTTATGCTTCAGACGACAAAAACACGGAAACATACGATTTTGATCGAGTTGAAGATATTGTAGAAGCACTTGAAGAAGATCTTCATGATTGTCCATAAATGTTTGAGAGGTTGGTAAGAGATGTAGAGAAACCGTTGTATAAATGTTGCATTAAATTTTCAAGACTGTCTGCGGTATTAAAGTTGTACAACTTAAAGGCGGACAATGGATGGTCGGATAAAAGTTTCACAGAGTTGTTGGCCCTTATGAGAGAAATGCTACTGGAGGATAATGTTCTTCCTAATCTAACCTATGAGGCAAAAAAAATGTTGTGCTCTATTGGCATGAGCTATGATAAGATATATGTTTGTCCTAACGATTGCGTTTTGTTTCGTAACGAATATGCATCGTTAACTGAGTGCCCTAAATGCGATTTGTCTTGATATAAGAAAAGATTGTCTCCAACAAAAGTCTTATGGTATTTTCCTATAATTCCGAGATTTAGGCGCATGTTTCGTAGTGAAACCGATGCAAGATACCTGACTCGGCATGCAGATGAAAGAATTATTGATGGAAAGTATCGACATCCAGCTGATTCACCACAGTGGTCGAAGATTGATAATGATTATCCTGACTTTGGAGAAGAAGCAAGATACCCTCGTTTGGCATTATCTACTGATGGAATGAACCCGCATGGTCTTCAAAGTATCTCACATACCACATGGCCTGTGATTCTTATGATTTATAACCTATCTCCATGGCTATGTATGAAGCGTAAGTACATGATGTTATCTATGTTAATCTTCGGGCCTAAACAACTAGGGAATGACATAGACATATACTTGACACCTTTGATCGAAGATTTAAAGATTTTGTGGGAGAATGGTGTGGAGGTTTATGATGGATATAGGAAAGAAAGTTTCAATTTGAGGGTGATGTTGTTTGGCAAAATTAATGATTTTCCAGCATACGAGAATCTATTTGGGTATAACATTAAAGGTCAACGTGCGTGTCCTGTTTGTGAAGACGAAACTGATACGATTCGATTGGAACTTTGTCAGAAGAATGTTTTTCTCGGTCAACGTAGATTCTTACATTCTAAATATCACTATCGTGGGTGGAGAAAAGCATTTAATGGAGACACCGAACAACGTAAAGCTCCACCCGCATTGTCAGGTGACCAAGTTTTTGAAAAGGTGAAAGATGTGCGTACTGAGTTTGGAAAGCCTTTTGCACATAAGGTAGTCAAAGGTGGGTGGAAGAAGAGGTCGATATTTTTTTAATTGCCATATTGGAAGTCTTTGTACATGAGACATTTTCTCGATGTTATGCATATTGAAAAAATGTTATTGAAAGTGTTATCGGTATGTTACTCAATATAAAAGGAAAGTCTAAGGATGGCCTTAAAGCAAGGGAGGACATGTTAAAAATGGGAATGAGAACTGAATTAGCACCCTTGAAGAAAGGAAGACGAACATATCTACCCCCTGTTGCGTTTACTTTATCTAGAAAGGAGAACAAAAATTGTGTAAGTTTTTGAGTGAAGTTAAGGTTCCAGAAGGATACTCATCAGATATTAGAATACTTGTGTCTATGAAAGACCTCAAGTTGAAGAGTTTAAAGACACATGATTGCCATGTTATAATGGAACATTTTCTACCAATAGGTATACGTTCTATTTTGCCAGAAAAAGTAAGAAGTGTCATAACTAAATTGTGTTTTTTCTTTAGGTCAATCTGTAGTAAGGTGGTCGATCCCAAGATCTTACCAACACTACAAAAAGAGATTGTAATTACCTTGTGTGAGCTTGAAATGTATTTTCCTCCCTCTTTTTTTGACATAATGGTTCATCTAGTTGTTCATCTTGTGAAAGAGACACAATTGTGTGGACCAGCTTATATGAGATGGATGTACCCTGTTGAACGGTATATGAAAATATTAAAAGGGTATGTGAAATCCCGAAGTCGACCAGAGGGTTGTATTGTTGAAAGATACATTGTTGAAGAAGCTGTTGAGTTTTGTACTGAATATTTGTCCAACTTTCAATCAATTGGACTCCCCAAAGCTCAGATTTTCAAAAAAAAAGGAAGGTAAAAAATTAATTGGAAATAAAATTGTGACAGTATCAAGGGATGAATGGGATCAAGTACATTTGTATGTTCTACACAATGATAATGAGGTTGAGCCATATATTGAAATGCACAAGGAAGTACTCTGAAGGTTAAATTCGAACAAAAATGAAAATTGGATAGTACGAGAGCACAATCAAACTTTCATACAATGGTTAAAGGATCATATTTATCCGAAGCGCTCTTCAGATCCTGCTTCGGTAACAGAAAGGTTGAGATGTTTGGCATATGGTCCAAGTTTGCATGTGTTTTCTCATAGCGCATACGCAATTAATGGATACACATTTTATACCAAAGAACAAGATGATAAGAGTATTATGCAAAATAGTGGTGTCACCGTGCTAGCTGAAGCAATGCATATATCAAGTATGAAGGACTTAAACCCCAAATATGAAAATTTGTCCTATTTTGAAGTTATTGAGCACATTTTGGTGTTTGATTACGAGAAGTTTCAGATTCCCATCTTTGGTTGCAAGTGGGTAAATAGTAGTGGCATATGAATGGATAAGTCTGAATTTTTGCAAGTTGATCTTACTAGGGTGGGGTACAAAGATGAACATTTTATTCTACTATCTCAAGCTAAACAAGTGTTCTATGTGAATGACCTGACGAGTACAAAATGGTCTATAGTGATTTTCTCTAACAAAGTGGTTGACGATAGCGGTGTCGATCAATGTGATATTGATGTTGATAATAAGTCATGCATTAGACGGAATGAGTTGAATAGAAATCAAGATGAGGATCTTATAGCGGATGAGTCATATATCAGAAATGATCATAACGAGGGAATTTGGATCAATTCATCCATCTTCATTGCTAAGAAACAAATTAATATTCAAACAAAGAAAAAAAAAGAGATGTTAGTGAAAGAGGTAAATTATATTTGATATCCTTGGTTTCTTTATTTTTCATTTTCAATTGATTTCATTCTAATTTAAATGTTAGTAACTTTGTAACTATAATATTGTATTCTTTTAATTGAATTACAATCTTTGTGTTGTTTCAGGACCTGTGTAGATTTGAAGCAATGCTTTGGTTGGATGCAAAAGTAGTATAAGTAATGATTTGTAATATGTTTGAATTGGTACATTTGTAGCAAAAGTAGTATAAGTAATATGTACATTTGTAAGTATATATGTTTGAATTGCCAATCCATTTGGATATATAATTTTGGTGCATAAATTGGTACATTTAAATAGGCCAAATTGGATTGTTTTGAATATCCAAATTGTGATATTTTTTTCTGAAAAAAATTGGTTCAAAAACAGGTCAAAATTTTGGTTGAAAAACCTGGTATAAATTGTGGTTTTAAGAAAATTATATAAAAAATTTCATATACCTTAGACAGCGCTTTAAACAAAAAGCGTTGTCTAAGGTATACCTAAAAATGTCCAAAAAGCGTTGTCTAATGGTGGGTCTTAGACAACGCTTTTACCAGAAGCGTTGTCTAAGGTATAACTTAAAATGTCAAAAAGCGTTGTCTAATGGTACCATAGACAGCGCTTTTCAGATTTAAAAGAGCGTTGTCTAAACCTTTAGTGGCGTAGGTTTAGACAACGTTTTAAAGCACTGTCTAAGGCAAAAAAAAACGTTGTCTAAGGTCTTGTTTGGTATAGTGTATCCATTGATCAGAAAAGTATCAATGATAGTTTTCATGGATCTTAGAAAATGTGACAATCATAGAAGGATTGCATGAATAATATTAATAATTATAAATTTATTAAGATTGAAAAATATATATTTTATATATAAATTATTTTGTATTTACTAAAGATTAAAGAAAATTAGAAGAATAGAATCATGTGTATTATGGTAAATCAAATGTTTACAGATCACAATTAAGTGTGTTGTTGGCAAAATCGGTTGGGTCATCTCAGATGTATTATAATTTGAGAACTAGTTTTGAAGAACCAGAAGTTTCTTCAATCCAATAAAATTTGTGTGTTTCTAAAGAATTTGAGAAATTGAGTTTTTATGACATTCACAACCAGAAGTTTATGAAATTATTTTTCCAACTAATTAGACTAAGATCTTATTTTTTGGATTTTTTAGAAATTCCTTGATAAGTATCACATATATTATTAAAATTAATATTGAACATCTTGTAGCATATGTTCATATGAGAAAAATAGACCTGAAGATCCATTATTTAGACGTCTAAAGTTAATTGTATGATTGATACTTATGAAAGTATAACTTCTAAATTATGATTTGGGAAAATGTAATCAAGTACATTGAAATATTTATTTGCGTCAAGTTAATAAGATTTTATATCTTAGTCCTCCCTAATTTATTCTAATTTTTCTCAACTTCTCATCTAAGTGAACTTTTGGATGTGTAGTGTATATTCCAATTTCTCCAATACAATACATTATGTTAAGCCAGAAAAGAATATTGAAAAAATATAATTGATATGAATCCTAATTTTGAGGATATAATTTGAGCAAATAATCAAATACTTGATTGCAGCCTAGTAGTCTATTTATCACTTGATAAATTTCTAATTTGGCATGACCGATTGGGCCATCTCGGTTATATAATGATGCGAAAAATAATTAAAAATTCATGCGGTCATCAATTAACGAGTCGAGAAATTATTCAATCAAATAATTTCTCATGCAGCTCTTGCTCACAAGGGAAATTGATAATTCTGACATCACCAACAAAAATTGGAAATGAGTATATCAGTTTTTTAGAGCGTATACATGGTGATATTTGTGGGCTAACACACACATCATATGGACCATTTAGACATTTTATGGTTTTAATTGATGCATCAACTAGATGATCGCATGTTTGTTTGTTGTCAACCCGCAACCAGGAGTTTGCGAGATTTCTAGCTCAACTTATTCGAATAAGAGCTAATTTCCCCGATTATCCTATCAAGAAAATACGTCTTGATAATGCTGCATAATTTTTCATCTCAAGCATTTAATGAGTATTGTATGTCTATTGGAACTGACATTGAACATCCAGTATCATATGTTCATACACAAAATGCACTTGCTGAATAATTTATTAAATGTATAAAATTAATTGCAAGATCACTTATTATGAGATACAAACTCCCTGTTTCTGCTTGGGGACATGCAATTTTGTATGTTGCATCATTAATTCACATCAGGAAAACGAGTTATCACGCCTCTTCCCTTTTACAATTAGTTTTTGGTAAAGAACCTAATATTTCCCATCTAAGAATTCTTGGATGTGTGGTGAAGGTTCCAATTTCTCTACCACAACGCAATAAGATGGTTCCTCAAAGGAGAATGGAAATATATGTTGGATATGAATCTCCATCTATTGTAAAGTACCATGAAACAACTACATGAGATTTATTCACTACCCATTTTCCTGATTTTCATTTTGATGAATCAAATTTTCCAGCATTAGGGGGAGAGGAGAAGAAGCTAGAAAAAGAGATCAGTTGGAATGAATATATCAGTTGGAATGAATTATCATTATCTCATCTTGATCCGAGAACAAAACAATGTGAACTAGAAGTTCAAAAGATAATTTAGCTGCAAAACTTAGTAAATCAATTACCAAATGCATTCACTGATCTAAAAGGTGTGACTAAGTCATATACACCAACTGCAAATGCTCCAATAAAAATTGATATCCCTGTTGGACAATCCAATGAGTATCAACCACGCCTGAAGCGTGGCAGACCAATTGGTTCCAAAGATAAAAATCTTCGAACAAGAAAGGGAGTTAAGAATAAAGATGGACAAAGTGAGGATATAGAAAATCTAAAAGAAGCATCAGACATAATAAACATTTCATCTCTGGAAGAGATTGATCAGGTACTTGAAACTCGTGAAAATAAAGATATCTTGATAAATTATGTCATGAATGAAATGTGATGGAACCGAAATTAAAATAAAGTCAATATTGACATTGTCTTCAGATAAAATATAGCGCTAAAGATGATAAATGATAATGAGGATCATGAATCAAACTCTATCAAAGATTATAGACAAAGTGGGAATTGACCAAAATGAATATATTCAATTGAAGAAGAATTAAACTCACTTTATAACTGACTCGATTTTGGACTCGTAGTCCAAACACCTCAAGGTGTGAAACTAATGAGATATAATTGAGTTTTTATGAAAAAACAAAATGAGAATGGTATAAAGCTTGATTTGTTGTTCAATGATTTTCGCAAAGACCTAAAAATTATTTTGATGAAACATATCTATTTATAGTGAATACAATTCAATTTTTGATATTTAATTATCCTTGTAGCACATAAAATTACTGGAACTTCTGAAGAGATTCCAAAAGCTATAAATCTATTATATAAACGGTTTGAGATAAAGGACATAGAAAAGACAAAGTTATGTCTAGATTCATAAATTGAGCATTTTGAAAATAGAAAAGACAAATGTGTTCAAATATTTGTATATTGACAAATCTCGTATGTCATGTACCCCGATGATGTTAGATCATTGAATGTGTAGAAATTCTATTAGCCCTCAAAAAGAGGATAAAATATAATTGGTCCCGAAGTACCATATCTCAGTATTATTCAAGCACTGATTTATCTTGCTAATTATACAAGACCACAATATATCTATTTCTATCAATCTATTAGAAAGATATAGTTCTTCACAACACAAAGAAGTTGAAACAAAGTCAGACAAATACTTTGCTACCGTAGAGGTTTAGGTTACTTATAAGATCTTTATAATGGTAAATCACAAATATGTCACTTTTTTACTTGTGTAGGTACAACCATTTCATGGAGATCTAAGAAACAACTCATAGGAACAACTTTGTCAAATTCTTTATAACTATTAGCACTACATGAAGTCACTTCCAAGAAGAAAATTTAAGCAACTACTACAAAGAATATCGTCTCACGTATAAATGTATGCACGAGGGGGAGAAATAAACATGTTCTGCACTCTTTTTCCCTCACCGTGGTTTTGTCCCACCGGGTTTTCATGGTAAGATTTTTAATGAGGCAGTTTTCACTCAAAGGATATTGTACTCTTTTTCCTTCACTAGATTTTTTCCCACTGGGTTTTTAATCGTAAGGTTTTAATGAGGCATATCCTCAATGAACATCCAAGTGAAAGTGTTATGAATAATAGTAAAATAGATGTGGATGTTCATTTACCCAAATTTCTATATTCCTTAACTCCTATGAGTTAATTTCCTAACATTTGTGTATTCCTTAAGTAAATGGTTATTCATTAGTCATGTACTATAAATAAGATCTACATTGCAATGTAAAGTGTATTTTTACAGAATATAATATAATGTTACTTTCTATATTCTTTTCTCTCTTTGATCTCTATATCATTTTGGTTAATTTAATAATTGTTCTGGACTGGGCCTCAAGACACTGTTGGGCCATGAACCAATGTGTCAAGCAGAGACCCATTTAGTCGGTAAGACACTCATTCAATCGGGCAGATAATCAACCAATCGGGCGGACACTCATCCAGGCAGACGGACACTCAACTGCACGTGCAGGCACCTAGGGCATCGAGCACGTGTCATACCCACGGCATTGGTGATAGGGAGACCGCGTCTCCCTCTCACCTGCCACATCATCCAACTATCCAATATTGTCTCCTGAAAGATAGGGACAGTTGGACCAAGGGCAAGACCATGTGCTAGGTCTTACACGCTCCTACGCGTACCTTAGCAGTTCTTCATTGGGCCCAACTGATCCAGCCCAAGGGAAAACCTTAGCCCAGCACTGGGGGCTCACTATAAATACTCTTTTTCACTAAAGGGTCAAGTATTCTGATTAATCCACTCTCTGACCATTACTTTGTACCCAATCTCACTTAAGCTTCGGAGTGTATTGCAGGCACCCCCCCTCCTTTCTCCCAGTCACTTTGTTCGCGTTCGACCTCTGGAGGGCCCTTCTGATCAGGTGAGATCAATAACATAAGTTAATTTTTTGTTTTTTGGTTAAGTGCGAGTTGAGTTTCTTATTATAGTATTTAATATATGTAACACTCTATGGCATATTTTGTATTAAAAAAAGGATAGTATAATCAATGGGTATATTTTATATATAATAATAAATGGTTTTAAAATTTTATAAATAATTTTATATTAAAATATATACAAAAATAGTTGATGTGATAGGTTTTTGGGCATGTTTGTTTTTAAATTTAAAAGGGAATTTATTTGTCAACCTCTATAAAGGTTTTTCCAAAATTTGATAAAATAAAAGTAAAAAACTTATTTTTTTATTATTTTCGAACACATCGTTTTCCTACAAATTAAGTGTAAATAGGTGAGTGATCTTCACTTTATAAGAATTAAATTTGGAAATGTATCTTCGTATGTGTTTTAGTGTTTATTCGCATATACATCTCTATATTAACCCTTATTTTCAAATTCAGAGGATTCTTCGGAGATGCATCTCTAAATGCGTGACAGATCCTCATTCTTCTCATTTTTCATTTTTTGAAACTTTTGAGATACCCTTATTAGAGCTTGTGAGCAACATTCTTGCAGTCTATTTTTCAAGGATCAACACTACCTATACTTCAAGCTTTCCAATCTCAAGTCACTCCACTTACTACATTCAATATTTTTCATCTTCATCAACACTTTTTTTAATAAGTTTCTCATTTAACTTTTTTTTATTAATGTATTAGGTAAAATATTTTGTTTTAAATGCATTATGTAATAGTCACATTTGAAATACGTAGTTGTTAGATACATGCACTTTTAGTTGGATGCGTTTTAGATAGTTAAGGCAATATTGATATATGTTCCTGCCATTATTGAGAAAACTAACTTATTTGGATATGCATCTCTGAATTGTGTCCTTATTGGTTTTCAGAGATGCATATCCGAAAATGTTCTGATATATCGTGTTCTTGTTTTTTGAAGAAAAATGAATGCAAAAAACACTGATAGATTGAGACCCGATCATGAAACCCAACACGCGTCCGCTTAACGTGTGAGAGGGATAAACTTTAGAATGAGTGGGCCAGGGTTAAGAGGGGAAACATCCTAATGCCTCTTGATGTAGATGCATCGACTTTAATGGGTTGTCTGTCGTAGAGGTTTGCATATTGGAAACCCCGCATCCACACAATCACTTCTTGCTGTTTTATGACTAACCTTACGAAAATTTGGGTTTGCATATTGGAAACCTCACATCCAAACATCATCATCAACAAAACTAAAAGGATATTCATGAACCATAATAGTAGTTGAAATTGTTTCCCTCATCTTTTCATTAGAGTATCTAGCACCAGGAGTAAGAAAGGTATTACCTAAATTTGAAGGCTGAAACAAAATGGTGGTTTGTCTCTTTTTGGCAGACTCGTGCAACTTATTTTGCATGCATTTGTCACTATGTCTTCTCATATGACTAGTTCTAGATCCCGGCCCCCAATAGCAAATTGGATTTTACAGTATTTGCAAACACCTTTCCTCACACCTTTTTTAATTTCAACTTCATCAAAATCATTAACACTTGATGTTTTTATCTTCTTTCTCCCAACAATTGATTATGATTCAGTTTCAGGTTCAGGTTTCGGTTCAGGTTCTTGATTTTCTCGTGTTATGTTTGCTTTTACTTGAGTTGAATCTATAGGCACTTGTTCATTCACCTCATTATCAGTCAAAGACAAAGTCATTTTCTATACAAAGTAAAAACATAAATTAGAATATGTTATAGTAAATTAAATAATATGTATAATATATAAATAATAGTTGTTACTGTGTTGAAGAGTAAAAACTCTAATAACAATTATCATATATGAATATGTATAGTGATCGTACCGAGCGATCAGAATCTGTAGTGGGCCACAGACGTTGATGAAGATGATGATGATGATGCTCGGTCATCAATGAGAGAATGGGATGTACCTGCAAGACACTCTGATGCCAAAGTAAGACAGGGCAGAAGAGTGATCAAGTACGAGTAAAAGAGTTAAGAGAGTGAATATTGGATACTTGTCCCTCTCAAGTGAGAGGGTTTATATAGAGCCCCCAATGTTTGGCTATTGGTCCCTATTTTGGGTCGGGATCGTGTATCCCCCGAAAATAGGTAACTGCCAGAAACTAGTCGTTGGAACGAGCATACTTGGTCGGATGAGATCTACGTTGGGCAGAGGGGAATCCGAGCAGGAGTTATCCCCTTGTTGGATCTAGGTGACTTCTCTGAGCGTCGAGCAGAAGTCTGAAAGGAGCAGAGGAAATCGGCCATAGGTGACCATGGTCGATTAATCCTCCTCGGTTGAGGGGCACAAAGCCATTGGATCCCTTTGACATTGGGCTATTGGGTCGTCCTAGAAGCAATAGTGTATTGGGCCATGCCAGATCATTGGACCAGTCCGGAACAAGACCCCCTCAAGTTGTTGCTTCTGGTCGTAGAAGTGATGACTTAAGGGCTGATGGCTATGTATGGGGTGGAAATTGAAACTTGTAAGAATTTTTCGTCATCAGCTCGACCAGGGTGTGCTCGATTGCACCTAGGCGTTAAGATGTGGTCGAGAAACGAGAACCTCAACAGTTGGAGGTATGCAGAAAATTCATGTCACGTCTGTGCCTTGGAAAACGTGTGCATTTAATGCATAATGATGGCTAGCCTACGGCCGCCCCTATGTAATGAGTGTGTCGTCTATAGTTCTTAGGTTATATGTGCTCATGCACGTGCTAAGGGAGGTTATAAATAGGACACTAGGGTTTAATTCCATATTTTTTTGTTCACCGTTTCTCTACTCGTCAATGCTGAGTCCTCAGACTCCGCCGCGAACCGCCGTCTGCCACCGCTGCTACCGAGGACAGTCAATCGACCATAACTTTATCTTCTAAAAACTTGCAAGTTTCTTCCTTTCTTTGTTGTAGGAAGACTTCTGAACTTTGTCTGGTAGAGATGCATGTGGTTAGGGTTGGAATTAGGGTTTAGAGGATCCATAATTTAGACTGTTAGGATTTTTGATGTGGTGTTCCTGCCTTCACACAGTGGGTGGCTCGTCATGTTCATCGTAGCTACGACAATTAGAGCCTTTAAGGGCGTCTTTCGTATTTTTTTTCACGGTGGCTCATATTGAGCTTCAACCGGAGTTCTGGGTATTTATACCGAGGGAGTTGAATCCCTTGCGAGTTGAGAGTTTTTCTTTGGCTAATTTCTCTCCTCGTGTGAGCATGTGGGCGTTCTTCTGAGGATACGAATATAGGTTACCTTGAATAAGGGCTTAGGTCGAGGACAACGTCCACGTCCCTCTGCACGCCCTTTCACTTGATTAGTAGTGGAAGGGTGGATTTGATTTAAATTATCGAATTCACATTTACTTCGCTGCTTTTCAGGTACAAATATGTCTGCAGAAGAACCTGTCCATATGGTCATGGAGGAACTCTCTGATGATACGGCTTTGTCCCCGAGTCATTCCAAGGAGACGACATCTGAGGATACTGCCTCCTCCTAGACTTATTTTGAGGAAACCACCTCTTCTCATATAGAAGATAACCATCTAGAGGAGAATGATGTTGAGCAGGACGTCCCAGTTGAAGACTGGGTTGTTAGGGGAGCCTTTAAATATCAATTACGTATATGTTGAGCCCCAAGAAGGTCTTGGTCTGGTAATTGGGGACCCCAAAGACTGGTGCGTTAGATATCTCGATGATGGGATTGCATCTGCTTGTCTGATGGTCCCAATAGGTTTGCCGTGTACGACAACTTTTTTAAAGAGCTCAGGTTCAGAGTCCCTTTTCGGACTTCCAGACATTTATGTTCGTCCATTTGGAGCTTTCGCTCTCGAAACGCCACCCAAACTCGTTTCCTTTCATGAGAGCTTTCGAGCTGACTTGTGGGTACCTGAAGATTGGGGCAACTCTTCCCCTATTCTTTCATATATTTCACCTTTAGAGGTAGATCATCCAAGGGAGGTATGGCTGAGTTTCTCTTAAACAGAAGAGAAAGATCTGCAAAGCTTACTCGGAGTTGATCAAAGACTTCAAGGATAGGTACTACTTGGTAGAATCGATATCGAAGTGTGCTCGGGACTCCATATACTTCTAGGATGTAGATACCGACGACCAGGGATGGATCTTGCTTGACGACCAGGGGAGAGAGGTGGCACGTCTTATGTTGAACTTCCACTTCTAGTGGTCGCGTTCCCACTTTTTGCATGGCATAGATGAATACTTGACAATTGCTTCTGACTTGAGCGACAAGGACAATACTAGTTATCATTTCCTAATGAAGTTCATTTATGGGTTCTCTATGATCGAATACATCGATGATCAGGGTCTTCCACTCTTGGATGAGGATGGGGGAGTAAAAGTGACCCCTCAGTTTATAGAGGTGGCGAAGCTCCTTTCCTGTGAAACGGATGAGGACGTTTCGGCCTACATCGGTAGCTCTTAAGCATTATCTGTGCGTATTGAGCTCTTTGATCGTATACTTTTTATGTCCTAACTCGTTTTCTTTTGTCTTTTTCAGATTCAATGTCAGACGTGCAAGACAAAGTGATGATGAATGTTGCCAAGAGAAGAGGGGCAAAGAAGTTGAAGCAAACCCGACTGAATGATCATTTTGCAGCATCAGGCACAAGTTCGGGTAATTCTACCTCGGCTCCCCAGGGTTCTTCAGGCACCGCCTCCAGACTCGGGAAGAGGTCGAGGGTCGACGATGTTATTAATCTAACATGGATCCCTTCGAAGCCATCGTTTGAACTCCCAACCTGTTTCCTCATGCCAAAATCTTTCGAGGAGAACACACTACAGGTTCACCGGGATAAAACGTTGAAGTTAGAAGAGCTCAGTGATGAGGGTTCTAGTTATGGCCTCAATGTACGTCGAGTGGACCACTACCCAAGAGCAATAAATTCAGAGGCTTAAGCTCCTACTGTCTGCTTCCAAGGTGGCAAAAGATGCATTTAAGAAGAACAAGGAGTTGAAGAACTCCCTGGCCGCGCCGATTATGAGAAGAATATCGCGAAAGATGAAATTGATCTTCTTAAGGTTGTTATGGCTCCCTCTGAGGACGAAAGCGAGGATCAGAAGTTGCTGGTAACTCGAGTTGAGTTGATCGCAAGGATTGACCAGGGGGCGAGGACCTCGAAGAAATGGCAGTGGTGGCTCAGTTGAATATCTTTAATCCCGGGGTTGAACTCAACAAGGAAGGGATTGATTGTCTTTACAAAGTGGTCGATGGGGAGATTTTTGTGCCCGAGTTTCTTAGGCGGGCGGAAAAGTATGACGTGGCCATGGCTGAAGGAAATCCTACGCAAGGGGTCCCTGTCGAGGGTCAACCCACCGGGGATGTAGATATGCAGGAGAATGCCTGATGGCCTTGTTTGTCTTTTTTCCTTTGATTTTGATGGTCGGCCTGCGTGCCATGGCATTTTGTTTTGCTCGGGGGAGTCATTCCCCCTTTTATGTAATATCAGAACAAGTCGGTCCTTGTGACCACATTTTTTAATGCTTTTCTGACCTTGGTGTCGTCCTTTAGTTTGCCTTGTATTTCTCTTGCATGCCTGCATGTGCGTCCGTCAGAGGGCACACTGTAATTTCTTTATTTTCAATAAGTGTTTGTATGATGCTCGACCATTTACAATCTTTGCTTGACTATGTTCGTGACATTCTTTCATACGTGCACGTGGAGGGGCTTGACGTATGTTGGTATATTTTGGGAAAATTATGCTCGATTTATGTGTGTCTGGAGGTTTGGGGAACCAAGTAGAATGTCATAGTAGCTCTGGTCGGGAAACGGTGCTCGAGTCATGATAATGGCCCGTGCTCCGCGGTGTGAACGTCCCTTCACGAGCTGGATGTTCTGCCTATTTGTGGTAAAAAGACAACCACGGACTCGATCGAGGATCGACTCGTGTAACAGAGGTCCTTCTCGTTCTTAAGGGGGCGTTGGCTAGAAATGTTGGTATGCATTGCTTGTACATAGGCATGCATGTTGGATCGGTGCTTATGCTCCATCGTTACGATCTGAGAAAGCCGACAAACGCCTTAACTGTAGTATTGCTTCAGTTTCTAAGTGTTCCAAGGACGAGAAAGTTCTTCCCCATTTAAGTTTTCTAAGTAATAGGCCATTCTCCGTTTTTGCTCGGACACGGTAGGGACCTTCCCAATTTGTGACCAGTTTACCTTCTATGGAGTCCTTGTGGTTTCTCCTTAGGACGAGACTGTCGACTTCGAATGCTCGCTTTATGACCTTAGGGTCATGTATGATAACATTTTTTTTGCTAAAGTGATGGTTCGCGTAGGGCTGCTCCTGACCGAACTTCTTCGACCAAGTCAAGCTCCTCGCGTAATGCCTCTAAATTGGTATATTCATCCATTGGGGCCTCTATCCGTTTGGTCAGTATGTGCATTTCAATAAGGATGACGGCCTTTGTTCCGTATGCTAGTCTAAAAGGGGTTTCGCTGGTTGTGGAATGAGACGTTTTTGGTATGCCCACAGGACGATGTGTAGTTCCTCGACCCAGAGCTTCTTAATCTTGTTTGGTCTTTGCTTGAGTCCTCATAGGACTACCCTGTTTGCTGCTTATACTTGCCCGTTAGTTTGTGGATGCTATATTGAAGCGAAGTGTTATTTGGTACCTATGTTGGCAACTAATTCTTGGAAGTTCTTATTTGTGAACTGTGTCCCGTTATCGGTGACTATGGTTTGGGGTATCCCGAAACGAGCGAGGATATTTTGTTTGAAGAAACGTGATATATTGAGTGCCATTATTTTAGCTAATGCTTCAGCCTCTATCCATTTTTTGAAGTAGTCGACGCCGAGGATCAAGTACTTGTTATGGTTTGAACCGACGATGAAGGGACCAAGGATATCCAGGTCCCCCACATGCAAAGGGACACAGGGAGGACATTGTCTTAAAATCGTTTAAAGGTGCAAGGTGTGTGTCCTCGTGTCGTTGGCATTTGTCGCATTTCTTCATGTGCTATTTGGCGTCGTTTTACATCGTCGGCCAGATATTGGGCGTTAATGCCTTTGTGGATCTCTCGCAGGATATGTGGGATCAAATCTTCTTCGACGCACTTAAGAAGGGGGTGGAGAATCCCTGTCGGTAGAGTTTACCCTCGAATAACACATATGAGCAAGCATGTCTCCTGACTATACTGGCCTCTTTGGGATCTGGGGGCAGTTCGTCGTTTGTTAAGTAGTTGTAGACCGGGGTCATCAAACGGTTGGCATTGCCGATGATGTTTACGTCTATCTTTGAAGATAATTTTTCAATGCTTAGCCGAAGGAGTATCTCTTGTATAACAGATTTGTTTCCATCTCTTCCTCTTTGTGCTCGCGAGTTTTAATAGCATGTCTACTTGTACGTTGTCTTCACGAGGACATGTCTGACTTCTACGAATGCAAACTTTGTCATCTTTTCTTTGTTCAGGGTCAGGTATTCTGTCAAGTTATCGTTTTTGACCTAGTAGTCTCCCTTGACTTGTAAAGCTAGAAGTTGAGAGTCTGTACAAATGATTATTTCCTCGGCTAGCCTCAGACCAACGAGGAAAGCTTTGTATTTTTCCTGGTTGATAGAGGTGGGGAATGAAAGTGCGAGGGACGCCTCTATTAGAATGCCTTTCCATTTTTCTAAAATAATCCCTACTCCACTGCCTGTTGAGCTCGATGTCCCGTCCACAAAAATGGTCCATTTCTTGGACGCGCAAGCTCTGCTATCTGGGGTCGTCATTTTGGCCACGAAATCATCCAGGACTTGTGCTTTAAGGGCAAGCATGCTTTCATATCTAATGTCGAACTCATACAGTTTCGAGGATAATTTGAGCATCCTTCCGTTT
The DNA here is from genome assembly GCA_963966055.1 of Lathyrus aphaca. Lineage (NCBI taxonomy): Eukaryota > Viridiplantae > Streptophyta > Magnoliopsida > Fabales > Fabaceae > Lathyrus > Lathyrus aphaca. The sequence continues at coordinate 457,976,111 of OZ014522.1, read as the reverse complement.
ATATCAGGTCGACCCAGAAGTTGTCTGATGGGCTGGTCTGTTTGAACGACGATTATGTGTGCCAGGAAATAGTGCTTGAGTTTCCTTGTTGCGTTGAGGAGGGATAACGCAACTTTTTAAGTTTGTTGATGTTGAGATCGGACCCCTGCAGAGATTTGCTCGTAAAGTAGATGGGCTTTTTCCCTTCGGGCGTTCCTCGTATGTGGGTGGCGCTTACGACCTCGTTTGCACTGACCAAATACAAAAACAAGGTCTCACCAGCCTCAGGTCGAGAGAGAACTGGGGGCTCTGATAGATCATTTTTTAGATGTGTCAAGGCTTGCTCATATTCTTCTGTCCATTCGAAGGCAGCCTCTTTGCGGAAGAGCTTGAAAAGGGGGAAAGTGTGTTAAGCATATTTTGCTACGAAATGAGATAGAGAGGTGAGGATCCCGTTTAGCGATTGAATGGATATTTTGGATTTTGGCGTTGGTGTTTCGGAAAATGCTCGACACTTATTGGGGTTAGCTTCGATTCCTCTTTCAGTTAGATAGAAACCGAGAAATTTACCCGTGCATACCCCGAACGTGTATTTTTCTGGATTAAATCGCATTCTGCACTTACGTGCTTGGTCAAAAAAATTCTTTACATGGAGAGCATGATCAGTTTCCTCGTGGGATTTAACGATCATGTCATCCATGTATACTTCGAGCATGTCCCTGATTTCTGCTTGGAAAACTTTGTTCATCATGTGTTGGTAAGTTGCGCCAACATTTTTCAAGCCGAAGGGCATTACGTTGTAGTAATAATTTCCTGATTCAGTCATAAAGGAAATATATTTTTTGTCGGTTACGGCCATGGGTATTTGATTGTACCCAGAATAGGTGTTGAGGAACGACAGAAACTTAAAACCCGCTGAATTATCTACCAATTTATCTATGTTAGGTAAAGGGTGAGCATCTTTAGAGCAAGCCCGTTTGAGATCGATGTAGTCCATGCACATGCGCCATTTTCCATTATTCTTTTTCACTAGTACAACGTTTGAGAGCCATGTAGTGTACCTGGCCTCAGTTACAAATTGTGCCTCTAAGAGGTCTTTGACTGCGTGCTCGGCGGCTTCTATCTTTTCCGGTAACTTTTTCCTCATCCATTGTGCTATAGCGAGAATAGACGAATCTATTGTCAGGTTGTGGCAGGTAATGTTTAGGTCCAACCTGGGCATTTCAGCTGCGCTCCACATGAACAAATATGCATTCTCTCAGAGACACACCTTTAATTGCTTCCTCGCTGAGTAAGGGAGGTATTCTCCAATCTTGACTCCTTTGGAAGGGTCTTCGCCGAGCACGGTCAGCTCAAAGTCACCGTCGGGCACCGACCGTGTCGACGAAGAACTACTTGCCACCAGTTGTGCTTCATTTCCCTCCTTAATGAACCTCTTGTCGAGGTCGATTGAATTGACACGAGGGAGTGGCTTTGTCTCCTCCGAATTGTTGGGGAGAGTAGTCTTGGCTGTTGGCTTTGGCTTGGCAGTTATGGCACTGAGCCCCTTGGACGCTGCTTTGAAACATCAACAAGAAGCTTCGATGTCCCTGTGTAGGGTTGCCACATGTCCTGAAGAAGTGTAATACTTCATCTTTAAATGCACCGTGAAGGGCACCGCTATGAATTCAACTAGTGTTGGATGACCCAAGATGCATTGATACAATGATGGATAGTTTATAACGAGGAACTGGACCTTAATTACCTTGCAATCTCTCCTGCTCTGAAAGTCACTATCAGGTCGACATACCCCTATGGCCTAGATATTGTTCCATTGAACCCCTACAGGTCAGACCCTATATAGGGTGTAAGATGCGTTTCATTGAGTTGTAGGGCCGCGAAGAGCTGAGAGTACATGATGTTTACCGAGCATCCCTGGTCGACCAGGATTCGCCGAACATCAAAATTGTCCATTTGCACCCGGATGAGCAGGGGGTGTTCATGTTGGGAGCGCCACCGAAGAACTCATCCTTATTAAAGTAGATGGGTGTTGACCCTCCTCGGGAGGATAAAGAGTGGAATTATGATTGGAGCTTGTACTAATCAGTTGGTCGAACTGTCGCTTCACCGAGCCCATAGTGACTTTGTTGTAACCCCCGCCTGAGATCACCATAGTTGAGGGGAAAATAACTATGGGGATAGAGCCCGCGTTTGAGAAGGTATTTTTTCATGTCGTCGATGGTCGAGACCTGGACGACTTCTTTGTTGAACCTCTCGATGTATGCCCGCAAGAACTCATTCTTACCCTGAATTATTTCCTCAAGCGAGGCCTCCAATTTAGGATGTTGGTGCGATGCGGTAAAATGTTGTGAGAAGGTCCTCCCGGGATGTCTCCATGAGGTAATGAACTCATAGGGGAGGCTTTTATACCAAGCCATGGCTCCCTTTATGCATTTTATAGGGAAACAACGTCACTTGATTGGTCCCCGGACACCCTAGTAATCGAGGAGAGCATCAATATTTTCGATATGCTCGTCCGGGTTTGTTGTCACATCATAGGACCCCAAATGAGGAGGCTTCTCTAATCCCTTCGGTAGTTTCGTGGATATAATCTCATGGGAGAGATGTCCACGAGGCTCATCCTCATCTCTGGAGTCATAGGAGATGGAGCGAGAGTGTTTGTCTTTGTGTCGTCGATGAGATGGCGATCTTGATCGATTTCTTACACCCTCAGGCGATGGTCACGTTCCTGTCTGGAGGGTCTTCCTGGTTTTCCTGGTTTCTGGGGAATTTTGTCGTCGAGGAGACGAACGAGTCCGTTTCTTGATAGACCCAACTTCCTTTGGGCATTGGTAAGTCTTTCTCCATTCAGGTGAGCGGCTACGGGACCTGCAGAGTCTCCTCACAAGGGAGGGGGACCTGGTACGTTGAGCGTCCTCCAGAGCTCCTGAAGAAAGAAGAGGGGTGTACCTGCAAGACACTCTGATGCCAAAGTAAGACAACGCAGAAGAGTGACCAAGTACGATTAAAAGAGTTAAGAGAGTGAATATTTGATACTTGGCCCTCTCAAGTGAGAGGATTTATATAGAGCCCCCAACACTTGGTTATGGGTCCCTATTTTGGGTCTGGATCATGGATCCCCTGAAAATAGGTAACTGCTAGAAACTAGCGGTTGGAACGAGCATACTTGGTCGGATGAGATCTACGTCGAGCAGAGGGGAATCCCAACAAGAGTTATCCCTTGGCTGGATCTGGGTGGCTTCTCGGGTGTCGGACATAAGACTGAAAGGAGTAGAGGAAACCGATCACGGGTGACCGTGGTCAATAAACCCTCCTCGACCGAGGGGCATAAAGCTAGTGGATCCCTTTGATATTGGGCTACTAGGTCGTCCTGTAAGCAAGAGTGGATTGGGTCATGCCAAGTCATTGGGTCATGCCAAGTCATTAGGTCATGCTAGAAGCAAGAGTGGATTGAGGTTCCGGACCCGGTTCTTCATTTTCTTATGTTATGTTTGTTTCTACTTGAGTTGAATTTATAGGCACATGTTCATTCACCTCAATATCAGTCAAAGACGAAGTCATTTTCTATACAAAATAAAACATAAATTAAAATATATTATAGTAAATTAAATAATATGTATAGTATATAAATAATAGTTGTTACTATGTTGAAGAGTAAAACCTCTAATAACAATTATTATATATATATATATATATATATATATATATATATATATATATATATATATATATATATATATATATATATATATATATATATCAATCATATACTTTATTGAGATAGGTAAACCAAAGGACCCCCTTAGAACCGTATATGAAAATTTCATTTCGTATGGCACAAACAAAAAGAAAGATATATATATATATATATATATATATATATATATATATATATATATATATATATATATATATATATATATATATATTGTTGTTGGTACTGTATCGTAATTCTTAAATAATATATGATAGATTTTACATATTTTACAATGAAATTTTCAATTAGCATATATATCAAACAAAATATACACATTACCATGGATTCTTTCATTGTAGCATTATTGGAATCAGACATTGTTTCTTTTCTTTGGTGTATTGTCTTTCATGACTCTAGTCATGGTTTTCAGTTGTTAGTGTGATTCATCTGGGAAAGCTATCAAACCTAAAACAAATTATGATATATGCAAAATATTGACTCAATATCTAAGGAGTTCAAAATAAGGAAGTGGGAAAGTAGATTGGAGGTTTGTCGAGATAGATACTTTTAGTAGTTATGATAGTTTATCTGCCATAGTTTGGGTAGTGACTTTGCTAGTGATAGTGACATTTACTTGGTATCTTCTTCCTCGAGATTGGCTAAGTCTAATATGGTGCTCTGAACTTCAAAAAGCCTCATCTTCTACGAGGAATTGATGAATATTGATTAGTTATACTTTGATGATAATAAGGTTCAGGCTTACCAGGTTGGTCTACATCTATCACATACCAGAAATGAGGTTGACGTGATATTAGGGTCTTGTGTGGAAGGTGAAAAGGCTTTCATGCTGTGGAATTGTGGAGTGTTCTTCTTGTTTTATGAGACGAAAGGTGTCAAACGAGAGATTTATAAAAAAAGATGAGAGTGAGAAATTAGGATCAAATATTTTTTTCTAAGTTGTTTGAAATAATAGATAAGCTCTCTATTATAGGCCAAAAAGGGGTTTATATTTGGAAACATTCCATGGGAAAAATAACTTTCGTAGTCAATTATTCTAATCGATTATCGTACCAAAAAATGGAGTGTTTTGATTTCTATTATTTCCATTCAATATGACTTGTTCCAATCGATTATAATCATTACAAATTGAAATAATCAATTATATCACTTAGGCTAATCAATTATCCACATGTAAACATGCTTCTAATTAATCAGGTAGTTCCCTAATAAGTTAGCTAGGCCTTAAAAACATTTTTAGGTGGTTTTAACAAATTAAGAGAGGCTTCTCAAAAGTTTTAAGTGTGTATATGATTTTGCCCTATTAATTCCATAAATACCTTTGTGCCTTTACAAGACTTTGATCACTTAGACAGACGCGGCCAAGCGATATTTCACACTTCACCTCTTTCACAACTTTTAAGCTTAAAGTCTTGGCATAATTTTATTTGACTTTAGCATCACACAAGACCTTTAATTTTTAGCTTGATGATGCTTGAGATGTTTTCAATTTGATTACCATCATCAATGAGTTAAGGGACCAAGCCCCTCGAGAATCTTGAAACATGAGTGTTCCCTTGAACATCAATGGATGTAATATATGACATCAAAGAGAATACTTAATGATAGAGGAATTTGAACAAGATCATCCTCAATCTAGATAAAACATCTTGGTCCCGAGAGTATCGTCGACTGATTGAGTTATCTTTGAGAGATAAGGACTTCATTAGATATCATTGGATATCGAGTGTAGTCATCATTAAAATTAAACATTTGATTGCACCTTTGATACCCACAAACTTCACCAATTTGGATCATATTGATATTATCTACAAGCACTAAGATACACATTTTCCCATTTTTTGATGATGACAACGCATCTCTTAGGGAGGTGGTAAAAGAGAAAATAAAAGGGTAAAGTGTGCATTGGCTAAACTCCCTCTCATATGAGTATAGAGCATACTCTACACCTCTTAAGAGTATACTTATCCCCCTTATGCATAATAAAAGAGGAGGAGAAAATATACGAGAAAATAATGGTAAATAAGCAAGCACATAGGTCACATATGATTAAAGGAAAATTTACTTTATCAATTGAAAAGGAATACAAAGAGAAAAGTTGCAACATGGATAAGGAAAAAAAGAAAGCAACAAACAAAGAAAAATAGGAAATCAAGCAATCAAAAGAAAAATCAGTTTCATCATCATCATTAAACATGCCAGGAGAATTCTTAAATCCAACTCTAGTTACGACGAGCTTAAGGGCTAAGTGATAAATTCTTGAATTTGTCCTTATCTGCATCCTTATTTGATCTTATTGATTTTTAGAATTACTTGTTGATTTTGAAGAATGGTGTTAAGAAGAGCATCAATATAAGTAGTCTAAGACATTTAATCATCAAAATCCTCTAAAGTTGCATTTTCTGCTTGATGAGGTTGACTTGTAGGAGTTCTTCATCTTGCTTTTGGAGGTAACTGAATTGGCATTCCATTGTTGATCTTCAACCTTGTCATACCCATAATGTTTTTTTCTATTTTTCTGCATCCATTTTCTGATTCTTCTTCCTCTAGTTTGAAGTTGGCATGCTCCAATATTTTCTGATTCTTCTTTATATTTTTAATTAGTTTAAGAAAATATTATTCTTGATGAATTTTTTTGTTATTAGACGACGAATATTTTTAGGAACGTTCATCCATCGAGATTTTTCTTTCAAATAAAACTATCAAAGTTTACTTTTATTCTTCTACAAAATATTTTTTTGATGAAGTTGCTAATGATTCTACCAGGATTCTTGAGCTTATTCCTTCATCTTTCAATTGTTGAATCAATTCATTAAGTTTCTCGATGGTTTTTTCCTTCCTGTATTTTTCCTTGAAATCATAAACACTATCATATCTTGATTTAAGGATTGGATCAGGTTTCTAATTCTAATTCTTAACTCAGATTTTTTGGTCACCATCTATAAAGATAACATTCAAATTCATCTAATGTTTAGTTTTCTTGGACTCGTGTGTTTGTTCTCTATTGTTTGATACTTGGAGAGACCCCATATATCATCTCAAAAGTGTTCATCACTTGTCAAAATTACAATTAAGGACATAAAAAGAAATTGATTTTCCCCCAAAGACATTATCAAAAAGTTTTTAGCTTTGAAATCAAGTTTGAGCATTTTATTGTCTTCTTTAGTCCAAAGGAAAACATGGTTATCTACTACTTCACCATTGACATAGTGAGTAGGGTAAACAAACAATTGATTATAGTTTTCCACAATTCAAGATTGCTAATTTCAATGAAAATTTTAAAATTTTCTTTTCATAAATCAAACCTATCACCATTGAATAATGAAGGCTTATTTAGGAAAGTCCTCTTATTACAAGAAGTGTTTGAGGCATCATCGTCCTTAGATGATTTAGTCTTTAAATATGAGTTTGGCTGTAATGCCACTGGTTGGACATGTGACTCCATAAATAGGATTTTTTTATCTTTGTGGAGATTTTAATATAAGATCTTCACGAACCAGACGAAAGCTTTTTAGCAGGCAAAATTCATGAACCAAACAGAGACTTTCTAAGACAACACCTAAACCAAACAAGAGTTTTATTGGTTTATATCCCAGCGAAACAACTTCTTACAAAAGATAGTTTACTCAAGAGATAATACATTCTTGGGTAAATTACAAATACTCCATTCACTCACCACAAGAACACTCTCAAAGCAAAAAGGAAAAATTCAAATGAGAAATTTATAGAAAAAGATGGGAAAGTGAGAAAATAGGATCAAAGATGGTTTTGTGAGTTATTTGAAATGGGGTTTAAATTTGAAAACATTCCATGGGTGAAATAAATCTCTTAATCAATTATTTGACCCAAAAAATGAATGTTTTGATTTCTAGTTGTTCCCAATCATTAATAGGCTTGTTCCAATTTATTGTAAACATTACAAATTGAAATAATCGATTATAAAACTAGGGTTAATCGATTATCCACTTGTAAACATGCTTCTAATTGATTACACAATTTCAAAAATTAGTTAGCTAGGCCTTAAAAACCTTTTTAGGTGGTTTTAACAACTTAAGAGAGGCTTATTAAAGATTTTAAATGTGTGTGTGATTTTGCCTTAATAATTCCAAAAATACCCTTATTCCTATATAAAACTTTGATCACTCAGACCTGTATAACCATGTGAGCTTTCACACATCCTCTTTTTCACAACTCTGAAGCTCCAAGTCTTGACATCATTATCTTTGACTTTAGCATCATAGAAAAACCTTGAATCTTTAGCTTGACAATGCTTTAGATGCCTTAGAGTTGATTACCATCATTTGAGAGTTGAGATACCAAAAAATCGGGGAATATTGAAATAGAAGTCCTCGCTTGAACACTGTTGGATGGTAGAGATGACTTAGTGATAAAGCCATATGAACAAGAGCATCTTCAAGCTTGATAAAAGGTATTAGTACTGAGAGATATGAGGATCAACCACCAAAGGAGGGGACTGATGTTCCCACTAGGTATGACCTAAGTTACTCAAAATTGATAATTTTATGAGAAAAATGCGAAAGAAAATTGAACCTGACCATGATGTTCCGCACTAAAGAGCCCAAATTTCAATAAGTAGTGACATAATCACTTAGTTAAGTATATTTCTTTTAGAAGTGTAAAATTTACTATACATCACTATGTAATGTCTTTTACGTTTCAATAAATAACATCTTATCATAATTTTCTCCTTTGTGGTCACAAAGGATATATATTACTAAGAGGTGTTATCATAAACACCATAGGAGTAGGACTAAAGAAATCAAAACCTCCCAGCAAAAGTCACAGGAATAAAGACAATAGACCACAAAACAAAATGGTAATCAGGGTTGTAACACGGTGGGAGAACTGACTTTAAGCAATGTTGCGGATAGCAAGAGTCGCCACCGACTTTTATTTTATCCATAAGGAAAGGTTATAAAAGAACAGGAAAGACCTTAGAGAATATTTTGGGTCCGGGGGGTAGGTTATGAAAAGGGAAGGTGTTAGCACCCTTTTCATCCATGGTTATCCATGGGCTCTTAGGTACTTAAGCTCACTTTAGATTGTTTTTGAAAGTGTAGTGTGTGAATAGGAAAATTTTCAGAATAGTTAATAAATAATCCATGTAAGGATGTGTTAAAAACATGTTTGAAAATTTGGTTGGAAATTTGTTTAAGTGTGAAAAAGTTTTGAAATGAGCTTAAGTACTTAGGAGTAATCTACCCTAATGTTTAAAGGTCTTTCTTGTTTTTTATTCTTTCCTTAGTAAGACTATCCCTACTATAATGGAGTAGGTAGTCCTTACTTTGGATGTTAAAGGGACATGTGAGGGACAATTTGATCTTTAAGGCAATGGTGGGGTGTAATAAGCATTTATAAGGGACTATCATCATTTTTTCCGAAGGGACTTGATTTGTATAGGCAACATAAGGGACTTTGATGATTTTTATTCGAGGGACTTGCTTTTATACACCCCACTTAACCATTATTCGTAGGCAACATGAGGGATAACCCTAAGGAAGTGAGACGGCGATTAAAATCGACTTACGTGTGTGAAGTGTTTAAATTAATTATCTTTGATTAAAAAGTGATCTAGAATTAATTTTAAGAACATATATGTTTTACACTCCCTAATTATTAACCATGATACATAAATAAATAAATTATTACAAACTTTACACCAAGGAACAATTACAAAATTATAATAATAAGCACAAATAAATAATAAGCAACTAATAATTTAGCAATAAATAAATAAAAGGGTTAGTTATAATAATATAATAATAATAGTAATTATAAATAATAAACAAGGTTAGAAATATAAAATAATAATGATATGGTTAGTAATAAAAATTAATTAAGAGGTTAATAAAATTATAATAAGCAAAAATTAATAACAATATAATTAGCAATAATAATAGAAACCAAGAAATTAACATGCACAACCAAATATTTTCTAATTCACATACTAATTATTAAATCATTTTTTAAATAAATTATAATTACAAAATTTTAATCATTATAAATATATAGATTTACAATTTATATACATATTCTAAGAAAAAGATGAATTTTTAAATAGCATATTAAAATTCAATTTCTATTATTCATTATATTCACAAATTATTTTTAATCATATGATTATCCTAAATTAAATTATTTCTAAATATTAAAAGAAAATTAATTTGACTTATAATTATGTTTACAAAAATTAACTATATTAAAAATTATATACATAATAATTATAATAAAAATTAGAAAATAAATTATTAAGAAAAAAAATAGAATTAGGTTTTGAAATATAAATTAGGGTTTGTTAGAAAAATATTTTTTTAGGGTTTTAAAGAATTAGGTTTAATTTATATACAAAATTAACTAATATACATGTTATAAAATAAATTTTTGAATAACATAATAGAAAAATTTAGAAATTTTAGAGAATATGAAGTTATTTCAAAATTTGAAATGTATAGATAATTTAAATTTTATTAAGAATATAAAACAAATAAACCACTTAACTAAGAAAAATAGAGAAAATAACAAAAATTTGAGAACTTACCTTGGCTGGGTTTGAACCCAGGTCCTCATGCCTGCCAGCATCAAAACTTTCCACCAGACCAACCATGCGTTGGTGACCATAGGATGACTGTGATTGCTTTTATGCCACATTTTGAACGATTCAAAAAAAATAAAGAAGCAAAAGGCCTGGGGTGGTTTCGTACCCAGGACCTTATGGATGTGCACGCATACGCTTGACCGCCTGGCTGGGAGAGCCTTCCTGGTCATGAAACGGCTACGACTAATAATATATGAAACCTCTTTTTATCCTGCGAAAAATAAACAAAACATTGCCATGGCCAAGAATCGAACCATGGACTTCACAATATACACAACCATAGTTTACCACCAGGACACATGCGCGTGTGTGTAAGTGAGATAACAAAACAATCATAAAATATTTTAACAAAATTTGAATTTTGAAACTGGCGCCAGAGGTCATCTTCTTCACTGAATTTTGCTGCGAATTTTCCTTTGGCTTTTCCTGCGAATTTAACTGCGTGTTCTTCAACATCAAAAACCTACGAAAATCAAACATGGACAAAACGGTACAGATTCATAAAATTGATTAATGATTTATGATTCCCATGATTCATACAACAATCCTGTGTTTTCCAAATTCATTTATATTTGGTGGATTGATAAACCCTAATTTGGCCGAAAAAACCTAGTAATGGTGAAATCCATATTAGGTAATGGTTCTTCACGAAACCTGTCCAGAAACAATCAAGAACTCCATACAAACACAAAACAATGGTCAAAAATTGTTAAAAATCAGCCAATATGCAAAATCGAAAATCAAAATATGATGAACATTCATGGATTCGGGTTGTGTCATGTATGATGTTTCAGATGCAAATGATCATTGAGAATGCTTCAATGATGTCTCAGGAACGTGTCTCAACCTTTAAATTGGTTCAAAAGGGCTTCAATCTTCAAAACCGAATTCCAACTTTTGAAGAATTTTTGTGTTCTTGTTCTTACCTCTTGGCTGCTCCAATTCGTCCCTGAACATTAGGTTTGTGTTAAGTATATATGTGTGATGAATTTAGGTCAGAAATATTGATGGGCTATGTGAAAAATTGATCCAAAAAAGATTGACAAAGATTAAGTTGTAAAAGTCAAATATTTGATCATAAAACCTTGCTATCTTGGGATGATTCATATGATTTCCTTCTTCTTTGACTCCAATCTATAATTATGAATTTTTAGGAACAAAATCTTCACCCAAAAATAACTTTTCATATTTTTTATTTATTTAAAATGATTTTTAGGAGTTAAATCAATAATAAATAAATAAAAAATAATAAAAATGATGATTTTTGTTCAATTGGGTCGTGCACCATATTAGGAGATGGATTGGGTCATGAATTAGGCAGCCCATTTGGAAAGAAATACTTTTAAGCCTCCATTTTCAACATAAACCATCCTAAAATTGTCCAACTTTGCAAGGGCACATCTCCCTCAATTTTAAAGGTATGAGGGTGTTCTTGGACTTTTTGGAAAGCTTGAAGAGTCCTCTAAACAACCCCATTGGTTTCAGGTCCATATCATTTACCAATCTCAAGTTATGCCCTCTTGAAGTTGTTGACTTTTTGTTGACTTTTGAAATGACCTATAATGTCTTAAATCATATCTTTCAAATGAAGCATTTTTGGGCTTAACCTTCAACATCAAAGTTGTAGAGAATTCAATTTCCTTCAAAATGAGCTTTGGATGGAGACTTGGTGATGAAGTATGTGAAAGTTATGCCTGGTCAAAGTTCAGTTGACTTTTACTGAGGAAACCCTAATTTAGAAACTCCTGATTATTGATGATCTGGAATCTCCTTGATGAATCATGATCAACCCTTGATCAAATGATGAATTTTACTTCATATACTTGATGTTGGCAAAAAATCATGAAGTTTGACTTTGGTTTGACCACAGTTGACCTCAGTTTGACTTTTTAACTGCATTGACTGATGTTGACTTATCTGATCATCTGACTGAGCAAACTTTTGAGAAAAGTCTTAAAACTTGACATGGGGGTTCTTATACACATATAAGATGTTATGAAACTCACTTGAGGTATTGGAAGTCCATTTAGCCTGATTAAAGTCAAAGCCCTAGTTATGGATGCCCTGCTTAGGAGGTGCATTGTCTGAGGGAATTGTCAACTTCTTGGACCAATTGTGAACTTTGTGAACCTTGTGAATCTTCATAAGATGTCTTATGATACTCATGGGAAGTATTGTGAAGCTTGTGAATCTTGTGAACCTCATGAAGTGGCTTTGTAGACCTCATGACCCTCAAGAAAGCTTTGTAATCATTGTGGAACTTTGTGAACCTTGTGAACCTTCAAGAAGTGACTTGTGGACTTCATGAACTTCATGAAAGGTCTTGTAAATATTGAGAAGCTTGTGAACCTTGTGAACCTCATGAAGTGGCTTTGTAGACTTCATGAACCTCATGAAAGGTTTTGAAAGCATTGTGGGACTTGTGAACCTTGTGAACCTTCTTAGAACACAAAGTCTTGTATTGTGAGGGCAAATTTTGGGGTGCAACAGCTGCCCCTGTTCAATTTTCTGAAACCTGAGGGGTTAGATTGGTATATTTGCCAGTCGTGACCTGGAAGGTTGAAGGGGATTGAACACAAAAGCCCAAAAATTTGCACTCACCAGTGCATTAGAGTGGTACAGATGGCTAGTTGAATATGATTGAGTGGGCTTAAAGATGCCACTAGAGGAAAGTTCTTCAGTAGTCCAAAATATGGAGGTATAATGAAAGCTGTCAAGAGTCTGGAGCAGTCCTGAGGTATTGATGATATGCTTTCAGGATACTGGAGTAATACTGATGTAACAGCATGTCTTCATGAGGATAGAGCAATCAATAATGATAACCCTAAAGCAGTCTTGAAGTAATGATTTCAGGAGGATAGAGCCATCAATAATGATAACTCCAAAGCAGTCTTGAAACGTGATATGTCTTCAGGAGGATAGAGCAATCAATAATGATAACTCCAAAGCAGTCTTGAAGTAATGATTTCAGGAGGATAGAGCCATCAATAATGACAACTCCAAAGCAGTCTTGAAATAATGGCTTCAGGAGGATAGAGCCATCAATAATGATAACTCTAAAGCAGTCTTGAAGTAATGGCTTCAGGAGGATAGAGCAATCAATAATGATAACTCTAAAGCAGTCTTGAAGTAATGGCTTCAGGAGGATAGAGCAATCAATAATGATAACTCTAAAGCAGTCTTGAAGTAATGGCTTCAGGAGGATAGAGCAATCAATAATGATAACTCTAAAGCAGTCTTGAAGTAATGGCTTCAGGAGGATAGAGCAATCAATAATGATAACTCTAAAGCAGTCTTGAAGTAATGGCTTCAGGAGGATAGAGCAATCAATAATGATAACTCTAAAGCAGTCTTGAAGTAATGGCTTCAGGAGGATAGAGCCATCAATGATGATAACTCTAAAGCAGTCTTGAAACGTGATATGTCTTCAGGAGGATAGAGCAATCAATAATGATAACTCCAAAGCAGTCTTGAAGTAATGATTTCAGGAGGATAGAGCCATCAATAATGACAACTCCAAAGCAGTCTTGAAATAATGGCTTCAGGAGGATAGAGCCATCAATAATGATAACTCTAAAGCAGTCTTGAAGTAATGGCTTCAGGAGGATAGAGCAATCAATAATGATAACTCTAAAGCAGTCTTGAAGTAATGGCTTCAGGAGGATAGAGCAATCAATAATGATAACTCTAAAGCAGTCTTGAAGTAATGGCTTCAGGAGGATAGAGCAATCAATAATGATAACTCTAAAGCAGTCTTGAAGTAATGGCTTCAGGAGGATAGAGCAATCAATAATGATAACTCTAAAGCAGTCTTGAAGTAATGGCTTCAGGAGGATAGAGCAATCAATAATGATAACTCTAAAGCAGTCTTGAAGTAATGGCTTCAGGAGGATAGAGCAATCAATAATGATAACTCTAAAGCAGTCTTGAAGTAATGGCTTCAGGAGGATAGAGCAATCAATAATGATAACTCTAAAGCAGTCTTGAAGTAATGGCTTCAGGAGGATAGAGCAATCAATAATGATAACTCTAAAGCAGTCTTGAAGTAATGGCTTCAGGAGGATAGAGCAATCAATAATGATAACTCTAAAGCAGTCTTGAAGTAATGGCTTCAGGAGGATAGAGCAATCAATAATGATAACTCTAAAGCAGTCTTGAAGTAATGGCTTCAGGAGGATAGAGCAATCAATAATGATAACTCCAAAGCAGTCTTGAAGTAATGGCTTCAGGAGGATAGAGCAATCAATAATGATAACTCCAAAGCAGTCTTGAAGTAATGGCTTCAGGAGGATAGAGCAATCAATAATGATAACTCCAAAGCAGTCTTGAAGTAATGGCTTCAGGAGGATAGAGCAATCAATAATGATAACTCCAAAGCAGTCTTGAAGTAATGGCTTCAGGAGGATAGAGCAATCAATAATGATAACTCCAAAGCAGTCTTGAAGTAATGGCTTCAGGAGGATAGAGCAATCAATAATGATAACTCCAAAGCAGTCTTGAAGTAATGAGAAGCTTATCAGGAGGATAAAGCAACCCTGAGGTTACAATAAAGCAGTCCCAAAGTAATAAATAGCTTATCAGGAGGATAAAGTAACCCTGAGGTTACGGTAAAGCAGTCCCAAAGCTCATAAGCTTGTTTGTTGGATAATTAACCTGAGAACAAAGTAACATTCTGTATAAATAGTATTAGTTCATGTATTATGTATGTATGTATAACATGATGCACCTAAGTAATGTATTATGTATATGGATATGTATGTTATGGTATGATGTAAATGATGTATGTATGATATGATATTGCCGGAAGCGTCTGGATATCTTCATATAATAACTGCTGGCCAAGGAAAATAAATCCCGATTCGTTGCTGAGGAATATATAACTCTCCGTCTGCTGGGGATAACAGGGTATAGATAACCTCCCGTATGCTGGGGATAACAAGATATAGATAACCTCCCGTATGCTGGGGATAACAAGATATAGATAACCTCCCGTATGCTGGGGATAGCAAAGGTATATATAACCTTCGTCTTCGTTTGATAATAGGACAAGTATAACATCCTGTCTTCGTTCGTCGTACCCTTATTGGAAAGTAATTTCCCGAATATCCGTATGAGGATAAAAGAGATGGATATAAATTCCAGGGGAGATGAGACCTTATAAAGATGGATTTGCCCTACTGAGGGTTTGTAACTGTCTTGTAAAGATGAACCGGCGAAACTTCGTTGAAATCCTTCCCTCGTTCGTCCTTGGTAAATACTATTACTGCATTTTCATGTATTTCTGGTGAACATTAATCATATTCAAGAGCATACATGCATTCAAACACAACCAATGGACGTTTTGCTTATGTAAAATAGGGTAAAAGTAAATCTGGATTCATAGGGAAAAGTAAAGCTAAACTTGAAAACAGAATCGTCTCAACTTCGAGATTGGATTTAGAGCTCCTGAAATCCATAACTTTCCTGAATACCTTCCCAGAAATCTTCATAACTGGATCTGAAGACATGATACTGACACCATCTGATACTACTGGCATGGACAATTAATTCCCCTAATGACTTTTGCTGAGGATTACAAATCAAGGTAGAGGAATGTGTCTTCAGGTTGTAATGGACCATGTATTCTCCGGATACCAGATTTGAAAAGAAGGCATTGCCCCTTGGTTGAGGATGAATCGTCCCATAACGGAAGTATCTGTAATGAGTCATCTTAAAAGAAACAAGTAGAATGCCCCATAAGCATATGCCCCTGGTATTATGAACTTTGTAATGTCACACTTGGTAATTCAAATATATGAGAAAAACTGTCCCTGGCCATTAAGCACTGTTGGATCTGGAACTGATTGCCCTGAATGATCTGAACAGCAACTTGGGATGCCCATGGATTGGGAAACAGTGACTATGCCCCTTTGTATACATGGGCTCTGATCCAGGAAGCAATTTTGTTTATCGGAAGGACTTTGGTTCATTGAACATTCATCCTGTAAGCTTCTCCATTTGTCAAACACTCAGGTATATGTAAACAAATATATTCAAAAATGCAATGCTTAAAAAAAATTTTTTTTTTTTTTGAAAAACTGTTTATTATTATTTTTTTATTGAAAACTGCGATATTAACTCAAGTTTTATGACAAGCCCTAAAGGAGTCAGGATACCTTTTTTGTAGCAGTACGCTTTCGAACTAACCATGCTTCAGTTAGGACTTTTAAAGGGTTATAACGTGGTCTGGTTCATGGTTTAAGAAACAAAGGATAAAGGCTCAAATTTTATTTGTACCCAACCCAATCTCCATGATGTTCTTCAGTCCTATGCTCAGTTCACTTATGCATTGAGATTCCACAGAAGTGTGGTATTGTAACATTGATATTTTGTGATGGTTTGGCAACCAAAAGTTTATTTGAACCTTCAGTCATCTTTCTTTGTTGAGGATTCATAGTGACCTCTTTTTTTCTTTTTGACTTTATTATCCCTTCTTTTTGCCTGAACTGCTTATTTCAAGATTACAGTCAGTGGGATGTCTTAATGTTTTACTAAGTCTCCTTCATAGGTTTTGACTTAGCAAGCTTTTTTTTTTTTTTTTAGAAATTGACTGTCAGGATTAATGATTACAGAGAACCATCATTAGTTGTGTACAACACACATAACTGGCATATTTTGAGTTAACTGAGTAACTACCCTGCCCCAGGTTATGAATAAGGGTTTTAATTTGTGCGAGAATAAAAACTCCTACTTCATAGGCTCAAAAGGGTTGACTAGGGATTAACTTCCTTATATCTCCACTGTTTAGGAATTGAAACAATGCCTGTACATCGTCAGCATAGTCTGTTCAAAAGCATACTGCATAAGATTATGGTATTGTTTTCGTCATCCTCCCTCTACAGGCTTATAGCTTTATCAGGAGTTAAATATCACAAGATAGAAATAAGAAACAAAAATTTTTTTTTTTTTTTTTTTTTTTTTTTTTTTTTTTTTTTTGAAAAATATAGTGAAACGAATGGATTAATTCAAGACAAACATACGCAATGCATTAATGAAAACAAAAGTTTTAACATAATAGTAAATGTTCAAACAAATAAAAGAAGTTACAAATGAAAATTCAAATGCTGTCCCATCCAGTTGGCCGAATGTCCTCAATTGCAATCTGTGAACTTGGAGGAGCAGTATACTTCACCATGAAATCAAATTTACCACTTGGATGTCCCAAGGTGCCCCATATTTCAACAGGGACAGGTAGGCTTTCTTTCTTGCAAACTTGGGCAACTTGTCTTGCAGCTTCATTGTTTGATGGATGATAGTAGAACTCAACTTGACCCTCTGGGGTAACTTCTAGGATTCCTTCGTCAATCAGGTCTTGGATCTTTTCCTTCAATGCCCAACAGCTATTAGTATCATGTCCAGGGCTGTTGGAGTGGTACTCACACCTTGCCTTGTGATTATAGCGAGGAGAGGAAATTTTAGGATTTTGAGGAGGATTTTCCAAGGAAATCAACTTCATCTCCAACAGACATTGCAAAACTTGTGACATCGGAGTGCTGAACTTGATAAACTGCCTTCTACCTTTCTGGTGTTGAGGTGGATTAACCTTATCAGATCTTTCTTCTTTAATGGAAGAACAATTAATGTCAACCTGTCTCTTACCCTCTTTTATCCTCACCCTCCTTTCAACCAAATCAGCTTGTTTTAACGGAGGTTGACTGACAATTAGATCCCTGACTCTATCACCTTGAAGTTTGTGGACAAGGGTTCTTAGCTCTTTTTGCCCCTGAGCTAAACTTTGGGTAAGAGCCATCTGGCCATTCATCCGGATCCTCATTCCTGTCATCTCAGCTTGTAGTTGTTTCAGCTGATCATCCTTATTGCCCTCAGGATTCTTCTTCTTGGCCAGTAGTGTCTTCAACTCATCTTGTCCCTTGGACAAGTTCAGAATCAACTCTTGGAATTGTGCATTCTGAGCTTGGAGATCTTTGATAGTCTGTTCAAGATCCATTTCTGCTGAAATAAACAGCGAGAAGATAAGATACCTGTGCACAAGAAACCTGTGAGGCAATGATATGGTATGCAAATGCGTATGCAATGTTTTCAAGGACCGCAGGATTTAAATTTGCTTAAACAATCAAGAGAGTAAACTGTTATTAGTAATAAATTTGTTTGCCCCTTGGGCTTACAAAAGATGGGGTTTTAAGTCTCCCACGGACGTTTCCTCTTTGTGTTGAGGTATGAGTTGAGATTCCGTTCCTCGTGAAGTTGCTTTGTTAGTTCCAGGATTCTTTCTTGGCTTGCTTTATAATGAGCCTCGAAAGTATCCCTTTGCTCCTTCAACTGGATCCAGGATCTCTGTAAGTCTTCCATGTCAGTAGGCATGTCTGGGTGAAGGATGGTATAAGCTGTGTCTCCTTCAGCAACAGGTTCCATGGTAACTGGTAGGACGGCAGGATATGGCATCATGAGTGTCTGAGCACGAGATCGTACCCATCTGAGATAAGCCTCCATAGGAATAGTGTACTTAGGCTCCAGTGTCTTGCTGTCAACCCTGTTTACTTTTCCCCAAGCTCGTATGAATCTCTGACGGTAACCCTGAAGATCGTTGTCATAATCAAACACAATGCCCTGAATCAACATGTCATGTGGGCCATCACTTCTGGCGTAACCAAACTGTCGTAAAGCTAGAGAGGGGTTGTAGGTGATGCCTCCTCTTATGCCTAGAAGTGTCACATTAGGAAACTCCCCACAACGGTCAATGATGGTGACATTCTCCATAGATCTGGAGCACCAATGGATATCTGAGTGAGAAAGTGACATGATCCTTTTGGACCATCTGAACCCTTGCTCATTCTTCATTACTGATTGAGGAAGGTGAGAAATAAACCACCTAGAAAGCAAGGGTATGCAGCACATCAAAGTTCCTCTTGCCCTTGTAGTACGGGTGTGAAGAGAATGTAGGATGTCTCCAAGCAATGTAGGCACTGGATTGTGACTCAGGAAAATGTTGATGGCATGAACATCTATGAACTGATCTGGATTGGGGAACAATACTAAGCCATAAATCAGCAAGGCTAAGATCTCCTCAAAAGCATCATAGCTCATGGCCTTCAAGAACATTTGAGCTTTATCCACTAATACCTTGGCAAGAATACCCTTGACTCCACTTCTTGTTTCTAGAACAATGTCAGACTTCTTCAGATGTAGAGCTGCAGCAATAACCTCTGGTTTAAGCTCTTTTTCCAAGCCTGTGAATGGTTTCTGATCAAGAACAGGTATGCCCAGAAGTTTAGAGAACTCCTCCATGGTTGGAACTAGCTGGTAGTCAGGGAATGTAAAGCAATGGTGTTTAGGGTCAAAGAACTGGAACAGGACACTCATCATGTCTTCATTGAACCCTGAAGTGACTAGATCCAATAGGTGACCATGTCTCTTGTTGAACTGGGAGTGATCAGACACTTGAGAAACCAACTCTTTAAGCTTGGGAGGTATCCCCACAAAGTTGATCCTGATGGTGTTTCTACGAGCAGAAGCCATGACCTGCAACAAAGAACAAAGATAAATCCCTTGGTCCTTGAAATGGTTAGTGAAAATGCTATGCTCATGATGCATGATGATGTCATGATGTTATGTTCAATCACAAACATGTGGCACACACAAACAAGTCACACCATAGCCCTAGGTTTAAAGGCTTGCATGAGGTTTAAAGGTAAGTACCCTCCCCTGAAGTTAGATGGTTCATCCTGTCCTACAAAAGTAACCAGGTTCTAAGGGATCTCAATATCATTGATCCTTCACAAGGGTGGTTGATCAGAAGGCAACTTACTTGCCAACCAAAACCCTCCAAGTTTAGAATCTCAATGAGCGTAGTATCGAGTGTCAACCAACTTCAGTCTGCACCAAAGCCGGTTACCTCACTACTTTCTAAAGGCCAAGATGAGTTAACTAGGGTTCTAAAAGTTAGTTAGTGCATTGACAACATATGGCAGCCTCAATATTATCCTCAACTTGACTTAAGGAATATAAGCACCAACCAAGAGGTCGCACTAACTATGGCCACCAGATCAACCGTATCGATATACGTCGTACAGTTTCCTTGGTCTATTGCCATTTACCTAAGGTACACTAGGTCCGGGTTAGGACCTTTCACACATAAGAGCACCCCAACAATAATAATAAAGCAAACAAGGCAAACAATTTAAAGTGATCTTAATTCCTAAGGGTACCCCTCTTTAATTTAAATCCCCAGCAGAGTCGCCAGTTCTGTAACACGGTGGGAGAACTGACTTTAAGCAATGTTGCGGATAGCAAGAGTCGCCACCGACTTTTATTTTATCCATAAGGAAAGGTTATAAAAGAACAGGAAAGACCTTAGAGAATATTTTGGGTCCGGGGGGTAGGTTATGAAAAGGGAAGGTGTTAGCACCCTTTTCATCCATGGTTATCCATGGGCTCTTAGGTACTTAAGCTCACTTTAGATTGTTTTTGAAAGTGTAGTGTGTGAATAGGAAAATTTTCAGAATAGTTAATAAATAATCCATGTAAGGATGTGTTAAAAACATGTTTGAAAATTTGGTTGGAAATTTGTTTAAGTGTGAAAAAGTTTTGAAATGAGCTTAAGTACTTAGGAGTAATCTACCCTAATGTTTAAAGGTCTTTCTTGTTTTTTATTCTTTCCTTAGTAAGACTATCCCTACTATAATGGAGTAGGTAGTCCTTACTTTGGATGTTAAAGGGACATGTGAGGGACAATTTGATCTTTAAGGCAATGGTGGGGTGTAATAAGCATTTATAAGGGACTATCATCATTTTTTCCGAAGGGACTTGATTTGTATAGGCAACATAAGGGACTTTGATGATTTTTATTCGAGGGACTTGCTTTTATACACCCCACTTAACCATTATTCGTAGGCAACATGAGGGATAACCCTAAGGAAGTGAGACGGCGATTAAAATCGACTTACGTGTGTGAAGTGTTTAAATTAATTATCTTTGATTAAAAAGTGATCTAGAATTAATTTTAAGAACATATATGTTTTACACTCCCTAATTATTAACCATGATACATAAATAAATAAATTATTACAAACTTTACACCAAGGAACAATTACAAAATTATAATAATAAGCACAAATAAATAATAAGCAACTAATAATTTAGCAATAAATAAATAAAAGGGTTAGTTATAATAATATAATAATAATAGTAATTATAAATAATAAACAAGGTTAGAAATATAAAATAATAATGATATGGTTAGTAATAAAAATTAATTAAGAGGTTAATAAAATTATAATAAGCAAAAATTAATAACAATATAATTAGCAATAATAATAGAAACCAAGAAATTAACATGCACAACCAAATATTTTCTAATTCACATACTAATTATTAAATCATTTTTTAAATAAATTATAATTACAAAATTTTAATCATTATAAATATATAGATTTACAATTTATATACATATTCTAAGAAAAAGATGAATTTTTAAATAGCATATTAAAATTCAATTTCTATTATTCATTATATTCACAAATTATTTTTAATCATATGATTATCCTAAATTAAATTATTTCTAAATATTAAAAGAAAATTAATTTGACTTATAATTATGTTTACAAAAATTAACTATATTAAAAATTATATACATAATAATTATAATAAAAATTAGAAAATAAATTATTAAGAAAAAAAATAGAATTAGGTTTTGAAATATAAATTAGGGTTTGTTAGAAAAATATTTTTTAGGGTTTTAAAGAATTAGGTTTAATTTATATACAAAATTAACTAATATACATGTTATAAAATAAATTTTTGAATAACATAATAGAAAAATTTAGAAATTTTAGAGAATATGAAGTTATTTCAAAATTTGAAATGTATAGATAATTTAAATTTTATTAAGAATATAAAACAAATAAACCACTTAACTAAGAAAAATAGAGAAAATAACAAAAATTTGAGAACTTACCTTGGCTGGGTTTGAACCCAGGTCCTCATGCCTGCCAGCATCAAAACTTTCCACCAGACCAACCATGCGTTGGTGACCATAGGATGACTGTGATTGCTTTTATGCCACATTTTGAACGATTCAAAAAAAATAAAGAAGCAAAAGGCCTGGGGTGGTTTCGTACCCAGGACCTTATGGATGTGCACGCATACGCTTGACCGCCTGGCTGGGAGAGCCTTCCTGGTCATGAAACGGCTACGACTAATAATATATGAAACCTCTTTTTATCCTGCGAAAAATAAACAAAACATTGCCATGGCCAAGAATCGAACCATGGACTTCACAATATACACAACCATAGTTTACCACCAGGACACATGCGCGTGTGTGTAAGTGAGATAACAAAACAATCATAAAATATTTTAACAAAATTTGAATTTTGAAACTGGCGCCAGAGGTCATCTTCTTCACTGAATTTTGCTGCGAATTTTCCTTTGGCTTTTCCTGCGAATTTAACTGCGTGTTCTTCAACATCAAAAACCTACGAAAATCAAACATGGACAAAACGGTACAGATTCATAAAATTGATTAATGATTTATGATTCCCATGATTCATACAACAATCCTGTGTTTTCCAAATTCATTTATATTTGGTGGATTGATAAACCCTAATTTGGCCGAAAAAACCTAGTAATGGTGAAATCCATATTAGGTAATGGTTCTTCACGAAACCTGTCCAGAAACAATCAAGAACTCCATACAAACACAAAACAATGGTCAAAAATTGTTAAAAATCAGCCAATATGCAAAATCGAAAATCAAAATATGATGAACATTCATGGATTCGGGTTGTGTCATGTATGATGTTTCAGATGCAAATGATCATTGAGAATGCTTCAATGATGTCTCAGGAACGTGTCTCAACCTTTAAATTGGTTCAAAAGGGCTTCAATCTTCAAAACCGAATTCCAACTTTTGAAGAATTTTTGTGTTCTTGTTCTTACCTCTTGGCTGCTCCAATTCGTCCCTGAACATTAGGTTTGTGTTAAGTATATATGTGTGATGAATTTAGGTCAGAAATATTGATGGGCTATGTGAAAAATTGATCCAAAAAAGATTGACAAAGATTAAGTTGTAAAAGTCAAATATTTGATCATAAAACCTTGCTATCTTGGGATGATTCATATGATTTCCTTCTTCTTTGACTCCAATCTATAATTATGAATTTTTAGGAACAAAATCTTCACCCAAAAATAACTTTTCATATTTTTTATTTATTTAAAATGATTTTTAGGAGTTAAATCAATAATAAATAAATAAAAAATAATAAAAATGATGATTTTTGTTCAATTGGGTCGTGCACCATATTAGGAGATGGATTGGGTCATGAATTAGGCAGCCCATTTGGAAAGAAATACTTTTAAGCCTCCATTTTCAACATAAACCATCCTAAAATTGTCCAACTTTGCAAGGGCACATCTCCCTCAATTTTAAAGGTATGAGGGTGTTCTTGGACTTTTTGGAAAGCTTGAAGAGTCCTCTAAACAACCCCATTGGTTTCAGGTCCATATCATTTACCAATCTCAAGTTATGCCCTCTTGAAGTTGTTGACTTTTTGTTGACTTTTGAAATGACCTATAATGTCTTAAATCATATCTTTCAAATGAAGCATTTTTGGGCTTAACCTTCAACATCAAAGTTGTAGAGAATTCAATTTCCTTCAAAATGAGCTTTGGATGGAGACTTGGTGATGAAGTATGTGAAAGTTATGCCTGGTCAAAGTTCAGTTGACTTTTACTGAGGAAACCCTAATTTAGAAACTCCTGATTATTGATGATCTGGAATCTCCTTGATGAATCATGATCAACCCTTGATCAAATGATGAATTTTACTTCATATACTTGATGTTGGCAAAAAATCATGAAGTTTGACTTTGGTTTGACCACAGTTGACCTCAGTTTGACTTTTTAACTGCATTGACTGATGTTGACTTATCTGATCATCTGACTGAGCAAACTTTTGAGAAAAGTCTTAAAACTTGACATGGGGGTTCTTATACACATATAAGATGTTATGAAACTCACTTGAGGTATTGGAAGTCCATTTAGCCTGATTAAAGTCAAAGCCCTAGTTATGGATGCCCTGCTTAGGAGGTGCATTGTCTGAGGGAATTGTCAACTTCTTGGACCAATTGTGAACTTTGTGAACCTTGTGAATCTTCATAAGATGTCTTATGATACTCATGGGAAGTATTGTGAAGCTTGTGAATCTTGTGAACCTCATGAAGTGGCTTTGTAGACCTCATGACCCTCAAGAAAGCTTTGTAATCATTGTGGAACTTTGTGAACCTTGTGAACCTTCAAGAAGTGACTTGTGGACTTCATGAACTTCATGAAAGGTCTTGTAAATATTGAGAAGCTTGTGAACCTTGTGAACCTCATGAAGTGGCTTTGTAGACTTCATGAACCTCATGAAAGGTTTTGAAAGCATTGTGGGACTTGTGAACCTTGTGAACCTTCTTAGAACACAAAGTCTTGTATTGTGAGGGCAAATTTTGGGGTGCAACAAGGGTTCACCCTCTTCTTGGTAGTTATCCCCTCCATAGTGCAGAAGGTCAGTCTTCGCTACCTCGGCTCCGGACAAATTTTAAACTATGTTACAAGGAAGAAAATTAGACCCTTGTTTGGGAATGTTCCTTAGAGACATCCAATAAAACTCCAAATGTCATCCAGTTCCCAAAACAAAACTCGGGAAGGCAATGCACGTTACATGTAGATATATCAGTAAGCAAATATAAAATGAGTAATAAAGTAAAATTGATAATTGAATATTAATTTAATTAACGATAATATGAAGAAGATAATCTCCTTGACCTTGGCTAGGATTTTTGATGACGACAAATACATCAACAAAATAAGAAATAAAGAAATAAAATAGTGACAACAAAAGAAGATAAAAATGAAGTCAATGATTGATCAAAGTCAATTGGAAAAAATCTTCAAAATTTAGGTTAAATGTGTTGATCTTTAAAATATAATGATTCATCTCTTACATGACTTAAAATTTGAGAAAAAAATCTCAAACTTCATCTACAAACGTATTAAATCATTGTGCATAAAAAAACCATTGAAATTGTACCTCAAAATATTGTTTTTTTGCTAGAAGTGAAACAATAATTGATTATAGGTTGTCAAATTTCAATTTGAATTCATGTTGGAATGTGTAACCGATTATAGGCTTATTGTAATCAATTATAACCTGAAGCAATATGTTTTTTCATTAAACATAAACATTGTTTTGAATAGCAAATCCTTATGGAAGCATTTTAAAGATACACAATAATTCATTGAGGTTTCTAAAAGGTGTATATAAAAGAATTATACACCATAAGAAAAATTTCCAACTTTTAAAATTATATTTGTAAGAATTAATATCATTTTCAGATTATTCTTCATTTTTCAAAATGGTTTGAAACTTTGTATACTTTCATAAACCATAAAACTTTCAAAACTAAATCAGTTTCTGAGCAATTTAGTGATATACATTTGAATTGCAATTTTAATAAGAATCAAAAATCAAAGTTTGAATATGATTATTGTATAGCCAATATAAATTCTTCATTTCTCAACAAAATCAATGTCACTTTTCTCACCATATTGTTTGGTGAAGATCATCATAATGTTTGATAATTATGGAAAAATTTCTTTGAGTCGAATTGATTCAAACTCCACCAAAGTGTTTGGTGTTTATGTAAAATTAAAATGGTGTGCTTTCTTGGTTGAGATATAGGTTTTATGTAGAGTTATTGGTGTAATACTTGTAAAGAGCATCATGTTAGAACAATTTTGATTCTAATCCTCTAATAGTTTTGATGATAACAATTATTCTTCTGTAAGAATAAAAGTTCTAATATGTGTTGAAATTAACTCCTTACAAATGTGCATTGTAGAAGTTCTTAAAAAGGAAGTTATTAAAAAGAAGGCTTTTTGGAATAGAAGCAGACTTGCGCTTTTATGTAGAAGATATATGAGTTAAAGAGAATCTCTCAATTAAAGACTTCATTAAAGCTGCGTACCCAAATTAATTCACTCTGATTCATGCCTAGAAGATGGTGATTCTTTCATTAAAGTTTAATTAAAGAAAATCTGAATAAATGCTGGGAACAAGTATCTCTTGTTTTGGAAGGATTTTATGGCATTAACTTATATCCAAATTAAGCTCAAGATGTTCCCCAACGACTACATCATTCAAGCAATATATAAAGGAATCAAGTTGAAGATTTGAAGTTTTGGCTCTCACGATATATCTCATACTCTTTCATATTGCGCTAAATATTTTGTAACAAATCACTTTGTTATTAAAGCTTATTAGAAGCAATTTAGTTACTTCTTTTTATCTTTGTAAAAGATACGTTAAATTTCCTTGAGTGACTAGTTTCAATCAGTAGACTCAAGAGGACATTGACTGTAGATCTTTGTGTACATTCATATTTGAAAAGTTGATTAAGAACTCGATGATAGAGGAAATATCACCTTGGTGGGTGGACTGGATGTAGTTTGAGTTCAAACGAATCAGGATAAATCAAAGTGTTTCTAAAGTCATTTTTATTAGTTATTGAAAACCCAATTCCAACCCCATTTCCTTGTGTCTTACATCCCTTCAATTGGCATCAAAACTCTAGGTTTTGAGATATACACTTAACCGTGTCAGTAAAAGATCCAGAAGTTAAAACACAATGGCAGACACTGGCAACAACAACAATGACTACCAAAATGACAGGATCAATGCAAAACCTCCAGTGTTCAATGGTGACAACTTTGATTACTGGAAGGATGTTTTGGAAAGTTTCTTTCTGGCTCTGGATGGATATCTTTGGGATATGGTGACAGATGGATACATTCATCTTGTTGGAGCAGATGGTCAAAAGATTGAAAGAAAAAACATGACAGCTCAACAGAAGAAGGAATTCAGAAATCATCATAAAGCTAGAACCATACTTCTGAGTGTTATTTCATATACAGAATATGAGAAGATCACAAACAGAGATTCAATCAAACATATGTTTGACTCCCTGAGGATGACACATGAAGGCAACACTCAAGTCAAAGAGACAAAAGCTCTGGCTCTCATCCAGAAGTATGAAGCATTTAAGATGGAAGAAAATGAAACAATTGAGAAGATGTTCTCAAGGTTTCAAATTCTGGTTGCTAGACTGAAAGTTCTGGACAAAGCTACTCAACTATAGATCATGTGAAGAAGATTATCAGAAGCTTGCCAAAGGCTTGGAGACCCATGGTTACTACTTTGAAGCTATCAAAAAATATGAACGAAATATCTCTAGAAGAACTGATCAGCTCCTTGAGAAGTCATGAGATAGAACTAGAAGAAGATGAACCCCAGAAGAAAGGTAAGTTTGTTGCTCTTAAATCTAACAAATTTGATTCTATAGCTTTGCAGGTAGAAGAAGAAGAAATCTATGGAGGCTCATCAGAAGAAGATGAATTATCTCTTCTATCCAGAAGAGTTCAACAACTCTGGAAGCATCGTCAGAAGAAGTTCAGAAATACCAGAAGATCAAGAAATCACTCTGAATCATCCTTTGATAACAGGAAACCCAGAAGCAAAGAAGTAGTATGCTATGTATGCAAAGAACCTGAACACTACAAGAGTGACTGTCCAAAACTCCAGAAATAGAAACCCAGAAAGAAATTCAACAGAGAAAAGAAAAAGAGTCTCATGGCAACATGGGATGATTCAGAATCATCTGAAGTTGATTCAAACTCAGAAGATGAACATGAAAACATTGCATAAATGGAAAAAATACCAGAAGATGTTCAAGTATCAAAATCAGAGTCAGATTCTGACACATAAGAGATGTCTTTAACAGCGAAACTGAAACACCAATCTTGGTACCTAGACTCTGGATGCTCACAACACATGACGGGAAGAAAGCATATGTTCCAAAGTCTTGAGCTGAAAGCTGGAGGCTATGTAGGTTTTGGAGGCAACCAAAAAGGAAAAATAATTGGTTCTAGAACTATTGATATAGAAGTTGAAATCATTAAAGACAGAACAACTGAAGATCAACCATCTATAGAACAAGACAAGACAATCACTCTAACAAGTTCTGAAGAACCCACTCAGAAGAAACAATCCAGAAGCACGTTGAATCATCCAGAAGATAAAATCTTAGGAAAGAAGGATGATCCAATCAGAATAAGGTCATCATTCATAATTTATGAAGAATCTCTAATGGGACTAGTATCTCTTATTGAACCAACTTCTGTAGAAGAAACACTCTCAGAAAATGATTGGATACTTGCAATGCAAGATGAACTCAATCAATTCACCATAAATGATGTGTGGGACTTAGTGCCTAGACCCAGAGGATTCAACATCATTGGCACCAAGTGGGTATTAAGAAACAAGCTAAATGAACAAGGAGAAGTTGTCAGAAATAAGGCACGACTGGTTGCACAAGGTTATAGTCAACAAGAAGGAATAGACTATACAGAAACCTATGCACCAGTCGCCAGGTTAGAATCAATTAGACTTCTAATTTCATTTGTTGTTAATCATGATATTATTCTATACCAAATGGATGTAAAAAGTGCATTTTTAAATGGCTATATTGATGAAGAAATGTATGTGCACAAACCCCCTGGCTTTGAAAATACAAAATTTCCAGAACATGTTTTTAAACTTAAAAAATATTTATATGGTCTGAAACAAGCTCCCAGAGCTTGGTATGAAAGACTAAGTAATTTTCTTCTGAAAAATAATTTCATCAGAGGGAAAGTGGATACAACTCTTTTCAGTAAAACATTAAAAATGATATTCTGATATGCCAAATCTATGTAGATGATATTATATTTGGTTCTACTAAAAGTGCTATGGGAAAGGAATTTGCTGAGTCTATGCAGACAGAATTTGAGATGAGCATGATGGGAGAACTAAAGTTCTTTCTGGGAATCCAAATCAATCAAACATCAGAAGGAACATATATCCATCAAAGCAAATATGTAAAAGGACTTCTGAAGAAATTTGACCTATCAGAAAGTAATATCTCTAAGACTCCTATGCATCCCACGTGTATTCTGGAGAAGGAAGAGGTAAGTAAGAAAGTAGATCAGAAGATCTATAGAGGTATGATTGGCTCTCTCCTCTATCTAACTGCATCTAGACCAGATATTCTATACAGTGTATGTTTATGTGCCAAATTCCAATCAGATCCTAGAGAAACTCACTTAACAGCAGTTAAGAGAATATTTAGATATCTGAAAGGTACTACTAATCTTGGTCTATGCTACAGAAGATCCAAAGTTTACAAGCTTGTAGGTTATTGTGATGCTGATTTTGCTGGAGACAGAACGGAAAGAAAAAGTACTTCTGGAAGTTGTCAATTTCTGGGAGACAATCTAATTTCTTGGTCTAGCAAAAGGCAATCAACCATAACATTATCAACTGCAGAAGCTAAATACATTGCAGCAGCTGGATGCAATACTCAGATGCTCTAGATGAAAAATCAGCTTGAGGATTTCAATATTTATGAGAGTAACATTCTCATCCTCTGTGATAATACTTCTGCTATTTGTCTCTCTAAAAATCCAATTTTACACTCTATAGATAAACACATAGAAGTTAAACATCACTTCATTAGGGACTATACTCAGAAAGGAATCTTATTTTAAAATTCATAGATACAAACCACCAATGGGCTGATATTTTTACAAAACCCCTTGCTGAAGATAGATTTAATTTCATTCTAACCAATCTTAGTATGGAATTATGTCCAGAATGAAAATGTTCAATTATATGTTTTTATCTTTCAGAAGTTCTGAACTCTGAATTACTTGATTTATTCATCCAAAATTTATTTTAATGATCTGACTGTTTATCTTTGAGAACTGTTGTTTCAAAAGAATAACATGCAGATCTTGACATCAATACATGTAAATCAACCTCTAAGGATCCCTAGAAGAATCAGAATACGTGTTCAAACTCTGAAGCAGGACAAAACATGCAATCAGACAACTGTCCTCTAGAGAAGGACACACGTTCAAATTCTGGGAAACTGAAAGGGTTGAATAGACACGATAGAGGCGCAAATCTTTTTGGTAACTGTTCCAAGATCTTTACGCCTTCCCTTTTGTCAGCTCTCATTTATTACTTTCTAATCATGATGTTTTCAGAATTTATTATTTCCATTAATTGTGTTTTTTATTAAATGCATTATTTTCTATTTAAACTCACTTTCACTTTCACTTTTCACTTTTACTTTTCACTCTCACGTTTTTACTCCAAATCTCTCTCGTTTTCACCCTCACTTTCACTCCTTCTCTCTGCATAATTTTTTTAGAAAAACCCTAAAACCTTCATCTTAGTAACAATGGCTTCATCTTCTCAACCCCCAAAGGATCCTTCATCAGAAGTGATACACATTTCTCCAGTCAAAACTCTTCTCACCTCTGCAAATAAGCTTGAAGTTTTGTGTGAATTGTTCGCTGATTTTGACAGTTTGAAAGAAAATGGGTTTGATCTTCTTCCTGCTATTCAAGCTCAAGGTTGGGAGAAGTACTTTGAACGTCTCATGGGACCA
This sequence comes from Lathyrus aphaca, assembly GCA_963966055.1. Classification (NCBI taxonomy): domain Eukaryota; kingdom Viridiplantae; phylum Streptophyta; class Magnoliopsida; order Fabales; family Fabaceae; genus Lathyrus; species Lathyrus aphaca. Next base: position 457,945,270 of record OZ014522.1, on the reverse strand, counting down.
GTTTTCCCCAAGCTTGTTAAAGAATTTTGGGTATTCGCTAGTGCCTCAAGCTCACATGTTACCTCTTACGTTCTGGGGAAGAGGATCATCATCTTAGAAGATCACATTGCAAGGCTTATTCAATATGATGGAAATGGAATTAAGTGCAGCGAAATGGATAAGCTCTCAGACACAAAATTGGTGGCTAGAGAAATTTTCACCCATGGACAACCTTCAAACAAAATCAAAGATCTTAAGGATCATCTAAGGATCTGGGATAAGATTATTCTGGGAAGCATATGTCACAGGAAAGCAACAAACTCTCATGATTACATTAACATGGATCAACAGCTTCTTCGGTATTTCATCTCCAAGAAGAAGAAAGTTAACCTAGCACATTCTCTGTTTAATCATCTGAAAAATACTGTAAAGGAAACCAGAGAAGGAGAAAAGACTAAGAGGGATTGGATACCTCTAGGAAGATTGATTTCTGATATTTTGACCAAAAACAAACTAGTGGATCATCTGGCTGAGGCATAGCAAATTGATATGCTGGAGACAGACGTTGGAAAACCTCTGAATGCAAAGAACCTCAAAAAGATGAAGTTCATTGATTCTATCAAAAAGAACCCAACTCTTCATTCCAGAGAAGTCATCACAACAAGGAAGATCCATCTATAGGACTTCCTTATGTTCTCTTCTGACACACCTCCAGAGGTTGTTGTCAGATATTTGGAGTCATGCAAGCTGGATGGGGTGGACCCAATGTTCAACCCAGAAGAACTCAGAAAACCAGCCCTAGAAGTAGTCTTAAAGAAGAACAAGAAGAGGAAAACTGGTGAAAAAACTTCTCAGAAGGCTGCTAAAACAATTAAAAGAAAGGTAATTCTTCATCCTCTCAATCTGATTTCGTTTCCGTTGTAGAAGCATTAAAAGTGGTCACGTCTGAACCCACTCCTTCTGAACCCATTACTTCTTCTGAACCCATTCTTGCTTCTGAACCAACTCCTTTTGTGATACCCACAACTGCTGTTGCACCTTCTATCATACCACCACTCAATCAACCAGAAAATGAAGCCAATCAACCCTAAACCCTAGATGATTTTGACATACCCATAGATCCAACACCACCCTCTGATTTAAACACACCCCCATTTGTTGAAACACACTCAGAACTTTAAAATGTTCTATCTGACATTGACGCATTTCAACCCTTTGAATCCCAACAAAATAATCTTGTTCAAACTTCTGAAACACAACAACCCGGTGCTTTCCATCCTCTAAACGTTGACTTCCTCACACTCGTTTTTGACCTATCTCCAATTAGAGAAAACTCTTTATCCTCCTATGAATCCACTCCACCAAACACTCCCACATTCATAACAATTCCAGATACTCCTCTTGAAAACTATGAACCAGAAGACCCACTTAGAACATCTATTGACATAGATGCTCTAAACAAATTATCTTCTATCACCAACAAAACTACTATCCCTGTTCCAAAACCCAAACCCACAAAAACAGACATTGACTCACTGCTGCTAGCTTTTGAAGCAAAAATGAAAATCAGGTTAGAGAATCTGAAGGTTTCCTGCTCAGAGCTTCGTGATCCTGCAGCTTCTGACTTTCTATGGGCAACATTCAAAAAATGGTTCAACATTGAGACCAAAAATTTGAAAGATATCTGCTATGATATCGCTCACCAGAACTTCTACGAGCATCTCAAACAAGTGGTCTCAAACATTGAAAAGCAAAAGACTCTACTTCTGGATGATAAGCCCTGGACTGAACCAGAACCTATGGAATTATACTCTGATCTTCAGATGGTTTAAGTTCCTTCTGAGGAAGCTAAGGATAATGATTATGTACAAGTTCCTTCTGTTGAGGGAACTCCTAAAGAACAAGCTGTTGCAATTGCTGAAGAAACTCTACCAACTTCACTTGTGCTAAAGACCCTAGAAGAATTGAATAAAGAAAATGAATTGGTCAAGCAGAGGTTGGACAAGCAGGATGAAACTAATGCTGAATTGAAGACTATGATTGGCAAACAAGTGGAATCATCTTCTGAAATCAAGTATCTCCTAGAAGCATTAGTTACTTAGATGAATCCCCAACCCTGATGTTGTTCTATGTTTCTTAGTTTTGTTTTCTGTTTGTTTATTTATTTGTTCTATGTTTGTTTTTGGCTTTGCCTCTGATTAATGAAAACTAGTTCTGTTTTGCCTCTTTTAAATTCATGTTTTACTTCTGCATTATTTACTTTTTGGGTAATGACAAAAAGGGGGGAGAAACGTAGAAGATTTTGATCTATAGCAGTTTATCAAGATTAACCTCTAACATATTAATGTTCTGATTAAACTGTTTGAGTTGTGATTCTAAAAAGAAAACAGGTTATGTAATCAACTCAGGGGGAGCTAAAGCAAAGAACTTCCGATGGAAGAATTAAATTTGCTAAAAGAACTTCTAATGGAAATCTCTGAAAGGATAATTCTCATTAACCAAAGGGAGTCCTTCTAACTCTTAAAGCTTTATTCTTAAATCAAAATAAATGTTTTGTCATCATCAAAAAGGGGGAGATTGTTAGAACAATTTTGATTCTAATCCTCTAATAGTTTTGATGATAATTATTCTTCTGTAAGAATAGAAGTTCTAATATGTGTTGAAATTAACTCCTTAAAATGTGCATTGTAGAAGTTCTTAAAAAGGAAGTTATTAAAAACAAGGCTTTTTGGAATAGAAGCACACTTGCGCTTTTCTATAGAAGATATATGAGTTAAAGAGAATCTCTCAATTAAAGACTTCATTAAAGTTGTGTACCCAAATTAATTGACTCTGATTCATGCCTAGAAGATGGTGATTCTTTCATTAAAGCTTAATTAAATAAAATCTGAATAAATGATGGGAACAAGTATCTCTTGTTTTGGAAGGATTTTATGGCATTAACTTATATCCAAATTAAGCTCAAGATGTTCCCCAACGACTACATCATTCAAGCACTATATAAAGGAATCAAATTGAAGATTTGAAGTTCTGGCTCTCACGATATATCTCATACTCTTTCATATTGCGCTAAATATTTTGTAACAAATCACTTTGTGGTTAAAGCTTATTAGAAGCAATTTAGTTACTTCTTTTTATCTTTGTAAAAGATACGTTAAATTTCCTTGAGTGACTAGTTGCAGTCAGTAGACTCAATAGGACATTGACTGTAAGTCCTTGTGTGTATTCATATTTGAATAATGGATTAAGACCTCGCTGATAGAGGAAAAATCACCTTGGCGGGTGGACTGGATGTAGTTTGAGTTCAAACGAATCAGGATAAATCAAAGTGTTTGTAAAGTAATTTTTATTAGTTATTGAAAACCCAATTCCAACCCCCATTCCTTGTGTTTTATGTCCCTTCACATCATAGTGGAAAATTCTGTAAGATTTAGGGATAACTACAAACATCTTTTGATGATGGTACTAAAAGTGAATAAATTTCTAGCCTCGTCTCAAAAAATATTCAAGAAAATGTCTATATGATTGGTTTACTTGAAAGGAATTTTTCGTAAAGTTATATGGATAAATCACACACACACACACACACACACACACACACACACACACACACTAAAACAAGTATTTAAGCCTCTACTTATTAAGATAATATCCCTATAAATATTTTGTAGTCGTGCCAGTTGAATTTGGAAATGTCAGAATAGGCTTGGACATAATTTTGTGTTGCTCAATCAGTTGACACTCATACCCACTCAATTAGGTTAGTGAAAAAAATTTCTTTAAATGTTTATGACAACATTTTAATGAAAGTCAATCTCTCTCTCTCTCTCTCTCTCTCTCTCTCTCTCTATATATATATATATATATATATATATATATATATATATATATATATATATATATATATATATATATATATATATATATTATTTCCTTTTAAACTTTCATAATAATTTATTTTTAGGGCTTCCATTTGATTGGAGAAAGGTCCCAATCGATTGACACATTAATTTAGGCCCATGGAAATTTCCTTTTTTTTGTGTGCCAACCTCTAGCCTATAAAAAGAGGTTATTCCATTCACATTTTAACATCCATAAAACGTGGGCTTCTCATCTCACACCTCACTCCCTCTACAAATATTTCTTCACTTTCTCTCACTTAAAATTAGTCGTAGTGCTTTCGAGAAAGTCCTTTTTGTTTAGTGAGGAATCGTGTATTTTGGTAGTCGTATTATTGTAAATTAATTAAGGATTTTTTTATCTTTGTTGAATAATTTATTCGTAATGAAGTGTTTCTTTGGGTTCAAAGTTAAACCCTTTAAAATATTTGGTTTGTGGATTTCGATTTTAAATCATTGTTTCAGTTTGATAGCTCGGGCTAGTTAAAAAGCCTACTTTGGTTTGTGATCATCCAGGTTCAATATCTCAATTTTTTTAGATGAGGCCGATTCAAAATCTCAATATAGTTCATGAGTTAAGCCCGATTCAAAATCAAAATGTGGTTCAAGATAATCCTAGTTCAAAATCACAACTTGGTTCATGGTTAGTCTAGTCGAAACCTCGATGTAGTTTGTGAGTTTAGGCCAGTCAAAATCTCACTCGGGTTCGAAATAAGTGTGTAGAAAATATCGATTTAGCTTGGGAACTAAACACTTTAAGTTTTTGTCTGGAAAGAAAACTATCCACTTTAATATGTTGTTTGGAAGGAAGACTAACCACTTCTCTCCAATAATCCTTGTTTGGTTTGAAGTTAGCCTAAAACTTCATTTTTCCTTGTATAAGGGGGTTCGAGAGTTCAACCTACTAAAAGCTTTTAAGAATTATAAGATATTCTCAAGATCAAATTTTAGGGAAACAATTAAGTCATTTCATTTCAACTGAACCTCTATAATTCGTATTATCCTTTATCTTACCCTTAACTCTTTATTTTTTGCATATGTATTTTCCCACTGCTAATTTCTAAAAAGGTTTTATCAAAATGTTTTTAAACTCTAATAATGATAAAGAAAGTTTTCAAACTATCATTTTCTGAAAATCACGATTCACCCACTTATGTGTGGAGTCACATGTCTAACAAGTGACATTAGAGGCTAACTCATGTTCAAGGACTAATTGTCTCAAGAGGAAGATGACTTCTAACATCTTTCCTAACAAGAAATATTTCATATACACACCTCCGCCATTTAATGGATATAGGTTTGAATTATGGAAAGTTGGATTTAGAATCCTTATTTAAAGTATTGATTTTGTATTATGGGAACCTCTAACCAACAACTCGTTTATCCTTACTCACAAAATAAATGGAGAAGTAATAGATAAATATGATTTTCTTTGGACCGTAGAAGAAAAGAAAAAAAGGGTTAAATATATGTTACCCACTGCCAATGTAGTGAGTTTTTATTTCACCCTCTATAAGAATTTTTGTGTGATATCCCTCACCAAATCTAGATTCTCTCAATAAAGACCCTGGATCACATTTGTGCTGAATTGGCAAGCCAAATGTCATTTTATTTTATTTTATATTTATTTTTTAATTCCATAGGGATTTTGATTTATTTTTTAATTTCACATGGATTTTATTATTATTTTATTTATTTTATTTATTTTTGTATTTTTTAAATGTTTTTTAAATGTTTTTTTCGTATTTTTTTAAACTCGTGTTTTTTAAATAATATATATATATATATATATATATATATATATATATATATATATATATTATTTTAAAAATGATTACAAATATTATTTATATGTTATTTTTAGTCATTTTTATAAAACATGGATTAAAAATATTATCAGCATTCCTTTTCTCATCCACCCCAACCACCAAATCAACTTGATTTTCCATTTTTTAGGCATATTATATGAATGTGATTTAATTAAAACACACTTTTTAAAATAGAAGGAAATGAAGATGCATGTGTGTATGTATGAAAGTCTTTCACAATAGTTGTGCCCCCCTGGTTGATGTTGCTCTTGTGTTAAGAGGTCAGAGACATTATTTTAAACCTTCTACTGATGTTACTTTTGTAGGCATATCACTTATTCCCATGTTTACTTCATTTTCCTTTATTTAATTTGAAAAAATATCAAACTCATTGTTCATTAACTATGGTCGGAAAGGAAAAATATTAATTGCATGCTTACCAAAGAAGAATGGATGTTAATATAATATAAAACATGCCATAGAGGCACGCACTACATGACCAAAGCCTTTTCCTTTTAAATGTTTATAACACAGTGGAAGAACTGACTTTTAGTTTTTTGTCACAAAATATGTTGCGGTAAGCAAGAGTTGCCACCGACTTTTATATAAAGGGAAGGTGTTAGCACCCTTTGTATCCATGGTTATCCATTGGCTCTTAACTACTTAGCTTACTTTACCTTGTTTGAAAAAATAGTGTAGTGTGTGATTAGAAAAATATTTCATAAAGGTTTACCTTTGCAATGGTTCTCGTATGAACGTATACAAAGGGTTTACTTTTTAAAAATATTTGAAAATGTGAGGTGTGAAAGGTATTTTTGAAAATTGTGAGCAATCAATTAAGAACTACTTACCCTAAATTGTAAGGTTTTTCTTGTCATTTCGTTTTCTTATGGATAAAACTGTCCTTACTATTAGTTAGTAAGTAGTCTTATCCTTGGATTTGAAGGTAAAAGTGTAGGGTCATCGTATGGTCATAGAAGGCAACCTTGTAAAGGTATCTTAGCAACTCGAAGGGACTATCATCATTTTTCCGTAGGGTCATCGAGGGACTAGATCATTTGTTCGTAGGCAACCTGAGGGAATATGATCTTTATGTCGAAAGGACTATGATGATGTTTATCTTTAGGCAACTGTTCTAAGATACCTCTTCGTTTGAGGGACTTGACCATTATTTTGTAAGGCAACAAGAGGGGATACCATAAAGGTGCATGTGTGAAGAGTGTGATGTATTTAAGTATTCTCTTTGGATTAGTGATCTAAGCCCATTTTTATTCATATACATTCTTTTCACACCCTATAATTACTAACCACACAGTTAATTATTTTGCGGAATTTAAAAGCGAAAATAAAAACCTAAGTTATTACATCATGGGGAGGCGATACATAATTTAAACTGGGGGAGTGCGGAAATTAAAATTGCGGAAAGTAAATTACTAACTATTACAAGACAATTAGCATCCTATACATTTGTTCTAATAAATATAAATGGAAAAGAAAATTAAAATCGAGGAAGAATAAGAATGAGGAAAGAAGTAATATCGGAGGATTCGTGTAAGATCGATTAATCAGATTTTTATTGACAAAACAAGTTTTTTTTTATGATTTTTGAAACCTAAATTAATTATTAATTTAATTATATAAAAAAATATTTTTTTGTATTTTTTATTTAAAAGAAAAAAAAGTTACTAATTTTTCTTAATTTTGTTATTGGTTAAAAAATATATTAGTTAGTAATTTATTAATTAAAAGAAATTGAAATAAAAATTAAAAAGGAAAAAAAAGAAAAAGAGAAAATAGGAAAATTTGTCAAAAAAGAAGGAGGGGATGGCGCTGGGATTTGAACCCAGGCCCTCAAAGTCACATGCGCAAGCCTCTACCTCCAGGTCATTGATGCTTGCGTGACAAATAATAGAAAAGATCAAATAAATATTAAAACCAAACAGAATCCAGAACCGGCCAATGCAATCGTGCCACGTCTTCGTCTTCATCATCACAAACCTGCAAAATTAGCTACGATTTTGCTACATTTTAGCTACGATTTTGCTACGACTTCGTTCATAGCAAAAAAACCTGCAAAATGAAAAATCAAGCAATTGAAGGTTTAAACAAAGCAAAATCACCCAGATCCACTAATTCAAACCCTAGGAATCCAAACCCATCATTATTTTTGGCTAAAAGCAACTATAGAGGGAGATTCGAAGAACTCCTTCTTCGTGCCCTAGCCATTCCAACTTTCGGTCCCTTCATGGGAGCTTGAAAAAAACGCATCAAAACAATCTTAACAAGGTATATGAATATGAACATGTATCAAATATAGCTTAATACATCATAAAATAAGAGATTCGAAAGTGGATAAGTGTTAGAAACGGCCATGAAGAATAGGTCATGTTTCACGTGGTTTCAACCTTCAAGAATGATTGGGATAGCCTCCTGGGATCTCCTTGATGATGTTTGAACGTATGGAATTGGTTGGAATTTGTTGAGATTGATTTTTCAACTTGCCCTAATTTTTTCACCTTATGGAATTTTTTCTTTAGGGTTCTTGTGCAAGAAATTTTGTCCCTTGACCTTGTGCATGTGATGAATATATTTAGAGGATGATTTTAGGTCAGAAATTTGGGCTTGGTGAAGAATATTTGATTTGCTATTCAAGTGTGATTCAAATCTTTCTATTTTGGCATATTTGGTCATCACAACTTTCATCTCTTGCCTTTCACGAATTTGGATCAAACATTATGACAATAAACCTCAAAATTTGATCCCAAAATAATCCATAGATCAAATATTTGATTTTTCAATATATATTTTAATTAAAATTGAATTTAAATGAATTAAATCCAATAAAATATAAAATAAACAAATAAAATCAAAATATATGACTTATAGGTCGTGGATCATCTTAGAATTAAGTTTGGATTGTGAAAACATAGGCCCATTTGGCAAAAACTCAAGTTTGGTCATTGTTTGCTTTATACAGCTCCTCAAATTTGCTCAACTTTAACAATGCATAACTTCCTCAATTCTTATCATATGAATGTGCTCTTGGACTTTTTAGAAAGCTTAAAGTGTCCTTTAATCACTCCTTTTGGTTCCATGTCCATTTGATCTTCCATGTTCAAGTTATGAGCTTTTGAAAAAGTTGACTTTTTGTTGACTTTTTAGAGGACCTGTAATGTCTTGGCCCATATCTCTCAAATGAAGCATTTCTGGCATTGCCTTGTGAGACACAGAGTTACAAAGAATTTAATTTCCTTCAAAATGAGCTTTGAATGGGAAATTTCTGATGAAGTATGTGAAATTTAGAGCTGGTCAAAGTACGGTTGACTTTCTTCTTAAGAAACCCTAATTTAGCAACTTTTGCCTTGTGATGAATTTGAGGTTTTCTTGATGAATCATGATCAAACCTTGATAAAATGATGAATCTTACTTCATAATCTTGATGTTGACCAACAAATCTTGAAGTTTGATTGTATGTTGACCGCAATTGACTTTTTACCCAAGTTAACTGATTATTGATCATCTGAGCATCTGACTGACCAAACTTGTAGGGTAAGCCTTGAAACTTAACATGAGGATCCTTTGAAGTATATGTGATATCCTGAAGTCCACTTGAGGCTTTGGAAGTCCAATTTACCTTGGGAAACTCAAAGCCCTAATTTGAGGTCTATTGCTTAGGAGGAAGCTTTGTCTGATGAACCTTGAATCCTTTTGAGCAATTGAGAATCTTATGACCATTAGGAGACCTCTTGAGACATATTGTCTTGAATATGTGAGGTAAAATTTGGGGGTACAACAATGTACATGTTCCAATGATGGTAGTATTTACATTAAGCTAAATGTTCTGCATTACGTGAAGTTATTTTTATAACTAATAATAATACAAGGTCTTAAAGGTGAATTTTGCTAATCTAATTGTGCTTTGCATGATTTCAATGAGGTTCAGAGGATATTGAGTAAGACCAACGAAAAGGTTTAGAGGCTTACTCTCTTAAAAAATTGTTTGATCGTTTGCATGAATACTTATATAACTAGACAATAACTTTTCATTTATGTATCAACAAACACTCTAGCTTCATCGTCATTCTCTTCAAAAAAAACTTAGGCGATTTTCATCAAAACTTGAACATCATCTCTTTTCAATGTCAACTCTTCCAACATCAACTTGAACATCATATTTTTTCAAAAAATTGTTTAAGCTTCGTCATCACGTTTGAGGTACGTAACTCACCACTGAATTGATCAACTCTCATAGAAATATTCATCTCTCACCACTATAATGTTGTTTGAACTATTGTTAGAAATGTGGTTACCACTGAAATGTTGTTTAAATGTTCATAGAACTCAAACAGTTATCATATATGTTTCATCATAACTTGTATTCCGATTGTGGTTTAGTTATTGTATTTCTTCTCTATGAGTCAGTGTATACCACAATGTAAAATATTTTATTACATATATATGTTTCATCATAACATGTTATAGTATGCCAAATTGTCATTAAAATCCATCTTGGTGATTAATGTCAAACTTTCTATTCATTTTTTATGTAACACACATGTTAGGAACTTAAATGTAATTATTGTTGTTTATATGTTCTAGTTAAACACAAAAGAAAAATATGAAATATTTAGTTTGGCTGTTATTTCAAAATGTTAATAACCATAATGTGAATCACAAAGAATATATTGGTTCAGGTTTAATTGGCAACATTTGTGCTTGTAGTTGAGATAGATATATATATATATATATATATATATATATATATATATATATATATATATATATATATATATATATATATATATATATATATATATATATATATATATATATATATATATATATATATATATATATATATATATATATATATATATATATATATTGCTATTTTTCTTTATTTATACAAACATGGGTGATTCGACAAGTACCTCTAGGGATGGCAAAATCATCCGTACCCGCAGATATTCGCGGATAAAATCCATCATGGATATGGGGTAGATAACTTAATGGATATCCACAGATAAAATCCGTTTGTTAATGGATATGAATACATGTTTAATGATATATGTACCGCGAATATCCATATCTGTTAATAAATTATAAAAATCATTTAAATATTATTAGTTTATTATACCTTTTTTTTTCATCTATAAAAAATTAGTCTTCTTATATTTCTTACTTTTTTGAAATTTTCTTTTAAGAAAACCTTTCACATTTCACTCAAATTCTATTAGCCATTTCATATTTAAACTATTCAATATTTCATAGCTCAGTTCAACAATTTCACTTTCCAACCAACTAGTGTCATCATTCCTCTATCAAACCAATGTCTTCTTCCTACTCCTCGGTTGTCCCCTGCTAAATTAAGAGCGAATTGTATGAATGTTATATGATAATAACTTTTTGTGTCTTTAAAAGAATTTTAAAATTAATTTTTTCAAAAATAATTTAAAAAATAAATAATTTTTTTTAAAAAATATTATCCACGAATATCTGTAAATATCCGCGGATACCGTTAAACCCGCAGATATGAGGCGGATATGGATATCATTTTTATTTAACGGGACTGATACAGAAATCATAGTATCTGTCTCCATGGATATCTATTTACATCCATAAGTACCTCTCATACAACCTCTGCTATAACCTATGATAATACAAAAAGTAAGAGAAAATATAAAGGTGCCACGGTGTGTACCAAGGTTAAAAAAACGAACGAAAACAATGTTCGCTCCTTGGTTAATTTTGATATGAGAACAAGAAAGGTTTATGGTGAAAATGATGATTATTTTAAGGGTAATATGGCATTACAAGGTTGAAGAAAAGTGAATATTTTCATAGATAATTGGAATGAGGTTGACAGTGATTTTAAAGATTGCATATGGACCGATATTACAGTATTTATTATGATTTTTTTATTTGTCTTACAAGTATATATGACCATTAATTTTTTTGGTTTAATACTGATATCTACTATATTAATTATGTAAATATAGGAAATTTTTATTGTTCCAGAGGAAAATATACTGAATAATAAATGGATTGTATATGTTGGTAAGCATTGGAGGGGCTTTAAGACACAACTCACATATGAATATATTAAAAAAATTAAAAGATAACATAGAGCCTCTATGCGTGAAGTATTCATTTACACATATGAAAGTTTGGGAGGATTTTGTAAAGTCTTGCACCCCTTCTGAACCCTTGGCTAAAAGCCAATAAGGAAAGAAAAATAGCATTAGATATATCTATTCATATAGATTGTCTCGTGGATAATATGATAAACTTGAACAGAGTATGATTAATAAAAAAAGAAAACAAATGGAACTAAGTTGGGAGATCCTTCTAGAAGTCTTGATCGTAGTCCATCCCATCTATCACGACATGAGAAATGGAAGAGGGTACATCAATGACCAGATGGCTCGTTCACATCTCAGGCTACACGCAGAGTGGATGAAAATATTGTAAGAAGATACTTTTTTCAACATTACTTATTTTAGTTCATTCAATTCTAGTTAATTCAGTGTGTTGTAGGATTTACTAGTTGAACAAGCCAAAATTGGAAACATTGTTTTACAAGTCTGTCATGACATCCTGGTAGAAGCAATTGGAGCCCGAAAAACATGTTGGGTGTGTTCACGGTCTTGGAAGAGGCATCGTCTTGAAGCTATATTTTGGAGCATCGCACCAAATTAATGGAGTAAAACATTAGAGATAAATTGAATAGATAGTTGATGAAAAAGATAGGAGAGGTATTAGGACAGGAGTGGGAGAAGTGGAATCAGGAAAAGTGAGAGGAATGAAAGAGGATGTTACATGAATAGTGGGAAAGGATGTTGTAGGAGGTGCGGAAGGAGCGAGAGAGGTTGGTTGTGGTTGAACGAGATAAGTGTACCCACAATGTGATTAAGGTATAAGTATAATTTAAAATATTTATGTTGTATGTTGTTGTTATTGTTTGTATATTTAATCTTTGTATTGTATTAGTTTATTTTTATGATGCAGAAATTGAAATCAATGGGTGTACTCAGCCACCCAGATCCAGATCAGTTGGAGATGCATGAGAAATTTGTTATGGGTGGTGCAAGCATGAAAGGTAGTTGTTCTGCCTCGATTCACAATATTGAGACCACACTACCTCAACTAAATAACATTTAGAGAATATCTAATATGATAGATGAGATTCCATATGTGTGCATGTTTAAATTAAAATATGAACCAACATAAGAATATATGATTCATAAGAGTTTTTTAGTGTAATTTTTAAAGGGAAATGGTTGGTTAGACATATCCGTAATACAAATATGGTGCTTGTAAGTATAATTCTTACGCTAATTTCAATTTATATTCATTATTCTCATACTTTAATAAATGTTTTGACATTTGCATTAACTTTTAAATAGGATCCTACATGAGATGTGTGTTGAAAGGAAATTGAAGAAGTATTATTTCATAGATCCGTTGAACATTTAATTTCAAAGTAACTCAACAACAGTATCATGATGCACTTACAAAACAAGTTGGTTAATGAGAATAAAGATTGTTACATGGCACCATTTATCCATAAGTAAGTATATACTTTAATTTATATTTTCATTTATAGTTCAATTTCATACACATTATTAATTATTCTAAAAGTTTATGTAGGGAACATTGGCAACTAATTATTTTACGTCCACAGAAAAATATTGTAATTATATTATACTGGTTACACTATCATATTGATGAAGATATGCACAAGATTTTTGAGCGGGTAAGTGGTATTATTTGTAGTACTAAAATGTTACCTTTAGTTATGAATAGTTTTTATTATTCATTTGAATAGTTTTTATTCATGTTTTATTTTTACCGACATGTAGAGCTATGGACGGATACACTTTTGTGAAGCGTAATCTACAAGGTAAAAATCTAAATTTTATAGAACCACGTGTAAGTATTACTTGTGCTTTTTGACATTATTTTATTTTTGCTAATGTATTACTTGTGCTTTGTGTATATTAATTAGTTACTATATGAAAATTATTTGTAGTCGCATAGACAACTCAACATATATGAATGTGGATATTATGTGATGAGACATATGTTTAATATTGTCTCTATAGACATTGTCAATTAAAGGACTAAGGTATTAACTATTCATGTATATTTTTTTAAAGTTAATGTTGTTTTTTTTAGCTTATCATAATTTAATTTTTGTTCAAATTATAGGGGTTTAGCGACGAAACACCATTCTCACAAGAAAAATATATGATATCCTATCAAGTTGGGCCAATGCCCTCCTATCTTATAATGAATCTCGTAAACACTAGTTTTTCTTGATTTACATATATACACTAGCATTGTATAAAAGTTTTGTCATTATAGGTGAAAATATGTATAAGTCCAAATATATATAGGTTCTCTTGGTAGAGGTTTTGTGTATCCCAAATGTCATTATAAGTATTGTAAGAATTGTACATTTGGTTTTGTAAACAATGTAATTAGACATTCATGTTATGTTATGTATAAAACATAAATGGTCTGATTCTGTCACACTATTATGTAGGTTCTTTGTATAAAATGTTTCAGGTTCAGTGAAAATGAAATTTACAAAAAAAATTGGTTATACCCCTTTGTTATTTACAAAATCTGTTGTAAATAGGTGCATATATTCTTTCGGTTATAAATAAAAACCGATAGGTATATGGCGCACTACATTGTTTTGAAAAAAAATAGTGTTGTTGGGGATCGAACCAATGACTTTTTCCCATATCTCATTGGTTATTCAAAATTGAGGGGTAAGGTGGAGGTTTTCATGATGCCATTTGTTTCCTCGCCTTTGTAACCGAGGTAATCTCTCATTCACATCCGAGATAAAATGAGTATATTTATAGTAGTGGAGGATTCAAATATTGCAAGCACTTAAAGATGAGAACAGGCAAGATAAGACTTAGTGATCAATGCAAACATCCTCTAATGATGATACTAAATGTGAATAAATCTCAAGTTTCATCTCTAAGAAGATTCAAGAAAGTGTTTATATGATTTGCTTACTTGAATAGTCTTGAAGCTTAAAAGTGTGAAAGAGAGGAAGTGTGAAAGAGAGTCATATCGTTTCTGAGTGAATCATGTTTTGTAAAAACACAAAGGGAATTTTCATAAATTTATATAACTAAATCACACACATACACACACACACACACGAGTTTTAAGCCTCTATTTCTTAAGAAAATATCCCTAAAAGTGTTTTGGATTTATGCCAGTTGAATCGGGAATTGTCAAAATAGTTTTGGACAACATTTTGTATTGTCTAATCGATCGACACACATACCTAATCGATTGGGTTAGTGCAAAAGTTGTCCTTAAAAATTCGTGACACCGTCTTAATGAAAGGAAACGTCAATGTATATTTTCTTTACTTTTAAACCATCATAATCATTTATTTTTATGGCATTCAATCGATTGGAGCAAGGTGCCAATCGATTGACACATTAAATTTGGTCCATCAAAATTTCCCCTTTTATATGCCAATCTCTAACTTATAAATAGAGGGTCTTCCCTTCACATTTTTAAAATCAGAAAACACGTGCTCCTATCTCACTCCTTACTTTCCATCTAAAAATTATTTCTTCACACTCTCTCACTTAAAATTAGTCGCAACACTTTCGAGAAAGTCCTTTTTATTTACTAAGGAATCTTGTATTTATTTTGGAAGGGGTATTATTGTAAATTAACCAATAAGTATTTTTATCTTGGTTAAATAATTTATTCATAAGGGAGTGTTTGTTTAGGCTCAAAGTTAAACCCTTTAAAAGTTTTAGTTTAAGGATTTGGGTTCTAAGTCACTATTTCAGTACATAAGTATAGTCTAGTTAAAAAATTTACATTAGTTTGAGATCATCCCAATTCAAAATCTTAATATGGTTCGTGATTTAATCCCAATTCAAAAGCTCTCCATGGTTTGAGATAAGTCTGGTTCAAAATCTCAACTTTGTTCATGGTCAACCTAGTCAAAACCTCGATACGGTTTGTGAGTTCATCACAGTCAAAAGCTCACTTTGGTTTGAGATAAGGCTGTAGAAAGTCTTAGTTTAGCTTGGATCCTAACTGATTCAAACTGTTGTTTGGAAAGAAGAATGACTTCTTTAATCCATCGCTTGGAAAGAAGACTACCCGCTTCTCTCAAGTGTTCGTTGTTTGGTTGGTAGTTTTTCTGAAATTTCATTTTTCTTTGGATAATGGGTTTCAAGAGTCCAACCTACTAAAATCTCTTAAGAATTACTAGATACCCCCAAGATCAAATATTAGGAAGAGGATTATGTCATCTCATTTTGACCAAAAAAACTGTATCGCATTCCCCTATATTTTTCAATAGACCACTTGTTTTCTTGAGCTCCTCCAAAAATAGATTATACTCGATAGTAAATACATTAATGCGATTCATAAGCGCACTTTCTCTTTTCAAAGATGTCTAAAAAGGAAGATGAATCCCTTTAGCATTTGTTAAATTAATTCTATCAAACAAAATTATTGGACTAATTAAGAAATTCTTTGTAAACATTTAATAAACACGTATCTTCCTTTTTTACCCATTAATTGAATTTCTTTAATTTTGCGTGAAAACTTAAAACAGTTGAGGATTGAAAACTCGAGAGTGGTCCCCATAGTCGAGACACGTTGATCTAACGGCTAATGGTGGCCCAGGGATAACGTGGGACCCACTCAACCATCTACGGCAATGATTATTTGGCAAATTTCATGTCTGTTCCAACAATAGCATCATCACCGTCAAATAAAATCAAAGTTCTATATAAACCTTTCATCAAACATTTCTTCTCAAACTCTCTCTCTCTATCTCTCTCACTCTAGAAAAACAAAACAGTTGTTTCTTTTTTCAAAATGGATCGGAACAATCTCTTCACTCTCGCATTCATCTGCATTATCGTCGCCGGCGTCGGAGGCCAGTCACCTTCCGCAGCCCCCACCACAACTCCAGCCGCAACAACTCCAGTTTCATCACCGGTATCCGCCCCTCCCAAACCAGCTTCACCAGCTCCCGTTGTTTCTCCCAAATCATCACCTCCAGCTTCATCCCCTAAAGCCGCTGCACCTGCTCCGGCAACCAAACCTCCAGCCTCATCTCCTCCACCAGCAGTAACACCAGTCAGCACACCACCTGCTCCAGTTCCGGTCAGCTCACCACCCACTCCTGCAGTGACACCCGTGGTGGCTCCAACCACACCTGCCGTTCCAGCTCCGGCACCTAGCAAGACAAAGAAAGGCAGTAAACACACTGCTCCAGCACCATCACCATCATTGTTGGGTCCACCTGCACCACCATCAGAAGCACCTGGACCAAGTGGCGATGCGTCTTCACCTGGACCCGCATCTACTTCAAACGATGAGGTTAGTTTCTCGTTCCCTTTTGTCTTTTTGTCTTATCTTTGTCGTTTATACATTTATCTCACGCGCTGCTTCTGTACAATATAAGCTTTCAGATCTGTGATTTCCTTCGCTTGTTAGAACCACATTTGTTACAGACATATACTTATTGTTCAGTTCTGTTGGGTACTTGGGTTCATGTGTTTTAACTAACCAAACTCAAAGACAAAACGGTAACTTGAACTCAAATCTAAGTATAAAATGTTCCACGCGCCACCGTTGGCGGTGGGTTTGGTAAGGGAAAATAAAAATAATATTTTTAATTTTAACATTTTATATTCTTGTTTGTATATGAGAGTTATATACTTTTTTTTCCATCTAGATCTAGAGTTAAATAAAAGAAAGACATAAAGATAAAGTATGATGTATTAGGCTTTTATTTAAAAGTTATATTCATAGTTTTGCATTCACGTAAAGCGAAGTAAGAATATTTAGATCATAATATTATAGATTTACTGTAATCGATATTATATTCGAATTTCTGAGTTTTATATTTTTTTTCTTCAGAGTGGAGCAGAAAGCATCAAGAGTTTGAAGATGCTTGGAGGCTTAGCTTTGAGCTGGATTGCGGTTGTTTTGATGTTCTAAAAATGATTTATTTGTTCTTACCACACTTTTGCATTATTTCTTTTTATCCTTTTTCTTATTTTTGACTCTCTTATGAGTATGTTTAATATTACATTTATTTACATTTGTTATGTTCAGACTCCTGATATTCTATTAATGCTATGGTTATTATTTTTTTGACAAGGATGTATTCAATTTGTTTCTATTGTTATAATTATTCTAATGCGAATTATTTGTTTCTTTTATTTCATAGTTTCGGTGATCCTCTTGTTTATGAGTTGGGTAGGAGTGATTTTTGTTTTCTAATGGGAAATTTTATCCTTACTCCAACACGTATCTCCCATCCCTACAATTTCTTTTGTTAAAATTTTAACTTTTCTCATCTGATTCTGAAGATTTTCGAGCCGGTGAGTGAGGTAAAATTTGTTATATACCGAGATTCTTCAACCTAAGTTTTCCGATCCATCGATATAATATTGGAAGTCTTCTAGTTACTTAATAAAAAAAGCTATTGGAAATTTTACTTTATCTTGTATACATTATAAAATCGAAAGTCTTAGAAGTAAGTTCTTTGACTTGATTTTGTAAATTATCCCTTCGAAGAACTTTGATAGAAGTTATCTGGTGAAATAAATTAACTATTAGTAACTTACCTCATAGTTATCTGAGGGGACAATAATTTTAACCATGGGATATATTTAATAATAGACATTTGGTTTGAATTTTATTTTAGGGTTATCCCTATTAGTGTGTTTTGTTTTTAATTCTTGTAAAATAATTTTTTTTAATCCCACCTTATCTTATTTAGATTATATAGATTATATGTCAATAAATTATGTCAGTAAATCTTATCTAGATTCTGTCAGTAAATCTCTCGAATGCCATATGTTCTCACAGATTCTCCATTTTTTTTTCTATTTATGTCTACGTGGAATACAAGCATTAACACATGACTTTTTTATTTTTTTTATTTGTTGTCGACTAGTTATACCATTTTAATTAACCCCTTGTAAAAATTAGGGTTACTTTTTACAATATGGTTAGTTTTCAATTACTGCGAAGAAGAAGACAAAGGCGACGACGCTCAAGCAAGGGAGGAAGGTAATGACACTCAGGCAAGGGATGAAGGCTATGTCGTTTGTGGTTGTGGACGAAAACGTTTTTGACAACATTGAAACCTAGATTGTTTGAGGTAAGTGATCCCTAACCTTCATCATCTTCCAATGTAATAATGATTTCGAACCTCCTTCTGTTAGTCTTAGTTTATGGTTTAGATCTGAAACTTTATTCATCGGATATGCATCATTTTAATGTTACTTTTCACCATAGGGGTGAATTATTTCATGGTAAGCCAAAACGAGATCATTTATAGAAGGGGGTTGATTCGAATGTGTCTGGGTTACACATTGAGAATTGGACAATGGGGAATGTTGACAAGTTGGTGAATAGGTGAGGGCATAAGAAAGGAAGTTATACGTTATGGACAAAAAAATTGGAAATTGATGATAGTTTTATTCAAATAAGAAAAGACGATGATGCATACGATTTTGCATCATATTGTTGAAAATATGATGATGCATAAGAATGGTTATTGATGGAGATATCTTTGTGGAACATGATGTTGAAAACATAGAACTTGGAGTAATGGAACCTAAGTGTGTTAATAGGGTGACTGATATGGAAGGGGTAGAAGATGAGGTGGTTGAAGATTTAGATGATAGAGCTACCGCTATTGTAGATCGATTTGAGGGAATTGATGTGACATTACCTATAAAGGAATAGGGATAGTTGTTGGACTTTTGGATGGGCCCAATAAGAAAAGTGATGAAGATGATTATTATAGTGATGACTTGGACTCCTCAGATCCAAATGATTCTTGTGATGATAAAAGGCACAAGTATGAGAGGTTTAGGAAATAACATCTCAACAAGGACTATAAATTTAAGTGGGTATGAAATTTAATTCTCTTGTTGACTTTAGGGAGGCAATTCGTGAGTGGTCAATGCTAAATGGAAGGGAAATTACATTTGTGAAAAATGTGAGTTATAGGGTAAGGGTAGAGTGCAATACTAAATATGGGTCTTTAGTCTTATGCTCTAAAGTGGGTCAAAAACACACTTTTGCTATAAAAACACTGGTAGATACCCACACTTGTGCTAGGGTTTTGAATAATAGATCTGTAAGCTCAAAGTGGGTGGCCTAGTATGTGGTCAAGAGAATGCAAACATGTGAAACAATAAGAATTAGAGATATCATGCAAGACATTAGACACAATTTTTTATTGGTATTATTGTTACAAGAGAATTGAAGACTAAGTTGATAGCAAAGAAGATTATTGAAGGTGATGCCGATAAGCAGTATGCAGCTCTATGGAGGTATGCAGTTGAGCTAAGAAGGGTTAATACTAGTAATACTGTGAAGATAAATGTTGAAAGACCATGTCCATCCATACAACCTAGGTTTGGCTCATTTTATTTTTATTTTGATGGTTGTAAGAAAGGTTTTATAAATGGATGTAGACCATTTATTGGGGTTGATGGTTGTGACCTGAAAACTAAATATGGTGGGAAACTACTAACTGCAGTGGGTAGGGATCCCAATGATCAATACTTCCCTTTGGTATTTGGTGTGGTTGAAACTGAAACAAAGGAGAGTTGGAGATGGTTCATACAACTATTGATGGAAGATATTGAATAAGAAATCAATTATGTGTTTATTTATTATCAACAAAAGGTCTGACATTAACATCAATTATTATATTCATTGCATCAAATATATATGTTGGTTCTTTACTTATTGATGCATTTTCTTATATTTTGTTTCAGGGACTAGTGGTTGTGTTTGACATATTTGAGCATAGATTGTGTCTCAGACACTTGTATGCAAATTTCAAGAAAAAGCTTGGTGGTGGGACCCTTATAAGGGATTTTATGATGGGAGCTCCTAAGGCCACATATTATCAAGTGCACCAAATGTGATAATTTTGGCCTATAAGTGCACCAAATGTGATAAGTTTGGCCATAATACATTGACATGTAAGAGCTTGAGACAAGACCCTAATGCACTAAAAAGAAAGATAATATATGTTTATTTATTGATATGCATTTTATGTGAATTGTTTGAGGAAATATCCTAAAATTTGTCCTGAATGGATGATACCAGCGGTTTTCAGCCATTCAAGGTATATAGTTGGAATTTTGTTTTTGGCTAAATGTGTGAACATGTGTTTGTATGTTGAGTGTGTAGAGAAAACCTAAAGTTGAGAAAAAGACATTTGATATGGATGCCACTAAGAAAAAAACAATTGATGTATAAGCTACTGCTATGGCAATTCATGTAGAGAGGTCACTGATATGTCAACTGATGTAGAGGCCACTACTATGCCACCTGAAAATAGTCCAATTGTGCATACTCAAGTACCAGTTATTATGACTACTATAGAGTCATCACAAGTACAAACATTTATCCCAATTGTGCAAAGTCAAACTGAATCTTGTGTTGTAGACAAGTCAGACACAAGCAAAAAAAGAAAGTAAAAATACCAGTCATTAAAAGAAGAAATAGTGAAAGATTAAAGTTGAGATGGTTTAAAAAGCCAATTATAGGTCCATGAACATCTAGTGACCAACAAATTACAATACCAGAACCTGAAGAAAGATCAAGTGCACAAGATTCTAAGCTTGGAGTGTCAACTAGGTATTTGAAGTCTTGGAAGAAGAAGAAATGATATATTAAGTTGTTGTTATTGAATTATGTTTTACTTTTGTCCTAGTAATACTTGTAACAAACTTATGCACCATATGCGCTTAATGTTTCATATAGTGCTTGTTACAAAGTTAAACTATCATTTTGTGCTTGTGTTAAAGCTATGTTTAATTGTGCTTGTACTGATGTATCAGACCTATGTACTAAATGTGCTTTTTGTTAATCAATGAATGTTGTTTAATTTTGTTAACTATGCTCTTAATGTTTCATTTTTATGCTTTATTGTCGGACCTATGCACTAAATGTGCTTTTTGTCAATGAATGATGAACATTTTGTATCAGTCCAACATAATGTAACCACATATTTATAGCACATGTTTATACCTCTGCAACAAAAACATTTTGATTGAAACATAAAAACCTTTCCATTGATATAAAATGATGATACATCAACTATTATAATAACCTTCCATTACATTAACTTAACACTATTGAAATCATAACAACGTATTAATTCAAACTTATAAAGCTTTCCATTACATAAACGTAAACACTATTGAAAACAATATCCATGAAAAAGAATGTGCAAGCAACAACAAATAGTTTCTTTTCTTCTGCATTACAAGATTTTTCTTCAATTTTTCAATCTTCTTTGGACTGCCTTCTACACTCCAATTCTTGGCAACTTCATATACAATCTCCTTAACAATGTCCTTCGCAATTTCCTTCATATAGACCTTTGTCATTTCACATTCACATCGTCTTGAGGGAATCAATTCATTCCTTTGAACCTCACACACCTCATCATCCCACAAGAACAATCTACAACTATTTTGAAAATATGATTAACACATATATAAGAGTTATTGAAAATAGAAATACGATTACAAACATGAACAAACACTCGCCAATGGATTTCTACATTTCCAGAATTTTTTATTTGAGTTATCAATGGTGTTTGATACCCACATCTTCATTGCTTCGTAACAATCACATGTTGGCAAGCCCCATCCAAAATTGTTACCAACGGATGATGCTTTGCTACCACCCATGATTGAAACAATGAGCACTAGCAATTTTTCATTGGTCTGGTGGATGAAGAGAGAAAGGGGGAACGAACCCTAGAATCACAAAACAAGAAGAAGATGGATTTATGCCATGTTGTCACTACAAATGTTAGCTACAACGTAAAATATTATAACAAAATCCACGTTGGAAAAAATAAGGAATCTATGAGGACGTGTGGCATTTGGGGGGGGGGGGGGGAGTTACTGACGCAATCTAGATAACATAAGGGGGGATTTAAAAAAATCTTTTACAGGGGTTTAAAATAAAACTCGTTAATGTTACACGGGGGTTTATATATTTAACCACCCTATTTTTTATAAATTTTATAAATGTGTTTTTGTTTTTCTTCCCAATGATGCAAACTCGGGGACATGACGATCATATATAGTATATGTAGGTGTAGGACGGGGCGCTCGAGAGGCGATGGTTGGCGAGGATGAGCATATAGTTGTATAGTGTTATATTTATGATCTCCTAAACCATGATTCCCTCGCCCAAGAGTCGCGTTGCCTGGGAGACATGCTCAGAGGTAACCCTGGCGTATGAGCCAAGAAAGGAGGAGTCTCCGCTGACTCATGAAATATATGTGATCAATAACTTCCCCGGAGAAGGGGGAGTGGTTGACACCACTAAGTGTGATTCAAACCCTATGTCCTATAAACCTCTTTAAATATCTATCCCCACAAGGGAGAAAGGACAGACCCAAGTGATACATATTCTCCACACCCTATAGAGCACGACATTCATCTCTGTCTTACCACATGCTTTCCACCAAGAATCATCAAACATTAGCAGATCCTTTCACCTCACATGAGTAGGTCTCCTAAACTACCTCAAAACATTATCGTACAGTGCTTTTAGCTGTTGTGGACAATCCCTAACCACAAAATCGTGATATAAACATAGTAAGGCCTTTGAGTCCCCCTGCCCTTGTAGGGGAAACATGCCCACCTTTACTTTTTGACTAGTACATTGACGCCCACCTTGGGGCCCCAGTTAAATAACCTAAGCCACATTTTTCTATCACCATCACCCTTCCCGCTGTTACCCTTGATTCCTACGTTAGCCGCCTTCAGCCATGGTTAATAGGAGAGCTCCATCCACTACACTAGAGGGAACCAGTAGTAGCGGTGATGCTTACGCCTTGGCAGAGATGTGTGCCTCCATGGATAAGCTATGTTGCCATAACGTAACAATGGAAGAGGACGTCCATAACATTAGACAACACCAACAAGAGTCCAACCCCGTAGAGGAAATGAAATTTTTTGACCCTTAACAAATTTCATATGAGATATGGGGGGCTCCTGTCCCAGAGGGTTTCAAACCCCCCTCCTTGGTCAAGTTTGATGGGGGAAATGATCCCTAAGAGCATGTTGCCTCTATCAATGTGTAGATAGTTATTATACAATCCCCCGACTCTAAAAATGCAAGTTGTTTTCTAGCATTTTCATATATGTCTCCCTCAAAGTGTACATGCTTTTAACCCGTGATTCTATCAACAGTTACGAGGAATTAGTTAGGAAACAGATACATCAATTTACCGCCAGCCATTTTAGGAAGATGTCCACTACCGTTCTGTGTAAATATATGTCAGGTTCTATCAGAGTTGTTGAGGGACTATCTCGTCCATTTTAAAGACGTCACCTTCAAGGTCATCCCACCAAACAAAGAAATTTTCGTGGGGACGTTCCAAAATAGACTTAAGGCATGAAACTTTTACGAATAGCTCGCCCAAAAACCAGTGTTGTCATTGGCAGAAGTAGTCACTAGAGTTGGGTGTTACATAAAGGGTGAGGAAAGCAACTCAGAAAAGAAGGCCCACGACGTCAAAGAGCTTGTTTCTAGTTTAGAATGCTCACATCACTAGAGGAAGAGCAATTATACCTCACCCATAAAGGACAAATCATCGTTCAAAATGGTAGGTAAAGAAGAAAAGAGCTTCATGCCTTTGAACACTCGCCCTAAGTAGATCTAGTGTGATATACTTCAGTTGCAAAACATCCCTACGCCGCCTGCCCCCAACGCGAATGTGATTGGTTCTGAACCTAGAAGATGGTGCAAGTTACACAAGGTAAATGAACATCACACTTAGGACTGCTATCAACTAAATAAGGAAATTAAAAGACTAAAACAGGACAAACACCTTCAAAAATATGAGAATGCCGATTACTCCCATTCATCAAGAAAACCTGGCTTACATAGATAGGATGATGCCAAGATTCCCAAACCTAACAAAGCTAAAGAGTCGCAGCATGAAGAGGACAAAAAATCCATATGTCACATGCTCATCACTATAGCAAGCTTATTTGCTGGAGGTGGGGAAACCAGTTCCGCTAGAAAAAGATACGCTCTCCAAATCCTGAGTATCAAAGACCTTCTAGAAGTTAATATTAAGGGTGAGCTCTAATCAACAGAAGCCACAATCGTTCTCATAGAAAGATGCAACTAACATCCACCATTCCAGCGATGATCTCATGGTAATTATCGTCAAATACAAATACTGAGAGATTAAAATGTTTCTTGTCGACCGAGGGAGCTCTCCCGACATATGTATCAGAAGGCTTTCAAAAGACTTCACCTTGAGCCAGAGGATCTGAAGCTCTTCAGAGGATCATTGGTTGGGTTCTTATGAGAACATGTACAAGTAAAATGATATATCACCTTTAGGACCACCTTTAATTGAGTGTATAACAATAATATATTCGTCTCTAAGATGAACATCATAATACTTAAACCTAGACATGATAAGTAATCTGCAGCTAATTGGTAGCATATTCAATTTCTTAAATCTTCATTTTTTTCTCATACTAAAGAGATGCTTGTAATGACCTAGACTTAAATTTTTTTACAATTTTTTGCATGCAAGTTTATCACTATTTAAGAATCTCTCCCACAAAAATTGGAATTTTTTGACGTGGGATGAATTAAATATAATTTATTTAAGCACCAGTTTTCTATAAAACAAAAGTAAAGAAAACATTGTCCTATGGTTGAATTTTTAGCTAATATTTTGCATGGTTTTCTCACATAAATCATAGAATGGATATGCAATGTTTCGTAGCATATTGAGTAAATTTCAATTTATTTTGATTTTTTGACCGAAACATATAAATGAATTATTTTTACGAGAAAATAAATCAAAATAGAATGCTACAAAATTTTTTATTTCCTCTCTATTTTTTGTAATAGAAATTTGTGCAAAAGATTAGATAAAAAAGTGATATGTATGCCTATTATTCCTATTACTTTTGCATTCTGCACACTCGACACTAAAAAAATCACAGCATATTGAGGCATTGTTGTAATGCTAGAAAACTTTGTAATTCTTCTTTATTTGTTGTCATAGAAATTCATGGAAAAAATTATATCAAAATGGGATGTGTAGGCCTATGTTTATGTTGTTTCTATCTCGTGAAACAAAATCATTTATATGTGTTTCGGTTGAAAAATCAAAATAAATCGAGGCTTGCTAGAAATGTCACAAAACTTTGCAGATCATTTATGTGTTACGTGGGAAATTTCTGCAAAATATTAGCTCAAAATTTAATCATAGTTCAAAATTTTCATTGTTTCTATTTCATAGAAAATTGACGCTTAATAATTCATATTTAAATCACCCCCACATAAAAAAAAACTCCTTTTCCACAAAAATTATGGAAAAACAAATATAAGTCTAGGTCATTACAATAATCTCTTTGATATGAAAAAAAATTAATATTTAAGAGATTGAGTTTGCTACCAATTAGTTGCATATGAGCTATAGATTAGCTACTATTTTTGGATTTAAATATGATGTTCATATTAGCGAAAAATTTAAAGAAGGATTACAGTCATTATATACTTAATTAATATTAAAAATATAAAATGGTCAAAAAAATCCATATGGCATGCCATGTCAGCATATTTTCCATGCAGACATTGTCACGTGTATGACCAGTCACCAAAATCTTATGTGTCATGTCACGTCAACTTCCATTAAGGAAAGTTGACGGGAGAGACCAAAAGTATGGATGGAAAATATTTAAATGACTGTTATTTGAAGAATTTTTTAGGGGAAAATTGAATTATGATATATTTATAAGGACTATAAACATATTTAACCCAATAGAGAATAATATCCAAAATAATGTTATACATAGAATATTGTCACCCCAAAAGGGAAGACAACCGAGGCAACTACAAAAATCCAGAGAAAAACCATGTTACAAAGAGGGCACCAAGGTTCATATGAGCCACTAAGGAAGCTATTTATCATCCACTATACGACCATCTAATCACTTTGGATAGGTCCATCCAACTTAGGTCTAGGTTTGGATAAAATTAATCTACTTGTTCTTTCGCCCTCTCAAAGTACTAGTCACAAGGGGCCAGCGCTTCATCCTTGAGAGATGATATCTCTTCCTCAATATCTTTAATGGATTTGAGGGATTTTTCGAGGGATTTCTTCAAACATTTCCTCTCATTAGCACAAGCTCGTGCTTCCAAAGCCACCTTTTTTAGGAGGTTTTCAAATCATTTTGCTCATTCACCAAGGTTGACACCGCCCTCTAATGCTCTTGGAGACGCCTTGTGGCAAAAACGAGTTAGGATTTCAACTCACCAGTCGCTTGAAGGTGCTTCTCCCATTGGACTCTCTCTATAAAGAGATATATCAACATTTAATTTCTTAAAATCTTGTCAATCCATAATGAGACTTGTTGGCGAGTGTTTGATAATCATCGAGGAAATTCTCTATAAATGGGAGACAACACCCAATGAACTCAATAGTGTTAAAAGTAGAGTCGCTCCATAATGATGGACGAAAGGATTTTGTTGTTGGAACAGGCTCTTCACCTACCTCGCATTCCTCTGCGACTGTCTGGTTACTTCCCAAGGGCATCGAGGGACCTTCCTTTTGTCTTTGGTTTTTCGAGGGACGAGCATTACCCTCAAGGCAATCCTCGCCCTGCCTCTTTTTTTCAACCACCAACAAGTATCTCAAGAAATCCTGAGAGAAAATCGTTAGTTGATGTTTACCTTACATTTGAACCAATCATTCTTTCCTTTTGGCAAGTAGGATTCTAGAAATTTCCCCTAGAAAAAATACACAAAATTTGTAAAGTCATGAAGACATGAAAAATAAAGTAAGAAGATTCCCCTAAGGCCACAAAGCTTACCTTGGTACTCTTCTACCCATTGTCATCTCATTCGTCCAAGGTGATTAGAGTATGAGAGCTCATAAGCATGAAGCAAATCAACACCTCGATCTCCTTTTACTCAATGAGATAAAGGTGTTAAAGTTTATTCCTTTGATAAGCTAAGGATTCTTTGTTCGCGAAAGAGGAAATGATGGGTGTCTTTCGCCTCAGTGGTCACCACAGAAGAGCCATTTTCCCTCTAACTCTCACGAATATATCTTTCCAATCCACATAAGATGCCGCATAGGAATCCAACAAACCCTTACCCGAAAAATGGCGGAGAGGAACTTTATGCTATAAAAAAAATAAAAAAATTATCCTGATGGTGGGGAGGATGCCTAAGAGACGACAGACAATCACGAATGCTCTAATGATGATCTAGACATTGGTCGTGATTTGTGAAGGGGAGACATTAATAGTTACCATAAATTATGCTATAAATGGCATAAAAGGTATCAAGAACCCTAACTCATGAATTACATGGATGTGCAAGTAAAAATAAGGGGTGGATAAACCACCTAGAGTAACCATATTCGCTCTTTCTGTTTCTGAACACAACTCAAATATCACATTATCTTCATGTCCGGTACTTGATAATCTAATATTTCGACAAAAAATTATGATCATATTCAAGTAAGAATATAAAGATACAACATATTAAACATGGACGTGTTTGGAATTCTTCCTAGCTGTCAATTCTTGATAAAAATAGAAGAGGTTAGAAAAACGTAAGTAGGGCCTTCAGAGAACTTGGATCCCTAGAAGCTTAGTGCACCTCGTGAGTTTTTCCGCTCTTATACAAGTTTAAAGACCATAAAAGTGCCCTCGTGTCTATGAAACTCCTATATTGAACAATGGAAATTCTAAAACAAGAGGGGGAGGGAAATGTTTTTTATGAAAAACAAACTAAGGCCCTTTATTTGGAAAAACTAAGAACACAAGCAACATACTTTCCTGGTAGAGCAACAGTTGCAAAAAGTAGAAATGGTTTCACATGCCATGGACGCGTAAAGGAAAATCTGGACTGAGTTTTCCTAGTAAAACCATCATGAGCAGCATTAAGTGACACACACGTTTTTTCCCATTAAATGATTGTTTCCATAACAAACTAATATTTTGACATCTCTAAAATTAATTGACTGATAACATAACACTCATGTGACAACTAAAGGTGTATCCAAAACCCCATTCTCATGATGCACTTACTCTTGAGAGACTCGTCCTTATCTAAGAGACTCGTCCTTAATTAAGGGGATTCTCTCCATTTATGGGACTCACTTTGATGGAAGGAAAAGGTTCAAAACAACGTGGAAGATAAGATTAATTACTTTGCCCTTTACATGTCGTCGTGCTTGAGGGACTGTGTAGTGATATATTTCTAAAAGAGTCCCATGAGGCGACACAATGAGCAATATTAGGTTGCCACCTAAGGGTATGTCGCCTAGGCATGATTCCCATTCACTAAATATTTGACGGGAAGTTGTTATAAATTTTAGGTTTGTAATATTTTTTAATTTATTATATTTTTATTTAAAATTATTCAATGAAATATCAAATAATTTAAATTTTTTTAATTTACAGAATTTGGTAGAGTTAAACTTCTATTATGAAATTCTCCTACACAAAAAAAAACATAAAATTGATATTTGACGGGAAACTGTTATAGATTTTAGGTTTGAAAAAATTATTCAATGATTTTATTCATGGTTGTAGTTTTAGACTCATCTGAATTCAATTGAGTTTTGGTAATTATTAGAATTGCATGAATGATACAGACATGATCCACGGGTAGACGTGAACGTATCTTATTACATATCAGCTGTAGACTGACCATTTTAATGTTAATATATTAAATCTATAAGATAACCGTTGTAGAATGATCATTTGAATTTTATTTTTCATACATTGAATTAAGTTTGATATATTTACTCATATGCTATTGTAGGAATGAAAAATTCTATCGGAATCGCATATTGTGTATTGAATGATATCACTATATATTTTTGATCACCATATGTAAGAAGTCTTAATGTTGTATTTGTAATTTATCCATATTATTGTTGTTGGATTTATTAACCTATTAAATTGGTTACTCTGGACAAAATTTAGACCCTGAAAAAAGGTGGTAGAATTGACAAGTGATGTTTCACAACATAACGTGTGAATATAGACAGGACCCGTGCGATAGCACGGGTATCCCACTAGTTTTTATGAAAAACAAACTAAGGCCCTTTATTTGGAAAAACTAAGAACACAAGCAACATACTTTCCTGGTAGCGCAACATTTGCAAAAAGTAGAAAAGGTTTCACATGCCATGGACGAATAAAGGAAAATCTGGACTGAGTTTTCCTAGTAAAACCATCATGAGCAGCATTAAGTGACACACACGTTTTCTCCCATTAAACGATTAAGTTTCCATAACAAACTAATAATTTTACGTCTCTGAAATTAATTGACTGATAACATAACACTCATATGACAACTAAAGGTGTATCCAAAGCCCCCTTCTCATGATGCACTTACTCTTGAGAGACTCGTCCTTATTTGAGAGACTCGTCCTTAATTAAGGGGATTCTCTATATTTATGGGACTCACTTTGATGGAAGGAAAAGGTTCAAAACAACGTGGAAGATAAGATTAATTACTTCGCCTTTTACATGTCTTCATGCTTGAGGGACTGTGTAGTGATATATTTCTAAAAGAGTCGCATGAGGCGACACGATGAGCAATATTAGGTTGTCACCTAAGGGTATGTAGCCTAGGCATGACTCCCATTCACTAAATGGATCTCCCTATCTGGAAAGTGTAAATGACGACGTGTGTGCAGTTCATAACAACATGTGAAAGTAATCATGCCCATGATTCTTTAAGAAGTTGACAATCAACAAGTTCTGTGATCAGGGTGGGACGATTGTTGTTTCTTACGAGCCTCAAGTTTAGTCTCATGGGCCTATATAAATACCTCAATCTTAATGTTGAGGATGATCAATCTCATATTTGCATAAAATACTCATAAAACATAGGTTCTCACCCTCGTAAGCTTACTCTAACTCCACAGAAATACTAAAGCATCTGACAATCCTAACCAGTTAAGGGTTTGTACGCATTTATACTTTTTTTAGCAAATATAAAACTTAATGTATATCTTATCATTTTTGCTATCAAGTGTTATATATATATATATATATATATATATATATATATATATATATATATATATATATATACATATATATATATACATATATATATATACATATATATATATATACATATATATATATATATATATATACATATATATATATATATACATATATATATATATATATATATATATATATATATATATATATATATATATATATATATATATATATATATATATATATATATGATTGGGGATATTCTTACTCCAGGAGTAAGTTTTAAATCTTACTCCACATCTTGACCATTGATTCATTTTTAATCCATGATTATAATAATTAGCCAGTATTTAAATATGGAGAGAGAAACAATTAATCACATGTTGATTAATTAGTAATTATTATAACCATTGATTACAAATGAATCAATGATCAAGATGTGGAGTAAGATTTAGAAACTTACTCGGGGAGTAAGAATATTCCCAATCATATATCCCCAATTATATATATATATATATATATATATATATATATATATATATATATATATATATATATATATATATATATATATATATATATATATATATATATATATATATATAACACTTGATAGCAAAAATGATAAGATATACGTTAAGTTTTATATTTGCTAAAAAAAAGTATAAATGCGTACAAACCCTTAACTGGTAAGGATTGTCATATGCTTTAGTATTTCTGTGGAGTTAGAGTAAGCTTACGAGGGTGAGAACCTATGTTTTATGAGTGTTTTATGCAAATTTACGGTTTATTTTCAGCCATTGATTAAAAATGTTTTAAGGGTGAGGATGTGGAGTAAGTTTTATAAACTTACTCCCGGAATAAGAATATCCCATATATATATATATATATATATATATATATATA
The DNA here is from genome assembly GCA_963966055.1 of Lathyrus aphaca. Taxonomy (NCBI): domain Eukaryota; kingdom Viridiplantae; phylum Streptophyta; class Magnoliopsida; order Fabales; family Fabaceae; genus Lathyrus; species Lathyrus aphaca. Next base: position 457,913,590 of record OZ014522.1, on the reverse strand, counting down.
TATATATATATATATATATATATATATATATATATATATATATATATATATATATGGTTTTATAAACTTACTCCAGGAGTAAGTTCTTAAATCTTACTTCACATCTTCATTCATTTTTAATTCATGGTTATAATGATTAGCCAGTAATTAAATATGGAAAGAGAAATAATTATCACATGTGAAGTAAGTTTTAATAACTTATTCCTAAAATAAGAATATATATATATATATATATATATATATATATATATATATATATATATATATATATATATATATATATATATATATATATATATATATATATATATATATATCGTGTAGGCTGTAGTGGTGTAAAATTGTTGGTTCTTTCAAGATTTATTGAGATTTGTCGTTTTTAATGTGTTTGGGTTGCCTCGGCCGCATCGGTGAGTTTGTTCAATTTCATGACCTCGTCATCGTCATGTTGAGGGTTTTTTATTTTGATCTAGTTTGGATTTCTCGATTATGATTCGTTGCGATTTAGGAGGTCTGTGTTGGCAGTAGATTCACTCAATGATAAAATCAAAGCTAACCAAACAATATATATATATATATATATATATATATATATATATATATATATATATATATATATATATATATATATATATATATATTTTGCCTTTCATTCATTTAATTGTTATAATAATTCATTTTAACAGTATAAAATATTTATAATGTTTGATTAAAAATATTTTTTTTAATTATTTGAAATATTTTTTAATGTAAAAAGTTGTATGAACCGAGTCCATTTCATATTGAAATTGCAACTTGTATTTGATGTTTTTAATTGTTCAGTCTTAGCACTTGTTATGTGCCTAGCTTGTAACATGTGAGAAGAAAACAGAATAATGAAGTAGATTGATGATATCTTTGGTCACATCCCAAAGGCAAAAGGTAGCAAGTATGAACAATTCTCGGTAAACAAAACAGGTTAAGTGAAAGGTAAAAAATACAATATATGGAAGAAACTGTATTTCAACCTTGTGATGCCACCCTATGATTCCCCTGTATTACAATATTCACAACCAAAATTCCTTTACAGATGATGGAATATCTAGAGTTTTTTATGTACCTTTGTCAGGGTTCAATGATCACTGTATATTGTGGACATTCTGATTTCTTTCTAATAAAAAACTTGAGCAGCTCAGTGACTAAGGTTTGTGTAAACTGCTTTTGATAGCAACTGAGACAAACGAAGCATAATATGAAGCAGCAGTATCATAAACTTAGCTCATAATGGCTGGAGTTCTTGCTCAGAAACAGCCACATCAACAGGCTTGTATGAATGCTCACTTTGCTGTCTTTTTTTCCAAATTAAGAATATTCCATATGTTGATAATCCTAGAAGCAAAGTAAGCAGAATAACTAAACCCACAACCATGGAATATCGCTGCCACCAATTCCTGAATAGTTTCAGAAAAAAGCATGTTAATATCTCAAGTGGTTGTAGGCATGTTGAATTCAATAATGATAAATTTTGGGATAGACACTGCTCGCCATAGGCATTTGATTCAATATTAACTTACTCTAAACTTGTGAAAAGTCAGTTAAAATATTCTCTTTAAACAATGCTTTTTCTCATCCAACCTAATTGTATGCCACTATGCTACCTAAGAATTTCTATTCTAAATAATACACTCCCATACACTACTTCTATGAGATTGTATAAGGCTCAACCACAATTTTAAGAGGAAGTAATAATTTTCTAAATTTAAAGCATTTTTCCATTCAAGAAAGAACTTACCTTTTTGATAGAGGTTCAACATTCCAATCAATCAACTTATAACTTCCAAAGGTATTGGGAAGTTCCATGTGGTGTTCAAGCCGTCCAATTATAACCTGCACATAGAAATCAGTCATATGGGAAGTCTCCAAACAAATGCAGATGCACAAATATCAACTTACCATTACAGTGGTGTTAGAAAAGTAATCAGCATGTGGCCTCGGGGTTATGGCCCATCTAGTGAGGGAATCATTTCCAAAAGAGGTAAGACTCAGTAACTGGATCTGTGGACATCCACCAAAGTGTCATTACCAATTTATCAAAGAATATAACCATAAAACATATCACATGGAAAAAATACAGAAAATGCATGGTTTATATAGGCATTTTGGAAAGTTTGCATCACGACTTGGAACTTTAAACTTAGGAACGTCTACCACAATATGAAACCTCCAAACCACCCAATTAACAACCTAAATACATGCATATAGTTAATCAAACATGAAGATGTAATTATACTATAAAATGTTTGCAACATAGTAACTATTTTCTAACCTGGGAAGTATTAACATCTAACTCATGAGCAATTAGTCCAGCTAATTCAGTAAGGTGAGGCTTCATATCCCCGTAGCTGATGTTAAATGAAAGTGCTATTGTTATTTGTGCAATTTGGAATGTACCTGTGCATTAAATTGATTAAATCATGTCAGTCAGCAATAAACATATACACTGAAAGAGATTCCACTAGTTTCAGAGACAGATAAAAAGCATGATGAACTATCTTTCTGAGACATACAACACCCCTGAGACACATTAAGAGATTGTGTCTCCAAATACACTTCTAAATAGATGACAAGAAGCTTATGATACCTGCAGGTATCCCATGTTGTGAAACAGATGGAGCAACTGAGGGGCCCAGTGATTTGGTAGAATTTATTGCTTCTGTATTTGGAAGCATTGGTGGTGGGGTCATGGAAATCTGCAGTCTTTCCCATAACTCAGCACAGTTGGTTTTCCAAAAACCAATTTTTGTCTGCTCGCGGTCATACATAACAAGAGTGTTTCGGACAACAATACCTACGCAAAAGAAAAATGACATGGGAATAATCACCAAAGTATTGTAGAAACCTATCCCACACTATATAACACAAACTTAGAGAGGAACATTATTTCACATTAAGGCAAAACATGAAATGGCAGAAAATAACCAAAAGTAATGAAGTTACCTCCTAAAAGAGTTGTTGGATCCTTTCCATTTTGAAATATTCCCAGACAATATGCACCTCTTACTTTTGAATGCTTCACAAAAGATTTGCCCATGAAAAGTAGGGGTAATAAAATCAGTCAATTTTATTTCAAAAAATGATTGCACCAGCCTTTAACACAATTAAATATACAAATGATCTTGTATAACTACCCGGAACATGTAATTTTCAGGTGACAGTGAGTACTTGTGACCATTTCCAAACACCATGTCAACCACAGGAAAATTTTTAAAGAGTTGTGAGGCATCACTGAAATACAAGTAAACCCAAACTGTTAGTTAAACTGAAATAACAGAGTGATATGAATTCTTGATTTTACAGACATACATTCCAGCACCAGAAAAACATAAATCATGGTAATTTGGATCTGGACCACTGATTTGAGTGAAAGATTGAAGTTCCTTCACAATCTGCAAACAGATAAGTAAATCAAAGTCAGTAGCGGTGCTTGGCCTAAATGTTTGAGGGGGGATGGGTGCACGTACCAACTAATATTATAAAAGATTTAAAATAATATCAACTCAAATAAAAAATATTTGGACACAAAAAAAAAAACAATACACGCCATTTAATTATTTTAAAAATATACATTTCCTTTTTTCCTCTTCTTCTTCTACCTTTTTTCTTTTTTTACACGTGTGCCTAAATGGTATGCCTAAATCTGGTGACCACATAAGACTTCCTCAAAAATATGTTGATTTGAGGGGTGTTGTGGCATCTTCCGGCTTTAAGGAAGATCCATTGATCAGAATTATAAGTTCAATAAGATACAATTCTGTTGTTATCATTTTGAATTGAGATAAAAGAAAATAAACATTAAACGGCCACTATAAAAGCAAAGTCAAATACTTCAGATCTCGTGTTTTTGGGACCACAAGTAAAGACACCATTGACACAGTCCACCATTAACAGATTGGAGATTCCCCAAACTTTTAGAAGTCATGAGTGCCAAAGTAAATGTATAGGCACACGTTTATTTAAATGAAGAAAACCAACAATGATTCATGGATCATCTATGCAATCAAATGAAGTTTTTCAGAAAAGCTATGAACATCATAAAAAAACAAACACAAAGGTTGGCATTTGAAATTTGGCATAAAACCAACATCATATTAGAGAAACCAACCAAAAACTAACAAGATTTATATCCAGTCTTACATGCAAAGATTTAAATAGTATTGGGGAAAACTAAAAACAAATTCCTCAGAATACAAGTGAGTCAAATAAATCTCCAACAAATTCGTAAGGAATATCATATGGAAAATAACTAAATGTGTTGAAATCCTTCAATTCTACTTATAACTTGTCAGGGACAGAATTAGTTCATCAGCAATATCGTAAAAAGTTTCACCAAAAAAATAGCTTGCAGAAGTGGCTCCTCGCAAGTTTCAATTTATTCTAGCTCCATGCATGATAACACGAGACTCAAATTTTGACAATAATTTAAAGGTGTAAACAAAATGGCAGGCGAGAAATACTTATGGGAGTACTTACGGCTTCTTTAAATGCAAGAAATACTTCTTCTGGTAGGTATGCATAAGTTGTACCACTATCCAAGACTGTTCCATGTTTTCCATCAAAAACACTTGGGTGTAGAGGCAGTCGCTTCCCCGCAACATGTATCTCCTTCAAATCAATATTGTAATAGGGACTGTCGCCACCCCGAAACTAGAGTAAATGTGTGAGATTAATAAAATGCATTTGTTGTGAAAATGCATTACATCTCATATTCACAATATAAGAACTTGGAAATACACACCTGCGCACAGGATCAGAGTTTGCAAAGACCATGTCTGATGGGGGAGATATGCCACCAAGAACCATTGCACCCCCACCAACATCCATTCCACCATAGCACAGTGAGAATGAGTCACTCACAAAATTTTTGTCAACCAGCTGATCCATGATACTAAGATCTCCTCGGCCCAAACCCATAATTCCATCGGCATGCTGACTATAAAGATCGCCAGTCTCAACATTTTCACAGCCAAAAACAGCACGCTGCGGCGCAAGCTCACTCTGATTTCCAAAGGATATGACATCCTCTCCGAGGACACCGCTACTAGTACTCATTTCAGCATACTGTCTCTCATACACACATTGCTGTCTGTCATCGTCGCAGTTGCAATCCATTGAGCATTTGACTGGGTGGTAGGTGCTTGACGAGTCTGGCTGAAACTTTGGATCCTGTTTAATAAATAAAGCAGAAATAAATCCAATATACTTAAGCTAAATAGGACAATTAAATAAAACCAATCTTTTACATTTCTTCCACTGTGAAATTGATGGTATTGAGAGACACAAGGAAAAAATGAGTATTATACTGCATCAATAGGATCATAAACCAAATAGGTTATAGGAATATTTTCAAAACATTTAACTTAGCATATCATGTTCAATTATATCAGCTTTTATTAAGACTTCACTAGTCTTTTTATGAAAACATAAAACCTTCATTTATTCTGAAATTCTATTTGAAAGTCTATAATGGATGATGGCCTTCAATAAAGTCGATGGATCTAGGACTACAAGGTCTTGAAGAGCCAAAAACATCAAATTAAATTACTGTTTATTTAATAAGTTTAATGAATGAGTCCGACTATCCTATCATATTTTACTCTTCCATTTTACACCTTTCAATTTAGTTTTTTACTCTTACCAAGCACAATCCTGCCTAGGTTAGCTTTGCTATACATAGTCCCAAGCCCGGATAAAAGGAGGGTTGTGTTAGGCAATCGACAGCCAACCTAAAACTTTGTCGAATCTCTATGGCATGGATCAATCGATGTAGCCGGCCCCACTTAGTGGGATAAGGCTTAGTTGTTGTTGTTGTACTCTTAGTCTCTTACCAAGGACCCTCCGATCCTCCACGACATACCAAACTATCCTATTAACACCCAAGAGCCTAGCAATGCAACATGGTTTTAAAGAACAGTCCGCGACTGCGAAAACGGCCGCGACAAAACAGTTTTGGCAGGTGACGATACTGATACTGTTATCACCGTTTTTATGTTAAAGAACAAATTGCAGTCAATTCACACAGTGACGACCGCAATCAATGTCGCAAAAGCCTTGACCCGATCGCGGCCGTTTTTTAAAACTCTAAATGCAGGTATTTTCATAACCGCGAATAATATAATTCATGACATAACATTCCAACAACAATTATTTTGCAGAGTAATTTCCATTTGCAACTACACAGGTTACCAAGTTAAGGCAAGAAAGATCTATGTTCATCAGAAAAAGCAGCATTTAGAATCAACCTACGCACACACACATGAACCCCATACACGCGAAAAGACAGAAAAAAACACAATGAATCGTTACCTGATGTCTGCCACATTGTTCGCAGGTGGAGCACGGAACATATGTAACAGTACTCCCCGTGTCAACAATAAGAGCAAACATCTGCGGAGGAGTACCGATCCAAAGCCGCGTTGTGTAGTACCTACACAAATCAATAATAATTCAACAAAAGCAAATATCGATCTTAAAACGAATATGTTAGAAGAAGGAAATGCGTGCAATGATGATGAAAGAAGTTTACCCGTTGATGAGGAGATCGTCGTGGAGTCTCATGCGAGCGTTAGGGTGGCGTTTGGATTCCGATCCGTGGAGCTGGCGACGAGGATCAAGCGGTGACGTGGATGAATTGGGAGAAGTGAGGAATAGTGGAAGAACCATGGCGGGACGAGAGTCATGTTGGTGGCTACGGAGGAATTCGGCGTCGCCGGCGATGGTCGAAGGAACGAGATGCAGAGTGTGTAGGAATAGGATGACGAGAGTAAATGTGCGTGCCATGAGTTGGTGACTCGGGGAACAATTCTGGATCCGAGTTATGATTCCTAACTTGAATACGGATCGGAACAATACAGAAAGGGAAGGTAAGGAGGGAATTCGAGTAGGCGTCTTTTTGAAGGAAAGATAGTGACATGTGATTTCCGTTTTCTTTATTATTTGCTTTTCTTTGTTGACTTTTCTTTTTTTAGTTTTCTTCGTTAATTTTATTTTGGTTTAAATGCATTTTTTATATTTATAATTTATTTTTTTTAAACAATTGATCCTCTTTAAAAAAAATTCAACTTTTAGGTCTTTTATTATGATTTTTTTTTGGGATGATTTTGATCTCCTCTTTAATTTTGGATATGTGGCATTGATGTGGAATGTTATATGGTGTTCATAGTTGGAAATAAATTATCATGTCATTAATTAAAACATATTTAATAAATTTTTAATATTAAAAAATAATTTTAATTAAAAAGAATTATAAGAAATAAATTTATAAATATGTATGTGTTATCATGTTCTTCCCTAAATCGTTTATGAGAACTCTAGATTTCATATTCTTCGTCAATTTGTTTGTTTCAATCCTCAAGATTCAAGTCTCACGACCATGTCTGAGTATTCAGCTTCAAACAATCGCAGTGTTTCTCGCGTGAATCACGTTGAATGCAAGTATGGTATTCTCTCTCCATTGATGACGGCTTGGACGGAGGCAAAACCCAGATTGACGGTTTTTTTGGTTGTGCGATGTACAAGGTTAGCCGTAAAAAAAAACAAGATTTCTTAAAAATCTATATTTTGTAATAACATGAATGGAATCCCTAATTTCTTCATCTTAATGTTCAGAATCAGGGATACAAGAGATGTTCGCACTTTGTCTGGTTTGATGAAGAAATGTCGCAACGAGTCAAGGAAGTTATATCTTCATTGCATCAAAAACTAAACCAAGAAAATGTTAAGTTGAATGAAATTGTGGTTATAGAAGATCAATTGAAGTTGGAGATCAAATTATTGAAGAAGATGAGCAAATTGATTATGGGAATGACATTAGTTGTTAATTGGGTTTGTGTTAACAAATGTATCAAATTAGTTTGTAATGTGTTATTTAGGTTTGTACTTTGTTATGGGCTGGTCTTTAGTGTTAGATCTGATTAGTGTTTGATTTGTAATGAAACTGTTAAGTTGATAGAATTGTAATGACATGTTGGTTTGTAATGAAATGGTTGAATTTATAGCATTTTATATAGCAGAACTGTATTTTCAACATTTTAATACATCATTTTAATGGTGCTTCAACATTTTCAACATTTTAATGTCTTTCATATAGCAGAACTGTATTTTCAACCTTTTAATATTGTAGACCTTCATTATGTTTGGTTGAATTAAGAGACTTGTAATGACAAAAAATGCATAAAAGTCAACATTATCTATATATCAGTTGTATCAGACCTGTAAGTGCTTCTTGACACAAAATGCATAGAATACATTTGTACCAGACATATAATGGTGCTTCTTGACATAAAATGCATATAATACATTTGTACCAGACCTGTCATATATAAGTTGTAACAGACATCACTACTAGAAATACACGAAATACCTGCGGAATTTCCTGCGAAAAAATATCCGCAGGTATTCCTGCGAATTTAGCTGTGAATTTTTATTGCAAAAACTTATTTCCTGCGAAAAATAATGTCGCAGCAAATTTCGCAGGAATTCCTGAGACCTTACATGCGATTTTTTATTTAAAAGTAATATTTTTATTTTCCTGCGAATTTACTACGACTTGGTTCTCAGGAATTAGCTCTCCATTGAAAACGTAAAATCTTCTGGAAATGTCACAGAAATTGTTGTGACTTTTGCTGCGATTTTTGCTACGATTTTTCAATACTAATTTTTTTTATTTAAAATTTTATAGTATTATTAATATTAATAAATAAAATTATAAAATATAATTGAAATATTGACTAAATGATATGTTTTTGAGATATTTTAATTTTATATTAAATCTTATTTTTCTTACTAAATTAATTGGATTTTTTATTATTTCTTAAAGAAAATTTATTTATTTAATAATTCTTTTATTATTGTGAAAATAAAAAAAAATGAAAATATAAGTTTTAAGAATGGTAGACAATGAGAGGAGTATTTTTGACATTATTAAAATATATAAGAGTATCAAATAGAAGAGCAGGATGGATGTCAGATAGATTTTTCATCGAAGAAATTCTAATATGTATTCAAAGTTGAATCCATTTAAAATTGAGTTCCATTTAATGATTGTCTTTTAAATTCAAAAAATAAATATATTTTCAATTAAAATAATATAATCATAAACGTCATATACGTGATACAAGAGTTGTTTGTTTTTTATCTGCATAAAAATCTAACAAATTTTATTTATTAATTTTGGGAAACAAATAATATATAAAATATAAAAAAATAATTATTTTACAATAATTTTTCACAATATATTTTTTAATAAATTTTTTATAAGTTTTTTTAAATTGGTTTTTATTTAATATCAAATTAAACTAATTTTATATAAATATAATATCATAATTCATATAAAAGTATGATTATTTATCATTTTATACATATATCAAGTAAATTCTAAAATCACATAATATATTATATTTTTTAAATATATTAATTTTGATTATAAAATAAGATATAATACTTTCCATTATAATTGTAACCATAAAAAAAATTACTCCATACAATTTAAAAGATTACCATGAAAAAAAACAGTAACCACATAGTCTATTTCAAAATATTTTTTAAATAAAAGATATTTTTAATTAAAAACTATTGTTTTTAAAATTAGAAAACATATGAAACCGAGAAAACCTAAACTTTTCCAGAAACTTTGTTTTTTTCTTCTCCATCGAATGATTCTTCTAGCCTCTAATGGCATTAGATCACTATGAATTCAAACTTCATTTTCTATAGATCCAGATCGTTGTTCCAGGTTCATCACTCATAATCTTCGAAATCGGTATTCTTCTTCAGTTCTATTTTTTCAATTTTTGATATTATATTTCGATTTTGTGTTCTTCCTTTGTTCCCTTTGATAATCAATGTTTATAGAATTTTCATTAAATGTATTTATTCCCTGTTAGAATTATACCAAAACCTATGGGAATTTCGTAGCTATCATGCAGTAGAAACATTAAAAGAAAGAAGAAAAATAGAGAAGAAAATTAGGTTCTTGAGAAAATTGGAAAAGATGAATGTTGTTGCCCACAAACCGTGGGACTTTCTTTCTCTTATTGCTACTCACTCTGCAACTGCAGAACTGTGAGTGAAATAATGTTGTGTTTTTTACAATGAGAGAAACTCTCTATTTATAGAATTAGGTTTGCTTGCATGTCAAGACAAAGCCCAAAATTATAAAAGCCCAAAATATCTATTTTGAATTAAATCTAATCTAGATCAAATCAAATATTTCCTTCTGTCGAGCAACCTGCTTCGACACAAGGAATTGCAATTTAACACACCACCTAATTCATTGTGTCTAAGCTATCTACGTTCATCATAGACCTTAACTTCTTGAATACTTTGACCGACACTCCTTTCGTCATGATATCTGGAATCTGATTCTCAGTTCTGCAGTGTTCCAAATTCATCTTCCTATCTGCTACCTGCTCTCGAAGATAATGGAACCTCATTTCGATGTGCTTGCTTCGACCATGTGCTATCGGATTCTTCGCCAGATTGATAGCTTACATGTTGTCGATCTTCATGGTAATTGTTCCATGATTCTTCGCTGTAATCTCTTTGACCATATTCACCATCCATGTTGCTTGACATGCACAAAGAGAATCCGTTATATACTCTGCTTCGCATGATGATAATGTCACTACTAGTTCCTTTCTCGAACTCCAAGCAACTTGTGCACCACCTAACATAAACACATATCCAACTGTAGATTTTCGATCCTCAGCATCACTACACCAACTGAAATCTGTGTATCCCACTAACTTGCATTCTTTTCCTTCATCACCTACTGGAAACAAAATTCCATAGTCGATAGTTCCTTTCAAATACCTTAATATCTTCTTCTCCGCTGCTAGGTATTATACCTTTGACTTCTGCATGAATCTACTCACCATACCAACACGGTATGTTAAGTCGATCCTTGTGTGACAAAGGTATCGAAGTGACCCAATAAGTCTTATGTATTGGGTTGAATCAACATCATCTTCTTCTGAATCCTTCTACAGTTGCAATCTGGGCTCAGGTGGAGTCAAAGTTGGGTATTTCACCTGCATATCTTCTTTGATGCATCATCAAACCTTTACCACTCTTGTAGAATTCGATGCCAAGGAAATATGAGAGATTTCCCAAGTTTGATATTTCAAACTCCTCACTTAGGTCATGTTTGAAATCTTCGATCTCCTTTTTGCAACTTCCTGTTATCAACAGGTCATCGACATAGAGACATATTATAAGCAATTCACCATTGCTTCTTCTTACATATACTCCATGCTCAGTTATGCACTTCACAAATTCCTTCTCCCTTAGAAAGTTGTCTATCTTATTATTCCAAGCTCTTGGAGCTTGCTTTAGTCCATACAAGGCTTTATGCAGCCTGTACACCTTTCTCTCTTCTCCTTGTTTCACAAACTCATCTGGTTGTGAAACATAAACTTCTTCGTCTAAGGGGTCATTTAGGAATGCACACTTCACATCCATCTGACACATAAGCCAGTTGTTCATGTTTGCTAGACCAACAACCAGCCTGATTGTTTCGATCCTAGCAATATGGGAAAATACTTCGTCGAAGTCGATTCCTTCCTTCTAAAGAAAACCTTTTGCCACAAGTCTCGCCTTATGTCGAGTTACTTCCCCTCTGGGATTCAGTTTCACCTTGTATACCCACTTCACATCAATTGCCTTCTTGCCTTGAGGCAATTTGACAAGTGACCAAGTGTTGTTGACTTCGATGGACTTTATCTCCTCATTCGTTGCTTTCACCCACTTTGAATCTTTCAATACCTCAGTTGCATTGACAGGTTCTACATCTGCATAGAAAGCATAATGTACCAACTCACCTTCTTCATCGACCACATCATTTGATGTAATCACACATTCTTGCAACCTTGCAGGCATGTGTCTTGTTCTTTGAGTTCTTCTTAGGTTTGTTTCACCTCTAACATCTTCTTGTCGAACATCTCTTTCGATTTCACTAGCTGGTTCTTCACATAAGATTTCAATTGAATCTTTCTTGACATTTTCAGTCCAATCCCATTCTTTAAGCTCATCTATGATCACGTCCATGTTGATCACAACCTGTTTGTTTACTAGGTCGAACAACTTGTAACATCTAGTCGAATGATATCCTATCAGAATCATTTGACTAGACATGTCATCAAGCTTCCTTCTCAACTGATCTGGCACATGCCTATGTGCTATAGATCCAAATACCTTCAGATGACTCAAGCTAGGCTTGACACCAGACCAACGCTCTTTTGGCGTAACTCCTTCTAGCTTATTCGTCAGACATTTGTTTAAAATATATGTTGCAATCAACACAACTTCTCCCCATAGTTCTTTGGATAAATGCTTGCCATTCAACATACTTCTTACCATGTTCATGATGGTTCGATTCTTCCTTTCTGCAATTCCATTCTGCTATGGAGTGTAGGGTGGCAACACCTCATGCATAATCCCTTCTTTTACATATAATGCATCGAAATATTTCGACACATACTCTCCACCACCACCAGTCCTCAACATCTTGAGCTTTCGACCACTTTGTCTTTCAACCATAGATTTAAACTTGGAAAATACACCAATCACTTCACTTTTCTTCTTGATCAGGTAAGTCCACAATTTTCGACTAAAATCATCTATGAAAGTGACAAAGTACCTGTTACCTCCAATCAAATCCACCTGGATATGACCATATACATCAGAGTATATGACTTCAAGAATTGCAAATTACTGACCTCTTCATGTCTGGTATATACAAAACGTTGGAAATTACTGACCTCTTTCTATCTTTTCTCTTAATCAGAACATCACCAATACCTGCAGCTACTAGAGTATTGTCATTTGCAAATTTCACTGTGTTCTTCATTGAGGGCTTCATGTTGACAAACCAATCTTTCCTACCATTCATTTGTGATGAGCATCCTGAGTCCAAGTACCACTGTTCTTGAAATCTCTCTTCATCTCTTGTTATGACCATCAACAACATCTCTTCTTCTTCATGTTTTGCCAGCTTAGCATCAGAATCTTGATTCTTTTGCTTTTCTGGACAACCACTAAAATAGTGACCATACTTCTGACAATTGAAACACTAAATGTGACTCTTGTCTGGCTTTCGACCACCACCTCTTCCTCTATTTGTAGCACCACCTCTTTGGTTGCCTTGGTTCCAGGGTTTTCTCTGATTCGACCAGTTTGCTTCTTGCTAATTTTGACTAGTCGAATTGTTATAGTCACCTCTGCCTTTATTGTCGAACACCTTTCTTATCTCTTATTGATTGAGCCTGCAGAGCCACATTACTCTTCGACTTCCCTGCTGCTTTTTCATCCATTATTTGTTCATGGGATTCAAGCGTCCCTTGAAGCTCTTCTTTAGTCACCTTCGACAAATCTTTTGATTCTTCTATGGCTACTACAATATGGTCGAACTTTGGAGCCAACGATCTCAAAATCTTTGAGACAACTGCTTTCGTCGTCAGCACTTCTCCACATGCTTTGATTTGATTCACAAGTTTTGTAACTCTTGTGAAGAAACCTGATATGATTTCATTGTCTTCTATATGAAGCAATTCATAAGTCCTTTTGTGAATTTGTAACCTCACCTCTTTCACCTTCTCTGCACCTCCAAACGATTTCTCAAGAATCTCTCATGCTTCTTTTGCAGACTCTACATCACTAACTTTTTCAAAGTTATACGGATCAACACATTGATAGATTATAAAGAGATATTTATAATTTTTCTTCTTCAATTCTTTGTACGCAACCTTTTCCTCTTCCGTTGTGTTCTCTGCAAGCGTTGTTACTCATTCTTTCACAAGATCCCATCAATCTTGATAACAGAAAACAACCTTGATCTGCTTGCACCAATTCTCATAGTTATCTTTATTGATAATCGGAAGACTTGTCGAAAAATGTCCATTCGGATGATTCAATTTCGTCGCGTTCTTGCCCTTGAATCTCTCTTGAGAAAATTGGAAAAGATGAATGTCGTTTCCCACAAACCGTGGAACTTTCTTTCTCTTATTACTACTCACTCTGCAACTGCAGAACTGTGAGTGAAATAATGTTGTGTTTTTTTACAATGAGGTAAACTCCCTATTTATAGAATTATGTTTGCTTGCATCTCAAGACAAAACCCAAAACTATAAAAGCCCAAAATATCTATTTTGAATTAAATCTAATCTAGATCAAATCAAATCTTTCCTTCTGTCGAGCAACCTGCTTCGACACAAGGAATTACAATTTAACATTCCCTATATTCTAATTGTTATTCTTGAATTGTTTATTTTGATACTGTTGTTGATGAGAATTATTGTTTTGGTTTTGGTTTGAGTTTTGCAATCAAGGTGTTTGTTAAAATGCCACAATGAGTTTACTTATGTTTATTTTGAGTATTATTGTTGTAACATGTTTGCAAAAAATTCTTGCTAACGCATCTTATATTTTTCATAGTTTTTCGTACACGCTGTGACTCCTAATATAAGGGAATAATTGCAGCAAGAATGAACATTAGAAGTTAACATAGTAGGTTTACCATTGATGCACCGCTGCATTCACTTCCCATAGCAGCTGGTGATTCTGATCTTATACATACTGGATCTGGAATCAGTTTGAGCTGATTCTGATTTTCTGGATACGGATTATCGTTTAACTACTGACTGATTTGTGATTTTGTTGATGCTTATGGATTAACATTTTCACTTTGAGCTTCAACAATCTGACACACTAAAAACATGCCAGCAGAAGTTGTAACTTGTCATCAGTCAGCACATGTTGCAACTTGTAGTTCCATCTTCACACAAAAGACTTTAGTGATGATTTTAAATTGCATGCATTTTGCATATTCATGGGTATGATTGTTGTGTAGGCCAAGTGAGAGTGGTTTTGGTATTGTAAATGTAAACATACCAACAAATAGAGCTGAGATTGGAGGTGACTTTGGAGGAGAAAAAGAAACTGGCGGTGGTCGTGAAGCTGGAACTGACTCGTGGAAGCAATACATGTGTCGTTTTACATGGTAAGTCTTAGCTAAATTTTATACTCCTCACTTCAATAGTCACTTCATGTATGTGATGTAATTATGTGACAATATCACAACTGTTTGATCTATTGATTGTTTGATAAATCTTTTGATTGCTTTTCTACTGTACTATAATTGTGTATCTCCAACGTTGTTGTTATTTTCCAAGCTACTGTACTAAAAATATTAACAATCTAAAGTTGATCAAAACAAAGAAAGTGGAATTGGTGTTAAAGGTAACTTCATTCCAAGCATCAAGTCACCATTCTCCAATAGTGTCAAATTCAAGTCAAATCCCATAACTCTCTTACTATTCGATCTCTTCAAAAGTGGAATTTTTGCAATAATTTGATTGATAGAAGAAAACCCTTCACTCATAGCAGCTCTATGTTTTCTCATGTGTCCTCCCAATGCTTGACCCAAAGAAAATCCCATACCACAAATAGAACATTCATGCAATTTATCTCAGAATTTTTATTTTTTCAGATACTTTATTTTTTTAATAACCTCTTCTAACAGGTTACAGATCGCAATTTAGTTCGGTTGTGTAGTTTACAACCTATGACAGTACTTATTTTAGTGTATTGTTCCTTCAATGAATAAACACTGAGATTGGTTGGACTTGGAGTTATCAATTTCATTTGTAGGAGATGAGATAGTAGACAGTTCTCTGTTGTTGTTTTATAGTAATTTGTTGAGCTTCTTCAGAAGGGAACGAGTGAGGATCGAGATTCGGCTATTGATTGTTTGAGGACAGCTCTTGCTCCTTGTGCACTTGATGCTTATTCGGTATCTGAATCTAGAAATTGATACTGCTCTCTTTTGTTTGGGTTCTAAGTGCTTCTTTCCCTAATATGACAAATGTTTCTATAATCGATTTATTAGCTCATTGCTACAGTTTTTAATGTTTCTAAGCTTTTTCATGTTCACCCTTGTAAATTGTTGATTGTATTTCTTTCTTTCCCCACCGAGGAGCTTTGTTTTGTACTTTAATTTTTTGGAAAGTTGCGCCAAGGAACTTCCTCTACACTTTCAAGAAAACATCCGAGTAAGTTTATGTGCTAATACTATCTTTATTATCTGACTAATGATATGACATGAGATTGAAAATTGAATTATTTGATCATGCTTTACTCTTGTTCTCAGATTTCTAAAAATGTATAAAGTTCAAGCAACAAAACAAGAATCATAGGGACAATTCATGATGACGGATAAATATGAAGATGAATGAATCACATGAACAATCAATGATCATAAATGAAGATGAAGATGAAAAAAGAGATAAAGATGAAAATGAAGACGATTGACAGAAATAGCAAGTATTATTTGAATTGAGTTTGAGATTTTTAGTAATGTTTGAGCGATCATCATTAACAGATTTTTAGTAATGTAACTTTAGAAATACTTGTTTATTGACTTAAGTAACATTTAACAATTTGGTTGTTTTAAAAATTTGAATGCGTTTAGTTTTGAACTGTCTTATTTAAATTAGATTTTTATTTTTATACTATTGTTACTTTGATTTTTAATATTAATTATAATATTTTAAAAATGAATTAGACACAATTAATAATTAAATTAAAAAAATTAGAAAGAAATTATCTGCGTATTTTCAATTTGATGTGACCTTTCCTGCGAAAAAATCTATTACCTGCGGATTTATCTGTTTTTCTTGCGACTTTATCTGCGACATTTTCCTGCGACTTTATCTGCTAAATTATTTACCCACGAAGGTTTTAGCTGGGAACAGAAAGTCGCAGGAAAAATCGTAGGTAACACGTTTCCTGCGAAAAGTATGTCAAAATTCGCAGGTAAATCTGCAGGAAAACAGAGTATTTATAATAGTTCATGCAATTGTTCTTCTTGACACAAAATGCATAAAATTCAACATTATCAATATTAACTCAACATTATCATTATCTATAAAATTCAGCATTATTTAAATTCAAAATACCATTACTCAAAATATCAGCATTCATATTACATTATGGATTCATAATTCAAAATGAGAGCAAATTCAAACATTTAAACCAAACACTAAATCCAAAAGACCCTGCATAGCTAATGACATTTACATTATAATACAAAATATAGACACCAAATTCAAAATGACATCATAGGTCATGACAGTAATATGTTTCCAAAATGATTCTAAATCTAGAAAATCCTAATCTTGGGTAGGTTGTGGAGCTTGAGAGCATGAACCAATCTCTTGAGTTGACTCATTTGCACCATTTGCAACCTTTTTTTGCTTCTTTCCCTTTGCACCTTTATTTTGCTTCTTTTCCTTGGCAGTTTTTTCCTTATCCTGAGGTTTCTGCTTTTTGTTCCCTCCCTTAGGCATGACCCTATCAATTGCTCTCTTCCCCTTGCATGTCCTCATGTTATGGCCCATGGATCCATATTTCTTACATGTGATAGTTTGAAGCTTCATTGGTAAGACATGTGGATTTTTGGGTTCAACTTTTATTTTATTTCTCATCTTTTTGGGGCGTCCAATTGCCTTTCTCATCACAGGGGGATTTATTACTAGTGCATCATTTACATGCCAGAGATAGGGTCCATTAGTTGGGAAGATGATGTGTGAGTAGGTCTTTTGAAAATTAGCTTTGTTGCACATATATAACACACAAATCAGAACTATAAAACAAAATATAACAAGGTAAAGGATACAAAGTAGCTTTCCATACCTATAATAATCAGAAGTAAATTCTTCTGGTTGTGTTTTGTTATGCCACATGCACGATATTACATGACTACAAGGGATACCAGTCAGGTTCCATTCCCTACAAGCATATGTTCCTTCCCTAAGGTTCAAACAATATGTTTATATACCATTAGTTAACCCAAATATTGCCATTTCATCATCACCATGCCAAGTCGGAGTCCCTCTTTTATCTAATCTCTTATTCTTCTCAAGTACTAGTTGAATTCTTGGGCAAAGATCACCAGCATATTTAACCATCAATTCCTTTTGCTGTATGATCCTCTTAGTCATGTAATGCTTAATCCCTTCTAAAAGGGTGACAATTGGTTTATCCCTATATTCTAGGATAGCCCTATTAAAAGCCTCACACATATTGTTAACCTGGAGGCCACATTTAGAATAAGTTTTAAAATGTGACCTGCTCCAATATTCAGTTGGTACCTGTTTCATGTCCTTCTAAGCAACTTCATTCAATCCTTTTATCATTAACATTACCTCTACCATCCTTGAATAGTGGTGGTCTTGAAGCACTCCACAATGCTTCCTTCATTTCCATCCCAAAATACTTTTTTTTCAATTGCCATAGAAATGCTTGACACATAGCCTTTGCTCCACATACTCGCTCAAACCTTGGATAGCTGAAATAGGACCCTGCAATTTACAATTGAAGATCATATTAGATTAAGTCATCAGACAATTAATCTAAATCATCAAATTAGATTAAGTCATCAGATTAGTATGGAAATTAATTAAGTATATTATCATTTACCTTTTGTTGATCAGATATGAAAGGATATGCCCTTTGTTTTTTCCTTGCAAGTCATCAAGTATCAAATTTAGAAACCACTCCCAAGAGTCCTTTGTTTCTACCTCCACAACAACATAAGCTATAAGAAATATTTTATTATTTCCATCCCTGCCTATAGCTGACATCAACTTCCCACCAAACTCCTCTTTTAGAAAACATGCATCAAGACCAATAAGTGGCCTACAATAGCATGCAAACCCAACTTTACATGCCTCTAAACAGATGTGGATTCTCTTAAATACTGGTCCAGCGGCAGAGTCAAAGCATTGAAACACTATGTTACTATTAGGGTTTGATACAAGAATCTCATTAGCATATGTTCTTAGATGGTTGAACTGATCCCTACCAGCACCTTGAATAATTTGCATTGCTCTTCTCTTAGCCCTGTAAGCCTGATTAGTTGAAAGTTTAACACCCCATTTCTCAAAACTCATAGCCACTAAACCAACTGGTTTCAAATCAGGACTATGCCTTAAAATATGGCTAAACTACTTCCCCAGCCATTCAGTTTTAGCCTGTCTATTTTGGGCAATTCTATGACAAGTATGTTCATCATACATGGACACTACTTGCCAATACTGCTTACTAACCCTTGTCGCTCCCACCAAATGACACCTTGTCAGAAGGGGTACAGACGCGAACGGTCGGCGAAAGGAGAAGGAAATGAATTAGAGTCGCCAGCTAGGCATTTTTATCCCGAAGGAAAGGTAATGCTGCATAAACCTCAGAAAAGATGGATAAGACGGTTGCGAACCAGAGAAACTGAGAAAGGGGATTAGTTACAACCTGGGAAGGTATTAGCAACCAGATTGTCCGTCGTACTCGACGGGATCCACGCTTAAAAGATTTGTGTTTTAAAGGGGTAGTGTCAGTGCAATCTGTGTATCAAAGCTGGAAAGAATGCAAGTGTCAGTGCTAGAAGAAAGTGAAGTGAAGTATGTGAAATGTCAGTGCAAGAACAGGAGTGCAAAGCTCAATACTATGAGGCTAAAGAATAATGCTGGAAGAGGGGGGGATATGCAGACACTTTTGTTCGATAACTGTAATGTTATGCCTACGTATCCTCTCGTGCAATGAGGAAGTCAGAACACCGTAGTTCGACTCAAAGAGACTGAAAGATAAATTGACTGATGAACTGCTTGCTTGTCTATGCTCAAGTGTATGACCTGTCTGGCTCAGGTGCAAACTGTCTTGCATTAGACGGAAGAAGCAAGTTCTCGTTTTCAGAATGAGGGTGATGAGAAAAGAATCCCGGAGGAGACGATTATTGTTTGTTTTTGATGCTTTCAATCTTTTATTGCTTTTTTGAGTTTGTCATAAGAAAATGAGCTTAAGCCTAAACCAAGGGTTAGTAAACTCATCACATCCTCCCTCTGATTGGGGGTAATGAGAATATCTTAAGTATGAAGTAAGCACCTCAAACTTAATCACCTTGGTGTAGGATTAAGATTATTAACCTACTTGTAATTATTCAGATGTTTTTGGTATTTTTTTTAGTGTTAAGTAATGAGTTTAAGCCATAATCAAGGATTTAATGGACCCATTACACCATCCTAATAGAAGGATAATAGATGAGAACATTTAAGCTGAGGAAGGCTCCTCAACTTAATCCATGATTAGGGATTAACCTCATGACAAAACAAAGCCTTTATTAAAGTGGATTTTAGTTAATAGTAAGGTTAAGAAGTGAATTTTATGGTTTGTAAGACAACTTGAGGGGGGACTTGTCCATTAACACTAGGGTTAGTCCTTCTTAACCAATTAAGGAAGAATTAGAACCCTAATGCAAGGCCCAAGTTACAAGCTTGATGTCTTAGTGATTATTAAGATGGATTGATTTAAAGGAGTTAAACACATTAAGGGTTTAACACTTAGGATTAAAGTTATACACTCCATCCTAATAGAAGGATACAGGCATAACCCTAATCACAAAGTCTTAAAACCTTTAAGGTTTAGTCCCTGATTATAAGATGAGAAGAGAAGACTCAAAGATGACACAAAGGTAAAACTAAAGGGGAAATAATCAAACCCTAATTGTGATCATGCTTGGGTGTTCCTAAGGTTTATGAGGCTTGCAAGAGATCTTCAAGGAAAAACCACCAAGGAAGAAGCAGGATGAAAGGAGGAGAAGCAGAAAGAGGCAATACAACTTACTTCACTTAAGAAGATAAGTTGCTTGAAGAAAGAAAGTGAGGAGAGAACATGAATGAGCAAGCTCACTCTAATACAAAAGTAAAATGCAACAATGATGCATAAGAGATATGAGAAGAGATTGTGAGAAGTGAAGGAAAATTCACTTCTCAAAGACTTACCACCTGAAAAGTTAGTGAAAGAAATGAAAATGAAAAGTATGCAAAGATGCAAACCAAAACCAGAAGCATATTCATGATGCAAATGATGCTATGAGATGGTGTGGAAGCAAACCAAGAGGTGTGGATGATCATACAAAGGATGAGAATACAAATGAGACATGTAAGGACCATGAAAGTTCATGAATGCATATGACAATGAAATGAAGGCAAAAGCATGGAAAATGGATGATGCAATGACCAAACATGATTTTAGTATGTCCTAAGATGTCTTATATGTCATATGGATGCACAAGAAGTCATGGCAAGTTCATGTATGCAAGCATATGAAGGATAAATGCAAATGAAGATACAAATTAGGGTTTATGTACAAGATACAAAGCAAAATTCAAAATCAGAATCAAATGACAAGATAAAAAATTGAAAATGGGATCAAAGGTACCCTAAACCTATACAAGTTCACTGCCCAAAGGGGAAGACCTAACTCTTAACCCTAAAGAAGTTATGATTTTCCTAAGTTTGTTAGGGTTTTAAGGGACCTCACAATGAAAAATGCAAAAAAAATCAAAAATGAAAGATAAATTCAAGCCCATTGTATCCTAGAAACTACATGAGATGTGAGATGCAATGCAAAAAGAACCATAATCAAATTCTTCATGGTTAGGCAGAAAGAATTTTTCTAAGTTAGGGTAAAAAAATTGATTTTTAAGAACCCTAAATCCAAAGAAAAATGTCAAAACAGGTCAAGAACCAAAAAGAAATTTGTGTGAAGGGTTTGATAATGTTTCTAAATGTTTCAAAAAGCTCTCTGAATTTTTTTGGAATTTTTAAATACCAAAATGTATTTTTAATTAATTAATTCTCATTAACTAATTAAAAATAATCATTTAAATGATTAAAAAATAATTTTTAATGCAAAAAATAAAAATAAAAATATTTTTGGTTTTTGAAAATAAATACAAGCTTGGATAAAAATTTCCAGAATTTTTTGATATCATTTGCTATTTTTAAAATTCGTTCAAATAAATAAAAAACAAATGAAATAATTATTAAATTAAATGAGAAAATGGGAAAGTCAGCCAATCCAAGGGCCCAGGTTTGAAGTCAGTTTGGAGGGAATTGACTTCGCGCGCAATCCAAAGGCCAGAATTCAAACTACGCTAATTATGATTAGAACCCTAATCTGTGCCCTAATTACTTTCAGGTGACCGAAACAGTGTTCCGGTCATCTTCTCCGGCTAGCCTCTCCTTCAATCTCTCTCAATACGCAACCCCAAGCCCTTAAACTCTCCAGAAATTATCCTCCCATCAACCCCAACAAGAATCACACAACAAAAATCATTTATTCATCATCAAGAACATGAATCGAAGCAAAACGGAAAACATATCAGAAATTTCAGAAGCTTGTGAAATGCTCATTTCTCAATCATTTTCAAAAGTAAAGACACCATGATTATCAGGAGAGCACATAGAATCAATTAAGAACTTAAAATGAAGGTTCTGAAAAAAAAAGTTCTTGAGCTCACCTGAACTGAAGCTTTCGAAAATGGCACTGGTTGGCTGCTTCTTTGCCTCAAATCAGCTCCAATGATCCTCCTGAAGAGTTTGGGATGCTTGGTTGGAGTTTATATGGCCTATAAGTGATGTTGGCTGAAACTCAGTTCAAGAAATGTGAAAATCTTGTTTTTGATTCAGGGTGTTTCAAGGCATAATGAGGGGTGGGAAATGATCAGTGATGATTGTGGAGTTGTTCTATGGAATTTGTTTTGAGGTTTGAAACTTGTGTGCTGAGTTTCGAAGGCTCTTGCAAGTTTGAGGGATTTTGTGTATGCTGAGAAATCTCAAGTGGTAGGCCCTCATGTTTTGTGCTTTTGCTTGGTTTTGATCCATATGATAAGCTGTGATAGGTCAGAGGGTGGGTGGTGGCCTATGTTGATTGGTATGGGGCAAAATGCATAAAGTCAAGAGTTGGTGTACTTGAGGTATGGGCACATGGAAGGCCAAGGACAATGGGGTGTCCTGCGCAACTGGCTTTAGGGAGGTCCATGGGATCAGTTTTGAGGCAAGGCAGCAAGAGAGGAGAAAGTTATGGGGTGTTTTGCAATTATGTGAAGTTTTGCCCCTTTTGAGAAATCTTGATGATCAAGGCATGAAACTTGGGATTTCTTTGTGCAATTCTGAATTATAGGTCATGTAATATGTTTGTTTAATGTTTAGAAGTGTGTTTGAAGTCACAAAATGCTTTGGTAAGTGGTTTTTCAATTTTCCCTCTTTGGCACATAAGTGAAATTTTGTGATTTTTCCCAACTTTGCAAGGCCATAACTTGAGTTCTATGATGAATTAGGTCAAGTTCTTGTACTTTTTGAAAAGGGAATGGTCCAATCTACAACTTTCATGACCAAGAATATTTCATTTGAAGCATTTTTGAATCAAAAAGAGGAGGTTGAAAAACTTTCCCAAAATGGCAAGTTTGCATTACAAGTCACTTTCCCAAAATGGCAACTTTGCAAATGGCTTGAAATTCTTCAATTTTGTGAACTTCTAACTTCTTCTAAGATCAAATAAAGATCAAATACACTAAAAATGATGGAGAAGACCCTTGGGTTGGATGATTGGGGGCCCCAGATGCCCTGTTTTTGCACTGGCTTGCTCAAAAAGTCATCTATTGATCAGATGCCTTCCCCATTGAATTTCTTCATGAAAATTGGTATGTATGATCCTTATAACACATAGAGACCAATAGAAACAAGAATGACCAAAAAATTTGGAGTTATGGCCTCTGAAACCAAAACCCTAATTTTAGGTCATCTATGCAGTTAAGCCTGGCTCTACTTTCATGCCTTACTCAGTTCTTGTGATTTTTGACTTTCTTGATCTTGTGAGGATATAATGTGATGATTGAAAATACATGGACCCTCTTGAGATGATTGGAGACCTTTAGAGTGGCTCAGATAGCTTATGGATTGCTCAGGTGACAAACCCTAGATGCAGATGATTTTGAACCAATGCAGTGAAGCAAAAGTGCAATATGAGATGATATGATTGAACTTATGCAAAATGAAAAGAATCACAAGCCATGGTGAAATGAGTGAGGGCAAATTTGGGGTGTTTACAGCTGCCCCTATTCAAACATGAGTTAGCTGTGCAGGATGTAAGCATCGGGCTTAACAGGCAAACAAGATAACTTGTGGTTGAATACCAAAGACAGTCCAAAATTTGCACTCACTGAATGAAGAAGAAAAGGGATATAGATTGTAAAGGAAAATAAAGTATGATTATAAAGTGAGGGCGACGGAGGACGACCGTTGAGCAGAGGACGACTGTTGGGGATAGAGTAATGACGGGGACGGCCATCAAGCAAAGAAATAAGACTCTCTGGGGATTAAAGGTAAAGGCAATTATGGGGACGACCATCAGGTTGAAGAAATAAATGATGAGGGACGGTCATCAAGGGTGAAGGACGATCACCTAGCAGGGGACGGCTGCTCTGTTGGGGATAAGATGAGGAACGGTCATCTAAGGTGAAGGACGATCACCTGGCAAGGTAAGGTTGCCGAAAGTATCACGACATAGGACGAATGTCAGATAGAAAAGGTCGACGATGGGGACGGCCATCGGATAAGCATGATGAAGGACGATCATCAAGAGGTGAAGGACGATCACCTAGCAGGGTACGGCTGCTCTCAAGGTTTATCATGACATAGGACGAATGTCAGATAACAAGATCAACGATGGGGACGACCATCAGATAAAATGATGAAGGACGATCATCAAGAGGTGAAGGATGATCACCTAGCAGGGGACAGCTGCTAAATTATCACGACATAGGACGAATGTCGGATAGAAATGGTTCCAGTAATGGAGACTCCACTGGGGAATGATGAGGGACGATCATCAAAAGGTGAAGGACGATCACCTGGAAAGGTACGGCTGCCAAAAGTATCGTGACATACGACGAATGTCAGATAGGAGAGAGGTTTTGCTGGGGGCTCCTCTGGGGAATGGTAAACAAGGACGAGTGCTTACATTCAAGAAATGAAAGGTATAAGTGTTTGACACTGTGTATAGATTAAATATGCGGACGAGCATCCTTAAGACTATGATACGGACGAGTATCGGTAGAAACAAACGCTGGCACATGTTCAGAGATGATGGTACGGACGAGTACCACCTGGTTAACAAAGAACACGGGTGAGTGTTGAATCTGAGGGGAAATAAGTGTGCAAGATACGGACGAGTATCTGTTATGAGTAAAAAGCATGATTGAGACACAAACGAGTGTTCAACTCACTGGGGATAGTATGATATGGACGAGTATCGCAAAGGCAAGTGTACAAGTTATAAGAGATACTCTGAAGATCTGAGGGGACAGGATGACACAGACGGGTGTCAGAAGGAGTGTATTATAAACAAGTGTTTAGGCAACTGTGTCGGGGATAGGTGACACGGACGGGTGTCAGGAGAGTGTATTAATATGTTTTTGTGAGTGCAAAGGGGACGCTCTGGCTTTCTGCTAGGAATATGACACAAACGAGTGTCAAGAGGTGTCTGTAATGTATAAGTATCTGTTTGTAGGGGACGTTCTAGCGACTTTCTGGGGAAAGATGACACGGACGAGTGTCAAAAGGATCACGTATCTGTTATTTAGGAATGTAAAGAAGATGTTTTGACATTCTACCGGGGAATTTGAGAGGTATTCTGTATAGTGTTGATAATGTATCAGTATTCACAGGTGATTGATTCAAAACATGGCTTGTGATTATGCAATATGTTTGATTTTTGCCGTAATGCTCCGTTTTAGACGGAATGCTACGCTCTGGGGGAAATATGATGCGAATGCTATGTTTATGCAAAGATACCAATCCGGGATTCGGATCCCGTTGCTGTGGAGATTTCTGACTGATCTGCTTGAAAGGACATCCCAGCTGGGGAAAAGATCATTGGTAGATCTGATAAGATGTATGACTCTGCTTGGGGAAATAGGTCACTAATAGACCTATCTTTGATGAGGAGCCCAGCTGGGGTCTGCGGAAGCTTTCGTCACTTTGTTGTGAGATCCTCAGACATTGCTCTTGGATAGAGGTTGAAGCTCTGTAGGGAGATGATTCCCCGCCTTTGCACTTGGATGGGGAAGAATGATCACTGAATGATCTTCCCAAAGATTTATGTGGGGATCCTGCTGAGGATGATGAAATTAGTTGGGGGAATGAGCCCCTTCTGATGCTGTTTGGAATACGTGTTGAGGAAGTAATGTTTTGACAGCTTGCTGGGGAGAAGCTTTGGCAACTTCGTTGGGGAAAACATTCCAGATACTGTCTAGAAGATGTGCTGAGGACATAAGGATCTGGTAATGTTGCTGGGGAAAAGCTTTCATGCCCCATGTTGCCCTTTGAGCACCTGCAATCATGTTATGACAAAGAAACACACAAGTATCCCGAGGTATCCCTTACTGGATCCCATCATAGGAGTTTAGACACCCCCGGGAGCAACATATTTCCTGTAAGCATGTGATTAGAAGAGAACGCATCTGTTATTCATGCAATCAATATTTTAAGGACATCGAACATTTTTTGCAAATGAAATAAGAATGTATAAAACGGAGTATGACTGAAAATCTGATCTTATTAATTTGTGTGCCCTGAATTGGCAAGTACAGTCAAAGAAACAGATCCCCTGAAATGAGGAGATTGTTACAAAATTGAGAGACAAAAAGGTGCTGGCAATGTTGATGATGCTTCAGTGTGCTTCCCTCTTGCTATGACTCGTATGACATTGACGCTCTTCTTGTCTTGCTTTCTGAAGAAGGTTGATTCTGACCGATGCTTTAACCTTTCGAAGTTTGCCATGTTGTAAGTAATACAGACGAATTCAGAATGCAGTTGTTCGCTTATTCCCTTATTTTGCGTGGATCGCCCTTTCGGGTTTTCAATCCACCGGGATACCCATTTTTGCCTGAGCTGTCCAATGCTGCTTTTCAACTCAGCGGGTGTACATTTTTCTTTATTTTTTTCCTTATTTTTGCCCGAGTCTTTTATTCTGTTTTTGACTCGCCGGGATGCCCTATTTTTGCCTGAATTTACATTCTGTTTTTATGTCCAGCGGGTCTTTTTATGCGAAGTATTTTTTAGGCAAAATACCCATTTTAGTCCCTTAACTTTACATCGGGGTCTATTTTGGTCCCTTAATTTTAAAAAGTGTCAATGTAGTCCCTTATGTCTTCAAACGGTGTCTATTTCTGCATGCGTGGCGTATGACATGGCATATGTTAATACGCGTGACATGTGACATGGCATATGCTAATTAGCAAGGTCAACAAAATTCCAAAAAAAATCCTAAAATTCTACTTTCACACAGTATTGAACCCATGTCTATTTGGATGCTTGGAAAGACATTGAACCACTAAGCCACATTGCATTTATTTGGTTTATTTACAATTATAATTATAATAAGCACTGTAGAGATTTATAATAAACACATGTAAAAGAGACATAACCATATAAGATACATTTTTGTGGTTTTCCATTGCTAAAATTTGTGGAAAGATTAGTTGCAATATAAAATTCAAGATACCAAATCTTAAATAACTGTTACTATATTTTTAAATATTTTTTTTCGTAAAAAAAAAAAAAGTCTTTTTCTTGTAGATGAAAACAAGTCAATTTTTTTTCTCTTTTAATGTAGGTAAATTTTCAAAAACAAAAATAGATGAAATCAATTAAATTTAATATTAATATTATTATAATATTAAGAAAATAAATTTAAATTGAATTAGAAAACAAAAATTATATCCAAACAAATATATGAAAAAAATATTAATTCAAAACAAATTTAAATTGTCACCGATTTTGTTATTTCCATATGAATGATTTTATTAGTTATTTATAATAAAAAAATATTTCAACTTAAAGTATATTTATATAGAAATTTTTTATAATAACAAATCCAACATAAGAATTTGTTACTACTTTTCAAAACCCCCAGTTTAACAAATATAAACTTTAAAAAATTAAAAAAATATAGATTTTTTTTATAAAAAAAAGACATTTAATAAAGATAAATTTATAAGAAATACTTTTCATTTAAATAGTTTATATTTTGAGGGAAAAGTCCTCAAATCGAATAAAAATATATTTTAGTTTTCAAGAAGACAATTTTTCATAAAGAAAATCATAACATTTATTTACTAAAGTCAATAGTTAAAATAAAAAAAATAACAAAGTTCATATATATATATATATATATATATATATATATATATATATATATATATATATATATATATATATATATATATATATATATATATATATATATTAAAAATTTCATAACACCAATAATATTAAAGATTTAATTACCACCATGGCACTTTAGTGGCTGGTATTTATTTTATGAGTATTTGTACTGTATTGAAATTGAAATAGCATTTGTTTTGCTATGCTTTATTAATTATAGTTTCAGTTTGTAATTATACTTTCAGTTTTTAATTATTAAACATAAAATGTGAAGTGGTTTGGTGGTAGTGAATTTCACTTTGCAATTTAGATGTCTTGAGTTCAATTCTAGATGAGTGCAAAATTTTGGATTTTTGATGATTTTGGTGATACACATATACCATGTCATAGGCCACGCGTAATTCCACATGGGCAAGAGATTCCACATGAGCCACACGTGTGCGCCAATTGTACAATCCCATTGACTTTGACTAACGGTGTTGACGGTAAGGACTGACGTGATACTATTTAAAAACTTAAGGGATCACTTTGAAACTTTTTAAAATTAAAGGACTAAATTGGACCCTGAGGTAAACTTAAGGGATCAATTTGAATATTTTGCCTATTTTTTAACTGCATCCGAATTCACAGGGGATGGGAAGTCTTCACCATCCATAGTACTGAGCATCAGTGCTCCACCAGAGAAAACTTTCTTTACTATGAATGGATCATCGTAATTCGGAGTCCACTTGCCCCTATGGTCTGTATGAGGAGGAAGGAGTCTTTTCAGCACAAGATCTCCTACTTGGTACTCCCGAAGCCTGACTTTCTGATCGAAGGTTTTCTTCATTCTCTTCTGGTACAGCTGCCCATGACAAATTGTAGCTAATCTCTTCTCTTCAATCAGACTCAGTTGCTCGTACCGGGATCGGACCCACTCAGCTTCATTCAACTTAACGTCCACCAGTACCCTCAAGGAAGGTAACTCAACTTCAACAGGTAAGACTGCCTCCATACCATACACGAGCTGATACGGTGTTGCCCCAGTGGATGTTTTGATTGACGTACGGTACCCATGCAAGGCAAATGGTAGCATTTCATGCCAGTCTTTGTAGGTGACCACCATCTTTTGCACAATCTTCTTGATATTCTTGTTAGCTGCCTCTACAGCGCCATTCATCTTTGGCCTGTAAGGAGAAGAATTGTGGTGTTGGATTTTGAAGTCCCGACACAGTTCTGCCATCATTTTATTGTTCAAGTTGGAACCATTATCAGTAATGATTCGCTCGGGCACTCCATACCGACAGATGATGTCTCTCTTTAGGAATCGGGCTACCACTTGCCTGGTGACGTTTGCATATGAAGCTGCTTCAACCCACTTGGTAAAATAGTCAATGGCTACCAGGATGAATCTGTGGCCATTTGAAGCAGTCGGTTCAATCTTGCCAATCATATCAATGCCCCACATGGCAAAGGGCCGAGGTGAAGACATTACATTTAAAGGATTGGGAGGCACATGTACCTTGTCTGCATAAATCTGGCATTTATGGAATTTCCTGGCATACGCACAACAGTCGGCGTCCATTGTGATCCAGTAATAGCCTGATCTTAACAACTTTTTAGCCATAGCGTGCCCTCCAGCATGGGTACCAAAAGATCCTTCGTGCACCTCGTGCATCAACAAGTCTGCTTCGGTCTTATCAACGCATCTGAGAAGTACCATATCAAAGTTCCTCTTGTACAAGGATCCATCAGTATTCAGGAAGAAACTACCAGCTAGCCTTCTTAATGTCTTCTTATCATTGGATGATGCCCCAGGTGGGTATGTTTGATCCTCCAAGAAGCATTTGATGTCATAGAACCAAGGCTTTTCATCTTTAGCAAGGTCTGCTGAGAATACATATGCTGGTCTGTCAAGTCTGGATACTGAAATCCGAGGCACGAAGTTGGCAGCTTGAACTTTGATCATGGAAGAGATGGTAGCTAGAGCATCTGCAAATTGATTTTCATCTTGAGGGATATACTCAAGCTTGACTATCGTGAAGAAGGTGAGTAACCTCCTTGTATAATCCCGGTAAGGTATCAGATGCTCCTGGTGAGTGTACCATTTGCCGTTGGTTTGATTAATTACCAGAGCTGAATCTCCGAATACAGTCAAAGTCTTGATCCTAAAGTCAATGGCTTCCTTAAGACCCATAATACAAGCTTCGTATTCAGCTTCGTTGTTAGTGCAGTTAAAGGTGAGTTTTGCCGAGAAAGGCATGTGGACTCCCTTAGGTGTAATGAGTACTGCACCAACACCACGACCATTCATATTAACAGCCCCATCAAACATCATAGTCCATTATTCTTCTGGCTCAGGCCCTTCAGTGTGAATAGACTCTTCATGATCTTTTGCTTTAATGAACATGATGTCTTCATCAGGGAAGTCAAATTTCATAGGCTGGTAATCATCAATGGGTTGCTCAGCGAGATAATCAGACAACACACTGCCCTTGATGGCTTTCTGAGATGTGTATTGGATGTCATATTCTGTGAGAATCATTTGCCATCTTGCAACCCGTCCGGTAAGCGCTGGCTTCTCAAATATATACTTAACTGGGTCCATCTTTGAGATCAATAAGGTAGTGTGGGTCAACATATACTTCCTTAGTCGGCGAGCAGCCCACGCTAAAGCACAACAAGTTTTCTCGAGCAGTGAATAACGTTGTTCACAGTCGGTAAACTTTGTGCTTAGGTAGTAAATTGCATACTCTTTTCGACCAGACTCGTCATGCTGGCCCAACACACACCCCATTGACTCTTCTAATACTGTTAAGTACATTATTAGAGGTCTTCCTTCAACTGGAGGCATAAGAATTAGAGGCTCCTGTAAGTATTCCTTGATTTTGTCAAAAGCCCTTTGGCAGTCTTCATTCCACCTGACCGTTTACTCTTTTCTCAACAACTTGAACAAGGGCTCACAGGTTGCAGTAAGGTGAGATATGAACCTTGAAATGTAGTTCAATCTACCTAAGAACCCCTGAACTTCTTTTTTAGTCTTCGGTGCAGGCATTTCTTTAATGGCTTTAACTTTATTAGGGTCAACTTCAATCCCTTTCTCACTTACGATAAATCCCAGCAGCTTACAGGATCGCACCCCGAATGTACACTTGTTGGGGTTTAGCTTCAATTGGTACTTCCTCAGACGCTTGAATAGCTTCAACAGATTCACCAGGTGGTCTTCTTCTATGAGGGACTTGGCAATCATGTCATCCACATAACATTCAATTTCTTTATGGATCATGTCGTGGAATAATGTTACCATAGCCCGTTGATAAGTGGCACCAGCATTCTTCAGTCCGAATGACATCACCTTATAACAGAACGTGCCCCAGGGTATGATGAAAGTTGTCTTCTCCATGTCTTCAGGTGACATCTTGATCTGGTTATATCCTGAAAATCCATCCATGAAGGAGAACACCGAGAACTGAGCCGTGTTGTCGACCAATACATCAATGTGAGGTAATGGGAAGTCATCTTTCGGGCTGGCTCTATTCAGGTCCCGGTAATCCACACACATCCTCACCTTGCCATCCTTTTTAGGCACAGGTACAATATTAGCAACCCACGGCGGGTAACTAGTTACAGCAAGGAAACCGGCGTCCCACTATTTTTGTACCTCTTCTTTTATCTTCATTGCCATATCCGGGCGAGTGCGGCGCAACTTCTGTTTTACTGGCGGACAGTCTTCTTTCAGAGGCAGCTTGTGCATAACAATGTCGGTGTCCAACCCTGGCATATCCTGATAAGACCAAGCAAAGACATCCACATATTCCCGAAGCATATCGATAAGTTGCTCTTTCACTGAATCTTGCAGGCAGGCCCCGATTCTAACTTCTTTTAAGTCTTCTTCTGTACCAAGATTAACCGTTTCAACCTCCTCTTGATGAGGAGTTATAACCTTCTCCTCTTGCCTTAACAACCTGGCTAGTTCTTCAGGTAGCTCATAATCTTCTTCAACCCCTTCATCAGCTTGATTAATTGGATTGTCAAAGTCATACGAAGTCATAGCGGTGTTGTTATCGGTGCAGTCTGGAGGGCACTCTCTGCAAGGGTTTAGATTTGTTCATTTTAGTGATCAGTTTTATCTTGTTTAGAAAAAGTGAAAATGAAGTTATTATTTTGAAAAACATTGCCATTTTATTTTTGTACAAAAAAATAAAGAATGAAAAACAGTGAGCGGAAAAAAGAAAAGACTCATTTGCAAAAGATGTCCTGATATTCATTAATTGATCGTTTGCACAAAATACAAGATGGCCCGATTACAAAATGAGCCCTGACATCTTGGGCAAGTTGCAGGACTTGATGCATGCTTAAAGACAGGAAATAATAATTACTCTGCCGGAGTAACTCTTATAATTTCCTGGGAAGACCAGTTTGAGACTTGGTTCCCCGGGATCCTTGGACGTATCCAGCTTTCCAGGTTGCGCTCGTCTTCTGACTCATCTTCCAAGCTATTCACAGCATCCGGGGTCAGCATTCCCCCACTGACAAATTTGGGCTCCCGTGCAGCCTCCGGTTGGTCTTGTCGAGTTGGTCTGTAACCCAACCCAAATCGGTCTTCTTTCTTCTCTACAGGCAACAGCTTGCCCCAGCCTTGGACGGTACCTTCCTCGACAACCTTCCGGGCCTGTTGGTATGAGGTGATGGAAGTCCCAAGCACAGCAGATGCTTCATTGATATTAAGGGCCTCAAACCCCTGACTCATTGTTTCGTGAATTCCCCCGTCCATTTCAATGTATTTGAAAGTAGCCAGCTGGCTAACGAAGATATCCTCCTCCACACAGATGGTAATGACTTGGCCCTCCCACTCAAATTTTAACTTCTGGTGAAGGGTTGACGTCACGGCGCCAGCGGCGTGTATCCATGGTCTTCCCAATAGACAGCTGTAGGCAGGCTGTATATCCATCACAAAGAAGGTCGTTTTGAAAACCTGTGGGCCAATCATTATCGGCAACTCTATTTCTCCCATAACTGATCTTTTAGAACCGTCAAAGGCTCTCACTACCAAGTTGCTTGGGCGTAGTGCCAATCCATCATGTTCCAGCTTCACAAGGGCTTTCTTGGGTAGGACATTGAGGGATGACCCTGTGTCCACCAATACGTGAGAAAGAACTGCACCCTTACACTCCAAGGTAATATGCAAAGCCTTGTTGTGATTGTGACCTTCCGTTGTCAGATCAGCGTTGGTAAATCCTAGTCCATGACTAGCGTTGACATTTCCAACCACAGCTTCTAACTGATTGACAGTAATCTCCTCCGGCACATAAGATGCGTGCAGGACCTTTAATAGTGCATTTCGATGAGCCTCGGAGCACATTAGCAATGATAGTATGGAGATTTTGGAAGGTGTTTGGTGAAGCTGGTCTACCACCTTATAATCACTCTTCTTGATGATCCTCATGAACTCATCAACCTCTTGATCAAAAGGGGTCTTCAAAGTTTCTTTAGCAACTGGTTCTTCTTGCACCATGCTTTTCCCTTTTGCCTTAGCAGCAGCTTCTGCTTCAGCAGCGGGTCTTGGGATTTGCGAGGCAAAGAGACGTCCGCTTCTAGTGAAGCCTCCGCCTCCCCTCACATTGTCTATCTGAGGTGAAGAAGTTGATGATTCTAAAGTGATTTTCTGCCCTTCGCAGTATAGATCTGAGCTATAATGCCAAGGGATGGCATTATTGCTTTCGTAAGGAATTGGCCCAGGCACTGTGATAGTGACCGGACTGATAGCAGTTGCAGAAGGGACCACAATGGTGTGTGGGTCATAGTATATGGTAATCGGAGCTCTAACAGGATTAGTATTTTGTTGTGAGTTGTTGGAAGGAACATTTGCAGGATCGTAGTATATCGTGACCGTTGAGACGCTTTCATTAACTGTTGTTGATGTTGTAGATGGTATGGGTGTTGAAGTTGTAGCAGGAACTGATGGAATAATGGGTGTTGTTGTTGTAGAAGGAAATGTGACTGAACTTGTATCCGTTGAAGTGATTGCTTGAATATTTGTTGGAGTTGTAGCAGAATCTGTTGGAACATGGGTTGCTGATGTTGTAGGAGTATCTGTGATTGTTGATGAAGGAATTGTTGGAGTTATAGTTGCTGTTGTTGTGATCTGAAGGATGCCATCTCTAATGAGGCCATCTATGTCGTTTCTCAGTTTCTCACATCCATTAACGGCAATGTTGCAATATCCACAGCCGAGCTCACACCCGGGGAACACTTAGCATTCTAACATCTGAGCTTTGATTTCTACCAGCGGTGTTCGGATCTGTGCAACACTGTTGATTAATGTGGATATTTTGCCCTCTTCAATAGCATTGATCCTAGGCCCGTTGTGACTAGGCATTGGATTTCTTGTGACGTTCGGAGGAGGCGCAAAGTTGAGAGCTTTTGAGTCCACCAAATCCTGGACTTTCATCTGCAGGGCTCTGCATTTTTCAGTATTACGCCCCGGTGCGTTTGAGTGGAATGCACACCTGGCATTTGCATCATAGTTCTTTGGCTTATTAAGAGGATCTGGAGGAGCCAATGTCCTTAACTCAACCAGGTTGAGCTTCAGAATCTGTGGCAAGAGCGCAACATACGACATTGGGATTGGGTCAATTACCCTGTTTGCTTGTGATGGCCTTTGTCGGAAAGGACGTTGCTGTTGGTTGTTATTACTGTTGTTGTAGGTTCTCTGTTGCGGAAAATGGGATTGTTGTTGATAGTGTGGTTGTTGTTGTTGAGGATATGATGGTTGCTGTGGAATTGGAGATGGAATGGTAACAACTGCTACTGACCGGTGAGCATACTGAGGCATGCCCCTGCTTAAATGAATGGAATTTGTTTCACCTGCCCTTCGGGGCCCTGTAAAAGGTTTTCTGGGATTGCTGGAGGAACTTGCACCACTGCTGGAGATCTTGCCCATCTTCAATAGGCTTTCAATTCATTCACCAGCTATGACCACATCAGCAAAACTGGTAGAGGAGAAAGCAGCCAGTCTATCAATATAAGTCCCTTGCAGTGTGTTCATGAACATGTCAGCCATTTCCCTTTCTGACATGGGTGGTTGGACAGCAGCAGCAAGCTGTCTCCATCTTTGAGCATAATCCCGGAAGCTCTCTCTAGAAGACTGAGACATGCCCATTAGAAGAGTTCTATTGGGAGCCATGTCCAGGTTGTACTGATATTGCCGAATGAAAGCCTCGGCTAAATCCTTCCAACATCTTATGGTAGCTCTAGTCAAGTGCGAATACCATTCTCTCGAAGCTCCAGTCAGACTGTCCTCAAAGTAGAACATCCACAACTTTTCATCCATGGTATAAGCTTTGAGCCTTCCCAAGAAAGACTGCAGGTGGGTGCGAGGACATGAGGTACCATTGTATTTCTCAAAGCATGGGGGCTTGAATTTGTGGGGAATTCTCACCCCATCCACTAAGCCCATGCCCATCACATCGAAGCCCAAAGAATTCTGAGATTCCAAAGATCTTAACTTTTCAGCTATCTCATCCAATCTTCTATCATATACTTCATCCCTAGCCCCTATAACAGTAAACTTCTCTTCTTGGGGATCCTCCTGCAGGATTCTCCCCCCAGTAGTATTGCCTTGCACATTCCTTGGGATGTTAACCTCTGGATCCAGATGAGGTCCATACACTGGTGGGTCAATACGAGGCTGGCCCCGTTCGTTGTTGCTAGTTCCTCCGGTTCCAAGGTGAGGCTCCTCAGGGGTTTGTCTTTCCACCATCTCTCTCATCCTTTCTTGACTTTGGGCTAAGCCAGTCATTACTGCCATAAACTGGGTCATCTGGTTTCTCATTTCTGTAGATGTTTAGAATTGGCAGAATTTTTGATCAACAAGAAGTGTTGAACTTAGTTCAAGATGTCACACCAGATGTTGTGACATTATCAAACAAAGTATAAGCTAATGAACTTAGTTCAGGATGTCACACCAGAAGTTGTGAGATTGTATAAGTTAATGAATTAAGTTCAGACATCAGGATGTCACACCAGATGTTGTGACATCTCAGACCTGCTACCAGACTTAAATGATGCATAACAGAACTGAGTAAATTCAGGGAATTTATCTGGAATTTATTGTGAATGGATAAACAATACAATGCGCATCTGTAGGGAGCTTAGTTATCTGATTTCAGTATAACAGAATAACTACCTCACCTAGAATCAAGGAAGTAACAAACCCTAATTCAAGGTGATGACATCATGCGTATCAGGACTGGATAACCTACAGAAAGCCCAAAATCCAAGCATCTATTTAAGGAACAGAAACTCTCAGAATAGTGGACGAAAATTAAGAAGACTAAATAGGGTGTTTGTGTTTAATAGCAGGTTTTAGTTGTGTATCACTTTATGAGCTTTTAAGCAAAAAGTGTATTGTGTCTTGATTGAAACTGTTAAGTAAAATCAAGCTGTTGTGTTTGAAGTGTGACTTCAATTTTATTAAACTTGTAACATATCACTGTGTGATTGAGGGGGAGTGAGTTGGTACTCATATCTAAGTTGTGTCTTAGGTAGAAATTGCCTTGGGTAGATATTAAGTGAAGGATTAAACTGAGTGGTTTAAGTCCAGAATTAATATTACTTATATTGGATTTCCTTCCTGGCTTGGTAGCCCCCAGATGTAAGTGTGGAGATACACTGAACTGGGTTAACAATTTCCTGTGTTATTTAATTTACCCGCACCTTAAGTTTTTGTTTAAGTCTTCAAGTGTTTAAACATCTCATTCGACATCACGTACCTGATCCCAGAATTTCAATTGGCATCAGAGCAGGCACCCTGCCTGTTTAACTGGGTGAGATCTAGGGACTACAAATTTTGGGAACATGGACAGAGATGTAGGATCTGTGAATAGACCACCTATATTGGATGGATCTAACTATGACTACTGGAAGCCAAGAATGGTAGCATTCTTAAAATCACTTGATAGTAGGGCTTGGAAAGCAGTCAATAAAGGATGGGAGCACCCTGTCCAAGACAATAAGGATGGGGCAAAAGTGTTGAAACCTGAAGAAGAGTGGAGCAAGGAGGAAGAAGATTCAGCACTTGGAAATTCCAAAGCCTTAAATGCCTTATTCAATGGCATTGATAGGAACATATTCAGACTTGTGCATCACTGGGAGCTGGCCAAAGATGTTTGGGACACTCTCAAAACCACTCATGAAGGAACATCAAAGGTGAAGATGTCAAGACTTCAACTTCTCACTGTAAACACCCCAAATTTGCCCTCTCCCATTCACACCATGGCTTGTGATCATTCTCATATGCATAAACACAGTCATATCATCTCACATTTCATTTTTGATTCACTGCATAGTTTTCAAGGCATCTGCACCTAGGGTTTGTGATCTGAGCAACCTCAGAGCATCTTGAGCCATTCCAAAGGCAACCAATCAACTCAAAGGGGTCCATGTGTGTTCTTATATCATATTCCATCTCCTCAAAGTCAAAAATGCAGAGGAATCACAAGAACTAGGGTTTGAGTGGATGCAGAGCCAGGATGAACTGCACAGTTGACTGAAAATTAGGGTTTTGGTTTCAGAGGCCATAACCCCAAATTTTTTGGTCATTCTTATTTCCATTGGTCTATATATGGTATGGGGAGTATGCATATCAATTTTCATGAAGAAATTCCATGGGGAAGTCATCTGATCAAGAGTTGACTTTT
Organism: Lathyrus aphaca; assembly: GCA_963966055.1. Lineage (NCBI taxonomy): Eukaryota > Viridiplantae > Streptophyta > Magnoliopsida > Fabales > Fabaceae > Lathyrus > Lathyrus aphaca. The sequence continues at coordinate 457,875,819 of OZ014522.1, read as the reverse complement.
CAGACAAGTCAGTGCAAAATCAGGGCATCTGAGGCCCCCAATGACCCAACCAATGGGTGATATTCATCATTTTGAGTGTATATGATCTTTATTTGATCATGGAAGAAGGTTGAAGTTCATAGAAATCAAGAATTTAGGGTTTTTGCAAATGTTGACTTTTTGGGCATAGTTGACTTTTCAAGAATGCATCATTTTAGGTCATTTTTCAAGCCTTGATTCTTGATCCAAAAAGGCTTCAAATGAAAAAACTTTGGTCATGAAAGTTGTAGATCTCATCTTTCCCTTTTCAAAAAGTACAATAACATGATCAAACTCTTCTTGGATCAAAAGTTATGGCAATGCAAAGTTGGCAAAAATCATTAATTTCTAAGGCATGCTTCAAATGGAAATTTTGCAAAGTCTTGAACCAATGCACATTGCAGCCTCAAGTTCACCTCTAACCAATGTGCCAACATTCTACAAGTCCTAAAAATCAGATTTGAACTAAGATTGCCCATGGTTTCATGCTTGGAAGGACAAAGAATCACATGTGAACCAAAATGTCACAACTTGCAAAAACTCATGATCATGCTTTACCACTTGCAGCCTTGGATGCTGGACCAAGCTGACATTTCCCCCTCATCTTGCTGCGCATAGCCCATGCCTTGTACCAAGCTAGCACCTCACCATACTTTCTCTTACACAAGAGTTGACAAATTGCAAAAGTTGCCTCACCTATCCATAAAGCACATGTCAAATCAACTGACCAATGAGAGAGAGTTATGTGGACAATTTGCAAGCAAAACATAAGGGCAAGCAAGGCTGAAACTATCACATTCCACACGTTCACAAAAACACTCCCATTTTGCAACTTGCTTCGAATTCCTCTCCACAGCTTGCAAACACAAAAGCCTTTTCCTCCATCCAACTCAACACACTTCATAGACCTCAAACCACCCAAAGCACAAGCCTGAAACAGCCAAAGCACCCCACTGCCATTCTTCACCCTCATTCTGCAGATTCATTCGAATCTCCCTCCCTAGCCCACAAACAGCCAAACAAACCTTGCAAAGCTTCTCCATACATCATCTGGACCATAAACCATCATTCACAATGGCCTGAATCAGCCAGAATCACCATAGCCATTGTTGACTGAGCTTGAAGCAGGAGCTTTCGAAACTCATCAACCAGCCTACATAAATTGTTCTAAGGCATTCAAACATCATCAAGGGGTCCTAAGGAGTGGTTTGCACATAAAGAGAAGGCCAGAAAGTCCTCAGGTGGAAAGCTTCAAATCTCAGGTAGCCTGAAATTTATTTTTCCAGAAATCATTTTTATTGTTACAAACTTGTTCTATTTGTTTCACTGATCATTCTGGTACCATTGGTTTTGAAAATGGTTGTGATTTGAGCATTTAATTTGTTTCTGAAGCTTGCGTGACCTAGAACTTTTTCTCTTCGATTCAGTTGATTTAGGAAATATAAATTTGTTTTGAGAGAGGGGTTTGGTTCGTGAGAGGGTGAGGATCATTTCCATGTTCTTGGTTTTCATTTTTGGTACGTTTTGAGAGGTTTGGAGATTTTTCAGGTGAGAGCTGGCCGGAGAAGACGACCGGAAGTCTTCTCCGGCCACCTGAAAGTAATTTGTGCCCTAATTGTGTAATTAACTTCAGTTTGAATGTGAGCCGTAGATAGCCATTGACCAGTTGACTTCCCTCTCTTTCGGATGGCCCAGATCAGCTTACTTATGCCCTAATCCACGTGTTAACTTAATTAATCCATAATTAAATAATTTAATCAGAGTCAATCCTGGCCACAAGATCACGCGCGCAGTCAATGAATTCAAACTCAGAGCCAATCTCGTCCATCCATCCTGTTTACTTTTATTTTATTTAATTTAATTCATTTCTTTTTCATTTGTTTTGCATATTTAATTTAAAAATAGCAAAAAAATCTTAAAAATTATGAAACTTTTTCCTTAAGGTTTTATTAATTTTTATGACACAAAAATATTTTTATTTTACTTTTTATCATTAAAAAAGTATTTTTAAATATTTAAAAGATTATTTTTAATTGATTAATGAGAATTAATTAATTAAAAATACTTTTAGGTATTTAAAAATTACAAAAAAATTCATGAAATGTTCTAAGACATTTAGAAACATTGTCCAACCTTCAAACCAAATTTCTTTTTTGATCTTGATGCATTTTAAGAATTTTTCATTGAATTAAATCATTTTTTATGCATTATTTTGATCATGGATTCAAAAATTCATTTCTGCCTATTGGTGAAGGTTGAGACATTGATTCTTCTTGCATTGTTTTGTGTTTAGCATGTATTTTCAAGGATAAAAAGGCCATGATTTGATCTTGCATTTTCTAATTGTTTGGCATTTCTTTTGTTAAGAACCCTAAAAAACCCTAATAACTTAGGAAATTCATATCTTGAGTTTGGTTGAGAGTTGAGAGCTCCCCTTTGGGTAGTGGTTTGTTATAGGCCTAGGGTTTCTTTGGGTGCCATTTTCCATTTTTTATCATGAGGTTTGCTTCTGTTTTGGGTTTTTGTTTGATGTTTGATCCATGAACCCTAATTTGGGCTTTCTTTTGCATCCCTCTTGCATTTCCCTGCATAACATGACTTGTCTTTGCATTTTGTGCATTCTTGTGATTCATTTGACATCTTAAGACATATAGAAAGCATGTTTGATCATTGCATCTCATATTCGCTATGTCATTTGCCTTGTATGACTCATAACTTTCCATGTTTGTTCATGCTCCTTAGCTTACATCATATGCATTCATAAGCTTGTATGATCATCCCCATTGTCTTGCCTCATGTTTGCAGCACCTCATAACATCATAATCATCATCAACATGCTTCTGGTTTTGCTTAGCATCATATCATTTCATCTCATCTTGCATTGCATTGCATTTTCTTTCTAACATTGCAGGTGGTAAGTAAATTTGAGAAGTGGATTTGCCTTCACTTCTCATACCTCTTCTTTTCATCTCTCTTGCATCCATTGCTGCATTTTTATATGTGTTTGAGTTTGAGCTTGCTCATTCTTCTCCTTCTCACTTTCTTTCTTCAAGTGACTTGACTTCTTGAATGAAGCAAGTTACTTTGCTTCTCTTGATCCTTTCATCTGCTTCCTGGTGGTTCCATTGAAGATTTCTCTTGAAAACCTCACAAACCTTAGGATCATCCAAGCATGTGAATATTAGGATTAGACTTTTCCCACTTAGATTTTTACCTTTGTGTCATCTCTTTGAGTCCTCTCTTCTCATCCCATAATCAGAGACTAAACCCTAAAGGCTCTAAGACTTTGTGATTAGGGTTATGCCTGCATCCTTCTCTTAGGATGGAGTGTATAACTTTAATCCTAAGTGTTAAGTCCTTAATGTGTTTAAATCTCATAATCAATTCACCTAATAATCATCAAGACATCACACTTGTAACTTGGGCCTTGCATTAGGGTTCTAATTCTTCCTTAAGTGGTTAAGAAGGACTAACCCTAGTGTTAATGGACAAGTCCCCCTCAAGTTGTCTTACAAATCATAAAATTCACTTCATCATCATACCATTAATCTAAAAATCCACTTAATAAAGGCTTGTTTTGTCATGGGTTTAATCCCTAATCATGGATTAAGTTGAGGAGTCTTCCTTAGCTTAAACACTCTCATCTATCATCCTTCTTTTAGGATGGTGTAATGGGTCTGTTTAATCCCTGATTATGGCTTAACCTCATTACTCAACACTAAACAAAAACAACAAAAACACCTAAATAATCACAAGTAGGTTAATGATCTTAATCCTACACCAAAGGTGATTAAGTGTGAGAATCTGACTTCACATTTAAGGTATTCTCATTACCCCTAATCAGAGGGAAGATGTGATGAGTTTACTAAATCCATTGGTTTAGACTTAAGCTCATTAATTTATGCAAAAACACCAAAAACATCTAAATAATCACAAGTAGGTTAATGATCTTAATCCTACGTCAAAGGTGATTAAGTGTGAGAATCTGACTTCACACTTAAGGTATTCTCATTACCCCTAATCAGAGGGAAGATGTGATGAGTTTACTAACCCATTGGTTTAGACTTAAGCTCATTATCCTATGACAAACTCCAAAAGCAATAAAAGACTGAAAACTCAAAAAACAAACAATAACCGTCTCCTCCGGGATTCTTTTCTCATCACCTTCATTCATAAACGAGAACTTGCTTCTTCCGTCTAATGCAAGACAGTTTGCACCTGAGCCAGACAGGTCATACACTTGAGCATAGACAAGCAAGCAGTTCATCAGTCAATTCACCTTTCAGTCTCTTTGGGTCGAACTACGGTGTTCTGACTTCCTCATTGCACGAGAGGATACGTAGGCATAACTTAACAGTTATCGAACAAAAGTCTCTGTATATCCCCCTCTTTCCAGCTTCATTCTTTAGCCTCATTATCATGAGCATCTCATCTTTGTTCTTACACTGACACTGTATATATCACACTTCACACTCTTTTACACTGACACCTGTACATCCTTCCAGCTCTTTTACACACAGATTGCACTGACACTACCCCTTTAAAACACAAATCTTTTAAGCGTGGATCCCGTCGAGTACGACGGACAATCTGGGTGCTAATACCTTCCCAGGTTGTAACCAACCCCCTTTCTCAGTCTCTCTGGTTCGCAACCGTCTTATCCATCTTTTTCCAGGCCTATGCAGCATTGCCTTTCCTCCGGGATAAAAATGCCTAGCTGGCGACTCTTTTCATCTCCAGTGAGTTCACGGCTGTGTGTTCTCACTGTTCCCTTCGCCGACCGTTCGCGCTTGTACCAGGATGCAAATCTTCGGGAGCGACAGCTTGGCGACTCTGCTGGGGACCCTTATACTGCAACCAGGGCTTCTGGTTCTTTTTGTGGGTTCCTCCTAGCGCTTGTTTGATTTGTGTTTACTGGGGTGTTATGTGCTTATCTGTGCTTGTATATTCATCTTTGTTTATTTGCTTTATGTACAGTTACTTTACTGCTTTCTTTACTGCATCTATATATCATATTGTCATTATTGCTGGCTGGATCTGTTGTTTGCCTTGGTGGGTGGGTGATTCATTGAGAGTTAAGGTCCTATACCTGGGACCTGAGTGACACCTAGGCTAGAGTGAATCATATTCTTTCCCATTCCATTTCGGTCTGGTGCGGGAATATGAAACACGGTTCAGATATGGGTTTCTTCTTGAGAACTCTGTGTTGCAGATTTCCTGCAATGCTAGGGCTATCTGGGAAGCCTGCTAAGTCTGGATGACCTTTTAGTATTGACCTTCAGAAACTGAGGTGAATTAGAGGAGGAATTGTTATGGTTATTGTAAACACTGTACCTCCGGGTTAGAAGTGTTTACACTTCTCATAACTGATCCTAGTCTGAGGATCCTTGTTCTAGATCATCACCTGTGAGGGGGTTGGGTTGTTTACAGGTTTGCAGGTACCTTGACCTCAGAATACCCTGTTACTTTGACTTTGTTAAGAATACTCCATGTTGGATAGTTCTTGTGATTCTAAAACCCTGGACATGTGGCTCTTTATTTGAGTCCCCCACCCTGGTTACTGGATTTATAGACCTCCATCTGGAATTCTTGAACACACATGGATCTATACCAAGGCAGTTAATCAGATCCAGCTCAGTCACAGACCCTTGCATATCATTTGCATACATACCCATTGCATCATATTAACATTTGCTTATTTGTGTTTCAGGGTATCCACCTCCATCTGGTTTTGGTTTTGACCCCATCTGCATCATTGACCTATCTCCACCAGCACTTGCTTCAGTTTGTCAGCCATATACTTCAGTTACTAGCACTAGCCAGCCAGTGGCCCACTCCTCAGCATCTTCATCAACACTCATCCTACTCAGTCTCAGTACTCATGGCTCCAAAGAAAAGCAACATCACCTATCATTTCTTCCAACCAGACTTATCAGACATCAGGAGGATCCAAACCCTGATCACTCCAGATCACATACCCTTGTTCAGGGAGAGTTATGGAGATATACTGGACATGGTTATGGATCTGGACCCATCTCAGAGGAGCCTGATCCACACCTGCATTCAGTTTTATGATCCTCCATTGAGATGTTTCACCTTTCAAGACTTTCAGTTGGGGCCTCTTCTGGAAGAATACTCATCTTTGACTGGTCTGCCCATCAAAAGAGAAATCCCATTCAACCCTGAAATGGTCTTTCCCAGCAATGGAGAGATAACAAAAGCTTTGCACCTGGAGCCTGTTTTGATTGAACAGCATATGACCTCTAAAGCTGGGATCCCTGGATTTCATCTGGACTTCCTGATTTCTCAAGCTAGTTTGAAGGCCTCCTTGGGGGAGTGGAAAGCTGTTTGTGCTTTGTTGGCCTTAAGTGTATATGGAATTATGTTGTTTGCAGATGAGCCTCGATTCATTAGCAAGAATGCAATCCACTTGTTCATCCTGAAGAACCCTGTGCCAACTTTGCTGGGTGATCTCTATTACTCAGTACATCAGAGAAATGAGAAGCAGAGGGGAAGATTAGTGAGGATTTGTGCTCCATTATTTCATGCTTGGCTTCTCAGGCATCTACCCAGGACAGATGCATTTCTAAATCCTCATCAGCAAAGCAACTGGGCTAAGAGGCTCACTACTCTCACTTCAGCAGACATCAGATGATGTACTCAAAGCACCAAGGGCAGAGATATAATCACCAGCTGTGGGCACTCTCCCAATGTGCCTTTGATAGGAGTTAAGGGAAGTATCAATTACAACCCTCTGCTGTTCAGAAGGCAACTGGGCTATGCACTGGTTCATACTCCTAGGGAACAAGACTTGGTGGAGACCCTCTACTGTGAGAACAAGATTAGTTTGGCTGTTGTTAGGCAGGCTGCATGGGCCTGGGATCATGTTCAAACCAAGGGAATCACCATTCTGGGGAAGTGCAATAATGTGGCATCAGTCCAATATTATGAGTGGTCCCATGCTAGGGCCCAATTCTCTGGAATGCCCTTCACCATAGAAGACATGCCTGAGTCATCTTCAGCACCACCCCCTGCCACTATCAGTTTGGAGGAGTTTGAAAGCTTGAAGGAAAGAAATGAGAAGTTAACCCAAGCCTTGCAGAAGACCCTCCGGGAGAGGAGTGAAGGTGTGAGGGAGATTGAGAGATTGGAGAAGTTGAGAGTGGAACACTTGACCAAGATTGAGAAGTCTGGGGAGTATATCAACAAGTCTAAGGCTGGTGAACAGATTCTGAAGAATGCTTGTAAAGAAGCCCAGTTCCAGAGAGCAAGAACAGACTTGTACCTGAAGGAGAGTCAGGCCAGGTGGGTCCGGATCACTGAGGCCCGTACTCTAGAAGACAAAAGAGTTCAGGACAAGATGGAGCAGATGGAAAAAGCCCTGGCAGCAGCCCAGAAGGAAATATCAGAGCTAGAAATCAGAGCTGGAGTGAAGAGGTCTAAGGACCAAAGTCAGAACAGGAAGTTGACTGCAGCTGTTGCAACAAGAAACCTTCTCATCAGAAGTCTCACGGAGCATCCGGCTGATCCTGTGACCGAAGCACTTCTCAAAGAAGTTCGTGAGGATGAGTTTGGCCTTGGAGTTTGATCATTTGCTTGTTGTTGTTCCTTTTCATGTACTTTTGTTTTTTGTGATGTATTTTGACCCCTTTAAGGGCTTGTGTTGTAACATGAACAAATTGTATTATTTCACCTTTGTAATATATTTGTGTTAGTTTCTATCTGGGTTCACATCAAAAGCAACTTCAACAGCAGCATCTTCAAGGGTCTGGAAGGGTCAAAACTGAAGGCCAAACCGGATACCTTGAGAACAAATAAGCATAACTGCATTGCATGCTAACCCTTTTGTTTGTTTTGTAGGTTTTTGTTTTGTTGTTGCTAACCTCTGTTGTGATGTTCAGGAATTATTGCTCGCCGCCGGGTACTTCCTCTCAACAGGCCACACAGGTATCCCACTAGAAACAACCTTCCGGGAATCCAGATGGACCAGATGCAACAAGACCTTACGGAGGTCAGAAACCAGATGGCCAACGAAAGGCTGGAGATGAGAACCCAGATAACACAATTCATGGAAGTGATGAACAATTTAGCTCAAAGCCAGGAGAGGCTCAGAGTTTTGGTAGAAGGAAGGAATCAAGAGGAGCCCCATGTGGGAACTGCTGGCACAAGTAACAACGAGAGGGTCCAACCTCATGTCAATCCCCCAGTTTTTGGACCCCATCTCCATCCAGAGGCCAACATCCCTATCAATATACAAGGGACAGCCACAGCAGCCAGAGTACTTCAAGAAGATCCTCAGGAGGACCAATATACAGTAATGGGTGCTGGAGAGGAAACTTATGATAGACGATTGGAAGAGATAGCTGAGAAGTTGAGATCACTGGAGTCTCAAAACTCTCTGGGGTTCGACGTCATGGACATGGGTTTGGTAGACGGGGTCAGGATCCCCCATAAGTTCAAGCCTCCTTGTTTCGAAAAGTATAATGGGACTTCATGCCCCCGGACTCATCTACAATCATTTCTGGGAAGGCTGAAGGCCTATACAATGGATGAGAAATTGTGGATGTTCTATTTTGAAGATAGCTTGACTGGAGCTTCGAGGGAGTGGTATTCCCATCTGACAAGAGCAACAATTAGATGCTGGAAGGACCTGGCAGAGGCCTTCATCAGACAGTATCAGTATAATCTAGACATGGCACCCAACAGGACTCTCCTAATGGGAATGTCACAGTTTTCGAGGGAGAGTTTCCGAGAATATGCTCAAAGGTGGAGGCAATTGGCTGCTGCCGTTCAACCACCAATGTCTGAGAGAGAAATGGCAGACATGTTTATGAACACTCTTCAGGGAACTTATATTGACAGGTTGGCTGCTTTCTCCTCCACCAGCTTCGCAGATGTTGCTATAGCTGGGGAGAGAATTGAAAGCCTGTTAAAAATGGGTAAGATCTCTGATAATGGTGCCAGCTCGTCCAGCAGTACAAGAAAGCCTTTTGCAGGCCCGAGAAGAACTGGCGAGACCAATGCCATCCATTCAAACAGGGGTAGGCCCCAATATGCTCAGAGGTCCATAGCAGCAGTCACTATCCCTGCTCCAGCCCATCCACCGCCAGTCTATCAACCTCCTCAACAAAACTTCCAACAACAACCTCAGTATCATCAGAATCAGTATCCTCCAAGGAACTTCAACAACAACTCCAACAACAACAATCAACAAAGGCCATTCCAACAAAGACCATCTCAAGCTAACCGAGTGATCGACCCAATCCCAATGCCGTATGCTGCCTTGCTGCCACAACTTCTGAAACTCAACCTAGTTGAGCTAAGAACGTTGGCACCTCCGGATCCCAACAGTCTACCAAGGAACTATGACTCCAATGCTAGGTGTGCTTTTCATTCGAACGCACCTGGTCACAGTACAGAAAAATGCAGGGCTCTGCATATGAAGGTACAAGACTTGGTAGACTCCAAGGCTCTGAATTTTGCACCTCCGCCCAATGTCAATAAAAACCCTATGCCAAACCATGGTGGTCCTCGAATTAACGCTATTGAAGAAGACCAACCGTCTTATTTAATAACCAGTGTGGATCAGATCCGGACGCCATTGGTGGAAATCAAAGCTCAACTCCGTGAAAACCAAATATTTCCGGGATGTGAACTAGGGTGTCCCTATTGCAATATTTCATGGAATGGGTGTGAGGACCTGAGGAATGGCATTGACAGCCTTATTCAGAGTGGCCTGCTACAGATCACTACATCATTCCCAACAAATCCGGCAACTTCATCAACAACGGTTTCAGATCCTCCTACAAATGCAGCAACTATTGTTCCCGACAATTCATCAGCAGCATCAACAAGTACTTCATCAGTCCTCCCAAATGACCAGTTTTCAACAGTTCCTCCTGCTACAACTTCAGCTTCATTCCATTTCGAATCTCCATCAACAACAACAACAGTCCTTTCAACAGAACCTCCTACAACGCCAGCAATCAATCATGAAGATGTCTCCACTGTTACCATATTCTACGATCCTGAAAATAATTCCGCTTACCATTCAGAAGGTGCTGCTCCCGCCAGAGCACCAGTTACAATCTTTTATGATCCACAAACAATAACAGTCCCTTCAGCAGCAGCAATCAGTCCGGTCACTGTCACGGTGCCTGGACCGGTACCATATGAAAGCAATAGGGCCATCCCCTGGCACTATGGCTCTGACGTGTACTGCGAAGGAAAAAGAATCACTCTTGAAACATCCACACCTGCACCACAAGTAGATAATGTGGGGGGAGGCGGAGGCTTCACTCGAAGCGGACGTCTCTTTGCTTCACAAGTTCAAAGACCTACTGCCGAAGCAGAAGCTGCTGCCAAGGCAAAAGGAAAAGGCCCGGTGCAGGAAGATCCAGCTGCCAAAGAAGCCCTGAAAACTCCATTTGATCAGGAAGTTGATGAGTTTATGCGAATCATCAAAAAGAGTGATTACAAAATTGTGGATCAACTTCACCAGACGCCATCCAAAATCTCCATCCTCTCACTGCTTATGTGCTCCGAAGCCCATCGGAATGCACTGCTTAAAGTCCTGCACGCAGCTTACGTGCCTGAGGAGATTACTGTCAACCAATTGGAAACCGTGGTTGGAAATGTTACTGCTAGCAATGGGCTAGGGTTTACCAATTCTGACTTGACAGCGGATGGCCGCAACCACAACAAAGCCTTGCACATAACCCTGGAATGCAAAGGAGCTGTCCTTTCTCATGTGCTGGTGGACACAGGTTCTTCCCTGAATGTCTTACCAAAGAAGGCTTTGGTGAAGCTTGAATATGATGGATTGGTATTGAGACCCAGCAACCTGGTAGTAAGAGCCTTTGATGGTTCTAAGAGATCGGTTATGGGAGAGATTGAGCTGCCTGTGACAATTGGCCCACAGACTTTTAAAACTATCTTTTATGTGATGGACATTCAGCCCGCCTACAGCTGTTTGTTGGGTAGACCCTGGATTCACGCCGCCGGCGCAATAACGTCTACCCTTCACCAAAAGTTAAAATTTGAGTGGGAAGGCCAAGTTGTCACAATCTGTGGAGAGGAGGACATTTTTGTCAGCCACCTGGCAACCTATAAGTACATTGAAATGGATGGGGAGATCCATGAAACAATGAGCCAGGGGTTTGAAGCTTTGAATGTGAATGAAGCATCTGCTGTATCTGGTACCCCAATGTCATCATACCAACAAGCCCGGAAGGTTGTTGAAGAAGGAACTGCCCTAGGCTGGGGCAAGGTCTTAGCTGTGGAGGAGAAGAAGGACAAGTTTGGGTTGGGTTACAAACCAACTCAACATCAAGCAAAGGCTACTGCAGAGCCAGGTTTTGTCAGTGGGGGAATGCTCACCCCCGATGCTATCAACTGTCTGGAAGACGAGCTGGAAGAGGAGCGCAATCTGGAGAATTGGATTCGTCCAAAGATCCCGGGGAGCAGTGTCTCGAACTGGTCTTCCCAGGAAATTATAAGGGTTACTCAAGCAGAGTAATTATTATTTCCTGTATTTTTATAGCATGCATCAAAGTCTTGCATCTTGCCCAAGATGACAAGACTCATTTTGTAATCAGGGCCATCTGTACTTTTGTGCAAACAAGATTAAATTAATGAAATATCAGACATCTTTTTGCAAACGAGTCTTTTTCTTTTCTGCTCACTGTTTTTCCATTTTTCTTTTTGTACAAAAATAAATGGCGTTGTTTTCAAAATGATAACTTCATTTCACTTTTTTCTAAAAGCAAGATTAAAATCAATCACTAAAATGAACAAACTTAACCCTTGCAGAGAGTGCCTTCCAGACTGCACCGACAACAGCACGGCTATGACATCGTATGACTTTGACAATCCAATCAATCAAGCTGATGAAGGGGTTGATGAAGAATATGAGCTTCCTGAAGAGCTAGCCAGGTTGTTGAGACAAGAGGAAAAGGTTATTACCCCTCACCAGGAGGAGATTGAAGTGATTAATCTTGGTACAGACGAAGACGCGAAGGAAGTTAAAATCGGGGCCTGCCTGCAAGACTCAGTGAAGAGACAACTGATAGATCTGCTTCAAGAGTATGTTGACGTGTTTGCTTGGTCGTATCAAGATATGCCAGGGTTGGATACCGATATAGTTGTGCACAAGCTACCTCTGAGAGAAGAATGCCCGCCAGTTAAACAGAAGTTGCGCCGAACTCGCCCAGACATGGCTATGAAAATCAAGGAAGAGGTACAAAAGCAATGGGACGCCGGGTTCCTTGCTGTGACTAGCTATCCGCCGTGGGTTGCTAACATAGTACCTGTGCCTAAGAAGGACGGCAAAGTAAGAATGTGTGTTGACTACCGGGATCTGAACAGAGCCAGCCCGAAAGATGACTTCCCATTACCTCACATTGACGTATTGGTGGATAACACGGCTCAGTTCTCGGTATTCTCCTTCATGGATGGATTTTCAGGATATAATCAGATCAAGATGTCACCTGAAGACATGGAGAAGACAACATTCATCACACCTTGGGGCACGTTCTGTTACAAAGTGATGCCATTCGGACTGAAGAATGCTGGTGCAACGTATCAACGAGCTATGGTGACATTATTCCACGATATGATCCACAAAGAAATAGAATGTTACATGGATGATATGATCGCCAAGTCCCTTACAGAGGAAGATCACCTGGTAAATCTGCTCAAGTTATTCAAGCGTCTGAGGAAATACCAATTGAAGCTGAACCCCAACAAATGCACATTCGGGGTGCGATCCGGTAAGCTGTTGGGCTTTATTGTAAGCGAGAAAGGGATTGAGGTTGACCCTGATAAGGTCAAGGCTATTCAAAAGATGCCTGCACCGAAAACTGAGAAAGAAGTTCGAGGGTTCTTAGGTCGATTGAACTACATTTCACGGTTCATATCTCACCTTACAGCAACCTGTGAACCCTTGTTCAAGCTGTTAAGAAAGGAGCAAACGGTCAGGTGGAACGAAGATTGCCAGAAGGCTTTTGACAAGATCAAGGAATATCTGCAAGAACCTCCAATCCTTATGCCTCCAGTTGAAGGAAGACCTCTGATAATGTACTTGACAGTATTAGAAGAGTCGATGGGGTGTGTGCTGGGCCAGCACGACGAGTCTGGTCGAAAAGAGTATGCAATATACTACCTAAGCAAAAAGTTTACCGACTGTGAACAACGTTATTCACTGCTCGAGAAAACTTGCTGTGCTTTAGCGTGGGCTGCTCGCCGACTGAGGCAGTATATGTTGACCCACACTACCTTATTAATCTCAAAAATGGATCCGGTTAAGTACATTTTCGAGAAGCCAGCTCTTACCGGACGGGTTGCAAGATGGCAGATGATTCTTACAGAATACGACATACAGTACACTTCTCAGAAAGCCATCAAGGGCAGTGTACTATCTGAAATATCTTGCTGAACAACCCATTGATGACTACCAGCCTATGAGATTTGACTTCCCTGATGAAGACATCATGTTCATTAAAGCAAAAGATCATGAAGAGCCTGTTCACACTGAAGGGCCCGACCCGGAAGAAGAATGGACTATGATGTTTGACGGGGCTGTTAATATGAATGGTCGTGGTGTTGGTGCAGTACTCATTACACCCAAAGGAGTTCACATGCCTTTCTCGGCAAAGCTCACTTTCAACTGCACTAACAACGAAGCTGAATACGAAGCTTGCATTATGGGTCTTGAGGAAGCCATTGACCTCAGGATCAAGACATTGACCGTATTCGGAGATTCAGCTCTGGTAATCAATCAGACCAACGGCAAATGGTACACACACCAGGATCATCTAATACCTTACAGGGATTATACAAGGAGGTTATTGACTTTCTTCACAACAGTCAAGCTTGAGTATATCCCTCGGGACGAGAATCAATTTGCAGATGCTCTTGCTACCATTTCATCCATGATCAAAGTTCAAGCTGCTAACTTTGTACCTCAGATTTCAGTATCGAGACTTGATAGACCAGCATATGTATTTGCGGCAGAAGGTGTCAAAAATGATAAGCCTTGGTTTCATGACATTAAATGCTTCTTGGAGGATCAGACATACCCACCTGGGGCATCTTCCAATGATAAGAAGACTTTGAGAAGGCTTGCTGGTAGTTTCTTTCTGAACGCTGATGGGTCTTTGTACAAGAGGAACTTTGACATGGTACTCCTCAGATGTGTTGACAAGACGGAAGCAGGTTTGTTGATGCATGAAGTGCACGAAGGATCATTTGGTACCCATGCCGGAGGGCATGCCATGGCTAAAAAGTTGTTAAGATCAGGTTATTACTGGATCACGATGGATGCAGACTGTTGTGCTTACGCCAGAAAATGCCATAAATGCCAGATCTACGCAGATAAGGTGCATGTGCCTCCCAATCCTTTGAACATCATGTCTTCACCATGGCCCTTTGCTATGTGGGGTATTGACATGATTGGCAAGATTGAGCCGACTGCTTCAAACGGCCACAGATTCATCCTGGTTGCCATTGACTATTTCACCAAGTGGGTTGAAGCAGCCTCATATGCAAATGTTACAAGACAAGTGGTAGCCCGATTTCTGAAGAGAGATATCATCTGTCGGTATGGAGTGCCCGAGCGAATCATTACTGATAATGGTTCCAATTTAAACAACAAAATGATGGCAGAGCTGTGCCGGGACTTCAAGATCCAACATCACAATTCTTCTCCTTACAGGCCAAAGATGAACGGCGCTGTTGAGGCAGCCAATAAGAATATCAAGAAGATTGTGCAGAAGATGGTAATCACTTACAAAGACTGGCACGAAATGCTACCATTTGCCTTGCATGGGTACCGCACATCAATCAGAACATCCACTGGGGCAACACCGTATCAACTTGTATATGGTATGGAAGCAGTCCTACCTGTTGAAGTTGAATTACCCTCTCTACGAGTTTTGATGGATGTTAAACTGGGTGAAGCAGAATGGGTACGGTCCCGATACGAACAACTGAGTCTGATCGAAGAGAAAAGATTGGCTGCAATCTGTCATGGACAGCTATATCAGAAGAGAATGAAGAGAGCCTTCGATCAGAAAGTCAGGCACCGAGAGTACCAAGTAGGAGATCTTGTGCTGAAAAGAATCCTCCCTCCTCATACAGACCACAGGGGCAAATGGACTCCAAATTATGAAGGACCATTCGTTGTAAAGAAAGTTTTCTCTGGTGGAGCACTGATGCTCAGCACCATGGATGGTGAAGATTTCCCATCCCCTGTGAATTCAGATGCAGTTAAAAAATACTTCGCATAAAATGACCCGCTGGACATAAAAACAGAATGTAAGTCCAGGCAAAAATAGGGCATCCCGGCGAGTCAAAAACAGAATAAAAGACTCGGGCAAAAGTAAGGGAAATAATTAAAAAATGTACACCCGCTGAGTTGAAAAGCCGCATTGGACAACTCAGGCAAAAATGGGTATCCCGATGGATTGAAAACCCGAAAGGGCGATCCATGCAAAATAAGGGAATGAGCGAACAACTGCATTCTGAGTTCGTCTGTATCACCTGCAACTTGGTAAGCTCCAAAGGATCAAGCTTCAATCAGAATCAACTTTCTTCAGAAAGCAAGACGAGAAGAATGTCATTGTCATACGAGTCATAACAGAAGAGAAAGCCTCTCAAAGCGTCGCCAACACTGCCAGCTTTTTGTTTCTCAATTTGTAACAATCTCCTCATTCCAGGAGATATGTTTCTTTGACTGTATCTTGCCAATTCAGGGCACATGAATTAATAGAATCAGATTTTCAGTCATGTCTCGTTTCTTACATTTATGTTTTGCAAAGAGTTGTCTGATATCTCTAAAAATATAATTGCATAAGTACAGATGCCTTTCTCTAAAAATAAAAAAAAACAAAAACATGCTTACAGGGAATGTGATTATTCTCGGAAGTACTTAACTCCTATGACGGAATCCGGTAAGGGATACCTCGGGACCTTTTGTACGTTTCCTTACCTTCGCAGGATTGCAGGTATCCAGAACGCAACCTGGGGCATGCAAGTTACATCTCAGCAAGTTGGCGAATCATTATCAACTCGGTCTATCTTCCGCGTGGCGCTGGAAGGTGTCCACTTCCCCAGCAAAGTTGCCAAATCAACATACACTCAATCTCAGCATCTGAAATGCCCTATCCCCAGCCGAGTTGCCTCTCATTGCTATCCCCAGCTGAGTTGCTTCCCATTGCTCTCCCCAGCTGATTTATCAACAGCATTCCCCAGTTGTAGTGCCAGCCATTCTTCCTCAGCAGAATGCAAAAATTAGGGAATCATCTCCCCACAGAGCTCCAGCCTCTATTCAGAAGAGCAGCGCATGAAGGATCACAACAGAGTACAGAAAGCTTCTGCAAACCCCAGCTGGGTCCCATATTATAAGGATATGTCAATCAGTGACCTATATCCCCAAGCAAGTGCATCATTAGATCTACCAATGATCTCATCCCCAGCTGGGATGTTCACTTCAAGCAGATCATCCAGAGATCTTCGCGGCAATGGGATCCGAATCCCGGATCTGTGCCTCTTTGCATAATCATAGCATTCGCATCATATTATACCCTCAGAGCGTAGCATTCCGTCTAATACGGAGCATTACGGCAAAAATCAAACGCATAGCATAATCATAAGCCATGTTATGAATTAACACTTGTGAATAATGAACTGTTCATCATCATTGTACAAAAATCCCCACCAGAGTCCCCGGCAAAAGCAGCTGCCTCACAATCACAAACACCAGTATATACTCCTTTTGGCACCCGTCCGTGTCATTTTTCCCAGTAAAGTCGCCTGAACATCTTTACGAACAACACCACCTGTATTACAGATACTTCCTGACACCCGTCCGTGTCATATCACCAGCAGAAAGCCAAAGAGGTCCTCTTTGCACTCACATATACCTATATATACACCTTTTTTGACACCCGTCCGTGTCATATCCCCAGCGCAGTCGCGTACACCTTTATCAACCCACACACTTGTTAATATTATACTTTTCTCTTTTGACACCCGTCCGTGTCGCTCTCCCCAGCAGTTAAAACACTCATCTATACAGTACAATGCTCACTACTCATGGTACACTTATACAGATACTCGTCCGTATCTTGTATACATCATCACTCATATCCCCACAGATTCGACGGTAGTCCTTGTTCTTTGTTAACCAGTTGGTACTCGTCCGTACCATCATCTCAGAACATTGCGTCTAGTGTTTGTTTCTACATGATACTCGTCCATATCATAGTCTTAGGGATGCTCGTCCGCATCTTTAATCCATACACCGTGTCAAACACTTATGTTTTCTTGAATATAGATACTCGTCTGTGTCTATTATTCCCCAGAAGAATTCTTCCAGATGCAACACTCGTCCGTGTTCTTTGTTAACCAGTTGATACCCGTCCGTATCATCGTCTCTGAACATGTGTCAGTTTGTTTCTACATGATACTCGTCCATATCATAGTCTTAAGGATGCTCGTCCGCATCTTTAATCTATACACGATACCAAACACTTATACCCTTTTGTTTCTTGGATGTAAACGCTCGTCCGTGTTTACTATCTCCCCAGTAGATCGCCAACAAAACAAATTTCCTTTTTATCTAACACTCGTCCTGTGTTATGATAACCCTGAGAGCAGCCGTACCCTGCTAAGTGGTCGTCCTCCACTTCTTGATGGTCGTCCTCCATCATGCTCGTCCGATGGCCGTCCCCATCGTTGTTTTAGCAGCCGTCCCCTGCTAGGTGGTCGTCCTCCACCTTTTGATGATCGTCCTTCATCACTTTATCCAATGGCCGTCCCCATTGTTGATTTTGGTTATCTGACATTCGTCCTATGTCATGACAAACCTCGAGAGCAGCCGTCCCCTGCTGAGTGGTCGTCCTCCACTTCTTGATGGTCGTCCTCCATCATGCTCGTCCGATGGCCGTCCCCATCGTTGACCTTTTCTATCCGATGGCCGTCCCCATCGTTGATATTTTTGGCAGCCGTACCCTGCCAGGTGGTCGTCCTCCACCTTTGATGGCCGTCCCCATCGTTGACCTTTTCTATCCGATGGTCGTCCCCATCGTTGATATTTTCGGCAGCCGTACCCTGCCAGGTGGTCGTCCTCCACCTTTGATGGCCGTCCCCATCATTTTTCTTTTATTCCCAACAGAGCAGCCGTCCCCTGCTAGGTGATCGTCCTTCACCTTTGATGGCCGTACCCCATCATCTGTTTATTTCATTTATTCTTTAACCCGATGGCCGTCCCCGTCGTGGTCCCTTTTCCTTTTTAGCCCGATGGCCGTCCCCATCGTTGGTTACTTTACCTTTATGAACTTGATGGCCGTCCCCGTCATGTTTCATTAATCCCCAGAGAATTTTATAACTTTATCTTGATGGCCGTCCCCATCATAATTTCTTTTCTTTCCCCAGCTAGTCGGCCGTCCCCGTCTTGGCTTTACCTTTTATCCCCAGCATGTCGGCCGTCCCCGTCATTGCTTTATTTTCCTGCACTTTTCCAGCATGTCGGCCGTCCCCGTCATCGCTTTACTTCACATTTATCCCAGCATGTCGGCCGTCCCCGTCATCGCTCTTTACCCAGCAGTCGTCCTCTGCTCGACGGTCGTCCTCCGTCGCCTACACTTTACAATATACTTTATTTTCTTTTACAATCTATATCCCTTTTCTTCTTCATTCTGTGAGTGCAAATTTTGGACTGTCTTTGGTATTCAACCACAAGTTATCTTGTTTGGCCTGTTAAGCCGTCGCTTACATCCTGCACAGCTAACTCATGCTTGAATAGGGGCAGCTGTAAACACCCCAAATTTGCCCTCGCCCATTCACACCATGGCTTGTGATCATTCTCATATGCATAAACACAGTCATATCATCTCACATTTCATTTTTGATTCACTGCATAGTTTTCAAGGCATCTGCACCTAGGGTTTGTGATCTGAGCAACCTCAGAGCATCTTGAGCCATTCCAAAGGCAACCAATCAACTCAAAGGGGTCCATGTGTGTTCTTATATCATATTCCATCTCCTCAAAGTCAAAAATGCAGAGGAATCACAAGAACTAGGGTTTGAGTGGATGCAGAGCCAGGATGAACTGCACAGTTGATTGAAAATTAGGGTTTTGGTTTCAGAGGCCATAACCCCAAATTTTTTGGTCATTCTTATTTCCATTGGTCTATATATGGTATGGGGAGTATGCATATCAATTTTCATGAAGAAATTCCATGGGGAAGTCATCTGATCAAGAGTTGACTTTTCAGACAAGTCAGTGCAAAATCAGGGCATATGAGGCCCCCAATGACCCAACCAATGGGTGATCTTCATCATTTTGAGTGTATATGATCTTTATTTGATCATGGAAGAAGGTTGAAGTTCATAGAAATCAAGAATTTAGGGTTTTTGCAAATGTTGACTTTTTGGGCATAGTTGACTTTTCAAGAATGCATCATTTTAGGTCATTTTTCAAGCCTTGATTCTTGATCCAAAAAGGCTTCAAATGAAAAAACTTTGGTCATGAAAGTTGTAGATCTCATCTTTCCCTTTTCAAAAAGTACAAGAACATGATCAAACTCTTCTTGGATCAAAAGTTATGGCAATGCAAAGTTGGCAAAAATCATTAATTTCTAAGGCATGCTTCAAATGGAAATTTTGCAAAGTCTTGAACCAATGCACATTGCAGCCTCAAGTTCACCTCTAACCAATGTGCCAACATTCTACAAGTCCTAAAAATCAGATTTGAACTAAGATTGCCCATGGTTTCATGCTTGGAAGGACAAAGAATCACATGTGAACCAAAATGTCACAACTTGCAAAAACTCATGATCATGCTTTACCACTTGCAGCCTTGGATGCTGGACCAAGCTGACATTTCCCCCTCATCTTGCTGCGCATAGCCCATGCCTTGTACCAAGCTAGCACCTCACCATACTTTCTCTTACACAAGAGTTGACAAATTGCAAAAGTTGCCTCACCTATCCATAAAGCACATGTCAAATCAACTGACCAATGAGAGAGAGTTATGTGGACAATTTGCAAGCAAAACATAAGGGCAAGCAAGGCTGAAACTATCACATTCCACACGTTCACAAAAACACTCCCATTTTGCAACTTGCTTCGAATTCCTCTCCACAGCTTGCAAACACAAAAGCCTTTTCCTCCATCCAACTCAACACACTTCATAGACCTCAAACCACCCAAAGCACAAGCCTGAAACAGCCAAAGCACCCCACTGCCATTCTTCACCCTCATTCTGCAGATTCATTCGAATCTCCCTCCCTAGCCCACAAACAGCCAAACAAACCTTGCAAAGCTTCTCCATACATCATCTGGACCATAAACCATCATTCACAATGGCCTGAATCAGCCAGAATCACCATAGCCATTGTTGACTGAGCTTGAAGCAGGAGCTTTCGAAACTCATCAACCAGCCTACATAAATTGTTCTAAGGCATTCAAACATCATCAAGGGGTCCTAAGGAGTGGTTTGCACATAAAGAGAAGGCCAGAAAGTCCTCAGGTGGAAAGCTTCAAATCTCAGGTAGCCTGAAATTTATTTTTCCAGAAATCATTTTTATTGTTACAAACTTGTTCTATTTGTTTCACTGATCATTCTGGTACCATTGGTTTTGAAAATGGTTGTGATTTGAGCATTTAATTTGTTTCTGAAGCTTGCGTGACCTAGAACTTTTTCTCTTCGATTCAGTTGATTTAGGAAATATAAATTTGTTTTGAGAGAGGGGTTTGGTTCGTGAGAGGGTGAGGATCATTTCCATGTTCTTGGTTTTCATTTTTGGTACGTTTTGAGAGGTTTGGAGATTTTTCAGGTGAGAGCTGGCCGGAGAAGACGACCGGAAGTCTTCTCCGGCCACCTGAAAGTAATTTGTGCCCTAATTGTGTAATTAACTTCAGTTTGAATGTGAGCCGTAGATAGCCATTGACCAGTTGACTTCCCTCTCTTTCGGATGGCCCAGATCAGCTTACTTATGCCCTAATCCACGTGTTAACTTAATTAATCCATAATTAAATAATTTAATCAGAGTCAATCCTGGCCACAAGATCACGCGCGCAGTCAATGAATTCAAACTCAGAGCCAATCTCGTCCATCCATCCTGTTTACTTTTATTTTATTTAATTTAATTCATTTCTTTTTCATTTGTTTTGCATATTTAATTTAAAAATAGCAAAAAAATCTTAAAAATTATGAAACTTTTTCCTTAAGGTTTTATTAATTTTTATGACACAAAAATATTTTTATTTTACTTTTTATCATTAAAAAAGTATTTTTAAATATTTAAAAGATTATTTTTAATTGATTAATGAGAATTAATTAATTAAAAATACTTTTAGGTATTTAAAAATTACAAAAAAATTCATGAAATGTTCTAAGACATTTAGAAACATTGTCCAACCTTCAAACCAAATTTATTTTTTGATCTTGATGCATTTTAAGAATTTTTCATTGAATTAAATCATTTTTTATGCATTATTTTGATCATGGATTCAAAAATTCATTTCTGCCTATTGGTGAAGGTTGAGACATTGATTCTTCTTGCATTGTTTTGCGTTTAGCATGTATTTTCAAGGATAAAAAGGCCATGATTTGATCTTGCATTTTCTAATTGTTTGGCATTTCTTTTGTTAAGAACCCTAAAAAACCCTAATAACTTAGGAAATTCATATCTTGAGTTTGGTTGAGAGTTGAGAGCTCCCCTTTGGGCAGTGGTTTGTTATAGGCCTAGGGTTTCTTTGGGTGCCATTTTCCATTTTTTATCATGAGGTTTGCTTCTGTTTTGGGTTTTTGTTTGATGTTTGATCCATGAACCCTAATTTGGGCTTTCTTTTGCATCCCTCTTGCATTTCCCTGCATAACATGACTTGTCTTTGCATTTTGTGCATTCTTGTGATTCATTTGACATCTTAAGACATATAGAAAGCATGTTTGATCATTGCATCTCATATTCGCTATGTCATTTGCCTTGTATGACTCATAACTTTCCATGTTTGTTCATGCTCCTTAGCTTACATCATATGCATTCATAAGCTTGTATGATCATCCCCATTGTCTTGCCTCATGTTTGCAGCACCTCATAACATCATAATCATCATCAACATGCTTCTGGTTTTGCTTAGCATCATATCATTTCATCTCATCTTGCATTGCATTGCATTTTCTTTCTAACATTGCAGGTGGTAAGTAAATTTGAGAAGTGGATTTGCCTTCACTTCTCATACCTCTTCTTTTCATCTCTCTTGCATCCATTGCTGCATTTTTATATGTGTTTGAGTTTGAGCTTGCTCATTCTTCTCCTTCTCACTTTCTTTCTTCAAGTGACTTGACTTCTTGAATGAAGCAAGTTACTTTGCTTCTCTTGATCCTTTCATCTGCTTCCTGGTGGTTCCATTGAAGATTTCTCTTGAAAACCTCACAAACCTTAGGATCATCCAAGCATGTGAATATTAGGATTAGACTTTTCCCACTTAGATTTTTACCTTTGTGTCATCTCTTTGAGTCCTCTCTTCTCATCCCATAATCAGAGACTAAACCCTAAAGGCTCTAAGACTTTGTGATTAGGGTTATGCCTGCATCCTTCTCTTAGGATGGAGTGTATAACTTTAATCCTAAGTGTTAAGTCCTTAATGTGTTTAAATCTCATAATCAATTTACCTAATAATCATCAAGACATCACACTTGTAACTTGGGCCTTGCATTAGGGTTCTAATTCTTCCTTAAGTGGTTAAGAAGGACTAACCCTAGTGTTAATGGACAAGTCCCCCTCAAGTTGTCTTACAAATCATAAAATTCACTTCATCACCATACCATTAATCTAAAAATCCACTTAATAAAGGCTTGTTTTGTCATGGGTTTAATCCCTAATCATGGATTAAGTTGAAGAGTCTTCCTTAGCTTAAACACTCTCATCTATCATCCTTCTTTTAGGATGGTGTAATGGGTCTGTTTAATCCCTGATTATGGCTTAACCTCATTACTCAACACTAAACAAAAACAACAAAAACACCTAAATAATCACAAGTAGGTTAATGATCTTAATCCTACACCAAAGGTGATTAAGTGTGAGAATCTGACTTCACATTTAAGGTATTCTCATTACCCCTAATCAGAGGGAAGATGTGATGAGTTTACTAAATCCATTGGTTTAGACTTAAGCTCATTAATTTATGCAAAAACACCAAAAACATCTAAATAATCACAAGTAGGTTAATGATCTTAATCCTACGTCAAAGGTGATTAAGTGTGAGAATCTGACTTCACACTTAAGGTATTCTCATTACCCCTAATCAGAGGGAAGATGTGATGAGTTTACTAACCCATTGGTTTAGACTTAAGCTCATTATCCTATGACAAACTCCAAAAGCAATAAAAGACTGAAAACTCAAAAAACAAACAATAACCGTCTCCTCCGGGATTCTTTTCTCATCACCTTCATTCATAAACGAGAACTTGCTTCTTCCGTCTAATGCAAGACAGTTTGCACCTGAGCCAGACAGGTCATACACTTGAGCATAGACAAGCAAGCAGTTCATCAGTCAATTCACCTTTCAGTCTCTTTGGGTCGAACTACGGTGTTCTGACTTCCTCATTGCACGAGAGGATACGTAGGCATAACTTAACAGTTATCGAACAAAAGTCTCTGTATATCCCCCTCTTTCCAGCTTCATTCTTTAGCCTCATTATCATGAGCATCTCATCTTTGTTCTTACACTGACACTGTATATATCACACTTCACACTCTTTTACACTGACACCTGTACATCCTTCCAGCTCTTTTACACACAGATTGCACTGACACTACCCCTTTAAAACACAAATCTTTTAAGCGTGGATCCCGTCGAGTACGACGGACAATCTGGGTGCTAATACCTTCCCAGGTTGTAACCAACCCCCTTTCTCAGTCTCTCTGGTTCGCAACCGTCTTATCCATCTTTTTCCAGGCCTATGCAGCATTGCCTTTCCTCCGGGATAAAAATGCCTAGCTGGCGACTCTTTTCATCTCCAGTGAGTTCACGGCTGTGTGTTCTCACTGTTCCCTTCGCCGACCGTTCGCGCTTGTACCAGGATGCAAATCTTCGGGAGCGACACTCACCACCAAGTTTGAAAACTTAAGAATGAAGGAAGATGAGACAATTCATGAGTTTTACTTGAACATCTTGGAAATAGCTAATACTTCTGGTGCTTTGGGAGAGAAGATGAGTGATGAAAAGCTGGTAAGAAAGATTCTCAGATCTTTACTAAAAAGATTTGACATGAAGGTTACTGCAATAGAAGAAGCTCAGGATATATGCACAATGAAGGTTGAAGAGCTCATTGGTTCCCTTCAAACATTTGAGATGGGAATGAATGATACAATTGTAAAGAAAAACAAAAGCATAGCCTTGGTCTCAAATACTGATAAAGATGAAGAAAGTCATGAAGCAGACCATGAAGAAAATTTATCAGAAACAATTGCTATGCTTGGAAGACAATTCAACAAAATTCTCAAAAGAATGGATAATAGGTCCAGATCAAGTGGAAGAAACTCAAACTCTTCTGAGAATAAAAGACCTTATGATTCTAATAGAAGGCCAAATTATGATGAGAAGACCAACCAAGGGAAAGGGATTCAATGTCATGGATGTGAAGGATATGGACACATCAGAAATGAATGCCCAACCTATCTAAAGAAGCAGAAGAAAGGTCTCTCTGTGACATGGTCAGATGAAGACTCAGGATGTGAGTCAGAAGAAGAATCTGCAAAGCACATCACTGCTCTAGCTGGAGTATGTGAATCTGAAGGGGGATCCAGTGATGAGGAGCTGACTTTTGAAGAGCTTGAAGAATCATACAAGATGTTGTGTAAAAGGAGCACTGAAGTATGCATGGAGAATATAAAGCAGAAAAAGCAGATTGAGGAATTAAAGGCTGAAAAGACAAGTACTCTAGAGATCATTGACACTTTGAAAAGTGAAGTAAGCCTTCTCAACTCCAAATTGGAGCATATGTCCAAATCTGTCAGAATGTTGAACAGTAGCTCAAACACACTGGATGTCATTCTCAACAACAACAAGCACTCAGGGGATAGGATTGGGCTGGGATTTAATAAAGCTCAAAAGTTTGAGGCTAGCACCAGCAAAACAACTTCAAATCCCATAAAGACAAACAAGATGTCCCAACAGATGTCCCAACATCATGAAAAGAACATGATGAAAAAGAAGTATCAAAGATGGAGATGTCATCATTGTGGAAGGTTTGGTCACATCAAACCTTTTTGCTACAAGCTGCATGGACATCCAAATCATAGGTATCAGCAACCCCCTAAGCAGAAGACAGAGGTCACCAAGAAAGTGCTGCATGGACATCAAAATCTGAGATATCAACAACCCCCTAAGCAGAAGACAAAGGCCATCAAGAAAATATGGGTACCTAAAGCTAGTCTTCATGCTGATCAAAGCTACAACTGCATGCCCAAGAACAAGTTCAACAAACAACCTTGGAGCTCTAAAGATAGACACTACACAGGGTAGAGGCATCAAAGGAAACCTCACAACAGGCAAAAATGGTCAAAGAAGGTTGTTGCCTATATAGCTCATACATCTCTCAGAGTATCAGCTAAGGAAGACTGGTACTTTGACAGTGGATGCTCAAGGCACATGACTGGATTGAAGAATCTGCTGGTAGACTTAAAGTCACACTCATCCAGATATGTAACCTTTGGAGATGAAGCTAAAGGAGAAATCAAAGGAGTTAGGACTTTGGACTTCCCATATGTACCAAGACTAGATGATGTGCTGCTGGTAAAAGGATTAACTGCTAACTTGATCAGCATAAGTCAATTATGTGATCAAGGTTACAGTGTAAACTTTACCAAAACTAAATGCATAGTGTCTGATAAAGAACAGAAGGTTGTCATGAGAGGAGCCAGATCTAAAGACAACTGTTATATGTGGGAACCTCAAGATTTCAGTCTCACTTCAACTTGCTCCTTAGCCAAAGAAGAATAAGTGAAGTTATGGCACCAAAGACTGGGTCATCTTCATCTCAGAGGAATAAAGAAGATCATATCTATGGAGGCTGTAAGAGGTATTCCAAGACTGAAGATTGATGAAGGCAAAGTATGTGGTGAATGTCAAATAGGCAAGCAAACCAAGATGTCACATCCAAAGCTCCAACATCTGACAACTTCCAAAGTTTTGGAATTATTGCATATGGATCTTATGGGACCAATGCAGGTTGAGAGCCTTGGTGGAAAAAGGTATGCCTATGTGGTTGTTGATGACTTTTCAAGATATACATGGATAAATTTCATCAAAGAAAAGTCTGATGTGTTTGAGGTATTCAAAGATCTATGCCAAAGAATACAAAGAGGAAAAGCAAGCTGTGTGGTCAGAATAAGAAGTGACCATGGAAAGGAGTTTGAGAATCAAAAATTCTCAGATTTCTGCTCTTCAGAAGGAATCAATCATGAGTATTCTTCTCCTATCACCCCTCAACAGAATGGGATTGTTGAGAGGAAGAACAAAACTATCCAAGAATCAGCAAGAGCTATGATTCATGCTAAAAAGTTACCACTGTACTTCTGGGCTGAAGCTATGAACACAGCTTGTTACATTCACAATAGAGTCACTCTAAGAAAAGGAACCTTGTCCACCATCTATGAAGTCTGGAAGGGCAGAAAACCTACAGTCAAGTACTTCCATGTGTTTGGAAGTAATTGTTACATTCTGGCTGATAGGGATCAAAGAAGAAAGATGGATCCTAAAAGTGATGAAAGGATTTTCCTTGGATACTCTATAAATAGAAGAGCCTATAGAGTATTTAACTCCAGAACCAAGGTTATAATGGAGTCAATAAATGTGATCATTGATGATGCCCCTGCAGATGTAGCTGATGATGTTGGAACATTTGCTGACAGTCAGACTGAAGTTGAAATAAAGAGTGATAATCCTGACTTCACTCTAACTGAGGCAAGGACAGAACAATCCAACAAACTTCCCTCCATCAGAATCCAGAAGGATCATCCTAAAGATCTGATAATTGGTGATCCCAACAGTGGTGTAATCACTAGATCAAGAGAGATGATTTCAGGTTCTTATTTTGTTTCAAAGATAGAACCTAAAAACATCAAGGAAGCTCTAAATGATGAGTACTGGATTTCTGCTATGCAAGAAGAATTAGGCCAGTTTACAAGGAATGAAGTGTGGGATCTTGTTCCTAGGCCTGATGACATAAATGTGATTGGCACTAAATGGGTGTACAAGAACAAGTCAAATGAGCAGGGAGTTGTTACAAAGAACAAGGCTAGACTTGTAGCTCAAGGATACACACAAATTGAGGGAGTAGACTTTGATGAAACCTTTGCACCAGTAGCAAGGCTTGAATCAATCAGACTACTTTTAGGAATTGCTTGTATCCTGAAGTTCAAGCTATTTCAAATGGATGTGAAAAGTGCCTTTCTAAATGGGTATCTTAATGAGGAGGTATATGTGGAGCAGCCTAAGGGATTTGTTGATCCAAGCTGTCCAGAGCATGTTTACAAACTAAGGAAGGCTCTTTATGGTCTGAAGCAAGCCCCAAGAGCATGGTATGAAAGACCAACCACTTTTCTCATAAAACAAGGGTACAGGAAAGGTGGAATAGACAAAACCTTGTTTGTGAAGGATGAAGAAGGAAATGTCATGATTGCTCAAATATATGTAGATGACATAGTCTTTGGTGGGATGTCAGACAGGATGGTTAAACATTTTGTTACTCAAATGGAATCTGAGTTTGAGATGAGCCTAGTAGGAGAACTAACCTACTTTCTTGGACTGCAAATCAAGCAGATGGAGGACTCCATGTTCATATCCCAAAGCAAGTATGCAAAGAACATTGTCAAGAAGTTTGGGATGGACAATGCTAGTCACAAAAGAACACCTGCCCCCACTCATTTAAAGCTGACAAAGGATGACAAGGGTGAGAATGTAGACCAAAGCTTATACAGAAGCATGATTGGAAGCCTATTATATCTGACTGCTAGCAGACCAGATATAGCCTTTGCAGTAGGTGTATGTGCAAGATATCAAGCTGAGCCAAAAGTAAGTCATCTAAACCAGGTTAAGAGGATTTTGAAATATGTCAATGGTACTTGTGACTATGGCATAATGTACTCTCATGGATGTGATCCAATTCTTACTGGCTTTTGTGATGCTGACTGGGCTGGAAGTGCTGATGATAGAAAGAGCACATCAGGAGGATGCTTCTTTCTAGGAAACAAATTGATTTCTTGGTTCAGTAAGAAACAAAATTGTGTATCCTTATCCACTGCTGAAGCTGAATATATTGCAGCTGGTAGCAGTTGTTCACAGTTGGTTTGGATAAAGCAAATGCTCACAGAATACAATGTCCCACAAGATGTCATGACATTGTACTGTGACAATTTAAGTGCTATTAACATATCAAAGAATCCCATTCAACACAGCAGGACCAAGAACATTGATATCAGGCATCATTTCATCAAAGATCTTGTGGAAGAGAAGGTGATCTCATTAGAACATGTAGCCACAGATCTGCAATTGGCTGATATATTTACTAAAGCTTTTGATGCTACCCAATTTGAAAACCTAAGGGGTAAATTGGGAATCTGCTTATGTGAAATATAGCAGTTATGGAGAAGTGCCCACATGTCCTATGACACCGTGTGGCATGATCACCAGATGGCAGCATCAGTCTGGTCACTAACTCTGTGTATTCCACTTTTTAGAATTCCACCAGTAACGAAATTTATAAAAGCTCAAACGTGCTCTCAGCTCTTCATCTCCTTACTATCTCCTCAAAACCATTTGCATGCTAAAGCTGATTTTCTGAGCTCATCAAAATCAATCAAACCTAAACTCTTCTTCCACCACATTCGAAAAATGTCTCAACATCAAAACCCTAACCTCACTGATGAAAATCTCAACCAAGAAGATGTAGTACATGCAACCCCAATCTCTATGGTACGAATGAATACTACTCCCATAGACGAAATCAGAGGAAGTGTTCCTCTTGCTCAAAAACCTAGAACTCCAAATGTGAGAAGAGCAAAGGAACCTGTGTTCAGCAAAAGCAAAGGGATTCCTTCATCCTCAAACACCACCCCCAAAGCCTCTGAATATGTGGATGCATCCATCAAGCATCTTGTGAACAGGATTCTATCTGAACAAAGAGTGGTGCATGGGATATTTGTTCCTCTGAACAGCATGCCTGCTCCACAAGAGGAACAGAGCAATCAGGCTGAAGAGGACACTCCTGCTCAACAGGATGTCCCAATAAATGTTGAAACATCTGAAGACCAGAACAATGCCTCAACTGATGATGATGAAGCCACTGATGACCAAGCTTCTGTTGATCCACCTGCTGAAAAGGAGGCTTCCCAACCTCCTCCTGCTGAAACCATAGATGATGACTCTGACACAGAGATCATTGTATCTGTTAACCCTAGCATAGCCAAAAGGCTTAGGGCTAGGAAGGAGAAGAAGCCTGGTGGACATTCAACTCCTGAAAAGAAACAGCCTACTCCAAAGAAGGACAAAGCTAAAGTTGCCTTTGGTCCTACTAAACAATGGAGCAAGGTAAGTACCCAAAAGAGGAAAGCTGCAACTCCACCTGATTCAGATGTTGAAGAGGATGTCCCAACATCCCAACCAAGGAAGAAACCAACACCTTCAAGGTCTACCTCTGCTGTTCTAGAAGCTCCTCTGGACAATGTGTCCTTTCATCATGTGTCAAGTGTGAGCAAATGGAAATATGTCTACCAAAGAAGGGTGGCACTGGAAAGAGAGCTGGGCAGCAATGCACTGGAGTGCACTGAGGTAATAGACCTAATATCCTCTGCTGGTTTATTCAAGACAGTTTCAAATTTTTCACCCTGCTATGAGCTGCTGGTTAAGGAGTTCATTGTCAACCTGCAAGAAGACTGTGCTGATGGAAAGTCAGAAGAATTCAGAAAGGTTTATGTAAGAGGGAGATGTGTGGAATTCTCTCCTTGGGTTATAAATCATTACCTAGGGAGAGAATCTGATGAGCCTAATGAGCTGGGGAAGACTGACAACCAAGTTTGCAAGGTCATCACTGCCAACCAGGTCAAAACTTGGCCAGTCAAGGGCAAACTTTCTGTTAGCTTGCTAACAAGGAAGTATGCAATGCTGCATAGAATTGGTACTGTCAACTGGGTCCCTACCAACCATACTTCTTCAATAGCTACTGGATTGGGAAGATTCATTTATGCTGTGGGCACCCAAACAAAGTTGGACTTTGGGGCTTACATATTTGATCAAACACTGAAGCATGCAGGAACATTAGCAACAAAGCTTCCCATTGCTTTTCCATCTCTGCTCTGTGGAATCATCCTCAACCAGTATCCAGGCATCCTCACTGAGAAGGATTCAGTCTGCAAGAGAGAAAGTCCACTGGCCTTCCACTACAAACTATTCTTGAGCCATCATGCTGCTGATGTTGAAGCTCCCACTGGGACATCTGCTGGACCATCAAAAGCAAAGACTCCCATATCCAAAGCTACCTTGATTGCAGAACTCAAGAACACTTGCAAAGAGCTGGATGCCAGAAAGAAAAAGCTTGAGGAAGTAATTCAAAGGCTGGAGCTGGAAGAGGTTGCTCAGAATGCTGCTAAATCTGATGATGAATCTGAAGAAGAAGAAGATACTGAATATGATGACTCTGAGTGAAAATGTGTGAGGAAAGTGAACTGCCTGTATCAGCATTGAAATTTTGATTTTGTAATTTTGTTTTATCTCTGCTTATGTAAAATTTGGCCCCAATTTCTGTCTAACAAGGGGGAGAAGAGAAGTAAGAGAAGTGTACTGATCAACAACAATGTCTGCTGCAGTTTGCCTGATTAATGAACAATGTTGTTTGTCTGTTTAATGTCTGCTTCTGAACTAAGTTTTTTTTAATAGAAAATTTTGTTGGACAAGTCAGAATACATACAGATTTGAGGGGGAGTAAATTATTATAAACTCTCACATGATTCAACAGAAAAGAAATGCTGCACTCTGATAAATAAAACTCTGCTGCACTCTGATAAAACTAGAAGATTGTGTTAGCCAAAAATTAGCCAAAGGGGGAGTTTGTAGATGTTTAGAATTGGCAGAATTTTTGATCAACAAGAAGTGTTGAACTTAGTTCAGGATGTCACACCAGATGTTGTGACATTATCAAACAGAGTATAAGCTAATGAACTTAGTTCAGGATGTCACACCAGATGTTGTGAGATTGTATAAGTTAATGAATTAAGTTCAGACATCAGGATGTCACACCAGATGTTGTGACATCTCAGACCTGCTACCAGACTTAAATGATGCATAACAGAACTGAGTAAATTCAGGGAATTTATCTGGAATTAATTGTGAATGGATAAAAAATACAATGCGCATCTGTAGGGAGCTTAGTTATCTGATTTCAGTATAACAGAATAACTACCTCACCTAGAATCAAGGAAGTAACAAACCCTAATTCAAGGTGATGACATCATGCGTATCATGACTGGATAATCTACAGAAAGCCCAAAATCCAAGCATCTATTTAAGGAACAGAAACTCTCAGAATAGTGGACGAAAATTAAGAAGACTAAATAGGGTGTTTGTGTTTAATAGCAGGTTTTAGTTGTGTATCACTTTATGAGCTTTTAAGCAAAAAGTGTATTGTGTCTTGATTGAAACTGTTAAGTAAAATCAAGCTGTTGTGTTTGAAGTGTGACTTCAATTTTATTAAACTTGTAACATATCACTATGTGATTGAGGGGGAGTGAGTTGGTACTCATATCTAAGTTGTGTCTTAGGTAGAAATTGCCTTGGGTAGATATTAAGTGAAGGATTAAACTGAGTGGTTTAAGTCCAGAATTAATATTACTTATATTGGATTTCCTTCCTGGCTTGGTAGCCCCCAGATGTAAGTGTGGAGATACACTGAACTGGGTTAACAATTTCCTGTGTTATTTAATTTACCTGCACCTTAAGTTTTTGTTTAAGTCTTCAAGTGTTTAAACATCTCATTCGACATCACGTACCTGATCCCAGAATTTCAATTTCCACTCTCTCATTGGCCATCTGATTCCTGACCTCAATCAGGTCCTGCTGTACCTGGTCCATTTGAATGCCGGGAAGGTTGTTACGAGTAGGGTACCGGTGCGTGCGGTTGACAGGGAACACTCGGCGACGAGCAATGTTTCCTGAGATCACAACAGAGTTAGAAACAATAATTATAACAAAAACCTACAAAACAACAACAAAGTTAGTATGCAATGCAGTATGCTTATTTGTTTTCCAAGGTATCCAGTTTGGTTCTTGGTTTTGACCTTTCCAGACCTCGAGGAAGATGCTTGATGTTGTTGAGAGAAAAGCCCAAATGAAAAAAAAACTAAAATATATTACAAATGATGGAAAATACATAGTCTATTTTACAACACATGCCCATGAAGGGTCAAAATACAAAAAAAGGAAAAGTACATCAAAATGAGACAAACAACAAGCAAAGAATCAGACATCCAGTCCAAACTCATCCTCCCTGACCTCCTTCAGAAGTGCCTCAGTCACTGGACCAACTGGGTGCTCTGTAATGGTCCTAATGAGGAGGTTCCTAGTGGCAATGGCAATGGTCAGCTTCTTATGTCTGTCCTGGTCTTTTGATCTCTTCAATCCTGCTCTGAGCTTCAACTCTGATATCTCCTTCTGTGCAGCCAACAGAGCTTCCCGCTGTTTCTTCTCATTGGCCTCTAACTGTTCAATCTTGGCTTGAGTCTTCTGGTCTTCTTGTGTACGAGTTTCGGTGATCCTGACCCACCTAGCCGAACTCTCTTGCAGATAGTGCTCAGCCCTAGCTTTCTGAATCTTGGCCTCCTTGCAGGCATTCTTCAATATTTTTTCCCCGGCCCTTGCTTTCCTTATGTAGTCCTCTGTCTTCTCAATTTTGGCAAGATGTTCAACCCTGAGCTTCTCTAATCTCTCAATGTCCAGACGACCATCACTTCTTTCCCAAAGAGTCTTCTTCAAGGCCTGGGATAGCTGTTCATTCCTTTCCTTCAACTTTTCAAATTCCTCCAGGCTAACGGTTGCTGCAGGCTGTACTGTGGATGGCCCAGGTATGTCTTCCAAGGTGAAAGGCATTCTGGTAATCTGAGCTCTAGTACGGGACCAGTCATAGTATTGAGCTGAAGCAACATTGTTACATCTTCCAAGAATAGCTACCCCTTTTGTCTGGATGTTGTCCCAAGCCCAGGCAGCTTGCCTGACAACAGTTGAATTAGGTTGAACTTCACAATACAGGGTCTCAGCTAAATCCTGTCCTTTGGGGGGGGGGGGGGGGTGAACCAAGGCATAACCCAGTTGTCTCTTAAACAGCAAAGGATTGTAGTTGATGCAACCCTTTACTCCTATCAGAGGCACATTTGGGTATTGTCCACAGCTGGTGATAATGTCTTTGCCTTTGGTGCTCTAGGTGCACCATATGATATCATCTGAAGTCAAAGCAATGAGCCTCTTGGCCCAATTCTTCTGTTGGTGTGGGTTCAGGAAGGCATCTGACTTAGGCAGGTGTCTGAACAACCAGGTGTAGAATAAAGGAGCACAACATCTTACCAACTTCCCCCTTTGTTTCTCATTCCTCTGGTGAATGGAATAATAGAAATCTCCCAGCAATGTAGGTACTGGGTTCTGTAGGAGAAACAGATGGATGGCATTCTTGCTGACAAATTTAGGCTCATCTGCAAACAGTATAGCCCCATACATGTTGAGGGCTAACAGTGCACAGACTGCCTTCCATTCTCCCAATGAAGCCTTCAGGATGGCCTGAGAAATCAAGAAGTCCAGATGCAAACCAGGGATCCCAGCTTTTGTTGTCATACTTTGCTCAATCAGGGCAGGCTCCAAATACAATGCCCTTGCTATTTCTTCATTCTTGGGAGAAGTCATCTCTGGGTTGAAGGGAATTCCACCTCTGATAGGTACTCCAATCAACAAAGAGAATTCTTCCAACAGAGGTCCCAACTGAAAGTCTGGAAAGGTGAAACATCTTAGTGGTGGATCATAGAACTGTAAGCATGTGTGGATCATGCTTCTCTGAGAAGAGTCAAGGTCCATAACCATATCCAGGATACCTCCATAATGCTCTCTAAACAAAGGGATGTGATCAGGTGTGATGAGTGACTGGACCTGCCTGATACCAGTCAGTACAGGCTCAAAGAAGTGATATGATATGTTGCTCTTCCTAGGAGTAGCCATGAGTGCTGCTGAAGAAGCTGAAGACAAATGCTGATGAAGATCACAAATTGAAACTGGAGATGAAACCTCTGACAGGCTGATGTTGATGAAGATGGAGATGACTGAAGCAGATAACTGATGAAGACAACTGAAGCAGAGGTCTATGCTGAAGAAGGGGTCAAAACCAGAACCAAGATATAATGAAATGGATACCCTGAAAAGAAAATAAACAAATGTTAAATGATGCAATGATGAATATGCAAATGATATGCAAGGGTTTGTGATCAAGCTGGATCTGATTATCTGTCTTGATACAAGGTCCATATATGTTCAAAAGTTCAAGATGAGGGCTCAGAAATCCAGTAACCAGGGTGGGGGACTCAAATAAAGAGTCACATGTCCAAGGTTAATCACAAGAACTGTCCAAAGTGGAGTATTCTTAAACAAAACAGTAACAGGGTATGCTGTTGTCAAGGGCTCCTGCAAACCTGTAAACAACCCATCCCTCTCACATGTATTGTTCTAGAACAAGGATCCTCAGACTTGGATCAGTTATGAGAAGTGTAAACACTTCTAACCCGGAGGTAAAATGTTTACAATAACCATAAAAGATCCTCCTCTAATTCTCCTCAGTTTCTGAAGCTCATAATAAAGGTCATCCAGACTTAGCAGGCTTCCCGGATAGCCCTAGCACTACAGGAAATATGTAGCACAGAGTTCTCAAGAAGAAACCCATATCTGAACCGTGTTTCATATTCCCGCACCAGACCGAAATGGAATGGGAAAGAACATGAACCACTCTAGCCTAGGTGTCACTCAGGTCCCAGGTATAGGACCTTAAACTCTCAATGGAACCCCACCCACCAAAACAGAAAGCCAGATCCAGCACAATGACAGTATGAAATATGCAAAACTGTAAAGAAATCAATAAATAAAGCTGTACATAAAGCAATAAATAAAGCAAAAATAAATAAACACACATAGCACATAACACCCTAGTAAACACAAATCAAACAAGCGCTAGGAGGAACCCACAAAAAGAACCAGAAGCCCTGGTTGCAATATAAGGGTCCCCAGCAGAGTCGCCAAGCTGTCGCTCCCACCAAATGACACCTTGTCAGAAGGGGTATAGACGCGAACGGTCGGTGAAAGGAGAAGGAAATGAATTAGAGTCGCCAGCTAGGAATTTTTATCCCGAAGGAAAGGTAATGCTGCATAAACCTCAGAAAAGATGGATAAGACGGTTGCGAACCAGAGAAACTGAGAAAGGGGGTTAGTTACAACCTGGGAAGTTATTAGCACCCAGATTGTCCGTCGTACTCGACGGGATCCACGCTTAAAAGATTTGTGTTTTAAAGGGGTAGTGTCAGTGCAATCTGTGTATCAAAGCTGGAAAGAATGCAAGTGTCAGTGCTAGAAGAAAATTAAGTGAAGTATGTGAAATGTCAGTGCAAGAACAGGAGTGCAAAGCTCAAGACTATGAGGCTAAAGAATAATGCTGGAAGAGGGGGGATATGCAGAGACTTTTGTTCGATAACTGTAATGTTATGCCTACGTATCCTCTTGTGCAATGAGGAAGTCAGAACACCGTAGTTCGACTCAAAGAGACTGAAAGATAAATTGACTGATGAGCTGCTTGCTTGTCTATGCTCAAGTGTATGACCTGTCTGGCTCAGGTGCAAACTGTCTTGCATTAGACGGAAGAAGCAAGTTCTCGTTTTCAGAATGAGGGTGATGAGAAAAGAATCCCGGAGGAGACGATTATTGTTTGTTTTTGATGCTTTCAATCTTTTATTGCTTTTTTGAGTTTGTCATAAGAAAATGAGCTTAAGCCTAAACCAAGGGTTAGTAAACTCATCACATCCTCCCTCTGATTGGGGGTAATGAGAATATCTTAAGTATGAAGTAAGCACCTCACACTTAATCACCTTGGTGTAGGATTAAGATTATTAACCTACTTGTAATTATTCAGATGTTTTTGGTATTTTTTTTAGTGTTAAGTAATGAGTTTAAGCCATAATCAAGGATTTAATGGACCCATTACACCATCCTAATAGAAGGATAATAGATGAGAACATTTAAGCTGAGGAAGGCTCCTCAACTTAATCCATGATTAGAGATTAACCTCATGACAAAACAAAGCCTTTATTAAAGTGGATTTTAGTTAATGGTAAGGTTAAGAAGTGAATTTTATGGTTTGTAAGACAACTTGAGGGGGACTTGTCCATTAACACTAGGGTTAGTCCTTCTTAACCAATTAAGGAAGAATTAGAACCCTAATGCAAGGCCCAAGTTACAAGCTTGATGTCTTAGTGATTATTAAGATGGATTGATTTAAAGGAGTTAAACACATTAAGGGTTTAACACTTAGGATTAAAGTTATACACTCCATCCTAATAGAAGGATACATGCATAACCCTAATCACAAAGTCTTAAAACCTTTAAGGTTTAGTCCCTGATTTGAGATGAGAAGAGAAGACTCAAAGATGACACAAAGGTAAAACTAAAGGGGAACTAATCAAACCCTAATTGTGATCATGCTTGGGTGTTCCTAAGGTTTATGAGGCTTGCAAGAGATCTTCAAGGAAAAACCACCAAGGAAGAAGCAGGATGAAAGGAGGAGAAGCAGAAAGAAACAAGACAACTTACTTCACTTAAGAAGATAAGTTGCTTGAAGAAAGAAAGTGAGGAGAGAACATGAATGAGCAAGCTCACTCTAATACAAAAGTAAAATGCAGCAATGATGCATAAGAGAGATGATAAGAGATTGTGAGAAGTGAAGGCAAATTCACTTCTCAAAGACTTACCACCTGAAAAGTTAGTGAAAGAAATAAAAATGAAATGAAAATGACAAGTATGCAAAGATGCAAACCAAAACCAGAAGCATATTCATGATGCAAATGATGCTATGAGATGGTGTGTAAGCAAACCAAGAGGTGTGGATGATCATACAAAGGATGAGAATACAAATGAGACATGTAAGGACCATGAAAGTTCATGAATGCATATGACAATGAAATGAAGGCAAAAGCATGGCAAATGGATGATGCAATGATCAAACATGATTTTAATATGTCCTAAGATGTCTTATATGTCATGTGGATGCACAAGAAGTCATGGCAAGTTCATGTATGCAAGCATATGAAGGATAAATGCAAATGAAGATACAAATTAGGGTTTATGTACAAGATACAAAGCAAAATTCAAAATCAGAAGCAAATGACAAGATAAAAAATTGAAAATGGGATCAAAGGTACCCTAAACCTATACAAGTTCAATTCCCAAAGGGGAAGACCTAACTCTTAACCCTAAAGAAGTTATGATTTTCCTAAGTTTGCTAGGGTTTTAAGGGACCTCACAATGAAAAATGCAAAACAAATCAAAAATGAAAGATAAATTCAAGCCCATTGTATCCTAGAAACTACATGAGATGTGGGATGCAATGCAAAAAGAACCATTATCAAATTCTTCATGGTTAGGCAGAAAGGAATTTTCTAAGATAGGGTAAAAATATTGATTTTTAAGAACCCTAAATCCAAAGAAAAATGTCAAAACAGGTCAAGAACCAAAAAGAAATTTGTGTGAAGGGTTTGATAATGTTTCAAAAAGCTCTCTGAATTTTTTTGGAATTTTTAAATACCTAAATGTATTTTTAATTAATTAATTCTCATTAACTAATTAAAAATAATCATTTAAATGATTTAAAAACAATTTTTAATGCAAAAAATAAAAATAAAAATATTTTTGGTTTCTGAAAATAAATACAAGCTTGGATAAACATTTCCAGAATTTTTTGATATCATTTGCTATTTTTAAAAATTCGTTCAAATAAATAGAAAACAAATGAAATAATTATTAAATTAAATGAGAAAATGGGAAAGTCAGCCAATCCAAGGGCCCAGGTTTGATGTCAGTTTGGAGGGAATTGACTTCGCGCGCAATCCAAAGGCCAGAATTCAAACTACGCTAATTATGATTAGAACCCTAATTTGTGCCCTAATTACTTTCAGGTGACCGGAACAGTGTTCCGGTCATCTTCTCCGGCTAGCCTCTCCTTCAATCTCTCTCAATACGCAACCCCAAGCCCTTAAACTCTCCATAAATGATCCTCCCATCAACCCCAACAAGAATCACACAACAAAAATCATTTATTCATCATCAATAACATGAATCGAAGCAAAACGGAAAACATATCAGAAATTTCAGAAGCTTGTGAAATGCTCATTTCTCAATCATTTTCAAAAGTAAAGACACCATGATTATCAGGAGAGCACATAGAATCAATTAAGAACTTAAAATGAAGGTTCTGGAAAAAAAAGTTCTTGAGCTCACCTGAACTGAAGCTTTCGAAAATGGCATTGGTTGGCTGCTTCTTTGCCTCAAATCAGCTCCAATGATCCTCCTGAAGAGTTTGGGATGCTTGGTTGGAGTTTATATGGCCTATAAGTGATGTTGGCTGAAACTCAGTTCAAGAAATGTGAAAATCGTGTTTTTGATTCAGGGTGTTTCAAGGCATAATGAGGGGTGGGAAATGATCAGTGATGAATGTGGAGTTGTTCTATGGAATTTGTTTTGAGGTTTGAAACTTGTGTGCTGAGTTTCGAAGGCTCTTGCAAGTTTGAGAGATTTTGTGTATGCTGAGCAATCTCAAGTGGTAGGCCCTCATGTTTTGTGCTTTTGCTTGGTTTTGATCCATATGATAAGCTGTGATAGGTCAGAGGGTGGGTGGTGGCCTATGTTGATTGGTATGGGGCAAAATGCATAAAGTCAAGGGTTGGTGTACTTGAGGTATGGGCACATGGCAGGCCAAAGACAATGGGGTGTCCTGCGCAGTTGGCTTTAGGGAGGTCCATGGGATCAGTTTTGAGGCAAGGCAGCAAGAGAGGAGAAAGTTATGGGGTGTTTTGCAATTATGTGAAGTTTTGCCCCTTTTGAGAAATCTTGATGATCAAGGCATGAAACTTGGGATTTCTTTGTGCAATTATGAATTATAGGTCATGTACTATGTTTGTGTAATGTTTAGAAGTGTGTTTGAAGTCACAAAATGCTTTGGTAAGTGGTTTTGCAATTTTCCCTCTTTGGCACATAAGTGAAATTTTGTGATTTTTCCCAACTTTGCAAGGCCATAACTTGAGTTCTATGATGAATTAGGTCAAGTTCTTGTACTTTTTGAAAAGGGAATGATCCAATCTACAACTTTCATGACCAAGAATTTTTCATTTGAAGCATTTTTGAATCAAAAAGAGGAGGTTGAAAAACTTTCCCAAAATGGCAAGTTTGCATTACAAGTCACTTTCCCAAAATGGCAACTTTGCAAATGGCTTGAAATTCTTCAATTTTGTGAACTTATAACTTCTTCTAAGATCAAATAAAGATCATATACACTAAAAATGATGGAGAAGACCCTTGGGTTGGATGATTGGGGGCCCCAGATGCCCTGTTTTTGCACTGGCTTGCTCAAGAAGTCATCTATTGATCAGATGCCTTCCCCATTGAATTTCTTCATGAAAATTGGTATGTATGATCCTTATAACATATAGAGACAAATAGAAACAAGAATGACCAAAAAATTTGGAGTTATGGCCTCTGAAACCAAAACCCTAATTTTAGGTCATCTGTGCAGTTAAGCCTGGCTCTGCTTTCATGCCTTACTCAGTTCTTGTGATTTTTGACTTTCTTGATCTTGTGAGGATATAATGTGATGATTGAACATACATGGACCCTCTTGAGATGATTGGAGACCTTTGGAGTGGCTCAGATAGCTTATGGATTGCTCAGGTCACAAACCCTAGATGCAGATGATTTTGAACCAATGCAGTGAAGCAAAAATGCAATATGAGATGATATGATTGAACTTATGCAAAATGAAAAGAATCAAAAGCCATGGTGAAATGAGTGAGGGCAAATTTGGGGTGTTTACAACCCTCCTTCCTATTCTCATATAGGATTTGAAATCAGTGATACACTTAAAAACCATCCTTTTTCCATCATTCTTATGTAGGTAAACATTCTTTTTCTCCATTATGGCGTACTCCTTTATAGCCTCCTTCACCGACTCCTTTGTGTTAAATCTCATCCCTAACTCAAACATTATTCCCTCGCCAACTTTATAAGTTGTGAAACTTTCACATTCCTGATCATCTTCACTTTCATTTGGGGTGTTCACTTGGTCAGAATCCTCCCCATTGTCAAAGTCATTAACATTTGGGTTAACATTGTCATTAGGTAAAAAATACTTGTTCAATCTAACTCATGCTCACTAACCATTTCATCATCCATTTCATAATCTATTAATCACCCACTTGATTGTCAACCCCGCCCTCTTGATTAAAATTAACATTATTGTCCACACCCTCTTCACCATTCACATCAGAAACCCTCTCCCCACCCTTTTCATCCTTGTCCACACCTTCTTCACCATTCACATAAGAACCATTCTCCCTATCCTCTTTATCATTCACCTCAACAGTCTTATCCCCACCCTTTTCAACATTCATCTCAACAACATCATTATCAGAAAATATATCAAGCCCTATATTTATCTCTTCTACATTGTCAGGTACTGTCGCTCCCGGGATTTTCATCCTAGTACAAACGCGAAAGTGGCGCGGAAAAGGTAGAGTCGCCAGCCAGACATTTTTATCCCGAAGAATGGGAAAGGTAATGTTGCACAAACCTGAGGAAGAAGGAAAAGGACGAGGCCTTGCGAACCAAAGATCGGGGTTCGGGAGTCGGTTACGACCTGGGAAGGTATTAGCACCCCAGATCGTCCGTCGTACCCGACGGGATCCACGCTTGCTTGCTTTGTTCAAAGGGTGAGAAATAAAGTTGCTGCTGAATAAAACCGATAACTGGAATTGAAGTGAGGAATGAAAAAGGAACTGAAAGAGAACAAAAAAGAAAGAATGGGGAAAATGTAGGGAAAATAAAGAGTGTGCTCGAACGGGCCCTACCCCGCTGCCTACGTACCTCATCGGGATAATGAGGATCAGAGTCGACGTAGTTCGCCTAACTAAGGCGGGAACTATTTGTTTGTGTTTTTTACAGCTGGAACTGCGTGTGTCTATGCTCAGGTGTTGCAGGCTCGTCTGGTACGAGTGCATTTACCGTCTTGCAAATGAGACAAGTCGCCGCGAGTTCGCGATGTGAGTGAATGAGATGAGAGAAGAAGTTCCCGCAGGATAGTCGGTTATTGTTTGTTTTGGTCTTTTTAAAAGAAGTGTTTTTGAATTTGTTTGTGAACGGTCTTGTACTAAGACCTATCCATCGCGGGAAGTATTTACACCTCGCCCCGAAACAGGACGCGTATAAACACTCCGCAACAAAGTCTCGTGTCGTACAAGATTGTTCGGTTTTTATTAAGTGTTTTATTGCTTTTCTTTTGAGATGAGAAAGAGAATGACTCAAGTTGATAAAAGGAAAAATTTAAGAGACTAAGACTCAATCCTAATGTATTATGTATTTACGAAGTGATCCTAGTGGTTAGTGAGGTTTTCTATTCCTAATGGAAAAAGGAAAAGAAAAGAAAAAAAAAAAAAAAAAGAAAAAAAGATGCAACTTACTTCCTAAGGAAGATAAGTTGGTCCTAACAATGGGGACTCCTACCAATCACAAACATGGAAGGAAAAAAATGAATTAAAAAGCCTAAAAGAAATGCATAAAAAATAAAGGATAATAGTGGAGTAAACTTACCTCAATCTTCCCCACTACAAAACAAGTGTTAATGCACATTTTTATTAAAAAGAATAAGGCAAACACACATTAATTAAATCCTAATTAAATTCTAAGGAACCTTAGACCTAAACTAGACTCTATTTTAATCCTAAAGGAACTAGAAAAAAGCTAGGACAAAAATACAGCACCTATTACAGCCCCTAATACACAAACAGCTATGAAACTAAGCCTAACACCCACCAGCTTTTTACAGCCAGCATGCAACATGAAAAAGTAGGTGTAAAAAGTCAAATACATCGTGCACACAACAAACAAATTTTACAGCAGCTATATACAAAAACAGCTATGAAATGCAAAATCCAAATTTGATTATTTTTATGTTTTATGCACAAACTCAATGCAAAAATCACTAAACACATCACAAACATGCCTTTGAACATGGATCATCATATAAAAATGCAAGAACATGAACATTTTTGATGATTATGCAAGAATACACCACATGGTTAATTATGCAACAAATAAATGCACAAAGTAGCACCTAAACATGCATATGAACATGGCACTTGAACATGGTGATTATTGATTATGAACATACAACATGATAGCTCAACAAACATGCTAAACTCAATGCATAATTCAGAATTGAATTGATAACATGCTATGATCAAACATGCAAACAAATGCCACCAAATGCACATATATATGATTATGCAAAATGCAACATACATCAACATAATGCAATGCAAAAAATGATTTAATGCAATGTGAACATATAAAACAGAATGCAACATGATTATTATGTGTCAAATAATGCACAAACATGGTAACAACATGCAAGAAACCAAGATATGCACAAAGAACACAAAAAAATGCCTAAAACGCAACATAAACGGAATCGTGTCGAAACGACTCGAACTGGGGGAATGAGCTACTGGAAATGGACCCAAAAATTCCCTAAAATCACTACCTAAACATGCATGAACATTAGAGGCACTAACAATTAGGAATGGGCAATCAAATAAACTAAGAATCCAAAATTCCACAGCGTTAACCGGTTAACCATATGGGTTAACCGGTTAACAGACCCAAAACAGAAGCAATTTGTGGCAAAACGCACGTGTTAACCGGTTAACCCCATGCGTTAACCGGTTAACACTGAACAGAAAGTGAAAAAAACTTTGAAATAAGTGCTTTTGGCCACAAACTCACTTCTTAGGATCCCTAACCTTCCTAGGAACATGCTAACACTAATTTCTACTTAATTTGAGCTTATTTACACATGCTAGCACCTATATCTATTAACACCTTAGCTTCTAAATCAACAAAAATCACAAATCACAAGTAAACATAATTGAAACGGAACGATTTCAAGCGAAGCGAAAAAAGCAATTAAAGAATGCCAAAAGTGGCGAGATGAAGAGAATAACTTAAAGAAGAAGTGATTAAGATCACCAACCTACGAAGCGGAGGAGTGCTTCGGTAATTGTTGCAATAATCGGAGCTTGAATCGAAGAGAAAACCGAAAACCGAGAAACCGCAAAATAAATGCGTTCTTGATGCTTGAATCTTTACACACTTCCGATAAGCCGAAATCTTCAACAAAATCACTAGCTTCTTCTTCTACGATCCACAATTAATGGAGGTTGGAGGCTTAAGCTTCAAGATCTTCAAGTTTCAATGTGAAACTTGAAGAGCTTATTCAAAGA
Organism: Lathyrus aphaca; assembly: GCA_963966055.1. Classification (NCBI taxonomy): domain Eukaryota; kingdom Viridiplantae; phylum Streptophyta; class Magnoliopsida; order Fabales; family Fabaceae; genus Lathyrus; species Lathyrus aphaca. The sequence continues at coordinate 457,832,176 of OZ014522.1, read as the reverse complement.
AGCTTTGGTGAAAGGAGGGAAAATGGAGGAAAAGTGAGAGAGAAAAAGTGATTATGGAAGAAGTGAAAAATTTGGAATTGTCGGAACCTCTCTCAAGGAAGTGATTAATGGTTATATAGAGATTAGGCTAGGAGCTAGGTTTGGGTTTGGGGCCCAAAAATTAGGTTTGGGATCCAAAATTAGGTTTGGAAGTTAGTTAGGGTTAGGGTTGGAAAAGGGAATATTCCTTGGAATATTCCTTGGAATATTCCTTGGAACACTCTAGAAGATGGTGGAAGGTGGTGGAAGTTTCCAAGGGAAATGGAGTGGAATTGGAGTGGAAAAATGAGATGGAAAGAATGAAAGGAAGTGTGGAAAGAAAGTGGAAGGAAAGGTGGAGGGAAATGCAAAACCAACTACTTTTCAAATGATTTTTCTTTGGTTTTTTTATGATTCCTCCATCATTTCTTGACCAAGCTTGAACTATAGGATCATTGTAACCCTAATTTCACGATCTCGATCTTAAAAGTCCGGAGTCGACCCTTTTTACCTAGCCCGATTGCCTTTTCTCCAATTCCTCGATTTTCCGTCGTCCGGCCAGTCGAACCCCTTCCAAAATGAATTTGTGGACGAGATTTGAACCCTAGGCACTTGACATCGTATATAAGTCAAAGAAATCCACTTCGACTCAAAAATTTATGTAGAAACCCTGTAGAAATGAAACCCTAATTCGGCTCTTTTCCCTCAAGAAGTATTGCACTGCTTGCCTCCTTCAATCAAACCAAAACTTTCCATGACTTGTGGCTTCAAGTGAAGACTTGTGGGATATTGTGAACCCTTTGCACAAGGTTGAGAAGCTTTGTGGCCCTTCGGTAGCCTCTTCATAACTTTCGGTTGCTCCGATCATTGATCACATACCCACGCCTCGGCTATGCTATATATGATGCAATGTTTTTGGTTATTTTATGAATCCATATATGCAAAATGCTATGCAAAATGTTGAGGAAATGAGAGGGCAAATTTTGAGGTATTACAGCTGCCCCTATTCAATCATCTGCAGACCTGAACGGATAATTGCAACAGCTTTTAGGCGTTCAAGGTATGGAGTGATTGAATACTCGAATAAAACCTGAAAATTTGAACTCGGGATAACAGGAATGCCACCCGCCCATTTATTTATTTATATATTTCTTTGTTTTGACCTCTGCATAGGTAACAGGGAAAGAGCCAGGCGGAGATATGCTGGGAAGAATGTCATCCTCGAATGACAACTCATGAGGGATCCTCGGATCCAGTACTAAAACCCTCCTCGAATAGAAATACAATGGTATACCGGCCACAGGCGATAACCATCAACAACAAAGACTGACCTCGGACAGACTTTGCAAAAGAGACAAACTGACCTCGATCAATAAGCTCAAAAAGTGAAATACTATCCTCGAATAATAGCCACACAAAACAAAAACAAGACCAACCGCAGAAGGACTTGAAGAAAAGAAGTGCCATCCTCGAATGACAATCCCAAAAGATCCTCGGATCTAACACGAAACCATCCTCGAATGGAGACGCAAAGGTATACCAGCCTCGACTGATAACCAAACACAAAACTGACCTCAGACAGACTTTGCAAAAGAGACAAACTGACCTCGATCAATAAGCTCAAAAAGTGAACTACTATCCTCGAATAATAGTCACAACAACAAGACCAACCTCGGAAGGACTTGAATAAAATAAATGCCATCCTCGAATGACAAATCAAAAGATCCTCGGATCTGACACGAAACCATCCTCGAATGGAGACGCGAAGGTATACCAGCCTCGACTGATAACCAAACACAAAGCTGACCTCAGACAGACTTTGCAAAAGAGACAAACTGACCTCGATCAATAAGCTCAAAAAGTGAACTACTATCCTCGAATAATAGCCACAAACAACAAGACCAACCTCGGAAGGACTTGAAGAATAGAAATGTCATCCTCGAATGACAAATCAAAAGATCCTCAGATCTAACACGAAACCATTCTCGAATGGAGACGCGAAGGTATACCAGCCTCGACTGATAACCAAACACAAAGCTGACCTCAGACAGACTTTGCAAAAGAGACAAACTGACCTCGATCAATAAGCTCAAAAAGTGAACTACTATCCTCGAATAATAGCCACAACAACAAGACCAACCGCAGAAGGACTTGAAGAAAAGACATGCCATCCTCGAATGACAAATCAAAAGATCCTCGGATCTAACACGAAACCGTCCTCGAATGGAGACGCAAAGGTATACTAGCCTCGACTGATAACCAAACACAAAGCTGACCTCAGACAGACTTTGCAAAAGAGACAAACTGACCTCGATCAATAAGCTCAAAAAGTGAACTACTATCCTCGAATAATAGCCACAAACAACAAGACCAACCTCGGAAGGACTTGAAGAATAGAAATGTCATCCTCGAATGACAAATCAAAAGATCCTCAGATCTAACACGAAACCATCCTCGAATGGAGACGCAAAGGTATACCAGCCTTGACTGATAACCAAACACAAAGCTGACCTCAGACAGACTTTGCAAAAGAGACAAACTGACCTCGATCAATAAGCTCAAAAAGTGAACTACTATCCTCGAATAATAGCCACAACAACAAGACCAACCGCAGAAGGACTTGAAGAAAAGAAATGCCATCCTCGAATGACAAATCAAAAGATCCTCAGATCTAACACGAAACCATCCTCGAATGGAGACGCAAAGGTATACCGACCGCAGGTGGTAACCAGAAACAAAGAAAATAGGACAAGATGGAACGGGATCATTGTACATAAAAGAGAGCCCAAGCAAACAGGACCGTTGTACAAAACGAGAACCTGCGACGCGACTGTTGTACCAAACAAGACGCGGAGAAATGACGAACATTGACTTGAAAAAGACAAGGATGTCTGAAAAATGATATTGGTATCCTCTGTGCGGAGTACTCCGGGTTGAGAAGATGTTATAAGTCGTACATAATATACCTCAAAACTGGCCCATGCTGGCATGCATATGTTTGAATTTATGGCGTAATGCTCCATGATGATGGAAATGCTACGCTTTGGAGGATGCAAATGTAATGATGATTATGCATATGCAAATGCAAAGGATCTCCCGGAAAGGAGGCTGCAGGCATCCCAAATAGCTTGACTGGGGAGGAATAGTGATCACTGAACCGATCTAGTTTGTCCTGATGAGGAGGAAACAACTCTGTGGGGAAAGCTGTTAATAATTCGCTGGCTCAGAATAGCCGCCACTGCCAAAAATAAATTGGACTTTGAGATGGGAGCGCCAAGACCCTGCTGGAGGTGGACCCTTTTTGAACTCTGATGGGGAAGTGAGGACTTCCTGGGAACCAAAGACGTGACACTGCTGAGGAAGCAACTGCTGGGGAGGCAAAATACTCTTTACGCTGTTAAGAATTGCCCCTGTCTGCACGGAGACTTCTGCTTGGGGATTGCACCCACTCTCTGCTGTCTAGCTGGGATAAATTTCAACTTGCACATGGCTGGGGATAGTTGGAAACACCCTGGGAGACATTTGTTTTTGCTCAAACAAATGGGAATGCCCATCCTGGATAGTGATCTTTTAGCTCTGTTAGCAACACCAGTACCTGTACCTGCATGAACACAATCGATAGTACCTGCAACATAGAGAATTAATTTGGGACCTGCTTGCCCCAGGCTCATAGCATGAATCATTGTCTAGGTATCTCAACACCCTTTTAGAGTTGAATTAAATGTTTCTATTCTCCTGCACGAGTTAGAAAAGCATTCAAATGTTCATAACACAATGCAAGTTACCATTTGATAGACGTTTTCACAAACAGTCAATGCCAGATGAAAAAGTGAAAACAAAAAGCTAAAATGGTCAATTGACTGAAGTTGAATTTTTATTGATTTTGAAAGGTGGCCCTGAATAGGCAATACAAAGGAAGCGGTTCCCTGGAATGAGGGAACAACTAAAAGAAAAACAAACTACCCTATTGGCAATGTGAAAAATGAATCTCATCAAGTATCAACCCGGTTATGACTCGTATGTCTTCAAGACGCTCCGCTCTTCTGTCTCTTGAGAAAAAGTAAGTGAACTGATCTTCAACCCTTAGTATAGCCTCCACTGTAGGTATGTCATGGATCTCGCAGATCGCAGTCGTTCGTGTTAATCCCTCTTTTGCGTGGATCGCCCTTTCAGGTTTTCAATCCACCGGGATACCCTTTTTTGCCTGAGTTGTCCGATGTGGCTTTTCAACTCAGCGGGTGTACATTTTTTCGATATTTCCCTAACTTTTGCCCGAGCCTTTTATTCTGTTTTTGGCTCGCCGGGATGCCCATTTTTGCCTGGATCTTAATTCTGTTTTTATCCAGCGGGTCCTTTTTACACGAAGTATTTTCTTACTGCGTCTGCGTTGACAGGGGATGGAAAGTCTTCTCCGTCCATGGTTGTCAGCATTAAGGCTCCGCCTGAGAAAACCTTTTTAACCACGAACGGGCCTTCATAGTTGGGTGTCCACTTGCCCCTGTGATTGTTGAGAGGAGGAAGAATCCTTTTCAGCACTAAATCTCCTGGCATGTACCTCTGTGGTCGCACCTTCTTGTCAAAAGCTTGCTTCATTCGTCGTTGATACAACTGTCCATGGCATACAGCTGCTAGACGCTTCTCTTCAATGAGGCTCAATTGATTATATCGGGATCGGAGCCATTCAGCTTCATCTAGCTTGATATCCATCATCAACCTCAAGGAAGGGATTTCCGCTTCAATTGGTAGGACTGCCTCCATACCGTACACCAATGAGAATGGAGTTGCCCCAGTTGAAGTGCGTACTGAGGTTCTGTACCCGTGCAACGCGAATGGCAACATCTCGTGCCAATCTTTGTATGTTACAACCATCTTCTGAACAATCTTTTTAATGTTTTTATTAGCCGCCTCGACGGCGCCATTCATCTTCGGACGATATGGAGAAGAGTTGTGGTGTTCTATTTTGAAGTCTCGACACAAGTCAGCCATCATCTTGTTGTTGAGATTAGAACCATTATCAGTAATGATCCTTTCAGGGACTCCATACCGGCAGATGATGTCCCGCTTAATAAACCGAGCAACCACTTGTTTGGTGACATTGGTGTAAGAAGCTGCTTCAACCCACTTCGTGAAATAATCAATAGCAACCAGGATGAAGCGATGTCCATTAGAAGCTGTTGGCTCAATCTTTCCAATCATATCGATGCCCCACATAGCGAACGGCCACGGTGAAGTCATGACACTCAAAGGATTCGGAGGCACATGGACCTTGTCGGCATAAATTTGACACTTATGGCACTTACGAGAATATTTGCAACAATCGGATTCCATGGTAATCCAATAGTATCCCGATCTCAATAACTTCTTGGCCATGGCATGTCCTCCAGCATGGGTACCAAAGGAGCCTTCGTGAACCTCCTGCATTAACATGTCTGCTTCGTGTCTGTCCACACATCTGAGCAGCACCATGTCAAAGTTCCGTTTGTACAACACACCATCCTGATTCAAGAAGAAACCTCCCGCCAGTCTTCTAAGAGTTTTCTTATCTTTACTGGATGCCCCAGCCGGGTATTCTTGAACCTTCAGGAATTGTTTGATGTCGTGGTACCAAGGCTTGTCATCTTCACCATCACCGACTGCGAAGACATAAGCCGGTCTTTCAAGACGAGAGATCGAAATTCGAGGCACGAAATTTTCTCGGCATACCTTAATCATGGATGATAAAGTCGCGAGAGCATCGGCGAACTGGTTTTCGTCCCTAGGAACATAGCTCAGCTTTACTTTGGTAAAGAAGGTTAACAGCCTCCTGACGTAATCTCGGTAAGGAATCAAACGAGCTTGATGAACTAGCCATTTGCCATTGACTTGATTTACCACCAAAGCAGAATCTCCGAAGATCTCAAGGTTCTTGACTCGCAAGTCTATTGCCTCTTCGATCCCCATGATGCAAGCTTCATACTCTGCTTCGTTGTTAGTACACTCGAAGGTCAACCGAGCAGCAAGAGGTGTGTGGACTCCTTCTGGTGAGATAATAACAGCACCTACTCCACTCCCATTCATGTTTACAGCTCCGTCAAACATCAACTTCCATCTGGATTCAGGGTCAGGCCCCTCCTCCGGAAGTGGTTCTTCATGGTCTTTCGACTTGAGGAACATGATGTCCTCATCCGGAAACTCAAACCTCATGGGTTGATAATCATCAATCGGCTGCTGGGCCAAGTATTCTGACAACACACTCCCCTTGATAGCTTTTTGTGAAGTGTATTGTATGTCATACTCCGTGAGTATCATTTGCCAACGGGCCACTCTTCCTGTCAAAGCCGGCTTCTCAAAGATGTATTTTACAGGATCCATCTTGGAAATTAGGAGAGTAGTGTGAGTCAGCATGTACTGTCTTAGTCGGCGAGCAGCCCATGCCAAAGCGCAGCAAGTTTTCTCGAGTAGTGAGTATCGTGTCTCACAATCGGTAAACTTTTTGCTAAGGTAATAAATGGCATGCTCTTTTCGACCAGACTCGTCTTGCTGACCCAGTACACATCCCATCGATCCTTCCAGCACAGTGAGATACATAATCAGATGTCTCCCTGGCACTGGAGGCATAAGAATTGGTGGCTCCAACAAATATTCTTTAATTCGGTCGAAGGCCCGCTGACAGTCTTCATTCCATTTAATGGCCTGATTCTTCCTCAGAAGCTTGAAGATGGGCTCGCACGTGGCCGTTAGGTGAGAAATAAACCGTGCAATGTAGTTTAGTCTCCCTAAGAAGCCACGCACTTGCTTTTCAGTCTTCGGCTCAGGCATTTCTTGGATTGCTTTCACTTTGGCCGGATCAACCTCAATTCCTCGTTCACTAACAATGAAGCCGAGCAACTTGCCAGAACGAACCCCGAAGGTGCATTTATTCGGATTTAACCTCAGTCTGAACTTTCGAAGCCTGTCAAACAATTTTGCTAGGTTGACCAAGTGTTCTTCTTCCGTCTGGGACTTTGCTATCATGTCATCAACATAAACCTCAATCTCATGATGGATCATGTCGTGAAACAACGTCACCATTGCCCGTTGGTAGGTAGCTCCTGCATTCTTTAAACCAAACGGCATGACCTTGTAACAAAAGGTGCCCCAAGGAGTGATGAAAGTTGTCTTTTCCATATCCTCGGGAGCCATCTTGATTTGATTATAGCCTGAGAATCCGTCCATGAAAGAGAACACGGAAAACTGAGCAGTATTATCAACAAGTACATCTATGTGAGGTAAAGGGAAATCATCTTTGGGGCTGGCCCTATTCAAATCCCTGTAATCCACACACATTCTGACTTTGCCATCTTTTTTAGGAACCGGCACAATGTTAGCAACCCATGGAGGATAACTAGTCACGGCCAAGAAGCCAGCATCAAACTGTTTTTGCACTTCTTCTTTTATTTTGATTGCCATGTCTGGACGCGTGCGCCTCAACTTCTGCTTTACCGGAGGACAACCTTCTCTGAGAGGTAGCTTGTGTACCACGATGTCAGTGTCTAAACCAGGCATATCTTGGTAGGACCATGCGAAGACGTCAACGTATTCTCGAAGCATAGCCATCAAACGAGTCTTGACAGATTCTTCTAATGCAGCTCCGATCTTGACTTCTTTCTTGTCCTCTTCAGTACCCAGGTTTATCACTTCAACATCTTCCTCATGCGGCTGAATCATCTTCTCCTCCTGTTTGAGCAGTCTGGCCAATTCTTCGGGTAAATCACAATCCTCTTCACCTTCCTCATCGGCTTGATAAATCGGATTGTCGAAGTCATACTTAGCCATAACAGGGTCGTCATTGATAAGATCCGGTGACGAGCACCTGCATGAATGATGATTCATGCAAGGCTTTAGCAACAACTTGAGAAAATGGGAAACATTGCCATTTTTAAAACTTTTCTTTCTTTTTTTGAAAAACAAAAGTAAAAAACGAAGGACAGAGAACAACATGAAATGAATGTGAAACGTCAGTTTTATTAATGATTGCGTTAATGAACAAATGAACCCTTACAAAGAGACACTATGCCCCGGGGTAAGACATAGTGCTTTAGTACAGGAAAAATAGAAACAAGACATTATTACTCTTCGAAGGAAGTGACCGAAATAAGCCTTTCCGATGTCCAGTTGCTAAGTTGAGTTCCTGGAGCGGCAGGCCTGATCCATTCATCTAAGTCACAATCGTTATCGACGATGTCATCCTGTACAGCACTGATGTTCTCGTAGTTTACCATTCCCGCACTTGTGAAAGTGACCGGGCTTTGACAACCTTTTGCACCTGTTTCAGACGAAGATCCTCCAGGGTGATAACCAATCCCGAACATGTCCTTCTTCTCTGACACTTCTACCGGGCTCCCCCAGCCTTCTCGGATCCCGGATTCTACCAATTCGCGCGCTTGTTTATAGGAAGCTATGGAAGCCACCTTCTTCGGTTCTTCAGGAGAAATTGCTACTGCAGATGCTTGCTCGGACTTCACAGGCTCAAAAGCTTGACAAGGGGTCTCGACTATTTCGCCATCCATCTCCACATATTTGAATGAGGCGAGATGACTAACGAAAATATCTTCTTCCCCGCTGACCGTCACAACTTGACCTTCCCAGACAAACTTTAATTTTTGATGAAGTGTAGAAGAAACCGCTCCTGCCGAGTGAATCCAGGGCCTTCCAAGTAAACAACTATATGCCGGCTGGATATCCATCACGTAAAACGTGGTATTGAAGACTTGTGGACCTACCTTGATAGGTAACTCCACCTCTCCGAATACCGATCTTCTTGATCCATCAAATGCTCGAACTACTAAATCACTGGGCTTCAGCACCACCCCATCATAGTCCAGCTTCATCAATGCCTTCTTAGGCAAGACGTTCAGAGATGAACCAGTATCCACCAGCACATGGGAGAGCACCGCACCTTTGCATTCCAAAGAAATATGCAACGCCCGATTGTGAGCGCGCCCATCAGAAGTTAAGTCCAAGTCTGTGAAACCCAATCCATGACTGGCATTAACGCTGGACACCACCGTTTCTAACTGGTTCACAGAAATATCCTGAGGCACGTATGCCTTGTTCAGAATATTTAAAAGGGCCTTCCTGTGAGAATCCGAACACATGAGCAATGATAAGATGGAGATCTTTGATGGCGTCTGCTGCAAGTGATCTACAATCTTATAGTCACTCTTCTTGATGATCCTCAGGAATTCTTCCGCTTCCTTATCAAAGGTGAGATCTGGATCAGCCGATGGAGTTGGATCATTGACAACTACAGGTTGCTTCCCTCTGGCTCTTGCTTGGGCTTCGGCAGTATCTCTAGGTGGTATCACATTGTTTCTCAATGCTTCAGGCGCAAACAGTCTTCCACTTCGAGTAAAACCCCCTACTCCAACATTCTCTACTTGAGCTGGGGTTATACTAGTCGTGGCCAATTCTTGCCTCTGACCATTGTAATACACTTCACCACCGTAATGCCAAGGAACAGCTCTGTCACTTTGGTACATTATGGGTCCAGCAGTAGTAATAGTTATTGGTGCCACTCTAGCACGCGAAGGAACTTGGGATGGATCATAAAAGATAGTCACCGCAGATACTTCACTTTCTTTCACGATCTTGTCAAATTGCAGCACTCCTTCATCAATCATACCTTGAATTCCGGCCTTCAATCTCTTGCAACCGTTGGTAGCTTCTGTACATTCTAGACAATCATCCTCGCATCCGGGGAAAATACCTTTCTTTAACAAACAAATCTTGATAGCAACCAATGAAGTCTTCAAGTCATCCACATCATCCACCAGATTCAATTTCTCCCCTTCACCAATTGCACCAACCGTGCCCCTGTGATGAGGCATGGGATTTTCCAGCACATTAGGAGAGGGAGCGAAATTGATCGCTTTGGAATCTAACAAGTCCTGCACAACATGTTTCAACGCTTTACAATTTTCAGTACTATGGCCGGGAGCTCCAGAATGAAACTCGCATCTAGCATCCAAATCATAACCTTCAGGAATTTGGCCTGGCCTCGGAGGTTGCAAGGTACGGAGCTGAATCATTTGAAGCTGCAGGAGATTCTTCAACAGTTGGGAGTAAGACATTGGTGGAGCTTCAAAATGTCTATCCCTCGGCTTCTGAGGGTAGTACGGACGAGGGGGTCTTGGCTGATACCCCTGCGAGCGTTGCGGCTGCGGAGGTTGGACCCGCTGTTGAACTGAAGGAGTTGAAATAGTGACGGGGGCCACTTGCTGATAATATCCTTGGTGCATCATTCCTCTCTGCGCGTATACTGCTCCTGTTTCTCCTTCCCTCTTTTTCACAAAGGGTTTCTTGATACCAGACGCTGAAGCGCTTCCATTTTGAATTTTCCCCTGCTTGAGCCAGCTTTCAATTCTTTCTCCAGTCAGAATAATGTCTGAAAAACCACTTGAGGAACAACCGGCCAACCTTTCCATGAAATGCCCTGGGAGGGTATTCAGGAAAAGATCAACCATCTCTCTTTCCAGTAAAGGTGGTTGCACTCGGGCGGCCACCTCACGCCACCTCTGTGCATAATCTTTGAAGCTCTCCGAACTCCTCTGTGTCAAGCTTTGAAGCTGAGTACGGCTGGGTGCCATGTCAATGTTGTATTGATATTGTCTGAGGAAGGCCTCTCCCAAATCCTTCCAGCTTCTGATATAACTTCTTTCCAACTTCATGTACCACTCCAAGGATCCTCCAGAAAGGCTATCCTGGAAATAGTACATCCATAGTTTCTCATCTCGCGTGTGAGCCGCAATCTTCCTGTAGAAAGCCTGTAGGTGAGTTTTCGGGCAAGAGTTGCCGTTGTATTTATCAAATGCTGGTGGCCTGAACTTGTGTGGAATGACCACCCCAGGTACTAAACCCATATCTGACACGTCAATTCCCAAAGTGTCCTTGCACTCTAAGGCCTTGACCTTCTCTGCAAGCACCAAGAAGTCGTTGAGATTTCCGTCACCGCCGAAACCCATATCATTGTTGAAGTACTGGAATTGGTCTTCCTGCCTGTCCTGCACAGGAACATACGTAGCCATAGCTGGATCTGGAACATGAGGTCCACCTGTACCGTTGTTGGTATTGGGAGGAGCCCCTAGTCCGCCGGAAGTAGTTTCCTGAGCATTAGTGTTAGGAGGAGTTAACCCTTGAATTGCATTTCTCAGCTCCTGCTGCCCCTGGGCCATCCCCTGCATTAGAGTCACAAATTCTGCCATCTTGGTACGGACATCGCTGAGTTCTGTCTGCATGGCGTCCATTGCTGTTCTTTGATTACTGCGTGTTGCGTACCGATGAGGAATATTCTGTCGAATGTACCGGGTCTTGGCGGCCCTCGCAATCTTTGCCTGATGAACACAGATAAATTAGACATCCCGAAGAAAAACCTGCAAAGACAAAGACAAAATGCAAATGATGCGTATGCAATGCAATGTGTTCCTTTTATTCCCGAGTATCTTACTGTGTCCGGTCCTGGCATTAAGAAGATAAGAATTGGGAAGAAGACCCAAATGATATTCAGACATAATGACGGCTGTGAAGAATTGGTGCTCATTACCCCGTGTCGGTACAAATAACAAACAAGAAATCCGGAACAAATCAATCATATAAACTGGAGTCTGAAAATACAAAAGTCCCTGAAGGGTGCCAATCACAATAACAAAAGTACATCACATATAAGGAATCCCACAACAAGCCTGTGGGTAATCCAAGTACAACAATGTGAAATTAAACACTAGGGAGCTCTATATCTTTCAATCTCCAGCTAAGGCATTTGACGCTCTGGAACAGCTGAACCACATCTGGATGACCGGGCTCCTGGATGAGCTTCTGAATGAGGAGGTCCCTCGTATCAGAAGAAGCGTGTAACCCCTCGATCTGCTGTAGAAATGCTGCTTCATTCTCCTTGCTTTGACTCGACTCGGCCTTCGACCTTTTCACCTCAGCTTTCAACTTCAAGTCTTCAATCTCCTTTTGAGCTTCCTTCAGTGCCTGCTGGCTTTCTGTTACGTGCCGGATACGATCCTCCTCTTGATAATAAGCTTTCCTGAGAAGTTCTTTCTGCCCATCTAAAGAATCCTGAAGGCTTTTGACTTCCTGCTTGTGCTTGGCGTCTAACTCTTTTTGTTTCTTCAGATTTTCGTCCCATTTCTCCTGCCATAAAGTAACATCTTCATTGGCTTCACTAAGATCGTTCTTCTCTCTTCGGCGCTGGGCCGTCTTATGAGTCTCAGCTAAACCTTTCTTTCGGAAGTAGAGCTCTCTATCTTCAAAACCCTTCTGCTTAAGACGGACTATCTCCTCGGCTTGCTCAGCTCTATCTTTCAATTGACGGTTTTGGATCATCAGCGCTTGACAAGAATTAAGAGCCTCTTGATTTTCAACCCTCAGTTGCTTAACCAAAGCTTCTAACTTCTGATATTCTTCCAAAGGCACCGTAGTAGGTGGTGGTAACGGTGCAGAGAAAGGGATTAGAGTCACTTGAGCTTTTTCTCTTACCCACGCTTCAAACTCGGGAAACATTTGATTGTTGCTCCTGCCCAAACGACCTATACCCTTCTTAATAACCGTTTTCCAAGCACCTGCAACCTCCCGCACCAATGAGAGATTATCCTTCATAGGAAAATAGAAAGTCTGATCCAACTCTGAATCCTTGGGAACATTCTTCAAAGCGTACCCTAATTGTCTTCTCAAGAGTATAGGGTTGTAGTTAATGCAACCTGCTACTCCTAAGAGGGGAACATTAGGATACTTTCCACAACTGGAGATGAGCTCTTTCCCTTTTAACCTCAAAGTGAACCATCTGATGTCTTTGGCAGTCAACGTGTTGAGCTTCTGCGACCATATTACATTGGGATCCCTAAACACTCCAACAATAGGGATGTGCCTCATAAACCAAGTGTAGAACAACTGAGCACAACATCTAACCAAGCCACCTCGTCTCTTCTCATTCCTATAGTGCACCGAATAATACAAGTCACCTAGGAGAGTAGGTATCGGATTCTTCAACACAAACAAATGAATTGCATTTATATCCACAAACTTGTCCATATCAGCAAACAAAACTATCCCATACACAGATAATGCCAAGATAGCGCAAATTGAATCCCACTGCTTTTCCACGGCACTCTCTTCAGCTTTTCTGACCAGAAACTCTAAGGGAAAACCAAGCACCCCAGCCTTGGTGGAAACCAAATTAGCAGATACTTCTGATGGGCTCAAATAAAGAGCCTTAGCAATGTCGGTGTGAGTTGGTCTTGTCATCTCTGAATTGAGCGGAATCTGATCTTGAATCGGTAGTCTTAGAATCTCAACATACTCTTCTAGCAACGGACCTAGCTGGAAATCCGGAAATGTGAAACATCGGAGTCTAGGATCATAGTACTGTAGCAAAGTATGAATGGCACTCTTCTGTGAACTATCCAAGCTGAAAACCATATCCAAAATATCACCATACTGCTGTTTGAAGAAATCCAAATGCCCCGGAGTAATGAGAGACACCATCTGCTTGAGCAAGTCCACTTTGGTATCAAAAAACTTGTAGAAAATATTCTTCTTTCTGACGTCTTCCATTCTGAAGCAAAGGTATGACCAGGAACCGGGAATAATGCAAACCCTGAGAATAAAAGAAACACAAATGATTAATGATGATATGATGTTTATGCAAGGCAAGGCATGTGATCAGTGAAGTGTCTGTGATGTGCCAATCATATAATCAGGTGTCGGTGCACAGTCTCAAAATCCAGATATCACAATAATCATCCCTCTGATCCGGGGTCCATAACTTAAGAACAGAAATCCAGATCACAAAACTGAACCAAAGGCAAAGTGGGTATGCTGAAGGTACCAGGGTTCCTGCAAACCTGTAAACCCCTCCCAATCTCACGGGTGTGCTACTCGGGTCAACATCACGGACTCTCAAAGCCGAGTAGCAATAATACGTTCACCATCTCCGAGAAATGGCTCATGACCAAATCAGGGAATCGGTTTGGTATTATGTACTACGCAGGGAGGTCTCAGTTGAGTCCGGAAAACAAGCATCCCTCACAAGTTTCCAGCTTCAAGCACTGAATCGAGAAACAATAGTACATTCATCCCGAAGGGTACAATACTATCGTCATACGAACAGTTTGCTTTAACTGAATTCCTATGAGAGAACCAGGCCATCCTATGCGAGTTCCCAATGGACCCTCGGATGCGAGTGGGTTTGCCAACAAATGTGGTCTGCCACTGTCATCCCTGGAGAGGGGTGTTTCCATTAAGGTTCTCGAAGATCGGTCACCAGATGCACATAACTATCAAGGTCGTACCCTGAAGTGAGGTAATCCCCACACAGAGTAGTTCCAAGACGGTCGCAATCTGGGTGTGGAACACATCGCCACCCATCATGGTGAGATACCATAAGAGTACAATGCCTGTCCACGCTAATCCTATGGTGCACTCAAGCCGGGTATTTGGCTTATCTCACAGTAACTCCCACCCACAGAAAAAATGAAAACCAGCACAGCCAGACAGTCCAGTATAATATGATGCATGAAAAATAAAATACTGAAAGCGGTAAATAAATGCGATAAAGTAAAGCTGTAAATAAAACTGTAAATAAAACAGTAAAGCTAAACTAAAGCACACAACAGCAAACAAACACCCAAAGAAGCAAAACCAAACAGGCGCTAGGATTGACTCTACAAGGGAAACCGGAAGAATCAGGTTCGATCCCCAGCAGAGTCGCCAGCTGTCGCTCCCGGGATTTTCATCCTAGTACAAACGCGAAAGTGGCGCGGAAAAGGTAGAGTCGCCAGCCAGACATTTTTATCCCGAAGAATGGGAAAGGTAATGTTGCACAAACCTGAGGAAGAAGGAAAAGGATGAGGCCTTGCGAACCAAAGATCGGGGTTCGGGAGTCGGTTACGACCTGGGAAGGTATTAGCACCCCAGATCGTCCGTCGTACCCGACGGGATCCACGCTTGCTTGCTTTGTTCAAAGGGTGAGAAATAAAGTTGCTGCTGAATAAAACCGATAACTGGAATTGAAGTGAGGAATGAAAAAGGAACTGAAAGAGAACAAAAAAGAAAGAATGGGGAAAATGTAGGGAAAATAAAGAGTGTGCTCGAACGGGCCCTACCCCGCTGCCTACGTACCTCATCGGGATAATGAGGATCAGAGTCGACGTAGTTCGCCTAACTAAGGCGGGAACTATTTGTTTGTGTTTTTTACAGCTGGAACTGCGTGTGTCTATGCTCAGGTGTTGCAGGCTCGTCTGGTACGAGTGCATTTACCGTCTTGCAAATGAGACAAGTCGCCGCGAGTTCGCGATGTGAGTGAATGAGATGAGAGAAGAAGTTCCCGCAGGATAGTCGGTTATTGTTTGTTTTGGTCTTTTTAAAAGAAGTGTTTTTGAATTTGTTTGTGAACGGTCTTGTACTAAGACCTATCCATCGCGGGAAGTATTTACACCTCGCCCCGAAACAGGACGCGTATAAACACTCCGCAACAAAGTCTCGTGTCGTACAAGATTGTTCGGTTTTTATTAAGTGTTTTATTGCTTTTCTTTTGAGATGAGAAAGAGAATGACTCAAGTTGATAAAAGGAAAAATTTAAGAGACTAAGACTCAATCCTAATGTATTATGTATTTACGAAGTGATCCTAGTGGTTAGTGAGGTTTTCTATTCCTAATGGAAAAAGGAAAAGAAAAGAAAAAAAAAAAAAAAAAAGAAAAAAAGATGCAACTTACTTCCTAAGGAAGATAAGTTGGTCCTAACAATGGGGACTCCTACCAATCACAAACATGGAAGGAAAAAAATGAATTAAAAAGCCTAAAAGAAATGCATAAAAAATAAAGGATAATAGTGGAGTAAACTTACCTCAATCTTCCCCACTACAAAACAAGTGTTAATGCACATTTTTATTAAAAAGAATAAGGCAAACACACATTAATTAAATCCTAATTAAATTCTAAGGAACCTTAGACCTAAACTAGACTCTATTTTAATCCTAAAGGAACTAGAAAAAAGCTAGGACAAAAATACAGCACCTATTACAGCCCCTAATACACAAACAGCTATGAAACTAAGCCTAACACCCACCAGCTTTTTACAGCCAGCATGCAACATGAAAAAGTAGGTGTAAAAAGTCAAATACATCGTGCACACAACAAACAAATTTTACAGCAGCTATATACAAAAACAGCTATGAAATGCAAAATCCAAATTTGATTATTTTTATGTTTTATGCACAAACTCAATGCAAAAATCACTAAACACATCACAAACATGCCTTTGAACATGGATCATCATATAAAAATGCAAGAACATGAACATTTTTGATGATTATGCAAGAATACACCACATGGTTAATTATGCAACAAATAAATGCACAAAGTAGCACCTAAACATGCATATGAACATGGCACTTGAACATGGTGATTATTGATTATGAACATACAACATGATAGCTCAACAAACATGCTAAACTCAATGCATAATTCAGAATTGAATTGATAACATGCTATGATCAAACATGCAAACAAATGCCACCAAATGCACATATATATGATTATGCAAAATGCAACATACATCAACATAATGCAATGCAAAAAATGATTTAATGCAATGTGAACATATAAAACAGAATGCAACATGATTATTATGTGTCAAATAATGCACAAACATGGTAACAACATGCAAGAAACCAAGATATGCACAAAGAACACAAAAAATGCCTAAAACGCAACATAAACGGAATCGTGTCGAAACGACTCGAACTGGGGGAATGAGCTACTGGAAATGGACCCAAAAATTCCCTAAAATCACTACCTAAACATGCATGAACATTAGAGGCACTAACAATTAGGAATGGGCAATCAAATAAACTAAGAATCCAAAATTCCACAGCGTTAACCGGTTAACCATATGGGTTAACCGGTTAACAGACCCAAAACAGAAGCAATTTGTGGCAAAACGCACGTGTTAACCGGTTAACCCCATGCGTTAACCGGTTAACACTGAACAGAAAGTGAAAAAAACTTTGAAATAAGTGCTTTTGGCCACAAACTCACTTCTTAGGATCCCTAACCTTCCTAGGAACATGCTAACACTAATTTCTACTTAATTTGAGCTTATTTACACATGCTAGCACCTATATCTATTAACACCTTAGCTTCTAAATCAACAAAAATCACAAATCACAAGTAAACATAATTGAAACGGAACGATTTCAAGCGAAGCGAAAAAAGCAATTAAAGAATGCCAAAAGTGGCGAGATGAAGAGAATAACTTAAAGAAGAAGTGATTAAGATCACCAACCTACGAAGCGGAGGAGTGCTTCGGTAATTGTTGCAATAATCGGAGCTTGAATCGAAGAGAAAACCGAAAACCGAGAAACCGCAAAATAAATGCGTTCTTGATGCTTGAATCTTTACACACTTCCGATAAGCCGAAATCTTCAACAAAATCACTAGCTTCTTCTTCTACGATCCACAATTAATGGAGGTTGGAGGCTTAAGCTTCAAGATCTTCAAGTTTCAATGTGAAACTTGAAGAGCTTATTCAAAGAAGCTTTGGTGAAAGGAGGGAAAATGGAGGAAAAGTGAGAGAGAAAAAGTGATTATGGAAGAAGTGAAAAATTTGGAATTGTCGGAACCTCTCTCAAGGAAGTGATTAATGGTTATATAGAGATTAGGCTAGGAGCTAGGTTTGGGTTTGGGGCCCAAAAATTAGGTTTGGGATCCAAAATTAGGTTTGGAAGTTAGTTAGGGTTAGGGTTGGAAAAGGGAATATTCCTTGGAATATTCCTTGGAATATTCCTTGGAACACTCTAGAAGATGGTGGAAGGTGGTGGAAGTTTCCAAGGGAAATGGAGTGGAATTGGAGTGGAAAAATGAGATGGAAAGAATGAAAGGAAGTGTGGAAAGAAAGTGGAAGGAAAGGTGGAGGGAAATGCAAAACCAACTACTTTTCAAATGATTTTTCTTTGGTTTTTTTATGATTCCTCCATCATTTCTTGACCAAGCTTGAACTATAGGATCATTGTAACCCTAATTTCACGATCTCGATCTTAAAAGTCCGGAGTCGACCCTTTTTACCTAGCCCGATTGCCTTTTCTCCAATTCCTCGATTTTCCGTCGTCCGGCCAGTCGAACCCCTTCCAAAATGAATTTGTGGACGAGATTTGAACCCTAGGCACTTGACATCGTATATAAGTCAAAGAAATCCACTTCGACTCAAAAATTTATGTAGAAACCCTGTAGAAATGAAACCCTAATTCGGCTCTTTTCCCTCAAGAAGTATTGCACTGCTTGCCTCCTTCAATCAAACCAAAACTTTCCATGACTTGTGGCTTCAAGTGAAGACTTGTGGGATATTGTGAACCCTTTGCACAAGGTTGAGAAGCTTTGTGGCCCTTCGGTAGCCTCTTCATAACTTTCGGTTGCTCCGATCATTGATCACATACCCACGCCTCGGCTATGCTATATATGATGCAATGTTTTTGGTTATTTTATGAATCCATATATGCAAAATGCTATGCAAAATGTTGAGGAAATGAGAGGGCAAATTTTGAGGTATTACAGGTACACTAACACTATGTTCAACATACAGATCTACAATTTCACAACCATCAACCTCCTTTATCATTTGCAACACATCATTGTCAAAATTAAGTGGTCTAAGCCCAAAACTAAAGCTCTCCCTAGGGTTCAAATATCAAATAAACTTAATGTCTACACAATCCTCTTTATTAATCAGTTCCAACAATTCTATATAGGAAAGATAATCAACATCACAATTCCAGTTCATTTCTGACACAAACCCACCAATATACAGTCTTACATGAGTATCAACTAAATCACCTCCATGATGAATCATAAACCTAATTGTGTGACACTTGGTTGTCCTATATTATATCATACATAAATTATACTCAGAATGGGTCCACAAATAACACATTAAAAATGAACAAAACGTAGGACCATAAAACCCTAGCAAACAAAGCTTTATAAACCCTAAAACATTAGGGGTCTACCATGTACATTATAATACAACATAATAAACCCTAAAACATTAGGATACCACCATTAACATTAAACTAACCAAACAAGTATCGTGGGGGACACAAGACGTACCTGAGATAGAATTTCACTCCTTTGCTCTTCTCGGAATTAGAAACGTGATTGGGAATGGGATTCTACATGGAAGAATAGAAGAAATGTACGAACGATAGTGATTGATGATGTCTTTAGAACGTTACTTTTCTCTCTTGAGGCTGGACGATGATACTGATTTTGATTTTACGATTTCTTGCTTATTTTATAAACACCCAGCCAAAATAAAAATAATGAATATGATTATTTATTTAATCATTTTCATAAATTATAATTCACATTATTGACGTGGAATATGAGTTGGCATTTGAGTCATCAAAATTGGTCAACATAAACTTGCCATGTCATTATTTGGAGCGCCACATAAGCTAAACTGGGAGGGGACCAATATTATCTCAAAAAAATCAAAACAAGGGACCTAAAAGTTGGGTGTTTTTTAAAGGGGGATCAATTGTTTAGAAAAAATAAACTATGGGGGACCAAAAATGCATTTAAAAATTATCTGATTGTTAAAAATTAAGAGTCTTTGCGATGTGGTTTTGATGTTAAAAATTATCTGGTTTTTTTTAATGATTTATTTGATTCAAATTACGAGTCTTTGCGATGCGGTTTTGATGTTAAAAATTATTTGAATCGTAAAAGAAAAAAATATGTGAAATTATACGGTTTGGATTGGTTTAGTTGGTAATTTTTTTGAGTCATATATATATATATATATATATATATATATATATATATATATATATATATATATATATATATATATATAAATTTGTGTTTACTTATTCATACACTATTAAGTAACAACAAAACTTATTATATTCAGATAACAACTTCTCATTTAATATAGAAAAATCAAATCAAACAAAGTGAGATAAAAAATTTAAAACAAATATAAAAACACATTATAATGAAATAGAAAAATCAAAGGAGAAGAGAGATTAGAGATGATGAAAATGAAATAATAGAAATGTTCTTGGTCGACCAAAGGTCCATATAGTTATGGCCTAAACCAACTCAAATCAATCCACATGATTCAAGGTATAAAAGTCACTTCACACAAAAAGCAATGTACATTTGCTGATCTCCACTTTTAACTATACTCATCTTGGATTTTGAACTAACTTGAACATTGGAGTGTTAACCTTGTAGATTCACCCTCGCGCCACTATATCAGAGATCAGTACCACCAACTCAAGATTTTTCCCCATATATTTCAACTATTCCTAGTTCTAGTACGAAATAGTGGCGTTGTTTGTGGGAAATGACGTATGATACCCGCATTTTGCAAGATTTCACGTTCTCTTTTCAATTCCCTTTGAAGCATTCCCCGGTCACTGAATCAAGAGTATCCAAAATTGAACATGAAGATTTGTCACGTTCGATTCAATCAAGCATCATTTCGACTTTGATTTCTTAGAATTCCAAACTTCTTATTCCCGCAGAAATTCCACAAGAAAATGATCCTAGATCCAAATTCAGATTTGCATCAAAATTACCAAATAGTGGATGTGACTACCTCTAAGATCATACTGAAGGTTCTCGATAAACCTTCCAAACATGTATCGCCCCAATCATCTATCATCAATGTGATCCTTACAGTAACGAATTCTAGAAGATCCATTACCAAAGTACCTTGTCCAGGATAATAAGAACCTCTAAACGATGAACAAAGATCGTATCATGCCAGAATTACCAAATTGAGACAAAGTAAACTGAACTCAAAATGTAGGATTATTGGTGATCGAAATAGTTACCATTGTGAATCGTGTTATATGCCGCTACGAAGAGAAATGCTAGATACATCGATTTTATCCTATCATATCTTACTATCACCAATGAGATTCACAACACTGTTATTTTCAATGTTGATCTATCAATTAGAGCACCTCTTCTCCATAGCACTCTAGCATGGATTCAAGAAATGAAGGCCTTCCAAGAATCACAAGAACAGACCTACCAATGGTCGCAACAGTTTCCACCACTAGAAAAATCCTTACGATGTACCCCATACATGATATACTTTTAGTGACAATTTTTCATCCAATGCAATCAAATTATTGGATCTTTGTTGGTCGGATTCAGGTCAACATAATAACAAAGATCATCTGGTCTTTAGCGACTATGTGGCTTACTTTATTGAAACAGGAAGGATTACGCCCTCCAAAAGAAGGAGTACGGGAAGGAAAGACACACCAAGCTCCCAATAATGTTAGAGTGTAATGTCCTCGAAGACACCTTCATTCAACACTTTCATATAACCTCGTGACCGACTTCGTCGAACCGTAAGGTGGCAACAAGGGGGGCAATCGTATCATTCGTCCTACTGTTTGAGTATAAGGTCAAGTTATGCGAAGAGGTAGTCGGTCACCTATGATCATCAATAGGTAGTAGTTACGGAGGTGTCGATTATCCCATATCACCCCATGGTAAGATTAACGAGGAAACTTATAACCAATCATTCAAGAGGTATAATGTTGGGTTACTCCTAAGATGGTAGAATATTTATGGGTGTCGGCATGCTACATCGACGAAGGTGCCGATCACCCGAGGAAGATAATCACACCATCGGGCGGACAAAAGGAAGGTTGCCTCAGTCAGTGCTATGGTTAACCCAAGTAATTATGTAAAAGGATGATAGTTTCGTATCTGTATAAACCTATATATGAATTAAATACTCCACAAGGTTTTTGTAATGTTAATAAATAATATTCTAATTGTTAAACATTACAACCCCAAAAAATCTTGTGATTTCATGCAAAATGACATAGGCACTCTGCTAAGATAGATTCCACGTTTAAGAAATACTATTCTCAACTTAGTTGGGGCACCCCTCTTAAAAACTAGTCATTCTAAGAAGCTAACCCTCTCGTATCCTTTAAATATATATATATATATATATATATATATATATATATATTACAACGTAGAAAAAATAAGTTTGAAGTTTGATATAAAAGAAAATATAATAGAATACTACATAATAAAATAGGAAAAAGATAAACATAAATAAACATTAAAATAAAAGTGTATCGCTTATATTTTACATTAAATAAATAAATAAAAAATAAATTTTAAAAATGAAGATCAATCATAATAAATTAATAAAAACAATATAAAAAAAATCACATAGAAAAGAAGCAGTAATAAAATAGAAAATGAATCATTTTAATATTAAAATTAAACTAAGAATATTTTAATAAATATAATAATTTTTTAAATATGAAAATTCATATTTTCACTCCTCCCATCAACCCAATTTGAAGAAAACAAAAAAAAAATGTTTTAGAGAAATTTTGCTTCCCTCATTTTTCCTCATAAAATTTGAACTAAACATAATTAAGTAGAAATATTTCTCTGATCCCCTCCCCATTCCTCTATCTATTTGAACCAATCAATTCTTTATATTCATTTTGATGATTTAGGTTGAGTCGAACTTAAGTTGTCACTATATTTTTGTGATATTTGTAGCGGTAAAATCATGAGTGTAAGCTATTGATTAACTTCACTCAATGTACACAGAGTCGCCACCGCGCTTTTATTTATTTCCAAAAGGAAAAAGGAAAAAGAACGAACAAAACCTAATGAATCTAAAAGCAAAAGCTAAAAGAAATAAACAGAGAATGAGTAAGGGGATTGGTTACAAATCGGGCAGGTTTTACGCACCCGACTTGTCCGTGGTACTCCACGGGAACCCTTTGAAATATTTACTGCATTTTTGGTTTGAAATGGTTTGCTTGAAAAAAGATTGAAGAGATGAGAAGAAGAATGTTTTTTAAAATTTTGGTGTTTGAAGAGACAAACGTCTCATGCCTACGTACCCACAAAGTGCAATGCGAGATCAAAACCCCGTAGTTCGTGGTACAAATTGTGAAAAGGCAAATGAGTTGAATTGATTTTAAAATGTAGAGATAAGTCGTCATTCTTTAGCGAATAATTCCGCTAGAAAGAATGAATCATATCTAAACATAAAAATGGTTAAAAGGAAACGTGCACGAGGGCACAAAAACAATTGAGTGAGTTTTGAAAGTTTTAAAGTTTTTGAGAAGAAAGTTCCGATATGCTTATGTGGTTTAGCATTTATTAAGGAAATGAAATGAAAAAGTAAGAGCACATGACCTAAGTCAAGGTTTGATTGTGAAAATGTTTGAAGTTTGAAAACAAAGAAAGTTTTGAAAAGAGGAAGGAGATTTGAAAATTTAAGAAGTGGGAAGAGATGAAGGGACTATCCTAAGACTTGAAAATAAAAGCTAAAGGAAGAACGATCAAACCGCATGGCAAGCATTCTTGAAACAATTGGATTTCCATCTTCATGAACAAATGAACTTAATCGGAGCCAAAGTCTTCAATCCATAACAATTCAAGCAAATGAATGATCCTAGAATCTAAGTCCAACTCCAAGTCTCATGCTAAGGATAGTAACCATAGTCCGAAATTAAAGTCACCAAATTTTTTAGATGTTTAATCCTTTATTAATGTTTTTGTGTCCAAATGGACAAAGGAAAAATCACAAGCATAATAATATAAACAATAAGCAATATGATGAATGATATAGAAACATAATAAGAGAGATAAGGAACGAGAAATTAAAATAAAAGGATAAGGTGCGAGAGATTGAATTAAAATGTTAGTATATTCACATTATTATAATATTTACAATATAAGTGGTATGATGAACTTAATCAAGCACAACCACGAAAAGAAAAATAAAATCGAGGCAACCGGATCCAAATGGATCTTAATCCGAATCGGGACAACTTTAGGTCTATGTTAAGCAATCGCCGAGTAATTTACGGAGTAATTACCCTACAAATGAGGCCGGCCACCACCAATTAAGGTGGAAAATATTTGTACTAATACATGTTAGAGAAATGATATAATGAATCATTCTCCGAAAACATGTCGCACAAAAAGAGAAGGTAACGGTCTAATCTTAATCGAGATTTCTCATTGAATTATCGAAGGCAATCTATCACGATTCCAAAGTATGGAAAATGATCCAAATGATCATTTATCCATAGATTTGAAATAATGAAGATTAAACATCTTCGAAAACCAATAATCGCGAATCAGAGATCTCATCGACCAAAAATAAAAGAAAATAAGAGATGGAAAAAGAAATGGATCTAATAATAGAATCCATAAAAAAAATCAACCAATCAAAATAAAATTACCAATTGCTATAAAAGGATAAAATCAACTATTAAAAAAAACTTAACAAAAATTTTATGATAACTTTTCCACATAATGTCCTTTTTTTTCTTAAAAAGAAATTTGAATACAATAGCAAAAAAAAGTTAGAAAATTATATTAAAAACTCAAACTCATTTTCTATCAAAAGAAAAGAGAATAAAAGTTAAAAATAAAAAAAAAATAAAAACTAAAGTTGCAAAGAGAGAGGGAGAGGCGCAGAGGGAGGTGGTGATATAAACGATTAACATTTGTTCTAGGGCCCCAAATCACTTCTAATTAAAACAAGAACAAAATATAAAAAATCAAAAAGCAGAAACGCTTCTTCCTCATCTTAGTGCCGTCATCCCCTCACCTCTTTCTTTTAAAAAAAAGAACCACACCGCCACGACGAAGCTCGGAAAACGCTACCGATCCAACAAAATCGCACTTCCTCTTCTTCTTTTTTCACTTTATTTCTTTCTCATATCATTTGCACCATTATTGCTACCATTGTTGTGCGAGATCGACACTGAAGATGTGTTATGGAAATCGATTGAAAGGAGAAAAGTAATTATTGAATGTCAAGAATAGTGAGGGTTTCAAAAAATTGGAAGAAATTAGGATTTAAATTGTGCAGAGTGTTTTTGGCTTTTTGAAGCTTGCGATTGAAAGGAGAGGAAGGTTGCTTTTATAGAGGGATTGGTGAAGATTGGGGGGAAAATTGGTGCTGCCTTTTGCTTTTCAATTCGACGACGTTTTGAAGGAGTCACGAGGTTCTCCTTTCAGATGCGTTTCGCTCTTGCTTTTGTGCGTTTTATTCAATGCGTTTTGTAGTCCTGAGTTTTGCGTTTCGATACTGTAAGTTTGGCTTTGCGTTTTATGTGTTTTGCCTCTGCGTTTCAGCTTGTGTTTTTGTTTATACTGCTGCGTTTTAATTCGGCTGAAGGTGTGGCTTGTGTACGTTGTGGAAAAGCTGATATTTGTTGTTTTGAGGCTGCAGCGTGAAGCTGGTGTGCGGTGGCTTTTTATGTGTTTGATGTGTGGTGAGCTGGTGCTGTGACTAGTAGCTGGAAAAGGAAATGCGGTAGGATGCGGGAAGCGTGACTTGGTGCATAGCTGTGTGAAGCTGAGAGGATTGCGGCTGGGGAAAGTTTGGTGTTGGCGCATGTGTTTGAGGCTGGAGTGCTTTGGCTTGGGCTTTGAAAAGTGTTGGCTGGCTGTTATTGTATTCAGCTGTGGAAAACTTGCGCGTTGGCTTATTGTTTGCTGTGAATATGGGAATGAAGCTGTCACGTGAAGAAAGCTTGTGGGGCTAGCTGATGTAGCGTACGACTTGTATAGCTTGGTGAAGTTTGTTTGTGTGTGAAGTTGATGGCTAGGACAAGTTGTATAGCACGTGAATTTGGTCATGTGGAAGTAATACTGAAATTGGATCACATGACAAGCTGCAAGTGGAATTCTTCTATTTATTATATTATTTTTTTTATAAATGATGTACACATGGACCATAAGAGAAAATGGGCTCTTGTAATGGACTAATTAACTTCCTTTTTTTTTAGAAATGGATTAAAAAAATTGGAATATGGAAATAAAAAAAAATTAAGAAGAATTGATTATTGGATGGTGAAATGGATAAAAAAAATGATGATTGGGAATTGGTGGAATATGGATATTCGAAAAGAATAGGAATTTTGAAAAGTGAATAATATGAAAAATCGGTAAAAATTGGAACATGAATAAAAATGAATAATGGCTATATATAAAAAAAATGATGGTTTATGGATCGAATAAAAATGGATGGAACGGATAAATGGATATAAAGTGATGATTTTTAAGCCTACGACCAATTTCTGACTTTTCACAAACCACTTGATGAACACAGTTATTCCCGAACCACTGAATAAATCGCCACTTCAACCACAAATCACTGAAATTGTCTGAAAATTGCCCTGATAAATTTGAGGAAAATAAATCCACAAACGAATCACTGATGAACTGATGAACATTGAATATTCAAACCAAAACTTCACACAGAACACTGCCTGATAAACCGATGAATTTTGCACACAACACAGCTTGAACTTTTTGAATACACATCATCTGAGAAATAAACCACTGGCACAAATAACTTGCAGTCGAAACAATTTTTTTGATAGTTTGACCAAGATTAGGTCAAACGTCCATCTGAATCGAATCGTGACTGAACAAATGCCTCTGAATTGAAATCACTGCCACACTTTGGAATTCCTGCAACACAAAGAAGAAGAGGCAAACTGCAACATATTTTTTTTTGTATTTTGGTTAGAAGTTAGTAAAATATAAACAGATAACAGAAATTAAACATGGTGATCCTCTGCGAGGCATAGACCTGCACCTGAAAAAGGATAAACGAACAGTGCGTGATCTTGTTTGTATGCAAATGCAGATGAGATGCGAAAAATCTTAGGGTCAAAAATTAGGGTCTGACAATATTGTTCATTTTAGTTTTGTTTATTTTGATTTTGTGTGCATGCACGCTAACAGTTTATCATTGTAAAAAATAATTGTTGTTTTAATAAGTGTGATAGTTGTTTATTGATTACCATTAACTTCAATTCTTGATTAAATAGAGATTTTTTTTATTGTTACTGAATAATAATCCTTAAGTCTTTAATTTTTAAGTAACAAGAGATTTTTTTAGTGTTACTGAATAATAGTCTTCAAGCTAAGGGGTTTTGGCTTAGACCATCGATTCCCACATATTCATCACTATTATTTTAGGGTATTACTTTATTCACCATACAGAATGAGGGTGAATAAACTGAAAATTTGAAATTGTCCTTCTATATTCTGGAAATGCATCTTCGGACGCATTCAATACTCACATAATGGGTGTGCCAAATGAGTCAGACCTCGTTTATTCCAAAAACAATTCTAGAGGTGCATCTCTGAAATCACCATTGTATGGTGTTTTCAATACACGCAAAAAGAGTGACAAGTGAGTCACCCTTGATTAAATTAGTGGCAATTCCGGAGACGCATCTCTGAAAATGTTAAGCGGGAAAATAAATAAAACAACACCCTTTTATATTCTTCTTCTTCATGATCAAAGACAATTACTCTGTCAAAACCCTTAAAAAAAACCTCAATTAACTTTTGCATTCCCGAACAACATTTTTGCGTTTTATAACATCAAAAGATGCAAAAGAAGTTGCAGTTACATGTAAAGAACATGGTTGGTTGACAACATTTCTCGGGCAATATTGAATTTTATTTATCACGAAGTCAAGCGAGCAAAGAAAACAAGATCAGATGGTTAAAAGTTTGGTTGTACACTTAAGAATATGTAAGCTCTTTCATGTGCTTGTTTAATTGCAAAGAAAATTAAGGTTGCTACACTAATACATATGGATGAGATTTACTAATTGGAAAAGGCTCCAATTTGTAGATGATGGTGTGATGAAGGATGATAAATTAAAAATATATATCATGATCGAGTGGAAAGTGATCCAAGAGAGATTCATGAAAGTTTATTACATCATGAAATTGCATATTAAAGAGCAGTTGAGGAAGATTGTCTATTATGAAACCACTAGTTTGAAATCACCCTCGGAACTAGTTAAAATAGAGACAAATGAAGATTCGGCTTAACAAGTTTGAGCTAAAGATTGATAAAACATTAAGGATTATGTGGAGTACATTTCACCATTACGAAACAAAATGTCTGATTTCGATCAAGTTGGATGCGAAGATTGCGAGATTGAGTGAAGATATTTTGAATATGTTGCAACATTCTACTGAACTCTAATGTTAAATTTATGTCATTATTATCTTTGTAATGTGACATATTTTGATATTATTTTATGTTTTATTCAACTTCTTGCATCCATTTGTTATTGCTTTGTGGTTTAAGCTTACAGAGTGCATTCCGAAGATGCATCCTTGTAAACGTCTTTGAGTTTTAAAATAAGTGTTATGGATATGCACCTCCGATTAAACCTTAATATAGTATTCGAGATGCATCTCCGAACACATTTTTGAGTAAAATGGAATGATTCACTCACAAAAATATTGGGTTTGTGTAATTTGGATGCGTCCGGATATGCAAATCCATAATTTAAAAGTGATTTTCAATGTGTAAACTAGCCTCCTTAAATATGAAGAAAGTAAATAAATACCTAATATTATAGATCAAGTTCACATATATAAGCCCTGCCCTCACATTTTAGTCCTTTGTAAAGCTCCTAAAGAAAAAATTTAACAAATCAGTTTCTACTTGAGATTCAATGGTTAACTAGAAAAAACCCTACATCATTTAGGCAATTCTCCTTAATGTTATTGGTATGATCAAAATTAATGTCATATACATCATTATTAAAAGATTATAAATTTTAGTATAACTTTCAATATTACCATACATTTGATTGTAAATTTTGTATCCGGTAAGAAGTTATTGAAAAATGTAACGTAAATAATTTGATCACTTTGTAATAGTGCATGCTCAAAAAAATGCAATGCGATGCTTGGACGGATATGTTGAATGATGAAGCATAAACTGTAACACCCACTTATCCCACATAATTATTTATATAAACCTTTAATAAAATCAGAGTTACTTGTCCAAAGTGAGATGTTACATCATCATTATTCATCAAAATCGTTAATAAAAGAAAACAGCGGAATCCAAATCTTTAACGTCAATAGCTCAAAGGCTTAACAAATCATACATAATAAAGTTCTTCAATTCAAGTTTAATTATAAAAATAAGTTTTTCTAAACATCATAAGTAAATGTGGAAAAGATCCCCGTTCCCGTTACATATTAGAGCTCCTAGGACACGGACATCACACCAACGTACTTCTCAAGTACCTGAATTGTCTGCACTTCCGAAGAAGCACAGACGCAACAAAACAAACAGAGGGGTGAGAAATAGATTCATAATATAACGGTGCATACGACATATATGAAGAAGTAATTCACCCCTAATCACACCAAATTATCAATCATATTATTCAATCAATCATATTATTCAATCAGTCATAATATTCAATCAATCATGATGCAATGTGACTCAAATGCACAATTCAAATGCGGTACCGACTCACAATAACGGTTCATCAATAGAACCCCGAATGCATCGTTAACGTCTCCAACAAGACACAATCATCCCTGCAACCACGATTCTCAACGAATCCCGAATAATCACATCCACGACATGATTATTCCATCAAATGTATGCGCATGCAGACACAACAACGCATACCATATCACAATACACATGAACACATCATGCTTTACGATCATCATGATCTCATCAACCAACCATCAGTGCATCTTATTCACACACGAAGCATACACATATCTCATGTTGTTCACAATTATAACAATCTACATATTCATATAATTCAATTAAGCACTTAGGATTTCTTATGCGACTAATCATCAAGTCCTATATTCACTATTAGAACATCCTCAAAGTCTTATTTCACTAATATAATCCTACATTAGAAGAATGAATCAACTCCACCTTAAAACGGACGAAAAATTACATTTACAGGGGCCTGACACGGCCCCCCGTATCCCCTGACACGGCCCGTGTCAGATGGCCTGGGGACACGTCCCCTCCAATCACCAAATCCCATTTTCCAGGAGGCTGACACGGCCGCCCGTGTTGCCTGACACGACCCGTGTTAGGCCTCCTGAAGCCAACTTCCCAAAATTCCAATTTTTAGTATAATGTCCGTAGTCTGACACGGCCGCCCGTGTCATGGGACACGGCCCGTGCCAGGGCACCTGTACCCCAAATATCCAATTTTTCCAAAAGTCTCAATTTCTTCCCACTTCCTCACATACACGAACCCCAATCATTTTAAGTCGAATTTAACACTCAAAACCAACCAATTCACATGTTTATTATCCATTTATACATATAACCTCAACTAGTTTTATTAATAGACTTTACTAGATCAAATTAGGGAATTTATGAGGTTTAATCCTCTTCTCTGTTCATCATAACCCCCACAACCTTCATATGCCAATTCTCCCAATACCAAACATACGACACCAAATATATTTTCAAAACACATCATATAATCATATTCATCAACAATTTCACAATATTGCATCGATTCAATCATTATTATCAGAATCTCTTAAAAATACCTAAGGGAGGAAGGAACTCCCAAGTACCCTTCTATGTCATATCACCAATCATAAACCCTTTCTCCCCCTCTTACCTTAAAATCGAAGCTTTCCTTCACAAATTTTGGTTTTGGTGATCTACGATCCTTGACCTTGCCTTTCTTCTCCTCTTTCTCCAGACCTCTCTGTTCTTCGTCAAAATACGATGAATGAAGTTTGTTTCTAAATTCCTCTTTTTATGAAACCACAATTCCACCTTTGCCCCTTAAACCTCTAACTAACCCTTTTATTTTATTTTATTTAAATAATAACAACATTATAATAATACACCTTATTTTATTATTCTCATAAAATACTTTCTTCACCAATTAATTCAATTATGCCCTTAAAATATTAATATTTATTTCACAAAAATAAATATAAAAATTAAGGCGTTACAACTCTCCCCCACTTAATTATTTTCGTCCTCGAAAATGTACCTGAATGGAATAACTCTGGATATGATTCCCGCATCTTGCTCTCCAGTTCCCAGGTAACACTTCCACCAGCAGCTCCTCCCCAAGCTACTCTCACAAGAGGTATCTCTTTGCCTCGAAGTTGCTTCATCTTACGATCTTCAATCCTCAACGGTAAAGTCTCCACCGTAAGATTGTCACGGATTTGCACTACATCTCTCTGAATTACATGTGACGGATCAGACACATATTTCCTGAGTTGCGATACATGAAACACTTCGTGCAAATCCGAAAGTTCTGGCGGTAATGCCACTCTGTAAGCAACCTTGCCTACTCTCTGCGTAATCTGATACGGTCCAATGAACTTAGGATCTAACTTCTTAGACTTCAACGCACGTCCATCACCGGTCATTGGGTTGACTCTCAAAAATACATGGTCACCCTCACTGAACTCTAAGTCTTTCCTTCTATTATCATGGTAACTTTTCTGTCGACTCTGAGACGCTTTCATTTTCTCTTTGATCATCTGAATAGTTTCAGTAGTCTGCTGAATAATATCAAGCCCAAGCATAACATTTTCACCTGTCTCATACCAACACAAAGGTTTTCTACATCTTCTACCATAAAGAGCTTCAAACGGCGCCATCCCAATACTCGAATGATAACTATTATTATAAGTAAATTCAATCAGTGCCAAATGTGAATCCCACGCACCACCTTTTTCTAGCACACAAGTTCTCAACAAATCTTCTAATGACTGAATAGTCCTCTCGGATTGTCCATCTGTCTGTGGGTGGTAAGTCGAACTCAATTTCAACTTAGAACCCAAAGCCTCGTGCAAACTTTTCCAAAACTCAGAAGTAAATCGCGGATCTCTATCCGATACTATACTTGACGGTACACCGTGCAATTTCACAACAACTCGGATATAAATCTCCGCCAACTTAGTTAACGGGTAACTGATGTTTATCAGAATAAAATGCGCGGACTTAGTCAACCGGTCCACAACTACCCAAATAGTATCCAGTCCTCTCGCAGTATTCGGCAAACCTGTCACAAAATCCATAGCAATACTATCCCACTTCCACTCTGGGATCTCTAAAGGTTGCATCAGCCCCGAAGGCTTCTGATGTTCCACTTTTGATTTCTGACATACTAAACAGGCATAAACAAATTGTACAATATCTCGTTTCATACCGTGCCACTTGTTGCACCCCAAAATTTGCCCTCTATTTTTAACTCTAACCGATTTTTTGTTTCACATTCATTTGCATCATCTTCATAGCATAACATTTTTTTCCGTCTTAATATTAGCCGGAATAATTTCTCGGAATTTACAAACAGACTGGTCAAATTAACTTTTTTTTACTGTGCCTAAAATTAGTCAACGAAAAAATGTCAAGTTTAAGTTTGCAAATGTCAGTAACATTAATCTGCGGTTCACGTGGTTTAATTTGACATGCTAAAAATATTCTTACGACTATTTTTGTCATATGTTGATCAGTCTGAGCAGTTTAAACGGTCATAATTTTTATCCGGCCAAACGCTGTATTTTTCCGAGTCATTTATTTCGCGCTGATTATTTTGATGTGTTCATTTTATTTTTTCGAGCACTTTGGCGCCCGACTTTTATTTTTTGAGTCTATTTATTTTTACATAGGGTCTAGAATAAATAAATAGGATTATTAGTTATTATTTTTATTTTAACTATTTTAATTATTAAACTTTATTTAGTTTTAAATTAACATTTTATTGGGTCTAGAATAAATAAATAAAATTGTTAGTTTTTATTTTAATTTTAACTATTTTAATTATTAAACTTTATTTAGTTTTAAATTAATATTTTATTGGGTCTCAAAATAAATAATTAAGCCCATTATTGTTAACCCTAAATTAGTCCTATATATACTTACTAGTAGAGAGATCAAGAAGAAGAGACCGGAAAAAAGGGAGAAACAAAATTCAGAAAAAAGCTATCCCCATCATCATCATTATCAAGTTCATACAAAAATGCATGAACTGAATTGAAATTTTGAAGCTTTCTTTAGTTTTTTTTAATTCCATTTATTCTTGATATTTTAATCAATTTTGTTTATCTAACGTTGTTTGTCTCATGTTATAGAAACTTTCTGGGTTGATTATTCGAAGCTTCATGACCAAAACCGAATCCTACCATAGTTAGGGTTTCAAGCTCAAATTTGGGGTTTTTACAAATTTCGCAGGAAATTTCAGAGGTCAAGAGGTTTATTCATGAGGACTGCGCATAGCCTAGTGGCTAAGGTTGGAAATTGGAAGGTCAAAGGCGTGAGTTCAATTCCCACTCACAACATTTTGGGCAAAAAACCTGCTTTTCTTTCATATTTTCCTTTAATTTCTCTAATTAACACATTTTCTAATTGATTTATCCTTTTAACCATGATTAACCTTAAAAATTTTCTCTAAAGTAAGGCACGCATGACCCAATGGTAAAGGTTCTCCAGAGGTTGGAATTAAAAGGGCTTGGGTTCAAACCCCGGACACAACATTTTGCCAAAGAAACATGGGTTCTTCATCATTTTCTTTTTTCTTTTCCTTAATTTTTCTTTTAAACATGGTTAACCTATTATTTTTAATTAACTTTTTTTAACAAATCTTTTTTTTATTAAATTTAGGTTAGCATTTTTTATTAGTGTTATTATTTTTATATTTAGGTTTATTAAAACCTCAAACTATTTTTTAATAAAAACCTTAATCAACCTTTAAATATTTTTTAATTTAATTAATTCTCATAATTCATTTTTCTTAGATTTATTTAATTATTAGGCTATTTTAATATAAACTGATTATATATTTTCTTTTGTAAAACTCAACCTTGAGACATTTTGTTTTACTAACATGTTTTTTTTCATTTTTATTATATAATAGGTATTTGTTACACTTATTAATATGCAGACCCACAACCTAGTGACAAGGAACTGAGGTTTGGAGCATTTTGATGAAGAAACATGGGTGTCCCAGTGGCAAAGAACTCAATGAAGCAAAAAGGGCAAACCCCCAATATTTTGGGTATCTCTAACTTTATTTTTCCCTTTTTCATCAAATTATGTATTTTCTTTGAATTTCCTTATTATTATTATTAAACTAATTTCTAAAAGATAAAACATAATCCTTTTTTTATTTTAGTTTTAAAACTTATATTTTTATTATAAACCTTAATTTTTTTCCTAAACCTTAATTTTAAACCTAAGTCTTAATTTTTTTCATAAACTTTAAACCCTAAAAATTTAGCCCTAATCTTTATCTTAAAACCCAAATTTCGCCATAATTTTTACCCTAAAATTTTTCCTAAACCTTAAATTTTTTTCTCAAACCCTAACTATAATTGTTTTCTTAACCTAGTTTGCAAACTTTTTTCTTTTAATTTTTTCACTCATTTTTATGTTATTCATTCACTGTTTTCCTGATTATGTAACTGTTTCGCCTTTGTAATAATTGGTTTTTATTATTTTCCGCCATTATTATTATTATGTAACTGCCCCTAAGCCATGTAATAGTGTAGGAATTTTATTTTCTGCCTTTTAATTTCTGCCATTTATTTTTCATATTAACTGCGTGGTTAGTAAATAGGGTGTGGAAACTATTTGTAATTAAAATTAATTTAGATAATTAACTTTAAAAGATAAATATTTGAAAATAAACACTCACACACGTAAGTCGATCTTTGATCGCCATCTTGCACTTCCTAGGGTATTCCTCTTGGTTGCCTTAAAATAAAATGGTCAAGTCCCTCGAATATAGGGGTGTCTTAAGCAAAGTCCCTTCACTTATAAAATCATCAAGTCCCTATAAATTTAAAAGATCAAGTCCCTTCGAGGTTGCCTACGGAATAATGATCTTGTTCCTTCGAATAAATGATGATAGTCCCTACGAATTGCTAAAGACATCCCTTAAGTTGCCTTCATTGACCATACGATGACCCTACGTTTGTCCCTTAACACATCCAAGGTAATGACTACCTATTCCTTAATAATAGGGATAGTCTTACCATTGAAAGAACATACGAGAACATGAAAGACTTAATTTAGAGTAGGTACATCTTAGTTACTTGCTCACATTTCAAAATACTTTTCACACCTCACAATATTTTCAAAACAAGGCTTTGTATACATCCATACGAGGATCATTACAAAGTACTTAGAAAATTTCTAATCATACACTACACTCTTCAAAAACACAATTTAAGTGAGCTAAGTAACTAAGAGCCCATGGATAACCATGGATATAAAGGGTGCTAACACCTTCCCTTTATATAACCTACCCCCCGAACTCAAAATCTTTTTAAGGTCTTTCCTGTTCTTTTATATCCTTTCCTTTTGGGTAAAATAAAAGTCGGTGGCGACTCTTGCTATCCGTAACATTTATAGAAAAGTCAGTTCTCCCACCGTGTTACAGAACTGGCGACTCTACTGGGGATAATATTAAAGAGGGGTACCCTTAGGAATTAGATCACTTTAAATTGTTTGTTTTGTTTGCTTTATATTTATCTGTTGGGCTTTATGTGTGAAAGATCCTAACCCGAATCTAGTGTACCTTAGGTAAATGGAAATAGACCAAGGAAACTGTACGACATATACCGATATGGTTGATCTGGTGGCCATAGTTAGTGTGACTTCTTGGTTGGTGCTTATGTTCCTTAAGTAAGTTAAGGATAATATGGGGCTGCCATATGTTGTCAATACACTAACTAACTTTTAGAACCCTAGTTATCCCATCTTGGCCTTTAGAAAAGTAGTGAGATAACCGGCTTTGGTGAAGACTAAAGTTGGTTGATACTCGATACTAAACTCATTGAGATCCTAAACTTGAAGGGTTTTGGTTGGCAAGTAAGTTGCCTACTGAACAACCACCCTTGTGAAGGATCAATGATATTGAGATCCCTTAGAACCTGGTTACTTTATAGGACAGGATGAACCATCTAAACTTCAGGGGAGGGTACTTACCTTTAAACCTCATGCAAGCCTCTAAACCTAGGGCTATGGTGTGACTTGTTTGTGTGTGCCACATGTTTGTGATTGAGCATAACATCATAAAATCATGACATCATAAGCATAGCATTTTCACTAACCATTTCAAGGACCAAAGGATTTATCTTTGTTCTTTGTTGCAGGTCATGGCTTCTACTCGTCGGAATACTATCCGAATCAACTTTGTAGGGATACCTCCTAAGCTTAAGGAATTAGTCTCTCAAGTTTCTGAAAGATCCCAGTTCATCAAGAAGCATGGTCACCTACTTGACTTGGTTACTTCAGGATTTGATGAAGACATGATGAGTGTCCTGTTTCAGTTCTTTGACCCTAAACATCACTGTTTCACATTCCCCGACTATCAGCTGGTTCCTACAATGGAAGAGTTCTCTAAACTACTGGGTATACCTATCCTTGATCAGAGACCCTTCACAGGCTTAGAGAATGAGCCTAAACCTGAAGTCATTGCTGCAGCCCTACATCTAAAGAAATAAGACATTGTCCTAGAAACAAGGAGTGGAGTTAAGGGTATTCTTGCTAAGTTATTGATGGAGAAAGCTCAAGTGTTCCTGAAGGCTATGAGTTATGATGCTTTTGAGGAGATCTTAGCCCTATTGATCTATGGCTTAGTGTTGTTCCCCAATCCAGACCAGTTCATAGACGTACACGCCATCAACATATTTCTGACTCATAATCCAGTGCCTACATTACTTGGAGACATCTTACACTCTCTTCATACCCGTACTACGAAGGCACGAGGAACTCTGATGTGTTGTATACCTCTATTGTCTAGGTGGTTTATTTCTCACCTTCCTCGATCAGTGATGAAGAATGAACAAGGGTTAAGGTGGTTTAAAAGGATCATGTCACTTTCTCATTCAGACATTCATTGGTGTTCTAGATCTATGGAGAATGTTACTATCATTGACCGTTGTGGGGAATTCCCCATGTGCCACTCCTTGGCATAAGAGGGGGCATTACCTACAATCCTTCTTTAGCTCTACGTCAGTTTGGTTATGCTCGGAGAAATGGTCCTCATGACATGCTTATTCAGGGTATTGTGTTCGACTACGACAACGATCTGCAAGGTTACCGTCAAAGGTTCATACGAGCTTGGGGTAAAGTGAACAAGGTTGACAGCAAGACTCTGGAACCAAAGTACTCCATTCCTATGGAACCTTATCTCAGATGGGTACAAGCACGTGCTCATACTCTTATGATACCATATCCTGCTATTCTACCAGTTACTATGGAACCTGTTCCAGAAGGAGATACTCCTTATACCATCCTTCATCCAGACATGCCCACTAACTTGGAAGAATTGCAGAAATCCTAGATCCAACTGAAGGAACAAAGAAATACCTTCGAAGCTCAATTCAGGATTAGTCAAGAAAAAGTGTTGGAGCTGACCAAGCAACTTCACGAGGAGTGGAACCTCAACACATACCTCCATACAAAGAGGAAACGTCCATGGGAGACTTAAATTTTGTACTTATTTTCCTTCATTGTAAGCCCAAGGGGCAAAATAATTTTAACATTTACTAATAAAAGTTTTTATTTCCGTTTGTTTAACAAATGTAAATTCTGCGGTCCTTGAAAACATTGCATATGCATCTACATACCATATCATTGCATGACAGGTTGTCACAACAGGTTTCTCATCTTCTCGCTGTTTATTTCAGCAGAAATGGCTCTCGAACAATCTATCAAAGATCTTCAAGCTCAGAATGCTCAGTTTCAAGAAGTGATCCTGAATTTGTCCAAGGGGCAAGAAGATTTAAATGCACTCCTCTATAAGGACATGAAGAAGAAGAATCCTGAAGACAACAAGGATGACCAGCTGAAACAACTACAAGCTGAGATGGCAGAGATGAGGATCCAGATGAATGACCAAATGGCTCTTATCCAGAGTTTGGCCCAGGGGCAAGAAGAGCTGAGAAGCTTTGTCAATAAGTTTTGACATAACGGAGTTGGGAATCTAATCATCAGTCAGCCTCCGTTGAAACAAGCCGACTTGGCTGAAAGGAAAGTAAGGATAAGAGACGGAAAGAGACAGGCTACCACTGATTGTTCTTCAATGGAAGAAGGAAGACCCTGTAAGATTAATCCACTTCGACACAAGGAATATAAAAGACAAATCATCAAATTCAACACGCCAATGCCACAAATGCTGCAATGCTTGTTGGAAATGAAGCTAATTTCCTTGGAAAATTCTCCTAAAAATCCTAATACATCTTCTCCTCGCTATAATCCCAAAGCAAGGTGTATGTACCACACCGACTGTCCTAAATAAAACACTAATAACTGTTGGGCATTGAAGAATAAGATTCAAGACCTAATTGACGAAGGAATACTCGAGGTTACGCCAGAAGCCCAGGTTGAGTTCTTCTATCGTCCATCAAGCATCAAAGTTTCCAGATAACTGGAGTGACGAGTTTATAGGAAGAGGCTTTGAGAACATTTGAATTTTCGTTTGTAATTTCTTTTGTTTGCCTAAACACTTACTATTATGTTAAACTTTTGTTTTCATTAATGCATTGCATATGTTTGTCTTGAATTAATCCATTCATTTCACTATATTTTGAACTATGCTTCATATTTCTATTTTGTGATATTTAACTCCTGATAAAGCTATAAGCCTATAGAGGGAGGATGACGAAAACAATACCATAATATTAGGCAGTATGCTTTTGAACAGACTATGCTGACGATGTACAGGCATTGTTTCAATTCCTAAACAGTGGAGATATAAGGAAGTTAATCCCTAGTCAACCCTTTTGAGCCTATGAAGTAGGAGTTTTTATTCTCGCACAAATTAAAACCCTTATTCATAACCCGAGGCAGGGTAGTTACTCGGTTAACTCAAATATGCCAATTATCTGTGTTGTACACAACTAATGATGGTTCTCTGTAATCATTAAACCTAACAGTCAATATCCAGCAAAAGAAAAACCCACTAAGTTAAAACCTATGAAGGAGACTTAGTAAAAAAAATAGAGAAATTCCGCTGACTGTAATTTCGAAACAAACAGTTCAGGCAAAAAGAAGGGATTACAAAGTCAAAAGAAAAAAGAGGTCACTATGAATCCTCAACAAAGAAAGATGACTGAATGTTCAAATAAATTTTTGGTTTCTGAACCATCACAAATGTCAGTGTTACAATTCCAAACTCCTTTGAGCCTCAATGCATAAGTTAACTGAGCATAGGACTGAAGAACATCATGGAGATTGGGTTGGGTACAAATAAAATTTGAGCCTTTATCCTTTGTTTCTTAAACCGTGAACCAGGCTACGTTACAAC
This sequence comes from Lathyrus aphaca, assembly GCA_963966055.1. Taxonomy (NCBI): domain Eukaryota; kingdom Viridiplantae; phylum Streptophyta; class Magnoliopsida; order Fabales; family Fabaceae; genus Lathyrus; species Lathyrus aphaca. Next base: position 457,793,006 of record OZ014522.1, on the reverse strand, counting down.
CCTTTAAAAGTCCTAACTGAAGCATGGTTAGTTCGAAAGCGTACTGCTACAAAAAGGTATCCTGACTCCTTTAGGGCTTATTATAAAACTTGAGTTAATATCACAGTTTTCATAAAAATTGTTTTTCTAAAATAACTTTTTTTCAAAACTTCAAGACAAACATAAGCATTGCGTTTTTGAATATATTTGTTTGCATATACCTGAGTGTTTGATAAATAGAGAAACTTACAGGATGAATGTTCAATAAACCAAAGTCCTTCCGATAAACAAAGTTGCTTCCTGGATCAAAGTCCATGTATACAAAGGGGCATAGTCATTATCTCCCAATCAAGGGGGCAGACCATGATACTTCCTAACTCATTTGGGGCAATCAGGACAGGATTCAATTATGTTTAAGTAGCCAGGGGCAGATCTCCTCATCTATCTAAATTACCAAGGGTAACATTACAGAGTTCATAATGCCAGGGGCATAGTCACTGTTTCCCAATCAAGGGGCATACCAACTTACTGTTCAATTCATTCGGGGCAATCAAGTCCAGATTCAACAATGCTTAATAGCCAGGGGCAGCTCTCCTCATATATTTGAATTACCAAGGGTAACATTACAAAGTTCATGATGTCAAGGGCATATTATTGTGGGGCATTCTGCTTATTTCTCTTGAGGTAACTACATTCAGATACTTCTACTATGGGACAATTCATCCTCAACCAAGGGGCAATGCTCTCTTTTCAAATCTAATATCCGGAGCGTATATGGTCCATCACAATTTGAAGACACGTTCCTTTCATTATATTACCTTGATATTGGATTCTCAGCATAAGCCATTGTGGAAATTAATTGTCTATGCCAGTAGTATCATATGGTGTCGGTATCATGTCTTCAGATTCAGCTATGAGGATTTCTGGGAAGGTATTCAGGAAAGTTAAGAATCTCAGAAGCTCTAAATCCAATTGGTTATACACTTTCAAAGTTGAAACGATTCTGTTTTCGAGTTGAGCTTTACTTTTCCCTCTTTATTCAGGGTTACTTTTCCCCTTTTACCTAAGCGAAAACGTCCATTGGTTGTGTTTGAATGTATGTATGCTTTTGAATATGATTGATGTTTACCAGAAATGCATGAAATACAGTAATAGTATTTACTAAGGACGAACGAGGGTAGTAGTTCAACGAAGCTTCGCCGGGTCATCCCCACCAGACAACTACAAATCCCCAGCAGGGCAAATCTATCTTTATAAATACTTCGAGTTACATATCCCTTTGAATTTATGTCCATCTCTTTTATCCTCAGTCAGGATACTCAGGAACTTATTCCCTCAATAGAAGTACGACGAACAAAGACGGGAGGTTATAAATACTATACTATCAAACAAGACGGGAACGAGTTCCTCATATTCTTCAGCAACGAAGCGAGATTTATTTTCCCTAGCCAGCAGTTGTTATACAGAGTTATCCAGACACTTCAAGCTGCATGATTCATACATACATCATTTACATCATAACATAACATATCCATAAATTCATAATACATTTACTTAGATGCACCATGCCATGCATGCATACATATTGCATAAACTAACCTTTTCCTTGCAGGATGGTTATATGCAGATAAAACACTATCAATAATTCACAACAGGTCAGAGACGATCTATACGAAGGTCTAGTGCTGATACTTAATTCAGGGATGATCGCCACAAAGATTCATTGCTGATAATCATTACTCAAGTTGTCCTTGGATAGTAGGCAAACGGTCTATACGAAGATCTATTCCCTAATCCAGGATATTTCCAGAAGAGATAATCGTCACGAAGATTTATTTCTACTGGTCTATTCGACAACTCCAAACAGGTCAGAGACGATCTATACGAAGGTCTAGTGCTGATACTTAATTCAGGGATGATCGTCACGAAGATTCATTGCCGATAATCATTACTCCAGTTGTCCTTGGATAGTAGGCAAACGGTCTATACGAAGATCTATTCCCTAATCCAGGATATTTCTAGAAGAGATAATCGTCACGAAGATTTATTTCTACTGGTCTATTCAACAATTCAAAACAGGCCAGAGACAATCTATACGAAGGTCTAGTGCTGATACTTAATTCAGGTATGATCGCCACAAAGATTCATTGCTGATAATCATTACTCAAGTTGTCCTTGGATAGTAGGCAAACAGTCTATACGAAGATCTATTCCCTAATCCAGGATATTTCCAGAAGAGATAATCGTCACGAAGATTTATTTCTACTGGTCTATTCAACAATTCAAAACAGGTCAGAGACGATCTATACGAAGGTCTAGTGCTGATACTTAATTCAGGGATGATCGCCACGAAGATTCATTGCTGATAATCATTACTCAAGTTGTCCTTGGATAGTAGGCAAACGGTCTATACAAAGATCTATTCCCTAATCCAGGATATTTCCAGAAGAGATAATCGTCACGAAGATTTATTTCTACTGGTCTATTCAACAATTCAAAACAGTTCAGAGACGATCTATACAAAGATCTAGTGCTGATACTTAATTCAGAAAGAAATCGCCATGAAGATTTGGTTCTGACACTTAAATTAAAGTATGTTCTTGGATATGGTTCAGAGACGATCTATACGAAGATCTAAGTGTCGCTCCCACCAAATGACACCTAGGTCAAGAGGGGTACAGACGCGAACGGTCGGCGAAAGAGAAGGAAATGAATAGAGTCGCCAGCTAGGCATTTTTATCCCGAAGGAAAGGTAATGCTGCATAAACCTAAGAAAAGATGGATAAGACGGTTGCGAACCAGAGAGACTGAGAAAGGGGGTTGGTTACAACCTGGGAAGGTGTTAGCACCCAGATTGTCCGCTGTACTCGATGGGATCCACGCTTGAAAGATTTGTGTTTTAAAGGGGTAGTGTCAGTGCAATTTGTGTGTTAAAGCTGGAAAGAAAGCAAGTGTCAGTGTAAAAGAAAAGTGAAGTGTATAAGAGAAGTGTCAGTGTAAGGACAAGAGTGCAAAGCTCGAGACTATGAGGCTTAAAGAATAATGCTGGAAAGAGGGGGAATATACAGAGACTTTTGTTCGATAACTGTTAAGTTATGCCTACGTATCCTCTCGTGCAATGAGGAAGTCAAAACACCGTAGTTCGACTCAAAGAGACTGAAAGATAAATTGACTTGTGAACTGCTTACTTGCCTATGCTCAAGTGTATGACCTATCTGGCTCAGGTGCTAACTGTCTTGCATTAGACGGAAGAAGCGAGTTCTCGTTTGTGAATGAGTGTGATGAGAAAAGAATCCCGAAGGAGACGATTATTGTTTGTTTTTGGTGTTTTCAGTCTTTTATTGCTTTTTGAATCTGTCATAAGAAAATGAGCTTAAGCCTAAACCAAAGGTTAGTAAACTCATCACATCTTCCCTCTGATTAGGGATAATGAGAATACCTTAAGTATGAAGTAAGCACCTCACACTTAATCACCCTGATGTAGTATTAAGATCATTAACCTACTTGTAATTACTTAGATGTTTTTGGAGTTTTTGTTTAGTGTTAAGTAATGAGTTTAAGCCATAATCAAGGATTTAATGGACCCATTACACCATCCTAATAGAAGGATAATAGATGAGAACATTTAAGCTGAGAAAGGCTCCTCAACTTAATCCATGATTAGGGATTAACCTCATGACAAAACAAAGCCTTTATTAAATGGATTTTAGTTAATGATAAGATTAAGAAATGGATTTTATGGTTGGTAAGACAACTTGAGGGGGACTTGTCCATTAACACTAGGGTTAGTCCTTCTTAACCAATTAAGGAAGAATTAGAACCCTAATGCAAGGCCCAAGTTACAAGCTTGATGTCTTAGTGATTATTAGATGGATTGATTAAAGGATTTAAACACATTAAGGGTTTAACACTTAGGATTAAAGTTATACACTCCATCCTAGTAGAAGGATGCAGGCATAAGCTTAATCACAAAACCTTAAGACCTTTAGTGTTTAGTCCCTGATTATGAGATGAGAAGAGAAGACTCAAGGATGACACAAAGGCAAAACTAAGTGGGGGACTAACCAAACCTTAATTGTTATCATACTTGGAGATCCTAGGGTTTGTGAGGCTTAAGAGAAAATGATCTTCAAAGAGCCACCAAGGGAGAAGCAGATGAGAGGAAGAAGAAGCAGAGGGAAGTAAAACAACTTGCTTCACTTAAGAAGACAAGTTGCTTGAAGGAAGAAAGTGAATAGGGAACATGAGTGAGCAAGCTCACTCTAATACAAAGATAAAATGCAGAAATGATGCATAATAGAGATGAGAAGAGATTGTGAGAAGTGAAGGCAAATTCACTTCTCAAAACAACTTACCACCTGAAAAGTTAGCAAAGAAAATGAAATGCAATGAAAATGAGATGAAATGCAGTGATGCAAACCAAAGTCAGAAGCATAAACATGATGTTAATTATGCTAAGAGATGATGCAAACACATGTCAAGAGTTGTGGATGATCATACAAGGATGAGGATGCAAATGAAGCATGCTTTGAACCATAAAGATTCATGAATGCATATGACATGAAATGAAAGCAAAAGCATGGCAAATGGAAGATGCAATGATCAAACATGATTTCAATATGTCATAAGATGTCCTATATGTCATGTGGATGCACAAAATGTCATGGTAAGTTCATGAATGCAAGCATATGAGAGATGGATGCAAATGAAGACAAGAATTAGGGTTTACATACAATATGCAATGCAGAATTCAAAATCAAAAGCAAATGACATGATAAAAATTGAAAATGGGATCAAAGGAACCCTAACCCTACATAAGTTCACTGCCCAAAGGAGGGGACCTAAGTCTTAACCTAATGGAAGTTATGATTTTCTCAAGTTAACTAGGGTTTCAAGGTACCTCAAAAGGAAAAATGCACATTAAATTGAAAATGAAAGATAAATTCAAACCAATTTTACCCTAGAAACTATATGATATGAAGGATGCAATGCAAGAAGAACCATCATCAAACTCTTCATGGTTAGGCAGAATGAATTTTTCCAAGTTTGAACAAAAATATTGCCTTTAAACAACTTTTATTCCAATGAAAAATGTCAAAATACATCAAGGACCAAAAAGAAATTTGTTTTGAGAGTTTGATAATGTTTCTAAATGTTTTAAAATGCAATGTGAATTTTTTTGTGATTTTTAAATACCTAAATGCATTTTTAATTAATTAATTCCCATTAACTAATTAAAAATAGACATTTAAATGATTTAAAAATAATTTTTAATGCAAAAAATAAAAATAAAAATATTTTTGGGTTCTGAAAATTAATAAAAGGTTTGATAAAAATTTTCAGAATTTTTCAATATGTTTTGCTATTTTTAAAAATTCGTGTAAATAAAATGTAAATAAGATGAAATAAAATTAAATAAAAGGGAAAGTATGCAAATCATAAGGCTCACATTCAAATGGATTTGGAGGGAGTTGACTGGCGCGTAATCTGAGGGTCCACATTCAAACTGGCATTTTTAAAACTAATCCTAATTAATTAATTTAATTAATCACAATTAATCCTAATGACCTAATCTGGACCACACAGTGCGCGCGGGAGAGACAGATCCAAGGGTCTCAATTCAAACCAAAACCCTAACCCTAATTTACACTTAATGACTTTCAGGTCACCGGAGAAGAGCTCCGGTCATCTTCTCCGGTGACCCCCTCACCTGAAAACTTTCAACTTCTTCCCCAGGTCATTTCTGGAGCTCTAAAGCTCCAGATTACTTCCTCTCTCCATTCTAAACCCAACCCCACCCTCAAATGGAATTTATTTCTAACCATTAACAAGATTCGAAGCAAGGTATAAAAATGGCAGAAATTTCAGACAAGCCATACATGCTCAATTCTTCATCATTTTCAAAAATTTAAAGTTCAACATGTTCAGGGGATCACACTTAACCAATTAATAACTTAAAATAGAGGTTCTGGAAAAAACGTTTCGCATGGCTACCTGAGATGGAGCTTTTGCTTTTGGAGCTTTCTGGCCAGTTCCTTGCTTCCAATCACCTCTATTGACTTCCCTCAAGAGTTTGCAAATCTTGTTTGGAGTTTCTTATGGCTGGTTTGGGAGATTGCTTCAGTTCAGTTCAAAAGGGGAAAAAATCGTATTTGGTGTGTGATGGCTTTTAAGGCAAAGTAAAGGGTGGTTTGTGATCAGTGATGCATTCTAAGATGAATGGTGGAAGAAGTTTTAAGTTTGAGTTGCTGAGTTGAGAGATTCGATAGAAAATGCAAAGGGAGGGATTTTTGTGTATGCTGACTTGTGGGAGAGCTTAGGCTTGCCTCTTGTGTGTTTTGAGTTTCATTTTGTCCACTTATCAAGCTGTGATAGGGCAGAGAGTTGGTGGTGGCACAGTGTGATTGGCATGGCCTCTTTTGCAAAAAGTCAAGTCTATGTGTCCTTTGAGGTATGGGCTGTTTCAGGGCTAGAACAAAGGCATGTCTGCTGCAGCTTGATTCAAGGATGACCATGGAAATGAGATTGAGGCCAATTAGCAAGTTTGTGAGAAGTTGTGGGAGGTTTTGCAATTTTGTGAACCTTTGGCCCTTTTGAGATTTCATAATGACCAAGGCATGAAAATGAGTGATTCTTTGGTGCATTCTGAATTTTAGGTCATGTGTTATGCTTATGTGATGCTTAGAAGTCCATTTGAGGTCATAAAAATGCTTGGCATGTGAATTTGCAAGTTTCCCTCTTTGGTGCCAAAGTGAAAAATAAGTGATTTTTCCCAACTTTGACAAGCCATAACTTTTGATCCAAGATGAATTAGAATGAGTTCTTGTACTTTTTGAAAAGGGAATGATCCAATCTATAACTTTCATGACCAAAGTTCTTCCATTTGAAGCATTTTTGAATCAAAAAGAGGAGGTTGAAAAACTTTCCCAAAATAGCAAGTTTACATTATAAGTCACTTTCCCAAAAAGGCAACTTTGCAAATGGCTTGACATTCTTCAATTTTGTGAACTTATAACATCTTATATGATCAAATAAAGATCATACACATTCAAAATGATGGAGAAACCCCTTTGGTTGGGTCATTGGGGGCCTCAGATGCCCTGATTTTGCACTGACTTGCTCAAGAAGTCACCTCTTGATCAGATGCCTTCCCCATTGAATTTCTTCATGAAAAATGATATGCATGATCCTTATAACATATAGAGACCATTAGAAACAAGAATGACAAAAAAAATTGGAGTTATGGCCTCTGAAACCAAAACCCTAATTCTAGGTCATCTGTGCAGTTAAACCTGGCTCTGCTTCCATGCCTTTCTCAGTTCCTGTGATTCTTTGACTTCCTTGACCTTGTGGGGATATAATATGATGCTTGAACATACATGGACCCCTTTGAAGTGATTGATGACCTTTGGAATGGCTCAAATGGCTCAGGGATGGCTCAGATCACAAACCCTAGATGCAGATGACTTTGAAGCAATGCAGTGAAGCAAAAATGCAACATGAGATGATATGATTGAACTTATGCATATGAAAAGATCACAAGCCATGGTGAAATGAATGAGGGAAAATTTGGGGTGTTTACAGCTGCCCCTATTTAAACATGAGTTAGTTGTGCAGGATGTAAGCAACGACTTAACAGACAAACAAGATAACTTGTGGTTGAATACCAAAGACAGTCCAAAATTTGCACTCACTGAAATGAAGAAGAAAAGGGATATAAATTGCAAAAGAAAATAAAGTATAATTATAAAGGTGCGGGCGGCGGAGGACGACCGTCGAGCAGAGGACGACTGTTGGGGATAAAGCAATGACGGGGACGACCGACATGCTGGGGAAAATGTGGGAAATAAAGCAATGACGGGGACGGCTGGCGAGCTGGGGATATAAGAGATTATGATGGGGACGGCCATCAAGTAAAGAAAAAGGTAAAGTGAATGATGGGGACGACCATCAAGTTTAAAGCATAAAATAAAACAAATGATGAGGTACGGTCATCAAAGGTGAAGGACGATCACCTAGCAGGGGACGGCTGCTCTGCTGGGGATAAGATGAGGGACGGTCATCTAAGGTGAAGGACGATCACCTGGAAAGGTACGGTTGCCACAAGTATCACGACATAGGACGAATGTCGGATAAAAAGGTCGACGATGCGGACGGCCATCGGATAAGCATGATGAAGGACGATCATCAAGAGGTGAAGGACGATCACCTAGCAGGGTACGACTGCTCTTAGGGTTTATCATGACATAGGACGAATGTCAGATAAAAGAATCGACAATGGGGACGGCCATCGGATAAAACGATGAAGGACGATCATCAAGAGGTGAAGGACGATCACCTAGCAGGGGACGACTGCTAAAAATATCACGACATAGGACGAATGTCGGATAGTACGGGGTTCTAATGAATAGATACTCCTCTGGGGATGATGAAGGACGATCATCAAAAAGGTGAAGGACGATCACCTGGCAGGGGACGGCTGCCGAAAGGTATCATGACATAGGACGAACGTCAGATAGAAGAAAATAAATCATTGGGGTCTGCTGGGGACTCTTCTGGGGAATAATAGACACAGACGAGTGTCTAAATTCAAGAAGATATAAGTGTTTGACACTGTGTATAGATTAAAGATGCAGACGAACATCCTTAAGACTATGATACGAACGAGTATCGATAGAAACAAACGCTGACGCATGTTCAGAGATGATGATACGGACGAGTATCAACTAGTTAACAAAGAACACGGACAAGTGTCAAATCTGAGGGGATTTAAGTAGTATATACAAGATACGGACGGGTATCGGTAAAAGTAAAAAGTGAAGAGTGAGACATAGACGAGTTCTCAACTTGCTGGGGAGAGCACGACACATACGGGTGTCGGAAAAAGTGTATTATAAACAAGTATTTGATTTACAATGTGTTTGTTTAGGCAACTATGTTGGGGAAGGTGACACGGACGGGTGTCAGGGAAGTGTGTAGATATATGTAAATATGTATTGCTAGTGCACAGGGGACGCTTTGGCTTTTTGCTGAGGGATATGGCACAGACGAGTGTCAAGAAACATCTGTAATGTACAAGCATCTGTTTGCTCGGGCAATCTTACTGGGGAATGATGACATGGGCGAGTGTCAAAAGGAGCATGTAACTGTATTTGTGAGTGTAAAGGAAATGTTTTAATATTCTTCCGGGGAGTTTTGGGAAATATTTTGTATATTGTTGATGGAACGTCAGTATTTACAAGTACTTAGTTCGACACATGGCTTATGACTATGCAATATGTTTGATTTATTTTTGCCGTAATGCTCCGTATTTGGACGGAATGCTATGCTCTGGGGGAAAATATGATGTGAATGCTATGATTATGCAGAGGTACCGATCCGGGATTCGGATCCCGTTGCTGTGGAGATCTCTGGCTGATCTGCTTGAAGTGGACATCCCAGCTGGGGATGAGGTCATTGGTAGATCTGACATATGTGACTTTGCATGGGGAAATAGATCACTGATAGACCTATCTTGGTAATGAGGGACCCAACTGGGATCTGTAGAAACTTTCGTCACTTTGTTGTGAGATCTTTAGGTATTGCTCTTCTGGATAGAGACTGAAGCTCTGCGGGGAGATAGCTCCCTGTCTCTGCACTTGGCTAGGGAGGGATGATCACTGAACAATCCTCCTAGAGATTTCTGTAGAGATCTTGAGGATGATAATATTTGTCAACTCAGCTGGGGAAATGAACACCCTCTAGTGCTGCTTTGAAGGAGATGCTGGAGAGGTGATACCTGGCAACTCTGATGGGGAGAAAGCATCTCTGGTGCTGTTTGGAAAGTGTGCTGAGTAAATGATGATTTGGCAGCCTACTGGGGAGAAGCTTTCATGCCCCATGTTGCACTTTGAATACCTGCAATCCTGTTATAACAAAGAAACGTACAAGTACCCCGAGGTATCCCTTACTGGATTCCATCATAGGAGTTAGACACTCCCGGGAGTAAGTATATTTCCTGTAAGCATGTATTTTTAGAAAGGAAGCATCTGTATTTATGCAATCAACATCTTAAGGACACCAGACATTTTGCAAATGAAAATAAAATGTATGAGACAAAATACGACTAAAAATCTGGTTTTATTAATTTATGTGCCCTGAATTGGCAAGATACAGTCAAAGAAACGGATCCCCTGAAATGAGGAGATTGTTACAAATTGAAAAACAAAAAGATGCTGGCAATGTTGATGTCGCTTCAAGGAGCTCCCTTTTTGCTATGACTCGTATGACATTGACGTTCTTCTCATCTTGTTTTCTGAAGAAGGCTGATTCTGACCGCAGCTTGAACCTTTCGAAGCTTACCATGTTGTAAGAGATATAGATGAATTCAGAATGCAGTTGTTCGCCTATTCCCTTATTTTGCGTGGATCGCCCTTTCGGGTTTTCAATCCACCGGGATACCCATTTTTGCCTGAGTTGTCCAATGCGGCTTTTCAACTCAGCGGGTGTACATTTTTTTTATTTTCCCTTATTTTTGCCCGAGTCCTTTATTCTGTTTTTGACTCGCCGGGACACCCTATTTTTTCCTGGACTTACATTCTGTTTTTATGTCCAGCGGGTCATTTTATGTGAAGTATTTTTTAACTGCATCTGAATTCACAGGGGACGGGAAGTCTTCACCATCCATAGTGATGAGCATCAGTGCTCCACCAGAGAAAACTTTCTTTACTATGAATGGCCCATCATAGTTCGGAGTCCACTTGCCCCTGTGGTCTGTATGAGGAGGCAGGAGTCTTTTCAGCACAAGATCTCCTACTTGGTATTCTCGGAGCCTGACTTTCTGATCGAAGGCTTTCTTCATTCTTTTCTGATACAGCTGCCCATGACAGATTGCAGCCAATCTCTTTTCTTCAATCAGATTCAGTTGTTCGTAACGGGATCGGACCCATTCTGCTTCATTTAGTTTAACATCCATCAATACCCGTAAAGAGGGTAATTCAACTTCAACAGGTAGGACTGCCTCCATACCATACACAAGCTGATATGGTGTTGCCCCAGTGGATGTTCTGATTGACGTACGGTACCCATGCAAGGAAAATGGTAGCATTTCATGCCAGTCTTTGTAGGTGACTACCATCTTCTGCACAATCTTCTTGATATTCTTGTTAGCTGCCTCAACAGCGCCATTCATCTTTGGCCTGTAAGGAGAAGAATTGTGGTGTTGGATCTTGAAGTCCCGGCATAGCTCTGCCATCATCTTGTTGTTTAAGTTGGAACCATTATCATTAATGATTCGTTCGGGCACTCCATACCGACAGATGATGTCTCTCTTTAGAAATCGGGCTACCACTTGCCTGGTAACGTTTGCATAGGAAACTGCTTCGACCCACTTGGTAAAATAGTCAATGGATACCAGGATGAATCTGTGGCCATTTGAAGCAGTTGGTTCAATTTTGCCGATCATATCAATGCCCCACATGGCAAAGGGCCAGGGTGAAGACATCACATTCAAAGGATTCGGAGGCACATGCACTTTATCCGCATAAATCTGGCATTTATGGCATTTTCTGGCATAAGCACAACAGTCTGCATCCATCGTGATCCAGTAGTACCCTGATCTTAGCAACTTTTTAGCCATGGCATGTCCTCCAGCATGAGTACCAAAGGATCCTTCGTGCACTTCGTGCATCAACAAGTCTGCTTCTGCCCTATCAACACATCTGAGAAGTACCATATCAAAGTTTCTCTTATACAGGGAACCGTCAACATTCAAGAAGAAACTACCAGCTAGCCTTCTTAATGTCTTCTTGTCATTGGAAGATGCCCCAGGTGGGTATGTTTGGTCCTCCAAGAAGCACTTAATGTCGTGGAACCAAGGCTTATTATCCTTAACAATGTCTGCTGAGAACACGTATGCTGGTCTGTCAAATCTGGACACTGAAATTCGAGGCACAAAGTTGGCAGCTTGAACTTTGATCATGGATGAAATGGTAGCCAGAGCATCCGCAAACTGATTTTCATCTCGAGGGATATACTCGAGCTTGACTGTCGTGAAGAAAGTCAATAACCTCCTTGTATAATCCCGGTAAGGTATCAGATGATCCTGGTGCGTGTACCATTTGCCGTTGGTTTGATTGATTACCAGAGTTGAATCTCCGAATACGGTTAAAGTCTTGATCCTGAGGTCAATTGCTTCCTCAAGACCCATAATACAAGCTTCGTATTCAGCTTCGTTGTTAGTGCAGTTGAAGGTGAGTTTTGCCGAGAAAGGCATGTGAACTCCCTTGGGTGTAATGAGTACTGCACCAACACCACGACCATTCATATTAACAGCCCCATCAAACATCATAGTCCATTCTTCTTCCGGGTCAGGCCCTTCAGTGTGAACAGGCTCTTCATGATCTTTTGCTTTTATGAACATGACGTCTTCATCAGGGAAGTCAAATCTCATAGGCTGGTAATCATCAATGGGTTGCTCAGCAAGATATTCAGACAACACACTGCCCTTGATGGATTTCTGAGATGTGTACTGAATGTCATATTCTGTGAGGATCATTTGCCATCTTGCAACCCGTCCGGTAAGTGCTGGCTTCTCAAAAATGTACTTAACTGGATCCATCTTTGAGATCAATAAAGTAGTGTGGGTCAACATATACTTCCTTAGTCGGCGAGCAGCCCACGCTAAAGCACAACAAGTTTTCTCGAGCAGTGAATAACGTTGTTCACAGTCGGTAAACTTTTTGCTTAGGTAGTATATTGCATACTCTTTTCGACCAGACTCATCATGCTGGCCCAACACACACCCCATTGACTCGTCTAATACTGTTAAGTACATGATTAGAGGTCTTCCTTCAACTGGAGGCATAAGGATTGGAGGCTCTTGTAAGTATTCCTTGATTTTGTCAAAAGCCCTCTGGCAGTCTTCGTTCCACCTGACCGTTTGTTCTTTTCTTAACAGCTTGAACAAGGGCTCACAAGTCGCTGTAAGGTGAGATATGAACCTTGAAATGTAGTTCAATCTACCTAGAAACCCCCGAACTTCTTTTTCTGACTTCGGTGCAGGCATTTCTTGAATGGCTTTAACTTTATCAGGGTCAACTTCAATCCCTTTCTCACTTACAATAAATCCCAGCAGCTTACCAGACCGCACCCCGAATGTGCATTTGTTGGGGTTTAATTTTAACTGGTACTTCCTCAGACGCTTGAATAACTTTAACAGATTCACCAGGTGGTCTTCTTCCGTGAGGGACTTGGCAATCATATCATCCACATAACATTCTATTTCTTTGTGGATCATGTCATGGAATAATGTTACCATAGCCCGTTGATAAGTGGCACCAGCATTCTTCAGTCCGAATGGCATCACCTTATAACAGAACGTGCCCCAGGGTGTGATGAAAGTTGTCTTCTCCATGTCTTCAGGTGACATCTTGATCTGATTGTATCCTGAAAATCCATCCATGAAGGAAAATACCGAGAACTGAGCCGTATTGTCGACCAATACATCAATGTGAGGTAACGGGAAGTCATCTTTCGGGCTGGCTCTGTTCAGGTCCCGGTAATCCACACACATCCTTAATTTGCCGTCTTTCTTAGGTACAGGTACAATATTAGCAACCCACGGCGGATAGCTAGTCACAGCAAGGAAACCGGCGTCCCACTGCTTTTGTACCTCTTCTTTTATCTTCATTGCCATATCTGGGCGAGTGCGACGCAACTTCTGTTTTACCGGTGGGCAGTCTTCTTTCAGAGGTAGCTTGTGCATGACAATGTCGGTGTCCAATCTTGGCATATCTTGATAAGACCAAGCAAAAACATCCACATATTCCCGAAGCATGTCAATCAGTTGCTCTTTTACTGAATCTTTCAGGCAAGCCCCGATCTTAACTTCTTTCACGTCTTCTTCCGTACCAAGATTAACCGTTTCAATCTCCTCCTGATGAGGAGTGATAACCTTTTCCTCTTGCCTTAACAACCTGGCTAGCTCTTCAGGTAGCTCATAATCTTCTTCAACCCCTTCATCAGCTTGATTGATTGGATTGTCAAAGTCATACGAAGTCATAGCAGTGTTGTTGTCGGTGCAGTCTGGAGGGCATTGTCTGCAAGGGTTTAGATTGGTTTATTTTAGTGACCAATTTTAATCTTGTTTAGAAAAAAAGTGAAAATGAAGTTATTTATTTTGAAAACATTGTCATTTTATTGTTTTGTACAAAAGTGAAAAATGAAAAGACAGTGAGCGAAAAAGAGACTCGTTTGCAAAAGATGTCTGATATTCATTGATTAATCCATTTGCACAAAATTACAAGATGACCCGATTACAAAATGAGTCTTGACATCTTGGGCAAGATGTAAGACTTGATGCATGCTTTAAAATACAGGAAATAATAATTACTCTGCAGGAGTAACCCTTATAATTTCCTGGGAAGACCAGTTGAGGACTTGGCTCCCCGGGATCCTTGGACGTATCCAGCTCTCCAGGTTGCGGTCGCTTTCCTCCTTGTCTTCCAAGTTGTTCACAACATCTGGGGTAAGCATTCCCCCGCTGACAAACTTGGGCTCTTTCGCAGCCTCTGATTGATCTTGTTGAGTTGGTCTGTAACCCAACCCAAATCTGTCCTCCTTCTTTTCCACGGGAAGCAGCTTGCCCCAGCCTTGGGCAGTACCCTCTTCAACAACCTTCCGGGCTTGCTGATATGACATTATGGAGGTTCCCAGTACAGCAGATGCTTCATTAATGTTGAGGGCCTCAAACCCTTGGCTCATGGTTTCATGGATCTCCCCATCCATTTCAATGTACTTATATGTAGCCAGCTGGCTAACAAAGATGTCCTCCTCCCCACAAATGGTGATGATCTGGCCTTCCCACTCGAATTTCAACTTCTGGTGAAGGGTAGACGTAACAACGCCGGCGGCGTGGATCCAGGGTCTACCCAACAAACAGCTGTAGGCCGGCTGAATGTCCATCACAAAGAAGGTAGTTTTAAAAGTCTGCGGGCCAACCATCACAGGCAAATCAATCTCCCCAAGCACTGATCTTTTAGAGCCATCAAATGCTCTCACCACCAAATTGCTCGGACGCAGTGCCAAGCCATCATACTCCAGCTTCACTAAGGCTTTCTTTGGTAGGACATTGAGTGATGACCCAGTGTCCACCAGTACATGAGATAGAACAGCACCCTTGCATTCCAAGGTGATATGCAAAGCCTTATTATGGTTGAGTCCCTCTATTGTTAAGTCAGCATTGGTAAATCCCAGTCCATGACTGGTGTTGACATTTGCAACCACGGTTTTTAGCTGATTAACAATAATCTCCTCCGGCGCGTACGCTGCATGCAGGACTTTCAAAAATACATTCCTGTGAGCTTCAGAACACATCAACAGTGATAATATGGAGATTTTTGAGGGAGTTTGGTGAAGCTGATCCACCACCTTGTAATCACTTCTTTTTATGATTCTCATGAACTCGTCTACATCTTGTTCAAAAGATGTCTTCTGAGTTTCTTTGATAGTCGGCTCTTCAGATACCACACTCTTTCCCTTTGCTTTGGCAGCAGCTTCTGCTTCAACATTAGGCCTTTGTGTTTGTGAGGCAAAAAGGCGTCCGCTTCTGGTGAAGCCTCCGCCTCCCCCAACATTATCAATTTGTGGAGAAGAGGTTGATGAATCCAGAGTGATTTTCTCCTCGTTGCAGTAGATATCAGAGCCATAATGCCAAGGTATGGCATTACTGCTTTCATAAGGAACAGGTCCAGGCACCGTAATGGTGACCGGACTGATTGCTACAGAGGAGGGTGCAGTAACGGTATGCGGATCATAGTAAATTGTGACTGGTGATCTGGCAGGAGGTGCCACTGTTTGTTGTTGGAAATTGCTGCTAGGAGGAACATTTGATGGGTCATAGTAGATTGTGACTGTCGAGACATCTTCACTAATATTTGCTGGCGTTGTAGAAGATTCTGCTAATAGAATGGATGCTGATGTTGTAGAAGAAATGGTTGTCGAAATTTTACTTGTTGAAGTGATGGACGGAGTAACTGCGAATGATATTGATGAATCGATAGGAATGATTGTTGCTGCTGTTGTAGAAGAATCGGGAATTGTTGTTAAAGGAAGATTTGTAGGCGCCGTTGTTGAGATCTGAAGGATTCCATCCTTAATAAGACCATCTATGCCGCTTCTCAACTTTTCACACCCGTTGACTGCAATGTTGCAATACCCACAGCCGAGCTCACACCCGGGGAACACTTGGCATTCTAGAAGCTGAGCTTTAATTTCGACCAATGGTGTTCAAATTTGTGCAACACTGGTAATCAAGGTAGATGGTTTGTCTTCCTCAATGGCATTAATCCTCGGCCCCCCATGATTAGGCATAGGATTTCTGTTGACATTCGGAGGAGGTGCAAAGTTGAGGGCTTTAGAATCCACCAGATCTTGGACTTTCATTTGTAAGGCCCTGCATTTTTCCGTATTGTGACTAGGTGCATTGGAGTGGAAAGCACACCTGGCGTTGACATCATAATTCTTTGGGAGATTGAGGGGATCTGGTGGTGCCAATGTCCTTAACTCAACCAAGTTAAGCTTCAGGAGTTGTGGCAATAAGGAAGCATAAGGCATAGGGATAGGGTCAATCACCCTGCTTGCCTGTGATGTCCTTTGTTGGAAAGGACGCTGTTGTTGGTTGCTATTGCTGTTGTTATAGGTTCTCTGTTGCGGATACTGAATTTGTTGTTGATATTGTGGTTGTTGTTGTTGAGGATATGCTGATTGCGGAGGAATCGGAGCTGGAATGGTGACGGCTGCTACTGACCGGTGTACATACTGGGGTCTGCCCCTGCTTGCATGAATGGCATTTGTCTCATCGGTCCTTCGGGGTCCCACAAAAGGCTTCCTGGGATTACTGGATGAACTTGCACCATTATCAGAAATTTTGCCCATCTTTAATAGACTTTCAATCCTTTCGCCGGCTATGACGACATCAGCAAAGCTGGTGGAAGAAAAGGCAGCCAGTCTATCAATATATGTTCCTTGCAAAGTATTCATGAACATGTCAGCCATCTCCCTTTCTGACATGGGTGGTTGGACAGCAGCAGCAAGCTGTCTCCACCTTTGGGCATATCCTCTGAAGCTTTCTCTGGAAGACTGAGACATTCCCATCAGAAGGGTCCTGTTAGGAGCCATGTCCAAATTGTATTGATACTGCCTAATGAAGGCTTCAGCCAAGTCCTTCCAGCATCTAATAGTAGCTCTGGTAAGGTGTGAATACCACTCTCTTGAAGCCCCAGTCAGGCTGTCTTCAAAGTAGAACATCCACAGCTTCTCATCCATAGTATAAGCTTTAAGTCTTCCCAGAAAAGACTGCAAGTGAGTTCGTGGACAAGAGGTTCCATTGTACTTCTCAAAACACGGGGGTTTGAATTTGTGGGGAATTCTCACCCCATCCACTAGTCCCATATCCATTACATCGAAGCCCAAGGAATTCTGGGACTCCAATGATCTCAACTTCTCAGCAATTTCATCTAAACTCCTATCATAGACTTTTTCTCCTGCTCCCATAACAGTAAACTGCTCTTCTTGAGGATCTTCTTGCAAGATCCTGCCTGCAGCAGCATTACCCTGTACATTTCTCGGGATATTGACTTCCGGATCTAGATGAGGTCCAAATACTGGTGGATTAACATGAGGCTGACCCCTTTCATTGTTACTAGTTCCTCTAGTTCCAAGATGAGGTTCCTCGGGGGTTTGTCTTTCCACTAATTCCCTTAACCTTTCTTGGCTCTGGGCCAAGCCAGTCATTACAGCCATGAATTGAGTCATTTTTTTCCTCATCTCCACTCTTTCATTAGCCATCTGAGTTCTGACCTCAGTTAGGTCCTGCTGTACTTGCTCCATTTGGATACCAGGAATGTTGTTGCGAGTAGGGTACCGGTGCATGCGGTTGACAGGGAACACCCGGCGGCGAGTAATATTTCCTGAGACCACAACAAAGTTAGAAACAAAGATAATAACAAAACCTACAAAACAAAACAAAAGTTAGTATGCAATGCAGTATGCTTATTTGTTTTCCAAGGTATCCGACTTGGATCTTGGTTTTGACCTTTCCAGACCTCGAGGAAGATGCTTGATGTTGTTGAGAAAAGAAACCCAATGAAATAAAACTAATATATTACAGATGATGAACAATACATAGTTTGTTTTACAACATATGCCCCTGGAGGGTCAAAATACAAAAAGAGAAAAGTACATCAAATGGAAATGAACAACAAGCAAATAAGTCAAACATTCAATCCAAACTCATCCTCCTTGACCTCCTTCAGGAGTGCCTCAGTCACTAGACCAGCTGGATGCTCTGTAATGGTCCTGATGAGGAGGTTCCTGGTGGCAATGGCAGTGGTCAGCTTCTTGTGCCTGTCCTGGTCCTTTGATCTCTTCAATCCAGCTCTGAGCTTCAACTCTGAAATCTCCTTCTGGGCTGCTAACAAAGCTTCCTGCTGCTTCTTCTCATTGGCCTCTAGCTGTTCAATCTTAGTTTGAGTCTTCTGGTCTTCTTGTGTACGGGCTTCGGTGATCCTGACCCACCTAGCCTGACTCTCTTGCAGATAGAGTTCAGTCCTAGCCTTCTGAATCTTGGCCTCTTTACAAGCATTCTTCAATATTTTCTCCCCAGCCCTTGCTTTCCTGATGTAGTCCTCTGTCTTCTCAATTTTGGCAAGATGCTCCACCCTAAGCTTCTCCAACCTCTCAATGTCCAAACGACCATCACTCCTTTCCCAAAGGGTCTTCTTCAAAGCTTGAGACAGATTCTCATTCCTTTCCTTCAGTTTCTCAAATTCTTCTAGGCTGACAGTGGCTGCTGGCTGTACTGTAGATGGCCCAGGTATGTCCTCCAAGGTGAAGGGCATTCCAGTAACCCGAGCTCTGGTACGGGACCATTCATAGTACTGAGTTGAAGCAACATTATTACATCTTCCAAGAATAGCCATCCCTTTTGTCTGGATGTTGTCCCAAGCCCAGGATGCTTGTCTGACAGCAGCTGAATTAGGTTTTACTTCACAATACAGGGTCTCAGTTAAATCTTGCACTCTAGGAGGGTGAACCAAAGCATAGCCTAGTTGTCTCTTAAACAGCAAAGGATTGTAGTTGATGCAACCCTTTACTCCTATCAGAGGTACATTTGGGTATTGTCCACAGCTGGTGACAATGTCTTTGCCTTTGGTGCTCTGGGTGCACCATCTAATATCATCTGAAGTTAAAGCAATGAGCCTCTTGGCCCAATTCTTCTGTTGGTGGGGATTCAGGAAGGCATCTGACTTAGGCCGGTGTTTGAGCATCCAGGTGTGAAACAAAGGAGCACAACATCTTACCAACTTCCCCCTTTGTTTCTCATTCCTCTGATGAATGGAGTAGTAAAAATCTCCCAGCAATGTGGGTACTGGGTTCTTCAGAAGGAACAGATGGATGGCATTCTTGCTGACAAATTTAGGCTCATCTGCAAACAGTATAACCCCATATATGCTGAGGGCTAACAATGCACAAACTTCCCTCCATTCTCCCAATGAAACCTTCAGGGTGGCCTGAGAAATCAAGAAATCCAAGTGCAAACCAGGGATCCCAACTTTTGTTGTCATATTTTGCTCAATCAAAGCAGGCTCCAAGTACAGTGCTTTTGCTACTTCTCCATTACTGGGAGCTGGCATTTCTGGGTTGAAAGGGATTCCACCCCTGATAGGTACCCCAATCAATGAAGAAAACTCTTCCAGCAGAGGCCCCAGCTGAAAGTCTGGAAATGTGAAACATCTCAAAGGGGGGTCATAAAACTGCAAGCATGTGTGGATCATGCTCCTCTGAGAAGGGTCAAGGTCCATAACCATATCCAAGATACCTCCATAATGCTCTCTAAACAAAGGGATGTGGTCAGGTGTGATAAGTGACTGGACCTGCCTGATACCAGTCAACACAGGCTCAAAGAAATGGTAGGATATGTTGCTCTTCCTGGGAGTAGTCATGAATGCTGAAGAGGATGAAGATAGGTGCTGATGAAGATCACAGACTGATGTTGGAAGTGAGCCACTGACAGGATGATGCTGGTGATGATGAGAACAGCTGAAGTAGATAACTGATGAAACAGAGGTCTATGCAGAAGAAGGGGTCAAAACCAAACCAGATATGAGGTGGATACCCTGAAAAACAAATAAACAAATGTTAAATGATGCAATGATGATATATGCAAATGATATGCAAGGGTTTCTGATCAAGCTGGATCTGATTATCTGTCTTGATATAGGCCTATGTATGTTCAAAGATCCAGATGAAGGCTCAGAAATCCAGTAACCAGGGTAGGGGACTCAAATAAAGAGTCACATGTCTAGGGTTAATCACAAGAACTGTCTAAAATGAGGTACTCTTAAACCAAATAGTAACAGGGTATGATATGGCCAAGGGTACCTGCAAACCTGTAAACAGCCCAAACCCCTTCACAGGTAGTGTTCTAAAACAAAGATCCTCAGACTTGGATCAGTTATGAGAAGTGTAAACACTTCTAACCTGGAGGTACAGTGTTTACAATAACCATAAAAGATCCTCCTCTAATTCACCTCAGTTTCTAAAGGTCATAATAAAGGTCATCCAGACTTAGCAGGCTTCCCAGATAGCCCTAGCACTACAGGAAATCTGTAGCACAACGTTCTCAAGAAGAAACCCACATCTGAACTGTGTTTCATATTCCCGCACCAGACCGAAATGGAATGGGAAAGAACATGAACCATTCTAACCTAGGTGTCACTCAGGTCCCAGGTATAGGACCTCAAACTCTCAATGGAACCCCACCCACCAAAACAGAAGCCAGATCCAGCAATGATAATGACAGTATGAAATATGAAAGTCGTAAAGGAAAGCAATAAATAAAGCTGTACATAAAGCAGTAAATAAAATAAACACACATAGCACATAACACCCCAGTAAACACAAATCAAACAAGCGCTAGGAGGAACCCACAAAAAGAACCAGAAGCCCTGGTTACAATATAAGGGTCCCCAGCAGAGTCGCCAAGCTGTCGCTCCCACCAAATGACACCTAGGTCAAGAGGGGTACAGACACGAACGTTCGGCGAAAGAGAAGGAAATGAATAGAGTCGCCAGCTAGGCATTTTTATCCCGAAGGAAAGGTAATGCTGCATAAACCTAAGAAAAGATGGATAAGACGGTTGCGAACCAGAGAGACTGAGAAAGGGGGTTGGTTACAACCTGGGAAGGTGTTAGCACCCAGATTGTCCGCCGTACTCGACGGGATCCACGCTTGAAAGATTTGTGTTTTAAAAGGGTAGTGTCAGTGCAATTTGTGTGTCAAAGCTGGAAAGAAAGCAAGTGTCAGTGTAAAAGAAAAGTGAAGTGTATAAGAGAAGTGTCAGTGTAAGGACAAGAGTGCAAAGCTCGAGACTATGAGGCTTAAAGAATAATGCTGGAAAGAGGGGGAATATACAGAGACTTTTGTTCGATAACTCTTAAGTTATGCCTACGTATCCTCTCGTGCAATGAGGAAGTCAGAACACCGTAGTTCGACTCAAAGAGACTGAAAGATAAATTGACTTGTGAACTGCTTACTTGCCTATGCTCAAGTGTATGACCTGTCTGGCTCAGGTGCTAACTGTCTTGCATTAGACGGAAGAAGCGAGTTCTCGTTTGTGAATGAGTGTGATGAGAAAAGAATCCCGAAGGAGACGATTATTGTTTGTTTTTGGTGTTTTCAGTCTTTTATTGCTTTTTGAATCTGTCATAAGAAAATGAGCTTAAGCCTAAACCAAAGGTTAGTAAACTCATCACATCTTCCCTCTGATTAGGGATAATGAGAATACCTTAAGTATGAAGTAAGCACCTCACACTTAATCACCCTGATGTAGTATTAAGATCATTAACCTACTTGTAATTGCTTAGATGTTTTTGGAGTTTTTGTTTAGTGTTAAGTAATGAGTTTAATCCATAATCAAGGATTTAATGGACCCATTACACCATCCTAATAGAAGGATAATAGATGAGAACATTTAAGCTGAGAAAGGCTCCTCAACTTAATCCATGATTAGGGATTAACCTCATGACAAAACAAAGCCTTTATTAAATGGATTTTAGTTAATGATAAGATTAAGAAATGGATTTTATGGTTGGTAAGACAACTTGAGGGGGACTTGTCCATTAACACTAGGGTTAGTCCTTCTTAACCAATTAAGGAAGAATTAGAACCCTAATGCAAGGCCCAAGTTACAAGCTTGATGTCTTAGTGATTATTAGATGGATTGATTAAAGGATTTAAACACATTAAAGGTTTAACACTTAGGATTAAAGTTATACACTCCATCCTAATAGAAGGATGCAGGCATAAGCTTAATCACAAAGCCTTAAGACCTTTAGGGTTTAGTCCCTGATTATGAGATGAGAAGAGAAGACTCAAGGATGACACAAAGGCAAAACTAAGTGGGGGACTAATCAAACCCTAATTGTTATCATACTTGGAGATCCTAGGGTTTGTGAGGCTTAAGAGAGAATGATCTTCAAAGAGCCACCAAGGGAGAAGCAGATGAGAGGAAGAAGAAGCAGAGGGAAGTAAAACAACTTGCTTCACTTAAGAAGACAAGTTGCTTGAAGGAAGAAAGTGAAGAGGGAACATGAGTGAGCAAGCTCACTCTAATACAAAGATAAAATGCAGAAATGATGCATAAGATAGATGAGAAGAGATTGTGAGAAGTGAAGGCAAATTCACTTCTCAAAACAACTTACCACCTGAAAAGTTAGCAAAGAAAATGAAATGCAATGAAAATGAGATGAAATGCAGTGATGCAAACCAAATTCAGAAGCATAAACATGATGTTAATGATGCTAAGAGATGATGCAAACACATGTCAAGAGTTGTGGATGATCATACAAGGATGAGGATGCAAATGAAGCATGCTTTGAACCATAAAGATTCATGAATGCATATGACATGAAATGAAAACAAAAGCATGGCAAATGGATGATGCAATGATCAAACATGATTTCAATATGTCCTAAGATGTCCTATATGTCATGTGGATGCATAAATGTCATGGTAAGTTCATGAATGCAAGCATATGAGAGATGGATGCAAATGAAGACAAGAATTAGGGTTTACATACAATATGCAATGCAGAATTCAAACTCAGAAGCAAATAACATGATAAAAAATTGAAAATGGGATCAAAGGAACCCTAACCCTACATAAGTTCACTGCCCAAAGGAGGGGACCTAAGTCTTAACCTAATGGAAGTTATGATTTTCTCAAGTTAACTAGGGTTTCAAGGTACCTCAAAAGGAAAAATGCACATTAAATTGAAAATGGAAGATAAATTCAAACCAATTTTACCCTAGAAACTACATGATATGAAGGATGCAATGCAAGAAGAACCATCATCAAACTCTTCATGGTTAGGCAGAATGAATTTTTCCAAGTTTGAACAAAAATATTGCCTTTAAACAACTTTTATTCCAATGAAAAATGTCAAAATACATCAAGGACCAAAAAGAAATTTGTTTTGAGAGTTTGATAATGTTTCTAAATGTTTTAAAATGCAATGTGAAATTTTTTGTGATTTTTAAATACCTAAATGCATTTTTAATTAATTAATTCCCATTAACTAATTAAAAATAGACATTTAAATGATTTAAAAATAATTTTTAATGCAAAAAATAAAAATAAAAATATTTTTGGGTTCTGAAAATTAATAAAAGGTTTGATAAAAATTTTCAGAATTTTTCAATATGTTTTGCTATTTTTAAAAATTCGTGTAAATAAAATGCAAATAAAATGAAATAAAATTAAATAAAAGGGAAAGTATGCAAATCCTAAGGCTCACATTCAAATGGATTTGGAGGGAGTTGACTGGCGCGTAATCTGAGGGTCCACATTCAAACTGGCATTTTTAAAACTAATCCAAATTAATTAATTTAATTAATCACAATTAATCCTAATGACCTAATCTGGACCACACAGTGCGTGCGGGAGAGACAGATCCAAGGGTCTCAATTCAAAGCAAAACCCTAACCCTAATTTACACTTAATGACTTTCAGGTCACCGGAGAAGAGCTCCAGTCATCTTCTCTGGTGACCCCCTCACCTGAAAACTTTCAACTTCTTCCCCAGGTCATTTCTGGAGCTCTAAAGCTCCAGATTACTTCCTCTCTCCATTCTAAACCCAACCCCACCCTCAAATGGAATTTATTTCTAACCATTAACAAGATTCGAAGCAAGGTATAAAAATGGCAGAAATTTCAGACAAGCCATACATGTTCAATTCTTCATCATTTTCAAAAATTTAAAGTTCAACATGTTCAGGGGATCACACTTAACCAATTAATAACTTAAAATAGAGGTTCTGGAAAAAAAGTTTCGCATGGCTACCTGAGATGGAGCTTTTGCTTTTGGAGCTTTCTGGCCAGTTCCTTGCTTCCAATCACCTCTACTGACTTCCCTCAAGAGTTTGCAAAGCTTGTTTGGAGTTTCTTATGGCTGGTTTGGGAGATTGCTTCAGTTCAGTTCAAAAGGGGGAAAAATCGTATTTGGTGTGTGATGGCTTTTAAGGCAAAGTAAAGGGTGGTTTGTGATCAGTGATGCATTCTAAGATGAATGGTGGAAGAAGTTTTAAGTTTGAGTTGCTGAGTTGAGAGATTCGATAGAAAATGCAAAGGGAGGGATTTTTGTGTATGCTGACTTGTGGGAGAGCTCAGGCTTGCCTCTTGTGTGTTTTGAGTTTCATTTTGTCCACTTATCAAGCTGTGATAGGGCAGAGAGTTGGTGGTGGCACAGTGTGATTGGCATGGCCTCTTTTGCAAAAAGTCAAGTCTATGTGTCCTTTGAGGTATGGGCTGTTTCAGGGCTAGAACAAAGGCATGTCTGCTGCATCTTGATTCAAGGATGACCATGGAAATGAGATTGAGGCCAATTAGCAAGTTTGTGAGAAGTTGTGGGAGGTTTTGCAATTTTGTGAACCTTTGGCCCTTTTGAGATTTCTTAATGACCAAGGCATGAAAATGAGTGATTCTTTGGTGCATTCTGAATTTTAGGTCATGTTTTATGCTTATGTGATGCTTAGAAGTCCATTTGAGGTCATAAAAATGCTTGGCATGTGAATTTGCAAGTTTCCCTCTTTGGTGCCAAAGTGAAAAATAAGTGATTTTTCCCAACTTTGACAAGCCATAACTTTTGATCCAAGATGAATTAGAATGAGTTCTTGTACTTTTTGAAAAGGGAATGATCCAATCTATAACTTTCATGACCAAAGTTCTTCCATTTGAAGCATTTTTGAATCAAAAAGAGGAGGTTGAAAAACTTTCCCAAAATAGCAAGTTTACATTATAAGTCACTTTCCCAAAAAGGCAACTTTGCAAATGGCTTGACATTCTTCAATTTTGTGAACTTATAACATCTTATATGATCAAATAAAGATCATAAACATTCAAAATGATGGAGAAACCCCTTTGGTTGGGTCATTGGGGGCCTCAGATGCCCTGATTTTGCACTGACTTGCTCAAGAAGTCACCTCTTGATCAGATGCCTTCCCCATTGAATTTCTTCATGAAAAATGATATGCATGATCCTTATAACATATAGATACCATTAGAAACAAGAATTACCAAAAAATTTGGAGTTATGGCCTCTGAAACCAAAACCCTAATTCTAGGTCATCTGTGCAGTTAAACCTGGCTCTGCTTCCATGCCTTTCTCAGTTCCTGTGATTCTTTGACTTCCTTGACCTTGTGGGGATATAATATGATGCTTGAACATACATGGACCCCTTTGAAGTGATTGATGACCTTTGGAATGGCTCAAATGGCTCAGGGATGGCTCAGATCACAAACCCTAGATGCAGATGACTTTGAAGCAATGTAGTGAAGCAAAAATGCAACATGAGATGATATGATTGAACTTATGCATATGAAAAGATCACAAGCCATGGTGAAATGAATGAGGGAAAATTTGGGGTGTTTACACTAAGCCCTGACACTTAATGAAGGATATTCTTTTTCCCCAGAGATAATGCAGAGACGATCTATACGAAGATCTAGTACTAGCATTCAATTCAAACCATGTTGCATAAACGATTCAGAGACGGCCTATACGAAGACCTAGTACTGATATCCAGTATCAACATCAAGATATTATCACCTCCTGATATTATGGATGGCATCTATAAGCCCATCTCCAGTTCTTCCAAGTGGCATCTTCAAGCCCACTTAAGCATATACAATTAATCATCAGTGTTATTTTACGCACCGGCGAGTGCAAATTTTTGGGCTTTTGTGTTCAATCCCCTTCAACCTTCCAGGTCACGAATGGCACATATACCAATCTAACCTCTCAGGTTTCAGAAAATTGAACAGGGGCAGCTGTTGCACCCCAAAATTTGCCCTCTATTTTTAACTCTAACCGATTTTTTGTTTCACATTCATTTGCATCATCTTCATAGCATAACATTTTTTTCCGTATTAATATTAGCCGGAATAATTTCTCGGAATTTACAAACAGACTGGTCAAATTAACTTTTTTTTACTGTGCCTAAAATTAGTCAACGAAAAAATGTCAAGTTTAAGTTTGCAAATGTCAGTAACATTAATCTGCGGTTCACGTGGTTTAATTTGACATGCTAAAAATATTTTTACGACTATTTTTGGTCATATTTGATCAGTCTGAGCAGTTTAAACGGTCATAATTAGTTTGTGGAAAAGTAAAGAGTCAGTGAGTTTCTCGCTGAGCGAGACCTGGAGCGTGAAAAGTTGATTTTTAATTCTGAAAAATTACTAAAAATTACCTAATTATTTTATTAATGCTTAGGGATTGATATGGTGTAGCTGGAGGTAGTGAAATAAGAGTTATACACATAATTGTAGGGATGATTAGTGTAACTTGACTATAAACATAATTAATATGTTTGTTGGCTTCGATGTTGTTGTTATGAGTAGTTGTTGTGATGATGTGTTTCATATGTTTGTTGATGATACATGAGTATGTGATATGTTATAGTAAGTGTTGTGTTGCGTTGTCGTGGTCTTAGTTGATTTATGTGATTATATGTTAAGAAAGCATGATAATTGTGATGGTAATTAATCGTTGTAAATTGATCGATGTTGTGATAGATAGTTGTTATTGTTGATGTTGTATGATGTAATCATTGTAAGTATGCATGGATGTCATTGGTGTTGCATGACATGTTTCATAGTTGAATAACATACCAAGGTGGGGTGTGTTAGTTGTTGTGATATTGGTGCGATTATGAAATAGGGATCATACGTGGCCATGAAATAAGGGTCGATGGGTGTAATTATGAAATAGGGATCATACTAGACCATGAAAGAGGGGTCGAGAGTTCCAACGGGAACTGGATCTTGAAATAGAGATCGGATATGGTATCGCATGCATAGAGTCAAGTAGAGTCTCATTGCATAATTGTTGTTGTTGTTGATGATGTTGTTGATGTGTATGATGTTGCTGTGAATAAGATGCGGTAGTTGTTGGGAAGTGGTGTTTTATTTCTGATACTTGCTTAATTCTTATTATATTTCTTTTTGTGATGTAAGTATCTCACCCCTTATGTTTGAATGTTACCCTTATGTTGGTAACATGCAGGTGAGCAGGATAAGTCGAGTGGTGGTCAGTGAAGTCGGTACACTTCACGTCATTATGGTGTCGGCTCTGATACCTTTGCTTTGGGTGTCAGGACGATGTTGTTTTTGTTTATTTCTTTTAGAAGAAAAAAATTTGTAATTGAATTATGAATGATGTTTCTTGTAGACTATTTTCCTCTGC